>CP106732.1:127956819-130356819 GCA_025506655.1 Gossypium rotundifolium | reverse complement strand
ATTATGGTTGGATAAATAAACATATCATCCAAGAACTTGGCCTTTTAAACATTCTATCAAGCATAAACCCATAACTACGAGGAAAAGGTAATCTATCAAAGATCAACCTCATAAGTAAGACAATCAGGTATGAGGCAAGAACATAAAAGTTTGTTTTTGTTACCTGTTGTCCACAAATCTCGTGAGACCTACGAGATACTCTATCTGCAACTCCATCTTCAGCAAAAGTCACAAAACCAAAACCTCTGTGGCCAGATCTCTTGGGGTCCTACATTAAAGGAGCATTAAGACCTTCATAAGCTGACTCCAATTCAACTCTCATTTATATATGATATTCATCACATTACCTTAGGAACATAAACGTCTATTACACGGCCAAATCTACCAAAATACTGACGCAGATCATCAGCAGTGGCCTCCTGAGGAAGTCTGCCAACAAATATCTTTTTACCCATCCCTCGGCTGGACTCCCCTCCTACTTCAACATAAATGGAAAATATAACGATATTAATAAATGATAATTGCATAAATCAAAGTCTCTGCCAAGAAACTTACTTCCATACATGGGGCCAGGATGGTCATACAAGGTAGGAGCACCAAGTGCAGCATACCTAGTGGCAGCAGAAATGTAAGCATTGTATGCACCATACCCCCCCTGTGACATTCTGCCTATTGGCTTGAAGTCATCTTCCTGTCAACAAAATATCAAATTAGTGTCTTTTGCCACACATACATCGAGTAAGAATGTGAAATTTCCAGGGAAATAGATCATGAAAACTAAGTTGTTCTTCATCATGTACTAACAGATCAAATTTGAACTTTAGGAAGGTAAAACAGATGAATTGTTAAAAGCCAAAAAACATGAAAATGATGTTTAAAAAAAAAAAAAAAAAGACACTGATGTCAACTTGCCTTGGGTGTTGCTCGATCAACTACTACTGTAGAACCACCCAGTTCATGAGCATCAGCCATCAGATTCTCCACAGATTCTGTAACAATGAACAGGTTTTAACATTCTTATCACTGTTAGACATAACAAGAATGGAGGATCAGAACCAGCATATAATTATATTCGATCAAATAGCATATGATTCTAAAAACTCAGAATTTCATTGGGAAAATAGGCAAGGATATAACTTCTAGCACTTTTTATCTTGTAGTTGTAAACAGCCAAATAAAATAACCCATAGGTTAACGGAAACATTCAAACCATTAGACGCAGAAAATTAGGTCAAGGGTACTAAGCTAGGTGTATGATAAACAAACCTGCGCTAGCAAAAGTGATAAAGCCAATTCCACGGTGAGCTTTTGAGACTTGATCCTGCAGAACTCATGCTTAATAATCATCTAAGAAAAGTCTACCAAGAAAGCTAATACATGCAACCATAAGCAGAACGCACACATGACCTAATATAGAGAGAGATTACCTTCGGCATGTATAAATCTGTTATCTCACCATACTCCTCAAAATGCCTGTGAAGAAGAATATTTGATTGTTATTATCACTCCTGAAATAGCTGACAACCAACTCCATGTTCAAAGAATAAACACAAAATAGATAAATAAAAGAAGCACTGCCATGATTCATATAGCAGTTACTTACATCCGAAAGGTTGATTCATCCACTGATGGTGGAATCCTGGCCACAAATATCCTGGTAACTTTCTTTACAGGTGCTCTCATCTCCTCCTTTTAAGTGAAACAAAAAGAAAGTTATGGGTAAGGAATAGAAAAAAGACTAGTAAATTGAATTTTTTTCCACAGAGAGAGAGAAAAGGCATCTACTAAAGTTTAACCTTTGGAGTAGCTATTTTAACTTCCAGCATTCTCTCACCAAGAAAATGCTCAATTGATAGCACATTCTGTAGAAAATGGAACGCAAAGCAAGATTGTTATCACATGGTCTATAGTTTTAAGCTAAAGAGAGGAAAAAGAAAACATCAGAGAGAAAGCAGGTCAATGTTTACCTTCGCATCATCAGCCGATGCAAACGTTACATAACCAAAACCACGGGATCGACCCGTAGTTCGCTCCTAGACAATAGAAAAACATAATCAATGAACAACATAAAATAAAAAAGGAATCTAATAAAGAAAAGAAAGGAAAGAAAGTTAGGTTATTTAGCAGTTGGTCAAGCTCGCAAACTAGCAATAACACTAGTAGACAAGCTTGTATAGAAGAAAGCTTAAAAGAGTTCATGCCCTAGCTTGGGCTATTTAAACATAGAGTGAAGGTTCTAAAAGTCCTAGTATCCAGCTCGTCTCTGACACATCAGGCACCACTACTTGGAACAAATAATTAACATAAAAAAGCAATTACTGGTTAACTATGAACCTGTTTTACCATCAAGATTTCAAGAGCCAAACAACCTCACAGGAACCTTAGAACATCAAAATGATCTATTACTGACAGAAAAAAAACACATACTATGATACTATTTCGCATTTCTCAGAATTCGTGATATCCAGAAAAATTTATAAAACCTATAAACAAAATAAATGAGGAAAAAAAAGGCGGATACCTTCATGACAATACAATCCTCCAAATCACCATATTTACTCATGTATTCCCTCAAACCTTCAGTATCCACCTCCCAAGGGATTCCCAAAACCTAGGAAAAGACAATTCAACAAAATTAGGAAAAAAGAAAGGACCCTGCAATTAGCCAAATAACTCACCAAATTAAGAACAGAAAACTAACCACAAGCTTCCGTTCCATCGAGTAAACAGGATAAATTGAGCTGAGAAATGAAAAGCGTTGAAATCCCTAAGTCACTCAAAACAAAAGATCTCACAAATCCTCTCTTAAAAAAATCTCTCACACTCTGTCTCTGGCTCTTTCTCTTCCTGCATACAATAAGCACACGCTCTTTCTCACACATAATCATCACCAAAACCGAAATCAAATTCACCACTTTTTTTTTATAAAAAGAAATTTCAATTCTCAAAACAGAAGATCAATTTTGGTAGTTATTAACAGAACGTATAAGAAAATTTTCTCCTCTTTTTGGCGCTCACTGACCTGACCTTCCCAATCCAAAACCCTAAAATTTGCAGACCCTCTAGCGCTCGCTCGCTCGCTCGCTCCCTCGCTGGCTGGCTGGCTGGCAGGCTGCCGCTTTGAGTCGTTATCACAAATTCGGAGATTGGCCTCATTCCCTTCCTTTTTTATAGCTACTTGGGCTACAAATTTGGGTGGTACACCGACTGCCATGAGCCAGCTCCGAGTCCACCCACCTGCCTAGCGCTGATGGGTTTTAAAGTACCCAACCCATTGTGCAAGTTAAAAGAATAATCCCCAATGCCATTACATGTACATAAGGTGAATCATAAACTAAAGAAGGAATTTATCATCAGGAACATTAAATTTGTATTTGTACTTTGCATATATAATGGAACTAATTACTGATATTAATACATTATTTATTATAAATGAATGAAAATTTTAAAAATCTCTAAATCAGAATTTTTTTAAATTAAATATTAAAATATGTATTTTAGTTAAAAATTAGAGTAAACTACACCACTAGTCATATGATAAGTTTTTATTTTAGTCACTTAACTAAAAAAATTATAATTTGGTTACTGAACTTTTTGAAATTGTTTTTTTCACCTAACAGTCAAGTGGCGCTGTCGAAACCATTTTAAAATCGGTTTAAAAAAATGGGGATCGACTTTAAAACAAAAATAGAGTCGCCACCAATCCCTTTGTATTTAGGTGTGATTGGATCACCTTGTAAAAACGTTTCATTTTAAACTTTTGATTTTGGTCTACGAAAAATGAGAAAACAAGTTCGGGAGTCGGTTACGTAAGAGGAAGGGTTAGCACCCTCATAACGCCCAAAAATTGGTACCTAATTGATAGAATCATGTCCAAATGTTTGAAATTTTAAAAAAAATTAAAATTGGATCCTTTATTGGAAGGAAAATCAAGACTTATCTATTTTAAAGAAATAAAAATACCATGCCCAGTAAGTTAGGATGCAGCATCTCATAACTTCGAAGCTAGGTGTATCTTTATTTTACAAAGTTCCTACCTCAAGACACAAAACATCATACCCAGTAAGTTAGGATACAACGTTTTGAATTCTCAAGAATAAGTTTTTTATTTGAAATTGGTAAACTTTAATTTTAAAAATGAAGGGATATATAATACTTTAAGTTCTACGAGAAAAATCACAACCCAGTAAGTTAGTGCACGATTCTTCTCAAAGACCTCAAATATCATATGTCACCGTTAAAAATTATTAAAAAAATCTTTAAAAAGGTAAAAATGGTATGAGTAAGACATTGTAACATATATATTAATTGCAAATCTACGAATTATATTAACCATAAATGATAAAAGAATAACGACATGAAGAAATATAACATCATATTAAGCAATAATAAACATGCAATAAAATAAATATCGATTGATAAAACCTTCACATTTAAGCAGAAAGGGAACGATATATTTATACATTTAATAAAAATGATTTTTTAATATATATAATTAAAATAACAAAAATCAAAAATATATATAATTTAGTAATTTAGTAAATATAATAAGAGTAATTAATAAATAATAATTTTAAATAAATGCATATATATATATAATATTAGTTATAAAAACATGTTATAAAATATATTATATAATTTGAATAAATTTATACAAAATAAATTTTAATAATATATGATATAGTATAATATTATATAATGTAAAAGAAAAATAATGTAATAATTCATATTTAAAAATATAAAAATAATAATATTTATGTATGCATTTTATAACATTAATAAATAAAGAATTTCAATATCATAAATAATTTGATACTAATTTAAAATATATGTAAAAGAAAGGTTAAATTGAAACATAAACAAATTTTTAGGGTTAAATTAATAAAATAAAACATTAGTCCGGATGAATTTAAATTTAATAAAATAACAGAGGGACTGAAAGAATAATTTTCCCTCTTTTTATAAAATGAGCGGACCCTGATCGGTTCTTCGGGTCGACGTACGGACCCTGCTTAATCAAAATGGCGTCGTTCGTGTTTGCTTATAAAAGTCAGTGTTTAAAAAAAAACTCATTTTAAGTCTACATTTTAAAAAAAAAACTTCAAAAATCCTCTAAGTTTTTCGTTCTCTCGCCTAAACTCTGTTCGTCGGTTTTTGGGCCACTCGCCTTACGCGTCACACGCGCCTCCGTGGTCGGTGGCCGGAGGCCCTAAACCTCCGATTTTCGTCGTCTTTGAAAGGTAATCCCCTTTTCCTTTTATACTTTTTCTTTAAAAAAGTGGTTATATGTGCAAATATATATATATATATATAATAAAAAATAAACAGAATGAAGAATCACCTCTGTGAAATCACTGTCTTTTATTCCTCTGAACTTTCTAACAATATTTGTACTCATTGACTTTGAGTATTTGTGCGCAAATCTGTGCTTTTTCGTGTAGTCGTGTATTGGTGTATTTCTCTATGTATTTTTGTGTCCCTTACAGATTTTTGCATGGGGTTTTTATAACCCGAAAAACATAAGAAAAAGGATATACATCTTTGCCATATTTGTTTCTTTCCTCTTTTGTTGTTTTTCCTTATTTTGCAGGACGAGCAACGAAAGATCTGGCGATGATGGCGTTGTAGAGCCCAAATTGCCCGGGCCCAATCAAAAAATAATAAAAAAAATTTATTACAAGCCCAATCACAAAAATGAAACAGCAAGCCCAAAACTAAAATGAAAAACGGGCCCAAATGGCCCAAACCCGAAACACTCTCACCAAAAAAGAAAAAACAAAGAAACCCTAGCAGCACTCCTTTCGACCCTCGACTTGACCTCCACGCCTCAAGGCGCCTCCAGTCGACCAACCTCACCGCCAAAACTCGCAAGACAAAACAACAAAGACAAAGAAAGGAGAAGCGTTTGTCTTTATATTCGACTTTGGCTAGAAAGCCCGAATAAATCATTGTAACGAGGAGGAGGGGTTTTCAAAAAAAGAGAGTATTGTATTCGATATATAAGCAGAAAAAAAACGATTGCAAAAGGGCCTTTTTGAAAAAAAAAGAGAGGCTTAGAATACAAAATCATCGTAAATCGAAACCAAAGCAACAAAGGTTGTTTTTTTAAACATTCCGTTCTCGTCTTATAATAAAGCGCTACTTTTATTTCTCTTTTCATCATGCTTATTGTTTTTTATTTTTTATTTTTTATTTTATTTCTGAATAATAATAATAAAAGAGAAGGAAACTTACGACCGGGGTGCGTCGTCGGAGTCTTTTCTCCGTCGTCGAAGCCAAAATCGGAACCCAAACGGAGGGTTTTCTTTTTTCTCTGGGTTTTCAAAACAAAAAATGGGTCGAGAACGTTTAAAAAAAAAATGACCTTTCGAATTTTCGACCCACGGTATCTACGGTGGTTTGCACTGCCGAGCATGACGGCCGAGGACCGGATATCACCGAGTCCCCTCCCTCTCGCTTCTGCAGAGAAGAGCAGAAAAAGTAAAATTTTTTAAAACAAGTAGTGAAATGAAAAAAAGGGAGAAAAAGGGTTTTATAGAAGTAGGAAGCACGTCGTTTAGTGAGGAGGGTTTGTGCCAAAACGACGCTGTTTCAGTGAGACCATGATGACCGACCCGCTCCAAAGGATCGCGTGTTTTTTAAAAAATGGAAAATTTGTGCGATCCTTCCGCATTTTTATTTTTACAATGAGGTTTTTGCTATTTCAATTTTGCCCCGTAACTATCTTGCGATTACAATTTGGTCCCTATAAAACGCAGCGTTTAGGCAGCTTAGGTAATTTAAGCTCCAGTCCCCATATTTTCATGCAGCATCACAATGGGGTCCTCTCCCTTTTCGTTTATTATAAATTAACCCCGAACTTTTATTCTTAATGCAATTCGATCCTTTTTCGGTTATTTTGCAATTTGCACCATTTTCTTATTATTTTTTTATTTTTATTTTTACTATTATTAATTTTATTATCATCATTTATTATTTCCATTATATTTCACCACCTCATTCATTATTATTATTATTATTATTTATTATTATTATTAGTTTTATTACTTCATTATTATTAGTTTTATTACTTTGTTATTATTAGTTTTTTTATTATCTTCATACATTTTGTTTTAATTGTAGTTACCATTATTATTTTTTATTCTCAACGTTTTTTACCTTTTTACTTTATCACATTTAGTTTTACCGGCATTATTATTTTACTTTATTTCTAATATTATTACATTATATTTTGTCTTATCGTCATTATTATATTTCTCGTTTATCATCGTTATTGTTATTATTGATGTTGTTATAATTATTGTTATATTATATTGTTATCATAATATATTTACCATCGTTATATCTTATATATTATATTATTATAGTCATTATATTATCCTTTTTTATATAATGTGTATATTGTTATTACTACCGTATCCCTTGCATGTATACGTCTCATCATTCTTTTGTGCATAACATCGTATTTTCATACTTTTACGTAAATGTTTTTCTTAAAACCTTAACTTTTATAACGACCAACGTTCCGCGTTAGCAATTCGAGAGAATCGAGCCCTAACTCACTGGGTTCCGGTTTCTTCTTGTTAAAGCTAAACAACGGGATATTCTTTTTGAAATCACAACTTAAAATTTAAAACAAAATACTTAATCCGAATATTCAAATCCGTGCCCTAACTTCTTGGACTCGACACTTAGATACTTGGGATAAGTTCCTTTCCTAAAATAGAGGCAATCTTAGTATTTGAAATCTCGGAAATCGAGCCCTAACTTCATGGGTTCGATTTCTCATTTGATTTAATAACGGAAGATCCTCTTCAATAAAACCAAGTTTCAAAAGGCGAGCTTAGTTTGGGAGTTTAAAGTATCATGCCTAACTTCTTCGGACGTGATGCTTTACCTCTTGAAAATAAGAAAGCCTTAACGTCCTTCAATTTTAAAAATAAAAAGCATTGTATTTTGAATCCCTTTAAAGTTTTCAACAAATAGGACATCAATCAATCGGTTTGGTACCAATTTTGGGCGTGTCGAGGTGCTAATCCTTCCTCGCACGTAATCGACCTCCGAATCCGTTTTCTCAAAGTTCGTGGACCAAAAGCACTGTTTTAGTAAATTAAATGTTTTATTAAAGCGAAGGTGATCCGATCATACCAAATAAAGATCGGTGGCGACTCTTTTCCTTTTCTTTTTCAAAAATCGAGTCGACCGCGTCGTTTACCATTTTACCCCAAAAAAATGGTTACGACAGCTTGGCGACTCCACTGGGAAGGCGAGGGTCAAGCCATAGATTGATTGATTTTTGTCCTATTAAAATGGTTTTGAAAAATCATGCTTCTTTTAACGCATCTTCAATATTAGCCTTGTAAATATTTTGGCATTGCATTGCATGACCGTTGTGGTCACACCCTTAAGTGGGAGCGAAGCTATGCCTCAGTGAGGTTTTCACCTCCGCATGGGCTAGTGGATCGCTTTGAATACATCCGTACCTATGTCTCCGTGAAGTTTTCACTTAGCATGGCCATAGGAAATGTATTCCCCGAACCGAACTTCGGTCGCATGAGCCTATAATGGGTAAGGATCGGAGGAATCTGTTGGTTCGGGAACCTCGAACTTTAGAACTAAGCAGCATATAGCAAACCCTAAGAGCCCACCTTAGGTAGAGCCATGACAAACCTTAGTGGTCACCCGGATAGGCGTTGCTTATTTTACTTACTTTACATTCCATGGTACTAACTTTTGTGTTTCTTTCTTTTGTGCATATCATTTCATATTTTAAAGAGACATCGATTCACGGTCCGTTTCTGAGTTGGGAAGCTGGTTATGGAAAGCGAATTCCTTGATAAAGTAGAAGACAATGCGGCCGTCCGCATATGGTCAGAGCAATGCCAAATAGAAAAAGGAGATAGCTTAGTCGAAGGGTATGTGTCGGAGCTACGGAACTTCACCAATATTAGTGTCACGCAGAACGAGCTCCAGGAGTTGAGAGAAATTTGGACTCAGTGGGATGATGAAGCGAAGCAGCTGTTCTATGGTACTTACGGCGACCTGCCTTACCTGCTTGAGGTCAAAATAGACAAGCACCTGTTCCGAGCAATGACCCAGTTCTGGAATGCCGCTTATAGCTGTTTCTCCTTCGGAAAAGTGGATCTGGTTCCCACAGTAGAAGAGTATACAACCTTGTTGCGTTGCCCAAGAATTCAAGTTGACAAAGCTTATTCCAAGGCGGTTAATGGCCCAACCTTCGCGAAGAAGTTGATGAATATCACCGGAATGAGCGAACGGTGGGTCTCGGCTAGAATGCAAAAAGAAGGCGAGGTAAATGCATACCACGGATATGCTTGAAAGACTGATCCTAAGCGCATCCCGATCTGAAGAAAAGGTAGACATCTTGGCCTTGTGTATTTACTACCTGGTAATCTTCCCAAAGCTTTGAGGCACATTGATGAAGCGGTTATCGATCTATTCATTTGGTTGGACAAAGGGTCACACCGTTCACGCCATCTTAGCCGAAACATTGGATCCTTGATCGCATGTCGGAAAAGAGGTGAAAGCGAGTTTATTGGGTGTCTTATATCTATTATTGGCTTGGTTCCATAGTCACTTTTGGAAAATAGAAAGTGTCTTACCGGTTCATGTCGGAGAAGTACTCCCCACTAGAAGAGATAGCAACTATGCTTAGAAGAGAGGATGTGTCTCAAGAAAAGCTGGATCGCGATCTTTTAAAACCTTGAGGAGGGCGACATTGAATGGAAGGCTCCTGGATGATTCCAAGCAGGATCCTTTATCGTTCTTGGAAGCTTTGGTTGGGTTCCCTATTAGAATTTGGGCGCCACTACCCACGCCCTTTTTGGTCTAAAGCGGTATGGTTCAAGGCGATTCGTACCAACGACATACGGCTAGCTCAGTGCGAGTTTTCATATGAGGGGGGAAGCTATAAGAAAAGGGTCAAAGAGATTTCTAGTGCCTGGAATCAGATTCACAGAATGAGAAAATTGTCTACAGGCCCGAGAATGGCCACAGAATGTATTGAATGGAGGGCTAGGAGAGTCAATGATAACATTCTGAGCCAAATCCGTATAGCGCCCGATCAAGAGAAGAATGCATGCAGTGGTCCCATCGAATTAGAGGTTGTAAAGCAAGATTTTGAGCGGATGAACTCGGAACTCGGGAAAAGGATAGAAAAGTTAGAGGAAGAAAAGATGCTCCTCTAGTTAGAAGTGGACGGTCAAAAGTCAGAGGCTGAGAAACTCAGAAAGAAAAAGCAAAAAGTAGAGAAAGACCGAGATGACTTGAAGACGGAGTACAAAAACATGCGCTTAACGATAAAGAATGCTAGATTAGGAAAAACTTCGGAACAGTGGCAACAAGAGGTCAGAGAGGAAAGAGCCAAAGCTAGCAGTTGGGAGAAGAAGTTTCATGAAATACGAGCGCAAAAGGAAGACCTAGAGAAGGGCAGGATAGAAGACCAAAAAGAGAAAAAGGGATTAGAAGCTAGAATAGCTGAGCTTGGGCGATCTCTGCACCACTACCGAAGTCGAGACTCGGAAAGCCAATTAAAGTCAAGCCTAAACAGAATAGAGGAACTGAAAGGTAGGGTTGAAGAGTTAGAATCGGCATTGCATAGTAGCGAGCTCGGATTGAGCTTACGGAAACAAGAGAAAGATGTTGGGAGGAAGAGCTTCACCATTCTCGCGAGCAAGTTCGAAGCCGGGACTACCTCATGGGAGAAGCAATAATCCAGATTCGAGAAGTAGCTGATCACCTACAGACTTTGGCTGAGGAGGCTGACATAGTGGGCATGAGATATGGGCTACCACCGGGTCGTGATGAAGAGCTAATCTCTCTGCTGGGAAAAATCAAAATCTTAGGTCTTAGGGCTAGAACGTATTTGTAATCTACTTTATGTAAAGGGTTTTGCCTTCTAATAAAGTTTTCTAAAATGAAGTTGATCAGAATCGATGTCTTCTTCCTGCATTCATGCATTTGCATTACATCATATTACATGCATTAAAGTTTATAAAAAGAAGCCTAATTGGTTAAGATTAACGGAAAAACAAAGAGAAACAAGAGAGAAGAAAAGAAATGGGAACTAGACATCACTACGGGACTCGTGCTAAGACAAAGAACATGGATCGGAGGTTTGAACAATTTGAGGAAGGAGATGCAAGAACAGATCTGAGGAGCAAATGATGAAACTCTAGCAAGATATGATAGAAGCGGATGCAAGAGTCCCAAAATAACATGATGAGCAGTGGCGCAACTATTGGCCAATGAGCGAGGAAAAGGCATCGCTACTAGTTAGGGAATAATGACGACCAACTTACCCTCCGTGATTTACCCGCCAAACACTCAAGCACCACCGAAATAGGTCCCCAAAGGACGCCTTTTGTTATCGAGCCACGGTGCGAGTTGAGACCATAATACCGTAGCGCACTTTCCGGTGGTTCAGCGATAATCTCGGAAAAGGTCCGGCTAACCCTATAGTCCCGACTTTGATGAAATGGTGAAATGGATAAGGCAAAACGAACCTTCCCAAACAACTCGAGGATCGTTGTAAATGGTTAGAGGAAAAGTTTAAGGAAATAGAGGCTAGCGACCATCGCGACGGAGTAGACGCTAAAGACTTGAGCCTAGTCCCGGACCTCATACTTCCGCCAAAATTCAAGACCAGGATGATTTTGAAAAATACAATGGGACCGGTTGCCTGAAGCGCACATCACGATGTTACAGCCGGCGGATGGCGGGATATGTTAACAACGATCAAGCTGCTTATTCATTGCTTCCAAGATAGTTTGGCGGTATGACCAAGTGGTACAATCATTTCGATCGTACCGGATCAAGTCATGGAAGGATCTAGCACGGGCCTTCCCGAAACAATCTGACACGTGGCGATATAGCTCTGATCGAATCACGCTCCAAAATATGGAGAAAAGCCGAACGAAAGTTTGGTAGTATGCCCGTGATGGAGGAAGTACGCATAAGTTCGACCACCGCTTTAGAAAAGAGACAACCATCTTTGTTTGTCAATACCAAAGCTCCTTCATTAATCACATGCTTGGAAGTGCCACAAAAGTTTTTTCGATATTGTGCGGTCGGGAAAATGATCGAGAATGCAATCGAAGCGGTAAAATAAATTTGGAGAAAGTACTAGAAAAGCGGTCCGAAGAAGAGGAGAGTGATATAAACAACATAGGTAAAGGTTATTCAAAACCTATTCTTGTGAGCCGACCAAGGACTATGACCCCGATCATGAGCCCTTTAGGCAGAGTCCAACACAAGGCAAAATACGGAGAAAATCCAATTTCGCCTATCCGGTCCCTTACAAGGAAATGTACGAAATTATTTGGCCGACACGTTTTCTCCCCATTACTTAAAACCCTTGCAACCCGTACCCTAAGTGGTATGATCACGAGCGCAGTCACGAATACCATGCACGAGAATCGTGGGGCATTCTATAAACAACACCGTCTCGCTTTTAAGAAACTAGTGGAAAGACCGATCCGGATGGGAGTTATAGAAGTCGATGACACCTCTTGCAAAGGGCACCCGCTACCTAATCAGGGTCAACATGATAGGCGAAGATGTGAGGAGAAGAGTAAAGAGGATATTTAGATGTGAAAACCCCAATGAGGCGGGTGCGGAAGGAAATGATAAAAAGGGATTGGTTGTGACATGTCCAAGGGAAGAAAATGAAGAAACACTAAAGTGGTCGTGAATTTTCGTAACTCGGAAAACACGAAATCCAAAGTTGCACCGAGTTCGAATCTTTGATACAGTAATCGATGGACAATAAAGAGCTAGAATTCTTTG
This sequence comes from Gossypium rotundifolium, assembly GCA_025506655.1. Taxonomy (NCBI): domain Eukaryota; kingdom Viridiplantae; phylum Streptophyta; class Magnoliopsida; order Malvales; family Malvaceae; genus Gossypium; species Gossypium rotundifolium. The sequence goes on along the minus strand of CP106732.1, from coordinate 130,344,012 downwards.
AAAGCAATGAAGGTAGGAAAGAGGGTAACATCTGCTGCGTTGGAGAATGAGTCGAAGCCTCTGAGGTGAGCTATCCTTTAGTTGCCATCTCCGATCAAAAGGCGACGGAGTAAGAATCGTGATTCAAAGCCTACTACTTCTTCATCGAAGACAACCGAAGACTCCGGGGATTATAAGCGCAGCGTGGCGATTCACGAAGGGAGGTCCGTCAACAAAAGGGAGCCAGAGTATCCTAGGATCGTGATCCAAAACACATAACCTTTTCATATAAAGATGACAGAAGGTCCCGGAACTATAAGCGCAATGTGACGATTCACGAGAGGGAGATTCGCCCAACATTACAAAAGGAAATCAAGAGGAAGGCTCTACTGCGCTTGCGATGGAAAGCGCTACGACTTGTCAAACACAAAGGCGAGCACTCAAGAGAGAAAAACTTGATGAGCGAACAGAAGAAAGAAAAAGGGACCAAGCAAGAGACACATATAAACGAGCCGGTGAAGGAGGAGGAAGCTAGAGAATTCTTAAAGTTCTTGAAGCATAGTGAATACAGTGTCGTAGAGCAGCTACATAAATAGCCGGCTCGTATATCGGTGCTAGATTTACTATTGAGTTTTGAAGCACACCGTAACGCGCTGATGAAGGTATTGAACGAAACTTATGTTGCGAATGATATAACAGTTAACAAGCTGGATCGCCTGGTTAGCAACATAAGTGCCGATAACTTCATTTTCTTTAACGATGATGAGATTCCTCCGGGAGGTACGGGTTCCATCAAGGCTCTCCACATTACCACTCGATGTAAAGGGTACACATTACCAGGGGTACTAGTCGACAATGGATCAGCGCTCAATGTTCTACCACTATCGACACTAAATCGATTACCCGTTGATAGTTCTCATATGAAGACCTGCCACAACATAGTAAGGGCATTCGATGGAACCGAGAGGAAAGTCATGGGAAGGATCGAAGTACCTCTCTTAATCGGACCAGGCACATATGAGGTGGATTTTGTTGTGATGGATATCTGGCCTTCTTATAACTGCTTGCTGGGGAGACCTTGGATACACTCGGCAGGAGCAGTACCCTCATCGTTGCACCAAAAGTTGAAATTAATCTCAGAGGGCCGTCTAGTGACCATAAATGCTGAAGAGGACATCATCGCAACTGTAACAAACAATGCACCCTATTTAGAAGCCAACGATGAAGCAGCTGAGTGTTCCTTCCGTTCTTTGGAATTTGTCAACGCAACCTTCGTCGCCGAGGGGAATAAGGTCCCAGTACCGCAATTGTCCAAAACCACGAAAATGGGTCTTCAACTGATGGTCGAGAACGGAGCTATGCCAGAGAAAGGACTTGGAAGATACCTCCAAGGAGAAATCGAGGTCCCAAGACTAAAAGAAAAGCGAGACTTCTTCGGTCTAGGATTCAAGCCAAACGCCAAGCAAAAGAAGAAGTCGGAAAAGAAGCAAGAAAGAAGGAAGGCACGTTTGAGGGAGATGAGATGAAATGGCAACCGATGATAATTCCTCATATTCGTGAGACTTTTGTATCGGGAGGGTTATCCATCCGGACGAAAAATACAAAATGAAGAGATCGTGCATGTCAACGATATATCGAGGGAAAATTGAGGAAGAAAATCGAATGGGATCCGCCCTATGAGTAGGGTAGCGTTCTAGACAATTGATCATGGAGGAGATTCCTATAGCCTTTAGAACTTATTGAGTAATACTCAGAACACACTTATTGCTTTAAGTCTAGAAGCAATAAGAACCCCTTTTGTGAAACATGAATTTGTATGAGCCATCGTTATTTTCAATGAAATACATCTCCGCTATATTTTGAGCAAATTTTCTTTTATGTTCATTTCATTCATTCATTATTCTTTCTTTAAATATTCTTCTAAACATTTCTATTCTTCATTTATCATACCAATAAACATGCCAAGATTCTATGATCCTATGAGCCTTTATTCATTTCCATAACAGTCTCCAGATATCAATGATCCGAGTAACGCCACCGATGACTCGAGAATGTCCTTTTGAGCAAGATATGGGTACGGAAGATTTTCGAGATTTTGGAGATGACCAAGGTCGTGATTTAGCTCTGAGCTGTTAAGGATGGTAGAACGGAGGAGAAACAAATCATACCTCACAAAGAATCGGTGGAAATAGTGAATCTAAGAGATGAACAGGAAAAGAAAGAAGTAAAGATTGGAGTCAGTATCACCGCAGAGACAAAGCAAGATCTCATTGAGTTACTCCAAGAATTCAAGGATGTCTTCGCATGGTCATATCAAGACATGCCCGGGTTAAGCACTGATATCGTGGCACACCGTTTGCCCATAAAAGAAGAATACAAGCCGGTCCAACAGAAGCTTTGGAGGATGAGGCCAGACGTTTTACTAAAAATAAAAGAAGAGGTCAAGAAGCAATTTGACGCAGGGTTCTCGCAAGTGGTTAAGTACTCAGAATGGGTAGCCAATATCGTTCCCGTCCCTAAGAAAGATGGGAAAGTACGAATGTGTGTGGACTACAGAGATCTAAACAAGACTAGCCCGAAGGACAACTTTCCGTTACCTCATATCGACACCTTAGTGGATAATCTGGCGGGTTATTCATTGTTCTCGTTCATGGATGGCTTCTCGAGGATACAACCGGATAAAGATGCTTCACGAAGACATGAATAAAACCACGTTCATAACCATGTGGGGGACCTTTTGCTATAAGGTAATGCCATTTGGGTTGAAGAATGCGGGAGCAACATATCAGAGAGCCATGGTGACCCTATTCCATGACATGATGCACAAGAAAATTGAGGTTTACGTCGACGATATGATTGCCAAGTCTCGGACTGAAAAGGAGCATATCAAGTCTTAAGGAAATTATTTTGAGGTTGAGGAAAGTCAAGCGAAGCTTAACGGTAAAGTGTACCTTTGGAGCCGGTCGGAAGCTGTTAGGATTTATAGTCGGTGAAAAGGGGATTGAGGTTGACCCGGACAAAGTCAAGGCTATACAAGAATTGCCTCGCCTCACGCAAAAAGAAGTTCGAGGTTTCTTAGGAAGATTAAATTACATTGCTCGGTTCATTTCACAACCGGTCGAGAAATGTGATCCCATATTCGTCTTCTTAAAAACACAACCGGTGTGTGGAGCGAGGAATATCGAAGACCTTTGACAAAGTAAAGCAGTACTGTCCAATCCTCTAGTATTGACACCGCCTAATCCAGAGAAGCCTTTAATCCTCTATTTGACGGTACTTGATAATTCAATGGGATGTGTGCTCGGGCAGCATGATGAGTCGGGAAAGAAAGAAAAGGCAATATACTACCTTAGCAAAAAGTTCACTGAGTGTGAAACAAGGTACTCACCGATTGAGAAAATATGTTGTGCCTTGGTATGGACAACTCGGAGACTGAGGCAGTACATGTTGTATCACACGACCTGGCTCATCTCGAAGCTAGACCCACTGAAATACCTAATGGAGTCAACTACTTTTAATGGACGGATGGCAGATGGCAAATTTTACTTTACGAGTTTGACATAGTTTATGTAAACCGAAGCGATAAAAGGAGTACAATAGCGATTTTCTAGCTAGTAGAGCTCGCGATTATGAGCCCTGGACTTTGATTTCCCTAATGAAGACCTAATATGCGTAGCAACCATCGAAGAAGATACCACGGAAAGCCATTCTTGAACCGAACTTGACGGAGCATCGAACACTATGGGCAATGGAATTGGGGCGATTCGGTGTCCCCAAACGGAGATCATTACCCATTTACTGTAAATTGGATTTTGATTGTACAAATAATATGGCGAGTATGAAGCTTGTATCATGGGCATCCGTCTGCTATTGAGCATAAAATTAAGGTCTTTGGAAGTATACGGAGACTCGCATTGGTAATTTATCAACTTAAAGGAGAATGGGAGGCGAGAGATCCCAAATTGGTCGAATATAAAAGATTGGTCCAAGAACTAATCAAAGAGTTCGATGACATCACTTTCAGTTATTTACCAAGGGACGAAAATCAGATGGCTGATGCTCTAGCCACATTGGCTTCTATGGTACGAGCAAACAACAAGGAGGATATGAGACCTATACAAATGAGCATTTATGAGGCCCCAGCCCATTGCTACAATGTCGAGGAAGAAGGGAAAATTGGCCCACCATGGTACCACGATATATTGCGGTATGTGAAGAATCGTGAGTACCCTGATCAAGCCACAGAGAATGAAAAAAAGCGCTGAGGAGATTAGCATGTGATTACGTCTTGGATAGAGAAGTCTTATACAAGAAAAGGAAAGATCAAGTCTTTGCTAAGGTGTGTGGGCCTTACGAAGCTAAGTTAATCCTAGAAGAAGTCCACGAAGGTGTCTGCGGAACTCACGCTAATGGTTTCACAATGGCCAGACAAATAATGAGGTTCGGATATTATTGGTCCACCATGGAGGGAGACTGTATCAACTATGCCAAAAAATGTCATAAATGCAGTTATAGAGACAAGATTCATGTACCCTATCACCTTTGCATGTTATGACTTCTCCATGGCCATTTTCCATGTAGGGCATGGGCGTCATTGGGCCAATATCTCCGAAGGCATCGAGCAGGCATCGATTCATCTTTGTGGTCATCGACTACTTCACGAAATGGGTAGAAGGCGCCTCATATGCCAACGTCACTAAATCGGTGATTAATAGGTTCTTGAAGAAGAAAATTATTTATCGATATGGAATGCCCGAGAGGATCATATCGAGACAACACCGAATTTAAACAATAGCACGATAGCAGGGTTTGTATCCAATTCAACATCAAACAACACAATTCATCACCGTATCGCCCAAAAATGAATGGGCGGTGGGCGACCAACAAAACATCAAAAGATAGTGGGAAGATGGTGAGACTTACAAGGATTGGCATGAAAATTACCGTCAGCGCTCTATGCTTATCGAGCGTCCGTCCGAACCTCTCTTGGGGCAACACCTTTCTCATTGGTCTATGGGATGGAGGCGGTTCTACCTATCGAAGTGGAAATACCTTCTCTTGAGTATTGTCGAAGTGAAGTGGATGAAGTGAATGGATCCAAGCTCGATATGATCAATTTGAACTTAATTGAAGAAAAGAGATTGAGGGCTATCCATCACGGTCGGATGTACCAAAAGCGAATGATGCGAGCTTACAACAAAAAAGTTCGCCAAGAGGAATTCGCGAAGGGATCTCGTGCTAAAAAGATCCTTCCCATACAAAAGGATTTCAGAGGAAATGGATGTCGAATTGGGAAGGACCATATGTGGTGAAAAAGGCTTTCTACGGAGGGCACTAATCTTGGTGAGATGGATGGGAAAAATCTACCCAATCCCATAAATTGATTCGTTTAAAGTATTACGCTTGAAGAAGGAAAGGCTAAAGTGAAACCCAAAGGGCGCTTTACGCCCAAAAAAAAAAACACGAGAGGTCAAGTGAAAACCCGTAAAGGCGCTTTGAGACCAAAGGGCTTTGAGTAGAAAACCCGATAAGGGCGGCTCAAATTAAAAGGAGGTATGTGACAATCTTTTCCCGAATTGGCAAAAGGAGGAACGTTACACCTCGGAATATCTGAGAGACTCGCGGTCTCCCAACGCCTTTTCAGCTCAAATGATCTTCGAAAGGATTCGGTGGCGAAGCTCAGGCTGCGATATTTGGGGCACCTACTTTTTCTTTTTACCCATTTTTTGTACTCAAATAATGTTTACTTTTGTTGAGTTAATCCAATTCCATTCTTTATAAATTCCATTGTTATTTTAAATCTTTGAGTTGTTTGCAATTGAAATAACGACCCATTGACCCATAATGCTTCCATGAAATGAGTCCCGCCTATTACTCTGAAAGCTTCTAAACAGCGTAGGAACCTAAAACAAGATTGTTGTTTAGGAACCACCGCGCTTAGGAGTTAGAAACATTCGAAGAAGAGAAGTCCAAAATTATGACCATTTCTCCAGATTTGCAGGCATAGACATCAGACAAGATGTTGCCTCTGTGCCATGACCTTGACGAGCAAGCGAGCAATTACAGCCCTAAGATTTTTTAAGGAAAAATAAATCGCTCTCATGACATCCTGCATTCATACAAATGTCCTCCATAATATCATTTAGTTAGGAGCATCCGATTTATTACAATCATTGCATCTTAACGAAATATCTTCATTCCCACGACATTCTGCCTTTATGCAAGTGTCATCCATTAGTTAGGAGCATTCGAGTCATTCTGACCATAGCATCCTCACCATTTGGCATAAACACGAAATTGAGTCTACAGGATATGTCCCTAAAGGACGGTGTAGCAACACTATCGAAGATTGTCCTATTACCATCAACCAGTGATGGAATAGGTTGAAGATTGCCCTATTACCATCAACTAGTGATGGGATAGGTTGAAGATTGCCCTATTGCCATCAACCAGTGGTGGAATAGGTTGAAGATTGTCCTATTACCATCAACCAGTGATGGAATAGGTTGAAGATTGTCCTATTACCATCAACCAGTGATGGAATAGGTTGAAGATTGTCCTATTACCATCAACCAGTGTGGGAATAGGTTGAAGATTGTCCTATTGCCATCAACCAGTGATGGAATAGGTTGAAGACCGTCTATTACCAGCGACGGTGATGGAATAGGTCAAAATTGTAGATCTTGTCGCCCAACGGTGAGTGGGGCAAGATCGAAGGCGAATCTTGGCTCCCAACAAGAGGGAACACGATTTAAGCCACCGTCCTATTACAACTAACCAAGGTGGAATAGGCCAAAATTGTAGATCTTGTCACCATAACCGATAGTGGGACAAGATCGGCGAATCTGGCTCTCTAACCGAAGAGAGAACATGATGTTGGCCACCCTCCTATTGCCACCGACCAGCGATGGAATAGGTCAAAATTTGTAATTCTGTCCCTAACCAAGAGGGAGCATGGTTAAGCTTTAGTCCTATCGCCTTAACTAGAGGTGGGATGAAGTGAAGACCAAAGACCTCATCTCTCGAAGATGCATCAGATCAAAAATAAACAAGTCACATCCTATTGAAATCACAGCAAGAGCAGATTGAAGCCACATATCGGTGAAGTGGATCAGAGCAACAAGGTGTGAAGGATCAGGATGAGGCTATTCGAAGGAAAGCACCTGAGAGGCCAAGACTCGGCGGCCGGGCAATATTGGGCTTCTTTGAGTCTTTGCTCTATTATCGTTACGACAATGAGCAAAGAGGGCGGTATGAGAGCCCAAATTGCGGGCCCAATCAAAAATAATAAAAAAATTTATTACAAGCCCAATCACAAAATGAAACAAGAAGCCCAAAACTAAAATGAAAAAGCAGGCCCAAATGGCCCAAACCCAAACACTCTCAGCCCAAAAATAGAAAAAACAAAGAAACCCTAGCCGCACTCCTTTCTGACCCTCTGACTTCTGACCTCCCTGCCCTCTGCGCCGCTCCGTCCGACCAGCCTCACCGCCCGAAACCTGCAAGACAAAACAACAGCACAGCAAAGGAGAAGCGTTTGTCTTTTATATTCGGCTTTGGCTATAAAGCCCCGAATAAATCATTGTAACGAGGAGGAGGGGGTTTTCAAAAAAACAGAGAGAGTATTGTATTCGATATATAAGCCGAGCAAAAAAAAACGATTGTAAAAAGGGCCTTTTTTCGAAAAAAATAGAGAGGCTTAGAATACAAAATCATCAGAAATCGGAAACCAAAGCAACAAAGGTTGTTTTTTTAAACATTCCCGTTCTCGTCTTATAATAAACTGCTACTTTTATTTCTCTTTTCATCTGTTTATTGTTTTTTTATTTTTTTATTTTTATTTTATTTTACGAATAATAATAATAAAAGAGAAGGGGAAACTTACCTGACCCCGGGGTGCATCGTCGGAGTCTTTTCTCCGTCATCGGTCAAATCGGAACCCAAACGGAGGGTTTTCTTTTTCTCTGGGTTTTCAAAACAAAAAATGGGTCGAGAGCGTTTAAAAAAAAAAACGACCTTTCGAATTTTCTACCACCGTATACGGTGTCACGACGCCGGCAATGACACGGCGCCGATGATCGAATATCGGCCGAGTCCCCCTCCCTTCGCTCTGCAGAGAAGAAGCAGAGAAAATTTTTTTTTAAAAACAAGTAATGAAATGAAAAAAAGGGAGAAAAGGGTTTTATAGAAGTAGGAAGCAGCGTCGTTTTCGTGAGGAGGGTTTGTGCCAAAGCAGCGCGTTTCGGTGAGACCATGACGACCGACCCGCTCCAAAGGATCCGTGTTTTAGAAAAAATGGAAAATTTACGCGCGCGGTCCTTCCGCATTTTTTATTTTTACAATGAGGTTTTTTGCTATTTCAATTTTGCCCCATAACTATGCGCGATTACAATTTGGTCCCTATAAAACGCAGCGTTTAGACAGTTTGGGTAAATTTGCGCTCCCAGTCCCCCATATTTTCGCGCGCATCACAATGGGGTCCTCTCCCCTTTTCGTTTATTATAAATTAACCCCAGAACTTTTATTCTTAATGCAATTCGATCCTTTTTCAGTTATTTTGCAATTTGCACCATTTTTACTGTTATTTTTTTTATTTTTATTTTACTATTATTAATTTTTATTATCATCATTTATTATTTCCATTATATTTCACCACTGTTCATTATTGTTATTATTATTATTTATTATTATTATTAGTTTTATTACTTCATTATTATTAGTTTTATTACTTTGTTATTATTAGTTTTTTTTATTATCTTCATACATTTTGTTTTAATTGTAGTTGCCATTATTATTTTTTATTCTCAACGTTTTTTACCTTTTTACTTTATCACATTTAGTTTTACCAGCATTATTATTTTACTTTATTTCTAATATTATTACATTATATTTTGTCTTATCGTCATTATTATATTTCGTTTATCATCGTTATTGTTATTATTGATGTTGTTATAATTATTGTTATATTATATTGTTATCATAATATATTTACCATCGTTATATCTTATATATTATATTATTATAGTCATTATATTATCCTTTTTATGTAATGTGTATATTGTTATTACTACCGTATCCCTTGCATGTATATCGTCTCATCATTCTTTGTGCATAACATCGTATTTTCATACTTTTACGTAAATGTTTTCTTAAAACCTTAACTTTTATAACGACCAACGTTCCGCGTTAGCAATTCGAGAGAATCGAGCCCTAACTCACTGGGTTCCGGTTTCTTCTTGTTAAAGCTAAACAACGGGATATTCTTTTTCGAAATCACAACTTAAAATTTAAAACAAAATACTTAATCCCGAATATTCGAAATGCCGTGCCCTAACTTACTGGACTCGACACTTAGATACTTCGGGATAAGTTCCTTTTCCTAAAATAGAGGCAATCTTCCGTATTTGAAATCTCGGGAAATCGAGCCCTAACTTACTGGGTTTCGATTTCTCATTTGACGAATAACGGAAGATCCTCTTCCAAATAAAACCAAGTTTCAAAAGGCGAGCTTAGTTTCAGGAGTTTAAAGTATCGTGCCCTAACTTACTGGACGTGATGCTTTACCTCTTGAAAATAAGAAAGCCTTAACGTCCTTCAATTTTAAAATAAAAAGCATTGTATTTTGAATCCTTTAAAGTTTTCAACAAATAGGACATCAATCAATCGGTTTGGTACCAATTTTGGGTGTGTCGAGGGTGCTAATCCTTCCTCGCACGTAATCGACCTCGAATCCGTTTTCTCAAAGTTCGTGGACCAAAAAGCACTGTTTTAGTAAATTAAATGTTTTATTAAAGCGAAGGTGATCCGATCACACCAAATAAAGATCGGTGGCGACTCCTTTCCTTTTCTTTTTCAAAACCGAGTCGATGGCGTCGTTGCCACTGCTTTCACCCCAAAAAATGGTTCTGACAGCGTGATTCGGCGCGACAAGTAAGCGACCGAAAGCTGGCGTGTGGTGCGAGGAGTCGACTTAAGCGCGATTGCTGGCTCTGGCGCGAGGCTTTTGGCGCGATTGTTGGCCTTCTTGTCCTCTGGCGCCAAGGTTTTAGAAACCCTAGGCCTTTTGACTTCATTTAAATTTTGGACCTCTTGGGCGCATAAACTTTGGTTGGGTTAGGTCTTGTGCAGGTAGGATTTGAGCTTAAGTGTGTTTAGATATTGGGTCCCAAGTTTAAGTGTGGGTCATGTTGGTGTTGTAATTGGATGCATTTAATGGACATTAGACTTTATTTTATTTTTATTTTGGTTTGTTACAAGCCCGGGCAAAATGGGCTGTTTACTGGCGCTTTTTTAGTTATTATAATAATAAATTTAGCTCTTATTTTTTATATTTTTGTTAATTTGATCCTAATTATATATAAAATGATAAAATTGAAATTCTTTTTTTAAATTTTAAAAAATCAAAAATAGATAAAGTGAGAGAAAATGATCTCATATTATTGATATAGAAATATACAATTCATGTTCTTTGAAAAACATAAATAAAATAAAATAAAAACATTAGAAAAACATAAAATAAAATATTAAGTAAAATTATTGATTCTCTAATTTTTTTCCATTTTTGTTTCTTGACATAACTTTTTCATTATAAGAAGAAAAATTTAAATATAGATTTTTATAATTTGGGTTTTAAGAAAATAATTTAAATGAAATGAAATTTTGAATTGAGTTTGAAAAAGATAATGTTGTGGTATATTTCGTTTTATTCTTTTTCTAAAAAAATAGCATTAGAGTTTATTTCACAAGGCTATGTAATATTAGTTTTGGATATTCTTCAAGGGTATGAAACTCGATTTGAAAATATTACTAATTTGATTTCCAAAATATTGAGGAAACATGTAATGATTTAACTTTATTTTTGTTCTATTACTAATTTATTATTGGATTCTATTGGATGGTTATTTTCTTTGTTTCTCGTGCATATTAATTCTTCAACAACATTATTTTCAATATTTTATTTTTCTAGAATTTGTATATAGAATTTCTATTTGTTTAAATAATTTTGAGTTTTAATAATTTTTATATAGAACCAGAGATAAATTAAAAAATATATAAAATTGAGGACTAACATTATTTTTATACCAATTAAAAAGTACCAATTGATAGTGGAGTGGTCAATAAATTAATTTTAAAAGCTTAATGTCTAAATTTTAACTCTTTTTAGTTAAATAATTAAAACGAAAACCAATGGTATAGTTTACCTTAAATTTTAATATGCTTCCAAAAATTGACAATAAGAACATTGTTTTGACTCATAGCTCTAAGATTACTAGCATGAATAAGCCAGCTTCAACACCACCTAGACTCTTAATCATAGACAGACTTGCACTGACCTCAACATAAAAAAAAAGGATGAACCTGGTCTGTCTATTTGTACGCATTGGCTTAACTCACTCCTAACCTTCCTAGACACTGCAAAGAACACATAATGAAAACTGCCTGGTCAAGGCTGTACAAGGGAACGAGAAAGGGGTTTGATAAGAAGGAGTTTGGGAATGTCCCGCTTACATCGAGTTTGGAGTCGGGGCAGCATGGATACGAGACTATTGATTGAAGTGAAGTTTGGAATCATTGTGGTTTTCTATCTTCAGATTACCAAATTGGAGAATCACCAAGGCCTTTCAGCGATTTGACGCGCCCCCCTAAGCTAGACGCTTTACTTACCTGACCTCAAAGAGAATAGAATGAGTCGCCCTAGCTCTTACTAAGAGTTTGAATTGCTCTGTAGGCGATGGCTCCTTAGTTGCTAGGTTTGTCTTTTCTTTTTTTTTTCGTAATGAAAATTTGGTAGTATTTACAATATTAAGTATGGAAGGGAACACTTCTTAATAAGTTCTTCAGAAGAAAAATGGTCAAAATTTTGGTAGTATTTACAATATTAAATAGCAAAGAGTTGTTGCTTCAACATGTAATGATTTAATTAATGCAGAATTTGATATCCTCTAATCCAAATCTAGAGTTTAAATTTAGTTTTTATTTGATTGAAAGGTGAAATTTAGGCATGTCTTGCGAGGAAGTAACAAGGTAACTGATTGTTTAGCAAAGGCGGCAATATAAAAGCTAAACCAAATAGTTCTCTTCCCAGATCCACCAGAGTATGTTATACGGCTACTTGAAAAGGATGCTCATAATTCCTTATATGAAGGGATCTGTAACAGCCCCAAATTCTCGAGTCAATGTTCGAGCGTTGACCTGGGTTGGCTATGGATAAATTTATTTTGGGATTGGGTTTTTGTTAGAATTAATTTGGGTGAATTTTGGACCTTTTCTATAAGAAATTAAGGATATTAGGAAGCTTGTGTGAAGTAGGGGAAGATGGATGGCTAATATGGTGATTTTACCATTTTTGAATAAAAATCTTCTCCCAATTAATGAAAAAAATGGTTTGGTAGATTGAGGTACGGGATAAATTGGATTTGTCCCTATTTTTCCCTACATTATAATCACCCTATTGTTTTTTTTTTCTTTTACATTTCTTCATTTTTAATTTTCATTTTCTTCTTTTCTTCATCTATTTTTTTTCCTTAGCAAGTCTTTAGAGGGAAAGAGATTTGAGTGAGTTCTCACTTTTTTTCTTCATCCTCCAAATCTCAAAGAAGGTAAGGGTCTTGATCTTATTTTTTAAAGTTCCTTGGAAGAAAAAAAATATCTATGTTCATCAAGGATGAAGGTTGGAGGTTTTTTTTTGGGTGTTTGGAAGGGTTTGAGTTTGAGGAAGTCTCTACTCATCTTCTTATATTTTATTTATTTGTTTACTTAAATTGTGTATTTTTACATCCTATCAAGTCTTATTTTTGTGGGAAATCTTGTGTGTTACATGGTTATTAGTTAAAGAGGGTGGTGAATCTTCTAAAGCTAAGGGTAAAGGCAAAATGGTGGAGAGCTAGGCAAGAAACTTTGTTGGTGTTCTTCCATCAAGGTGGTACCCTCTAACTCTCCTATACTTCTTGATAAGTCATAAATATGATGCTTGTGTCATCGTGCATTCATGTTATATGTCTTTGGGTGGAACTCTTGTTTGGATGTTTTAAAATGAAGCTAAAAACTTAGTTGTGAAATCTGCTAGAAACAGATTATTACATGAACAGTAAGTTCGAAAATTCACCATAAATTCTGTAAAAATAATTAAGAAGTGATCTATATATTGTTGTAACAATGAGTCAGTCTAGTTTCATTTAGAACAAACAGAGATCAATTTTGATTTTTATTTTAAAAGATATGAATTTTTGAGTGTTGAAAGATCATAAAAATCTAGCAGCAGAATTCTTATAAAACAGATTTAGCAGTGACTTTGAAAAATCACCAAAAATTTCATAAGATAAAATAGGAAGCGAGCTTATATCTCTATAACCGTACAGAAGTCTAGTTTCGTTTAAAACAAACGGTGCTCGATCCAGAGTTATTAATTTTTGAATGAGAAAATGTCGAATGTCAAGGTAGCAGACTGTCACATCGCATTAGTTAATATTTTAGCTGGAATGATAAGCAAGTTGAAACGAGTATGAGACCCGAATATCATGGTTGTATTTTTGTGATTATATGTTTGATGTTTTGTTTGCGCTCAGCCTTCGGGCCCTAACCTAACTAGCGGCCATGAGTGGAGCTCGGGATAACCCTATAGACACCCGAGATTTATTTGACTAGTGGCCATGAGTGGCGTGGGACTATCCAAATACCTGATTATTTGAGCAATATGTGCAATCTAACAAGTTTGACAAGTTTGATATGCAAGCGATTTGGTTATGTGGATTTAATGACTCATGTTTTAATTATTCGATACTCATGTCATGTTCTATATATACATTTGATTTGCATGGTTATATTTATGAATTGCTTGAAGTATGGTAGATTTGTTGTCTACTAATGAGCTTGTAAAGCTCAGCCTTTGAATTTTCTTAATGTTCAGATTTACTTTTGTTCGTGTCCGAGGAACATCATCGACGAGAGACTCTTAACATCACGTATTCAGAGTACAGTACCTTATCTATTAGTAGGCATTGTGTTCCTAAGGCCTTCTTGTTTTTTTTTTTTTTTTGGTCTGTAACTCATTTATCATTTTTGTTATTTTAACTATTTTGATATACGATGATATTGGAGCTCCACATATTTTGTATAACTACTTTTATTACTATTTTCAATATAACTATGTATGGTATTTTCTCTTATATAAAATGTATTTCAACGTTTTAATTTTTTTTTTGAAAATTTTGCTGGACTACTCCGATGACATGATGTAGCGCCTTAGTATTCGAGTACTCTGTATTCAGGATTAGGATGTTACAGGATCACTGTTTCTATTCATTCCTAGTTAATGGGCGTGTGTTTTTTTTTTTTTATCTACCAAAAATAAATTAATTTTTATTTATATATAGATTTATTTAAAAATTATTGTAACCATTTTGCCTACCAATTACAAAAACAAAATAACAAACACAGAGCCCAAAATTAAAACCCAATTACATACCCAAACCCAAAATAAATAAACCAAGCCCAATTTGAACCCAAACCGACGGGCCCAACAGCCCACTTTCTTCCTTCGAAGAAGCTAGGGTTTCGAGAACCCTAGCGCCAACCACCACCAACCCCACCTACCCCGACTCTTGACTCGACACCTCTGCGACCACTGCAGAGGCCACCGCCACCATCCCATCGTCACCCGCTCCCACGCCTGCAAAAACGAGAAGACACGCAACAGAAAGGCGAAATAGGCGAAATAGGCAAAAAAATATATTTTTGTAATGGCTATAAAAGCCAAGTCTGAAACCAGTGTAGAGGACCTTTTTTTTTTGGAAATCAAAAAAGAAACAGAGAGATTCAAGCAAACAAAGGTTTTTTTTTCAATCAAAAACAGTGGTTCGAACATTCAAAAATCGATGAAGCAATGAGCAAAAATCAACACAAACTCTAACAAAGAAAGCGAGAATCAAAAATAGAAGAAAGGGTAAAGTCGCTGCATTTTGATCTCTTTTTTCGCCTTTTTTATATACATATATATATGTATAAAAAATAATATATAAAAGCGGAAAATCATAAAAATAAAAAAAATAAAATTCTTACCTTCTCCGGCCAGTGTGGCGGTGGTGGTCGAGCAACGTCGGCTGACGTCACTACGGAGTTCCCCGCCTTCCCCTGCAGAGAAAAGCAGAGAAAAATTTTTTTTAAAAAACAAGAGAGAAATGATTTTTTTGGGGTTTTAGGGCTTTATATAGCCCCACAAAACGACGTCGTTTTGGGGGCTGCCCTTTAACCCCAAAACGACGTCGTTTTGAATGACCCGACCCGATCCGATCAGACCCGCCTAGGATCGCGTGTTTTCTGAAAATGGGTTATTTTGCTGCTGTCCCTCCGCCTTTTATAATTTTGCAATTAAGTCTTTGTAATTTAAATTTAGCCCAATAATTTACTGGATTTGCAATTAGGTCCCTCTCTTTCTTTATGCGTTTTGAAAAAGGGATTAATTGCCGTTTGGTCCCCTTCCATTCACGCGTATACAAATAGCCCCCTTTCTTTTATTTATTTTGAATTAACCCTAAAATTTTATTTTAAACACAATTTAATCCTATTTAGGTTATTTTGTAAAATTTTAGCCTTTTGATAATATATTATTGTAATTATCATCTCTATATTTTTCTATAGTTATTTTGTTTGACTATTATTTGTTTTATTATTATTACTTACTATAACATATATTATTTATTATTTCGATTTCATTTTCACTATTCTTTATTTATATTATTATTATTTGTTATTTACTATTATTAGGGTTGAGATGATTGTTTCATCTATTATCCTTTGTTATTTTCATTATCATGGCTATCTATTTTACTAATATTGTGTCTATATTATTGCTATCATTATATCATTTTATTTTTGACATGTATATATTTTTATTCCATATATTATTTCATGAATTAATGACAATAATCATTTTTTTACGTATCATCATCATTATTTCATTTTATATACCATCATTATCATTTTGTTATTATCATTCCTCGTCTTATTTATTCACTATTTATTTTTATTTTTTATTATTATTTATTTCCATTACCACTTCGTCATTATCATGTTATTATTATTATTACTATTAATATTATTATTTGTATTTCTTTATTTACCACATTCACATCTACATTTATTATCTTCATTTTGTATTATATTATCGAACAAAACATCATTAAGTAAAATTATTGTATTTCATCTAAAAGATTTCAAAATGAGGCAATGTTTGGTATTTAGAAACTCGAGAAATAGTGCCCTAACGTCTTTGGGTTGCGATTTTTCGTTTGACTAAATAACTTAACATCCTTTTACGAAGTTTGCGAATCACGAGATGACTTTGATTACGAGAGATTAAAACATCGTGTCCTAACGTCTTGGATGTGATGTTTATATCTTTTGAAACAAAGAAATCTCAAGTTTTGACTCAAGCCTTTTCCTAGAATTAATCCGATATGATGCATTACGAAAAGTCGCCACGCCATTCAAAGATTTTTAAAATAAAGGCAATGTTTTGTATTTAGGAATTAGGAAATAGTGCCCTAACGTCTTTGGGTTGCGATTTTCCGCTTGACTAAATAACTAAACATCCTTTGATAAACCGTAAAATCATGAGATAGTTTTGATTACGAAGGTTTAGAATATCATGTCCTAACGTCTTCGGATGTGATGTTCGTACCTCCGGAACCAAGATATCTCAAAAGTATCAATACCTTTTAAAAGACCCGTATTTTAAAACTCTTTCAAACCTCCGACTAGAGGTGAGCATGGGCCGGGCGAGGTCGGGTTGAATTCGGGTCTAACTAAAATTTAGGTCTGTTCATTGGGCTCGGGTGGGCAGACCCAAAAATGGGCCTAAAATTTTACCCAAGCCCTACCCATATAAAATACTAAAACTGCTCGGCCCTACCTACCAGATTAATTTTTATATTATTTTATATAATTTTAAATATATATAATACATCAAAATATTAAAAAATCAAAATAAATATTTTTCAACAAATTGAAAATAAATTTTAAAAATATGTAGACTTAAATAACACTAAAATAGATGCAACTTAACAAGGAAATGCCTCTAAAATAATAACAAAATTAACAAATGTCTTTAAAATAATAACAAAATTAACAATAAAATAAGTTTTATATAATATCTAAACAATAACAACAAAATAATAGAAACATAATAGTAAAATGGTAGCAAAATAAAGAGAAAACAATAAGAAAATAATATTTAAAAATATTTTTTTTGCCTTTAATGATTTGGTAGGCCCTGCCAAGAAATTCTTACGAGGCTGCCCATTTTTAAAGCAGGCCTCATTTTCCGCCCAAGCCCATTTTTCTGCCTATATTTTACCCGAACCTCCCATTTTTCTAAGGGCCTTGGCCGAGCCGGTGGCTCAAACCCATACTCGGCTCTACCTCCGACGCTAAGACACTAATTAATCATTTTGGTACCAATTTTGGGCGTGTCGAGGGTGCTAACCTTCCTCGGCGTAACCGACTCCGAACACGATTTTTAAAACTTGGCGGACCAAAAACACTGTTTTAGTAAAGCAAAATGTTTTATTAAAATAAAGGTGATCCGATCACACCAAATAATGGTCGGTGGCGACTCCCTTTTTTTTCATTTTTAAAACCCAACGTCGAACCCTTTTTTGTTTTCTAAAAATGGTTACGACAGCTTGGCGACTCCACTGGGGACCGAATTAGAGAGTCAAGCCATAAATTGATTATTTTCTGTTTTTTGTCGGAAGTTTGAAAGCTCGATTTGAAAATTACAATCTTTTTATTGCGTGTTGTTTCAATTTCGGCATTGCATTGCATGACCGTTGTGGTCACACCTTTAGGTGAGAGTGAGAAACTACTCCTTCGTGAGGTTTTCACCTCCGTGCAGGATAGTGGATCGCTTTCGGGATACATCCGTACATATGTCTTCGTGAGATTTTCATCTCGTGCGACCATAGGAAAATGTATCCCCAGAATGAACTCGGTCTATATGAGCCTATAATGAGTGAAGATCGAGGAATCTGTTGGTTCGGTACCCTCCTTAGAACCAAACCTCATATAGTAAAGCCTAAAGAACCCACCCTAGGTAGAGCCATGCCAAACCCTAGTGGTTATGATTAGGTATTTTTATCTTTTGCTTATTATATATGGAATCTTGATTTGCTTTATTTTATTCTTATTTTTGCATGGCATATTCATCAAAAGGTGTTGATTCACGTTCAATTGCCAAATAAATAGCTTTGTTATGGAAAGGGGTTTCTTGATAGAGTGGAGGACAATGCGGTAGTGGGATATGGTAGAGGCGTGCGATGAAAAAGGTGATAGTCTTACGTATGGTGCGTGTCGAATTATGGGACTTCGCGTGTCGGTGTCACCCAAAACAATCTTCAAGAGATGAAAGAGATATGGGGTCGATGGGATGATGAGATCAAGCAATTATTCTCTTTGTCATTACGGAGATCGCCATATCCGCCGACATCAAGGTAGACCGGCACCTATTTGAGCTATAGCCTAATTTTGGAATCCCGCTTATAGTGTTTTACTTTCGGAAAGTGGACACGGTGCCTACTATAGAAGAATACACGACTACTCCGTTGTCCAAAAATCCAAACCGACAAAGTTTATACAAGACACATTAACGCCCCCACCTTCTTAAAAAGCTAATGAATATTACGAGAATGAGCGGCGGTGGGTTGCAAAGACGGATAAAATAAAAAGGAGATTGTAAGTGTATCCCCGGAGAAATTTAAGGATTTGATCATAGCACTTTGCGGATGTGAAGAAAGGGTTGACATCTTTGCCTTGAGCATTTATGGATTGATTATTTTCCCAAGGCTCTAGGGCATGTAGGCGAGGCGATCTCGATTTATTCGACAGATTGGATAGAAGAGTCACACCGTTCTGTAATTAATTTGAAACTTCCTGTGTCTCTAAGCGGCGTGTCGAAGAAGCGGGCGAAGGAAGATTCACCGGTTGTCAGCGCAGACTCTTGCTAGTATGGTTCAACAATCATTTTGGAAGCGGAAAAGGCCCGTGTCGAATCTTCTCCGAGGACTATTCCCCGCTAAAGGAATTAGTAGCTACACCAAGGCGAGACGATCTTACGGAAGAAAAATGGATGACGATTCTGCAAAACCTGCAAGAGGAAGACGTGGAATGGAAAGCTCCTTTGATGATCCCTGATGAGATCCTATATCGATGTGGAGATTTTGATTGGGTTCCTCTATTGGGAGTATGGGGAGCCGTCGGATATGCTCCTCTCCTCGTGTTGAGACAGTATAGATCGAGATAGTTTATACCCGCAACACAAGGTCTAATTCAGTGCGAATTCGAATACAAAGGAGACAATTGTAAGAAAAGAGTTCGTGAAATTACAAGCGCTTGGAGTCAGACTCATACAATGAAAAGATTTGCCGCAAACCCAATGACAACCCTGAATATGACCGATGGAGGAGTCGAGAGTCAACGACAACATTCCCACATCGGCCGGGAAGGCGCTTCGATCCATGGAGGAGCACCTACATGTAATCCCATCGAGCTCGAAATTATTAAACAAGATTTTGAGAAAAGGAATGCGGAATTAGGAAAAGGATAGAACGGTTAGAAGAAGAAAATGCAGCTAGGTTTGGACGTTGACATTCGAAGTCGGAGGTCAAAAGTTGAGAAAAGGAAAAATAAAGTGAGGAAGATTTAGGCGGTTTGAAAAGCAGACTATAAGAAGTCTGCGAAGGTCAATAAAGCTCATTTGGATTAGGAAAAACATCAGAGCAATGGAGCCAAGAACTCAGAGAGGAAAAAAATAGAGCTAGTCAATGGGAAAGAGAACTCCGAGATACTCAAGCTCGAGAAGATTCCCTGAAAAGAAGTCTCGTAAAAACCCAAAGCGAGAAAGAGGAATTAAAGGCTCGGGTGGCAGAATTGGAAAGATCCTTGTATCAGTATCGTAGCCGCAACTCTGCAGTTGAATTAAAAGCTAGCCTGAGTAAAATTGAAGAAATGAAAGCGATAATCGAAGAGCTAGAGTCTGCTTTACATGGTTGTGAGCTACGGGTGGAACTTCTGGAAGTCAATGAGGAGCATTGGAAGCAACAACTTCATCACTCCCAGAATCAAGTCAGGGATCTGGATTACATCATGGGGGAAGCCGTGGCTCAAGTGCGAGAGGTCGCGGAGCATTTGCAAACCTTAGGAGTCCAAGCTGATGTACTAAGTTTATTTTATGAATCAAAGTCAGAACAAGGACAAGAGTTAGCTAGGCTTCTTGAGGAAGTCAAGGCCTTGAGTATTAGGGCGAGGCCTTATATGTAATCCATTCTATGTAAAGAAGTTTATTTTCTAGAAAAGTTATTCTAATGGAAATTGAATCAGAATTAATGCCTTTTTTTTTGCATACATTTCATGCATTAGCATTACATTGCATCATGTGCATTAAATCTCACAAAAGAACCTTAAATCGTGACAGTTACCCTGGAACATCGCTACAATACACGAGGAAAAACTAAAATTATGGATCAAAGGATAGAAAGACTAGAGCAAATGCAAAGGGAAATACAAGAACAGATGCAAGAACGATTAACCAAGATGCAACAAGATATGATAGAACGGATGCAAGAGTCCCAAAACAACATGATAAGCCAGCTTGCGCAACTATTGGCCAGTGAACGAGGAAAGGGCGCGGTTGCTAGCTCGAGGAATAATGACGACCCCACCCTCCGGATTTACCCCGCGAATACCCAAGCACCACCGTAGTATGTCCCCAAAGGGCGCCTTTTGTTATCGAGCCACAATGCGAGTTGAGACCGAATGCCAAAGACACTTCCGATTGGTTCGTGCACTAATCCGGAGAAAGTCCGCTAACCCTATAGTCCCGATTTTGATGAAATGGTGAAATGGATAAGGCAAAAGCGAACCTTCCCAAACAACTCGAGGATCGTTGCAAATGGTTAGAAGAAAAGTTTAAGGAAATAGAGGCACGACCATCGCTACGGGTAGACGCTAAAGACTTGAGCCTAGTCCTGCACCTCGTACTTCCGCCAAAGTTC
Source organism: Gossypium rotundifolium (assembly GCA_025506655.1). Classification (NCBI taxonomy): domain Eukaryota; kingdom Viridiplantae; phylum Streptophyta; class Magnoliopsida; order Malvales; family Malvaceae; genus Gossypium; species Gossypium rotundifolium. The sequence continues at coordinate 130,322,986 of CP106732.1, read as the reverse complement.
AAGACCCCGCTTTTGAAAAATACAATGGGACCGCATTCCCGGCGCACATCACAATGTTCGTCGACGGATGGCGGGATATGTTAACAACGATCAACTACTTATTCATTGTTTTCAGGATAGTTTGGCCGGGGCCGCGGCCAAATGGTACAATCACCAAATAGTACCCAGATCAAGTCGTGGAAGGACCTAGCACAGGCCTTCTTGAAACAATATGGGCACGTAGCCGATATAGCTCCTGATCGAATCACGCTCCAAAATATGGAGAAAAAGCCAAATGAAAGTTTCAGGCAATATGCCCGGTGGTGGAGGGAAGTAGCCACACAAGTTTAGCCACCGCTTCTAAAAAAAGAGACAACCATGCTGTTTGTCAATACGTTGAAAGCTCCTTCATTAATCACATGCTTGGAAGTACCACTAAAAGTTTTTCCGATATCGTCTTTGTCGGAGAAATGATCGAAATGCAATTAAAAGCGGTAAAATAGAGGTGGAGAAAGTACTAGAAAGACGGCCCGAAGAAGAGGAGAATGATATAAACAACATAGGTAAAAGTTATTCAAAGCCTATTATCGTGAACCAGCCAAGGTATGACCCCGATCATCGAGCCCCTTAGACAGAATCCAACACAAGGCAAAATACGGAGAAAATCCAGCCACGCCTATCCCATTCCATATAAAGAAATGTACCAGAATTATTTGACGCCCACGTTGTCTCCCCATTACTTAAAACCCTTGTAACCCACGTACCTAAGTGGTATGATGCGAACATACAGTCACGAATACCATGCAGAATCGTGGGGCATTCTATAAACAATCGCCTCGCTTTTAAGAAACTAGTGGAAAGACTTATCCGGATGGGCGTTATAGAAGTCGATGACACCTCTAGCAAGGGACACCCGCTACCTAATCACGGGTCAACATGATGGCTGACGATCGAGAAGAAGAGTTAAGAGGGATATTTTCGATGTGAAAACCCCAATGAAATAGGTCTGGAAGGAAATGATAAAAAGGGGATTGGTTGTGACATGTCCAAGGGGAAAATATGAAGAAACACGAAAGGGTTGTGAATTCCATAACTTGGAAGGGCACGAAATCCAAAGTTGCACTGAGTTCAGAATGCTTTGATAGGCGCTGATGGACAATAAAGAGTTAGAATTCTTTGAAAGCAATGAAGGCCAGAAAGAGGGAAACATCTGCACGTTGGAGGATGAGTTAGCAGCAAAAGCCTCGGAGGCGAGCTATCCTCAGTCACCATCTTACGATCAAAGGGTGACGGAGTAAAATAAATTCAAAATCGTGATTGAAAGCCTCATCGCTTTTCATCCGAAGACAACCAAAAGACTCCGGGGCTATAAGCGTAACGTGGCGATTCACGAAAAGGGGGTTCGTCCACAAAAGGGAGCCAGAGTATCCTAAGATCGTGATCTAAAAACCTGTAGCCTTTTCATACAAGGATGACAAGAAGGTCCCCTGGAACTATAACTACAATGTGACGATTCACGAGAGGAGATTAGCCCAACACTACAAAAAGGGAACCAAGAGGAAGGCTCCTACATCGCAGAAAGTGAAAAGGGCTACGACACATCAAACACAAGAACGAGCACTAAAAGGGAAAAACTTGATGGGCGAATGTAAGAAAGAAAAAGGGACCAAGCAAGAGACACATATAAACGAACCGGTGAAGGATGAAGAAGCTAGGGAGTTCTTAAAGTTTTGAAGCATAGTGAATACTGGTGTCATAGAAGCGACTACATAAGCAGTAGGCTTGCATATCGCTGCTAGATTTACTATTAAGCTCTGAAGCACATCGTAATGCTGTTGATGAAGGTATTGAATGAAACCTATCTTGCAAATGATATAACATTAACAATGTTGGATCGCTTTGGTTAGCAACATAAGTCTTGATAACTTCATTTTCTTTAACGATGATGAGATCCCGAGGTATGGGTTCCATCAAGGCTCTCCACATTACCACGCGGTGCAAAGGATACACATTACGAGGGTACTAGTCGATAATAGATCGGTGCTCAATGTTCTACCACTATCGACCTTTGAATCGATTACAGATTGATAGTTCTCAAATGAAGGCCCGCCACAATGTAGTAAGGGCATTCGATGGAACCGAGAGGAAAGTTATGGGAAGAATCAAGTACCTTTTAATCGGACCAAGCACATATGAGGTGGACTTTATCGTGATGGATATCCCACCGCCTTATAACTACTTCTTTGGGAGACCTTGGATACTCTCAGCAGAGCAAGTGCCTCATCGTTGCACCAAAAGTTAAAATTAATCTCGGAGGCCGTCTCGGTGACCATAAATGTGAAGAGGACATCATCGTAATAAAGAATCAACGATGCGCCATATTTAGAAGCGGATAATGAAGCGGTGAGTGTTCCTTCCGTTCTTTGAATTTGTCAACGCAACATTTGTCGCATTTGAGGGAATAAGGTCCCAAAGGCCTCAATTATCCAAAACCACGAAATGGGTCTACAATTGATGGTCGGAATGGAGCTGGCCAGGAAAGGACTTGGAAGGTACCTCAAGGAGAAATCGAGGTCTCAAGACTAAAAGAAAAGCGAGACTTCTTGATCTAGGATTCAAGCCAAACGCAGCAAAAAAAGAAGAGTCGAAAAGAAACAAGAAAGAAGGAAGGCACGCTCGAGGGAGATGAGATGAAATGGCAACCGATGATAGCTCCTCATATTCGTGAGACCTTTATATCAGGAGGGGTTATCCATCCGAGACAAGGAACGCCAAATGAAGAAATCGTGCATGTCAACGCTATATCGGAGGGGAAAACTGAGGAAGAAAATCGGAATGGCATTCGCCCCTATGAGCAGGCGAGATTCTAAACAACTGGACTGCAGAGGAGATTCCTGTAGCTTTTAGAACTCATTCGAGTAATACTCAAACACACTTATTGCTTTAAGTCTAGAAGCAATAAGAGTCCTTTAATGAAACATCATTTTGTATAAGACATCGTTATTTTCAATAAAATACATCTCCGCCATCTTTTGAGCAAATTTTCTTTTATGTTCATTTCATTCATTCATTATTCTTTCTCTAGATATTCTTCTAAACATTTCTATTCTTCATTTATCATGCCAATAAACATGCCTAGATTCTATGATTCTATGAGCCTTTATTCATTTCCGTAACAGGTCCCCAGATATCAATGATTTGAGTAACACTACAGATGACTCAGAATGTCCTTTTGAGCAAGATATGGGTACGAAAGATTTTCAGGATTTTGGAGATGACTAAGGCTGTGATTTAGCTCCTAAACTGTTAAGGATGGTAGAACAAGAGGAGAAACAAATCGTACCTCATAAAGAATCAGTGGAAATAGTGAACCTAGAAGATGGGCAAGAAAAGAAAGAAGTAAAGATTGGAGCCGGTATCACCGCAGATACAAAGCAAGACCTCATTGAGTTACTCCAAGAATTCAAGGATGTCTTCGCATGGTCATATCAAGACATGCGGGCTAAGACGATATCGTGGTACACCGTTTGCCCATAAAAGAAGAATACAAGCCAGTCCAACAAAAACTTCGGAGGATGAGGCCAGATGTTTTACTGAAAATAAAGGAAGAGGTTAAGAAACAATTTTACGCAGGTTCTTGCAAGTGGTTAAGTACTGGAATGGGTAGCCAATATCGCCCCATTCCCAAGAAAGATGGGAAAATACGAATGTGTGTGGACTCTGAGATCTAAACAAGGCTAGCCGAAAGACAACTTTCAGTTACCTCATATCGACACCTTAGTGGATAATACGGTGGGTTATTCATTATTCTCGTTCATGGATGGCTTCTCGGGATACAACCGGATAAAGATGCTTCACGAAGACATGAATAAAACCACATTCATAACCATGTGGGAACCTTTTGCTATAAGGTAATGCCATTTGGGTTGAAGAATGCAGGGAGCAACATATCGAGAGCCATGGTGACCCTATTCCATGACATGATGCACAAGGAAATCGAGGTTTACGTCGACGATATGATTGCCAAGTCTCGGACCGAAAAGAGCATATCCAAGTCTTAAGGAAATTATTTTTGAGGTTGAGGAAAGTCCAACTAAAGCTTAACTCGGCAAAATGTACCTTGAGCGGTCGAAGCTGCTAGGATTTATAGTCGGTGAAAAGGGATTGAGGTTGACCTGCACAAAGTCAAGGCTATACAAGAATTGCCTCCTTGGCAAGACTTAAAAAGAAGTTCGAGGTTTCTTAGGAAGATTAAATTACATTGCTCGGTTCATTTCACAACCGGTCGAGAAATGTGACCCCATATTTCGTCTTCTTAAAAAACACAATCCAGGTGTGTGGAACGAGGAATGTCAGAAGACCTTCGACAAAGTAAAGCAATACTTGTCCAATCCTCCAGTATTGACACCGCCTAATCCAGAGAAGCCTTTGATCCTCTATTTGACGGTACTTGATAATTCAATGGGATGTGTGCTCGGCCAGCATGATTGAGTGGGGAAAGAAAGAAAAGCAATATACTACCTTAGCAAAAAGTTCACTGAGTGTGAAACAAGGTACTCACCGATTGAGAAAATGTGTTGTGCCTTGGTCTGGACAACTCGGAGACTGAGGCAGTACATGTTGTATCATACGACCTGGCTCATCTCGAAGCTAGACCCATTGAAATACCTAATGGAGTCGAGTACTTTGAATGGACGGATGGCCCGATGGCAAATCTTACTTTCCGAGTTTGACATAATTTATGTAAACCAGAAGGCGATAAAAGGAAGTGCAATAGCAAATTTTCTGGCTAGTAGAGCTCTGGCAGATTATGAGCCCCTGGACTTTGATTTCCCTAATGAAGACCTAATGTATGTAGCAACCACTGAAGAGGGTACCCCGGAAAGTCGTCCTTGGAAACTGAACTTCGACGGGGCATCAAATGCTATAGGTAATGGAATTGGGGATTCGGTGTCCCTAGCGGAGATCATTACCCATTTACTTGTAAGTGGATTTTGATTGCACAAATAATATGGCGGTATGAAGCTTGCATCATGGGTATCCGAGCTACTATTGAACGCAAAATTAAGGTGCTGGAAGTATATGGAGACTCTGCATTGGTAATTTATCAACTTAAAGGAGAATGGGAGACAAGGGATCTCAAATTGGTTGAATACAAAAGATTGGTCCAAGAAGCGATAAAAGAGTTCGAGGACATCACTTTCAGTTATCTACCAAGGGACGAAAATCAGATGGCTGATGCTCTAGCCACATTGGCTTCTATGGTACGAGTAAACAACAAGGAGGATATGAGGCCTATACAAATGAGCATTCATGAGGCCCCAGCCCATTGCTACAATGTGGAAGAAGAGGAGCAAAATGATCACCCGTGGTATCACGATATACTACAATACGTGAAAGATCATAAATACCCCGATCAGGCAACCGAAAATGACCAAAGGACGTTGAGAAGACTAGCTTGCGACTATGTCTTAGACGGAGAGATCCTATACAAAAGAAGAAAGGATCAAGTGCTATTGAGATGTGTGGATGGTGCCGAGGCTAAGCAGATCCTAGAAGAAGTCCATGAGGGTGTCTCATGGAACACATGCCAATGGGTTCAATAATGGCAAGACAAATCATGAGATTTGGGTATTATTGGTCTACCATGGAAAGAGATTGCATTAAGTATGCTAAGAAGTGTCATAAGTGCCAAATTTATGGGGACAAGATTCATGTACCACCTCACCTTTACATGTTATGACCTCCCATGGCCTTTTTCTATGTGGGCATGGGCGTCATCGGACCAATCTCACCAAAAACTTTCAATGGACATCGGTTCATCTTCGTGGTAATTGATTACTTCACTAAATGGGTAGAGGCCACTTCATATGCCAATGTGACAAAATCGGTGATCGAGAAGTTCCTAAAAAAGAGATCATATGTCGATATGGAATGCCCGAGAGGATCATATCGATAATCGTTAAACTTGAACAACAAAGATGATCACGTAAGTCATGAGGCAATTCAAGATCGACATCACAATTAAATCACCAGACGCCTAAAGATGAATGGTGCGATTAAGCGACTAATAAGAACATCAAGAGGATAATAGGAAAATGATCGAGACTTACAAAGATTGGCACGAAGCTACCATTTGCCCTTTTCGCCTATCGAGCGTCGGTCGGAACCTCCACCGGGCAACTCTTTTCTCATTGGTTTACTGAATGAAAGCAGCTTCTACCCATGAAGTTGAAATTCCGCCCTTCAGTATTGTCCGAATTGAAATTGGATGAAGCGAATGGATCCAAGCACGATATGACCAATTGAATCGATCGAAGAAAAGAGGTGAAAGCTATCCGTCATGGTCGGATGTACCAAAAGCGAATGATGCGAGCATACAACAAGAAAGTCGTCCACGAGAATTCCACGAGGAGACTTAGTTTTGAAAAGATTCTCCCATACAAAAAGATTTCAGAGGAAATGGATGCGAATTGGGAAGGACCTTATGTGGTGAAAAGGCTTTCTCCGAGGGCACTAATCTTGGCCGAGATGGATGGGAAAAACCTACCCAATCCCATAAATTGATTCGGTTAAAGTATTATGCTTGAAATCGAAAGGCTAAAGTGAAAACCCGTAAAGGGCGCTTTAAGAGCAAAAAAAAACGAGAGGCCAATGTGAAACCCGTAAGGGCGCCTGAGACCAAAGGGCTTTGAGTCGAAAACCCGATAAGGGGCTCAAATTTGTACGAAAAAAGGAGGTATGTGACAATCTTTTTCCCCCAGAATTAGCAAAAGGAGGAATGTTACACCTCAAAACATCTACAAAGCACTGCAGATCTCCCAACGTCTATTCAGCTCAAATGATCTTCGGAAGAATCCAGTAGTGAAGCTCAGGCTGCGATATCTGGGGCACCTACTTTTTCTTTTTACCCATTTTTTTGTACCCCAATAATGTATACTTTTGTTAATTTAAATCCAATTCCATTCTTCACAAATTCCATTGTTATTTTAAACCTTTGAATTGTTTGCAATTGAAATAACGACCATCGATTCGTAATGCTTCCATAAAGAAGTTCCACTTATTACTCTGGAAGCCTCTAAGCAATAGAGGAACCTAAAACAAGACCGTTGTTTAGAACCACCACACTTAGGGTGGAAACATTCAAGAAGAGGAGTCTAAAATTATGACCATTTCTTGATTCGCAGCATAGATATCGGACAAGATGTTGCGTACGTATCGTGACTTGACGAAATGAACGAGCAATTCTGACCCTAAACTTTTAAAGAGATCATTCTCATGACATCCTGCATTCATGCAAATGTCCTCCGTAATATCATTTAGTTAGGAGCATTCGATTTATTACAATCATTGCATCTTAACGAAAACCATCATTCTCATGACATTTCGCAAGTGTCATCCATATCACACGTTAGTTAGGAGCATTTGAGTCATTTCGACCATAGCATCCTCACCATTTGGCATAAACACAAACACATCAAAATCGAGTCTACGTGATATGTCCCAGAGGACGGTGTAGCAATACTATTGAAGATTATCCTATTACCATCGACCAGCGGTGGAATGGGTGGTCCTATTGCCATCAACCAGTGGTGGAATAGGTTGAAGATTGTCTTATTGCCACTACCCATCAGTGGAATAAGTTGAAGATTGTCTTATTACCATCAACCGGTGATGGAATAGGTAGAAGATTGTCCTATTACCATCAACCCGTGATGGAATAGGTTGAAGATTGTTCTATTACCATCAACCGGTGATGGAATAGATTGAAGATTGTCCTATTCTGTCAACGGTGATGGAATAGGTTGAAGATTGTCCTATTGCCACTTGACCCGGTGGAATAGGCCAAAATTGTAGATCTTGTCACCATAACCAACTTTGGGGCAAGATCGGAGGTAATCTTGGCTCTCTAACCAAGAGAGAATATGATTTTGGCCACCATCCTATTGCCACCGACCAGCGATGGAATAGGCCAAAATTGTAGATCTTGTCGCCCTAACGAAGAGTGGGGCAAGATCGGCGAATCTTGGCTCTCTAACCAAAGAGAGAACATGATTTTGGCCACTGTCCTATTGCCACCGACCAAGATGGAATAGGCCAAAATTGTAGATCTTGTCGCCTAACCAAGAGTGGGGCAAGATCGAAGGCAAATCATGGCTCCCAACCGTTGGGAACACGATTTAGGCCACCGTCTTATTGCCACTGACCAGCAGTGGAGTAAGTTGAAGACGATCCTATTTCCATTGACCAATAGTGGAATAGGTCAAAAATTGTAAGTCCTGTTGCTTTAAGCAGTGGTGGAACATGCTCATCCTATCTTCTCGGCTAGCAGTAGGACAAGCTGAAGATACAAATCTTGTCTTAAAGCCACGGTAGAGCAAGTTAAAATAAATCTCATACCCTGAAGTTATAGTGGAGCAATAAAGCGAATCAAAGCTGCAAATCCTGTCTCTCTAAAGAGACGACAGAGTAAGATCAAAGCACGAGAGGAGATGGACTAGAACGAGGCTATTTGGAGAGGAGCAGATCAAGAAGTCAAGGCTTAGCCAGGCCCGGGCAAAATTGGTTCTTTTATTGTCTTTGCTCTATTCTCGTTTCACGACAATAAGCAAAGAGGGGCAGCTGTAATAACCATTTTGCCCGGCCCAATTACAAAAACAAAATTACAAACACAGAGCCCAAAATTAAAACCCAATTACATACCCAAACCCAAAATAAATAAACCAAGCCCAATTTGAACCCAAACCGACGGGGCCCAACAGGCCCACTTTCTTCCTTTCAGCAAGCTAGGGTTTCTGAGAACCCTAGCGCCGCAACCCTAGCGCCGAACCAGCCACCAACCCCCACCTACCCCGACTCTTCAGCTTCTGACACCTCTGCGACCACCTGCAGAGGCCACCGGCCACCATCCCATCGTCACCCGCTCCCCACACCCTGCAAAAACGAGAAGACACGGCAACAGAGCAGAAATAGGCAGAAATAGGCAAAAAAATATATTTTTGTAATGGCTATAAAAGCCAAGTCTGAAACCAGTGTAGAGGACCTTTTTTTGGAAATCAAAAAAGAAACAGAGAGATTCAAGCAAACAAAGGTTTTTTTTTCAATCAAAAATAGTGGTTCGAACATTCAAAAATCGACAGAAACAGCGAGCAAAAATCAACACAAACTCTAACAAAGAAAACGAGAATCAAAAATAGAAGAAAAGGTAAAGTCATTGATTTTGATCTCTTTTTTCGCTTTTTTTATATACATATATATATGTATAAAAAATAATATATAAAAGCGAAAAATCATAAAAATTAAAAAAAATTCTTACCTTTTTTTACCACTGTGGTGGTGCGGAGGCCACGGCCAATACGTCTCGACCAATAGGAGTTCCCAGCCTTCCCCGCAGAGAGAAAAACAGAGAAAATTTTTTTTTTTTTAAAAAAAGCAGAGAAATGATTTTTTTGGGGGTTTTAGGGCTTTATATAGCCCCACAAAACGACGTCGTTTTGGGGGCTGCCCTTTAACCCCAAAACAACGTCGTTTTGAATGACCCGACCCGATCCGATCCGACCCGCCTAGGATCCGCGTGTTTTGCCAAAAAAATGGGTTATTTGCGCGCGCGGTCCCTCCGCCTTTTTATAATTTTGCAATTAAGTCTTTGTAATTTAAATTTAGCCTAATAATTTACCTGGATTCGCAATTAGGTCCCCTCTGCTGCTGTGCGTTTTGAAAAAAGGGATTAATTGTCGTTTTGGTCCCCCTTCCATTCACGCGTATACAAATAGCCCCCCTTTCTTTTATTTATTTTGAATTAACCCTAAAATTTTATTTTAAACACAATTTAATCCTATTTCAGTTATTTTGTAAAATTTTTAGCCTTTTGATAATATATTATTGTAATTATCATCTCTATATTTTTCTATAGTTATTTTGTTTGACTATTATTTGTTTTATTATTATTACTTACTATAACATATATTATTTATTATTTCGATTTCATTTTCACTATTCTTTATTTATATTATTATTATTTGTTATTTACTATTATTAGGGTTGAGATGATTGTTTCATCTATTATCCTTTGTTATTTTCATTATCATGGCTATCTATTTTACTAATATTGTGTCTATATTATTGCTATCATTATATCATTTTATTTTTTGACATGTATATATTTTATTCCATATATTATTTCATGTATTAATGACAATAATCATTTTTTACGTATCATCATCATTATTTCATTTTTATATACCATCATTATCATTTTGTTATTATCATTCCTCGCCTTATTTATTCGCTATTTATTTTTATTTTATTATTATTATTTATTTCCATTACCACTTCGTCATTATCATGTTATTATTATTATTACTATTAATATTATTATTTGTATTTCTTTATTTACCACATTCACATCTACATTTATTATCTTCATTTTGTATTATATTATCGAACAAAACATCATTCAGTAAAATTATTGTATTTCATCTAAAAGATTTCAAAATGAGGCAATGTTTGAGATTTAGAAACTCGAGAAATAGTGCCCTAACGTCTTTGGGTTGCGATTTTTCGCTTGACTAAATAACTTAACATCCTTTTACTTAAGTTTTGCGAATCACGAGATGACTTTGATTACGAGAGATTAAAACATCGTGTCCTAACGTGCTGGATGTGATGTTTATATCTTTTCGAAACAAAGAAATCTTAAGTTTTGACTCAAGCCTTTTCCTAGAATTAATCCGATATGATGCATTCTGAAAAGTCGCTACGCTCTGTTCAAAGATTTTTAAAATAAAGGCAATGTTTTGTATTTAGGAATTCGGGAAATAGTGCCCTAACGTGCTGGGTTGCGATTTTCCGTTTGACTAAATAACTAAACATCCTTTTGATAAACTTCGTAAAATCATGAGATAGTTTTGATTACGAAGGTTTAGAATATCATGTCCTAACGTACTGGATGTGATGTTCGTACCCTCCGGAACCAAGATATCTCAAAAGTATCAATACCTTTTAAAAGACCCGATTTTAAAACTCTTTCAAACCTCCGACGCTAAGACACTAATTAATCATTTTGGTACCAATTTTGGGCGTATCGAGGGTGCTAACCCTTCCTCGAGCGTAACCGACTCCCGAACCCGATTTTTAAAACTTCGCGGACCAAAAACACTGTTTTAGTAAAGCAAAATGTTTTATTAAAATAAAGGTGATCCGATCACACCAAATAATGGTGGCATTGGCGACTCGCTTTTTTTCATTTTTAAACCCAACGTCGAACCCTTTTTTGTTTTCTAAAATGGTTACGACAATTATTTAATACAAATTTAATCAGTATTACACTATCCTCGCTCTCGATATTATATTAAAAGAAATTAAATCTAAAATTTTGCACGACATAGACATACTAAAATAATTCAGGAATAACAATGTAATACATTTAAACTTAATATAACATGCTTAGTAATTGAAGTAAAACAAGATATTAATTACTGATCTAGACTATGTTGGGGACTTGCTCTCGATTAAATAAAATAAATGCTGCACATCCATAATTACAATTAAATTATTATTTACATGCGAAATCGATAATTTACAAAAAAAAAATTCAATATTGTACAAAATGTTTTTTATGTTACATTTGGTTATTAGTATAATAAAATAAAATAAAAATTATTTAATACATGTGTTAAAATGATTAAACATAGAACAATGAATAATTAGTATAAATTTAAACTTGATATTAGAAGATTTAGTAAAAATTCTTGTAAATAATAAGATCTCTTCTAAATAAGCAAAAACATATTCATTCAATTTACCACAAACAAGTCAAGTGAATAGTTAAAAGTTACCAATTATAATTAATTTATAACTAATTCATGATTAAAACATATGGAGAAAATAATACTCATACCAACATAACATTAATGTTTTCTTCCATTCGTATTTGATTTTCTTATAGCTCAAATCTCAACACTCCCCCTCCCCCCAGCCCAAGTCTACCCAGTTCATCGTTATCCTGCCAATTTTATCTTTCATAGTACAAAACATGTGTAATTGGGTTGATGGGTGAGAGTTGGAGGTTGTAAAAGCAGTTCATTTGGCGGTTGAGGGTCCTAAGAAAGGTTCTGAGAGTTGGAGGAGCTAAGACATATAGGAGAGATGAGTAGATAGAGTCATTGTTATTCCTTTTATTGAGCTTCAGAGAGTTATTTAAGGGGGATGCTCATAGGTTGTCTTTTCTTGATTGACGGGAAAGGTCATGTAGTGTAGGCTTTTTTGCTAGATCAGGGATTAAACTTGATACAATGCAATTATAGGATATGTGAATAACTGATGAAAATGGTCTTGCCAGGTGGAGTCAACAAACTAGTAATGTAGTTGAGCTTGGCATGGTCTCACCTTTCAACAAATTAGTTTCCCTGGTAGAGTATGTCTAACATTTGTCCACTACTAGAAGATAAGGTTATAAAGTGACCTCCCCTAAGATCAAGATGTGGTGCAGTGCAGAGTGATACAGTTTTGAAAATTTTGAATTTGTAACTAATGACTTAATGTGATGTTGCTTAAGGAATCACGTATAAGCTGTTACCTAAGCTATGCATATTATAAGCATTATAATGAAATATGGGCTACGTAGAGACTTGTAGTTGGTTGCCATTGCTGCAATTAGTGAAATTAATGTATGCAAGTCTTGCACTAGTGGCATAATGTAGAAGACTTAAACTTCTTTTATTAATAAGGGCACTTCTCCATCCATTCTCCAACAATTTTAGAAATCTCTTCTACAAATTTATTCTTGAAGTTGCTTTCTTTTCTTTGTTTCTTCTTAGAAGTTTTTGTTGAGTTTAAAAACACCAAGAATCAAAAACAACTAAAATTTGTGTTGAAAGATGAAAAAAAAATAGAAGCAAAAATCCGGATGTTGAAGGAGAAAAGAAGTTGACTTATCTTATTACTTCATTAAGCAAAATAACATGTACATATATAGTTCTATTACATTTGAAGAAAATAAATCTTGCTTGTGCAAGTAACCAAGCTGTAAAATCAGTTTAATAATAACCTAAAACCTACTAAAACTGCCAAGTACATAGCTGAACCTCGGCTAATCAAAAAGTTACAATCAAATTAAATATATGTCACATGTTACAAAAGTTAAATGACTGAAATACACCATGGACATTAACATGCTGCTGTATTGTGGCTTGGACGCTTGCATGTTGCTGAAATGTTGCCAACTTTCAACATTCCTCCTTAGCTACAAAGCAGCAAACTCTAATTTCCTTCCTCAAGTACTCGAACCTTGTGGCAGCCAATGGCTTGGTCAAAATGTCTGTGAGCTGAACCTCCAAGCAGCAATGGATCAAGTTGATTTCTTTTGACAATTCTGCCTCCCTTACAAAATGATACTTAATCTTGAAGTGCTTAGTCTTTCCATGAAATACAGGATTCTTGGCAATGGCAACAACTGACGGACTATCTACTTTAATCTCTGTTGCTTCTATTTGATCAGCATTCAAGTCACTCAAGAGCTTTTTAAGCCAGATGGCTTGATTGACAGCAACAGCTACTGCAATATACTCTGCTTCTACAGTGGATTGAGCTACTGTCTGTTCCTTCTTAAAAATCCAACTAAAAATTCCTGAATTTAAAGTGAAGAAGTAGCCCTATGTGCTCTTCATATCATCAACTGAACTAGCCCAATCACTGTCTGAATAGCCAACCAGCTTCAGTTCCTCAGCTTTCTCAAATTTCACACCATAGCCTAAGGTCCCTTTGACATACCTTAAAACTCTTTTAGCAGCCTTGAAATGAGCTACATTGCAGCAATGCATGAACCTTGATAGAAGGCTGACTGGATACATGGTGTCTAGCCTTGTTGCTATCAAATAGAGCATGCAACCAACTAGACTTCTATAGCTCTTCTCATCAACTCGAGCATGGTAACTATTACTGGAGAGTTTCTCTCCCTGTCCATAGAAGTGCTAGCAGGTTTGCAATTTGTCATGCAAAACTTGCTTAAGACCTTAAATGCAAATGCTTGTTGGCTTATGAAAATACCCTACTCATTCGATTCACTTCCATACCAAGAAAGTAAGTCATCAAGCCTAAATTAGTCATCTTGAAAACATCTTGCATCTGCTTCTTGAATTCCTCAATCAACTCACTCTTACAATCAGTAACCAACAAGTCATCCACATACAGAGACACAATCAGTAAGGTTTTTTCAACCTTCTTCACATAGAGTGTAGGTTCACTAATGCTTTTCTCGAACCCCAGCCTTGACAAGTATGCATCAATCCTATCATACTAGGCCATTGGAGCCTATTTTAGGCCATACAAGGCCTTCTTGAGCTTGTAGACCTTGTGCTCTTCACCAAGGACCTTGAATTTATCAGGTTGTTCAACAAAGATCTCTTTTTGAGAAATCCATTCAGAAAAGCTAATTTAACATCCAGTTGATGCACTTTCCACTGCTTCTAAGCAGCCAAGGAAAATAACAGCCTTATGGTGTCCAACCTTGCAACTGGTGCAAAGGTTTCAAAGAAATCGATGCCATGCTGCTGACTATACCTCTTCACAACTAGCCTAGCTTTGTGCTTGTTCAGTGACCCATCTGCATTGTGTTTGGTTTTGAACACCCATTTCACACAATAACCTTTCTATTTGCTAGTCTATCAACCAACTCCCATGTGTCATTTTTGTGGATTATCCTCAATTCAGCCTCTATTGCTTCTTTCCAACAGCCTTTACTTGTAGCCTCGTTAAAATTAGAAGGCTCAACAATGGTCATATCACACATCTCATAGATGTCCATTAAGGTTCTAGTGCCTCTGATAGGTGCATCATCATAATCATCCTCAATTTTAGCTTCAATCTCAATGTGCTGTAAATCAAGATCATGCTGGTCTTGCTTAGACAAGCTTGCATCTGTTCCATCCCATTTCCAACAACTGCCCTCATTGAATTTCACATCTCTGCTCACAAAAATCTTCTTAATGGATGGATTAAAGACCCTATACCCTTTATTTACACTGCTATAGCCAAAAAAGACTCCATGCATGGACCTCATCTCTAGCTTGGTTCTCTTTTCAGCTGGCACCAGTGTATAGCATAAGCAGCCAAAGACTTTCGAGTGTGAGACATTTGGTTTGTGTCCAAACCAGGCTTTAAAAGGTGCTTTACCTTTGACTGCATTAGTTGGCAGCTTGTTTAGCAAATACACAGAGGTATTTACTGCCTCAGCCCAAAAATTGTTAAGCATTTTGCCTTCAAACAACAAGTACTTGGCCACACCGAGAACAGTCATGTTTTTTCTCTCACAAACACTATTTTGTTGTGGTGTGTAGATGGTGGTTAATTGGTGCTGAATTCCAACTTTATCACAAATCTTCTGAAACCTTTGAGACACATATTTAGTCTCATTATCAGACAACAAAATCTTCAACTTGCAACTGGCTTGATTCTCAGCCAATGCCTTGAACTTGCAGAAGTAGTCACTCACCTCTGACTTTTGTTTCAAGAAACTCACCCAACAGAATATGGTGCAATCATCAATGAACAATGCAAAGTACATGCTACCATTCAAAGAGGAGGTCTTCATAGGTCTACAAATATCTGTATGGACCAATTGGAGCCCCTCTTGAGCTCTCCATGTAATGCCCGATTTTGACCCTAATCGAAACTGTGGTTTTGAGACCACAAATCCAAGTCTGAAAAATATTTTAAAATTATTTTCAGTATTTATTATGTGTGAATTTTCTTGTGTAAAATTTTGTGTTTTAATTTCATTGTTTGAGTGTCCGATTAAATAAAAGGACTTAATTGCATAAAATGTGAAATTGGCTAATTAATGTGTAAAGTGCTAACTTGCTAATGTATTTATAATGTGAAGTCCTTAATAGGAAATTAGGCCATTAATAAAGATAGTGGACGGCATTATGTGTATATTATATAGTTTTTTTTATATATTATTCATAAAGGTTATAATAATATATATTATATTATAAAGTTATTATAATAAAAGACAAACATTAAAGAAGCCATGTTCATCTTTTATTTATGACCGAAACTAAGGAAAAGAAAAAGTTTAAGAGTTTTGAAGCATTCGGCCAATACTAAGCTCAATCAAGGTATGTTTTTGTTTCGGTTTTTGATAATTTTTACGTTTTTGAGATCGTTGCTTCGAATACTACAAGACCCATGCTCTAATTTTTGAATTTGATGATGATTTTTTTATTTTCCATTGATGATAGCTTGTGATTTTTGTTGTTTGATGGTATAAAATAAAATATATGTTTGTGATTAACATGTTTTGTCTTTGGATTTTTTATGAAATTGAGTAATTTGGACTAAATTGTGAAAATAAATTTTTGAGGGACTAAAATGTAAAATAAATGAAATGCATGGACTTGTATGGGCATGGGTTATATTCGGCCAAGCATGGGTAATGTTTAATTTTGTGTATTTTGTGTTTTATGTAATAGGGACTAAATTGCAAAAAGTATAAAATGTTAGGGGCAAAATGGTAATTTTCCCATTTATGTGTTTTTGGATTAAATTGAATGGAATTATGTTTAAATAAGTTTAATTTGAATATATTTAGATCAAGAATCAAAGAAAACAGTTTGGATCGGGGAAAAACAAAAGTAATCGAATATCTGTTTATTTCGTCCGTTGATATCCGAGGTAAGTCTATAAGCATATAAATGTTGTTAAATTGAATATATATATATATATATATATATATATTTGTTATGTGTTGAATTGAATTTTAAGAATATGTATGTGCATTGGTCGATTGTGATTAAGCTTGGAAGATAAGTTACGAGTTCGATTCGATCGAGATACGTTGTCCGAAAGTCTCGTACGAACCCTAGGAATAGTTAGGATATATATGTCATGACATAGTATTCCGATATGTGTTTTCGTGTAAGACCACGTTCGGGACGTTGGCATCGACTTGTGTTTACGTGTAAGACCATGTCTGGGACATTGGCATCGTGATCGATTCGTAAGACCACTCAGGACAAAGTGGCATCGATATGTGATTACATGTATGACCACATCCGGGACGTTGGCGTTGTATGAGCTTTCCGATTATCCGTGTATCCTTTTTAATTTCGAACGGTTCAACGGGCAATGTAAAGTAAAGACCGAATGTGAAATCAAATTAAAAGGTTCAGGTATGTATTCATACTATGTTATGAAATTAAGGTAAATTGTACACTTGAATTGATGATTTAAAGTTATGTGAATTATGAATTATGTGTTAGCATTATTTGAACATATAAGTGATTAGGCCTATTGATGTATTTGTGATAATATAAGTGATTCGACCTATTGATATAGTTATGATATTTAAAAGTGATAATTATATGTGTTTATGAGTATTTGTGCATTTAGTTATATGATGTTAAATGTTAATGTATATTTGATAACATACAAACTTGAGAGTGTGATATATGTATGTTTAATTAAGGTCTGGATTGACTTGGCTAATTGATTTAGTGTTAATGTTCATATGATTATGTTTGCTTATGACTTACTAAGCTTAAATAGCTTACTGTGAGTGCGTGCTTGTTTACTTCTGTTTTATAGATTTTAGAGTCAATTTACAAGCTCGGGAATCGTCTGCAAAGTCTATCACACTATCGACTAACTTTGGTATTTTATAAGCTAAAATTTCTTTGAAATTATGGCATGTATAGGCTAGTTTTGGAGTTAGTTTAATTCGAAAGTGTATGTATAAAAGCCATGCGAAAATGGCTTAATTTCCTTGCTTGTGTTCGGTTTTGGTTTAATTATGGCTTAAGTTTATTTTGGTCATGGTTTAATCTTATATGGATAGTAATCACATGGTATGGTGTATATATATATATGGTGGTGTTTTATTTATGTGTTTCAAAGAATGAGGTAAAATGAGGTATATTTGGTGTATTTTAGTAAGATAAATAATGTTAAGTTTAAGTGATTTTGATTATGTGTTATATATATATATATATATATATATATATATATGTATGTTTTGATTTGGTATTCAAGTGAGTTTGGGTTATGACATATGAATTGAAATATGCATATGAAGGTTGGAGACTATCTATATTTGACTTATTAATGGGGTAAAAGAATGATTATATATTCGAGTGTGTATTGAATTAAAATTTGTGGTTTTATTATTGAGTTGAAATGGCATGTTTTTAAATGGGTAAATTGGTTTAGCAATGATAATTTAATTGTATATGTATATTAGGCTAAGGAGATGGCCTAAAATGATAAGCATGATATTTGTTTACAGCATTATATAAATATTCTATGGATTGGATGATATACAACACCAAATATGTAATGACTAGCTTTGTAGTGATAATGAAATATGGACATTCGAAAATGGCTCAATTGTGTACACATTTACGCAAGCTTGTAAATGGAAAGTATGCATGTTTTTGGTTCTTTGAAAGGTTAAATAATTGTGTATGTTACTTATGATCTTGGTCATTAAGCTTTATGTTAAGATTTGTTAAATCTATTAAAAGTAGGTATCCTATTAAGCAAAAAGGATTTTTAGTAATTATTATTATTTGAATATCATTGTAATGGTGATTACATATTTAAATAAAGTGCATGTGCATATAATATGCTAATAGATTATGTATATCATTAATCTATTATTTGTAGTTAAATATGGTGCATTATTCGTGACTTAATAAATTGTATATAATATGTTCGGACATGGTATTATATTAATTAATGTCGCATATATGAATAAGAACATAATAAAAACTAGGTCATGTAATATGGTTGTTATGTTTTTAATATGCATGTACGTAAATTTATATAAAAAAAATGAAAATGATATGATTAATCAGTTAGTCTATGAGATAATTGTATTGACAATTGTTCGATGCATGAAATGTAAAGATATATGTTTGAACATGTATTCAGGAAGCAAATGCCAATACTGTTGAAGTCATATAGTTCGAACCTTATATGTATTAAGTACATGTAACATGGCTTTGTTGCACATTAGTTATTTCGAATATGTGGATAAATAATTGATATTGACATGCTTAAAATTTTAAAGCATGATTTGCTTATGAATTTTAAATCAAGCGTGATTGGGTTTTAGATGGTTAAGTGAACTATATGTATAATAATTAAATTTGAATGTTTTTTGATTTATAAGTTGTGTAATATTGTTATTAAATATAAAATGTATGTGTATTGATGTGATTGAATTACTAAACAAGAAAGGTAGTAAATGTCTGTCCTGATCTATGCTATGTCTAGTAATACCTTGCAACCCTAATCTGGCGACGGATATGGGTTATGGTTGTTACACTCCAAGCTTTGTTAATAGGAAAAGGCAATCTGGTCTGCTTGCCAAACTGCCAGACTTCACACACATCTTTCCTAGGCTGGATCTTGGACATGTCTTCAACTAGGTTCATATTGTGCAGTAAACTTAGTGACTTATAGTTCACATGCCTCAGCCTCTTGTGCCACAAGCATGATTCATCAGCCAGAGTTGTATGTACCTTTGCTTCTAGCTAATTCACATCTAAAATGAAGGATCTATCATGCATAGCTACTGTCACTAGCACTTGATCAAAAGAATCCTTGATCACACAAGTCTTTTCTTCAACAATAAGGGAGTAACCCTTTTCTAACAACTGACCAACACTCAGTAGATTCTGATCAATATCTGGTACATAAAGAACTTCTAAGATGGTTTTGTTACCTGACTGAGTGCAAATCATAGCCTTGCCTTTTCCTTTGGCCTCGATGAATTCACCATTCCCAATTCTAACTTTGGACACAAAACTGGTGTCTAGCTCCCTGAACATGCCTTTGTCTGAAGCTATGTTATGAGTGCAGCCATTATCAATTAGCCAATTCTTCCTGACTTTGCTCGAGCTTTCAAAGCAATAGGCAGTAAAGACATGCTCCTCCTGAGCTTGGACGTCCTCAGCAGCTTGAGCTTGATTCGCTGCTATGGTTGTGTTTTTGCCTTGTTCTTGCAAACCTTTTCAATGTGGCCAAGTTGCTTGCAGCTTTTACATTGAATGTCAGGCCTGTACCAGCAATATTTTTCCAAATGAGTAGACTTCTTGTAGTGAGTGCATAGTGCAAACTTTCTTTTTACAGCATACTTCTTCCCTTTCTCTTTCTTTTCTAACTAAGGCTTCTTGCCCCTATAGCTTGAGCTCGAGCTTGAGCTCTCTCTGCTCTTGGCCTGAAAGGCTCCCTCAGAATTCTCCTCAATTCTGTTTGCTCTTCTTTGCTTTTGTGCATAGAGAGCATTTATCAGCTCTGTCAAGGGTATAGCAGATAGGTCCCTCGATTCCTCCAAAGAATAGATTTTTGACTCATACTTCTCTGAAAGAGTTGTAATGACCTTTTCAACTATTATTTTGTCACTGAACTCATCTCCAAGCGTCTTATGTTGTTGATCTGTGGCCATAATCTGTCAAGATATCGCTTGATGGTTTCGACTCTTTCATCCTCGATTCTCAAGTCCTTTCTCAAATTGATCAATCTACATCGCTGGTCTTGTCGACCCTTGAAACTCTTTCTTGAGTATGTCCAGCTCGCTTTAGAGTATCACAAGCCATTATTCTTGTGAAAATCACATCCAAAATTCCATTTTGAAGGCATGACACAGCCTTATACTTTTTGGCACTGTCCTCATTGTGCTGCCTAATTTGAGCTATGGTTGGATTAGCTCTCAAAGGTGGTGGCTTTGTGTCAGCTAGAACAACACTCCACAAATCATGAACCTGCAGATATGTCTTCATTTTCACAGCCCAAATATTGCAGTTTTCACCAGCAAAGACAAGTGGTGGTGGTGGTGAAAAGCTCATTCTTTTGCAGCAACTGAACAAGCCAACAAAGATAGCTTCTGTTTCTTTTCTTTCAAGCACGGGTCACTCAAAGAATCAACACAAATCAACAAACAACAAAGGCCCTTAAAGATGACAGGCTCTTGATGCCATTTGTTGAGTTTAAAAACAGCCAAGAATAAAAAACAACTAAAATTTGTGTTGAAAGATGAAAAAAAAAATAGAAGCAAAAATCCGGATGTTGAAGGAGAAAAGAAGTTGACTTATCTCATTACTTCATTAAGCAAAATAACATGTACATATATAGTTCTATTACATCGGAAGAAAATAAATCTTGCTTGTGTAAGTAACCAAGTTGTAAAATCAGTTTAATAACAACCTAAAACCTACAAAAACTGCTAAGTACATGGCTGAACCTCAGCTAATTAAAAAGTTAAAATCAAATCAAACATATGTCACATGTTACAAAAGTTAAATGATTGAAATAAACCATGGACATTTGCATGCTGCTGCATTGTAGCTTGGACGCTTGCATGCTGGTGAAATGTTGCCAACTTTCAACAGTTTTGTTGGCTTGTTTGTAGAGTTTCCTTTAGGTGAGTATTATATTTCCCTTCTATCTTCTTTATGTTGTGTTTTGTTTGAATCACTTTGATGGTTGGCCATCTTTATGTTGTGTTTTGTTTGAATCACTTTGATGGTTGGACAAGGAAAGGGTAAGGGTAAAGATAGTTAGGGAGTTTATAACACTTTTTTTGGGGGAGGGGAGGGACACTACACCAAAATGTACTTTTTAAGGCGTTTTAGTGGCATTTTAATGAAAAACGCCGCAAATATTATACATTAGCGGCGTTTGAAAGAAAACGCCGCAAAAAGTTGAGCAATAGCGGCATTTGAAAGAAAATGCCGCAAAAAAGTTGAGCAATAGCGACGTTTATTCCCAAAACGCCGCTAAAAAGAAGAAATAAGCGTTTTTACCAAAGCCGCTAAAGATCTGAACATTAGCGGCGCTTCTAAAAAACGCCGCTAAAGATTCGAGCATATACGCTTCTAAAAAAACGCCGCTAAAGATCTCAGTATTATTTAAAATAAATAATTTAAGGGTTATGATTTTAGGGGTTGGCTATTAGGCTTTAGGGGTTAGGGTTATGAATAAAAAATAATTTATTTTAGATATTAGACTTTTGTGCCTTATAAAATTTATATTTAGGGTTTAGCCACTATAAGAAAACAGACTTTATATATATATATATTATAGTTTAAATTATTTAATTTCTTATATATATATTAAAATTATAATTATAGTTTAAATTATTTTAGAGATAATAGATAAGCTTTATATATATTAAAATTAAAAAATTGGTAACCCATGCATCAGTAGAGAAACAAAATTAATTAGTAAATTGAAAATGTTATTTAAATTAATTTTCTAAAATATTGAAAGAATATATAATATTCAAAATTTATCTAAATAATTTAGGGTTTAAGGTTATAATTAAGGGTTTAGTGGTTTGTATGGGCTAACTAGGGTTTCGAGTTCAGTATTTTAAGATTTAGTGTTTAGAGTTTATGGTTTACGGTTAATCTTAGGATTAGGGTTATGGTTTGAGTTTATGAGTTTATGGGTTTGTGGGTGTATGGTTTAAGGTTCACGGGTTTAGGGTTTATCGAATGAAGACATAATATCAAATTTGATTTAATCATTAAAAAATTATAAAATATATGCTATAAAAATGGTGAGATTGCATTTTTACTTACAAATTAATTTTATTTTGCTATTTGAAACCGACTTAATTATGAAAAGTTACAAATTGATAACTAAATTATTTAAAAGTTTTGCTTTATCAAAACCCCTAAACCCTAACTATTTATATTAATTAAAATACAATTATTTTTAATTGAATATTTATATTCTTCAAAAAATAACAATGACACGAGAAAAAATTGAAAGTAAATACATAGAAAATATATGTTAAAATTAAAAATTAAGGTTTCATTTGTAATGCGATGTAAGTTTAACTTTAAGGTTTTGTTAAATTCTATAGTTATAACAAGCGTTTAAATTTTTAGGGTTTAGTGATTTAAGGTTTCTATGGTTTAAGGTTTAGAGTTTTGAAGTTTAGGGTTTGGGGTTAGAACTTAAAGTTTTAAGGTTTAGGGCTTTGATAAAAAATATCGTAGAAAGTCATTTTACTTTAAATTAAACGCCATTTTGCTCTAATATTCTCACCCATCATCCAAGTTAGAGTGAGCATGGGTGGGCCACTTACCAGTTCAAGGTCTTAGAAAAATGGGAGGGTTCGGGTAAAATATAGGTAGAAAAATGGGCTTGGACAAAAAATGAGGCTGATTTAAAAATGGGTGGGCCTCGTAAGAATTTCTTGGTCTGAGTTTTACCAGCCCTACTGAAATCATTAAAGGCAAAAAAATTATTTTTAAATATTATTTTCTTATTGGTTTTCTTTATTTTGCTACCATTTTACTATTATGTTTCTATTATTTTGTTGTTATTGTTTAGATATTATATAAAACTTATTTTATTGTTAATTTTGTTATTATTTTAAAGACATTTGTTAATTTTGTTATTATTTTAGAGGCATTTGCTTGTTAAGTTGCATCTATTTTAGTGTTATTTAAGTCTACATATTTTTAAAATTTATTTTCAATTTATTGAAAAATATTTATTTTGATTTTTTAATATTTTTGATGTATTATATATATTTAAAATTATATAAAATAATATAAAAATTAATATAAGCGAGTCGGCCAGCCCGGTTTTAGTATTTTTATATGGGCGGGCTTGGGCAAAATTTTAGGTCCATTTTTGGGCCTGCCTGCCCGAGCCCAATGAACAGGCCTAAATTTTTAGTTGGGCTCGATCCAAACCTGCCCGCCCGCCCATGCTCACCTCTAATCCAAGTGCCCATCATGTATTATTTTCTACACGTAGAAAAAATTTGAAAGTAAAACATAGAAAATATATGTTAAAATGATAAAAATTAAAATAATATTATATCATTATATTTTAAAGTTTTTTTTGGTATATGACTGATTGTTTTTAATTTATATATTAAATAATTTCAAATTTTAAAGATTTCAAATTTTAAATAATTTTAAAGATTTCAAACTTATCTAATTCTTTTAAATATTACTTAAATTTAAAAAATGTTTATTTAAATTAAAAATTAAAATACTATTATTTAAAATAGTTTAAAAATTTTAATAATTTAAAAAAATTTGGGTATATGAGTGATTGTTTTTTTAATTTATATATTATATAATTTTAAATTTTAAAGATTTCAAATTTTATCTAATTCTTTTAAATATTACTTAAACTTTAAAATAAAGAAGAAAATTGGATTGAATCATTAAATATATATTAGTATCAAAAATATTAGCGGCGTTTTTTGATAAAAACGCCACAAAATGTAAGAAATAGCAGCGTTTTTTTATAAACGCCGCAAAAGGTATTTTATTTTAATTTAAACGGGGTCGTATTATTAGCTACAATAAATTGAGTTTTAGCGGCGCTAGGTAAAAAACGCCGCAAAAGGATAAGGCCTTAATTTTTCCCCCCTAAAATTTCCCCCCAATTCCTAAATTTTTCCCAAACGTGAAAGGAAAGAGGAAAGTATCAAGGAAGGTTGGGATTTTCTTCGTCTGTGATTTTGGAACTTTTTTTTTATGTATCATCTTTTTTTTTTTTTTTGTAAATCTGTTGGTGAAGATTTTAGCAAAAAGAGAACATAAAGACGACGAAAGGAGGCAAAGTGATGAACCCTACGGACACCTATCGTAAGGAGCTCCGTAAGAAAAAACTCAAACGGGTAAAAGTTTAGTTTCATTTTAGGGTTTTATGTTTCCCTTTTTTACTTCATTTTCTTCTTTATTTAAAAAATAATCAATTTCGTTCCTCGTTTTGCCTGTTTGAATGAAGATAAATGCAAAACGATTTCACCTAGTTTGAATGGCTTAGGTTTTTGCTGTTATTTTACTAGTTATTTTAATCGAATGTATTTGCAAAGAAATGAAAGAGCAAGAAATTGCAGACACACAATTGATTCGCAAAATTGCCAAAATCGTGGACGAGGCTAAAGCATCTAACGCCACCCATCTCCGGAAGTTGAAGGAGCTTGCGTCGTCTGTTCAAATCCCTTCCGCTTATCAATTCTCTCGTCGCCTTCACCAAGACACCGCCTCTCTTTCAAATTCTAAAGCGAACCGCCACCGTGGAACGCGTTACAGCGCTTTGTTTCAAAGATTTTCCAATACCGAGATCCCAACGACACTTCCTTTAGTGATGAGTTCTTGGAGGAATTTTTGAAGTTCCTTTTGATTGGGGCTCTGCAGCCTAATAAAACCGCACGATTTAGGCTTGCCAAATCATTTCGAGGTCGACTCTTTTAAATTCGCTTCATTTTTTAAAACTTATTTAGTGTTTTGATTTTAGGAATTATATATATATAAACAGATAATATTACGGTGCTTGATGAATCGAAGTGAGCGATGAACTATGGGACGAGGTGATAGAGTTAATGAAATTTCGAGTTGTGGACAAGGTTCCGTTAATTCGTACACTTGCGATCGGTGCTTTCACGATTTGTAAATGATTCGAAAATAGCGACATTCTTGATTTATTTCAAGTCCTTCCATTGGAACGTAACTCGATCGATGTGTAAACTTATATATTGTTTCATTTTTTCTATGAGTTACGTGATTTGTTATGAATATTTTAATTTATTCACTACACCAAAAAGACTTTTAAGCGGCGTTTTTAGTGGCATTTTAATGAAAAAGCCGCAAATATTATACGTTAGCGGCGTTTGAAAGAAAACGCCGCAAAAAATTGAGCAATAGAGGCGTTTATTTCCAAAACACCGCTAAAAAGGAGAAATAGCGGCGCTTCTAGAAAAACGCCGCTAAAGATCTGAGCATTAGCGGCGCTTCTAAAAAACGCCGCTAAAGATCTGAGCATTAGTTGCGCTTTTGTAAAAACGCCACTAAAGATCTGAGCATTAGCGGCGCTTTTTGAAAAACGCCACTAAAGATCTGAGCATTAGCGGCGCTTTTGTAAAAATGCCGCTAAATGAAGAGTATTAGTGGCGCTTTGCAAAAAACG
The DNA here is from genome assembly GCA_025506655.1 of Gossypium rotundifolium. NCBI lineage: Eukaryota > Viridiplantae > Streptophyta > Magnoliopsida > Malvales > Malvaceae > Gossypium > Gossypium rotundifolium. The sequence goes on along the minus strand of CP106732.1, from coordinate 130,297,060 downwards.
CCGCAAAGATTTTAATCAATATGACGACATTTTGTAGTTGAGCTATAGTTGTTAGATCGAGAATTAGTGGCGTTTTTTTGTAAATGCCGCAAAAAGTATGTCATTCTTTGCGTTTTTTAAAAAATGCAAAAAATAAATAATTTAAGGGTTATGATTTTAGGGGTTGCCTATTAGGTTTTAAGGGTTAGGGTTATAAATAAAAAAATAATTTATTTTAGGCTATTAGACTTTTAATTACTTTGCCTTATAAAATTTATATTTGAGGGTTTAGCCACTATAAGAAAATGACTTTATATATATTATAGTTTAAATTATTTAATTTCTTATATATATATATATATATATTAAAATTATAATTATAGTTTAAATTATTTTAGAGATAATAGATAAGCTTTATATATATTAAAATTAAAAAATTGGTAACACATGCATCTCAGAGAGAAACAAAATTAATTAGTAAATTGAAAATGTTATTTAAATTAATTTCCTAAAATATTGAAAGAATATATAATATTCAAAATTTATCTAAATAATTTAGGGTTTAAGGTTATAATTAACGATTTAGTGGTTTGTATGGGCTAACTAGGGTTTCGAGTTCAATATTTTAAGATTTAGTGTTTAGGGTTTATGGTTTATAGTTAATCTTAGGATTAGGGTTATGGCTTGAGTTTATGAGTTTATGGGTTTGTGGGTGTATGGTTTAAGGTTTACGGGTTTGGGTTTAGGGTTTATCAAATGAAAACGGAATATCAAATTTGATTTAATCATTAAAAATTATAAAATATATGCTATAAAAATGGTGAGATTGCATTTTTACTTACAAATTAATTTTATTTTGCTATTTGAAATGACTTAATTATGAAAAGTTACAAATTGATAACTAAACTATTTAAAAGTTTTGCTTTATTGAAACCCTAAACCCTAACTATTTATATTAATTAAAATACAATTATTTTAATTGAATATTTATATTCTTTAAAAAATAATGACACGTAGAAAAATTTGAAAGTAAAAACATAGAAAATATATGTTAAAAATTAAAAATTAAAATACTATTATTTAAATTAAATTTAACTTTAAGGTTAAAATGCGATGTAAGTTTAACTTTAAGGTTTCGGTGTTAGATTCGTAGTTATGACAAGTGTTTAGGGTTTAATGATTTTAGGGGTTATGGATTTAAGGTTTAGGGTTTGTGTTTAGGACTTAGGATTTTAGGGTTTAAGGCTTTGATAAAAACATTAAGGATTAATCTTGGATTTTTTAGAATATAAATTAAAATAAGATAAATATAAATTATTATTTTTAAAAAATATATATCAAAATGGGTTAAATCTCAAAAGCATACATGAATAATGGTTTAGTGTGCAATTGTATACATGAACACTACAGGAAAATAGGGTTTTAGCGGCATTTTGTTTTATCGAAACCCCTAAACTCTAACTATTTATATTAATTAAAATACAATTTATTTTTAATTGAATATTTAAATTCTTCAAAAAAAATAATGACACGTAGAAAAAATTGAAAGTAAAAACATAGAAAATATATATTATAAATTAAAAATTAAGGTTTGATTGTAATGCGATGTAATTTTAACTTTAAGGTTAAAATGCGATGTAAGTTTAACTTTAAGGTTTTGGTGTTATATTCTATAGTTATGACAAGTGTTTAGGGTTTCAGGGTTTAATAATTTGAGATTTAAAGTCTATGGTTTTAGGGTTTATGGTTTTGAAGTTTAGGGTTTAGGTTTAGGATTTAGGATTTTATGGTTTGAGACTTTGATAAAAATGTCGTAAAAAATCATTTTACTTTAAACTAAACGGCGCCATTTTGCTGTCTATATTCTCACCCATCATTCAAGTGCCAATCATGTATTCTTTTCGACACGTGAAAAAATTTGAAAGTAAAAAATAAAAAATATATGTTAAAATGATAAAAATTAAAATAATATTATATCATTTTATTTTAAAGTTTTTTTGGTATATGAATGATTTTTTAATTTATATATTAAATAATTTTAAATTTTAAATAATTTTAAAGATTTCAAACTTTATCTAATTCTTTTAAATATTACTTAAATTTTAAAAATTATTTATTTAAATTAAAAATTAAAATACCATTATTTAAAATAATTTAAAATTTTTTGAGTATATGAGTGATTATTTTTAATTTATATATTAAATAATTTTAAAATTTAAAGATTTCAAAATTTATCTAATTTTTTAAATATTACTTAAACTTTAAAATAAAAAATTAAATTTAATATTTAAATATATATTAATATAAAAATATTAAAGACTTTTTTAATAAAACACCGTAAAAATAAATAATAGCGACATTTTTTAATAAATCCTGCAAAAATATTTTATTTTAATTAAAACGGCACAATATGGTTATATTTTTAATGGTATTTTATAAAATGCCACAATAAGTCGAACTTTAGCGGCACTAAATAAAAACACACAAAAAATACTTTATTTTAAACAAAACTACTTGGTTTTGCTCTCATCAACTTTTCCCGTCCTCTATACCCCAAAACCTTAATTCTTTCCCCCTAAAATTTCCTTCAATTCCTAAATTTTTCCCCAAACGCAAAAGCATTTTGTTCCTCTGCGAGTTTGGAACTTTACTTTTTTTTTTTTATGTATCAGCTTCTTTCATTTTTTTCGTAAATCTCTTGGGAAAGATTGGCAAAAAGAGAACATGAAGACGACGAAAGGAGGCAAAGTGATGAACCCTACGAACGCCTATCGTAAGGAGCTCCGTAAGAAAGAACTCAAACGGGTAAAAGTTCAGTTTCATTTTAGGGTTTTATGTTTCCCTTTTTTACTTCATTTTCTTCTTTATTTAAAAAAGAAAATCAATTTCGTTCCTCGTTTTGCCTGTTTGAATGAAGATAAATGCAAAACGATTTCACCTAGTTTGAATGGCTTACGTTTTTGCTGTTATTTTACTAGTTATTTTAATTGAATGAATTTGCAAAGAACAATGTTGAATTCGAGGGGAATTATTGGCTTCCATGTTAATATCTTGTCTCAAATAATGGAAGTTAAAAAAAAAATAGAACATAATAATGTCGCTTAATTTTTATTTTGTTGTTTTGGAACAGATTTTGTAAATGTAAGTGAGGGTTTCGTCCATTTTTGTTAAGATTACATTTTTGTAAATGTAAGTGATTGTTTCGTCCAAATTTTCCAGAGACAGACATGGATTATAATAAAAGGGTCACTGTGAGTGTGATTTAAATGTAATTCTAGGTTAGTTGATCCGAAAGAGTAAAGTTTGTTTTATTGTTTCACATTGTAAAGTTTATGGTCTGATGGCAAATTATATTCTCTTGAAGGTCTGGATCATTATACCAGTGCACCACTTGCTGCCCAAGAAAACCAGTTAATTGATGACAATGAGATTGCATTCTCTAGGTCAATGACGGAGAAGAAAAACTCAAGGCATGATCTAAAAATAGATAGACTCTCTGAGCGTGAAAAGGTAGATAACTGAGTTACATTTTGTTTCTTGCTTATACATGAATTGGCATCATTCAAATGGAAACATACATATTTGGGATTTCATGTAAATGTTTGTTAGATTCCATAGCCTAGTTTACATTTATCTTTCTTTGCTATGTGGTCAGAGGATAGCAGCTAGGTTAATTTTGGCTGGGGATATTTTGTCAAGAAATCTTAAAACCATTAATTATTTTATAAACACATTATGCTTCGCAATTTGGCTTGTTGATGAAGTGATCCTTCTTTCAGGTGATTGAGAGACTTACTCGATGGGTTTGTTTCCCTTTATGTTCTTTCAGTGACTTGTGACGCTTTTTCATTTTTTTTATTCACAATTCTCTCCCTTTTTGGTGTTCATTTTGCAGAACAATTTGATTGTTAACCTTATCAAGATCCAAAATGATGGGACGGTAGAAGTTGATCTACCTAAAAATTCACCTGTAGCTTCAAAATTGTTAGAACTTTCCTCTATTGAAGGGCCATCCTTTGATCTTGATGATACTTTGTTCTATGAGACTACTAAATCTATCCCAAGGTTGAATATTGCCATCCTTGTGGTTGGAACAAGAGGAGATGTACAACCTTTTCTGACTATGGCAAAGAGACTTCAGGTATGCTTAACATTATTTTTTTATTCACCTTGTTGCACTTCTTTGTTATGTAATCCCTTTAAATATGTATTCATAATTTTCGAATTGGCTCTATGTATACAGTTAGAAAGAATTAACTTCCTTCACAACTAATATACAAAATAAACTATCTTTTTTGTTAAGATTTTCATCCATTTTTGCTATTAAAACATAGCGTGGTTGATAGAATAATCAAATAGTTACACATGATGTGCTGCATATATCTTGGTAGAAATTGATGAAATTTTTAACAAAAAAACCCATTTACTCTTTGATCTCATTTATAGAGACTAATTTGACAAAATGCAATCTGACTCCTACTACAAGTGCCTTCTTGGTATTTTTACCACTTGAATTGCTATTAATAACTTGATTTGATCTGAACTGAATTGAACCGAGCCTAACTTTTCAGGAATTCAACACGTTCAATTTGATGAACAATAGGCTGTTGATTGCACTTGGGAACTGATTGATTCATCTCTCATCTTCAATGTGCCAAAAAAATGCACCATCATCATTTTGGTGGTTGCTTGCTGGGACCAGTAGCTGTAACTTGTACATTTATATAGGAAACATTTAACACCAGTAAAGAGGCAAAGAGAGACTGGAAGCAGCACATAGGTAATAGTTTTTTTGCTGTGGAAATTAAGTACTTTTTCAGTTTTATTTTCTCACACTTTATGGGGCTGAGGTAATTCATACACAAGATGCCCTTGTATATGTATATAACCTTAGATATGATTACTTTAGTAATTTAGGTTTTTATACCATCAATTTGAAGCTAAAATATTGTGTATTTTTTCCAGTTGTATATATAATATGTGTATTTAAAATGTCACATGTATTTTTTTCAATGTATATAATATATTTTTCTTGATTAAAGAAAGATTAGTCTAATGTATAGTAAAAATAAATTGATTTAAAAATAATTGAAAGAATAAAATGATATTTTCAAAGTAATTAAAAAAGTAAAAATAATAGACAGTGAAACAACAGTAATTAAATAAACTAAATAAAGCATAAATTAAGATAATTAAGCTGAGATATCTTTTGTTTGTTAGATATAATAGTGATCACTATTATTTGATATTGTTTTGCATCCTCCTATTATTTCAGTACAATGTTTGAGATAGATTTTTGAACTTTTAATGGGCTAAACTTAGCCATTAGGCTTTACAATAAATTAGCATTTTAGAGTTTGGCAAATTGGTTGGTTAGGTTTAATTGTATAAATAGCTTTTACAACAACATTTCAATCAGTCTTCAATAGAATTTTTATTGATGGCATCCCCAAGTTTCACTGAAGTTTTCGCAGCATTGGTGGCTGTTGTTAATACCAAGTTTCCCGAAGTGGGGGATTTATTGTTGAGAAGGATTGTTTTACAGCTGAAAAGAGCATATAAACGAAATGACAAGGTTAGGAATTGCCCTTTTTTTCACTCATTCTACTACTTTATTTATGATTTGCTAAAGGTTACCCCTCTTTTTGTTTGGTTGGATGCATTACTGACTATTTCTTTTGTCGGTCAGCCTCAATTATTAGCTGCTGTTAAATTTATAGCTCATCTTGTAAACCAGCAAGTCACTCATGAGATTATTGCTTTGGAACTTCTCACTATTTTGCTGGAGAACCCTACTGATGATAGTGTTGAGGTGGCTGTTGGTTTTGTTACCGAGTGTGGTTCATTACTTCAGGATCTTTCACCCAAAGGTCTCTATGTGAGTGTATCTATTTGAGTCATGATGTATTGTTCAATCAGTAGTTTTACTTTTCCGCATTATGATTGATACTAGTTTAGATCCCATAATTTTATGATGATGCAGGCATGCTAAGAGGTTGAAGTATATAAGCAGTCCCTGTTTTATAGTCAGGGACTATAGTCAAAAGTGTAATTTATTCTTAGTTCCATAAAACTGAGTACTTAATCCTTGCACATTTTATTAATAAAAACCTAAATACAGATGTAGACAGAGCATACGTTCTTAATAGAAGAATCTTTTTGCTGTTTTTAGTTTTGTGATCCATCTATAGATTTGTATTGTCAGATTAAAGAGTCTAGGTCAGTAGTTCGACGGTTTTCCATTAACACTATTATCAATTTTACGAGCAAAGATTAAATTACTCGGTTCGATAGTATATGACTAAATTGCATATTTGCTATGGTACAACGACTGCCTAGATACTTTAGCATGCTGGGCCGCATTTTCTTGCATTTGGTAATCTTGCATGTAATGCTTGGCAATTCGTTGTCCCTGGACGATGCCTGTTTATCTTGCTTCAGCTTCTAAAACTTTCTGAGATGAACTTCATTTAGTTGATAACCTGAAGTGTGGTTTTAATTCTGGTCAATTATATGATATCGGTTTAGAGAAAGTCAATGTTTTTTATTTGAAAAATATTATGTCCACAATGGTTGAAACTATATTTGTGTCTCTCATTCTTTATGTTTATGAAGTTTTTTACTGAAAGCTTTTGAAAGTGAATAATAGAAAATTTGTTTAGTGTTCATATCATTTTTCTGATATGAAGTAGAGAAAGAAAGTTTTGATTGTTTCTTCTCCCTCTGTTTCTCTCTCTCTTCCCTTTGGTGATTCTGGTCTAGTGATATCTTACTATCTTATATGTCTCTTATTTGTTTCCCTTTTCAGTTAGTGTTGGCTGTTGTTTACAGGAGTATTTGAGCGTTTTCGGGGTATTCTTCATTAGGGAGAGATAGATAAACGTGTTCAGTTTCTGATAGAGGGCTTATTTGCTATAAGGAAAGCCAAGTTTCAAGTGTCCTTTTTTCCCTAACTAACTTTTTCAAAGTCCTGTGAAGCTTGAAGGTCAGATACCATTGTATCTAACAAAAGGAACAACTTATAATTCTGTTTGCCATTTATACATTTGCAGGGATATCCTGCTGTTCGTCCAGAACTAGACCTTGTTGAGGAAGATGACCAATTAACTCATGAGATATCTCTCCAAGATGAGATCGATCCAAAAATAACCATTGGTATGTTTCAAGATGCCTCCAGCTACATTTTTTGTTAGTTATATTTTATTGATGAACTCTACATGTTTGGTTAATTCCTTCTGGCATGCATCATGAATGCATTTATTTGTCCTCCTTGTAGACATTTTTAAACCAGATCCTCAATACTTGGAGAATGAAAAGTGATATGAAGAGTTGAAGAAATCCATCCTTGGTGAGGAGTCCGAGGATGAAAAGGGTTCAGATGCAGGTTCAAGTGATGAGGAGGAGGATGAATGTGATGAGAAAGATGAAGAGCAGATGAAAATAAAGGATGAGACAGAGACAAATCTTGTAAATCTTCGTAGGACAATTTGCATATCAATTTAAGCATTTGCCATTACCAAGCTCCTGCATATCAATTTGCAAAATTGGGTGTGTTGAATTCATCCTACATATATTTTGCTTCTTTTTTTAAAATTCTTGTTGAATATTGTTTGCTATCGATTTCTTTTTTATGTTATAGGCTAAAAAATGTTTAATTTTATTATTTTTCCCTTAATTTTTTATAATTTTTTAATTTTTTTTATTTTTCATGACTTTTAGCGGTGTTTTTGTGAAAAGTGCCGCTAAAGGTCACGTTCTTTAGTGGCGTTTTTGGGGAAAGCGTTGCTAAAGGTCACGTTCTTTAGCGGCGTTTTTGGGGAAAGCGTCGCTAAAGGTCATGTTCTTTAGCGGCATTTTTGGGAAGCGCCACTAAAGAAAATTACCTTTAGCGGCGATTTTCCTAAAATGCCGCTAAAGAACATGACCTTTAGCAGCGTTTGTGAGAAAAGCGCCGCTAAAGTTCATGTTCTTTAGCGGCATTTTTTGCGGTGCTTGTAAAAGCGCCGGAAAAGGCCTAAAAACGCGATAAAAGTCTATTTTACTGTAGTGCTTAGAAGGTTTATTAAACAAAATAATTGAGGTTTTTTTTTTTAACATTTCTGGAGATTCTGTTTATAGGAGGTTCGGAAGACCATTGTGTTATCTTTGCCTCCTTCAAATGCAACTTCCCAAGTAAGCATAGATTGTACAATGGATGTAAGTGAGTCGGTCCGCAAAGCAGCATTCTGTGTTATAGCTAACAAATTTCCTCTTCAAAGCCTAAGGTAAGATGGATTTTAATCTTGTAGTTGGGCTATATTGTTTGTATTTCGTTTAATGAGTTCCTAATACTCTACATCCAGACCAGACAACTCTTGCCTCATAGAATGAATGATATTTATGAGTTTAGCAGTATGATCTGAGTCCATCCCACCCTGTCTTTGGAAGAACAAGTTTTATGAATTGTCACCAGGGTATCTGATAATACTGTTTTAAGCCTTAGAGCTTCTGTTTCCTGCCTTAATAATTGGTAAAGTTACTACCAAGTTTTTTTTACTGTTTTTCTGTAGAAGAAAAAGAATATAATACTAGGGATGAGCCAAACACAATTTTTATATAATTAATTATATTTAAATATGTAAATTTATTAAAATAATAGTAAAATTTTAAATATCTTTAGTTTTTAGAATTTAATTCAGATTGGTTCATTTTCAAGAGAATGCAGTTTGATTTCTGAAACTCAGAATACTGCCCATCAACTGATATTTCTCTCTTCCCTGAATTGAATTGAACCATTGTTATCTCCCCAATCTTATACTCATCTTATTGGTTGATATCTATATACTGGTCGATTTTGTTGAGGACTGTATTCTGCCATGGATGGAATAAACATGCCCTTAGATTGTTGACATATATTTGTCTACTAAAGTTTGGTTTCCATCTCTTATTACATTCTTTCTTTGTCGAAGTGTTGTACTCATACAATGTTATGTTTAGACAATTAGTAGGGTTGTCAAAATGGGATTAAAAGAAACCAATATTGTGAAAATGGGATCAGAAACAAAAGCAGTGATGAGATTTAGTAGACAATATATGTCACATGATTAAAAACGATTAAGTTCTACTAGTTCAGCCATGAGATTTTTTAGTCTAAAATTTCAAAATGACAACCATGCTGCACAATTAATGTTTAAACTAGCATTAAAATAGAAATAATACGTTGGAAAAAAAAGAAGAGAAATTTATAAGCCTACATGTCTTCAGGTGGAAGAAAAACATCAGATGACCGAAGACGAGTAGAGTTAACATATCTTGAGGTGAATGAGCTGAAACTCCTGGGATCACCAATCTTATCATTCTAGAAACCCTTAAGAACCACCCTTCTTTGTAACCTGGCCCCTTTGAATAATGTACTGTGAAGCTTCTTATCAACTCAAAGACAGTTTATATCCTCATCGGCACTGCGTGTAGTACCGAGAAATAGTTCTTGTTTGGTAATACATGAACAAACTGCAATAATCAAGTAGTTTTGGATAAGAAAACAATTGTTGTAACCTCAAAAATTAAACATTGTGGTTACCTTTCCATCATAGTGTCTGTTAAAATAGAGACAGGTGCCAAAGTGCTTGTACCAATGCTCTTTGTCATCGTAAGGCAGCCTTGGGACCATATCGTTACAGTAAACAAACCTGAAATATGGAATTTTGTGCTCTTCCAGCTTGTTCTCCATGAACTTGCAAAATTCCTCATCCCCAACCCTGGGTTGACCATACGTGTAAACCCCTTCCAATCTCTTCAACAACAATTTCTCATCGTGGTATAACAAAATTGCAGGAAATAGAATTGCTAACGCCCCACCCAAACTGTGGCCTGTCATTATATATTTTGTTTTCTCACTTTCGCCTAGTAGTGCCTTTAACTTGTCTCTTATGTGATAGTAAGCCAAGGGTTGCTTCCTGGTTTCGTCCTTTTTGCATTCAACTGGCCAACCGTCACCATCCTTTTGCATCTCTAGGGCTTTCATGAAACCGCGGTGGACATGTCCAATGTTGGGAACCTTGTGATAAGAGATATCGATGTTTGTACACCATGCATCAGCATCAAATAGTTATGTTCCCCTAAAGGTTACAACAACAGTATCATGATCATCGCTTTTATCGCGAAGTAAAAGCTCAGTTGTGGCTTTTCCTTGGAAATCTGCCTAACAAAAAAAAAAAAAAATCACATTAAATCATCAGTTCATTCGATGTCTAAGCATGATTAACATGTTCTTGAAGTTACCATTCCAGCATTTATAAAATCCCAAGTAGTCCATCTGCCAAAAGATTGAAAATTAAGTAATTATATATATTCAGCAAAAGTGTAGGGAACGGAGATGTTGATTCAAATTAGATAATTTGTACCTTCCAATGATCCTTGACAATAGTTTCAATGTAGGCTTTGTTCTCGTATATGCTACTTTGGAAGCCATCATAGACAGTGCGGAATAATACTTGCATCCGTCTCTGGGTTTGATATTGTTCCTATCTTGCTCCTTTCTTTTATCTATATGTCCAACGCAAGAGATGAATGCTGCTGAATCTCTACCCGGTATCAAAGTCCCTGTACCAAAACATTACGTTTTCACTAATTTTTACTTTCCAATGCACATCATAAACCCTAAACCTATACTTTTAACAATAATAATGATTTTACAATGACTTTTTTTTTTAATTACCCGATACTCGTCACACTAAGTAGCAAGGCAATGTATAATTTTTATGTAAGCTTCACAGAAACAAGTAATTATATCATATGATGAAATGCATGTGCATATATATAACAAAGAGTTAAAAAGGATGGGTACGTAAACAAGGCTCCCGCAAAACTCACGTTTCACTTTTCAGTGTAAACGCACCATACCTTTGTCTTTGGATAACATAAAATTTATTCAGTCGAGGTGTATCAATCGCACTGCAGCACTAATTCTCAACTGGTCAACTGAAAAAATTCCCAGTTAGAATTTATTTCTTTCTTTGGGAAATGATTATATGAAATAGTAACGCCACGTTATCTATATCCCTTTCCAATAGATTTATGCCACATCAACATTTTTATCCTGAATTTCAATATTTTTATCATGAAAAAAATCAAATCCAAATTAAAATGTTGATCAGGATAAGAATGTTGATGTGGCATAAATCTATTGGAAAGGGATACAGATGATATGGCGTCACTGTTTCATACAATCCTTTCTCTCTTAAATCATGTTCAGAGCTTAGATGTGATGATTGAAATCTTAAGTAATAATTTTAATAATAATTTATTATTTAATATAAACATAATTTAAAATCCAACAATCCCACTAAAGCAATGGTTAAGATTTTAAGTATTAGCACCCACACATTTAGAGTCAAACCCGGTCATAGGCCCACAAAATATTAAAAAAATTCAAGATAAAAAAGTGTTATTTCTTGAAGGAGTCATAATCATAAATGAATGCATTGTTGGGAAGAAACCGAACAGCCGAACGGAAGCGAAGCACAACCGGTGTTCTTTCTCTCCCTATAACTCTTGTCAAATATTATGGCAAGCACAATAGCACAAAAATATGTTCTCTAACAACCTTAATCAACCACAAATCAACCAATGCAACCACAACAAAATAATAAATAGAGACACCGATATTTTTACGTGGAAAACCCCTCTAAATCAAGGGTAACAACCACGGGATTAGAGTCCGATCAAAAGCTCCACTATCATCAAATGTTCAACTACAAGATCACAATATCAAGCCTACAACAAGCATTCAACTCCAACAAGGCTAACAATATGTAATCTTTAGCAAAAAGAGAGAAAAATAGGAGAACATCACCAAAATTACAGCTGCTTAAAAATGGGTATTTCTGACGCTACAGGACTCGAATGAAAAATCTGACCGTACAAAGTCAAGAACACCTTGTCATCTAGTTGCTGTCCAAAAATCAGCTCAATCGAACCACGGATGGACCTCAAATCGAAGAGTTGATCACTGTTGCAAATTTTCTTTTCAAGAGAAAAATTCTGCTATATTCATTATTTCTCACCCGTTTTCTCTCCTTTTTAAAAATCTGATTTTTGGCTCTCCATAAATGCTGCCCAAAAATCACGTAAAAAGAACAAAAGATAATGATAAAAAAATTGCCATGTTTTATGGCAGATTTTGAGGGATTCACACATAGTGGGACCCTCACCCAACAAATCTCCCCCTCCGACTATGTGGGGAATGCCTCTATACCGGAGATCAGACAACATGCTTCAAACTTTCCTCTTGGTAAAGCCTTCGTCAACATATCAGCATCATTATCATTAGTATGTATCTTCTCAAGCTCTAATAGCTTAGCTTCAAGAACATCTCGTATCTAATGATACCTTACATCAATATGCTTAGATCTAGCATGAAAAGTTGGATTCTTACCAAGATGAATAGCACTCTGGCTATCACAATACAGGACATACTTCTCCTGAGTAAAAACAAGCTCATGCATAAACTTCTTCATCCAAAGCATCTCCTTGCATGCTTCGGTTGCTGCAATGAACTCTGATTCGGTGGTGGACAATGCAACACACTTTTGCAATCTCGATTGCCATGCCACAACTCCCCCTGCATAAGTGATCAAATAACCTGAAGTAGATCTCCTCGAGTCAATGTCTCCGGCCATGTTTGAATCTGTATACCCAACAAGAACAGGTTTCTCATTGTCGAAACAAATTTTCATATTGAAAGTGCCACGAAGATATCTTATAATCCACTTCACTGCATTCCAATACTCTCTGCCTAAATTAGAAAGAAAACGACTAACTGTACCAACGGCATAAGCCAAGTCTGGTCTCGTGCAAACCATTGCATACATCAAACTCCCCACAGCTGAAGAGTAAGGAATTTTCTGCATCTCTTCCTTCTCCTTTTCTATGGAAGGACTATACTTAACACTCAATTTGAAGTGCATAGCAAAGGGAATGCTCACCGCTTTAGCTTTGTCCATGCTAAAACTTTGAAGTACTTTCTCGATGTACCTCTCTTGTGATAACCATAAGTTCTTGGCCTTTCTATCACGTGTCAATCTTATGCCAAGAATTTGCTTTGCTGGCCCCAAATCCTTCATTACAAAGGATTTACTCAACTCTTGCTTCAACTTCTCAATTCTAAAAGCATTCTGACCAACAATTAGCATACCATCAACTTAGAGCAAAAGAATTATAAAATCATCACCAGAGAATCTCTTAACAAATACACAATGATCAGAAGTAGTCTTCTTGTATCCTTGCTCCCCCATAACAGACTCAAACTTCTTGTACCATTGCCTTGGAGCTTGCTTCAAACCATACAAGCTCTTCTTCAATCTGCACACATAGTTCTTTTTCCCTTGTGCAACAAACCCCTCTTGCTGCTCCATGTAAAGCTCTTCTTCCAAGTCACCATGAAGAAAAGCAATTTTCACATCCATTTGTTCAACCTCTAAGTCATAACAGGCTGCCAAACTCAGTATAGTTCTGATAGAGGACATCTTCACTACCGGAGAAAATATTTCTTCAAAATCAACCCCCTTTTTTTGAGTATAACCCTTGACGACTAATCTAGCCTTGTATCGTGGAGATGAAGACTCTCTTCTTGCTTCAACTTGTAAACCCACCGATTCTTCAAGGCTCTTTTGCCCTTGGGCAATTTCACCAGCTCAAAGGTATGGTTCTCATACAAAGATTGAAGTTCATCTTTCATCGCTTCAACCCACTGATCTTTGCATTCACTCTCCATAGCCTCTTCATAACATTCAGGTTCTCCCCGTCAGTTGAAAGAACATATTCATCAGAAGAATACCTGACAGAAGGTCATCGATCTCTGGAAGACCTTCGAAGTGGAACTGTTGGTGGAGCTATAGGTGCTTGTTGTTGATCATTCACAGCATCATCCATGGGAGTATCAAAGTCACCTATATCCTGATGGTCATCAGTAACATCATCATGTACATCATCCTGGATAGGACCTGGTGAAGAGTTTAGAGGAACCGAATTCACATCGATCAAATCACCACTGTCTTGTGAATTCACTTTCTCCGTCTTATCAATATCATCCATGGTCTGATCCTCAATGAAGACAACATCTCTGCTTCTCACGAGTTTCTTCTGAACTGGATCATAGAGTCTATAACCAAACTCACCATCTAGACCATAACCAATGAAAATGCATTGTCGAGTCTTGACATCCAACTTGGATCTTTCATCCTTTGAAACATGAACAAATGCTTTATAATTGAACACACGTAGGTGATCATATGACACGTCTTTGGCAAACCAACTCTATCTGGCACATCACCTCGCAAAGGAACACTAGGTAACAAATTTATCACATGTGTCACTGTATTCAAAGCTTCAGCCCAAAATGATCTTGGCAGTTTTGCTTCTGACAATAAACATCTGACTCTCTCAATCAATGTTTGGTTCATTCTTTCAGCTAACTCATTTAACTGTGGAGTCTTTGGTGGTGTTTTCTAATGTCTGATTCCCTATCGCAGACAATACTCATGAAACGGCCCTGTATACTCGCCACCATTATCAGTACAAATGCGCTTCAACTTCTTCCCCATTTTCCTTTCAACTGATGCTTGAAACTGTTTAAACACCTCAAAGACTTGATTTTTAGACTTCAAAGTGTAAACCCATAGCTTTCTCGAACAATCATCAATGAAAGTCACAAAATAAAGTGCACCGCCAAGTGACCTTACTTTTATCGGACCACAAACATCTGAATGAACCAACTCTAGAAACTCTGATCTTCTATGAGGAGGACGACTTCTAAATGAAACTCTTCTATGAGGAGGACGACTTCTAAATGAAACTCTTCTCTGCTTTCCTACTAGACAATGAGCACAATCCTTCAGTGTAGCATTTTTCAAACCCGAAAGTTGATTCTCCCTCGTTAAACAGTTAGCCACTTCTCACTCATGTGACTGAGTCGTTTATGCCACAACTCTATTGAGCTGTCATTCAGTGTCACATTCACTGTCTCTCGAGAAGTTGAAGCTTGCATCAAGTATAAATTTGAGCTCTCTTTCCTCGAGCCACAACCAAGGAGCCTTTAGTCAGCTTTCACTGCCCCTCACTGAAGGTGTTACAGAATCCCTCATCATCAAGCTTTCTTGCAGAAATCAAATTCAAACGGATATCCGGTGCATGTCTGACATCCTTGAGAGTTAACTTTGTTCCATTGTTGCTCACCAAGCTAACATCTCCCATACCAACAACCGAAACCAAACCGTCATTACCCATCTTTAATACCCCAAAATCACCAGGAGTATAAGATGTGAAGAAATCCTTCCTTGACGTGACATGAAGTGATGCACCAGATCAATCACCCAACTAGTCTCGTCATATGCTAGATTGACCAAATTCTCATCACAAATGATCAACAGATCTTCACGAGTAACAGTAGCAACACGCTCGAATTTTTTATCATCATTTCGATCGTGTTTATCACCACCACCTTTGTTCTCTTTCTTTCACTTGAAGCAATATTTCTTGATATGGCCTTTCTTACCACAGTGATGACACTCAAGTTTCTTATATCTCAATCTTGATTTGCTTAGGTTTTTATCTCTGCCCTTTCCATCTTTGTCTCTGTTCCTCCCCCTGTTCTCGGTAACCAACACCTCAGACTGTGATGTAGAACCCTGAGATCTTCTTCTAACCTCTTCATTCAATACACCACTCTTAGCCAAATCCAAGGTAATAATAACCTTTGGGGCAGAATTAATGAGCGAAACCCGAAAAGTCTTCCAAGAGTTTGGTAGAGTAGCAAGCAACCAAAACCCTAAAATCTCGTCATCAAATTTGACACCCATACCAAGCAACTGATTTATCACTCTCTGAAATTCACTCACATGGTCAGCTATAGACGTTCCTTCTTTGTATTTCAACGCCATCATTTTCTTTAGCAAAAACAACTTGTTATTGACCGATCTCGAAGCATACAAGCTTTCAAGCTTCTCCCACAATGTTCGAGCATGTGTCTCCTGATCAATGTGGTTGTAAACATTTTCTTCAACAAATTGCGAATAAAGCCACACACTTTCGATGCTCAAATTCCCATTCTTCATCACTTTTGAATCGGGTTTTTGAGTAGCAAAGACCGGAAGATGCAGAGCCTTCACAAACAACAAGTCCTTCATTTTATTCCGCCAAAGTTGATAATTTGTGCCATTCAACATAACCATCTTGCTTGTATTAATTTCCATAATTATTTGACAGAATAACCAAGCGCTGATACCAGTTTGTTGGGAAGAAACCAAACAATCGAACGGAAGCGAAGCACAACCGGTGTTCTTTCTCTCCCTATAACTCTTGGCAAATATTATGGCAAGCACAATAGCACAAAAATATGTTCTCTAACAACCTTAATCAACCACAAATCAACCAATGCAACCACAACAAAATAATAAATAGAGACACCGATATTTTTACGTGGAAAACCCCTCTAAATCAAGGGTAAAAACCACGGGACTTTAGAGTCCGATCAAAAGCTCCACTATCATCAAATGTTCAACTATAAGATCACAATATCAAGCCTACAACAAGCATTCAACTCCAACAAGGCTAACAATATGTAATCTTTAGCAAAAAGAGAGAAAAATAGGAGAACATCACCAAAATTACAACTGCTGAAAAATGGGTATTTCTAACGCTACAGGACTCGGATGAAAAATCTGACCGTACAAAGTCAAGAACACCTTGTCGTCTAGTTGCTGTCCAAAAATCAGCTCAATCGAACCACGGATGGACCTCAGATCGAAGAGTTGATCACTGCTGCAAATTTTCTTTTCAAGAGAAAAATTCTGCTATATTCACTGTTTCTCACCCGTTTTCTCTCCTTTTTAAAAATCTGATTTTTGGCTCTCCATAAATGCTGCCCAAAAATCACGTAAAAAGAACAAAAGATAATGATAAAAAAATTGCCATATTTTATGGCAGATTTTGAGGGATTTCCACATAGTGGGACCCTAACCCAACATGCATAAACTTCAATTTCCCAATTAGGTTGATTTTAGTGTTTGTATTTTTTATTTTGATATCTAAATTTAGTAATTAGGTTTATTTTAATTTTTTTATTTAAATTCTGTTAAAATTTGATAATGTAACCAGTATTCTTAAAATATGTCTAAATTGATCGATCGGACTGATTAACTGAGAACCAATTAGTATACTAATCTAAACAAAGAGATTGAACTGATTAAAAAAAATTGCTCAAAATCGATAAAAATAAAAAATTATGACAAAAAAATAGTTGAACAGGTTGACACGATTTAAAATTTTTTTTAAATTATTTATATTGTTAGTTTAGCAATTGAATTGACCAAATCGATTGAATCGGGAACTAGTAGTTTAACTGGTTCAACCACTAGTCCGATTATTATAGCATTGTATTTGACACTCTAAGATTGTACCATATCATCACTTGAAACTTTATACAATTTTTTTAAAAATTTTCAAATTATGATGTAACATAATCAGTACTATATCATTAAACTTCTATATTTCTCAAATTCAAGTACATATAAAAAAAAGTATAGATATCAAAATAGACTTAATTACTAAATTCAGGGACCAATAATTATATTATCCCTAAACGAATATATTAAATGTACCTAGGAAGCAGGGATGCTCCAGATTCTTGTGTTTATTTATTTATTTATTTATTTTTGTTACATGTGTCTCTAATTTAGTTTGTGACTTACATATTAAATGGCTCAACTTGCTATTCAAATAATAAATAATCAATACAGGATTAATCATTTTATTTATTTATTAATTATTCTTTGGAAGTAAAATGATCATCAAGAAGTCAAAAATCAGATCGGAGGAACACTGATAGTTGCTTTAAAGAGAACATCATACATCAACTACAGCTATATGTGTATGTATACATACCTTTAAGGAGATTGATGATGAAAACAAAAAGGGTGGCATTGTTAGAGAGAAAGTTGAGCCACATCTCGATCCATGCTACCATCCATGCCATTGGCCTGGAAATGAAGATGAGCAACTTCTGCAACACAACCGAGATGAATATCATCCATCTCCGCCTGAAACTTACTACATCTCTGTTACCTGAACTCTCCACAAACTCCCTCTTCTCCAAGTTACTTGAAACCAAGGCTGAAATGAGATCCACCACTTTCGCTGCTTCAGGTTTTAATACCATATAACTAGATGAGTAAACCTTGGAATTTTCACCCATTATTATGCTGTAGAAAGAAGAAGAAAAACTCAAGGACTATGGCCGAGGGTTGATTGTTTAAACCCTTTTATATATATATATATATATAAAAAAAAACAACTAAACCTACAAATACATTTTCCACACCTTTAGTTCACTCTAATAAAATAAAAGTTGTAATCAATAATTCAATTGTTTAGTTGAATAGAATGAAATAAAACTGTAATAATATTATTATATTTAGTTGAATGAAATAAATCTAATAGCATAAGAAAAAAATTGAAATGATGAAAGTACTCTTAGCGATTTTGTTTAAGTAGATGATTATTGTTATTGTTTTTAAATTTTAATATAATTATTATTAAATTTAATTTAATAAAATAATATATAATTTAATAATATTCTTAATATAATTATTTTTATATTAAATTATATTAAAATATTTTATTTTAAATTATATTTTGAAATAAAATTTTTTATTACATTAATTTAATATTTCAAATATTTTATTTTATATTTATTGAATTCAAATTTTAAAGGGCTAATCTGAAAATTAATTTTATTTTGTTATTTAAGATTGGTGATACCAAAAATAGCTATTACGAGAGAATAAAGAATAGGAAAGTAATAGTTATTTTATTGAGTGAGTATTACGTTCAACTAAATAAAACATGATCTATCATTTAATGAATAATGAGAGGTATTATTTCATTACTCTAATCAAATATAGTATTAGTACTCGGACAATAGAGTTAGTTAAACTTCACAAGTGAACCTACCAAGTTTTCATCACTTATGCTAAAATACTTTAAGGCATAATTATGCTTCAAGTTTACCAACATTCTATTTCATTTTCATTTTTTTAATTCTTAAACTTACATAATTTATTAAATTATTCTAATGTCTATTCATTTTGCTAGCCACATCAGCAATTAATTTATTTTAAAAATTAAAATATTTTTTCATAATTTTATATTTTTAAATAATTTTTGTATTTTTGAATTTTTATATTTAAAATTTAATTAATTATTAATGTGGCATCATGCGGCAATTCACATGTACTAAATGGACAATGAATATTTACGAAAAGGGCGTTCCCCAACGCGTTATTAAAATTAACATATGTTAATTTTTTAATCTATTTTAGATAATTTGACAAACAATTTAATATAAAAATTAAAAAGATAAAAATTGAAAGATTAAATCAATTAGGGTACACGCCTCTTATAGAAAGGCTTGGATAGCCTGCGTAGGCGTTAGAAAAGTTGCTTGGTCGGTGGGACGCTTCATATAATGAAGTGTGGCGGTGGTGTCGGTGTTGAGAGATATGTCCAGCAAAGACAATGAGACCTTGACACGAACCGACGTACTACAACGATCGTCCGCTTTCGTGGATGTGCAAGTGTTCCGTATGCATTACGCTCGACATTTAAGCAATGCCGAGATGCCTTTATATCCGCAAGCCATTGGTACAAATTGACGGTACCTTTATGTATGGTAGATATACGATCGGCTATTGCTAGTTGTGGCACAAGATGGCGTGGGAGAATCCTTCCGATTGCGTTTGTAATAACACCGGGAGAGTCAGCTCATGACTGGGACTTCTTCCTATCTAGGTTAAGGAGGCATGTCTGCCCCTAACCTGACATATACGTTATATCGGATCCCTGGAATACTTGCGGCAATAGAACACTAAGGAAGCATGTGGCATTGCACACACCATCGATATTGCCTGAGGCATGTTTCATCCAACTACTATAGGCAACATCGATCTAAAAGACAGCGACGACAAGTGACCGATATGGGTATGAAATATTTATTAATATAATTTTGTTTGTAATATTTAATTTATTCTCAATTGAAGAGTGATATGTAATATTCGCTATCAACGATATTGGCGGATACGAGATCAATAAAGACCGTTTTCACGAGATGTTGGCTAGTTTGCGCCGATAACGCAAGGCGCAAACTACATGCAATATTCCTTTCAAACAGGGACACAGCATACGACGATGCCTACGATATGGTCATATGACCACAAACCGGCGAATGCATAAATTACATTTCTAAAAGGAACCGTCATCCGCCGCTTACATCGGTTGTGAGAGACATATTTTCATTTAGCGGGACTATTTTGAAGAGCGTTGAGTTATAGAGGCGATGCAAGGAGGCCATGCATGGAGCTGAAGGTCTTGCAAGAAATAAAAAAGTCGAAGGCACGGGCCAACACCATGCACACAGTGTGTCACAATCGCGACGACCTATGGTTTCGTGTCACGGAGTTTGACAAACCGAACCAAGGTATTGTTGAGGGCATTATCGTGTACACTTGACAAATAGGACTCGCGTGGGATATTTGATGCGCCGTTACCCATGCGCCATGTACTTGCGGCTTATCGAATCTCCGTTTTATCCCATGAGCTATGTGGACGAAGTGTATAAATTAGAAAACATGTACAACGTGTGGAGACACGTATTCCCACCGATCCCGGATGAACGTAAGTGGTCAGTCGGTATCGCTTGCACTGCTTAAGTCATTGTTGGGATAGACAATTGAGGTGCAAACCAAAAGGTCGACCTTGCTCGACTAGAATACGCAACAATATGGATATCCGAGAAATGAGCAACCAAAGTCGGCTGTACGGATGGTGTAGGAACCCGGGCCATACATCTCGCTCGTGTCCAAATTGGAATAGTTGACCGTGCTCTTAGCTTTTTTGTCTCCTGGTAGCTATGTAATTTCTATTTTTTTGGAGGAAAACGGTGATTTTTTGTACAAGAACTTTTATTTTATTCAATTTATTAAAATTAAATTACAAAATTACAAAAAAAGTAAATCATTTATATTTTATCAAAGATATTAAAATAAAATTAAAAAATTAAATTACAAAAAATAAAATTAAACTCAAATTTTATTAAATATATTAAAACTTAATTATAAAAAATTAAACTATTTCTATTTTATAAAAGATATTAAAATTAAATTACAAAAAAAATTAAACTCAAATTTTATTAAATATATTAAAACAAAAAAAATTAAATATTTCTATTCAAAGACATTAAAATTATTACAAAAAATTAAATTAAACAAATTTTATTAAATATATTAAAACTTAAAAAAAAATTAAATCATTTCTATTTTATCAAAGACATTAAAATTAAATTACAAAAAATTAAATTAAACTCAAATTTTATTAAATATATTAAAACTTAATTACAAAAAAATTAAATCATTTCTATTTTATCAAAGAGATTAAAATTAAATTACAAAAAAATTAAACTCAAATTTTATTAAATATATTAAAACTTAATTACAAAAAAAATTAAACCATTTCTATTTTATCAAAGAGATTAAAATTAAATTATAATATTAAAAATTAAACTCAAATTTTATTAAATATATTAAAACTTAATTACAAAAAAAATTAAACCATTTCTATTTTATCAAAGAGATTAAAATTAAATTATTAAAAAAATAAAATTAAACTCAAATTTTATTAAATATATTAAAACTTAATTACTTAATTACAAAAAAATTAAACCATTTCTATTTTATCAAAGATATTAAAATTAAATTACAAAATAAAATAAAATTAAACAATTAAAAATTAAATTACAATAACAAAATTATTTTTATATAAATTTAGAGCCGAAAATAAAAATTACTGTAAAAATCAAATAGAAAAACACATCACAGCATTTTGTACCCATTTATGGAGTTTTTTTTCTTTTCTTTTTGGTACATGAATAAATAATGGGATCCGCCCTATCTCATCATGCTCCAGTACATGCTGAATCCCGACCAAAAATTGCCCAACAGTCTGGCATCTTAGGTTGAAATAACCGTATATGCTGATTTTTAATCAAAATTATTGGTAGGATGAAACCAAAACAATTTTTTAAAGGAGATCGGATGAAATTTTGATTTTTTATGGTTTATATTTTTATAATTTTTAAAGGATTAAATTAATTTTTTATAATTTTAGGGGGTCAAAGTGTAATTTTACCTTTATTAATTTAAAATTTTTAAAAAATCTCAAGGGCCTAAATAGCAATTTTACATTTTAAGAGGCCACTGATTATTGGATTAAGCTAGATTTTTTAAAATTTATCTGAATAGGTCAATTTTGAAGAGAGTGTGTGAATATATGTCCAGTTGGATGCGTTTTCAACGGATTTCGCAGGAAAACGCTTCTAGATAGACGCACTGAGCATAGGGGCGAAACCAGAATAATTTTTTAAGGGAACAAATAAAATTTTAATTTTTTATAATCTATATCTTTATAACTTTTAAAGGATTAAATCAAATTTTTATAATTTTAGGGGGTCAAAGTGTAATTTCACCTTTACTAATTTTTAATTTTTAATTTTTTAAAGAGCCAAAATAGTATTTTTTCCATTTTAGGGCCTCGGCCCTCCTAAATTTGCTTCTGGCTGAACAAGTTTTCCCTATTTTCTCCCCCTAATCGATTTAGATTTTCAAGGTTTTTGATTTTAGGGGTTTTGTTTTAAGGTTTTTTAGATTTTTTAATTTTAAATTTTTTATATATTCTTTAGGATTTTTTATAGTTTTATATTTGTTAAAAATTATAAATTTTAGAATTTTATAAATATGTAATTTTTTTTTTAATTTTTGTTGAGAGAGTCGAATTTATTCATTTTCAAAATTGATAGGAACCAAAAGAGTATTTACACCAATCTATTATTCGAATTATTTGAATTGTAAAATTCAACTCGATTCAAACTCGAAATTCGAATTACTTATTCAAGTTATTTTTGATTTTTTGAATCAAATCGAGTTTTCTCACCCCTAGAGGAACAAGTAAATATGCTAAAAAACATGCATATTTCTAAAAATATTATCCTGGGAATCCCAAAATATCTGACCAATTCCAAGGTGAGGGGCAATTTTGGGGGGTTGATAATTAAAGAATTTGGGACTCAGAATTTCGTCCAACTGAACGCATTTCCGTACACTCTTTTCAAAATCAAACTATTTCGATAAATTTTGAAAAAATAAACCTAATCCAATAATTTTAATTAAAAATCAGTAAATGAGTAATTCACCCGACATCTTAAGGTTATATTAAACATTTATGGAGTTAATTAATTCTATTATTAGAGTACTTTATAATAATTCATGAGGTTAATTAATTATTTATTAGTAATTAAAAATATGATAAAAGTCAACTAAATCATTAATTTGATGGTAAAATACTTTCATTCCTTTTAAATGCCATTTCACGGAATAAATCTTGATTAGATGTACACATCATGTTATAATGAAATTATTTCTCTATTAAGACCATCGATTTCGGCCTTGAACAAGTTTTCTTTATATTGTCCACTTGAATATAGCATATTTAACTAAACTAAAAGTATGGATCTACTAGGTGTTAAGACTTCCAATTAAATTGGTTGAGATGAGTGGATAATTATGAAAATTTTATTATTAAAATGTTATTTTTAGATATAAATATCATATTTATTCAAGAGAGTTTTGGAGCGGTTAGAATATTGATTTATATAGACTTTTATGAGATAAATACTCAAGATAATTAATGAAATAATTTTAACTTTTAAATAGGAGTTTAAAGCCTATCAAAACACTATTGGACCACTTGAATAGGTTATTTTGTGTCGCACGTTAAGAGTAGTTTTGAAGTGTCTTTGTCGACAGTTTTGTTGTGTTCTTATGGTTATTTTGTGACACTCTTTATATATTCTTTAGAGAGTTTACTAATTGTATTGTGAGGTATTTGGGTGAGTGATTTGTGACAATTTGGGTCGATATTGGGGCTGTAATTACTTTCTTGTGTAATGATAGATTGGATTTAAGCTAATAGGTGATTTGGATGATTGTAGAATAAAATCAGTCACTGGACAAGACTCCACAGTCGCAGTACTAGTGTCTGAAATGCATTAATAGAGATCGGTTGTGTCGATTCTTTTCTTCTCTTATTTTTACACTGTCTATTTTTTTTCTAACTGTCGTTACAACAAACGTTAAGTAAATTTGAATTGTCATATCGACAGAGGAATTATTTTTCAACTATGATCTTTTGTAATTTATACCTAAAATTTTGATTTAGTTAAGTTTTCACAAATCATTGACACAATTATCACCATAGTAGCAATTTACGTTTAGATATTGCATAGTAAATAATTATATTTATCTAAAATTAAAATAAAGGTATGTATTTATTTTAATATGTACAATTGAATCAAAATTAAAGTTTCATGTATACTGTAAGAGTCCCATTTTGCCAGGGCCCGTGAAAACCAAAATGAGAACAAAAAAGGAAAAAAATAAAAAATAAAATGTCCATTTTACAAGTCCATTTTAGTACAAACCCAAAACCATTAACAGCAGCCAGTTACAAGCCAAAATAGATTACAAACTCAAAACCCAATTACCCATAGCCCAAATACATTACAACCCAGACCACCACTCTGACCCAAACTAATGCCCAAAATCCTAAACAGACCCAGAACCTAAACCGGCCCAAACTTAAAACAGTTTCAGAGACCTAGGGTTTCGGAAACCTAAGCGTCATAAGCCTTTCCAGACCCCTCGGGTCACACGCCGGTTGTGCATGACTTATAAATCGCTCCACTACCGAGATCTCCTCGTATTTACCCACAAAAAGGAAAAGAAACAAGCAGCAAACATGGCAAACATGGCAAACAAAACAGAATTGATGTATTTCCTTTTTTTCATTTTTTCGGGTTATAAAAACCCTATAAATCTGTAAAACGAGGATACGAACACACAGACAGACACGAAAATATACACGAATACAGAAAATCAGAAAAATACAAAATAAAAACAACAATAGAGGTGCTTTTTCGAAATTTTATTCGCGTCTATTTTATTACTTTTTGATTTATGTTTTTTATATGAATAAAATACTATTAAAATAAAATGGCGGATTTTACCTTTCGTCTCACGCTGAAAAGGCGAGATGTTTGACCTCCGACTGCCGTATGTAGCGTCGATAGCGGCAGCGCATAGGGTACACGCGCGACGGGCCATCATCAGAGCTTTGGCCGGATTCTGGCCTCTGGCCGTGGGGAAGAGAACCTGGAGAGCATCTATTTTGATTTTTTTTTAAAGAGGAGTATGAAATGAATTTTTGGGGATATTTTTAGCTTATATAAGCGATTCATACAGTGCCATTTTGAGGACTGCCTTTAAAACCAAAAACGACGTCGTTTTCCCCCTAAGATCCTCGCGTTGACCCGACCCGGGGAGGATCCGCGTGGTTTTTATTAAAGGGTCTAATTTCCTTACAAGCCCTTCCGCATTATTTTAATTTTATAATATGTCCTATTATATTTTTTATTTTTACAATTGGTCCCAGAATTATTTCTTGTGTTTCAATTGAGTCCTTCGGGCTGCTTAAAGGCCAAAATCAGAACGACGTATTTTGGAAAAAGGCATAATTGCCATATTAACCCCTACAGAGTGACGCGCGTTTTAATTTAATCCTTTTATATTTATTTTTATTTGCTATTTAATCCTCCTTTCTTTCTTTATTTTTATTTTATTTTATTTTTTAAATTATTCTAATACTATATTGAATTATTTTATCATATTAAAATGTTATATTATTTTTATTAATTTTGTTAAGAATATAAAATTCATATATATATATATATTTATATGTATTATCCTTATGTATATTAAATTATTATTTTATTTGGTTTAATATTATTTTTATTATATATTATGATTTATATATTAGCTATTATATTATACATTTTTTAATTTGTATATTGTATAATATTGTATTATATCATATATTGTTTTTAAAATTTTATTTTATCTATTGATATTATATAACATATTTTATTTATATTGTTTATTACATATGTAATTTTTATGATTAGTGTATTATATATATATATATATATATATATATATATATATTTTTATTTAAAATTATTATACTATTTACTCATCTTTTTATTATATATAATCATTTATATATGTATTAAATTATTAAATTATGTATTTGTTATTAGTATTCTTTTATATATATATATATATATATATACTTTTTATTATTTATTTAAAATATTGTTTATATTTATTAAATCGTTTTAGAAATTGTCATATTTTTTTATATTGTTTATTCAATGTTTAAGTATATCATTCATTTATTTACTTTTACATTTGATATTGTTGAAAAGTTTAAATATTCATTTTTTGAATTTTATATTCCATATGAATTATTTTTTTTTATTGTTGCTGCTTATTGTATATGTTTATTTATGTTCCTTTAATTGTTTATTATTGCTTTAGCATATGTATTTCATTTCATATATTAGTTGCTATATTCTTTTGTTAATTGACTATATCATTACTTATCATTAGTATGACTTGTGGTTCTGGTGAATTGCTATCTAATATTTATATTTTGTGATGTATTAATGCAAAATTGAATTCATATTATTTTATAAAAATACATTTTGTAAAATTACTATATTTTATCTAAAGGTTTTTTTTAAATAAGGCAATATTTTGTATTTAGAAATTCGGGAAATAGTACATTAACGTGTTGGGTTTCGATTTTTCAGTTTAACTAAACAACTAAATATTCTTTTAATAAATTTTGTAAATCATGAGATGATTTTGATTACGAGGGTTTAAAATATTATGTCCTAACGTGCTGGATGTGATGTTTGTATTCTTTCGGAACAAAGAAATCTCAAGTTTTAATTCAAATTGTTCAAGTTTCTAAAGAAATCATGTTTTCAAATCTTTTAAAATTTTCGACATTAAGACATGAAACTATCAATTAGGTACCAATTTTGGGCGTTACGAGGGTGCTAATCCTTCCTCGTACATAACCGACTCCTGAACCTATTTTCTTGAGTTTCATAGGCCAAAATTAATGTTTTAAAATAAAACGTTTTATAAGGTGATCCGATCACACCTAAGCAAAAAGAATTGGTGGCGACTAATGGCCAGTTTGGCAATGCTTTTGAGAAGTGCTTTTAAGAAGTGCTTTTGAGAAGTACTTTTGAAAATTTTAAGTGTTTGGCATTGCTGTCAAAAAGTTTTTGAGAAGTAAAATGTTTATTTTAGACATGATATTATAAAGTAATAAATATGTATTTAAATAATGTTCAAATTAGTTAATATTATGATATTTTAGCAAAAATATAAAAATAATTTATTATAATTTATTATTAATATTTTAATAAATAATATTAATTTTAAATATTTCTAAGTAATTAATATTAATTATTTATGAAATTTAATTAGAATATATAAACTATATTTAAATATTTAAATATAATAATTAAAAATTTGTAATTAGATATTGACACAATTGTATTATTTTAAAATTATTTTTTATTTTTAATGCTTTTAACACATTTGTAAAACTCATATTAGATATTAACATAACATAGAAAACATAAACGTAACAAATTAAAATATTACATATATTTAGATTAAAGTTTCAAAAAGGGATAATATTTATATACCAAATATAAATACAAAAAAAATTTACAATAGCATTTACAATTTAAAGTGAATTCATTTACAATAGCATTTACAACGATCATCGTATCTCTCTGGAAACAATTTGAAATACTTCAAGAATGCAGCCCAGCTTAAAGCTTGTATCTCTCTGGAAATCTACCATCTAGCACCAGAGAAGTGTATTTAAAACTAGTTAGGAGAAGCTCCCGCATTTGAGTGACCATGAAGCACCGGGATTCCACATTTTCTCTTTGCTAAGACAGGACTTAGAAGTCGGTTGGTTAAGCATGTAAACTACACATTATAGAACAAAGTTGAGAAATGTCAATGACACAGTAAAATAACTTCACACTACAAGTCCCCTCAATCCCAAACATTATTCCTGCATCCAACATGAAATGGTATCAACAAAGGAACAAGGAAAAGCTCTTCACAGTTTCGTCCCATTGCCAATCCATTGACCAAAACTGATTGCGTGTATAATATTGAGGTCCACGAAAGAAGTAAAACTTAGCAATGCAAGATGTTTGTAAATGTAAAAAGCTTGGGACCCAAATATATTATCTATGGCCACTACACATACGAGAAAATAGGGAACTAAATTCATCACATGTTTACGTAATGCAAAACAAAAACCTTGAGGGTATTTGAAAGTAAACAAACAGGATGGTAGAAAACACGATGCCCATGGCATATCCCAAGCTTGAATTGACCAACTGTCGGTGTTTTGTTCTCTGGATAACGGAATCTTCATCGTATTCACCTCGAGTAATATCACGGTCGGGACACAAAGACTTGAAGTAATCATGAACTTCACGGTCATAAAATCCATGTAAAAGAATAACTTTACTTGCAGTCTAAGGCGTTTGTGAGAAAGGAAATACAAGGGAAACATTATAACCAATCTACAATACTACAAAGTGAACATATTGTTGCTTTTGAAAATTTGAGACATCCTGAAAGCAGGTAAAGTACAAGTCAACCCTCATATAAAAGGGAAAAGTGATGCCAAATCAATTAAAAAAAAAAAAGATACAAAAATACACCAGAGTTTATGAAATTATTTCTGGTAGACTTGAAGAAATCACACAAAATGTCGATGATGCATATAGACTATCATTTTCAATTACAACAACCATGTAGCATAACAAGTTTCGAGCCACATATTCAAGATGCCTTTGCAGTTCAGTAACTAGACAAGGCCACTAGCGTCTGGTGTTACTAATACAATGTTCATTACATATCTATAAAAGATAGAACTACGGCTAAACATATAAACAACAATCTGCATAAAAGCACAAAAGTACAATTGATTTTAGACATGGGAAAATTACAGTAGAGGCTATGAGAAATGAAACCATTTCATTACATTTGAGAGACTACATGAGATTTGCAAGCTTTGGCAGGTCAAAGATACAAAGATGCAAGCATAAGAGCTTTTGCATGAAAACTTTATGTCAGAGATACACATTATGAATGGTGCAGTGCAAGCATGCATATAAAGTTAAGAAATCAGTTTTGGTTCAATCATCGGTGCTTTGGGACAATGATTTTTGAATCGGATATTGGTGGAAAGAGAAAACAGAACAAAGTTAAGGTAGCGGCATGAAGCTAGCCACACCTAACCTCCAAAAGGTCTTGAGTTCAAAACCACTTCTCCAACTATTAATATAGGTTTAGCCTTTGTTCGAGTAATGCGAGCAAAATATCTTAGCATCTAAAGGTGGTATTGAGAATTCAACATCTAAGCGATTCTACATTGAAAACTTTTGCCTTGTTTATTTTGGAAGTCGTAAGTTAATTAGACATTATTAGAGTAAATAAGTGACATTTAAAAATAAAATCTTATATTAGTATTATTAAGTATAAATAAACATTGACATAAAATTTATAAGTTGCATAACATTGAAAACTTCTTAGTTGAATAAAACTAGGGCCTTAAAAAATCCCAAATAAAAATAAAATAAACTTAAAGAAATCTCAAATAATTTGTAGAAAAAAACTTGATGGCTCCTCGAGTCCGCCTCGGCTCCCATGTTCACGATCTACACTCACCGAAATGTTGGGAAAAATAAAGGTTGAGTCACCAAGACTCAGTGTACAAATCCGAGAACACATAAAAGGCTTGAGGCCCACAAACACATTATGAGCCTTGGCCCGTATGCAAGGGTAACAAAATTATGCAACATGGCCCATCCCAAACCTATGAGTCCATCCTCTACACACCTCCGTACCAACCATCACACCGTGTTGATTTCTACAATCAACCCTCCATCGCTATACACACCATATCGACAATTGCGGTCATCATAAAGACCAATCACTATGTGACCTATGTGGCGAAGCCACCTATCATTGTCTTGACCTTAATAATATATCGACAATTGTCTTTCATCATAAAGACCGATCACTATGTGACCTATGTGGTAAAGTCACCGATCGCCTCATGACCACCCCTTTCAGAATCAATCAATCCCATCCCATGCATACATGCAAGAATCGAACATTAAACTATCTAAACAGATCACATATTTTACATACTTGATACACATAGAAGTTTCTATGATTACGCACTGGCATCCCTTACCTACCCTTTCCGGTAATACGAATCGTTCATACTGACCTCATTTTCGACTTTTAGCCCATAACATACATATAATTCAAATTAACTAGTGTGATGGAGATCTACACACCTTTAGCCCGTAACATACATATAGTATAACAAAGCTTATGTGTCAAGAATCTACACACCGATTACGATAAAACGAGGCTTTCTATATCGACGCTATCCTTAGTCGACACAACCGCTATCCGCCTAAGGTGTTGTTCAAGCTTGGTCCACAACCAATTGGCCAATCTCGAGCAAGAGATCTCGCTTCTTTCTTAAACTTAGGATTCTTTCTTTTGCACGATCCATATTTAATTCCATCATAAATCCTTATCGAGTTACTATAATAATATTTAATCGTCAATCCTCCTTATAAAGTTAAAATCTTGTATATAATGATGAAATCTAATAGAAATCTAAGAAAATCTTCTTACCTTAAAAATCCCGAAATTGGAGACTTATGAATTTTGGCTTTTAGATCTAGTCGACTAGGCTTCCTTCAAATCCCGACTTGTCGCCCATCATAAACCATTAAACTATTAGCTTTCACTTTTGCCTTTTCAAAATCGGGAATAAATTATGAGAACTAATCAAAATCTACTCTTACCTTAACTTAGGAGATTGGCTAGTACTAGAGAGAGAATTCGACAATGTCAATGGAGGATTTAAAGCAGGAAGTATAGAACAATTTCTCAAATAGGATGAATAAAATAAAAACTATAGAGATTTCGCTTTTTAGAAGGAAGAGAATAATGGAGTTTTCACTTTTAGAAGAAAGAAGAGAATAATGGAGTTTTTGCTTTTAGGAGAAAGAAGAGAATAATGGAATTTTTTGCTTTTAGGAGAAAGAAGAGAATAATGGAGTTTTTGGCTTTTAGGAGAAAGAAGAGACTAATGGAGTTTTCGCTTTTAGAGAAATTGGAGAAAGAAATTTGGAGAAAAGAAGCTAAGGAATTTTGCACAAAAGGAGAGGCTTTAATGTCGTAAACAAGGAGCTAGTATAGGAAATTGGCAACCCTTTGCCATGTAGTAGTTGGTTTCTTTACTCCTCTCTGATAGATTCTTGGCCATCATTAAAACCCTAAATTTTAGCCTTGTTGCCATCCACTCCACCGAAATCATAATGCCCAAAATTTAGCTAACGAATTATCATCTCCCTCTCTTTTAAACCCTAAATGGATACAAAATTCAAGACCCCAAATTAATATTATTCATTTCCAAAAATTTTGGATACAAAATTGAGACAATTTTTTCTTTGCATGATTCACTGCAGGAGGTGGTTTCCATTCCATATGTCAACATGTACAACAATAATCCATCAACTATGTATATAAACATTATTGAATCCCATTACTAAGAAAATAATAAATAGGAAAATAATGCGGTGTATAGGACGATTTGTAAGCTTGCACTTTGTTCTAATATTTCTAATTTTATTACATATATATTAATTTTTCAAATTCTTTTTCAATTGAAATTTATAAAAACAAAAAGAGAGAGAGATCACTGAATTACCGATGACGTAAAGATTCATTTAGAACAAATTGGAAACACACTGTTATGGAACAAAATAAAAAGCCAGAAGAAAAGTAGAAAAAGAAAGGAAGACAGAAATAGAAGCAGAGAATTCAGAAGAAAATAGAAGAAATAGAGAGACAGAATAGCAAGGAGGAGGAGAAAGGAAAGAAGAAAGGAGACGAAACAAATTTAATTCATCAAAAATGCATAATAGAATAAGGGAGACCCCAAATTAATATTATTCATTTCAGTTTCTGACAATTTTTTTCTAGTAATTCACGCATGAAACTTATACCCAAATTAATAAGATTAGTCCACTCTTATAAACATAGAAAAGTTTTGTATAATAGATGAACAATTCATTCAATGAGACAAATAATTATACTCAATTACGTTGCTTTTTACTTAAGTAAAGAGAGTAAAATGTAATCAAAACTCGACCAAAGTTTATCAAATTAAATTTACCTTGACACCACTGCAATTCCCAGATTCAGAACAAAGTTTAGTTCTTGGCAAATCCATTTTCTTCTTCTTCAACTCCATTCCAAGCCCGAGTCCTCCATTTTATTTCAACAATTTTCCCAATTTCACACACTTTTTCGCAGCAATTTCTTTCAAAACATCTGCCAATATATCAAATCAAATAAAAAAAATTCCATAGCAGGCGTAAAGAGATCATGTAATAAAATTTCTTTTACCTTCAAAGCTGACGAGCCTATAAACTTGACCGATCAACAGAGTATCATCAGGTTTCAATAGCTTGAGCTGTTTCACCGGCGTACCATCTGTGAAAAATGTTTCAACAGCAGCTTGAGCCAAAAACCGATTGATCGAATCCAACGGCGAGAGATCGAAGAGAAGAAAAAAAAGGAAGAGAAAATAAAAAAATCTACACTGCTACTCGTTACAAAGAACCAGATTCAAAATCAGACAAAAAGAGAAAAAAAAAAAAAAAAAAGAGAAGTGCATCCTCTATTTGGAGAAGAAATAATAAGGATAAAAATATAAGATACCACCAAAAGTCCTTTTATAGAGAGAAAAAGCTAAAATTTTTGGCTTCTCCATCTGTGAAAAAGTGCTTCTCTAACGTTGAAATAATTCCCCCACTGGCCCTTGTTCTTTATTCCTTTTTAGTAAAAAGGACTTTTGGATCCAAAAGTCCATTTGTGATGGAATGAAGAATGGACCCTAAGGTGATCCGATCACACCTAAGTAAAAAGGATTGGTGGCGACTCCATTTTGTTTTTTTTAAAGTCGACCCTATTTTCTAAAATAAAAAAATGGTTTCGACATATACATTAGAACCATAATCAAAATTTAATGTGTATTATTGCACAAAATCATAATTTATATATAATATTACATATTTGACAAGAGATTAACATATAATTTTGAGGTTTATCCAAATTAAATAATAATAATAATAATAATAATAATAATAATAATAATAATAATAATAAAACAAATTATAAAAGCTAAAGAGTTGGTTGTTTCAAGTTGAACATGTAGAGTCCGTTTGTTTACATGTAAAATGTTTTATGGAAAATATTTTCTGCATTTTCCTGTGTTTGTTTCATAGAAAATAGTTTGGTCAACGGAAAATGACTTATAGGTTAAGATAAAATAAACCCTATTTTCTTGTAAAATGACTTACCCTTTTGAAAAGCATAAGTCATTTTTCGGAAAAGATCTTATTTATAGATAATTTTATTTTTATAAAATTAACTTAAATCAAGTTTTATATTATTATATTGATAATAAAATTTATTTTATTTTTAAAATATTTAAAATATTATATTTTCAATATTATTAAACATACATATTTAATTATTTATATTTAGTCCTATAATAAATTGTTAATATAATTTAATATTTTAATATTTCAATTTTATTTTAATAATAAATTTTAAAAATAATAATTTTAAATAATATTATTCACACATTATTGAAAATATTTAATATTAATATTTTAATAATAAATATTTATTACAATTATAAATATATTAATAATAAATGTTTTATAGTATAAAGGTTGAAATATGTCATAAGTCTACATTACACTTCACATATTTGTAATTTAGTCTTTGTACTTTTAATTTCAAGAATTTAGTCCCTTTACTTTTCAAATTTAAAAATTAAGTCCAATTGTTGGCATCGTTAATTTTTTTGTCAATTTTGTTAATGTCACATTTTAAATAAAAATACTCATTTAGTAGTCATGTAATTAAAAATGACGTTGTAATGAATCAATTTAACATAATATTTTTAATATATGCAAAAACAATGTAAAATATAAAATTATATATAAAAATAAATTCAATTAAACAATGAAAAAATAAGAAAATCTCAAATGTATGTTTGTTCAATTGAAAACAACTTTTATAAAATATTTTAAGAAATCTACCAAATAACAAAAATATTTTACAAAGATTTATTCAAACACCGGAAAATATTAGCTTTTCTAGAAAAATAAATTATTTTTCAGAAATTAATTTTCGAAAATCATTTTCAGTGAAACAAACGGAGCCGTAATGAGTAAATTGATATGGAGCAGTCAAATTAAAAAGTTTAAATCTAAAAAGTTTTCACCTTACATATAAACATAAAAAAAAAAAAAATAAAAAGTTTAAATCTATCGGTGGATATTTACATTTGTATTTCAACTTTCAAATAAGTGTCCCTTTGAATGTTCGTTTAGCGTCAGTGCAGCACGTTTGAAGTA
Source organism: Gossypium rotundifolium (assembly GCA_025506655.1). NCBI lineage: Eukaryota > Viridiplantae > Streptophyta > Magnoliopsida > Malvales > Malvaceae > Gossypium > Gossypium rotundifolium. The sequence goes on along the minus strand of CP106732.1, from coordinate 130,262,529 downwards.
TTTTTCCTTTCAATCGCGCCACAACAGTTTATTTGAATTGTAACGGTACAGTGTAGGGTGAATTTGGATAAACAATGTGTTTACTTATAATTAGTATAAAAATTATAATAACGATAAAATTTAACACTATAACATGAGATAAAAATTAAACTAAACGTACTAGATTCAATCTTCCATTCAAAATGCACCCACAATAAGAAGATTTAACGCACTGGAAACTTTTTTTTTTTTTTTTCTACCGGTGCTCTTTGCTCCAGCTAAAAGTTTCAACATCAAAAAATAGCTCATTTTACATTTATATCCTGTTTTGTCTTCTTGCCATTCTTTTCATTTTTATTGTTTTTTCCTTCACATTCTTTGTTTTTGTTGCGGCTTCACGTTCTTTTCTTAATTCTTAATTTAAAATAAAATAGTATTTATTATATAATAAATTAATACATATTCTTAACAATACAATTTGTATTTATTATATAAAATGAAATTAAAATAATTATCATTTAATCTAATAAATAATTTAAATTAATTATATAATTAATTAAAATATTTATAATAAAATATCGAAGATACATTTTAATATTTTATATTAAATGAATTTATAAATTCACATTTATTTAATAATTTTATAAAAGCAAAATAATTTAAAAAAACTTCTATCATATATCGTTTCTAATTTGATCTCCTTAATAGTTATTTTCTATTTTCACCTTACTGCTATTGTATCCAATCCCAGTGTTACAGTAACTAATCTCACCGCCACCATTAGCCTACATTTCTTTTTCTTTTTTCTATACACGTTGGGTTTGGCAATAGTGTGGCCTATGACTTTGTTAAGACGGATAGGGATAATCCTTTGTTATTAGACGTCGATTATATTGTAATAGGATTTGGATTATAGTTTGTTTTTATTTAACTCAATATCAATTATATTGTACTAGGATTTTAATTATATTTTTTCTTTATTTAAAACTGAGTAAAGTCGATTGGGTATTAGCTCTATTGGCATAAGCATTGCTATCAATGCAGGGAGATGTAGGTTCAAGTGTATTAAAACGTATTATCCTCCTATTTATGGATTAGGGAGGGGCTATGAGTAGTTCTAAATATTGTGTCAGAAAGAGCATATATGACCAGAACCTATAATGATATTATTTTAAAAAAATTGAGTAAATTAATCAATATATATATATATTAAATCTGACTTAGCAACTAAACATCAACACATGATGTACCACATACACCTCAAGAAAACTTAAATTTAATGAAAGAGTTTTAAGTTATTGAATTATTTTTCTACAACAATCTTGTCAAATTCTAATTAACTGAAAAAGAGTTTCACTATTAAATATAAATAAAATTAGTCAAGAAAATTATTATAATTCAAGATGGATTTGATTTATATTACATAATTACTATTTTTCAAATGAAAATAGTATAGTACGATAATATATGTTTGGAAGATCAACATTTTCTTTCTATATCATAATATTCTAGTTGACTCAATGTAGAATCAAAATTTATTAAAAATAATTTACTCTTCTTTCCATGAAAAATTAAATTTTGGTATTGTATAAATGCAAGTTAGAAATTATATTAAAATTTTGGTATTAAATCAATAAGTGTAATGTGTACGGTAAGATATATTATACTTTCAAAGAATAATGCAAATTTAAATTTTAAAAATAATACTATTGAGAGAAATAACTAGGAATCAATATTAACATGAAGAGTAATTTTACTCGGTCAACTTTAGTTTCAGCCTGTAAATAGTACTAATTAGCACAACCCAGGGCCCAAGATTACTTTCAAGGCCTGCTATAATACAATTTGTGGGGGCCTTTAGGTTGGAGTGATAGAACCGGTTTTTAAATGGCTTAAATTTATCTACCAAAGATCCCTATATATTTTTAAAATTTAAAATTTATTCTATATATTTTATTTTTTGAGACATTGAGTCCTTACAATTTTCTAATTTAAAATATTGGTTCCTCCCTCAATTTTGCCGTTAGATTTGTTGGTGTGGCTGATAAAAAAGGTAAAAATAACTTTTCTAGCCCTCAACATTTATAATTTTTGTCAATTTTGTCATTACTCTTTAAAAGTACAAAAACAATACAAAAAAGTGTTTTAAAAATTATAATTTCTTTCATGCTTTCAATAAAAAATATAAAAATTATAAAATTTGAGAAAATTAAAAATATTTAAATTTTAAAATAAAAATAATTTTTAAAATATTCATTTTAAATAACTTTAAAAAAGATGAAAAATATAAAAAATTCCAAAAATTCAAAAAAGTGTTATTTACTCCACGAATGATAATGAGGTTCTCTAAACCTTGAGCTATTCATTTAGTCCATATTAAATCAAATTTGAATAGTTTTATTTTTAATGTTAGATTAGATTAATTATATATCTAAAATATTTTTATGTAAATTTAATTATAATTTTTATTTAATATTAGTATAAATTAAATTTTAAATAATGATATAAATTTGGTTCAAAATAAATTTAATATAATTATTTGTTCAAAATACAATATATTAAAAGAATTTTTATATAATGCATTTTGAACACTAACACATACATAGTATATTTAAATTTAATTTAAAACACTTTAGAGTTTGTATCATTATTTAAAATTTATTTTACATTAATATTTCATATTAAAAAATATTTCTATGTATAAATTATTTTAATTAAATACTTATTTAAATATGACTTACTATGAAGTGAAGTGAACTAAAAGCTTAAATTTTGGAGAGACTTAATTACCATTCGGTGTGTTCTTAAATAAAGCTACGCCGAGGCCTGATTTCAAAAAGTTTCCAGTTTCAAATTCGAATGAACCAACTGTTTAAAAATATTTTATATTTAAATTTAATTATAAAAATATTTATATATATTTACTATTTTAAATAGTAAAATGGGTCATGCCAAGCTAGTCCAAGATTAAAAATTTAAGCCTAAGGCAGTCCCAAAACAAGTTGGGCCAATTGAGTTGGCTAGGTCACATAGCCCATTGACCACCTCTTATCACCATTCAACGAGTATTGTCCCAATTTTACCGGGGATGTCACCGAAGGTACAATCATTCAAGTAGTAAATAACATATTTTTTAAAATATATGATTTTTTTTATATTCTTAAAAATTTTAAATTATTTTTAAAAATATATTTTTTATTTTTGAATTTTAAAGAGTTTTTTTCATAATTTTGAATTTTCCAAAAATATATAAAATTTTTATTTTTATTTTTCAAATATGAAAAAAATTATTTTTAGAAATTTGAAAATATTTTATGTAGTTTTAAAGAATAAGGACCAAATTTAAAAGAAAAACTATAAATGTTAAGGGTAAAAAGTTATTTTACCATTTTACACGCTACTTGAATAACTTCAAACGGAAAAAGTAGACAAAGGGATCAAGATTTTGAATAAAAAGTACAGGGACTCAATGTCTCAAAATTAAAATATAGAGACTAATTTTAAATTTCAAAAGAGAAGAAGGATCTTTAGCATATTTAAACAAAATTTTTATGTAGTTTTAAAGAATAAGGATCAAATTAAAAATATATAAACATTGAGGGCTAAAAATGTTTTTTACCACCTTTAACTGCTACTAAATAACTTTAATGGTAAAATTAAACAGAGGATTAAGATTTTTAATTAAAAAAAATATAGGGACCCAACGTCTCAAAATTAAAGTATGGAGATTAAATTTTAAATTTTAAAAGAATACATAGATCTCTATAAGAATAAGGATAAGATTAACAAAAATTATAAATGTTGATGGCTAAAAAATTATTTTACCAATTTTAATTGTTGCTCAATTAACTTTAAAGACAAAATTAAATGAAGAAAACAAGATTTTAAAATTTTATATATATATATATTCAAACAAAAGTAAAAAGTAAATTTTAAATTAAAAACATACAGACATCCTAGCATATTTAATCTTTTAAATCCACAATATGTTTAACACTTTGCTAATAATTAATGTCTTTTGATTTAATGTGTAAAATGACTTATAATCTCACCCACTCCTAAAATAGAAAGATAAACATGTTTCAATATACTTAAACTCATATTCTATTGCACTGACAGTAATGATGATATCAACCAATTTAAGACAAACAATATTAATTTCTTCCATATATTTGGAAACTAACAGATTTAATTCCCAAAAGAAATCCAACCCAATCAACCTTTCTATTGTCTTCATCCATTGTAAGATGCAGAAACTTACATTGGACTGCTTTGGAAGTTTCTGTACATTTCTTCATTTATAGACTCACCTCCCAAATATCCATTGCTTTATATAAAATTCATAAATATAACTTCTTAAATAATTTTAAATGACATTGACTTCAATATTTTGGATTGAAATAAAAGCTAAAGATTTAGAAATGATAATATTATAGCCATAGTTTTTTAAAAGAATATTCAATAGCTGATTCAGTTCTAGTTCAATTGACACTATTGTTATTATAAAATCAAGAAGGACGTTAATTTAAATATGCTTAAACACAATTCTTTTTTAATTTAAAGTTTTAGAGATTATAAATATAAGTAGGTATTGTGAGTAATAAATATGAATTTATTTCTTAAAAAGCTTAGTTGAATCATAAGAAGAGATAATTATCAATCATTGAAGGAATATGGATGATTAGAAATTAATCAAACCTAGAAGTAACACTAAATATATAGCAAGTCATGAATATATGCCATCTTATCTGGTTTAATATGCAATTTATCATTGAAATTGATATTCGATTAAAATAAATTTTAATATTTAAAATTTGCAATTTTTTATTTTTAAATGTAATAAAAAACATAAGAACATATGCTAAAGGAAAAGAAGTAGATGGAAGAAATGGATAATATATATATATATATATATATACATATACATATATAAAAGATAGAATGTGTCAGAGGGAGGGATACAATGAACGTTGCTAGGGTGGGGACTTGAGATCTAGGAAAAATGTCCTAGATACTAACCATATTGAATAATCAGAGGCTTTGTTGGGGGCCTTAGTGGGGGCATCTCACATGGGTCTACTTGATGAGATTATGTTTTGACCATTTCATTTTTTTCTTCTTTTAAAAGCATTATAAATTCTTATTCTAAAGTGTCCACTATATGGAATTCATTAAGATAAGATGGGGGGAATATGGGTGTGTTAGTGAGGCATGACCCTTTAGACATCAACACTAACACCACTCGACCCTGCCTTGGGAGGCAACCTACCTCCCACCTTCCCCTTATTTAATATTACACCACACACAAAACTAGTTTCTTTCTATTTCTTTTAATAAATCAATAAACATGCCATATGCTTGGTAATACAGAGAAGATTATGAAGTTTTTTAAGGGAACTGTTTGGAGATGGCATTATTATTTAGGTGTTGAAATTATTCCTAGCAAGAGAGCAGCCCAGCCTCTGCCTTTTGTTAAATAAATAAAAATGGGCAGAATAAGCTCATTATTGCATCACACGCTCTATTAGTAGTAATGGAATACATACTCCACAAACCAAACTTATTCGGCCGACCTCCTTTTAGTGAAACCCTATTTCTGCTCCTTCATCAAATATGAATGACAAAAGCAGTTTATCTGTCGGCTTTTGCTAATCTCATATACATACAAATATAGATACATTTGTCTAAGTATCTATAGCTAAATATAACTTTAAAGTCTTTCAACTTTGTAATTATTTATATAAATCAGATTTAATTTGTTTAGATTTAATGACTTAATATTTTGAGATTAGTTATATTATCACTTAAAAATTTTAAAAATATTTTTTAAAAAAAATTCAAGCAATGACGCTAGATCCACTTTGGTCCCTAAGCTTAGGAAGGGTCTATTTTGATCCTTGAAGTGGGAAAATGTAAAAATTTAATGACGTGATATTTTGAGATTGTATTATATCATCATTTAAAAATTTTAAAAATATATTTTTAAAATTTCATGACATAATCTCAAATTGTCACGATCATCAATTTTTTTTTTTATTTTCCTACTTAAATGATCAAAATGGACTCTACCTAAATTTAGTTGGTTAAGATAAATAAAATATCAAATATTTGAAAAACATAAAACTTGGTTAGTAATATTGTAATTGTAACATGTGATTAATGTGGGTTTAGATTTGTAAGGTAGCTAAGAGTGAATTTTGTATTTGGTAAATGTAATTAATATAATCAATTTATTTTACAGAATAGAGTTAGGTAAATGATGAGGAAAGTTGGTTAGAAAAATTGTAACCACCAATTGTTCTCAACAGATTCTAGTCTCTCAATCGTATAAACTCCTTTTGAGATTTTACAGTATTATTAACAAATGAGGTAGCCTTTGTTTTCTCTCAACCTTATTTCTCCTTCATTGCCATTTTAATTCTTCTTTCTCATTCTTGAGAACTAAACTTAGTGATAAACCATTAAAGATTATTGATTGATGATCAAAAGTTTTGATAAGTTGTTCTTTTTGGTGTTCTCTAATTCTTCATCAATTTCTTTTACAAATTTGAGTTAGCCTCTATCTGCCCACATATTATGATTCATTAATTGCAATGCCCCAAATTTGGCCAAAAAGTCTAGTCAGATTCAGAGTGTCACTAAGCTCGGTAGAGATTTCTTTTTCTAGTTCAAGTGTTTGAGGAGTTGTAGAAGAGAGTGTGACATGAAATTTGGCTTATAAAAAAGTTACGGAAATTTGCTATTTGATCCTAAAGTTAATGACATGATAAAACCTTATCTTTTCCTTTTTTTATTCACTTTAGTCCTTAAACATGTAATCACGTAGATTTTATCCTTTTTTTCTTCAAATTAGTTTATGACCCATAAAAATACTAAAAATTTAAATCACTCTTCTATCTAAATTTTCTAAATAGTTTATTTTACTAATATTATAAAAACAATATGGTATTACAATTCAGTTGGCCCAAATTTCGATATCGAAGTCTTTGTGGCATTACAATTCTCCTCTCCTTAAAAAATTCCGTTCTCAAAATTTTCTCGATTTGTACAAAACCTCAAATAAAAAAAAGTAAAAGTAAAAATAAAGCTTAATATTTGGAACATTTAATGATTTGTTCAATAGTATTGGTGAAAGATTTAAGAGTTCAAAACGTTCTGAAAATCTTTAAGAAAATCCTAAATTATGAAACTGTCGCTTATCAAACTTCTCACATTCACGATCTAAAACAGAACCATTAAACATCTCGAATCTATTCAAAAATAAGGAAAAACAATGTTAGAGTCTAACGCCGTTCGAAAAATTGCAGTTCAAAGTTCCTATTTGGCATGTACGCTAGACTCTCTATGTATTTATACTTGATTTAAATATAGGAGTGGCTAAATCTAGGCTCTAATACCAATAATGCAACACCCCAAACTTGATCCAAAAGTTCGATCAGAAATGGAGTGTCACATAAGTCGTCAAAGCGAACCCAATAATTCTTTCGTTTGGAGTTATTCAAAGAATATTGTGTAATGAAGCATTCAATCACCAATACATATACAAATAAATATGATTGAAAACTAGATTAAAATGAGCTTAACATATCATTTGGGGCCCATTTAGAAAAACTGCAAATTAGGTATTGAGACTTGAATGCAAATACCCATTATTGTGTACAAGTATCTATACTTTAGAAAATAAACCTATACTTGAGTAGAAGTATTGATACTTGAAGCAAAGTATGGATGCTTGGCACCAAATTTTGAAAAAGTAAGTTATTGTTTGAGGAGTATCGATACTCCAAGGGTTTGTATTGATAGTCGAGCTCAAGTATATCGATTACTTGGGGGGCATTGTGTCCGCTGTTTCAAAAACTTGGCTACTGATTTCAATAGTATCATTACTTTAAGTTTGGGTTCTAATACCCAACTTAAAAGGTATCGATACTCGGGCTTTAGGTACTAATACTCGAGCCTAGAATTGCATAAAATCAGCCAAAATATGCAACAAACTCATATCAATTCTCTTTTTTCCATAATAATTTCATGTTTTTGAAATTTTGGACTTTATTGAACAAAATGATTTTGTTTTACGGCTTTTGAACATTATTCGGTAAGTTTCAAAGTGTTTTTTTATTCTGTAATTTTACACTCTTTCGTGTCTCTTTGTATAATTAATATTTTAACGTTTCAACCATCATATTTTATATTTCATTCATATAGATCATATATGTCAAATTTGATATAAACTAAAATTTTTAACTATTTATTTTATGTAAAAAATAATAATCTTTTAATAAATATTAATATATGTAATATTTTAGATCGATATAATAGAAATATTAGATCAATTTAAAATTTACATGTATGACAAATATAATTATATCGATAAATTCAACTGCTGAACCGTTAAAATATTAATGGTACAAATAAATCTGAAAACAGCGTAACCCAACTTTAATTTTATCTAAGATCCTCCTAAAAAATCATATAATATTTTTATTCACTGGAGATTGGATTTTATTATTCATACATGATATAGCATGTAGAAACAATATAATATACTGGTTATCTGCATTTCAGCTGGTAGAAGATATTTTCCAAAAATAAAATGAACTTGAGGAAAAACTAAATGTTGAACTCCAAGAAAATCAAAACTGCAATGGATGCAAATATCACGTAAAGTTCAGATAATGATGGTTAGAGACATATGCCATTGAAAGCCAGGTATGGCTAAAAAAGGAAAGGAAAATCCATGCATGGATGGAGAAACATTGAGTTTGAAAGTTAAAATACTAATATATTCTCCCCAATCACCGACATTAGCTTATATTAATGTTAAGAGTTTCCGATCCCCGGGAAACTGTCAAAGGATGGCAATAGTTTCTTTCAATTTGCTAATCAAACTCCTAGTTAATGATTCTTAGACTTATTTCATCATTTTGCAGATAAAATTAAGTTTGAAATGAATTGAAACAGTATTTTTCTCCGGGTTGAATGGGGTGGCTGCAATAGAGATATAAAGAATATATTCAGAAGTTTAATCTGATAATGAACGCATAAGTTGAAATTCTCTGTGGCATTAATAGTAACAAGTAAATTTCACACTTTACAAGTAAACCAAAGACATAATCATGGCTACCCATTACAGGAACCAATAAAACTCTAAACTCTATCTTTTATCTAAGCATCTGCATATTGCCCACAGCTTGATGATGGTGATGAGATGGCTGGCAAGCTTTAACCAGGGAATTAGAGTAGCCCATGTTAGCCATTGTTGCACTTGGAATCCCAACTCCCATCGGCCTGTTAACGGCAGCTTGTTCCAAGGACTGCACTTGTTTCTTCAAAAATTTGACATAATGAATCGCCTCGTCCAACATTGAAGCTGTATCCATTTTGGTGCCTCCTGGAACAAGCCTCTGCAGAATCCTTATCCTCTCGCTTATCCGTTCTCTTCTATGCCTGGCGGCCACGCTCTGAGGATCCTTTGAGATCTTAACGTTTCTTCTTTTTGGAGGCTTGATGGATTCTGGGTCTATATGGATAGGTTGCATTGCTGCTATACGGAATATCATCTCCCTCATTGCTGCCATAGAGTTCTTCTTATCTACTGAAGAAGGGTATGAATTTGCATTGTTGAAAGGAGTTGGGTATTTGAACTTGCTGTTGCTACTGCATATATTATGGGGTTGAAGAGGTGGAGTCATGGGTTCTTGAACTGGGTTGCTGCCATTGCCAAAAGGCAAGGTCATGAACGTATTAATGGAAGAAACATTGGGGTTGGGGTAAACGGGTAGTGTGGGAAGGATGGTGGTGCTTGAAGTCCCATTGGAGAAATGGGTTTCAGGTGGCAATAAAGTGGGAGAAGTATGGAAAGCAGGCTCACAGAAATCGGGAAGCTTTTCTTCCATTTGCATCATCATTGTCATCACATCCATGTGATCATCTTCTGTTGAGGATTTCACCATGTCAACATCCATTGAATCTACTGAAAGACGGAATGGCAGAGGGATGGGAAGGAGCTGAAGATATATAATGGCTTTTTATAGAATTAGGGTTTTTAATCGGAGATATGTGCAGAGAGATAAGGAGATGAGATTAAAAAGTGTAATAAAAAAGTACCCACCAATGTCCAACAAAGAAGTGGAAAGGCCTTTATATAGCAACTCGTGACCATTTTTTCTTTAAAAAAAGAGTAAAATTTCATGCAAAGATGATATAGGAAACTCCACTCTCAGCCAAACCTCATTTATGATTTGATTATTTGATGTTAGATAGTGACCGCCCATTATGTGGTGGGACTAGCTCCAATCGCTGACCCTATCAACCATCCGATCTATATAGTGAACCTTAAAGGTTCAAAGCTAACAGCACGTGTAAAACATCAGAATAGCCATGCGTTTTGGCCCACAAATTCAATGGCTTGGATTGAAGGAATTTTCTCAAATAAGATGCATGAACCACTTTATTTCTATACACTGACCCTTTGAGTACCGGAAGAAAGAGCTTGCTTTGCATGCTTTTTTGCCTTAATTTATTTATTTTTACTTTGTCCAAAGAAGACCATGAAACCCCACAGTCACATGACATTTCTCAGAAGTTGCCGGACTCCGGCACCGGATAAAGATTCCGGTAACTGTGAAGTGGGGTTGAGAGGCCAATATCTCAATTTATATAATATTATATTAGCAGTGGCAGTAGATATAGTTTGGGTCCGTTTGGCACGCTTTTTAAGGTGGATTAGAAGGTGACGGTGATGCAGACCTCCACTGCAAGTACGCAAATTCTCCTTTCGGGTGAAATTTATTTTCTTTTGTTGCTAACTGCTACTGCTTGGCATTCCTCAGCCTGCCCTTTTCAGTTTTCATCCACTCGGGAAATAAAATGTCACACAAAGGACACCATATGTGAAGAAAATTTTAAGTGACATGAAAATTAACTAACATGGTTTGCTTCGTACTCAACTCTACTCTGAAATTTGCATGTATAAATATAATGTGTCAAGATTTATGTAGTTTAAAATGAGAAGCATGACAAGTTGTGAAATGCAAATGGGGGGCTCTCAGGCCCAACATTTTTCCTCTAACTTCATTCAATATTCGTGGAACCAAATCAGAAAATTACCCAGGGACCGAGTTGAAAAGATAATTAAAAAAAATGATTTCTAGTAGAAAAACAGTACTTTGATTACAACTTGTTATTCAAGAAAAAGTACAGAGCAGATAATCACAATTTTGCAGAAAGTGGTCCCATTTTCCTGAGCCTACTGGGTTTTTTTTTTTTTTGGTTTCATTTCACTGATATTTTTCGATGTTCACTAAAAGATGTCTCTTTTTTACACAGCTTTCTGAAATGAACAAAACAAAAGCCGCAATGGAAATTCAAATTTTATCAGATTGTAAAGCTCTGACCTTGGTGGATTGGCATTAACAGTACATGCATCGATCATTCAAGAAAGAGAACCTTCCATCTTTTTAATGCACTCATACAGAAACAAAGGCAACACAAGGAGAATTTTTAGGTTCCCATTAAATTAGGAGTCGAAGTAGGAGGGGGGGTCGGTGCCTCCAAATTTCCGGGCTCCTACAAGCACTATAAAACAGTAGTAACCCATTCATAAATGCAGTATTGATTCATCTCTGCCAAAGAGCCAACTCAGGGCCTGGCGGTCCAACTTAATTTACTGAAAACATTAGGTCAAGATTTAATATCACACATCCAAGTAACTCGGATAACCATTTTTGGGTCCAGTCTGTGCTATTGTTATCCAATTGAAACTGGACTAAAATGGCAAGTTCTTGAGGATTTCTTTATTACTAGCTTAGCTATTCTGTGCATAGTGAAAAGGAATCTAAAGATAAAATGATAATATATATATATATATATAAATCGGAAGGACCACAAGAAGAGATAAGATAGTCATGCATGCTCAATGAAATGATTGAGCTTATCGCACCGGTTGTCATGATCTGTTACGTGATTCTTAAGGTGTTGATGAGCTGATATATATTAATGAAGAAGACTCGAGACATACTGCTTTGATGTATATACTGTTCATTTGTATGAGTTTTTCAAACATCTAACATTATACATATAATTGTATTTATTAATCAAAATATAATTTATTTTTAAGTTAATATTTCAAATATTTTAAAAGACTAGAGAAAAAGAAGAAGAAAGTAATCAAAATGAAGAAATTGAAATACTATTATTTAAAATAATTTTATACTACATTTTTTAATTTTAAAATTAACAAATTTATATATCTAGTTATCTTAAATTTAAAATAAATAATACATACTTGATGATAATTTTAAATTTAATAATCAAATAATTAAAATAAAAATTAAACAAAATTTAATTAAATTATAATGATTTTTTATGATAAGAAATTTAAATATTAAGATAAAAAGTATCTTTATGATAATTAAATAATATTTATATTTATGATAAGGTTAAAATGTGTTTGTAGTCCTTGCACTTTTCGAAAATTAGAATTTAGTCTCTACTTTTCAAATTTTAAAACTCAGATCCAATATTAATTATTATTTTTTTCGTGACATTTGGAAATAAAAAACTACTCACTTGGTAATTGGTAGCCATGTAATTAAAAAAGATGTAATTAACCTAAATTTAACCAAAAATAATTAATAGTATTAATAATTGGATTTGAATTTTGAAATCTAAAAAGTAGATAGAGTAAATTTCTGGAAATACAAGTACAAGGACTAAATTCTAATTTTGAAAATTACAAGGACTATAGGAATATTTTAACCTTATGACAAATATTAAATTTAATATTATTTTTTATATTTTATTTTATTTCTGAATTTTAAACATTAAAATATATTTTTAAGGATAAATAAAATATATAAATTAAATTTTGTATGAAAAATTAAACATCTTTTTTATATAAAAAATTACTATTTTATCTTCAATAATTAAATTATAATGATATTTTTCAAAAAATCTAATTATAAGAAATTTTAACAAATTTGGATATATAAAAATAATAATGAGTCATTTTGTAGTATTTTAAAAAAAAGTAAGGAATAAAAGTTAGTGAGAGACGATTATTTTAATGTATAAATCAAAATTATATTTTTAAGAATTCACTTTATGAAATAAACTAATGAATACATTCATGCATCTATAAACTATATTATATTTAATGTACAAAAACGCTACAATGAGATTTATACACTTTTAACATATTCATATAAATATTCTTTTCTATAAAAAACTAAAAGCTCTTCCAAACCTACCACCTCCTTATGTCATCCATCTAATCACATTGGAGTGATGTTCACCTTTGTTTTCCTACAATCTAACTTCAACTCCAGCAACACGAAGGTAACCACATGCGAGAAGTTAAACATTTTGAAATCATAGGTTCATCTAACAATCCAATAAGGTAGATCGGAGTAGTTTAATTTGGGTTTTTATTTGAAGATTTGTAGTTTTCACCTCATTTTATAGATGAGAAGGGGCTTCCATCCAGTGTCTGGATTAGCTGAATGAGGCCATGGACAGTAGAGGTGTGGCCCTGGGCTTCATTTAGAGGTGTGGTTGCTCATAGTCTAAAGCCGAGAAGGATCTAAAATATTATTTTTTAATTTTTAAGGGACTCAAAAAAATTTTACTTTAAAAAGTCAAATAAAAAATTCACCAACTTTTAAGAGCCCTCCAAAATTTTTTTTAACTTTTAAAGGCTCAAATTTTTTATTCCAATTTTTAAGGAATTTAAAATCTCATTTTATTGTTTTGACTAGGACCCCAAAAATGTTAAGAACGGGCTGTTTAAATGGAATCAATTAATCACAAGAAATGAAGTCTTATAATTGATTTATAAACTTGATTAGGAAAAAAATAAAAAATAAAAATATAGGTAAATTTTAAAATTTTCAATTTAGATTTTGTGAAATTATATAAAAATAATTATCATTTTTTTATTTTTTATATTTTAAGAAAGAAAAAAGATGATGAAAAATGACGAGCTTCAAAGTTTTTGGAATGAAAAAAAAAGAAAGAAAAAACATGATGGTAAGCAATAACAAATGGAGAAAACCTAAGTACATGCTACAAGCCATGTATACACTAATTTCATACTCTCTCGAGTCTTGCGATATTATGGATAGGTCATACGCATAAGCATAAATTCTTAGTAATTTCAAATGGAAAACATTGTAATAACCTTGTCATAAGGATAACCCAATTAATATAACCTTGCATAATTACCAAGTGATTAAAAGGATTAACATGGATAGGTCAAAATGTAACAAGAGAATGGTGGTAAGGAAGTCTTTATCAAAGCTATTTTGCAGGCTATCCCAACTTATCTATGTCATATTTTTGCTCATGATTCTCTTTGTTTGGAGATGGAGCATATTATTAGTAAATTTTGGTCGCAGAAGCATCATGGCAAGCGTGGGATTCATTCGTGTGAATAGACTCGATTATGTGATTTCAAAGAGAATGGTAGCATGGGTTTTAGGTGTTTGTCAAAATTTAATTTGGCATTACTTGCTAAGCAAGGGTGGCGACTACGTTGTTATCTGAATTCTTTATTGTCTCGTTCATTGAAAGCTAAGTATTACTTGAATTCAAATTTCTTATGAGCAAGTTTAGGATATCACCCTTCATACCTGGAAAAGTATTTGGGCTACAAATGGGCACCTTCAAGCTGATAAGTGTTGACGAGTTGGAACAAGGACTCAAATCTTGGTCTAGGCTGATGCTTGGGTGCCAGGGTCTACAGATTTGAGGATCCAAAATAATGTTAGTAACTCGTACATACGATTGGTTACTGGTCTAATTTACTCAAATAAAAGACTCTGGAAAGAGGATTTGATTAATAATACCTTTCGTGCTGATGAAGCAGAAAGAATTATATGCATTTCCTTACACGAGTTCCACATGATGATAAACTTGTATGACAAGGCGAAGCTTCGGCTGAGTATTCTGTGCAAAGTGGATACAAACTACTTTTACAAGGTATTCACACACCTATGCCTAATTACAACCAAAATACTTACACACTTTTTTACAAAAAACTTTGGCTCCTTAATCTACCAGCTAAAATAAAGATTACAAATTGGAGAGTTTTCCAGAATTTCCTTCCTGCTTCTAATAATTTACACTACATAAGATTAGTTGGTTTAGCTAATTGTCTCAGATACTCTAATGGAGTTGAAAACTTAGAGCATGTTTTCCGTGATTACTCCACTGTAAAGGAAATATGGCAGATGTTAAATATCATTTAGCCCTAAGCAGTATCCGAGTTAGAATACAAGGAATGGTTGGCATATATTTTCTTGAATAATTCCATTTACCAGTGTAGGATAGTGGCTTGTGCAATTTAGACTATATTGACAGCTAGGATTAAAGCAGTTCATGAAGGAGATAGACAGACACCTTTCGACACAGCCCACTTTATCATTACATATATATGTTGTACAGACCCATTTTACCCGGGCTTTCAAGCCCAACTTAAGCCCAAACCCGAAGCCCACTAAACAAACCAAAAACAGAAAAGCAAAAAACCCTAGCCTCCTTTTGGCCTCTGCGCCGAATCTGCCCTCTGACGCCACCGACCCCCACTTGCCTCTGACGACGCCGCCCAACCTGCTCCACCGCCCTAGCACCTGCAAAACGCGACAGAAGCAACACAACACGCAAGCAAAAAAAGTAGTAGATATACTCACATATTGTAACATTTCGGGGGGATTTTTTTGGTTTTCGAAAACGAGGAGAGGAAAAAAAGAAAAGGATTTGTATGAACATTTTTGAAGAAGAAAAGTCGAATAGAAAGGTTTCTTGACTGTCCAGATACTACTGCTATTTTTATTTCAACCCATCTTGCATTTTATTTTTTTTTTAAAATTATTTTTAAACGAAATAGTAAAATAAGACAAGAAAAGAAAAAAGGGTTTATCGGAGTTACCTCAGAGCGCATCGTCGCCCGTGGTCCGTCGACGGAGGCTCCTCTCCACGATCGGGATCGAGTGGGCGGAAGCGAGAAAGGAGCCCTTTCTCTTCGGTTTTTAGCCAAGAAGGCTAAGCCTTCGATCCGACTTGAAGCGAGCACAAAGGCCCTCCTCGCATCGTCGGCCACCGAGAAGCGATGGTGGCGCGATTGATCATGGGAGAAACCCCAACCGATTTAAAGCAAAAGCAGGGGAGGGAGATGAGAAGCTTGAGAGTCTTGTTCTTTTTTTTTTTTTCTTACGAATTTAGGTCAAACAGAACCAAAAAAGGGTTTTAAGCCATTCAATCAAGCGGTAGCTTTTACTTTAAAGGAGGCTGCATTTCCTTCAAATGGGATATTTGCGCTATAGGTCCTTCTCTTTGCGCGTGCCATTCGATCCGCTCCCAATGACATTTTCCTTTTTTTAAATTGGCCCTGTTATTTTATTTCACTTTTGATTTGATCCGCGCCTTGTCCGATTGAAACGCTGCACATCAGGGATGGGTTATTCACCCATTTGGTCCCTGTAAGTTTAAGCGCATGACATTATGGTCCCCAGAGCCTTTTTTTGATTTGTTGCGCTTTAAACCCCCTGACTTTTATTTTTTTTTTAATACAGTCCTTAATTTGTTAAATGAGCTTATTTACTTATTTGCTTTCTTTAAAAATCATGTTATTCCTCTTATTCTTATTATTATTATTTTGTTTTTTACTCTTATTTATTTTTTTTTTACTATTATATTTGTTATTATTATTTTTATTACCATTGTTGTTTCATTTCTATTATTAATACTATTATTATCATTATTTCCATTTTACTCATATTTATTTATTGATTACTTTTATTTATTTTTATTTTTATTATTATTATTTTTTCATTAATGTATCCTTATTTTTATTATTATAATTATTTTAAATTTGATCTTCATTCTTTTAATTTTCACCATTTATGATTTTTTATTCATTATTTGTTTATTATTTTATTTATTTATTCATCATTTCATTTATTTATTATTTATTCGATTATCGCTCTTTACTCTTCTAGTGCTTCAAAGCGATTTGTTTATTTATCATATTCTTTGTTTTATTATTATTGTTATCATTCTATTTGTTTCTATAATTTTATTATTGTCATTCTTATTTCATTATTTATTTGCTCATTCACTCATTTATAAGAATTAGATTTATTCACATATTTGTTTATTTATTACTATCATTACCTTGTCTAATGTTAATCAAACAAATTTTCAAAATAAAGATAATTTTCGTGTAAAAAAAAATTCAAAAGATCGTCCCCCTAAAGTATTAAATTTCGATTCTTTCTCGTTTAATCCAAACAACCGGATATTCTTTTAAAACAAATACATTTTTAAACGAAAGCTTATTCTCGGGAACTCGAAATGTCGTGTCCTAAAGCATTGGATGTGATGTTTTGTATCCCGAGATAAGATTTTCTACACTAAGGCAACGTTTTGATATTTAGAAATTCGGGGGATAGTGCCCTAACGTGCTGGGTTGCTATTTTCCGTTTGACTAAGGAACTTAACATCCCTTTTTTAACAAACTTTGTAAATCACGAGATAACTTTGATTACGAGGGATTAAAATATCGTGTCCTAACGTGCTGGATGCGATGTTTATATCTTTTCGGGACAAAGAAATCTCAAGTTTAGACTCAAGCCTTTTCCTAGAATTAATCCGATCGATGCATTTTGAAAAGTCGCCACACTCTATTTAAAGATTTTTAAAATAAAGGCAATGTTTTGCATTTAGGAATCGGAAGTAGTGCCCTAACGTCTTTGGGTTGCGATTTTTCGTTTGACTAAATAATTAAACATCCTTTTGATAAACTTCAGTAAAACCATAAGGCGAAGGTTTAGAACATCATGTCCTAACGTCTTTGGATGTGATGTTGAATCCTCTCGAGCAAAGAAATCTCAAAATTTCGCCCTAATTATCCAAATACCTTTTAAAAGACCCGTATTTTAAAACCCTTTCAAACTTCCGACATTAAGACACTAATTAATCATTTTGGTACCAATTTTGGGCGTATCGAGGTGCTAATCCTTCCTCGTATGTAATCGACTCCGAACCCGATTTTCAAAACTTGCAGACCAAAAACACTATTTTAGTAAAACAAAATGTTTTATTAAAATAAAGGTGATCCGACCACACCAATTAAAGGTCGGTGGCGACTCCGTTTATCCCTATTTTAAAACCAAGTCAAACCCTTTTGTCGTCTTTCAAAAAATGGTTACGACGACTTGGCGACTCCACTGGGACCGATTGAGAGTCAAGCCATAAATTGATTATTTTACATCTTTTGTCGGAAGTTTAAAAGTTTGATTTGAAAATTACCATATTTGTATTGCATGTTGTTTTAATTACGGCATTGCATTGCATGACCGTTGTGGTCACATCTTTAGGTGAGAGTGAGAAACTACTCCTTCGTGAGGTTTTCACCTCAAATGCGGGATAGTGGATCGCTTTCGGGATACATCCGTACCTATGTCTTCGTGAGATTTTCATCTCCGTGCACCATAGGGAAATGTATTCCCAGAACCGAACCGGTCTATATGAGCCTATAATGGGTGAAGATCGAGGAATCACTGGTTGGTACCCTCCTTAGAACCAAACCACATGTAGCAAACCCTAGAGCCCACCTTAGGTAGAACTATGTTAAACCTCTAGTGGTCACCGGATAGATACTCTATTTTGTTTATTTCTCTGTGCTAACGTGTTTTGTTTTGTTTGTGATTGCATTGCATTGCATCACACCGCATCATCTTAGAAAGAAGGTGTTGATTCATATTCGATTGCTAAATAGAAGAGTTTATCATAAGGAAATGTGTTACTTGATAAAGTGGATTATAATACGGTCATTCGAACATAGTCTAGGTAAATGACGAGAGAAGACTGATAACCCACAGAAGAATACAAGACTTTGCCTGAGGATTCAAGCCGACAAGGATTATTGAAGAGCCATCGTATCTCCATTTTCTAAAAGAAGCTTATAAACATCGCGGAGGATAAGCGAGTGAAGAGGCACGGCCTGGACCGAGGAACAAGGAGCTAGAGGAGGCATCTACTGGGAAAGTTCACGGGACACGACCATAACATCCGGATACGAAGAAGAAGACTGGTGTTTTCACCTGGACTATGAGGATAAAACCGTATATACAATCCGTTTTATGTAAAGAAATGTATTTTCTAGAAAAGTTCTTCTAATAAAATTGAATTCATAATCAACGCCTCTCTTTTTTTTGCATACATTTGCATTGCATTTCGTGCATTTGCATTGCATTTCATGCATTTGCATTGCATCATATCACATGCATTAAAATTTGTAGAAAGACCCTAATTAGGTGAAGTTATTTCAGTAACCTAGACGACATGGATCAAAGAATGGAAAGGCTAGAGCAAATGCAAAGGGAAATACAAGAACAGATGCAAGAACGATTAACTAAGATGCAGCAAGATATGATAGAACGGATGCAGGAGTCTCAAAACGACATGATAAGCCAGTTGGCGCAACTATTGGCCAATGAACGAGGAAAGGGCGCCGCTACTAGCTCAGGGAATAATGACGACCTCAACACCCTCCGGATTTACCGCCAAATACCCAAACACCACCAGAAATATGTCCCCAAAGGATGCCTTTTGTCATCGAGCCCAAAGTGCGAGTTTGAGACCGCAATGCCGGCGCACTTTCCGATGGTTCAGCACTAATCCGGAGAAGGTCCGCTAATCCTATAGTCCCGATCTTGATGAAATGGTGAAATGGATAAGGCAAAAGCAAACCTTCCCGCACAACTCGAGGATCGTTGCGGATGGTTAGAAGAAAAGTTTAAGGAAATAGAAAGCACGACCATCGCTACGGGTAGACGCTAAAGACTTGAGCCTAGTCCTGGACCTCATACTTAGTGAAATTCAAGACCCTGATTTTGAAAAATACAATGGGACGGTTGCTCAAGCGCACATCACAATGTTACGTCGACGGATGGCGGGATATGTTAACAACGATCAAGCTGCTTATTCATTATTTTCAGGATAGCTTGGCCGGTCATGCGCCAAATGGTACAATCACTCGGTAGTACCGGATCAAGTCGTGGAGGGACCTATACAGGCCTTCCGAAACAATACGCACGTAGCCGATATAGTTCTGATCGAATCACGCTCCAAAATATGGAGAAAAAGCCAAACGAAAGTTTCAGGCAATATGCCCAACGGTGGAGGAAGTAGCTACACAAGTTCAGCCACCTCTTTTAGAAAAGAAAACCACCATGCTCTTCATCAACACCCTGAAGGCACCTTTCATAACCCATATGATAGGGAGTACCACTAAGAGCTTTGCCGACATGGTAATGGCAGGGGAAATGATCGAACATGCAATCAGATGCGGCAAGATTGAAGTAGGGGAAACCAGTAGAAGGCCTACTCCTAGAAGAAAGGATGACGAGGTGAATAATACAAACATGAGAGACCCAAATCAGCCTACTGAGTATCAAGGTTCATCAAGGAAAGAATCTCGCACAAGGAAAAATGTTGAAAAACTCCAATTTACGTCAATCCCTATGACATATAAGGAGTTGTATCAACGTTTATTTGATGCACACGTTGTGTCTCCCCAATATCCGAACCAATGCAACCTCCATACCCAAAATGGTATGACCCAAACGCTCGATGTAAGTACCACGGGGATCACGAGCCATTCGATGAAAATTGCCTCACTTTCAAGAAATTAGTGGAAAATCTCATCAACATGGGTATTGTGAAGTTCGATGATTTGAGCAATGGTATACCCAAAGAGAACCAGGAATAAAGGTTTTCCGAACATACGCCTTTATGTACTTGAGAGTGTTTTGAACAATGAGATATGGAAGAAACATGTATTTTTAAAGCTAATCTAGAGTAATGTGTAAAACACTTGTTGCTTCAAGCACAGGCGATAAGATTTCTTTTGAGAAGTAGGCTTGTGTCCGAATTTCATTTCAATAAAATGCATCTTTCCAAGTAAATATTTTCATTCTTTACATTTCATCTTGAATATTTTTCACTCATAACCATATCATACGAATAATCATCCTTAAGATCATTTATTCTTTGGATTTTCTGCCCACAATGGGCCCCCAGATATCAATGACATGAGCAACGCTATTGCTGACTCTCTTTTTGGTGAGATATGTATCTAGAGGGATCTAAGGGCTTTGAAGATGACAAAGATTGCGACTTACTCCCCCAATGTAGATCCTACCTTATGAAGTGTCAGCAGACGCTATGAGCTAACGAAGGAAATGAAGATGGAAGCGTGGCTCCCCGTAGGAATAAGGCAAGGCATCGTTGAGCTATTTTCAGGAATTCAAGATGTTTTCGCACGCCAAGAGGCTCGGGCTATTGGTTCACCAAGGAAGGGAAATTGCATTTGTTATGCCATAAGTCGAGAAAGACTGTGCCTTCTCCATTCTCTCTATGGGAAGCATGGATGTTAATAAGCCAGTCTCCTCAAAAGCTTTTTCGTTGGTTACCTTGCCAAGAGGGTAAAGGTCGCTTCACATGTCAAAATTACAAAGTCAACAGTTGTCAACTTTAACTTCAAATTCAAAAAAAAAAACAAAAAAAAAGAGAAAAAGAAGTGTGTGGCGATGCGAAAGAAACATGATGGCACAAATTTACGGTCTGTTCAAAGATCGACGCCATACCATCTGCAAGAATGGCGGCTAACCCATTCAAAATTTTGAAAAAAACAATCGAGACTTGTAAAGGTTGGCACAGAGAAGTTACCATTTACCTTCTAGGTTTCTTGAACATCGGCCGTGGCTTTCACCGGCATCCTTTCCATTGAAAAATTGTTGGATAAGATTCCTTTTCCCAAGCCTTGATTTGATTGGATGAAGCGAATGTCTACAAGAAGCTTGATTGAAAGTACTCATGGTCTAATGTACCAAAATGGATGATATGGGCTTATGACAAAATGTTCGCTCAAGAGAATTTGGAAGAGGGACCCGACATTAAGAAGGATTCTTCTTGTTCAAAAGGACTCAAAGGAAAGTCAATGCCTTATGCAAAGAATAAGGCTTGTTCTTGGAAAACATGAGTGTTAACCAAGATGGATGACAAGTACACCCCAATCCGGTGAGTTCAGATTCAATAAAAGTTTTCCAAAAAAAAAACACAAAAACGAAAACAAGAAAAAAAAAGAAAAAAAGAAAAGGAGAGGCCAAGGCGAAAACCCAAAGGCGCTTTGAGACCAAAGGGTATTTGAGTTGAAAACCCAAGAAGGCAAATTTTAAAATTTTGATCGAGAGTAGGGCATAAAGTAGTCTTGCTACGCTTGAAGAAGTATGTTACATCTTGGGGCATCGACAAAGCACTCTGAATCCCCTAAACACATATTAAGCTCAAAATGGTCCTCAAGAAGTTGGAACAGAGAAGCTCAAGCTGCGATATCTGGGGCACTTAGTTTCCATTTTACCCATTTTTGTTACTTGTGATTATTTTATTCTTTTCAGAAAAACACCGATAAATTTCCTTCTTAATTACCTTTGCTAGCATTGATTAACTTGTTTGTTTCGAGCTATGCTCCCAATCAATTTCCTTTTTGTCTATTGTTACAATCTTTTTCAGGCATTTTGCATTGAAATAACGATTAGTGGACTAATAATACTTTCATAAAAGGAGTTTTGCATATTACTCTGGAAGCTTCTGAATAATACAAGGACCTAAAACAGGACTATTGTTTAGAACTCACTCAGCTCAAGGTTTGGAAATATTGGAGAAAGATTATCTCTTTGGACCTTTTATTAGTTGAACAAAAAGACGATACATTTCGTTGGTGATACGACCTTGACGGATAACGAGCAATGTCAACCCAATGAATACAAAGGATCATTCTCGAAAAAGAAAATGATACTCTGCATTCATGCACATTTCAGCCTACATATTCGGTCATTGCACCGGTGGATCGTGTAACAGATCAAATTGATCCTATACCTCGAATTCTGATGAGGATGGATAGAAGAAACCAAATGTTATTCTCCTAAATTGCGTTGAGAGATACAAACTTTATGTCTCGAAGGTGCAGTGGAGGGACCCGAAATTACAATGGGCAAGCTTGTTGAGCGAATATGATCATTGTTTTTGGGCTTTCTATCAAAGATACTAGCTGAACGAGAAAGCATGATAACGCATCGTTGATAGAACCTTGATGAATTCTGACGATGACGACCCCAAGCATTTAAAAGGGATCATTTCATTTTGCATTCATACATCATTTCAAAGCACGTTTAGCTAGGAGCATTCGATTCATTCTGATCATTGCATCCAAATCATTGTAAAAAGACCATTCTCACGGCATCTTGTATTCATGAAAGTGTCATTCATAACACATGTAGTTAGGAGGCTTTGAGTCATTCTGATCATAGCATCCTCACCGTTTGCATAAGCATAAGCACATAAAATTAATTCTACAAGACGGGTTCCTCAAAAACAAGTGTAGCAAGATCAAAGTTGATTCGTTCCTCAAGATGGTAGTGGGGCGATGAAGAATGAAGTCTTCCGAAGATAGTAAGGAAGCACATTGGAAAGTTTAGATTTCGTTCCTCAAGATAGTAGTGGAAGGCGATCAAGATTGAAGTCTTCCGAAAATAGTAAGGAAGCACATTGGAAAGTTCAGATTTCGTTCCTTCGAGATAGTAAGGAAGCAAATTGAAAAGTTCTAAATTCTTATTTCCTCGAAGTTCCCGTGGAGTAGGTTGAGATTACAAATCCCGTCTCCCTGAGTTAACAATGAGGACAAGTCCTTATTTCTTTGAAATTTCGGTAGAAGATGGAGACTACGAATCTCTTCTCCCTGAATTCTTATTTCCTCGAAGTTCCCGTGGAGTAGGTTGAGATTACAAATCCCGTCTCCCTGAGTTAACAATGAGGATCAATCCTTAATTCCTTGAAGTTTCAGTAAGAGAAGATGGAGATTACAAATCTCTTCTCCCGAATTCTTATTTCTCGACGTTCGGTGGAGTAGGTTGAGATTACAAATCCCGTCTCCACGAGTTAACAATGAGGATAAGTTCTTAATTCTTTGAAGTTTCAGTAGAGAAGATGGAGACTACGAATCTCTTCTCCCTGAATTCTCATTTCCTCGACGTTCCCGTGGAGTAGGTTGAGATTACAAATCCCGTCTCCCTGAGTTAACAATGAGGTTACATCCTTAATCCTTTGAAGTTTCAGTGAGAGAAGATGGAGATTACAAATCTCTTCTCCCTGAATTCTTATTTCCTCGAAGTTCCCGTGGAGTAGGTTGAGATTACAAATCCCGTCTCCCTGAGTTAACAATGAGGATAAGTCCTTATTTCTTTGAAGTTTTGGTAGAGAAGATGGAGAGTACGAATCTCTTCTCCCTAAATTCCTATTTCCCTGAAGTCCCGCGGAGTAAGAAGTAAATCAAAGAAATCAGTCTGGTGATCCCCGAGTTTGCGGGGATCAGATTGAAGAAAGCAGATTTGACCTTCCTGAAGTTGCGAAGCGGATCAAGATATCATCTGGTGTTCCTTGAGTTTGCAAGGATCGGGTTGAAGATAGCAGATTTGACCTTCCGAAGTTGCGAAGCGGATCAAGATATCATCTGGTGGTCCTTGAGTTTGCAAGGATCGATTGAAGATAGCGATTTTGACATTCTGAATTTGCAAGAGCAGGTCAAAGATACAAGGCGCAATGAATAAATTGAAACTACAAGTCCTATCTCACCAAAGCAACGGTGGAATAGAATCAAACGACCGGATGTGGTGGGTGAATGGGGCTACCTAAAGAAAAGAGCACCAAAAGAAGTTAAGGCCCACCGAGACCAGGGCAAAATGGGTCTTTTTATGTCTTTGCTTCATCGCTATTACGATAATGAGCAAAGAGGGCACCAGACAGACCCATTTTACCGGGCTTTCAAGCCCAACTTAAGCCCAAACCCAAGCCCACTAAACAAACCAAAATGTAAAAGCAAAAACCCTAGCCTCCTTTTGGCCTCTGCGCCGAATCGCCTCGACGCCACCGACCCCACTTGCCTCTCGACGACGCCGCCAACCGCTTCCACCGCCCCTAGCAGACTGCAAAACGCGATGAAGCAACACAACACGCAAGCAAAAAAAGTAGTAGATATACTCACATATTGTAACATTTCGGGGATTTTTTTTTGGTTTTCGAAAACGAGGAGAGGAAAAAAAGAAAAGGATTTGTATGAACATTTTTGAAGAAGAAAAGTCGAATAGAAAGGTTTCTTGACTGTCCAGATACTACTGCTATTTTTATTTCAACCCATCTTGCATTTTATTTTTTTAAAAAATTATTTTTAAACGAAATAGTAAAATAAGACAAGAAAAGAAAAAAAGGGGTTTATCGGAGTTACCTCGTAGCCGCATCGTCGCCCCGTGGTCCGTCGACGGAGGCTCCTCTCCACGATCGGGATCGAGTGGGCGGAAGCAGAGAAAGGAGACCTTTCTCTTTCGGTTTTTTAGCCAAGAAGGCTAAGCCTTCGATCCGACTTGAAGCAGGGCACAAAGGCCCCTCCCCGCGCATCGTCGGCCACCGAGAGCGATGGTGGCGCGATTGATCGCCGGAGGGAAACCCCAACCGGATGAAACCGAAACAGGGGGAGGGGGAGAGATGAGAAGCTTGAGAGTCTTGTTCTTTTTTTTTTTTTTCTTCTGAATTTAGGTCAAAACAGAACCAAAAAAAGGGGTTTTAAGCCATTCAATCAAACGGCGCCGTTTTACTTTAAAGGAACTGCGCATTTCCCTTCAAATGGGATATTTGCGCTATAGGTCCTTCTCTTTTGCAGTGCCATTCGATCCGCTCCCAGCCAGCATTTTTCCTTTTTTTTAAATTGGCCCTGTTATTTTATTTCACTTTTGATTTGATCCGCGCCTTGTCCGATTGAAACGCTGCACATCAGGGATGGGTTATTCACCCATTTGGTCCCTGTAAGTTTAAGCGCATGACATTATGGTCCCCGAGCCTTTTTTGATTTGTTGCGCTTTAAACCCCGACTTTTATTTTTTTTAATCTGATCCTTAATTTGTTAAATGAGCTTATTTACTTATTTGCTTTCTTTAAAAATCATGTTATTCCTCTTATTCTTATTATTATTATTTTGTTTTTACTCTTATTTATTTTTTACTATTATATTTGTTATTATTATTTTTATTACCATTGTTGTTTCATTTCTATTATTAATACTATTATTATCATTATTTCCATTTTTACTCATATTTATTTATTGATTACTTTTATTTATTTTTATTTTTATTATTATTATTTTTTCATTAATGTATCCTTATTTTTATTATTATAATTATTTTAAATTTGATCTTCATTCTTTTAATTTTCACCATTTATGATTTTTTATTCATTATTTGTTTATTATTTTATTTATTTATTCATCATTTCATTTATTTATTATTTATTCGATTATCGCTCTTTACTCTTCTAGTGCTTCAAAGCGATTTGTTTATTTATCATATTCTTTGTTTTATTATTATTGTTATCATTCTATTTGTTTCTATAATTTTATTATTGTCATTCTTATTTCATTATTTATTTGCTCATTCACTCATTTATAAGAATTAGATTTATTCACATATTTGTTTATTTATTACTATCATTACCTTGTCTAATGTTAATCAAACAAATTTTCAAAATAAAGATAATTTTACGTGTAAAAAAATTCAAAAGATCGTCCCCTAAAGTATTAAATTTGATTCTTTCTCATTTAATCCAAACAACCGGATATTCTTTTAAAACAAATACATTTTTAAACTAAAGCTTATTCTGAACTCGAAATGTCGGTCCTAAAGCATTGGATGTGATGTTTTGTATCCCGAGATAAGATTTTCTACACTAAGGCAACGTTTTGATATTTAGAAATTCGGGGGATAGTGCCCTAACGTGCTGGGTTGCTATTTTCCGTTTGACTAAGGAACTTAACATCCCTTTTTTAACAAACTTTGTAAATCACGAGATAACTTTGATTACGAGGGATTAAAATATCGTGTCCTAACGTGCTGGATGCGATGTTTATATCTTTTCGGGACAAAGAAATCTCAAGTTTAGACTCAAGCCTTTTCCTAGAATTAATCCGATACGATGCATTTTGAAAAGTCGCCACACTCTATTTAAAGATTTTTTAAAATAAAGGCAATGTTTTGCATTTAGGAATCCGGGAAGTAGTGCCCTAACGTGCTGGGTTGCGATTTTCTGTTTGACTAAATAATTAAACATCCTTTTTGATAAACTTCGTAAAACCATAAGATAGCTTTGATTACGAAGGTTTAGAACATCATGTCCTAACGTGCTGGATGTGATGTTCGAATCCTCTCGGAGCAAAGAAATCTCAAAATTCTGGCCCTAATTATCCAAATACCTTTTAAAAGACCCGTATTTTAAAACCCTTTCAAACTTCCGACATTAAGACACTAATTAATCATTTTGGTACCAATTTTGGGCGTATCGAGGGTGCTAATCCTTCCTCGTGCGTAACCGACTCCCGAACCCGATTTTCAAAACTTCGCAGACCAAAAACACTATTTTAGTAAAACAAAATGTTTTATTAAAATAAAGGTGATCCGACCACACCAATTAAAGGTCGGTGGCGACTCCCGTTTTATCCCTATTTTTAAAACCGAAGTCAAACCCCTTTTTGTCGTCTTCCAAAAAAATGGTTACGACATATGTGCAGGAGTTAGATGAATCAACCAGAAATTACATGTTCGGAGGGTGGAGACTGAACGATGGAGGTTGTCGGAAAGTCCTTATGTGAAGATTAATTTTGATGTTGCTTTTCAAAATCATTCCAAGAGGTCATGCAAGGAATTGTGATTAAAAATTCAAATGGTGTGGTGTTGGGTTCCAGAATGATAATGAATGACCACAAATTTTTGGCATTCGCTGCGGGGGCTCTTGCATGATTTCAAGCGGTTCAGATGGACCTGGCATTGGGATTTTTGGAGGAAGAGATTGAGGGGGACGCGCTTACTGTAGTGAAAAAGCTTCATGCAATCAGGGAAGTCACTAAGTCAGCTATGAAATCAGTGCGTACATAAGGAACTCAATATCGCTTAGTGAAAGTTAACAAAGTTGTTTTTTCGGACATGCACCGAAACAGGGGAACAGAGTAGCACATCCATTAGCTATAGAGAGCATAAAGAGAGGAGTATCGACTTATCTGACACAAGGGGTGCCTTTGTCCGCTGCTATTGCTGTGGAAAAAGGACTAGTGGTGGATGGATCTGCCAGATTAGGGCGTGCCGCTCGCCGGTTATTTACAGGCAGTCTCTGAAATTTGTTCATCTTCAAGGGACAATAGTGATTCATATAGGCTTATCTCGTTTTTTTTTTTTTTTCCAGATGGTTTGAAAGTAGGTTGGGTTTTTTACGAAAGTATTAAAAAAAAAAACAAAAATTTGAAAATGGGGCATGCTTTACCAAAATGGTATAGTGAGGGTGGTGCCGCCTGTCGCAGAGGCGCAACCACCCTCTGACACCCTATTTTTTTCACTGAAATTTAAAAAAAATGCTGAAAACGAAAAAAAACATCTGATACACTGGTGACGCCTCTGCCAGAGGCGGGATCGAATGTGCCTATGCCAGAGGCGGCACCGATTGTGCCAGCACAAGTGCACCAACTTCCCGATTTAAGCTCCCATTTTCACTCAGGATGGGGTAAAACCAAATTTTTCAGCAATTGAGTTGAAGAAGAAGAAGAAGAAGAAGAACAAGAAGAAGAAGAAGAGAAGAAGTGGCAATACAAAATTAGAAAGAGAAAGGAGGAGAAAGAAAGAAGGAAAAAATAAAAGTATGTATAAATTTTTTTTAATAATGGAAGATAAGATATTGTAGGTTTATAATTTTTGTTGTTATATGAAATATATTGATTATTTTTATTTTTATTATTTGTTGTTGTTGTTAGTTTATTTTATAACTATTGCTAGTTATTAGGAGTAGGTTAATAATATAGTTAGTTAGTTATTATTATTGTTAATTAGAAACCTTAAAATGATATTTTAGTTAGTAGTATATTGTTAGTAACTCTAAAATAAAATATTAAAATATTATTAGTATATTAATATGTTATTATATTATAATATTTTAGTTAATAATATGTTAGTTAGTATATTGTTAGTAGAGTAATATGTTAGTTAAAAACCTAAAAACCCTAAAATAATATATTATTAGTATATTAATAATAATATGTTAGTTTATTAATTTTATTTAATATGTAACATAGTTAGTATATTGTTGTTGTTAGTATGCTAATATGTTAGTTAAAACCTAAAACCCTAAAATAATATATACAAGTATAAGTAATATGTTAGTATATTCATATTTTAGTTAATATGTTAGTATGGTAATATGTTATATTAGTTAAAAACCTAAAAATACTAAAATCATATATTGACTATGTATGTTAGTATATTAATATTTTAGTTGTTCATGTACAAAATGATAATTGTGATAGTGTGAGCTTAAGAATTGAAAAAATAGCATATTGAAACATTATGGTTTTTATTTAAGAACGTATATACTTTTACGAACAAGTTTGTTTAATTTTTTGGTTTAAACTTTTCATCGAACAATTTTGTTTAATTTTTAATGTCTCGTTGGATGATTGAATATTGAAGATGGATGATCGCCATAAAATTTATACATTTTTCAGTATGTGTTTATTTTGATGGAATCATCTTGACAACAACCGTTGGATGCATATTTGAATGTCGGCAACAAATAGCAATGAGATTTAATAGAAATGTCTCGTTGGATGATATGAAGCGAAGGATAAACGCCAAAATTGTAAGACGTTGTGGGAGAACGATCTCCAGAATTTTCTACAAGTTTTCAATTTCAACAGATCTGATCAAATTAACAGAAATGGAACTTGTACGAAGATGTAAAGACAATGATCACTTTTTACTGTGGGAATGGGAGTAATGTCAGAAATGCACCGATTCACTTATTTCAAATTTGAAAGTTAGCGAAGACGATATTGGTATCAAGGCAAATGAAGACACCAATACATATGGTGAAGAACATGGAGCTCAAGAACCGTGCATGGTGCCTCCAATATCGTATGTTGATGCTGAATCGAATATACGTGGGATTGATATCGATCTTAATATTAGACTCGATATTGATATGGTTGGTGATGATGGACACGACAGTAGTGATTGCTGTGAGGAAGAGGCCGATAGTGACAGCAATCCCGATATGGACGATATACCTGATGATATTGATGATAAAGACGTGAATGACGATGGAAACATTAGCGCGTCTTCAGTCGGGAACCAGATGGGATGTATTATGATACATAGTAATCCTAGGCCACACATGTCGCTCATAGACCTCGACGCAGTAGCGGTAGTGAAGTTCCCGAAAGTACTCGAAATATATCCTGCACACCGGTTGGCCGTAAATTCTGAGCATGAGTTATTCGTAGGCCAGAGATTCGAAAGTAAAGAAGAGTGCGTATCTGCTATTAAACGGTATAGCATGGATATATCAGCGGATTACAAAGTCACAGTGTCTAAACCGACGCTTTATATTGGGGAGTGTTGGAAGGCTGCAATTGGCGGGTACGAGCTGCATTCATTCAAAATTCGTAGATGTGGGAGATACGAAAATTAGTTGGATCGCATACATGCAGATCAGCACAAATGACAGAAGATCATAAAAAAACTTGATTCCAAAACTATTTGTACGTGTATCCTGCCAATGGTGAAGGATATACCGACTATTAAAGTTTGATCGATTCTTTAAAATACAAGTACGATTTGAAGATTGAGTATCATATCGAAAAGCGTGGATAGCTAAGCAGATGGCAATGGAGCAATCTGTATGGGGATTATGACTCATCGATAACGAAATGTAGGATAGATAGGCGCTATGAGAGAGTACGCACGTAAAGCGATGATTGAGTTGCGAACACGACCTTATTACGGCCGGATGACCAATTACAAAATGGGAAAAAATTTTATCGGATGTTCTAGACGTTTGATCTATGTGTGGGCATTTCGCATCGCAAGTCGTTTGAGCAGTGGATGGGACATGGCTATACGGAAAATATACACAGATCTTACTTATCATGCGGTTGCTCAAGATGCAATAGAACATGCTCCCAATAGCGTTTGCTATAGTAGATAAGGAGAATATGAAATCTTGGGAATTCTTCCTTACCAACCTGTAGAGGTATGTTATTAGCAATGATAATATTTGCATCATTTCCGATAGAGCGAAAGGATTAATTACCGCAATTAGGCGTTTGATTGTGCCATGGAGATCCGTTATCGCATCCGTCACATTACGCTAACTTCCTTCGAGAGTATAAGAATGCGATGGAAGAGACAAGTGGTGAAAATGAGTAAAGGATAACCTTAAATTTTCAATATATGTTTAAAGTTTTTATGTTATCTAGTTACTGTAACTTATCTTTTATTAAAACATATACAGCGTACGAGTTAGAGCCACATATTTTTCAGCAAAAAATGACTCGACTTGAGAGTGACGTGAAAGGTCAAACGAACAAATCTTTTCGAGAGTGGTTGGGTACAATGGAGCCGTGGCAATGGGCTCAGAGTTTTAACGAGGGCTTTCGTTATGGTCAAATGACCACGAACTTGGTGGAGGGGGTCAACGCTGTGTTGTTAAAAACACGACATCTTCCAATTTCATCTGTCTTCTCGGCTACATTCTACAGATTGGCGACCTTGATGCCAAGAATGGGTGAACAGTAAGTCAACCAGATGGATGCGGGACACGTGTTTGTGGAAGATGTCAGGGATGCATTGATTGCAAACCATCAGATTGCGAGGTTGATGACTGTAGAAATATACTCACGACGTATGAAAAATTTTCAAGTTACAGAGTCTATCGGTTGTCGACCCGGTTTGCCACCTAGGTCTTATGGAGTCGATCTTCGGAACAGACAGTGCGAATGCAGGAGGTTCCAAACACTTCATTATCCGTGTGCACATGTTGTGGTAGCGTGTGCTAAAGCGTACCTTAATGTCTAACAATTTGTGAATGATGTGTACACGCTTGGGCGTACGTTGCGTGTCTGAAAAAATGAGTTCCCTATCCTTCCCGACCTATCTACATGAGAGGTACCTCGGACGAATTTTGAGCTTGTCCCGGATAAAGGGCTACGCAGGAATTCGAGAGGTCGTCCGCAATCATCCAGAATCCATAATGAAATGGACCTTAGGGAGAAATCCGACGATAGGCGCTGTGGAATATGCAGGTTAGGTGGTCATAATCGAAGTAAATGCTCACAGCGAAACTATCATGTTGGCCAATCGTCACGAGGGAGTGGAAATTGACATTATTCAGAAATACATGTTTTGTATTCATATTTTGGTGATTTTATTAATTTGGGTTAAATTGAAAAAATATAAATTTAGGGACTTAAATGGAAAAAAATTACATGTATGGATTTGTATTAATATGGATTTGTATGGATTTATATTTTGTGTCATATGGGTAGTAAAAAAAAGGTTGTATTTTGGGTTGGTTATTGCGAAAATGTATACAAGCCATGCGAATATGTATATATGGATCACATAATCAACCAAAATCAATTCATACTTTTTCTAGTCATTTCACATGTACAAATCATGCTTCAATATTTAACCATATGAATATCATCTAAATAATCACATATTCAATTTAACAATATGCAAGAATTGATGGTCAAATATTGTTACGAAATTTTAAAGCTCAAAATAATCAAGTTAATTTTATACAAATAAGGTACAAACATTGTAATATTTACAAATACAAAATAAAGGAAAATCAAAACCGCAAGAAACACCTAAAATTGATGGTTCGATGGTGTGGTCCTAGGTGTATACTTCTGCGGTGGTCGACGATCACGTCGTGGTTGCCCGCGACGACCAACATCCTCTTCAGTCTCCGGTGGGGGTCCAGGTAGGGGTGTGCTAAACATGGTTGAAAAATCCTGTGGCTAGAATGGCATAGATGAGCTCGAGCCAGAAGGAGTGCCCTGATGCAGTGGATACGACACATGAGGCCTGATGTCTTGCACTGGATACGAGCCGGGTGTACTGTACTACGGTGTGTACGATCTAAATATATCAAACACGTACTGGTATCCACCTCCTGACGAGCCCGAAAAATAGTCATAGCCCGGCACATTCAGATGATACGAATGTGCATCCGAATGTGAATGTGATTGCTCGGGCTCGAGCTCTAGCTCCTGCTCGGGTTTCGGCTCGGGATCAGGATCTGCAGCTGCCTCGGCCTCCATATCGACCGCTGTCTCGTATGCCTCATGTCGCTGCATGTGTGGAGGGACTACAGTCGACTGTCCCTCGAGTATATATAGCTTCCTCATACTAGAATACCATTGTATGTACTCTAATGAAGGTTGAAAATCGGAAGCCATATCCATCCGGGGTATATAGGACATGCGGTCATTCCACACCGCAATAAATTGCCTATGCTTAACCCCCTAATCCAAGCCTTGTTTCCCTCTCTTATTTTTACCATGAACCTCTCCCACCTGGCATGGCGGATCGGGGATATATTGGATGCAACCAAATTACCGCAGCATTCGGTCCCCGTGATACCACTCGACTACATTGAAATAGACAATTGGTGCATTTGTGCACCACATATACGAGTGAATATAAGTGGGCGGGGGTATAACGGCTGTAATTTTTGGTCGACGATATGGCGTCCATATAAACTGCACGATTAATAACATTGTCAAAATTTAACACGGTGTGAGTAAGATATACAAACTAACAAGTAACCAATATTAGAATCACTTACCCCTTCCCCGGAATGTTGCTCAATCATAAGCCGATATATCGGGACAGTGTACGACCTCCCGATACTCGGATAAATACTCACCTACAAAAATAAATTTCAAGTCAAATATAATCAATATAAAGAAATTGTCAATTAATAATAAGTTATGTTTTATTACGTGTTTACTAGCGGATATACATATGGTTGGTGGGTAACTGATGCCAAGAATGGCATCCGATACAGAGCCCATGATTGCAATAGCGTAAGGCATCCGCCTATGTCTACGGCCGCTGGCTTTGTCGTCTGACAAAGCTCACGATACAACATCGCAAGAACAGCGGAGCCCCAACTATACGAGCGAGCATTGCCGAAATCAGCCAATAGGGGTAGGTACTGAATATGAACCATATTATTGTTTGCATTGGGCATCAAGACACCCCTATGATGTGCATAATGTATGCGAGCGTGAACATCAACTCGATTGTAGTGTGGCATCGGTGATAATCGTCCATACTTCGCCTCACCATGTAAACTTCAAGCCCAGAAAGTTTCTTCGCCATCGTCAGACGGGTCCCCTAGTAGGCTCGACAAAGTGTAAATGGGTCACTATCGTGATCGATGCTCGTAACGGACTCCGTCAATTGGGAGCCCAAGTCGACCGCAACATCCTCTAGAGTGATCGTGCACTCTCCACACGGATATGAAAAGTGTGGGTCTCCGGCCAACGCTCGACTAGTGCAGATATTAAATCATACCGCAAGTCAAATGTCCGGATCAGTGCTGCTGACCTAAATCCAGCTTGCTCAATATACGGTACCAATCGTTCATCCGGGGGATTTCTTAACCCATTCACGCGGCCCCTTAGTGCACGGTACGAGTCCTGAAAGTGTTAAATCAGAAAAAAATTATTATTATAACATAAATTATTATGTACCTATTTTGTTAATATATCCCGCAATTAATAAATAACAATACATTACCAAATCATTAGCTGCGCCAGATATGTGTGGATCTTTACTGATCAATCGAGCCATTGCCGTCTCAGATATTTGATTTCTAACCTACAAAAAAATTAATTTTATATTAAATTACAAAAAAATAACATGCCAAAAAAAGTAATATAACAAAAACATAACATATTTTAATATAACAAAATATAACATAATTTAATTTATTATATACCTATTTTATTGTTTTTAATATAAATTTAGTAAAACCACTTATTTAGCCATTTGTTTGTATTTTCCTTATTTCCAAACTCTATTACTTAATGTAAATATATAATTTTCGTCTTTTATTATTTTATATTATTTTATTTAGTGCTATTTATATATATATATATATATCTACCGATTATTAATAACTAAGGTAGGTAGGTAATACTAATAATAA
Source organism: Gossypium rotundifolium (assembly GCA_025506655.1). Lineage (NCBI taxonomy): Eukaryota > Viridiplantae > Streptophyta > Magnoliopsida > Malvales > Malvaceae > Gossypium > Gossypium rotundifolium. The sequence goes on along the minus strand of CP106732.1, from coordinate 130,227,402 downwards.
TAATTTTTACTAACAACAATAATAATACTAACTAACTAAAATAATATTTAAGGTTTTTACCTAGCATTGTTTTTTACTTACTACTACCAATATACTAAAATAATAATTATTGTTCTATTTTTAACTAACATAATAACTTTTATTACAATCTAATTAACAAAATTATTATTTTAGGGTTTTAACTAACTATCTATAATAACTAACAATATAATTAATATTGTAACTTTTTAGTAATCCTAACACAATATACTAACTAATTAACTAACAAATTTATTATTTTAGGGTATTTAACTAACTAACTATAATAATAACTAACAATTTATTATTTTAGGGTTTTTAACTAACTAACTATAATACATTATAGTTAGTTAATATTTAAACTTTTGGTAAATCATAATAATAACTAACTAACAATTATTATTTTAGAGTTTTTAACTAACTAAGTATAATAATAATAAATAACAACTACTAACAATATAATTAATATTTACACTTGTTATTACTAATCCTAATAATAACTTATACTAATAACTAACTACCTAAATTATCATTTTAGGTTTTTAACTAACTAATTATAATATTAACTAACATACTAATTACAAACTAAATTACTACCTTTTACTAATCCTAATAATAACTTACTAACTAAATTATTATTTCAACTTTTTAATAAACTAAATATAATAATAATAACTATTTAATAATACTACTAATTAAAGTACATTTTAAACACTTTTCTAATCTAAACTAACAATAACTACTAAACTAAACCAAACTAAACTAAAGTAACAATAACTAAACTAATCTAATAATACAACTAACAATAACTAAACTAACCTAAACTAAACTAATCTAATAATACAATTAACTAATAATAACTACTAATCTAACCTAAACCCTATACTAAACTAAACTAAACTAACAATAACTAAACTAATCTAATAATATAACTAACAATAACTAAACTATCCTAAACCGAACTAACATTAACTAAACTAAACTAATAATACATCTAACTAACCTAAACTAAACTAAACTAACAATAATCAACAAAATAATAATAACAAAATAATCCTCCATATTTAAAAAAAAATTACATACTTCTATTTTTTCTTTTTTTTCTTCTTTCTCCTCCTCCTTTCTCTTCTTTTTTTTGCAAGTATGCTTCTTCTTCTTCTTCTTCTTCTTCTTCTTCTTCTTCTTCTTCCTTTCCTTTTCTCACAGATTCAGCTTGAAATTGGGGACCATTATAAGGTCCCCAAGCCAGCCACAACCCGACGAAACCCCATGCATTGGTCACTATCAAAGCAGTGCCGCCTCTGCCAGAGGCACATTCGGTGCCACCTGTGGCAGAGGCTACACCAGTGTGTGCCATTTTTTTTATTTCAATTTTTTTTTTAATTTCAGTGTTTTTTTAAATTTCAGTGTGTAGGGGGAGTAGGGATGCAGAGGGTGGTGCCGCCTCTAACAGAGGCGCGACCACCCTCCCTATACCAGATTCGTAATTTCTGAAAAGTGCACCCTATTTTAGAAATTTTGTTTTTTTTTTTGTAATATTTTCGTAAAAAACCCAAAGTAGGTTTCATGTTATTGTTTTTTTGGTTGGGTTGTTTTTATTTAGCATTAAAACGTTTCAGTTTTCTAATGTACTTTACAGCTTTCCTTTATTATTCAAAATTGTCTTTTTTTAATAATAATAAAATTCAGTTGTTCTGTTTAAAAAAAAGAAATTAAACATGTTATAGAACAATATTAGGGTAAAATATCCAAATATACCAAAAAATAATAAAATTTACAAAAAAGGGTCGATTTTTTTAAAATTTACAAAAAATGGTCGTTTCCCCACAAAACGCGTCCACGTCAGCGAGTTTTGTGAAGAAAAACCAGGAAAGCTCGTCCCTAGGGGCGCGCTTTAGGCCTGCAATGGTCAAAAACTCACCCTATAAAACCCCCAACCCTTTTATTTTTTTCACACTTTAGTCCTCTATCATCTTTCTCTCAAATTTCTCTTAAATTTCTCTTAAAGTCCTTGAAACTTACTCTCAAATTTCAAAATAGTCCTTTACTATTTACAAAAAAGTCCTTTTTAATTTGTTTTAAATATATTTTTTTAGAAAATTTTAAAATTTTCGATCGTATTACAATGGCCGAGAAATTAATTCGTCTAGACAACAAGCACATCTCCATCGATCAAATGCAAATGGTAAGTTTTAATTTTAATTTTCAATATTATTTAATATTTTTAGGTTTATGTAATTTTAATTAATTTTTATTTTATAATTTTTAAACAATATAGATCGGTGTTGCAATGTTATATTCGTAATATGCATGGTCCCCCATCGCCGTTGATCGAGAATTACCTTCGGGAAGCGGGGTTTTGGCACGTGGCCACAATAGGCCGGGGGTTCAAGTTGGAGCCGACTTTGATCAGTGCGTTGGTAGAAAGGTGGAGACCCGAGATACACACTTTCCATCTTCCATACGGAGAGTGTACCATCACTCTAGAAGATGTGCAGTTGCAATTGGGATTACCGGTGGATAAGTCGGTAGTCACCAGGTTCGTAACTTCTACCGATTGGATGGCCATATGCTACGAGCTTCTGGGTGCCATTCCGAATAACATTCATGGAGGTCGGATCAAGATGGCCTGGTTACGAGACACATTTTCGGAGCCGAATGATGATTCGACCAAAATAGAAAGAATACGGTATGCTCGAGCATACACTCTTTAGATAATTAGAGGTTATCTGATGTCGGACCTGTCTAGAAACCTTGTACACTTGAGATGGCTGCTGAAATTTGTTGATTTTAGAGCAGCCGGTGAAATGAGTTGGGGGTCTGTCGTGCTATCGAAGTTGTATCGGAGCTGTGCCGGGTGACGCGGTCGAGTAAAGTGAAAATTAGAGGTTGCCTATCACTACTGCAGCCATGGGCACGGTTTCGATTTCCATTTTTACATCCTCGACTCGACCACTCATATTCATTCCCACTAATAACGAGGTAAATTTAATGTTATATTTTACAATTATTACGTAGATTTATAGTATAATTGTATGCTAAAAATTTATTTAATTAGGTGGAACCATTCGGCGAGTTATGCTGGAATACTTACCTCACTTGAAGATATACTGCTTCTATTGGACCAACTATCGGAATCACAAGTAAGTTTCGAATTTCGTATTTATAATTTATTATTTCATATTTAGTGTTTAGTATTATATACATAACTAATATTTTGGTAATGTTATATAGGTTCAATGGATACCGTACGAGGATCCGGCAATTCGGGCAGTAATTTCGGAGGAGTTCTTACAAAATCCAAACTTTTGGCACGTGAAAGTCTCATTGATCAACTATACGACCGTGGAGATGCACCAGTTAGATCCGGTTCTGCGACAATTTGGATTCTAGCAACCGATTCCCGTGCCACCTGAGGTGCTCGATGATGAGCACAAAGTGGACTTACGGCAGTTGCACATGGATTGGCCAAGATTTTGGTCATCATATATCGAGATGTGGGAAAATCGGTATGACGATTTACCTATCCTAAAACCGATCGTCATTCCTGAGTTAACGTGCGTGCCGGAATACATGCCATGGTTTAGGATCCATGGTAAGTCGTATTTGTTGTCGGAAGAAGAGAGGTGACAGCAACTTCGTCAACAAAGGGAACGTCGGGGCCCTTTAAATCCAATGAGAAAGGGTGATGAGATGGGGCCATCAACAGTGCCGACACAGTCATCGGGCCCATCAACAGCGCCCACACAGTCAACGGGCCCATCAGTTCAGCCGACGACACCGACATCACAGCCTTTAGCCTTTATGCCAGGTGCGTATCCTACCCCTTATATATATCCTAACCCATATATGTTTCCTTTTCCCAGTCCCACCCCAAGTTGGAATGCATGGCCGGGTTTGAGTCCGTTCCCAACTACTCCGACTGGCCACCCGATCTTGAGGCCACCGTCTCGTGAGGGATCACAAGAGGCGCCATCAGGGAGCACTTCTTTTTACCAGTCTCCTTCGCCATACGGGATTCAGACACCCCCGCCGTGGTTTATGCAAACACCTCTAGGGTCGTTATTTTATCAATGTGGGTCATCCTCGCAACACCCACAACCAGACCTACTGCCGGAGGAACCAAAATCCCCACCTGAGGTTCCACGACCCCGCCGAAAGCTAGAAGAAGGAGGAATCTAGCACGTAACCGCCGACCACCCCTTTGTGGCACTGATTCCGACCGGCATCAACATTGATTCGGATGGGCTTTTTTATTTTTTAAATTGTAATAATTTTTTTATTTTTTTAATTAAATAAAAGTTGTTTTTTATTTTTGTTTGTAATTTAATTTTAATATCTTCACTAAAATAGAAGTTGTTTATTCTTTTTTTGTATGTAATTTAATTTGATTTTTTAATAAAATAAAAAGCTATTTTTATTTTTATTTTTGTAATTTAGTTTTAATATATTTAATAAAATAATGGTTTTTAATTTTTATTCTAATTTAATTTTAATATCTTTAATAAAATATAAATTGTTTAATTTTTTATTGTAATTTAATTTTAATATATGTAATAAAATAAGTTGAAGTTGTTTTAATTAAAATTTTTATTTTTATTTTTTGTAATTTAGTTTTAATATATTTAATAAAATAAGAAATTTTTATTATTTATTTTTTGTAATTTAGTTTTAATATATTTAATAAAATAAGAAGTTTTTTTGTAATTTATTTTAATATATTTAATAAAATAATAGTTGCTTATATATTTTTGTAATTTAATTTTAATATATTTAATAAAATAGAATTTGTTTACTTTTTTTTAAATTTAATTCTAAAAATAAAAGTCCAATATTTGTAATTTTATTGCAAGCCTAAAGCGTGCCCCTGGGGACACGCTTTATGTCACATCAGCAAAGCGCGTCCACGTCAGCGCGCTTTTGTTGATTTGGCACAAAGCGTGTCCCCAGATGTGCGCTTTCTTGTTTTTTCCCACAAAACGCGCTGACGTGAACGCGTTTTGTGGGGAAACGGCTATTTTTCGTAAATTTTCAAAAAGTCGGCTCTTTTCCATAAATTTTGTTATTTTTTGGTATATTTGGGTATTTTACCCACAATATTATGTAATAATAAAAATCAAACATTTATAAATGAATTAATTGGTGAATTTGATTCACAAGTTATTAATTTATAACCTAAAGTCTCCAAATCTCAAGAGCACCCATGGCCTAATGGATAAGGCGCTTGACTTCTAATCAAGCGATTGTGGGTTCGAGTCCCACTGGGTGTGTTCATTATTATTATTTTTTCAATTCTCTTTCTCATTCTTTTCGGTGAGACCAAGATGGTGGCAGAGCTTTAAATGGTGTGCATTGATGACGCACAGCTATAACCAAATCACCTCTCTGCTCCACGTGACGCCCTTGTCCCATTAACCTACTTTTTCATTACCAGACTTAAAAAGTTTGAAAGCTGCTTCACCTCTGCAACTTGTTAGCTGTTTACCAACAATGGCTTCTTCTTCGGTTCTCAGCAAGCTTCTTTTGCCCCTTTTCCTCACTCACATTGCCGTCTCGATCTCGAAAACCGAAGCTCAAGTTGAAGACACAAGGTTGAAGCTGGTGAGAGATGCTTTCGAATGGCCACTTTCAATGTCGTTTCAGGGTGACTTACACGACAATGAAGAAGGCGATGAGGAGGTAGATGATGAAGTTGAAAATGGGTATAGTGGTAGATCTTTGTTGTGGTGGAAGAGAATGAGGTATTACATTTCGTATGGGGCGCTTTCGGCTAACAGAATCCCATGTCCACCAAGGTCAGGCAGGTCTTATTATACTCACAACTGTTTCAAGGCTCATGGCCCTGTTCATCCTTATACCAGGGGATGTTCCAGGATCACTCGCTGCAGGAGATGAGGTTTTAAATTTAGCCCTTTTTAGAATCTGGGTTTGTATTAGTTAATCATTATTTTGCGAAATGTGGAAGATTTGAGTGTTTTGGGATTTGGGGCTTCTTTTTGCCCTTCTTTTAGTGTTTGAAGAGCATCATGTGTCATAAGGTTAAACTACTTTATGGTTATGGTAGTTATTATATATAGTTTTGGTCTGGAAGGGCGGGGGTGTTCATTGGCAGTCGCCATTTTATATCAGATATGTGATCTCATCAACTTACATGTAAATCATGCTTGAAGACCTGAATCCTGCTGTTGCCTGCTGCAACAAACGCCGCAGCTTGAAAAGGTTAACTAGTCACCAAAATTCTCTGCCTTAATTTTAAATAATTATTAAATAATTAAAAATTTTTCATGATTTAAGATCGTTGCTATATATTTTTTGTTCGCACTATTTGTATTAATCAAAAGTTTTTATTTTTTTATGGTTTAATTTTTTAATTAACGTTACAAAAACAAATTAAAATTTAAATAATTATCTTCTTCAATATTTAATACTGATACTTAGATCTAAGTAGATCTAAGATATATTTGTTTACTTATTGATGAGAATTTATTCATTGTAGCCATATTAAATCGTCATTTAGAGTTTTTTTTTTAAAAAACTTAACATTCCAATGATATAAATAAATTTTCGAATAGTTTAACAACTTTTAAATAGTTAAATAATCATTTTATAGCTTTTAAATTAAAACATAAATTTATTAATAATTTAACAATTACTCAAAAGGAAAAAAGGACATAGATGAAAACTTTTTCACTCTTCAATGTGGTAGGATAATAATGAGATCGTAAGTAGCCGAAGCTGTCCCAGCCACTTTCCAACAACTTACTGAAACAAATTTAAGTGCCATCCATGGCCATGGGGCTTGGACGGATCTCGAGGGGATGAGAATTGGCATAGGTGTTTAAAGTTTGCTAAAAGAAAGGAGGGTGAGGAAATTTCCATTGATCAAATCAAGTAAGGAAGTTGAAACTTGAGGGTGGTATTTGCTACAATATGTTTTTATCATGTAAACCCAATTTGGCGAAGCTGAGGATGCTAATACACATAATAATTGATTTAAATATATAAACAACCAATTTTTAGGAGGGCGAGGGAAATTGTAAAAATATTAAACTTTATGGAGACCTATTTATATTTTTAAGAGGGCTATAATATATCAACAAAGAATTAAATTGTAAAATAATTTAAACCTTGGAGCCATGACCCTCTGGCCTCTACTAGGCTCCACCATTGGTATAATGATAGGGATAGCATTTGTTTGTGAGATTATTCGGCATCAACCCTTCAACTAAAGGACATCAAGTCAAAAGAATGAACTAAGGCCTACTCCAGGAGTAGGATACATATTGGCTTTGGGCCTCATAAAAATGATATCTTAAACAGTATTATTAAGTATTTTAACCCTAACCACAAAATTGAAGAAAAAAATTATTTATTATATATGTATTGTAATTGTTTGACATAAAATAAATAATAATTAGTACAACCTTAGATTTAAAATTAGAATAATGAGTAAAAACTATTGTAAAAATTAAGACATCTCCAAAATAAACAAAAAATATTTCTTCTCTTTTTTAAAAATAAGTCATGGGCGTAACTGGATATCCAAACTTAACAGACTTGTGTCTTATTTTAAGTAGAAAAAAGGTGTGGTGTGGAATACATTTCCCTGTATTTGTTAAAGTGCAACAAGTACAAATATAAGTTCTGATAACCCCAAACTATTAAACTATTACAAACAGATTGTTCGAATAACCACAAAGTAAAATCACACTATTACAGCACAAACATATTAAGAATTGCTACAAACTAAACTAAAACCAATAAACTGGAATTAACTAGGCTAAAACTCCTAAACAAGATAGGATTCAAAGATCTACGCATATAATTATACATGATAGACCTTAAATCTGAGTACTCAAGACCTGAGTCCTCCACCTTTACCAAATAAATCAAGGTCTCATTGGCACATGTGAAGATTTTTTTTATGTAAAGAAAAAAGTAATTATTTAAATGAAATTACTAACTATGTGGAATTTTATATTAACTCAAAATTTGCTGGATTTTACTTTGAATATTTTCAGACTTTTAAAATAATTATATTGTTTATATTTGATTTCATTTGTTTACACAACAATTATCAAACACTACACATTGGTGCATATTGATACAATATAATTTTAAAACTTTCATTTCGAAAACTACATTCGTAAACTTTTAAGTACATCAATAATATTCATGTAATTTTAGTAATATTAAAAGTATTAATATTTGGTACATTAGTAATGTATTTTTTATTTTATAATTAATTTTAAAAATTAATATATATTTTTATTTAAACATTTTACTATATTTTTACAAGTATACTTGTCAACTCCTAACTTTACTCGTTAAATCTAAAAATTCTATTAACAGTGTATTAAATAATCTAAAAAAATATTTAGTCGCTAAATCCAAAAATTCCACTATCAATATATTAAATAATCTAATAAAAATCTTTATTAGAAAAAACTAGGTTTGTTTAAAAGATAGAAGGATTTATATGTTGTTTAAAAGGTTTTAGAACTAAAAATATAAAAGTCAGTATCAAAAAATGCCAAAGAAAACACTTTAAAAAATACAGTCAAATGCATGCAATAATAATTCTGCTTTGAAGAAAATAATTTAGATCTGCATTTTTTTTTGAAGAAATAAAAATTCAATTTTATATTTTTGAATTTAGATGCTTCATGGGGCTTTCTAACCCTCACAACTCCTTCTTAATATCACAATACAATGATAGCATAACAAAGATTTGAGTATTTCACTTTCCTTTTCTTCAAAAAAATAAATTCCACTACAACAAAACAGTCCTATAGCGACACTTATGGGGCGACACTTTCGTAAGTGTTGGGATAGACTGACCAACATACGCTTTAGCCAACTCTTTTATAAGGGTTGGGATATGCATGCCTAAGACAACGCTTAAATAAGAGTTGGCTTTGTCTAGTCCTAAGACAACAGTTTTGGGGCGACACTTTCCTAAGTGTTGGGATAGACTTGCCAACATACGCTTTAGCCAACTTTTTGTACAAGGGTTGTGATATGTATGCCTAAGGCAACGCTTGAGTAAGAGTTGGCTTTTGTGTAGTCCTAAGACGACAGTTTTGGGGCGACACTTTCCTAAGTGTTGGGATAAACTACACTTTTACCAACTCTTTGTATAAGAGTTGGGATATGTATGTCTAAGGCAACATTTGAATAAAATTTGGCTTTTGTGTAGTCCTAAGATGACACTTTTGTGGCGACACTTTCCTAAGTGTTGGGATAGACTATGCTTTGGCCAACTCTTTGTATAAGGGTTGGGATATGTATACCTAAGGCAACGCTTGAATAAGAGTTGGCTTTTGTGTAGTCCTAAGACGACACTTTTGTGGCGACAATTTCCTAAGTGTTGGGATAGACTACGCTTTAACTAACTCTTTGTATAAGGGTTGGGATATGTATGCCTAAGGCAACGCTTGAATAAGAGTTGGCTTTTGTGCGATCTAAGACGACACTTTTGTGGCGACACTTTCCTAAGTGTTGGGATAGACTATGCTTTGGCCAACTCTTTGTATAAGGGTTGGGATATGTATGCCAAAGGCAACGCTTGAATAAGAGTTGGATTTTGTGTAGTCCTGAGACGACACTTTTGTGGCGACACTTTCGTAAGTGTTGCGATAGACAACGCTTTAGCCAACTCTTTGTATAAGGGTTGGGATATGTATGCCTAAGGCAACGCTTGAATAAGAGTTGACTTTTGTCCAGTCCTAAGACGACAATTTTGGGGCGACACTTTCCTAAGTGTTGGGATAGATTTGTCAACATACGCTCTGGCTAACTCTTTGTATAAAGGTGTAACGTCCCAAATTTCCTTAATTCCGGCTTTTTTTGAATGTGTAGCACCAAAAAATTGGATTTAAAATATGAATATTCTTAAAATTTTACATAATCAGTTTCTGAATAATTATATATATTCAAACTAAAAATAATTTAATAGCTTCGAGTGTGAATAATATTTTTAATAAAAATGCCGTAAAAAATCAATTTAGTTTAGGGTTTAAGGTTTAGAGTTTAGAGTTTAGGGTTTAGAGATTATAGTTTATTATTTAAGGTTTAGGGTTTTGTGTTTATGGGTTTGGGGTTTAAGATATTAAGATTTTGTGATTATGGGTTTAGGGTTTAAGGTTTAGGGATAATATTAATATGAATATATTAAAATTATAATTATAGTTGAAATTATTTAAGAAATAATAGATAAACTTTATATATATTAAAATTAAAAAATTGGTAACCGATGCATCTCTAACTAAACAAAATTAATTAGTAAATTGAAAATGTTATTTAAATTTCCTAAAATATTGAAAGAATATATAATATTAAAAATTTATCTAATTAATTTAGGGTTTAAGGTTTGGAATTAAATGTTTAAGGGTTTGTAGTTTATGAGATATGGTTTTGAGTTTAGGGTTCCAATATTTAAGGGTTATGGTTTATGGTTTAGAGTAAGTGTTTTAGAAGTTGGTGTTTACGGTTATAAGGTTTACGGTTTAGGATAGATCAAATGAAGATGTGAGTGAACGAGAGGCCAATGCTACTAAAGGACGGTTTGGTCTGTAAATCAGTTAACCGATGTCAATCAGAACTGAGCTATTTTTAATCAAGCCTTTTTCACCCTTATTTGTAGGGTTCTTAGAATGTCATATGTTCGTGCTTTCGTGTTAGAAGTCGAACTAATCTAATTAGAATTAATCATTCGGTTTGACCGTGTTTTTCGTTTCTCATTCTTTGTTAGGTGGATAATGATACCATTCTAGAAATCAATTTACTATTTAAGTGTTGGTCAATGATGTTTGAACGGATAATATTGGCGACCAGGGTTATTAGTCGAAGAATGGCTTTGATTGGTCGGACCAATAATCGCCATTTTATGTAAACATAAAATGATGATATATCAATAATTGTGTTAATAAATTATAATAATTGGATCAATTAAAATTTTATGTATAAAATTACACAAAATCAAAGTTTATGTATACAATTGCACATTAAATCATAATTCATGTATAGTTTTAGGATTTCCCAATATTTTTGGATTGAAACGTATTTTGTGGATATTTCCTAAAAGTTAATAAATTATGATATACCATCTACAACGATTTTTTTTTTTTGTAAATTGTTAAAATTTAGGGAAAATTCTTGGTAATTGTTTTAAATTTTATACTTCCTTAAAACTTTTGAAATTTAGACTTTTTTATTTTTATTTTCGTCTATCATTAAACTCATTAATTAAAATAACATGATTTTTTGTCATATTATATAAAAATAAGATTAATATATGTTTTCAAAAATAACATAATTTAACTTAACAAATTTAACTTTTAGTATTTGATGAATACTAAAATTTTAAAATGTAGAAAGTAAATAAACTAAAATGATCAAATTATAATATAGAAATTAAATATGGCATAATACAATGACTAATAATAAATTTTAACTTTTATTTTATTATTTAAAATATATTAAATTCTATATTAATATTATATATTTTCATGATTATTTTAAGTAACCTTTCTCTTTAATCAATCATTGTAATCCAACATGATACTATTTATTTTATATGTTAATTTAAAATTATAAAATCTTCAAAAATATTTAAAATTTAAAATTTAATATTTTAGTCTATATTTCTATTAAAAATTAAATATTCAAAATTTAAAAAATATGAAAAAATATAAAAAATATGTTAAAAATGAAAAAATTTAAAACAAAAACTAGCGTTTTATTTTCACCCCTAAAATTTCCCCCAATTCCTAAAATTTCCCTCTTTCATTTCTCTTCTCCCAAATTTCCTCAAATGAAACTCAATCTCTTTAAACATAAACCCACAAAGAAATACTTCAACCCCATTCTCGCTCTTTCCTTCAACCCCATTTAACCTTTAGCTTCAAGAAGTTACGGTCTAAAATCATGAATGTGATGCATCGTCTCAAGAGCATTGCTTCCGGCCGTTCTTCTAGTTCTTCCGATCCTTAAGTTCTGCTTTTTTTCATGGATTTATTTGACGCTAATCTCTTTTTGTAATGTTTATAGAAATGCTAGAAAAATGGAATGGTTTTTGGATTTCTTTTATAAGTTTTGCTCACCGAAAATATTGATTTTTTTTTGTTATTCAATTTTCTTCATTCGTAGATAAATGGAGAATATATATATATTTTGTTATGATTATATCTAGATTTAGTTGGATTATTATTTGTTTAATGCTATATATGTGATTTCTTTTGTTTTGGTTGCGTAATTATTTTCATCTTATAGTGGTTATTTAACTATTAATCTCTTTTTGTTTTTATTTTTTCTTATAAATATAATAGTTTTTGAAGGTTGAAACAAGGACGAGAGGAATGGCATTGGTTGCTTAAGTCTTTTGCTTTTTGCTTTATTGCTTTTGTTTCTGAAAAGGTTTTATTGTTGTGCTTTTTGAATGGTCTTGCATATTTGTATCGACTTTGATTGTGTTCTATTGATTTGTTGATGAACGTTGGTGGATCTCTTCTTTGATTTTCTGATTTAGGATATCTTGATATCAATAGCATAAGGTCATGCTTATGCTTTTATGCGTGTAATTGTCATAAGCCAAACTTTAGTTTTAGATTATATGTTTACCATGGTAGTTTATGGAAAGTCAGGCTGCAATGGTAGCATCTTCTGTAGAGCTTTGCTTTTAGGTTGGTGATGGGTCAAATCACCAATTTTGGTTTTTCCCAGAATGGGAAATGTCTTAAACGAACTTGCCTTTTTCTTGGTTGGGGCTTTATTATAGAGGTAAAATCTTTGCGGACATGTTACTTGCCTAAATGGTTGGGTCCTTGTGATGTTAACTTCAATATGTGATCATGGATGAAGTCTAGAATGGAAAGGGACTTAGAAAATTACATTTGAGCGACTACATCGTTTCTTTCTATTGCCTTTACACCCACCGCAGAGTAGTAAAGCAAACTACAATAGAAAAGATGGATTCCACTTAATTTGAGATTTGACCATTAAGTTTTGATGGGGTTTTGTAAGTCCTGCTATCCTCCCGAACTCTTGAGCTTAATATGGGTTGCCCTTTAGATAACCAAATGAGCCACAAGATCTTATACAAGTGACAAGGGTTGTTTAAAGGAGGAGGAGAACTGAATGTTAATCTGCATCTTGTAAACATATAAGCTACTTGCCTGTGTCTCTTTATATAATATTTATGCAATTTAAACTGTTACTTCATCATTCAAAGTCACTACCTTCTGTTGACAACATAAATCAATTTGTTATCAGTCAATTCAATTAGTCTTTAGGTTTAATGCATTGAAATGTTCAATAAATCTGTAACGCTTATAATTTTGCTAAGCAACAAACAGTTGGGAAGTGAGCTCATTCTACTTAGAGTACATTTTATACATTAACAACTGACAACATTGGTGACTAGAAAATTGGTATTTGTATGTCAAGCAAAAGACGAACACATTCAGTTTTCTTCTATAAGACTACCACTTGGATTTCGTGATTTTTGTGTTTCTTTGGATCTGGAATGTGATTAGTCTTGAGATGTATGGCAATAATTCTCCTTTTTTTAACTAAATTCTCTCTCTCTCTCTCTCTCTCTCTCTCTCACACACACTATGTGTGTGTGTGTGCGTCATGCGTGTGTGTATTATAGATGTCCTTAATTGAAATTACCTACTTGAAAGAAATTTTACATTTCTCGATGGAAATTTAAATTCACAGGATTCACTTGGTGGAAACAAACAAAACGGTGATGATTGGTATGCGATTAAATATATTAGAGCGTTAAATAGTGGCATTATTGTTATATGCTAGTACCGTGTTTTTGCTTTGAATTTCTTTACTGTTTAAGATTGTTTCTTTCACATGTGATTGCAACTTGTGTCGATCTGGTGATACCAATCTTGAAGAAACCCTAAACACTTTGAAGTATGCCAATCGTGCTCAAACATTCGAATAAAGCGGTTGTAAGTACTAGTGTTTACGTGCTTTCGGAAGAAAACCTCTTTATTGGTTTTATAAGTCTCATTCGACTATCTCATCACTTTACTTGATCGATAAACCGTGATCCAATGGCATTTCGATTGCAAAGAATGCGAGCCAAATCGAGCAATTGCAAGTGAGCTTTTGTTTTATCGTGGTGATGGCCAAGCACCATTTGATGAACTTCAGTTATATCATATAGAAATTGAAAATACTTTATTGACTTTCTTAACCTAGTTGCTTAAAGTAAGTTTCTTGGTTTCTAGATTCTCAAGAACAAGGTATCTTTACTTGAAGCTAGCAATTCGAGCTACAACGAGATCTTCAAGAACGTAGGCTCACTAGTGAACAATTAGCCTAGCGTGCACTTGATGCTCGAGTGTCTTCTGTTTTCTTTTTGTTTTCAAATGTATCTTGGTCAAATGCACTATTAAATATCATGCATATTTAATATTTTCGAGTTGAGAAAGACAAGCGAGTAATGCAAATTGAATCTGCTCGTAATGGTAAATCATGGGAGGAGGTTAACTTTAATCGTAATCAGTAACGTCTTTGCCTAGCTATTAAATCTAGCGTTGAGGAACATAATATTGGTTGACATGTGTATTTGCATTATTGCGGGATCTTAATTTAGTGAAAACTTATGTGTTGAAAATTCAAGAGTTAGAAAGAGAATTGATACGCTTGAAAAGCGAAAATAGCTCAAAGCGTAGCCAATTTTCTGACTGTGTAGATTCCGATAATGATGGAACCTCAAACTGTATTAGCTTTTTTATAGTATAACATCAATATCAATGTCCATTGCCGTAGGAACTTTTTTATTTGTTTACTTTTGTACATTGAATTGAATGTTAGTGATATACATTTACGATAAATATTTTGATTGTTGGATCGATTTTGTAATGAATATTTAATCTTTATTTTGATTTTAATTTTATATTTTATATTTTTAGTTGTATTTAAAGCAAAATTCCTATCATTATTCACTTGTAAATATTTATAAAATATATTAATATTAAAATAATAAAAATAAAAAAATTACATATATCGTGTCTATTCCAATCTTTTTAGGTTATCTTAGGCGGGTTTATCTCAACCTTTTTAAAGGTTGTTTTAGACATGATTTATCCCAATTATTTTTAAAAGTTGTCTTCGATAAGATCTATTCCAACTTTTTTACGGTTATTTTAGACAAATCTATCCCAACCTTTTTAAGGTTGCTTTAGACAAGTCTATCCCAACTTTTTTTAAAGTTGCTTTATACAAGGTCTATCCTAACATTTTTAAAAAGTTGCCTTAGACAGGTCTATCCCAACCTTTTGTAAACGTTGTCTTAGACAAGATCTATCCCAACTTTTTCTAAAACGTTGCCTTAGATAAATTCTATCCCGACTTTTTTTTATGGTTGCCTTAAACAAGGTCTATCCCAACCATTTGAAGGTTGCTTTTAAATGAGTCTATACCAACCCTTTTTAAGAGTTGCCTTAGATAAAGTTTATCGCAACTTTTTTAAAACGTTGCCTTAGATAAGGTCTATAGCAACTTTTTTAAAAGGTTAGCTTAGACTAGTCTATCCCAACCTTTTTAAGGTTGCCTTAGACATGTCTATGACAACATTTTTCAAAAGTTGGCCTTGACTAGGTCTTTCCCAACTCTTTTTAAAAGTCGGGATTGACAAAAGCGTCGCCATGCATATGCCAACTGTACTATAGACGACTATTTTGGAAGCGTAGGACAAAGCGTCGCCAAACCTATGCCAACGCTTTTTTCGTCGTCTTAGGTCAAAAAAAGTGTCGCCGTAGGACTGTTTTGTTGTAGTGTTCACAAATTCTTATTTATATTATACTCTTTTTTTTTTTATCTTGATGCCTAAATTATTTTTTTTCCCTAAGTTGTTACTTTTATTAGTCAAACCCTTAAGTCTGTTTTTTAAAAAAAAAACTTAACTCATAAATTGATAATTAAACTATGTCATTTTTTTTCCATTTTGGCACCTAAATATTTTTTTGGTCACAAGTAGATTGCGATAAATAAAACTCGATTCAATTCGAAAAAAATAAAATAAAATCTAATTTTGAGTTATTTGAATTATTCGAGTCAACTCGAATAACTCGGTTCAAGTTTCGAGTTCAAGTCGAGTTGAATTTCACATTTCAAATACCTTAAATAATTCAAATAATAGATTGATATAAATACCCTTTTGCTCCCTATCAATTTTGAAAATAAACAAATTGGTCTCTCTCAACAAATTTTTAAAAAAACTCAAAATAATTTTAAAATTTTAAATAATTTTAAATTTCAAAATATTTATAAAAATTGAAAATTTATATTTTAAAAAAATATAAAAATTCTAAAAATATATAAAAAGTTAAAATTTCTAAAATCATAATTTTTAGACTTAACTAATGCTTCAAATAGATCATACTCAAGTATCTTTTTTTCTTTGAAAAAATTTAAATATATATGATTTCAAATTTATATATTTTAACATGTAATTAGTTATACTATAACAATATTTTTATTTGACATATTTAATTTTTTTAATTTAACTTAATTCGATTCGACTCGTTTGAAAAAATTTAGAGGCCTAATGAAAAACAATGGAGGGTTAATTCCATTTATGGGTGTCCTTGTAATTTAATCCAATTTAGTGATTATTCTTGTTTCATTTTTGGGTTGTCGCAACATGACCTCCTATGGAAAGAGTTATTCGCCGACTTCCTTTGGCTATATTATGGTGATTTAAGGTAAGTTTAGCATTGTTTTTAAGAAGTATCATTGCAAGGTAAGTTTAACATTGTTGTTAAGAAGTATCATTGTTAAACATGATGCTTTTAAGATTTTCAAAAATGCTTTTTGCGAAAAAAAAAAAGGAAAACCAAAAAGTAGAATTTCTAACTTTTGCTTAAAAAGCGATTTTTTTCATTTGCTTGTGGATTTAGGTTGTATTCTGCATTCTTTTCAAAAGACTTCTGCTCAAAAGACTTTTGAAGAAAAAGTATGCAAAACAATTTCTTTTATTTGGAATTTTAGCTTTTGAAGTCTTTTAAAAGATTCAAACGAGAAATTAAAATTTTAGCTTTTCCATTCCAAAAGCACTTTTAGTGCTTAATTACTTTTCACCCTCTAATAACATAGTACTTTACTTTTTTTCGTGGGGTTTAATTACAACTTAAAATTATTAATTAAAATAAAAAATATTTTTAAAATATTAATTACAAATATTTAATGATTATATTTAAATATTTAAAATGTAGTTTATATATTCTAATTAAATTTTATAACTAATTAATATTTATTACTTACAAATATTTAAAATTAAAATTTATATTTCATATATTAAAATATTAACAAGTTATAGTAATTTTTTATATTCTTACTAAAATATAATAATATTAACTAATTTAAAATTTATTTAAATGTATATTTGTTACTTGATAATAACATGTCTAAAATGGACATTTTATTTCTCAAAGACTTTTGACAAAGAATGCCAAACACTCAAATTTTAAAACAAACTTTTCAAAAATCTTTTCAAAAGACTTTTCAAAAGATTCAAATAGTCTTTAGAGTTTGTTGGGAGTGGGCTTTTGGGCTTTTACTACGTCATTTATGAATGGTAGATATTGAAAAATATGATGTGGCCACCAAAAGACATCAACTACGCAGTAATCATAATCAAAAACCAAGTTGGTGAAGTAACTGAAAAGTAGGAAAATTGCAGTTCACGTTGGTGTACTGACTGTGTTTCCATGAAAATGTTCATCTGTGTAGGTTTTGACAAATAGTGGTTGGTGGACTCCTTCGCCACTTTCTCTTTCCACCCAACAATTTGGATTGTACAAATTTATTTTTGCATCCACTCAACCTTAATATTTGACTTCCACCAATTTTTCTTTACCCCCAAAAAATCAGTGTTTTATAATACCAACCGTCTAATTATAGTAAATAAAATATTTATAGCTTTAATTCCATGCAATAAAATAATCAATTTTAGAAATGAAACTTAAAGGGTTGGTTTGACTGATTAATACATGCAGCTTTACATTTTGACTATAAAAATTATGTATTATGAGAGTTGAATAAGATATACATTATTTAAGTAATCATCTTTTATAAAATAAGAGTGAGCTGATATATTAATAATTAGTTCACATGACAATGGCATCAATTGAAATACAACCAATTTTATGATAATTGCTTTTTTTTTTAAATAACTACATTTATGACCTAAGCTGTCTAAAATAGGTAATGTCCTAGTGTGGTGAAATTAATCGTTTTAATTATTTTTTTTAAATTTAACCAAATAAAAATAATGAATTGACTGAGAAGTTAAATTAAAAAGGGTAAGTTATATTAGTAGTCATCTAATTATGAATTTTTTGTCATCCAAGTATGTAAAATTGTAAAATGGTCTTAATTATTTAATTTTATCTTCTTCTTTTTTGTCACTAAATTATATCGATTTTTTTGAATGTTTCTATTTTTACGTTTGTCAACTGATAACTAAAAACACAAAATTAAATAATTGGTTGAAGATTTTGTAATTTTCTAAAAAATTATAGATAAGTGACTTGTACTACCCAAATAAAAATGAAAAAAGCATTGGACATAAAACGGCGACCAAACTTAGTGGGCACTTACGAAAGAATGGTGGCAAGTAAACTTGAATGGTTAAACTAATGTCACTTACCTCAACAGTGAACTTTCAACGAACCTAAGCTTCATTTTAAAATAATTAAAAAAAAAAAAACAAGTTATCGTCCAACTTCAGCAGCAGCGATTTGAGCTTGACTGGTCCAAAGCCTTTTTAAACGTGGGGAATTTTGAACCTGTCTTGTTCTTTCGCTCATCTGAATAGTTTTTACTTGCCCAGTTGAGTTGAAGTCTAAGCCACTAATGACCTTGCAACTTGCAATTAGTTTAAAACCCAACTTGATTTTCTTACATATATCTCAAGGGACAAGAATCCCCATGACTGGTGGATCAAATTCACTTATGTGGGTTCAATAACATCAACATAACTGATGGGAGGCACTTGACTAGACAAGTTACTAAGGAGACTAAAGACAACTTGTTTTTCATTAATGAGAGGAAATATGAAATAATGGTTAGATGATGACAGGAAGGAGTAAGTAGTGAAGCTATTGGTCCGTTTTTAAATATCTCAAAACTTGAGAAAGCAGCCGGAGGTTACCCCAAGAGGGTCAAAAGTGAAGAAAGCAGCCTTGAATGTCCTCTGGGCAGCTAGGGAAGCCAAGATTCCATGAGCAATTAAGGGTTGGAATTGCTTGAGCTGAATTTGGTGGGGTCCCCACTATAAGAGGCTGCACATTTAATTGATGGATTGACTGACTGGTAGAACACTTAAAACCGCACTTCGTGCATTGCACGGGTGCAATTTGTTTTTGTTGCATTGCCCCCGGTCCTGGTGGGCTACAATTTAGTCCTTCGTTTTTTGGACCGTCGAGGTTGATTACGCGCACTCGCACCGTCCGTCCGCTTCAGCTACGGTTCGATGTATGTTTTGGACTAATCTAAGAACCCGACAAAATCTCACGATTTCACCATTTTTCTTCTGTTTCTACTTCCCAGGAAAACTGACGTTTCGGCGGCGTCTCAGATTTTTTTTTGGTGGGGACGGGTTTAGCTTTGTTGATTAATTTGATGTTAATTTTGAGCCGCTAAACCATTTTTCATGCCTAAAGTGGATTATGTTGTTCTAAAATAAGCAAGTTATACACGAATATTTGTAAATATTTTATTCCTTCTTTCTAAACTAGAAAGTGAAGTTAAAGGTTAGATTAACAACACTTTAATCATTAAAGTTTCAGCAACAAGTTTAACCACTTTTCTATAAATTTAAATGTTCAAGGTAAATATAAGACAGGGAATCAGGTAAGGTGAGCTTTGGCTCTCTGTACAATTTTTTTTTAGCAAACTCAATTATAATTATTCAATGTAATTATTTTATCTTTTTGTTGAGTAATATTTTTCTCGTATCGTATTAAGAGAAACTCGGGGGATATTTATACATATTCTTACTGCTACTGTTACAGCTCACTATATGGCTCACTATTTTGTCTCGGTCTTAGGGCCAATGGCACTGACATTTCCTGTCTCTGGTACTGACATTCTCTTGGCATCCTCTAGCTTATTGGATGCGTGCCTGAGGTGCACGCGGTCCTTTTTGATCTTGGGACTCATACCTCCAGCGAATCCTATACCCGTTGGTTACGAGCGAGGGTCCCTTGCGAGCTCTCCCTGCGAGCTATCTTTGCCAACATCTAGCATCCAAGCGGGGTCACTAGTGAACTATCTTTACCGCGAACATTTTTCTTTCGGGTTGGGTCTATCTTGGTCGGAAACTCAAACCCTATTAGGTCATTTGGGCTGGCGGTTACTGAATCCTAACAATCCAGTCCTCCCCTTAGTGGGCCTAAGGAACGTTATAAAGTGGCGACCTTAGGTCCATTTCCAACGCAGCTTGTTGGGTACGCCGCGAGCCATGGTCCATAAAAGCTGCCTTGCCATGTGTGAACCCAGGTGTTGGGTGCGTGCATCTAATCGTTGAGAGACGAATCATTTCTTCTTGCTCACATCTAGGTCATTGATTCATTTTTGGCCATCCGAAGGATTTAAGGAACTTCTCTTTAAAAGGGGGTCTCCATGGGGTTAGGTTTCTTCACTGTTTGGTATTTTCTACAAGTTGAAATCGATGTAATTCTCACAAATATTTTCTGTTTCTTAGTTTCTATTTTCGTTTTTTTACTCAAATCATGGTGAGGATGAGAGGAGCCCACAACCAAATCGTCTTGGTTAGTCCAGTTCTAGTCATTGTAATTGAAAAGTCCTATGTCTGCACCACCACACCGGAGGAAATAGAACGGGCTTTGGTTGTGCAAGGAATAAAGCTCCCCCACTTTGCCTATGAATTTTCCATCCCTTTGGGGTCCACCGAGTGTATGAGGCAATGGAGGATAGCTTCTTTCTCCCATTACATGCCCTAGAGGCAATGTTCCACCTCCCATTATATCATTTCTTTTGTAGCCTCCTTAATTATTACCGCCTGCTCCTGGCCAACTCTTCGATTTTTCCTGGTGGCTAGTCATGGTGTATTTTCTCGATAGTTGCCAACGTGGAAAAATTTCGATGCTCTCTATCTATTAGCATCTGTACCAGTTGAAAGGGAGTGATGTGGGGAAGTCAACAGGGTTCTATTACTTTTCCCTCACCAAAAGTACGAACGATCATACGAAATCAGTGCAAGAACCTTTAGTTGAAATGGGGAAAGTATATACAAGTCCGCAACATTCTTGTCGAGGACTTTGGGTTCCCCATTAGGTGGTCTTCCCTTAATGAAGATATGTGCACCTTCTAGAGGAGATTTACCACTGATGAAGCTATCGCGAAATTTCAAAAGTTGTGCGTTGGTCATGTGCTGGCCCTAGAGGAGGTCCTGACTGTAAGGAATGTCTTCAAGTTTTGCCTGAAGGATTTCAACCTGAACGGTTAGAGGGCTGGCAATAATTAAGAGGTTGCACGGTCAGTTGATGAGTTAGCAGTGAGGAGTATTTTGCCTAATGATTCTCTCGATCAGTTGGGCATGATATTAATAGGGCGTTTGAAGGATCCTGCAAACTTCTTCTACCATTACTTTGGAATGACGCTTCGTCCCTTCCCTTTTCTAAGTTTGTGCAAGGGGAGAAGGCTAGAGGAGATACTGACTTGATAATTGCTTCTACTGATCCTAGGGTTGTTAATGGTGTAAGGGGCAATCGGGGCTACGAGGATAATTTTATTGAGACTGATAGCATCTTGCAAGATCTTAACGAAGGTATTGATATTGATGCTTCGATATGTAGTGGTCGTAATAAGCGTAAGACTTTTGCTAAGGCCGTACGTATTAACCTCTCCAAATAGGAGAGCGGTGCTCAACTGGAGCAATACCGATAAAAGAAAGTAGATTGTGGTGGCCATGTTGATGCGGTCACCCCAATTCGTTCTTCCCCTATTGTGAGCTTGTCAACTGTTGTTCGTGCGAGCTCACCGATTACCATCAATGAGGATACCCCCTCTCCCTACTCTTGAGAACTCCCCTATAGCTCTTGCTGTTAAAAGAGTACCTATTGAGACTGGGGAGGATTTCTCTTTGTCTCTACACCTTTTGTTATTTGAAGTTAGTGCTCTCGAAAAGAGGTATACAAAGGCCACAATAAAGAGTTAGTGGACACTAAGGCTGAGCTGAGTAAGATGTACGAGCTGTATCACAATATGATGGAGGAGAATGAGATAATAAATAAAAAATAAGGGTCCTCACCGAGAGCGTAGCAACGATAAAGATGAATGTAGAAAAGTGTGGGGCTGAGCTTGCTTTAGAGAGAGAGGCGTATAACTACAGAGGCGAGGCTAAAAAGGATCATTGCGAGGCACTCCATCGAGCTGAAAATAATTATTAGGGAGTGCCAAGAGTAGATGGATAACACCCTTTGGAAGTAAGATGAGGCTCTAATACCTTTAAAAAGAACATCCTAGGCTCCTTTTGGAAGTTCAAGTAGAATCTACTACTTCATGCCTAGGTTTCTTATGGTACTTTTGATGTTCGCAAGGTGGATTCTGATGTGCTCGCTGATGTGGACATGAGTAGCCTAGGTTTTGACATTTTCAGTCCTTTTGAGCTTGCTTGGGACTCATTCGTGGCTACTTGGAAGGACGAGCTTTATCTGAAAGAGAGGGAGGGCTCTGTCACAGCGGACATAACTTCTTCTTTTACCAGTGATGATGTGAACTCAGTTCCTCCTTCGGTGGTTGAGGGTGCTATTGTTGTTTCCTCTGCTCGTGAGGATATCACTCTTGTTAACGCAGACCAGGGTGTTGGAGGTTGATGATGTAACTGAGGAATGGTTTTGTAATTTTGTTTTTCTTTAATGAACATGTGTTTGTTTTTATTTCCTATTAGCTTTCTTTCTGTGTTTGTGAGCTTTGTATCATTTAGTATGCTTTGAGAATATTGCGTGTAACACCCTTAACCCGTATCTGTCGTCAAAACAGGGTTACGAAACATTACCAAAATTTCTAATTCAAATGGATAAAAAATTTAAACATTTCATAACATTTCAATAAACATAATGAAACCAAGTCAAAATATACATATTGTCCCTTATACGAGCCCTCGAGGCCCTAAATAAGTGTTAGAAACAAGTCATGACTAAATTGAAAACTTAAAGAATTTTTCAGAAAATAGTAAATATTTTCAATACTGTAGGGGTAACACGGCTAAGAGACACGCCCATGTCTCAGCTGTATGGACATTCGAAATAGAGATATACGACCGTGTCTCAGCCTGTGTCCGTGCCCGTATAACTCAATAACTTGGGCCACACGGCCAAGCCACACGCCTGTATGCCAGGCCATGTGACTAGCAACCCTTTGAAAGCTACAGAGGACACACAGCCGTGTCATCTGGCCGTGTGTCACACACGGTTGTGGCACACGCCTATGTCTCTACCCGTGTGGACAAAAATAGGTCATTTTACAAGCCATTTTTCTCACCTAATTTGGCATGTACCTACACACAACATTGCCTATACTTATAAGCCATAACAAGACATCTAAATCAAGCATAAAAAAGTCTTATACATATGGTATAATATCATACAACCAATATGCCCCTAGGCACCTCAAATGACAACATTAAAACATATATAAACATGTACTTTATTTGGTAAAATAATCAACTAACTACTAAGCATGATTGCATCAATTCATATCATTTAGTTCACTTAACAAAACTTTTCAATTGGTACCAAATATGCCATTCGAGACTAGTACCAAATCACCATAAAATTCATCAAACCACAAAACACATTTAACCATCCTTTTTACCTTTCATTATTCAAACATGAAATAAGCCACGTAGCAACTATGACAAGGCTACTTATATACATATCAAAATATACCAAAACACAAGCCAATTCAATTGACCATATTTACAACAAAACATATAAGCCATTAGCCACAATACCTATACATGTCATTATAACCAAAATTTAACAACCGAATGTACCAAAAGATTCGATAGATAGTGTGATATAGCTCCGACAAGCTTTCAACACGAACGAGCTTTCGATTCACTATAAAACACTAAAAATAACATAGAGTAAGCATTTAAGCTTAGTAAGTTCATATAACTTATAATTTAACTTACATTTAATCAAGTAATAGGTAAGTACAAAGCATATCCCAACACATTTTGGCCAAATGCTTAAGCACATATACACCAACCATATTAGCCATGTAAATCCATATATATGAACCAATAATCTTGGAAGAGCTCAACAATTAAACAAGTTCCATATACATGTATCATCCATTTCATATATCTATATATCATATAAAATCATTTCCATGTATTTCATGTGTATACCTGTAATATTTCCTATTAAACTCATATCGTTTCGTAATAAAACATTTCCCGTTGAACCGTTTAGAATACAGTTGGATACCTAGGATAGCGTACACATAGTGTGCTAGCTCATATAACTGTAATCCGTCAATTCATGTATATATATTGTAATAGTCTAAATTTGACCCTAATTGAAATGGTGGTTTCGGGACTATAAATTCGAGCCCAAAAATATTTAAATATTATTTTTTGTGTTAATTATATATGAATTAGTATGTGTGAAAGTTTCGTATAAAATATGATTGTTTGTATGCTTAATTAAACAAAAAAGATTTAATCGCGTAAATCGTAAAAGTTACAAACTATAGTGAAAAGTGCTTATGTGATAGTGACTTTTTAATATGGAGTCCTTAAAGGGAAAAAAGCCCATTCTTTAAGTTAGTGGCCAGCCATGGACATAAATAACCTTATGTTTAATGAATGGTTATTTTATAACAAAGGTTAATTTGGTAAAATAATAATAATCATAATATATGTATAATAAAACAAAGTAAGGCCATTATCATCTTTTGTTTCTCTTGGCCGAATGTAAAGAAAAGAAAAAGAGAATGGAGAAAGCCTAGGTTCGGCCATTATTGAAGCTAAATTCAAGATCAAGAACAAAATAAAAAGGACTTGGATCGGAGAAAAGCGAAAATAATCGAATGGCCGATTTTTGTCGTCCGACGATATCCGAGGTAAGTATCTAAGCAAATCATCATCGTAAATTATTTATGTAACTTAGTATAGGCTGAAATTTGGAACCATTGTAACTATATATGGATTAGCCGAATTTGGCTAAGTATAATATGTGACTTGGTTAAGTTATTTGAGTGATATGTGCTATTGAATGTTCGTACAATGAGTTTGAAATGAGTAAAAGATTCGATATATGAAATAAGTCAGGTGAGACGACTTAAAGTATTACTATTCAAGCTTTGAGCCTAGCAAGCCTTGGGCTAGTAAACTTATTGAGCTTTATGCCTAGCAGGCTTATTGGCGGTGAATGATTATCAGACCTCGGGTCTAGTAGGCTTAGTGCTGGTGTGTGATTCAGGCTTATGCCTAGCAGGTTTTATACCAGTGATTTATAATATGAGCTTATGCTTACGAAATGATTGAGTTATGGTGGCAAATAAATAAGCTAAAGCTTATTTAAATGAATTAGATTATTCGGCCATAAGGTATGTATTGATATAAGTACATGTTATATGTGATGCTTATTGAATAAGTAAGTTGATAGAGAATGTATTTGCGTATTCAGCATTTTGGATATGTGGATAGTATGATATTGAGTTGATATTGTTTACTTACAAACATGAGAGTATTAAATAAATGTATGAGTATTTATACATATATAAGTTCTACCATATGGAGATTTTATGTATATACATTCGGATATGTGGAATTATTTATATAAATATATGTACATTCGATTGTATGTAGTTAAGTTGCACATGGTATTTATTAAATTGGTGGTATTAGACTATGATGATCCAATTGTGCTATGTAATTATATTAAGGTTATAAAATGATTGATGTATAATATTGAATGTTTGATTATGTAGTTATATTTTCTTAAGATTTACTAAGTTAGCTTACTTTGTGTGTTTGTCACTCTATTTTATAGATTTTGGTCAAGCTACGAACTCAAGGGATCGTCAACGAAGTCATCCACACTATCGACTTATTTTGGTACTTTAAAGCTTGAGTTTGAAATTAAGGCATGTATAGGCTAGTTGATTACATAGTTAACATTTTAATGATGTAAATATAAGCCATGCGAAAATGGCTTGGTTTAAATGTTAATGATCTAATGTCTAAATGATCTTGTTCGTAATATGTACATGTTTTGCTTGAACTTCGAATCCAGTGTTGATATTAGTTCATGTTAAGTGTGTTATATATATATATATGTGTTTTAGCATGAGGTTTTAGTTTATGACTTATAATTACTACCTTTGGAAAGTTGACATTTGTGAATTTGCATATGTTTGGGTTATGGATTGATGAAGGCTACTAATGAAGTGATTAATTGAAATGTGAATAAATTAGAGATCAACTATATTGTATATTGCATATTCGGTCAAAAGATGAAATCATAGGTTAAGTAATTGGAAATGGCATATTAGGTTAAGGTTACATTTGTGCATGTGTATTAAGATCATTATATGTGTTTTGGGCAATGAGAGGGATGTTTGGTATTTTGGTTCGGTTATGTTCTTACAAATGAATTGAGGTATACTTTGGTTGGATAAGTTTATTTGGCCTATTTGAATTCAGTAGAACAAGGTATCATTGCTACCACTTATATGTATGTTTAAATGTTGTGATTGTTATCTAGTTTTAGGAAGTAATTATGAACATGTGTATAATCGGTTAAGATGGCTTAAATGACTAAATGAATAGTATCCTTGTTATTTGTTGCAATTGTTAATTTGAGAATTTTACTAAAGAGGATTAAAGTATGCATGTTATTAATTAAATATGTTTAAAAAAATAAAACTATTCATAATGCGTTCGGTTGTGACTATGTGAGTTGTAAATGTTGTGGTGACTTGTGCTATGTTCAGTTATGCCTTGTAACCCTAGTTCGGTGACGGATACGGGTTAGGGTGTTACATTTGTTGGTATCAGAGCTTACAGTTTAGTCGATTCTAGGACTACCGTAGTGTGTGTGAGTCTAGCTACACATGCCTTAAATTATAATGCGATAGCGTGGTGACTTCTGACATCTCAATTGTGTTTTTATATAGTAAATAGATCCCAACAAAGCCATAACTAATGATGTCGAGAGCATAGCGCCTAACCCCGCGTATGGGTCAGCGCCGGTAGAATCTCGACCTATCTCGAGTAGCCATGAGGGGGAGGCTAAGCAAGCCTTCTACCATATGATGAATGAATGGTTTACAAAATGTATCCGGACTAATCCGGTTGTGCAACAACCTCCACCCCCGAATAATCCATCTCCGATACCTATAACACCTCCGTTGATGGATCCGATGAGATTTAGCAGGCCTCCTGTTGATAAAATCAAGAAACACAGGGCTGAAGAGTTTAAAGCTAATGATGATGATGATGCAGAATGAGCTGAGTTGTGGCTTGATAATACTATCCGTGTGTTCGACGAGCTATCATATACTCTCGGATGAATGCTTAAAATATGCTATATCCTTATTAAGGGACACTGCATATTATTGGTGGAATACACTAGTATTAGTGGTTCCGAAAGAGAAAGTGACTCGAGAATTCTTCCAGATTGAGTTTCGTAAGTAATATATCAGTCAAAGATTCATCGATAAAAAACGTAAAGAATTTCTAAAATTGAAACAAGGTCGTATGACCATGACTTAGTATGAACGAAAATTTGTGAGATTAAACCGATATACTCGTGAATGTGTTTCAACTGAGGCTATCATGTGTAAAAGATTCGAAGACGGTCTGAATGAAGATATTAAGTTGCTGGTCGGCATACTTGAGATTAAAGAGTTCGTGGTACTTGTCGAACGAGATTGTAAAGATGAAGAGCTTGGAAAAGAGAAAAGAAAAGCTGAATTTGAAGCTAGAGACATCCGTAAAAGATTATCGAGTAAGACCTTTCATTCTGTATCAAAGAAGTTCAAAGATGAATCCAGTCGACATAAAGCTACTCCAGACTTTTCTAAACGAGATCGAGATCGACCTCTGTGGGTTCCCGAGCTACTTTGATGGCCAGTATTGGTAATGTTCAGCAGAATCGGGTTGAGTGCAAGCATTGTGGAAAATGGAATTTTGGGAGTTGTAGATTGCATGATCTTGTTTTAAATGTGGATCGATGGATCATTTTATTCGGGAGTGCCCGATGTTAGCTGAACAAAATACCGTTCAGAATGCGAGATCGAATAATGTATCAATGCGAGGCAGACCACCCAAGCATTCGAGAAATGTTGGTGGCAGTCAGAGAGGAACAAAGGATACTATGGTTCGATCAGAGGCTCATGTACCTGCTAGAGCATATGCTATACGCGCTTGGGAATATGCTTCTTCCCCAGATGTTATTACCGGTACTTTCACTCTTTATGATACTAGTGTTATTGTGTTGATTGATCCTGGTTTGACTCATTCTTATGTGTATGAAACATTAGTATCCAGTAAGACTCCGCCTGTTGAGTTTACTGAGTTTGTGATTCGGGTATCAAATCCCCTGGGTCGATGTGTTTTAGTTAACAAAGTGTGTAAAAGTTGCCCGTTGATGATTCGAGATTCATGTTTCCCAGCCGATTTGATGTTGTTGCCTTTTGATGAATTCGATATAATTCTGAGAATGGGTGGTTGACTTTGCACGATGCTGTTTTTAATTGCAAAAGAAAAACCATTGATTTGAGATGTCAGAATGGTGAAATTATTCGGATTTAATCTAATGATCTGAATAGGTTACCAGCAGTAATATCTTCAATGTTAGCTTGGAAGTATATGAGAAAAGGGTATGAAGCTTACTTTGCTTATGTGCTTGATAGTAAAGTGACTGAAAAGAAGATTGAATCCGTACTAGTCGTGTGCGAGTATTCAGATGTGTTTCATGAAGAATTATCGGGTTTACCACTTGTTCGAGAGGTAAAGTTTGGTATTGAATTAGTACCGAGGACGACTCTAATTTTGATAGCTCCGTATCGGATGGCACCTACAGAATTAAAAGAGTTGAAAGCACAGTTGCAAGAGTTAACAGATAGGAGTTTTGCACGACTGATTTTCTCTCCTTGAGGTGCACCAGTTTTATTTGTGAAAAAGAAAGATAGAACTATGCGAATGTGCATTGATTACCGACAGCTAAATAAGGTGACTATAAAGAATAAATACCCATTACCACGGATTGACGACTTGTTTGATCAGTTGAAAGGGGCTTCAGCATTTTCAAAGATAGATTTGAGGTCGGATTATTATCAGTTACGAGTCAGAGATTTCGATGTGCCAAAGACTGCTTTTCGAATGAGGTATGGACATTATGAGTTTTTGGTTATGCCTTCGAACTTACTAATGCACTTGTTATCTTTATGGATCTGATGAATCAGATTTTTAGTCAGTATTTGGTTCGATTTGTGGTAGTGTTTATAGATGATATTCTGATTTACTCCAGAAATGAAACCGAGCATGCCGAGCATCTGAGGCTTGTGCTACAAACTTTGCGAGATAAATAGTTGTATGCAAAGTTTAGTAAATGTGAGTTTTGGTTAAGTGAAGTCAATTTTCTAGGCCACGTTGTTTTAGCATCAGGCATTCGGGTTGATCCGAATAAAATATCAACTATACTTGATTAGAAACCGCCAAAAAATGTTTCCAAAATTTGAAGTTTTCTAGGGCTTGCCGGTTACTACAGACGATTTGTGAAAGGTTTTTCTATGATAGCTACACAATTGACAAAGTTATTACAGAAAGATGTTAAGTTCGAATGGTCGGAAAAATGTCAGAAAAGTTTCGATCAGTTGAAAGCTCTTTTGACCGAAGCTCTAGTGTTAGTCCAGCCTGAATCGGGTAAAGAGTTTGTTGTTTATAGTGATGCATCTTTGAATGGTTTGGGTTGCGTTTTGATGCAGGAAGGTAAAGTCGTAGCTTATGCTTCAAGACAATTGAAGCCACGCGAAAGAAATTACCTGACACATGATTTAGAGCTAGCAGCCATTGTGTTCGCGTTAAAGATTTGGCGTCATTATTTGTTCGGTGAGAGATGTCATGTTTATTCAGATCACAAGAGTTTGAAGTATTTGATGACATATAGAGATTTGAACCTGAGACAACGCAGATGGTTAGAGCTGTTGAAAGATTACGAGTTAGTGATTGACTATCATCCGGGAAAGGCTAATGTCGTTGCGGATGCTTAAAGTCGGAAGTCATTATTTGCTTTTCATGCGTTGAATGCGCATATGGTTATGTCTGATGATG
This sequence comes from Gossypium rotundifolium, assembly GCA_025506655.1. Classification (NCBI taxonomy): domain Eukaryota; kingdom Viridiplantae; phylum Streptophyta; class Magnoliopsida; order Malvales; family Malvaceae; genus Gossypium; species Gossypium rotundifolium. Next base: position 130,197,041 of record CP106732.1, on the reverse strand, counting down.
GTTCGATAGTGGTTGAATTAAAAGCAAGGCCGTTGTTTATTCAACAAATTTGTGATTCCCAGAAAGTTGACAAGGATTTGTTAGCAAGACGAGTTCTGTGTGAAAGCAATGTGGAGTCAAAGTTTCAAATTGATGAGAATGACTGCTTGAAGTTCAAAGGCCGAATATGTGTTCCGAGAAATTCGGAGTTGATTCAAACAATAATGAATGAAGCTCACAGTAGTCGATTATCTGTTCATCCGAGTAGCACGAAAATGTATAATGATCTGAAACAGTTCTATTGGTGGCCTAGTATGAAACAGAACATATTTGAAATTGTCTCGAAGTGCTTAGTTTGTCAACAAATAAAGGCCGAACATCAAGTGCCTTCTGGGTTACTTCAGTAGATCATGATACCTGAATGGAAATGGGACAAAATCACAATGGACTTTGTATCTGGCTTACCTATGACACCGAGTAAGAAAGATGCAATTTGGGTTATAGTGGATAGACTAACCAAATCAGCTCACTTTGTTCCGATTAAATGGACTATTCACTCGATAAGCTTCTTTGAGTTATGCGTATCTCAAATTGTGAGATTACATGGTGTGCCTATTTCTATTGTTTTGAGAGAGACAGAGATTCATGTCGTCACCCTTTTTCTAAAACGGGAAAACGACGAGGGGTTCGACTTTGAGTTTTAAAAATAAAAAAATGGGAGTCGCCACCAATCCCTTTTTGTTGAGGTGTGATCGGGTCACCTCGTAAAACGGTTGTTTTTAATAAACAATTTGATTTATCAAAACAACGATTTTGGTATACAAAATCCGAAAATGAGTTCTGGTCGATTCACATGACGAGGAAGGTTAGCACCCTCGTCGCCCAAAATTGGTACCAAAATGATCAATTAGTGTCTTAATAGGAAGTTTGAAAAGATTTTAAATTGGATCCTTAAAATGTTTGGATAGTTGAGGTAGAATTTGAGATTTCTTTATTCCGAGAGGATACAAGCATCACATCCAGACGTTAGACGCGATATTCGAAGCCTTCGTAATCAAAGTTATCTCGAAGTTTGAGAAATTTATTAAAAGGATGTTTAGTGTTTTAGTCAAACGGAAAATCGCAACCCAGCACGTTAGGGTACTATTCCCCGAATTCTTAAATACAAAACATTGCCTTTATTTAAAAACCTTTAAATGGAATGTAGCAATTTTACAAAATGCCTCGCATTAGATCTAATCAAAGAGAAGGCTCGAATCAAAACTTGAGATTTTTTTTGTCCCGAAAAGATATAAACATCACGTCCAGCTCGTTAGGACACGATGTTTTAATCTCTCGTGATCAAAATCGTCTCGTGATTTGCGAAACTTCGTAAAAGGGATGTTAAGTTACTTAGTTAAACTGAAAATCGCAACCCAGCACGTTAGGGCACTATTTTTCGAATTCCAAAATACGAAACGTCACCTTCATTTTGAAAACCTTTAAATGGAATATGATGATTTTCAAAATACATTTTGTGTAGTAATAACATGAAATTAAGAAAGATAAACTCGATATAAATATAATAACTATAAGAATACGAATAATAATAATATGACAATGATTTGAAACAATGATAATGCTATACCAATATGAATAATACGTATACACAATATTAGTGGTAAAATAGAATAATAAAATTACAGTGATGAAAATTAAATAATAAGATAATAAAATACAAGGCAATTGGTAATAATATAAAAATGATGGTAAGCGAATAATAGTAAAAGATATGTATATGATAGTAATAATCATAACGCAAATAATAATAATAGCAAATCGATGATGATAATAAAATATAAATTAGCAAACAAGATAATAGGAACGTATATATATATATTATAAAGAAAATATGATGATAGCGATAATAATATAAAGAATGGTGATAATAACATTAATAATGATGATAATAATAATAATAATATAATAATAGAAACTATCGGTAAACAAAATGATAAAGAAAAATATCGATATCTGAAAATAAATAATATGGATAATAATAAGGTAGTAAAATAGTAATAATAGTAGGACTAATAATACAAAATGATAATAATAACAACAATAATAATAATAATAATAATAATAATAAGTAATGAATAATATAGTAGTAATAAGAATATATTAAATAATGGCCAAAAAGCCAAAATCGTAAATTAATTAAAAAGGGATCAAATTGAATTAAAAATGAGAGTTTGGGGTTAATTTGAAATAAAATGTATGGAAGTGGCCTATTTGAAAGCAGCGTGAAAAGGGGGACCAAAGGGCAATTTTCCCATAAATTAAAATGCGATTGCTTAAAAGGGGATCAATCAATAACCGCGAAAAATTATTGGGCCAATGTTGCAATAATTAAAAGTTTGATTTTAAAAACTAAAAATGCTAAGGGCCGATTGCACAATTAACCCTTCCCTTCAAAAACACGCGGATCCTCTGGAGCGGGTCGGGTCGCGCGCGGGTCAAGGCCAAACGATGTCGTTTTGGGGCCACTGAATCAGGCCCTAAACGGCGTCGTTTTGAAATCCTTATAAAAGCAAAAAATTTTTCTTCCCCCCTTCATTTCAGCTGCTTACTAAAAATTTTCTGCTTTTGTTTCTTTCTTTTTCTCTGCAGGGGGTTGGAGTTTTACCGAATCGGCCGCCATTGTCGTCTTGGCGCCACCGCACACTTGGTGGTAAAATTAAAAAAGGTAACTTTTTCCCTTTTTTGTGTTTATTTCCTTTCTCTTTTTTAGTGTTTCATATTTTTACATATATACAAATACGGGAGAACCAGATCTGAACGTAAGAAAAAAAATAAGAAATACCTTGGGCTTCGACTTGATCTTTCGATGCTTTGGTTCTCCGATTTGAGATTTATCTTATATTTTTATATTTTTCGTTGTAAAATCTCTTGTATTCTATTGATCCAAAAGACAGTGAACCCATACAATGTCCTTCTCCGGCTTTTTATAGCCAAAAGAATAAGAAAAAAAAGGAAAATACATGTTCTCTTGCTTCTCTATTTGGTCCCGTCCTTCGTTTTAATGTCAGAGGTGCAACTTGAGGCGGTGGTCTTTGCAGTGTGGCGATGGTGGTAGTCGTCAGAGGCAGAGGTCAAGTGGGGCGCAAAAGCTAGGCACTTTTAGGGTTTTTTTTTGTTTATTTTTTGATTGGGCTGAAGTGGGCTAGGGTTGGTTTTGGGTTTGTAAATTGGGCTTGGGTTTAGGATTAATTGGGCCGGTGTGTTTGGGTTTGGGGTTTTAATTTTGGGTAGGGTTTAGGTTTATAAAGGGCCCGAGCGAAATTGGGCTTGTACAGCTGCCCCTCTTTGCTCATTGTCGTGCAACGAGAATGGAGAAAAGACTTTCAAAAGGCCAATTTTGTCCGGTCTCGTCGAGTCTTGACTTTTTGGTGCCATTCTTCTTGAGTAGCCTGTTTTAGTCCACCATACCTTGTTGCTTTGATCCACTCCTTTGCTACTTGACGAGATGGGATCTGTGGCTCCAATTTGCTCTTGCTACGACTTGTGACTTGTTTATTTTAGATTGCTCCACCGCATCTCTGAGAGATGAGGTCTTTGGTCTTGACCTATTCCTTTGCTAGTTAAGGCAATAGGACTAAAGCTTTAACCATGCTCCCTACTGGTTAGGGAACCAGGATTCACCTTTGATCTTGCCCCACTACTGGTTAGGGCGACAAGATCTACAATTTTTGATCCATTCCACTACTGGTCAGTGGCAATAGGACGGTGGCCTAAATCATGTTCCCTAGTGGTTAGGGAGCCAAGATTCGCCTTTGATCTTGCCCCACTACTGATTAGGGCGACAAGATCTACATTTTTTGACCTATTCCACTGCTGGTCAATGGCAATAGGATGGTGGCCTAAATCATGTTCCCTACTAGTTGGGAGCTAAGATTTGCCTTCGATCTTGCCCCACCTCTTGGTTGGGGCAACAAGATCTACATTTTTTTGACCTATTCCACTTCTGTTCAATGGCAATAGGATGGTGGCCTAAATCATGTTCCCTCTTCGTTAGGAAGCCAAGATTTGCCTTGATCTTGCCCCACTCTTGGTTAGGCGACAAGATCTATAATTTTGACCTATTCCATCGCCGGTCGGTGACATATAGACGATCTTCAACCTATTCCACCGCTGGTCGGTGGTAATAGGACAATCTTCAACCTATTCCTTTCTTGGTGGTGGCAATAAAACGATCTTACATCTATTCCATCGCGGTCGGTGGCAATAGGGTAATCTTCAATAGTGTTGCTACACCGTCCTCTCAGGGACATATCCTCGTAGACTCGATTTTATATGTTTGTGTTTATGCCAAAGGATGCGATGCTATGATCGGAATGACTCAAATGCTCCCGATTACGCAGGATATGGATGACACTTACATGAATGCGTAATGTCATGAGAATGATGATTTTTCATTAAGATGCAATGATTGTAATAAATCGAATGCTCCTAATTAAATGATATTATGGAGGACATTTGCATGAATGCAGAATGTCATGAGAATTGTCTCTTTCTTAAAAGCCTAGGGCTGTAATTGCTTGCTCGTTTGTCAAGGTCACGGCACGGACGTAATATCTCGTCTGATATCTATGACAGTGAATCTGAAGAAATAATCATGATCTTAGACTCCTCTTCCTCGAACGTTTCCAACCCCTAAGTGTGGTGATTCCTAAACAACAGTCTTGTTTTAGGTTCCTACGCTGTTTAGAGGCTTCCAGAGTAATAGGTGGAACTCCTTTTATGGAAGCATTATGGGTCCATGGGTCATTATTTCAATTGCAAACAATCCAAGGATTTAAAATAACAATGGGATTAATGAAGAATGTAATTGGATTAAATCTACAAAAGTAAACATTATTGGAGTATAAAAAATGGGTAAAAAGAAAAAGTAGGTACCCAGGATATTGCACTGAGCTTCACCAATCGAATCCTTAGAAGGTCATTTTGAGTGAATAGATGTTGGAGATCAGTAGTGCTTTGTAGATGTTCCGAGGTGTAACATTCCTCCTTTTGCTAATCTGGGAGAACAAAAATTGTCACATACCTCCTCTTTCGTACAAATTTGAGCCGCCCTTATCGGGTTTTTGACTCAAAGCCCCTTTGGTCTCAAAGCGCCCTTTACGGGTTTTCGCTTTGGCCTCTCCGATTTTTTTGGGTATTGAAGTGCCCTTTACGGGTTTTCACTTTAGCCTTTCCTTCTTCAAGCATAATACTTTTAGCGAATCAATTTATGGGATTGGATAGATTTTCCCATCCATCTCGGCCAAAATTAGAGCCCTCAGAGAAAGCCTTTTTCACCATATAAGGTCCTTCCCAATTTGGCATCCATTTCTCTCTGAAATCCTTTTCTATGGGAAGGATCTTTTTCAAAACTAAGTCTCCTCGTGGAATTCTCTTGGGACGACTTTTTGTTGTATGCTCACATCATTCGCTTTTGGTACATCCGACCATGACGGATAGCTTTCGATCTCTTTTTTCGATCGATTCAACTGGTCATATCGAGCTTGGATCCATTCGCTTCATCCAATTTCAATTCGGACAATACTCGAAGGGACGTAATTTCAACTTCGATGGGTAAAACCGCCTTCATTAGTAAACCAATGAGAAAGGAGTTGCCCGGTAGAGGTTCGATTGACGTTCGATAGGCAAGAAGGGCAAATGGTAACTTCGTGCCAATCTTTGTAAGTCTCGGTCATCTTCCCTACTATCCTCTTGATGTTCTTATTAGTCGCTTCTCATCGCACTGCTCATCTTTGGGCGATACGGTGATTTAATTGTGATGTCTCGATCTTAAATTGCTCGCAGACTTACGTGATCACCGTTGTTCAAGTTTAACGCATTATCGATATGATCCTCTGTGCATTCCATATCGACATATGATTTCCTTTTAGGAACTTGTCAATCACCGATTTTGTCACATTGGCATATGAAGTGGCCTCCACCCATTTAGTGAAGTAATCAATTACCACGAAGATGAACCGATGCCCATTGGAAGCTTTTGGTGAGATTGGTCCAATGACGTCTATGCCCCACATAGAAAAGGGCTATGGGGAGGTCATAACATGTAAAGGTGAGGGTGGTACATGGATCTTGTCCCTATAAATTTGGCACTTATGACATTTCTTAGCATAATCAATGCAATCTCTTTCTATGGTAGACCAATAATACCCGAATCTCATGATTTGTCTGGCCATTGCGAACCCATTGGCATGTGTTCCGCAGACACCCTTATGGACTTCTTCTAGGATCTGCTTAGCCTCGGCGCCGTCCACACATCTCAATAGCACTTGATCCTTTCTTCTTTTGTATAATACCTTTCCGTCTAAGACATAGTCACAAACTAGTCTTCTCAACGTCCTTTTGTCGTTTTCGGTTGCTTGATCGGGGTATTTATGATCTTTCACATATTGTAGTATATCGTGATACCACGGGTGATCATTTTGCTCCTCTTTTTTCACGCTGTAGCAATGGGGTGGAGCCTCATCAATACTCATTCGTATAGGCCTCATATCCTCCTCGTTGTTTGTTCGTACCATAGAAGCCAATGTGGCGAGTGCATCGACCATCCGATTTTCGCCTCTTGGTAGATAATCGAAAGTGATGTCGTCGAACTCTTTGATCGCTTCTTGGACCAATCTTTTGTATTCACCAATTTGGGATCTCTCGTCTCCCATTCTCCTTTAAGTTGATAAATCACCGGTGTAGAGTCCCAAGATACTTCTAGCACCTTAATTTTATGTTCTATAGCGTACGGATACCCATGATGCAAGCTTCATACTCGCCATGTTGTTTGTACAATCAAAATCCAGCCTACAAGTAAATGGGTAGTGATCTCCGTTTGGGGACACCAGAACTGCCCCAATTCCATTGCCCATAGCATTTGATGCTCTGTCGAAGTTCAGTTTCCAAGGACGACTTTCCGGGGTACCTTCTTCAGTGGTTGCTACATACATTAGGTCTTCATTAGGGAAATCAAAGTCCAAAGGCTCATAATCTGTCAGAGCTCTACTGGCCAGAAAATCCACTATTGCACTTCCTTTTATTGCCTTCTGGTTTACATAAACTATGTCAAACTCAAAAGTAAAATTTGCCATCGCCATCCGTCCATTCAAAGTAGTCGACTCCATTAGATATTTCAGATGGGTCTAGCTTGAGATGAGCCAGTCGATGATACAACATATCTCGCCTCAATCTCCGAAAGTTGTCGGACCACGGCACAACATAGTTTCTCAATTGGTGAGTACCTTGTTTCACACTCATGAACTTTTACTAAGGTAGTATATTATTTTTCTTTCTTTCGACTCATCGTCTTTGGCCGAGCACACATCCCATTGAATTATCAAGTACCGTCAAATAGAGGATTAAAGGCTTCTCGATTAGGCGGTGTTAATAATCAAGGATTGGACAGTAATCGTTTTACTTTGTCGAAGGTCTTTTGACATTCCTCGTCCCACACACCTGGATTGTGTTTTTTAAGAAGACGAAATATGGGATCACATTTCTCAGTCAGTTGTGAAATGAACCGAGCAATGTAATTTAATCTTTCTAAGAAACCTCGAACTTCTTTTTGCGTGCGAGGCAGAGGCAATTCTTGTATAGCCTTGACCTTGTCTGGGTCAACCTCAATCCCCCTTTCACTGACTATAAATCCTAGCAGTTTCTTTGACCTGGCTCCAAAGGTACACTTAGCCGGGTTAAGCTTCAATTGGACTTTCCTCAACCTCAAAAATAATTTTCTTAAGACTTGGATATGCTCCTTTTCGGTTCGGGACTTGGCGATCATATCGTCGACATAAACCTCAATTTCCTTGTGCATCATATCATGGAATAGGGTTACCATGGCTCTCGATATGTTGCTCGCATTCTTCAACCCAAATGGCATTACCTTATAGCAAAAGGTTCCCACATGGTTATGAATGTGGTTTTATCCATGTCTTCGTGAAGCATCTTTATCTCGTTGTATCCGGAGAAGCCATCCATGAATGAGAACAATGAATAACTACCGTATTATCCACTAAGGTGTCGATATGAGGTAACTAAAATTATCCTTCTGCTAGCCTTGTTTAGATCCCAGTAGTCCACACACATTCGTATTTTTCCGCCTTTCTTAGGGACGGGATGATATTGGCTACCCATTCCGAGTACTTAACCACTTGAAAGAAATCTGCGTCAAATTGCTTCTTAACCTCTTCTTTTATTTTCAAGAAATGTCCGGCCTCATCCTCCAAAGTTTCATTGGACTGCTTGTATTCTTCTTTTATAGGCAAACAAAGTGTACCACGATATCGATTGCTTAACCCGGGCATGTCATGATATGACCATGCGAAGACATCCTTGAATTCTTGGAGTAACTCAATGAGGTCTTGCTTTGTCTCTGCGGTGATACTGGCTCCAATCTTCACTTCTTTCTTTTCTTGTCCATCTCCCAGGTTTACTATTTCCACTGATTGTTTGTGAGGTACGATTTGTTTCTCCTCTTGTTTTACCATCCTTAACAGTTCAGGAGCTAAATCACAGCCTTGGTCATCTCCAAAATTCTGAAAATCTTTCGCACCCATATCTTGCTCAAAAGGGTATTCGAGTCACCAGAAAGCGTTACTCAAATCATTGATATTTGGGGACTGTTATGGAGATGAATAAAGGCTCATAGAATCACAAAATCTAGGCATGCTTATTGGTATCATAAATGAAGGATAGAAATATTTAGAAGAATATCTACAGAAAGAATAATGATAATGAATGAAATGAACATAAAAGAAAATTTACTCAAACTATGGCGGAGATGTATTTCATTGAAAATAACGATGCCTTATACAAAATCATGCTTCACAAAAGGGACTCTTATTGCTTCTAGGCTTAAAGCAACAAGTGTGTTCCGAGTATTACTCTGATTGAGTTCTAAAAGCTACGGGAATCTCCTCCGCAGTCCAGTTGTTTAGAATGCTGCCTGGCTCATAGGGGCGGATGCCATTCCAATTTTCTTCCTCAATTTCTCCTTCAGATATAGTGTTGACGTGCACGACTTCTTCATCTTGCATTCCTTGTCCCGGATGGATAACCCCTCCTGATATAAAGGTCTCACGAATATGAGGAATTATCATCGGTTCCCATTTAATCTCATCTCCACCCAAACGCGCTTTCCTTCTTTCTTGCTTCTTTTCTAACTCTTTCTTCTTTTCCTTTGCATTCGGCTTGAATCCTAAGCCAAAGAGGTCTCTTTTTTCCTTCAACCTCGGGACTTCGATTCCTCCTTGGAGATACCTTCCCAATCTCTTTTCAGGTACGGCTCCATTTCTGACCATTAATTGCAAACCCATTTTTGTGGTTTTAGATAACTGGGGCACTGGGATCTTGTTTCCCTCGATGATAAATGTTGCGTTGACGAAATCCAAAGAGCGGAAGGAACAATCAGTTGCTTCGTCATTTGCTTCTAAATATGGTGCACTGTTGGTTATAGTTGCGATGATGTCCTCTTCAGCATTTATTGTTACCAAACATATCTCGTGACTAATTTCAATTTTGTGCAACGATGAGGATCGCCCTCACCGAAAGGTATCCAAGGTCTCTCCAACAAACAGTTATACGACGGCATGATATCCATTACTATGAAATCCACTTCATATGTACCTGGACCGATTAAAAGAGGTATTTCGATCCTCCCCATGACTTTCCTTTCAGTTCCATCGAATGCCCTTACTACATTGTAGCAGGCCTTCATGTGAGAGCTATCAATGGGTAACCGATTCAACGTCGATAATGGCAAAACATTGAGTGCCGATCCGTTGTCGACTAATACCCCTGGTAGCGTGTATCCTTTGCACCGTGTAGTAATATGGAGGGCCTTGATGGAACCCATGCCCTCCGGCGGAATCTCGTCGTCATTAAAGAAAATGAAGTTATCAGGACTTATATTGCTAATTAGACGATCCAACTTGTTAACGGTGATATCATTAGCAACATAAGTTTCGTTCAATACTTTCATCAGTGCGTTGAGGTGCGCTTCTGAGCTTAATAGCAAGTCAAGTATAGATATACGAGTTTACTGCTTATGCAAACCGCCCACGATAATCGTATTCACTATGCTTTAAAACTTCAAGAATTCCTAGCCTCGTCTTCCTTCATCGCTCATTTATAGGAGCTTCTGCTTGGTCACACTTTCTTTCTTTTGTTCGCCCACCAAGGTTTTCTCCTTTGCAAGCTCGGCCCGTGGGTTTGCCGTGTCGTAACAATTCGCTATGAGAGCCTACTTCTTGATTTCCCTTTGCAGTGCTAGACGAGTCTCCTTTCCCGGGAATCGTCACATTACAGTTGTAGTTCCAGGGAACCTTTTTGTTATCTTCATATAAAAATGTCGCAGGTCTTCGGATCACAATCTTCGGAGGCTCCTGGTTTCCTTTCATAGTGCGAGATGAGTCCTCTATTTTAGGAATCGTCAGGTTGCAATTAGAGTTCTAGGGAACCTCTTTGTTGTCTTCATACGAAAGGACCGTCGATTTACAAATCACGATCTTCGGAGTTGTCTTTATCCCGGTTCCATCGTTATTTGGCCGTGAGATGATGACTAAAGGATAGCTATCTTTCGAGACTTTTATTACTGATTCATCTTCCAACATGCAAATGCTTCCTTCTTTTCGGCCTTCATTAATCTCAAAAAACTCCAACTCTTTATTGTCCATCAATCTGCATGTGCGAATTCTCAACTCAAGATACCCGGATTTTATGCCCTTCCATGTTATGAAACTCGCAACCTCTTCTTGTTCTTTCATGCTTTCCTACCTACTTGATACGCCTAATCCTCTCTTCATCATTTCTTTCCAAACTTGTTTCATCGGAGTCTTTACTTCATCAACATTCCTTTTAACTCTCCTTCCCATATTTTCGCCTATCATATTGACCTCATGATTAGGCAATGGTGTCCCGCTACCGGGGTATCGTCTACTTTTATAACGCCCATCTAGATGAGTCTTTCTACTAGTGTTTTGAAAGCAAGCAGATTCTATTGAATGCCCCACAATCCCTACGTGGTACTCGTGACTGCATTCGCGCCATACCACTTAGGTATGGGGGTGCAGGTGGGTTTTAGGTAATGTGGGCAACAACATGTGCATCGAATAAATTTCGTACATTTCCTTGTATGTGACCGGATTGGCGGAATTGAATTTTCTCGTGTTCGCTTTGTATCGATTCCGCTAGAGGAGCCTCGATGATCGCCGACGGCCTTGGGTTGATTTACGTGAATAGGCTTTGATAACCTTTACCTAAGTTATTTACATCGCTTCTTTTCTTTGGGATTGTCTTTCCGTACTTTCTCCCACTTCTATCTTGCCACATCTCGATTGCATTTTCTATCATCTCCCCGACATCACGATGTCCGAGAAGCTTTTTAGTGGCGCTTCCCAAAGATATGATTGATGAAATGAGCTTTCAACGTATTTATAAAGAGCATGATTGTCTCCTTTTCCAAAAGCGGTATTGAACTTGTATGCTACCTCTCTCCATCGCTGGGCATACTGTCTAAAACTCTAGCCCGGCTTTTTCTCCATATTTTGGAGCGTGATTCTATCAGAGCAATATCACCACATGGCTATAATGTTTCATGAAGGCTGCGCTGTAGTCCTTCCATGTCTTGATTTGGGCACGACTAAGTCGATTATACCATTTGGCAGTAGAACTTACCAAACTATCTTGAAAACAATGAATCAAGAATCGGTCATTATTAAGGTGCCCGCCATCCGCCGACGTAACATTGTGATGTGTGCCTGTGACGACTAGTCCCGTTATATTTCTAACTCGTGTTTTGAACTTTGGCGGAAGGACTAAGTCCGGACCGATTTAAGTCTTTAGCATCTATCCCGAACGATGGTCACCGCTTTATTTCTTTAAACTTTTCTTCTAGCCACTTGCAACGGTCCTCAAGTTACTTTGACAAATCTATTTTGCCTTGTCCATTTTCGCTAATTCATCAAATCCGGACTACTGTGGTTGGCGGACTTTCCTCTGGTTAGTACCCGAACCACCAAGAAGATGAAATTGGTATCGCACCAACTGATATTGTGGTCTAATAGTAACGAGCGCCTTTGGGTGATGCACGCTCGAGGCGCTGGGTATTAGGTGGGTAAAACCGGAGGGTAAACAGGTCGCCATTATCATTTCCCAAACTAGTAGCAACGCCTTTCCTTCTCACGTTCATTGGCCAACAATCGCGCCAATTGATTCATCATGCTACTTTGAGATTCTTGCATTCGCTCAATCATGTCTTGTTGTATCTTAATCAATCGCTCTTGCATCCGCTCTTGTATTTCCTTTTGCATTTGTTCTAGTCTCTCCATTCTTTGATCCATGATTTTGTTTTGCCTCGTATTGTACCGATGTTCCGTGGTCACCGCATAATTTAAGGTTCCTTTGTGAGATTTAATGCATATGATGCAATGTGATGTCGATGCATGAAATGTATGTAAAAAAAGGCATTAATTCTGATTCAATTTCTTTTAGAATAACTTTTCTAGAAAACAAGTTTCTTTACATAAAACGGATTACATATAAGGCCTCGCCCTAATACTTAAGGCCTTGATTTCTTCCAGAAGCCCAGCTAACTCTTGACCTTGCTCTGACTTTGATTCGTAAAATAAACTTAATACATCAGCTCGGACTACTAAGGTTTGTAAGTGATCTGCCACTTCTCGCACTTGAGCCACGGCTTCCCCCATAATGTAATCCCGATCTCTGACTTGATTCTAAGAGTGATGAAGTTGCTGCTTCCAGCGCTCCTCTTTGACTTCAAGAAGCTCCATCCGTAGCTCACAACCATGTAAAGTAGATTCTAGCTCTTCGATCCTTGCTTTCATTTCTTCAATTTTACTCAGACTAGCCTTTAATTCGACTACAGAGTTACGGCTACGATACTGATATAATGACCTTTCCAGTTCTGTCACCTGGGCCTTTAATTCCTCTTTCTCTTCTGAGTTTCTACCAAACTTCTTTTCAGAGTAGTTTCTCAAACTTGAGTATCTCTGAGTTCCGCTTCCCATTGATCGGCTCTATGTCTTTCCTCTTCGATTCTTGATGCCATTGTTCGACTTTTTTCCTAATCCAAAGCAATTTTCATTGACCTTCGCAGCTTCTTGTAGTCTGTTTTCAAACTGTCCAAATCCTCCTCGTCCTTATTTTTCCCTTTCCTCAGCTTTTCGGCTTCCAGCTTCTGAATGTCAACATCCAACCCTAACTGCATCTTTTCTTCTTCTAATTGCTCTATCCTTTTCCCTAATTCTATATTCTTTTTCTCAAAATCCTGCTTGATGATTTCGAGCTCCGACGGGATTACCTGCAGGTGTTCTTCCATCGATCGGGTGTTTTCTTGGTCTAAAGTGGGGATATTGTCGTTGATATTCTGACTCCTCCATCGGTCATATTTAGGGGTTGCCATCGGGTTAGTGGCAAACCTTTTCATCCTATGAGTCCGACTCCATGCACTTGCTATTTCGCGAACCCTTTTCTTACAATTGTCTTCTTTATATTCGAACTCGCACTCAATTAGACCTTGTGTTGTAGGTATAAACTGTCTCGATCTGTACTGTCTCAGTACGAGGAGAGGGCATATCCGACACTCCCATATTCCGAGAGAGGAACCCACCAAAATCTCTACACCGATATAGATCTCATCAGGATCATTAAAGGAGCTTTCCATTCTACGCCTTCTTCTTGCGGTTTTGCGTAATCGCCATCCATTTTTCTTCCGTAAGATCGTCTCGCTTTGGTGTTGCTGCTAATTCTTTTAGCGGGAATAGTCCTCGGAGAAGATTCGACCGTGCCTTTTTTGCTTTCCAAAATGACCGTTGAACCATACTAGAAAGAGTCGGCACAACCGGTGAATCTTCCTTCGCCCGCTTCTTCTAAGACGCCGCTTAAGGACTTAAAAGTTTCAAATGTAATTGTAGGAACGTGTGACTCTTCTATCCAATCGTTAATAAATCGAGACCGCCGCTTACATGCCCTAGAGCTTTAGGAAAATAATCACCATAAATGCTCAAGGCAAAATGTCAACCCTTTTCTTCACGCTGTGGTGCTATGATCAAATCCTTAAATTTCTCCAAGGGATGCACTTACAATCTCCTTTTGTTTTATCCGTCAGTCAACCCATCGCCGCTCATTCCCGTAATATTCATCACTTTTTAAGAAGGTGGGGACATTAATGTGTCTTGTATAAACTTTGTCGGTTTGAATTTTGGGCAACGAGTAAAGTCGTATTCTTCTATAATAGGCACCAAATCCGCTTTCCCAAAAGTAAAACAACTATAAGCAAGATTCCAAAATTGGGCTATAGCTCTAATAAGTGTCGGTCTACCCCGATGTCGAAAGAGATAAGGCGTATCACCGTAATGTGATGGGATAGTTGCTTAATCTCGCCATCCCATTGACTCCATATCTCTTTCATCTCTTGAAGATTATTTTGAGTTACACCGATACGTGTGAAGTCCCATAATTCGACACGCGCCCTTCTCAGAAGACTATCACCCTTTTCTTGTTGCGTTGTCTCTACCATATTCTGACCAACCGATTGTCCTCCACTCTATCAAGAAACCCCTTTCCATGAGAAGCTATCTATTTAGCAATTGAATGTGAATCAACACCTTTTTGATGAAGATGCCATGCAAAAATAAAATGAAGCAAATCAAGAATTCAAAAGCAGAAGCAAAGAATAAAATACCTAACTGACAACCACTAGGGTTTGGCACGGCCTACCTAGGGTGGGTTCTTAGGGCTTGCTATATGAGGTTCGGTTCTAAAGTAAGGGTACTGAACTAGCGATTCCTCGATCCTCACCCATTATAGGCTCATATAGACCGAAGTTCGATTCAGAGAATACATTTCCTATGGCTACGGAGATGAAAATCTCACGAAGACATAAGTACGGATGTATCCCAAAGCGATCCACTATCTTGCACGAGGTGAAAACCTCACGAAAGAGTAGTTTCTCACTTCCACTTAAAGGTGTAACCACGACGGTCATGCAATGCGATGCCGAAATTAAAACAACATGCAAGAAAAGATCGCATTTTCAACTTGAACTTTCAAATTTCGGATGTAAGATGTAAAATAATCAATTTATGGCTTGACTTTCCAAAAGCGCCCTCAGTGGAGTCGCCAAGTCGTTACCCTTTTTTTAAAACTGAAAACGACGAGGGTTCGATTTTGAGTTTTAAAATATAAAAAATAGAGTCGCCACCAATCCCTTTTTATTGAGGTGTGATCGTCACCTCAGAAACAGTTGTTTTAATAAACAATTTGATTTATCAAAACAATGGTTTTGGTCTACAAAATCTAGAAAATGAGTTCTAAGTTTGCCACGCACGCAGGAAGGGTTAGCACATTCGACACGCCCAAAATTGGTACCAAAATGATTAATTAGTGTCTTAATGCCTAAGTTTGAAAAGATTTTAAATTCGGATCCTTAAAAATGTTTGATAGTTGAGGCGAAATTTGAGATTTCTTTATTCCGAGAGGATACAAGCATCACATCCAAAGACGTTAGGACGCGATATTCAAGCCTTCAGTAATCAAAGTTATCTCAAGTTCGAGAAATTTATTAAAAGGATGTTTAGTGTTTTAGTCAAATGCATAATCGCAACTCAAAGACGTTAGGGTACTATTCCCTAATTCTTAAATACAAAACATTGCCTTTATTTAAAAACCTTTAAATGGAATGTAGCAATTTTACAAAATGCCTCGTGATCGATCCAATCAAAGAGAAGGCTCAATCAAAACTTGAGATTTTTTGTCCCGAAAAGATATAAACATCACGCCCATTTCGTTAGACGCGTTGTTTTAATCTCTCGTGATCAAAATCGCCTCGTGATTTGCGAAACTCGTAAAGGGATGTTAAGTTACTTAGTTAAACGGAAAATCGCAACTCAAAGACGTTAGGGCACTATTTTCCTAATTCCTAAATACGAAACATCACCTTCATTTTGAAAACCTTTAAATGGAATATGATGATTTTCAAAATACATTTTGTGTAGTAATAACATGAAATTAAGAAAGATAAACGCAAATATAAATATAATAACTATAAGAATACGAATAATAATAATATGACAATGATTTGAAACAATGATAATGCTATACCAATATGAATAATACGATACACAATATTAGTGGTAAAATAGAATAATAAAATTACAAATGATGAAAATTAAATAATAAGATAATAAAATACAAGACAATTGGTAATAATATAAAATGATGGTAAACTAATAATAGTAAAAGATATGTATATGATAGTAATAATCATAACATGCTAATAATAATAATAGCAAATCGATGATGATAATAAAATATAAATTAGCAAACAAGATAATAGTAACGTGTATATATATATTATAAAGAAAATATGATGATAGCGATAATAATATAAAGAATGGTGATAATAACATTAATAATGATGATGATAATAATAATAATATAATAATAATAGAAACTATCGGTAAACAAAATGATAAAGAAAAAATATACGATCTAAAATGAATAATATGGATAATAATAAGGTAGTAAAATAGTAATAATAGTAGGACTAATAATACAAAAATGATAATAATAACAACAATAATAAATATAATAATAATAATAATAATAAGTAATGAATAATATAGTAGTAATAAGAATATATTAAATAATGGCCAAAAAGCCAAAATCGTAAATTAATTAAAAAAGGGGATCAAATTGAATTAAAAAATGAGATTTTGGGGTTAATTTGAAATAAAATAGAAGGGAAGTGGCCTATTTGAAACGCGCGTGAAAAAGGGGGGACCAAAGGGGCAATTTTCCCATAAATTAAAACGCAGCGTTTAAAAGGGGGACTGAATCGCAAACCGCAAAAAATTATTGGGTCAATGTTACAATAATTAAAAGTTTGCTTTAAAAACTAAAATGCGGAAGGGCCGATTGCGAATTAACCCTTCCTTCAAAAACACGCGATCCTCCTGAGCGGGTGGTCGGCGTCAAGGTCGAGGCCAGCTAAACGACGTTTGGGGCCATCGAATCAGCCCTAAACTAAGGCTGCTTTGAATTTATAAAGCAAAAATTTTTCTTCCCCTTCATTTCATTGCTTACTAAAATTTTCTCGCTTTTGTTTCTTTCTTTTCTCTGCTAGGGTTGGAGTTTTACTGAATTGACGGCCATTGCCGTGTTTGCCACAAGACTACCACCACACACTAGTGGATTTAAAATTAAAAAGGTAACTTTTTTCCCCTTTTTTTGTGTTTATTTCCTTTCTCTTTTTTAGTGTTTCATATTTTTACATATATACAAATACGGGAGAACCAGATCCGAACGTAAGAAAAAAAATAAGAAATACCTTGGGCTTCTGACTTCGATCTTTCGATGCTTTGGTTCTCCGATTTGAGATTTATCTTATATTTTTTATATTTTTTTGGTGTAAAATCTCTTGTATTCTATTGATCCAAAAAATAGTGAACCCATACAATGTCCTTCTCCGGCTTTTTATAGCCAAAAGAATAAGAAAAAAAGGAGAATACATGTTCTCTTGCTTCTCTGTTTGGTCTTGTCCTTTCGTTTTAATGCTGCAGGTGCAACTTGAGGGCGGTGGTCTTTGCAGCGTGGCGTGGTGGCGATGCCGAGGCAGAGGTCAAGTGGGCGCAGGTTAGGCACTTTTGTGGTTTTTTTTGTTTATTTTTGATCATACCAAGTAGGCTAGGTTGGTTTTGGGTTTGTAAATTGGGCTTGGGTTTAGGATTAATTGGGTCGGAGTGTTTGGGTTTGGGGTTTTAATTTTGGGTAAGGGTTTAGGTTTATAAAGGGCCCGGGCGAAATTGGGCTTGTACAATTCACATCGCAGTTTTGGAAGAAATTGCAAGATGCTTTAGGTATTAAACTACACTTTAGCACAGCTTTTCATCCGCAGACAAATGGTCAACCTGAACAAACCATTCAGATACTTGAGGATATGTTGAGATGTTGCATCCTCGAGTTTAAAGGTACATGGGAACAATACTTACCTTTGATTGAATTTGCTTATAATAATAGTTTTCAATCTAGTATCAAAATGGCACCCTACGAAGCTTTGTATGGTTGTAAATGTCGTACACCATTGTACTGGACCGAGCTCAGTGAAAACAAGATACACGGGGTTGATTTGGTTAAACAAACTGAACAGAAAGTGTCAGTGATCTGTGATGGTTTGAAAGCTGCATCAGATCGTCAAAAGTCTTACGCAGATTTGAAACGTAAAGACATTGAGTTTTGATTGGAGATCGAGTATTTTTGAAAGTTTCACCGTGGAAGAAAGTACACAGATTCGGTCGTAAAGGCAAGTTAAGTCCGAGATTCATTGGACCGTATGAAATTATAGAATGTATCGGTCCGGTTGCTTATAGATTGCAATTACCACCTAAATTAGAAAAGATTCATAATGTCTTTCATGTCTCGATGCTTCGAAGATATCGATCTGATCATTCACATGTGATTTGCCCGACAGAGGTTGAGATTCAGCCTGATATGACATATGAAGAAGAACCGATTTGTATTCTGGCTCGAGAGATAAAAGAATTGAGAAATAAGAAAATTTCGTTAGTTAAGGTACTGTGGCAAAAGCACGGAGTTGAATAAGCAACTTGAGAGTCTGAGGACACAATGAAAGAGCGTTATTTGAACCTATTTACCGGTAAGATTTTCGGGGAAGAAAATCCCTAAGGGGGGAGAGTTGTAACAGTTCGAATTTGACCCTAATCGGAACGGTAGTTTCGGGACCACGAATTCAAGCCCGAAAAATATTTAAATATTATTTTCTGTGTTAATTATATGTGAATTAGTATGTGTGAAAGTTTCGTATAAAAATATGATTGTTTGTATGCTTAATTAAACAAAAAGGATTTAATTGCGTAAATCGTAAAAGTTACAAACTATAGTGAAAAGTGCTTATGTGATAGTGGCTTTTTAATATGGAGTCCTTAAAGGCAAAAAGCTAATTTTTAAGTTAGTGGTCATTATGGACATAAATAACCTTATGTTTAATGAATGGTTATTTTATAACAAAGGTTAATTTGGTAAAATAATAATAATCATAATATATGTATTAATAAAACAAAGTAAGGCCATTATCATCTTTTATTTCTCTTGGCCGAATGTAAAGAAAAGAAAAAGAGAATGGTGAAAGCCTAGGTTCGGCCATTATTGAAGCTAAATTCAGGATCAAGAACAAAAGAAAAAGGACTTGGATCGGGGAAAAGCGAAAATAATCGAATAGCTAGTTTTTGTCGTCCGACGATATCCGAGGTAAGTCTCTAAGAAAATCATCATCGTAAATTATTTATGTAACTTAGTATATGCTAAAATTTGGAACCATTGTAACTATATATGAATTAGCCGAATTTGGCTAAGTATAATATATGACTTGGTTAAGTTATTTGAGTGATATGTGCTATTGAATGTTCGTACAATGAGTTTGAAATGAGTAAAAGATTCGATATATGAAATGAGTCAGGTGAGACGACTTAAAGTATTACTATTCAGGCTTTGAGCCTAGCAAGCCTGAGACGACTTAAAGTATTACTATTCAGGCTTTGAGCCTAGCAAGCCTTGGGCTGGTGAACTTATCGAGCTTTATGCCTAGCAGGCTTATTGCCGGTGAATGATTATCAGACCTCAGGTCTAGTAAGCTTAGTGCTGGTGTGTGATTCAGGCTTATGCCTAGTAGGTTTTATACAGGTGATTTATAATACGAGCTTATGCTTACGAAATGATTGAGTTATGGTGGCAAATAAACAAGCTAAAGCTTATTTAAATGAATTAGATTATTCGGCCATAAGGTATGTATTGATATAAGTACATGTTATATGTGATGCTTATTGAATAAGTAAGTTGATAGAGAATGTGTTTGCATATTCGGCATTTTGGTTATGTGGATAGTATGATATTAAGTTGATATTGTTTACTTGCAAACATGAGAGTATTAAATAAATGTATGAATATTTATACATATATAAGTTCGCCATATGGAGATTTTATGTATATACATTCGATATGTGGAATTATTTATATAAATATATGTACATTCGATTGTATGTAGTTAAGTTGCACATGGTATTTATTAAATTGGTGGTATTCGACTATGATGATCCAATTGTGCTATGTAATTATATTAAGGTTATAAAATGATTGGTGTATAATATTGAATGTTTGATTATGTAGTTATATTTGCTTAAGACTTACTAAGCTAAGTTAGCTTACTCTGTATGTTTGTCACTCTGTTTTATAGATTTTGGTCAAGCTATGAGCTCAGGGGATCGTCAACGAAGTCATCCACACTATCGACTTATTTTGGTACTTTAAAGCTTGAGTTTGAACTTAAGGCATGTATAGGCTAGTTGATTACATAGTTAACATTTTAATGATGTAAATATAAGCCATGCGAAAATGGCTTGGTTTAAATGTTAATGATCTAATGTCTAAATGGTCTTGTTCGTAATATGTACATGTTTTGCTTGAACTTCGAATCTAGTGTTGATATTAGTTCATGTTAAGTGTGTATATATATATATGATTTGGCATGAGGTTTTAGTTTATGACTTATAATTACTACCTTTGGAAAGTTGACATTTGTGAATTTGCATATGTTTAGGTTATGCATTGATGAAGGCTACTAATGAAGTGATTAATTGAAATGTGAATAAATTAGAGATCAGTTATATTATGTATTGCATATTCGGTCAAAAGATGAAATCATAAGTTAAGTAATTGGAAATGGCATATTCGGTTAAGGTTACATTTGTGCATGTGTATTAAGATCATTATATGTGTTTTGGGCAATGAGAGGGATGTTTGGTATTTTGGTTCGGTTATGTTCTTACAAATGAATTGAGGTATACTTTGGTTGGATGAGTTTATTTGGTCTATTTGAATTCGGTAGAACAAGGTATCATTGCTACCACATATATGTATGTTTAAATGTTGTGATTGTTATCTAGTTTTAGGAAGTAATTATGAACATGTGTATAATCGGTTAAGATGGCTTAAGTAACCAAATGAATAGTATCCTTGTTATTTGTTGCAATTGTTAATTTGAGAATTTTACTAAAGAGGATTAAGGTATGCATGTTATTGATTAAATATGTTTAAAAAAAATGAAACTGTTCATAATGCGTTCGGTTGTGACTATGTGATTTGTAAATGTTGTGGTGACTTGTGCTATGTTCAGTAATGCCTTGTAACCCTAGTCTAGTGACAGATACTGGTTAGGGGTGTTACATATATGCTCATATGAACTGTGAATCAGTATGCTCATTTGAGTTGAAGATCAGTATGCTCTCACGAGCTATATATCGGTAACCTTAATGACATGTCATTTGTATCCTACGAATTCTTAAGGTTCAAACGGGACTCGGTATTTGTCGAACTTTGTTGGATATGCAATCATGTAAATTTATAACAATTCACAACTCATAAATAATTTAATATAAAACATATAAACAGAATTTAATCACATGAACTTACCTCGACATGTAAACGTAGATATGGGGCGATTAGTCCGAGACTTTCTCTTTGCCTCGATCTAACTCCATACGAGGTCTAACTGGATCTATACATATAAATTTAACTCAATTCAACATGTAATTTATTCAATTTAATCCAACACATAATTTTTACAAAATTATCATTTTACCCTTATACTTTTAATTCTTTGTAATTTAGCCCCTAGGCTCGGAAAATAAAATTCATGGAATTCTACCCTTACCTAAGCCCAGTTGAATATTATACAAACTTATAGTATCCCACATATTTCATTAATTTACAAACTATACCATGAATTTATCACATTTTTCAATTTAACCCCTAATTGATAATTTTATCAAAATTTATTTACAAAAGTTGTTTATTTAAAAACAACCATCCATTTTCTATCATCAAACTTTAAAACTCATGTATATTCATCAATGGTAAAACCCTAATAGTTTAACAGTTTCACAAAATAGTCTCCGAGCTAGTTAGATTAAGCTACAACGATCCTGAAAACATAGAAATCATAAAAAAAAAATGAGACAAAAATGCATACCTAATCAAGGTGAACAGCTTAGATGAAACCTTAAGCTTCTATGGCTATATTTTTCTCTTCATATTCGGTTGATGATGATAATGGAAGATAATGGCTTGTTTTATTTTAATTAATTATAACTTAAATTACTAATTTCTAAAATTAACCTTAAAAATTCATCCAATTTTCAATAATGCCAAACCATTAAAATCCACTATCAAATCTAATGGTCTAATTACAATACAATGACTTCCACTTTAAAGTTCTATAACCATCTAATACATTTAGCTATTAGAACTCAACTTTTGCACTTTACGCAATTCAGTCATTTTTATCAAATTGAGCATGTAAATGGTAAAATTTCTTAACAAAATTTTTATACGATATTACTATCATATTTTAGACAATAAAATAATCATAAAATAAATTTTTTGACTTCAAATTTGTGGTTCCGAAACCACTATTCCAATTTCATTGAAAACGGGTTGTTACACTGCTTTAGGAATGTAGATTTTCAAATTGTTCTCTACCTAAGAATTTTAAAATTCATAGTTGGGAAAAAAAATCCACAAGTTGTATCATACTTAAGAGGTTTTGCCTTGTTCGACCGCTTTGGAGGTCGAAGATTTTTACTTGCGGTCTTTGGTTTTACTAGCGACAAGCTTTGCTCTCGCTAATTGTTTTAGCGGCTCCGGCTCTTTGTCTGCGAACATTGTTTTCACAGCTGGGATCTTTGCTCTTACTAACCGTTTTAGATGCTGCAGCTCTTCGCCTGCGAACCTTATTTTTACAACTAGGAGATTTGCTATCGCTAACAATTTTAGAGGCTACTACTTCGCTTGCAAACATTATTTTTACATTTGAGAGTTTTGTAACAACCCAAACCCGGCCCAAACTTTATGGCCAAATCTAGCTTGTTACAGTAGAAAACATTTTAAAGAAAGTCGTTTTTCTAAATTGGTTTATGTTGTTGAAAACCTTTTTGTTTGATTGTTTTGTAAAAGCTTTACTTAGTGCTTATTTGAGAAATTTATTTAAGCCGAGTTATAATAAAACTTTGAAGGTGCCCGATGGCATGTTAAAAACAATTTTCGTTTTAACTTGGAAAACATGTGATTTAAATATTAATAACAAAGTTTAAAACAAAGTATCCAACATATGAAAAGTAGCAAAACAAAATATCGTGAGGCCTTATTACATCCAAATAGAATAAAACCCAAAAAAAAAGTATCACAACCGAAATTAAAGTTCATTTAAATTAAATCCATCGCATGGCCACCTCGAGTCCATCCGGCCCATATCCGCGATCTATGCATCACCGAAAAATTAAGGAGAAGGTGAGTCACCAAGACTCAAGATGTAACCCTTCCCGATTTTAAACATTTTCATACACAACATATAACAATTAACGGCATAATATTATGTGCCCCAACCTAGCCAACCAATCGCCATAGCCTACCCCTGCTTGGTACCAAACCACTGGTGGTGCTAAACCACCGGTGACATATAGTCACGATGTGATGCCAAATCACCGGAGGTGCTAAACCTCCGTGTCCATAGACACGATCGATTGATGGGGCCAACCCATCGATGATGCCAAATCACCGCGCCAATCCCTTAAGTAATATGGGCCAACCCATTGTGGAGCTAAGCCACCGACGAGACGAATGAGGTACCAAACCTCCTGAGGTACTAAACCTCTCGGTGACCGTAGTCACAGCAGTGTTACTAAAACATCGGTGCCCGCTCGGCACAATAATATCGCCTCCACTCATTAATCCCACATCACCATGTATACATATCATGTATCAATACATCATGCTTACCAAAAGCATCAATAACACATTCATATTAATGTACTTACCGTAATCACCACTCATACCATTATAGTATTAATCCGATGCTACACAAGTCAAAGTTAGCATACATAACACTCAAAGACATTTAAATAATTATACGTGTATGTACACACTGTCAGCCTTTGGATGCTCTAAATCCCAAAAGAAGAGTCGGCCACCCTAGATCTACTTGTCCCTATATTCGCCATAATAGAGTTAGTGATATGGGCCATTCGCCAAACCAAATAATTTGAGAAGGGTTCTTGTGAACCCGAACCTTACCTTTGTCCTTTCTTGCCCTAATCACAAGACTCAATTCCAGCCTCGCTATGCCAACCACCATCGATTAGTAACACACCGATAGCCTTCGCTTTTAATCATTAACCGACTTACTAGAATAGCACTCTATTTACCATAAATCCTTACCACCTACTTACCAATCGATTGACTAAGGAATGGAAGATCCGCCTTTCGCTTTGAGATCCTGAGTTTCCTAGAGAGAAATCGGTTTCACAAGGGTGTTAATACACTATTGAAATCGGCACTTACCCCCTTATGGATGTCGACAGAGACACGTAAGAGAAGGAAACAAAATAGTATTCGCTAATACTTTTACCGCTTCAATATTCGCCAAGTCTATAGAGTAGAGGAAGGAATTTGAATGTGGGTTTTGCAAAAGAAGTAGAGAGGCTTTTCAGGTTGAAAAGGAGTGAAAAGATTGGAGAGATGGAATATGGAAGTAGAGAGGAAATTCGCTATTGCCAAAGGAGTAAAAAAATAAAAGATGAAAGAATGCTTGAAGAGAATTTTGGCACTTAGCAAAATGACAAAAGGCAAACAAGGTGACAAGGTTGAACCTTTTATAGGCATTCTAAGATCCCCTAGTGGCCTTGCTGGCCCACCTCCCCATGAGGTGTTTAAATTTCGACAACCACTTACAACCTCTCCTCGCCACTCATTTGATTTAATTCAAATCATTTGAAAAATAATCCAATAATAATTCATAATATCCTTGATTATCACTAATTATCCTTAGATAAAAATCTATTAATTCCCAAATAATCAAATAATCTCTTAATAATCCAAATAATTTCCTTATTATCACCTATTATCTTGTTTATCTAAATAAACTAATATCATCCTAATTATCCTTAGAATTAAACAATTAAAAAATCCAATTTAAAAATGCTCATATTATCCTTTAATATTGAAATAAAATTTGAGCATTTTCTCTCTTGTTGTCGCCCAAACAAGGTGCCAAAAGGAGAATTTCATGACTCAACCAAGGCTCTCCCTCACCCCTTGTATGCCACTATTAGGCTCTTAAGTGGCCCTCCTTGCCACTTATTCTAGGCTCATTTTATGACAAATTATCCCTTACTTATTCTTATAACCCCACTTGTTAAGGCTCCCACCTTTAAAGCTAGAACCTAAATTTTTACCAAATTGAGCCTACTCAAGGCCTTTGATTAAACCATATATTTCCATAAATAATATCACAGTAGCTCCATCATACCAAATAATTATTCAATCACAAATAGCCCCTAACTTAGGATGTTACGTTCTACCCCTTAAAATAAATTTCGCCCTCTAAATTACCCGGTTAAAAGAGATAGGGTATTGTCGCCGATCACATCCTCGGGTTCCCATGTAGCTTCCTCTGCTCCATGGTTCCGCCATAGCACTTTCACTAAGGGCATCGACTTCCCACGCAGTAACCTTTACATCTCTATCCAAGATTTGAACCGTTCTTCCTCAAAAGATAAGTCCGAGTTGACCTCGATTTCTCACAGTACCACGTGTGATGGATCCGACCGATACCGCCTAAGCATCGACACATGAAAGACGTTATGGATCCGACTTAACTCCATCGGCGCTCAAGTCGATAAGCCACCGGCCCTACTCGCTTCAACATCAGATATGGGTCGATAAACCTTGGGCTTAGCTTTCCTTTTCGCCTAAATCTCAACACCTTTTTCCAAGGTGATACCTTTAGAAAACCTTATCTCCTACATCATACTCCATTTCCTAGCGCTTCAGTCAAGATAGGACTTCGTCTATCTCGATGCTTCCTTAAGACGAGCCTCAATCACCTTAACTTTGTCCTCCGCTTTCGCAACCAATTACGGGCCCAACACTTGTCGTTCCCCAACTCGCCCAACACGCTTGAGTCCGCATTTTCGCCCATACAAGGCTTCGTATGGTGCCATCCGATGCTTGCTTGGTAACTATTATTGTAGGCGAACTTGCTAATGGTAAAAATTCCTCCCAACTACCTCGAAATTCCAAGACACAACCTCTTAACATATCCTCTAGGATCTCAGATAACCCTTTCTCGATCGCCCGCCTAATCGTGGATGGAAAGTCGATCAAATCCAATCTCGCACTCCAAAGCTTGATGCAATGCTTTCCGTAACCTCGACGTGAACCTTGGATCTCTATCCGAGATAATCGATATTGGCACACCATGCAATCTGACTATATCAGCCACATACAACCTTGCTAGCTTCTGGAGTAAGTAGTCCATTCTCACTGGTACGAAGTGAGCTGACTTGGTCAAACGGTCCACTATTACCCAAATTGCATCCTTCTTGCTGGGCGTAAGGGGTAGCCCACTAACGAAATCCATGGTGATCCTCTCCCATTTCCATTGAGGAATCTTTACCAGTTGAAGTAGTCCCGATGGTAATCGATGTTCACTTGACCGCCGACATGTCGACACTTTCCTATTTAATTCGTTATCTCACGCTTCAACCTGTGCCACCGTAACTATTTCCGCAAGTCTCCATACATCTTGCTACCTCCTGTGATGCATAGTGTATGGGCGCTATGTGCATCTCGAGAATTCTTCGCTTAGCTCCACATCTTCTGAATATGTACGCCCTTGAAAACATAATACACCATCACCACCAATTCGCACCTTCTAAGCCACCATCCCGAACTTGCATTCTCTTAGCATTTAACCCTTCATCCACTAACTGCTTGTCCTTGATCTCCTCGATCCACGCTGGCTTAACTTGAAGTTTCGCTAAAAGACTCCCATCGTCATAAAGACTCAACCGAGCAAACATTGCTCTTAAGTCCGCCACAACCTTTCGGCCAACGCGTCTACCACCACGTTGGCCTTGCTCGATGATACTCTATTGAACAATGAGTCCTTCAACAGCTCAATCCATCATTGCCGTTCGTGTTTAGATCCTTCGAGTCAAGATACCTCAAACTCTTATGATCCGTGATAGACTATCGACTTCTCCCGTAAAGGTAATGTCTCCATATCTTCAATGCGAAACAACCGCCGCTAACTCCAAGTCGTGTGTCGGGTAGTTAACCTCATGCGATCTTAATCGACGGATGCATAGGCTACTACCTTTCCATCTCAAGATCAACACACATCCTAAACCAAAGGTGAGATGCATCACAATAGATCGTGAACAACTTCCCCGCCTCAGTCGTACTCAAAACCGAGCTTCGCCGTAATTTTCTCAACTTATCAAAACTTTCACGCTTTTCCGACCATACAAATGGTACTCCTTTCCTTAATAGCTTCATCAATGGCGCTGCGATCGAGAGAATCCTTCTACAAATCTCCGATAGTACCCGCTAAACCCAAAAACTTCAGATTTCAACCACCGACTTAGGCGGTTTCCAATCCAAGACCGCTTCAATCTTATGGGATCCACTCTAATTCCTTCGCCGATACTACGTGACCTAAGAATGCCATTTCCTTAGCCAAAATTCGCACTTACCGAATTTGGCGACAATTGCTTCTCCTCAAGATTTGTAGCACTATTCGCAAATGTTTGTCATGCTCCTCCTCCGTCCTTGAGTAAACCAAGATGTCGCCAATGAACACCACGATTTAATTGGTCCAAGTATCACCGAAATACCCTATTCATCAAGTCCATGAATGCCGCGGTGCATTGGTTAACCCAAATGGCATCACTAGGAACTCGTAATGCCCATACCGAGTTCGAAAAGCCGTCTTGTGAACATCAGCCTCTTTCACCTTAAGCTGATGGTAACCCGACCTAAGGTCTATCTTCGAAAATACCGACGCACCTTCGCTTGATCGAACAAGTCGTCAATCCGAGGCAACGGATACTTGTTCTTGATCGTTAACTTGTTCGCTTAGCGATATTCGATACACATCCGCATAGAACCGTCCTTCTTCTTGACAAACAACACCGGTGCTTCCCACGGAGATATACTAGGTCGAATAAACCCTCTATCCAAGAGCTCCTGAATTTGAGCCTTCAGCCCCACCAATTCTTTTGGTGCCATTCGATACGGTGTTATAGATACTGGTGTCGTTCCATGTAACAAATCTATACCGAATTCAACTTCCCGATCCGGAGGCAAACCCTAAGTTCCTCCGGGAACATCATCAATTCCCCACTGCTCAAACTTTTTCATCACTGATTCCTTAGCCTCCAAGGCACAAATTCGAACCATAAACGCCTCACACCCTTTTCTGACCATCCTTTTAGCCTTCAAGGCCGACACCACATTAGACAGGTAATTTCTTCGATTACCGATCATAACCACTTCATCCCCTTCTGTCTTCTCAAGAATCATGCGCTTAGCAGCGCAATCCAACCTTGCCTGGTACCTAACCAACCAGTCCATTCCAAGGATCAAATCGAACTCCCCAAACGGCAGTTCCATCAGATCAGCCACGAACACAACCCCTTGGAGTTCTAGGGGTACATCCCTATAAAGTTTGTTCATAACTACCGAATGGCCTAAAGGGCTAATTATAGTCATCTCCCTATCGCTAGCCTCAGAGTCTAGGTTCAAAGTCCCTACCACACTACTCGCTATGTATGAATGCGTTGAACCCACATCAATTAATGCAACATAAGGAAGACCAAAAATCGAAACGCATCGGTTATGACATCCGGCATAGGCCACTCTCCTCGCGATGCCTCACCGCATAAACTAAGCCAGCCGCTTTGCTCTCAGATTGCGCGCCTCGCCTCGAGTACCGCGACCACGATTAGCACCATTTCCCCCTCTACCATTACCACGACCTCTCTGTGGTCCCACACCTCTATCCTGAGTACGATTCTACGCCTCCGATTGATTTCGAGCTCGCTTTCAAGGACAATCCTCACGTGGTGTTCCGAGACCCACATTCAAAGCAACCCCGCCACCACCCAACAACCTCCCTAATGGGCTTTTCCACGGCGATTACATCGTGACTGGTTTCGATTAGCGATCATGGGCCTTGTCACCGACTTGGCCCACTGTTCGCCTTTTTCTCGATCATTACCACCGACCCAGATGGCCCAAAACCTCTCTTCGCTTGAGCCTATCGAGTTTTGCCTCACAGTTGTTTTGATACCCTCGCTACCTTAGCCTTTTCTACTAGGGACAAAACTCCTAACCTCGTCATGAGCAATCGCAACCTCAAATCATCTCTCAAATTTCGCCTTCAAACGGACACAACGCTCATGTTCAGAGCCACAATGCCTTTCGATATCTACTCAAATTTTAGAAACTCCTACCATACTCCGTCACAGCACTTAGTTCCTTGTACTAACCCGTAAAAGTTTTCCTTTGAGCATCAAGATATGGTGCCTACATATTTCTTCCGAAAAGCGGTTTGGAAATATTCCCACGTGAGATCATCTCGTGGCTCCATCCCAACCGTGAGCCACCACTGCACGCTTCATCCTTCGAAGTTTACATCGCCTTTCAACTTCTCTTCATTGGATGTGTCAAGGTCGTCCATGATCCTTTCCGTTGACTCCAACCAAGATTCTCACGTGACTCTGGCGCCACTCTCGACACACATTCAAAACACCTCGGCTCCGTTGGACCGAATTCGCCAGAATGATTTGAGCTCCAGATTTCCACCATTTCACCACAATCTCCGAACTCGAATATCGCTATGACATGCCTCACCTCCGCCCCGATCTCGCTTCCTCACCCAAAAGTGGAGGTGGTGGTGGGTGGTACATCGTTTTGAAACCCGACCTGACCCGACGGGTTCAGATACGACCATCCTACCCCTACCGTATCCACGGCGTCCACGCCCTCTAGAACTCATTCTATCTAATGCGCTTTTAACTGATTAAGAAAAATTTTATGGATTAGTAATTTGTTCCATTGATTACGCAAGAAATTTTATGAAGGAATTTTAATTAGAGATTCTTTCGTGCAAACAAGGTTTCATTTTCTATCTTAGTTCACACAAGGAGTATATACATTCATTCCTTAACACTTTCTATACCTATTCGCTCTTCGGACATTTCGCCTGCTTTCTATCCTGTGGTATTTTCGTTATTTTCCTATAGGGGTATTTTCAGTAATCAAACCGAGAAATTTCCAAAACTTTAATAAAACAGTCACCCAAAAAAATTGAAGAGCATTTCTAAAAATTTTGTAAAATTTGAAGTTATGGCATTATTTCTAAACCGTGGGTATTTTGGTAATTTTGTCCATCGTGGTAATTTTGTAAATTTTGCACGTCAAGATGTTTTTAACAATTGTAAAACTCGAGGGTCCTTTTGCAAATTTTTCTTTCTTAAACGTTGTTGTTTGCAAAAGTTCAAAAGTCAAGGTCATTTTGGTAATTTTGCGTTTGAGGTATGTTGTAATTTTCCAAAACCAAATTATTTTATTGATAATTTTCAAAGCAGGTTGAATATTTGAGAAGTAGTTGAAATTTTGGACAAAATCATTGAGTTGATATTTTATGAACCAAGGGCATTTCCGTAATTTTACCCCTTATGGCATTTTCGTAATTTTCCACAAATCAAACTTTTCGGAAAACATTGTAAAAGAGTTGTTCTTATGTTTGAAAGAGTGATTTTAAAAGTTTTAAAACCAAGTTTTTTGTTTCATTCTTTTTGAAAATCAAGGCTAGTTCCTTTCGGGTTTTAGTCATTATGTTTAGCCTATGACCGAGCCCTCTTGGTCGTGGTGAACCAAAGCTACGCACTGTGTGTTTCGTGTGGAGAGGAGGTGAGTCACACGGACCGCTTAAATACCAAGCTCCCACCGAACCTTTCTAGACATGCACAAAGGTTACCACACCATCGAGCCCTCCGAGTTAGGGTGAACCCAAGCTACGCACTGTAGGATACTGCCAAGAGGTGGTGAGTCACCTGACCGCTTAAATACTGTGCTCTTCCGGTTCCAATCCTAGACATGCATGTGGGTTGCCACACCCTAGCTCAAGAACTTGGTCATAGGTTGGTTGAGTTCATTAAGTCTTATGTTCCGCTCGTGTTTGAGTAATCTAACCTTAGGGTCCAAGTCCTATAAGACTATTCTACGTTCCATGCTTCCTACCCTTCTAAAAAAATATTTCACCAAGAGGTTTAGAGGTACTTACCTGGGCGGATAGTTGCCGGAGACTCGGGCCATGCCGTTCAAAAACCTGAAAACATTTTAAATTCTTTAATAAGGCCTACAAATCATAAAACTAAATCTTTTTGGGCCTTAGGCCCCCACAGCCGAGCTTTGAACTGGGCTCTGATACCAACTTTGTAACAACCCAAACCCGGCCCAAACTTTATGGCCGAATCTAGCTTGTTACAGTAGAAAACATTTTAAAGAAAGTCTTTTTTCTAAATTGGTTTATGTTGTTGAAAACCTTTTTGTTTGATTGTTTTGTAAAAGCTTTACTTAGTGCTTATTTGAGAAATTTATTTAAGCCGAGTTATAATAAAACTTTGAAGGTGCCCGATGGCACGTTAAAAACAATTTTCGTTTTAACTTGGAAAACATGTGATTTAAATATTAATAACAAAGTTTAAAATAAAGTATCCAACGATGAAAAGCAAAAAACAAAATATCGTGAGGCCTTATTACATCCAAATAGAATAAAACCCCAAAAAAAATATCACAACCGAAATTAAAGTTCATTTAAATTAAATCCATCGCATGGCCACCTCGAGTCCATCCGGCCCATATCCGCGATCTATGCATCACCGAAAAATTAAGGAGAAGGTGAGTCACCAAGACTCAAGATGTAACCCTTCCCCGATTTTAAACATTTTCATACACAACATATAACAATTAACGTGCATAGTATTATGTGCCCCAACCTAGCCAACCAATCGCCACAGCCTACCCTGCTGTGGTACCAAACCACCGGTGGTGCTAAACCACGGTGACATATAGTCACGATGTGATGCCAAATCACCTGGAGGTGCCAAACCTCCGTGTCCATAGACACGATCGATTGATGGGGCCAACCCATCGTGTGATGCCAAATCATGGCGCCAATCCCTTAAGTAATATGTGGGCCAACCCATGTGGTGCTAAGCCACTAGGACGAGACGCAATGAGGTACCAAACCTCTGAGGTACCACCTCCGTGACCGTAGTCACAGCAGTGTTACCAAAACACTGTGCCCGCTTTACACAATAATCACGCCTCCACTCATTAATCCCACATCACCATGTATACATATCATGTATCAATACATCATGCTTACCAAAAGCATCAATAACACATTCATATTAACAGTACTTACCGTAATCACCACTCATACCATTATAGTATTAATCCGATGCTACACAAGTCAAAGTTAGCATACATAACACTCAAAGACATTTAATAATTATAGGTGTGTATGTACACACCGTCACCTTTGGATGCTCTAAATCCCAAAAATAAGAGTCGGCCACCCTAGATCTACTTGTCCCTATATTCGCCATAATAGAGTTAGTGATATGGGCCATTCTACCAAACCAAATAATTTGAGAAGGGTTCCTTGTGAACCCGAACCTTACCTTTATCCTTTCGGTTCCTAATCACAAGACTCAATTCCCGCCTCGCCTCGCCAACCACCATCGATTAGTAATAATACCGATAGCCTTCACTTTTAATCATTAACTAACTTACTAGAATAGCACTCTATTTACCATAAATCCTTACCACCTACTTACCAATCGATTGACTAAGGAATGGAAGATCCGCTTTTCGCTTTGAGATCCCTGAGTTTCCTAGAGAAATCGGTTTCACAAGGGTGTTAATACACTATTGAAATCGGCACTTACCCCTTATGGATGTCGACAGAGACACGTAAGAGAAGGAAACAAAATAGTATTGGCTAATACTTCTTACCTCGCTTCAATATTCGCCAAGTCTATAGAGTAGAAAGGGAATTTGAATATGGGGTTTCGCAAAAAGAAGTAGAGGGCTTTTAGGTTGAAAAGGAGTGAAAAGATTGGAGAGATGGAATATGGAAGTAGAAAGGAAATTGGCTATTGCCAAAGGAGTAAAAAAAATAAAAGATGAAAGAATGCTTGAAGAGAATTTCAAGACTTAGCAAAAATGACAAAAGGCAAACAAGGTGACAAGGTTGAACCTTTTATAGGCATTCAAGATCCCCTAGTGGCCTTGCCGTCCACCTCCCCATGAGGTGTTTAAATTTCAAGCAACCACTTACAACCTCTCCTCGCCACTCATTTGATTTAATTCAAATCATTTGAAAAATAATCCAATAATAATTCATAATATCCTTGATTATCACTAATTATCCTTAGATAAAATCTATTAATTCCCAAATAATCAAATAATCTCTTAATAATCCAAATAATTTCCTTATTATCACCTATTATCTTGTTTATCTAAATAAACTAATATCATCCTAATTATCCTTAGAATTAAACAATTAAAAAATCCAATTTAAAATGCTCATATTATCCTTTAATATTGAAATAAAATTTGAGCATTTTCTCTCTTGTTGTCATTCAAACAAGGTGCCAAAAGGAGAATTTCATGACTCGAACCAAGGCTCTCCTCACCCCTTGTATGCCACTACTAGGCTCTTAAGTGGCCCTCCTTTGCCACTTATTCTAGGCTCATTTTATGACAAATTATCCCTTACTTATTCTTATAACCCCACTTGTTAAGGCTCCCCACCTTTAAAGCTAGAAACTGAAATTTTACCAAATTGAGCCTACTCAAGGCCTTTGATTAAACCATATATTTCCATAAATAATATCACAAGTAGCTCCATCATACCAAATAATTATTCAATCACAAATAGCCCCTAACTTAGGATGTTACGCTTTGCTTTCAAGAATCGCTTTAGAGGTCATGACTTCTCGCATGCAAACCTTGTTTTTTACAGCTTAGAGCTTTACTCTCACTACACTGCTTTAAAAGTTGCGACTCCTCGCCTGCGAACCTTATTTTTACTGACGATAGTTTTGTTGGAATAAAATTTTATTCATGGGATAAGAATTCATACATAGTACTTTTTGAGGTGTCGAGTACTCCACGTTCACGGTACCATCGTACCTTCCATTCTTGCTAACCTATATGTTCTATAGCCTATTTCATTTACCACTTTATATGGTTCATCTCGGTTCAGATTTATTTTTCCGTGTTGGGAAGCAGGTAGGCAAGCTTCAGTGTTTCTTAGCACAAAGTCGCCTCCTTGAAACTATTTTCCTTTTTCCTTAGAGTTATAGTAGTGAGCTACTTGTTGGGCTCGAGCTGCATTTATAACTTTAGTTTTTTCTCTAAGCTCATCGATTTGGTCCAGGTTGAGTCTTAAGGTCTCATGGTTAGCTTCTTCATTGAAGTGTCACGTTCTATATGATATTAAGCCTATCTCCACGAGGATTACGACTTCTATGCCGTAAACGAGTGAGAATGTTATTTCTCCCGTAGCAGTGTGGGGTGTGGTTCGCAATGCCCACTGGATTCCTAGCAACTCTTGCAACTAAGCCCCTTTTAATTTGCCCACCTTTTTCTTGAGAGTTGTAGAATTTTCTTATTTATAGCTTCCACTTGACCATTTGTTTATGGGGTCTTTACCGAGTTTTGGGCCAATGATATCTAAAAATTTATGCAAAACTTCTTGAATTTCCTCTAAAACTGTGTACCGTTGTTCGTGATAATAGTGCGAGATATTTCAAATCTACAAATAATTAAATTTCACATGAATGACTTCATTTTTTTCTATAATAGTTGTCAAGGCTTTTGCTTTGATCCACTTGGTGAAGTAGTCTACAGCTACTACAATGAATTTCTTCTGTGCCGTGGCTATGGGGAATGGTCTGAGGATATTGGCCCCTTAGGTCGTAAAAGGCCAAGGTCCTATCATGATCTGAGGGGTTTTGCTAGTTGTTGTTGTATTCTAGTGTTTCTTTGGCAGGAGTTACACTTGCAGACCAAGTTCTGGGTGTCTTCGTATATGGCAGGCTAATAGTACCCATTCCTGAGTATCTTTTGTGCTACCAATCTTCTTTCCAGGTGATTAATGCAAATGCCCTCATGGATTTCTCTCATGATATACTCAGCTTTCGAGGGAGAAAGACATCACAATAATGAGTACGAAAACCCTTTTCTATATAACACAATCTCCAAAAGTGTGTATCTTACCTCCTTGCGCTATAGTTTTGCGAATTCTTTTCTATCTTGGCTTTTCTGTTTACCCTATAACGTGTGGATTATATGGGTCATCCATGTTTCTTCTTGGGTCATACAGAGTACTTGGGGGGCATTATAGCTTGGCGTTTCACTGTATTCAAGTAGGATTTTTCCTCTCTACTCAATGGTAATGAAGGATACTAACTTTGACAGAGCATCTGCGCGCGTGTTGTCATTCCTTGGAAGCTGCTTGACTTTAGCTTTGTCGAACCCCACTAGAAATTGGGTCGCTATCACATGATATTGTTTTAGGGTTACTTCTTTACCTCATACTCGTTATGTATTTTCTTTGCTACTACTTGGTAGTTCGTGTATGGTTAGGTCTCTAGTGCCCAACTAGCACGCCAATTGTAGGCCAAAAATTAGCGCTTCATACTCGGCGGTGTTGTTTAATGTTTGGAATCCAAACGATAGTCCATATTTCCATTCGTTGTCCTCTGGGTCTACTACGAGCACTTCTGCCTTCGATCCTATTTTGGTTGTAGAGCTGTCGATGTAAACCAACCAACTTTTGGGTTGTCTATTGTGCGCACGATTTCTGGGGGCGTGTTTACTATTGGCATTGTTCAACAATGAAAAACAAATTTGTATTCGCATATTACACTATCTCTGCGATATATTTCACTATTTGATGCATCAAATTACAAGCCATGTTACCTGTCATGTCCCCGCTTCTTTCAAATGAGCATTCTACTATGAAGTCGGCTAGCACTTGCACTTTTATTGTTGTTCACAGCGTGAAATCTACCGAACTCTACGAGTTCGATGCTTTATTTCGTTATCCTCCCTGGGGTGTCTGCTTTGGTGATCACTTCCTTCATTGGTTGGCAGGTGACTATAACGATTGGATGGGGCTGGAAGGACGTTCGTGGCTTACGAGCTATAATTATTAGAGCATAAATGCATTTTTCTATTTTTGTGTACTTGAGCTTGCCGTGTTGAAGCACCTTGTTGAAATAGTATATTGGGAATTGAAGAGTGCTTTCAGACTTGACCAAGACGGCTGCGACCGTCTCCTCTAAGGCTATTAAGTACAAGTATAGTGTTTTTCCCTTTGAGGTGACTTTAGCAGTGGAGGGGAGGTGAAGGACTATTTCAGTTGTTCGAAGGCAGTTGGCATTTTTAGTCCACAGAAGGGTTTACTTAGAGTTTTGACAAACGAGAGGCACTTATCTACCATCCTAGATATAAACCTATTCAGCACCATCACCTTGTCTGTGAAACGTTGAATTTCTTTTATAGTTCTCGAGGGGCATCTACGCGATAGCCTGAATTTTTTTGGATTCACCTCTATTCCTCTTTCTAAGATCATGAAGCCTAGGAACTTGTCGGCTCAAACATCGAAGGTACATTTTTGAATTAAGCTTCATGTTGTGGGCCCTCAATGTTGCGAACGCTTTAAAGAGGTTTCGCACATATTTTTCATAGATTCACTCTTTACCAGCATGTCATCTGCATACACCTCCAGGCCATGGCCTATCTACTCCTTAAATATCCTGTTTACCAACCTTTAGTAAGTTGCACCAACTTTCTTCAATCCAAATAGCATGACTTGATGAAGAAGAAACCCTCTTCAATGATGAAAGTTATTTTTTTCTTGGTCGTCACGGTCTAATAGGATCTGATTGTAGCTCGAAAAGGCATCTATGAAGCTCATAAATTTGTGCCATACGAAGGCATCAACTAGGTGATCTATTGACGGTAAGGGGGAAGTTATCCTAGGGGTATGCCTTGTTCAAGTTGGTGAAGTCGATGCATATTGTAACAACTTGATTTTGGGCCTAGCCAAAAAGTGGTTTCGGGACCAAAAATCTGACGTAGTAAAATTCATTTTTATTACATTTCTATGGTCTACAGTTTTACGAAATGATTTCACAAAAATTTCGTTCGAAAATTTTGACATTTGGGCACTCAATTTAGTTAAAAGGACTAAATTATAAAAAGTGTAAAAGTTGAGTTCTACATGTTAAAGGTGTCTAATTGCTATGAAATTTTAAATATAAGGTCTTTAGATGGTAATTAGACCATTTGTTAATATAGTGGACAAAAATGGACATGGTGAGATAAAATTTCAAAGTTTTAAGTAAGGGTAATTTGGTCATTTGGTAAATAAAAGAATAAAAATGGAAAAATAAAGAAAAAATCTTGTCTATCTTCTCCCTCTAGTGTCAAAATTTAGAAGGTCACCATAGCCATGGTTTTCTTCAACTTTCAAGCTTGATTGTAAGTACATCCTAGCCCCGTTTTTAATGCTCTTTACATTTTTGAAGTCCTCGTAACCCGGTTTACCTATTTCTACCATTAATTTAAGATGTATTTGATGTCTAGGGTTTGACCCATGTTAGACATATGTGTATTTTGATGTTTAATGGTAGATTAGACATGTTTGATGTGAGATAAACAACTTTTACTAAGTGATTTTTATGAAAATGCATAAAAAAGACCTAATTGTAAAAAGTTATAAAATGGGTAGTAAAAATCTGATTTAATGGAAAAGGTGGAATGCTATAAGCATGAAAATGGTTCGGCTAGGCTTGGGCTACCAAGAAATTAAACCTATTTCATTTTAGGAGCCTAAGGACTAAAATGTGAAATGTCATAAAGTTAGGGACAAAATAGTAATTTTGTCTAGGATGCAAATTAATGTAAATGTATGTGTAAAATGATGAATTGATAGTCAAATTTGCTTATATAGACCCAAAACAACCAGTTACAAAACTAGATCGAAAAAAATGAAAAGTCTCGGATTACTTGAGTTTCAAATACGAACCATTATTAAGGTAAGTTCGTATAATTTAATTTGGTATGTTATTATGTTTTAATTGAATTGTGCAATTGAGATAATATATATGTGATGATTTAACCTATGAAATAATCATAAGATGATAAACACGAATAAAATGTCATTGTCTCGATTGAACATTGTATTTCGATGGATTATAATAATTTTCTTGTAATGAACAAATTGATATAGAAAGGATTTAGCCCAGAAGGGTAATCTTGAGCTACACTCTCTTGAGTAAATGTTATGAATGGATTTAGCCTAGACGGGTAATCCATAGTAGGCTCATTAGAGCTAACGTTATCGAAAGGATTTAGCCTGGACTGGTAATCCTGAATAAGCTCTTGGGAGCGAATGTTAAAGACAAGATTTAGCCTGAATTGGTAATCCTGTTATATAAATATGGCTTGAGAGTGTGCTCTATGAATATGTGCTTAAGAAGCACTTTGGATGTGAATTGTCAAATGATTGACATGTATACCTCGAGTATACTACCCGAGTATCCATCGAAATTACAATTGTTCAATGAAAAGAATTCCTGAAAAGGGAATAGTGAGATGATATGAAAGTTTATACTATAGTGAGCTCATCTATGTTGGTTTGATATCTTTATGATGTGTATGACTAACTTGTTTAATGAGTGAATATATTTAGGTAACTTGTCAAAATATTGATGGAAAGAATGCATATATATATGCTTATTTGAATAATTATAACCGGTAAGTTTCTTTTTATTACGCGAACTTACTAAGCATGAAAATGCTTAACTTGTTTTACTTTTCCTTGTATTATAGCACTTGTAAGGCTCGCAAAGGTTGGAGGATTCAGTCGGAGCAAGATCACACTATCCACAAATCTCCTTTTGGTATAGCTAAATGATTCATTTTGGTATAATGGCATGTATTAGCTACTTGGCTTAGATGAAGGCTTATAAGTAATATTTTTGTGACTTAACCATTAGAATGGCTAAGGATGTTCAATTGGTGCATGTATGATATTAATGTATGACCAAATTCTTAAATGTCAAGTATGGTGGATAATTCATTTTGTAAATGACCATTTGATATTGGCTAATATTGGTTAAGTATATATACATATGATGATGTTCTCATGAATGTGAGAAATTGCATGATTTGAGATGCTAAGTAGGTGATGTTTGTATGTGATAAATGATAGGATGTAAATGATATGTGGATGCCTTGTGTATGGCTGATTGGGTTGAAAGTATATGCTTGGATTGGTGGTATGTTTTGTTGTGTAGGTTGGTGCATGAGAGGGTGGCAAAAAGTTTAGTAAATAGCCTTATATTTGTCCACATGGGTAGACACACGGGCATGTGTCTAGGCCGTGTGCAACATACGGTCTGCCCCACGGGCATGTGTTCCGGCTGTGTGTCCCCTGTACCTTAATTGTTGCAAAACAGAATGCTCAATAATGAGCACATGGGCAGAGACACGGGCTTGTGTCTCAGCCGTGTAGACGGCACGGCCTTGAACACAAGTGTGTGCCCTAACCATGTAAAGTCTGCACCTATTTTATGAAAAATTTTAAAAATTTAATTGATCACACGGCCTAAGCACATGGACGTGTGACTTGGCCTTGTGACCTTAATTTGATGATGACGTCATAAACAGAATGCTCCCTAATTTGAACACGGCCTTAAGCACGGGCGTGTCTTACGGTCACATGATCGTGTCTCGAACCCACACGACCGTATGACCCCTTTTACATAAAATTTTTTTTAATCTTTCCAAATTTCTCGATTTAGTCTCGAACCATTTACGATGCATGTTTTGGGCCTTGTAGGCTCATTTTAGGGACGATATGAATATTTTTGGAAATTTTTAAATTTAAATGGAAATTCATGTCTCAATTTTTAAATTTTTCTTGTGAATAAGTTTGGTAATGCCTCATACCCTATTCCGGCGTTGGATGCGGGTAAGGGGTGTTACACACATCCTCCATTTGCCATCATATTTTTTACCATTACCACAGTCAAGATCCAATTCGGGTACTCCACCTCCCTGATAAACCTAGCGATCAACAATTTGGAGATCTCTTGCATCACTGCCTTTATTACTTGTGATTTGAATTTTCTCTTTTTCGCTTTTACGGGCTTTACTTCTGAGAGCACATTCAACCTATGTAAAATTACCCATAGATCTACTCCTGGCATATCCATCGTGGACCATGCGAATACATTCGAATTCTCCTCAAGCATTTGACCAACATCATTTTTTTCTTCATCGTTTAGTGTTGACGAGATCTTAATTGTTTTCTCTTTTTTTTCGCAAAAAACTATAGAGTCTCGATGTGCTTTCGTTGCTTTATGTTTCTTATCCTAATGCTCTTCTCTTACATCTAGATCATTTAAGTTGATGGCTTTGCTCATTAATTATTCCTCTCGTGAACTCTGCCTCTCAGTCAGAGGCTCCCTTGCCTGTCTGACAGATAGCATGTGACACCACTTTGCCATGCGTTGGTCGGATCACAAGAAGTTGACGCCGGTACTTGTCGAGAATTTGATCTTCATGCAAAAGGTCATCATCAGATCCTAGCCATTCTTATGATTGGTCTTCCAAATATGGTGTTATATGCTATGGGGTGGTCGATCACATAAAATTAAACACACTCTATGGTCGTATGGTTGTCGTCTCTTAAAGTGACCGGTAGCATGATGGAGCTTTTTACCTCAATAGGGTGGTTCGTGAAGCCGTAACGGGGGCCAGCCTCGGATAACAACTGTTCTTTTTATCCCATTTTCCTATATACTTTCCAAGATAGGACTTCCACTGCGCTACCACTATTGGCAAGTATTCTATTAACTTCGAAGCCTGCGATCATAGCCGAAACTACCATCGGGTCATTTCACTCCTCGTCACAAATTAGATTACCGTCGTTGCTTTTAAACTCTACACTCTATTTCCTAGTATCACGGCCTCTTTGGAGTGACATCACACATCTCATGTGTGCTCGCCTTTTTTCGCTTGACTGCATCCAGTCATCATTGGTGCCTACGATTACATGAATGGTTCATCGCACCCTTTACTTACCCTTGGGATCCAGTCCTTGTGAGCTTTGGCCTTGTTGCAAACCTCATTGATTTACAAACTCAACAAGTTTGCCACTTCAGACCGTTTCTTCTATGGCATCATTTAGAGTGAAAAAATCTTCCGTCTTATGTCCCCTATCATCGTGAAAAGTACATCGGTCCTTGGAGTTTGTTCTTTTATCGATATTCAACATTATGAGTGGTTCAAGAAGTATGCATGGGCTCTTTACTTGGTTGAAGATGTAGGCTCGCGTGGCATTCAGCGGAGTGTAGGACTTAAACCTGTCCTGAGGGGATAACATCTCACGTGTTCCTATTGGGGCCTCTGCGAGTGTCTAAGTGTGTCGCCTTGGGCTAAGGTCATGTGCGGTTTGTCAATATTGACCTGTAGGGATTGGTTGATAGGAGATTTCCTATCGCGCTATCCTCTCTACTCTTAGGTTGTCGATCCTCCCTTTGAAAATTAACCTGCGACGCTCTCTTAATTTCTTCTGCCTCTGCGAACTTATAGGCCCGCTCGTATAGGTCAGCTAGGCTCTAAGGCTTATTTTCTGTGAATGAGTACTGTACGTAGTCATTCTGCACTCCAATAATGAAGGCGTCTATCGCTTAGTAGTCTTCCAAGTTTTTTGTGTTGAGTGTAGCCGCATGGAACCTCTTTATGTAGTCTTAAAGGGACTCACCTTTCGCTGCTTTACTAACATTAGCCACATGAGTATGTTCATGGTCGCTTGATTGGCCTTGAACCTACCCAATAACATTTGCCCCAACTGTAAGAAGTTGCGAACCAAGCTTTGTGGGAGGGAGAGATACCAGTCCTTGGCATTTGCTTTCAATGTTGTAGAGAAGGCCTTGCATTTAGTTGTGTCAGACGCTCCCAACACGTTCATAGTCATTATACTGCATAGGTGGGCTTGTAAGTCTCTTCTTCCTTTAAACATATCTTTATGTGCCTTGAAATCATGGTGCAAGCCTACTGCTACGATTTCGGAGGCCAGTGGGTTATTGGAGTAGAATAACCAATCCATATCTTGTGACTCAAGGTGCAAGGCTTGCATGTCACGGCGAAGCTAATCCATCTTGTTCAGCCACTCTTTCACCTGGGTACTCGAGGCTTCATCTTGGGTGTTGGCATTTCCTTAGGACCCCGAGTTGTCAACATGTACTTTTCTGCGCAGTTCCTCGTTCTGCCTTACTAACTTTTGCTGGAAGGCTTGCTGGTCCATAAACCGTGCTTCTTATGTGATCATTTATTCCCTCATGAACTTAATCTACTCCTAGAGGGCCAAGAACTACTGTGAGGGTAGTTCCTCGTTGAGAGAAGAGGGCATTCCCTTACCCGAGGAGAGATTACAGTCCAACGAATGGGAATGCCCTCAATAGATCACATTGTCGAGGTTTTCGGGTCTATCGATAAACCAAGCAATGAACAAGTTTGTCTCATTGTGCACCCGACACTCCGACTTGACCGAAGAAAGTGATAAAAGGAAAAGTCTTGTTTGGGTGAGTCATTTGGTTTTTTAGGGTTGAAGAAAACTGAATCAAACTAGAGAAAATTTGCTAGTCTGAAGTAGTTCTACGCTCACCGCACCAGCTGTTGAGTAATATTTTTCTCGTACCGTATTAAGGGAAACGTAGGGGGTATTTATACATGTTCCTACTGCTATTGTTACAGCTCACAATAAGGTCCACTATTTTGTCTCGATCTTAAGGCCGATCGCACTAACATTCCCTATCTTTGGTGCTAACATTCCCTGGGCATCCCTTAGCTTATTGGACGCGTGCCTGCAAAGTACGTTGTCCTTTCTGATCCTGGGATTGACACCTCCAGTGAGCCCCGTACTCGCTGGTCACAAACGGGGGGCCTCTTGCAATGTCTCCCCGCAAGGTATCTTTGTGAACATCCAGAATCTCAGCAGATCCCTAGCGAATTATCTTTGCGGGTCCCCAACAAACTATATTTACAACGAACATTCTTCTTCTGAGTCGAGTCTATTCTAGCCGAAGACCCAGACCCTATTGAGTTATTTGGGCTGGGTTACTAAACCCTAACAATTTTTTAATGAAAAAATTAACTTCTTTCAATTAAAATATTTTCAAATAAAATTTTTTAACTTCGATCTCTCATTTTTTTTAATTTTATCTCAATCCTTATTATCTAACTTCCAAGTTTACCCTGAATATAAGTATTAATGTTCGCTATTTATTATTTAAATCCATATATATATATA
The DNA here is from genome assembly GCA_025506655.1 of Gossypium rotundifolium. NCBI lineage: Eukaryota > Viridiplantae > Streptophyta > Magnoliopsida > Malvales > Malvaceae > Gossypium > Gossypium rotundifolium. The sequence continues at coordinate 130,153,678 of CP106732.1, read as the reverse complement.
TATATATATATATATATATATATATATATATATGAATAACGATCTATCTTGCTCATTTAAATTCTATGAAAAAAATTGTAAATTTCATGATTATATTTAAAGCATATTTCACACTTTTCATAAATAAAAAATAATATCAAAGAGTGTTAGTGTAATAATAGTAAGGCAGGTAGAAGAAGAAAATATCAATTCAAATATTAAAAATAATAAAATGAATATTAAAATAAATAATTGTGAACAATTTTAGGAGCTTTAAGGAAAAAGATGTGAATGGCTATGAGACAAGTTGGGCATGAAAATCACCAATTTAACTCATATTTAATTACATTTATCTTATTGACTTTCATGAATATAACATCTAAACAAAAACACTTTAATGATGTCCAATCCATGACCAAAAAAAAACCTAAAGTATTTGTGTGATTTCATAGCTTCTATTTTATGGAGTATCACTTCATTTCATTGTGGGTCGAAGTATTTTATTATATCACTTTCATGTAAATTGCACGCTTCCTAAAACAAACAATAAATAATGATGAAAATGTACAAAAACGAGAGCCCAAGCGGAAACAAAGAAAATGCTACGTTCTCCTACCTATACCTAACCAACCATTAGCACCAATCTACCCTCTCTAAATTTTTTTCTTCTTTACCCTCTAAATTTAAATTTTATTCTGGAAAGTTAGATTATTTTTGTAGTCTCTCTACTTAAAAAATAATAAATTAACTCTTGTATGTTAAAATAAAAATTAAATTGATCTTTCTGTTTAAAATTTATAGATAAAATTTTTAATAAAAATGATTAGTTTGGCCATTTTTTCTCTTGAAAGAGATAAAATACAATTTAACTCTTAATTACATCATGAACTAATTTAATTTGGCTCTAAATATATTTTAATATTTAAATCGATTTGATTCTTATTTTAAATGGTTTTATAATTATACTTAATTTATTGTAACTTGAGAAAAAGGAATATGGTACCACATTCATGTTAAATATTTAACAAACTAAATCAAATCAAATATATATTTGGTAAGGACCGATGGAGACCAAAAAATTGTCATCTTTTTCTCATTGCGAATTGTATAAATGTGACACGATTTCAGTTAAATGACTTAAAAATCACACATTTAAGACTTTAAGCAACATCATCATCTAGAAGATAATTAAATTAATGAACTGAATGTCTTCAAAGGATTTCTGCGTATGAGAGGTTAAAACCTCGTGACCCACCTAAGTTCTTACCATTTATTTCGCTCTTATACTAACTCTCTATCCATTCACAAATTTATTTTTACCACCCTAGTTTCAAGTTTTATGGTATAAAAATTTATTTTACTTTTAATAAAAAAATATCCAAATTTAAATAATGATTTCAAATTTAAATGGCTTAAAATTTTTAAAACGAAAAGAAACTCAATTTAAATTGATCCAACCCATAAATAGGTTTTGAACATATCCGTGTTTTTTACACAATGTCTAAAATTATTTATATTTCCTCCCCAATCCATAAACAGAAAGATAATACATTTCAGCGTATTCAAACTCCCGTTCTCCTACATTGACAACAATAAATCTACTTTAAATCAAAAAAAAAAAAACATTGCTTACTTTGAAAAAAAAATTAATAAATTCGAAATACCAACATTTACTTCCTCTTCTCTTAGTCGATCTACTGCCCATTTTAAAACAAACAGATAAAATAGAGGAAAACAAGGTGGAGTAAGTGATATATATAGGAGTGAGTATTCGGTCGAGTCGAATCAAGTCAAAAAATTTCGAGTTAGTTGAGTTGACAAATCCTATTTTAGCAACTAAACTCAATTTGAAGTTTTTCGAATCGGATTGAATCGAGTAAAAAAAAGTTCGAGTCAAGTCGAGTCGAGTTAACGAATCCTATTATTTATACTCAATGTTGCGTTTACATGAACCGATTATTTAACTAGTAAACGAAATACAAAATTATTTAACTACATAAACAATATAATGGTTTTGCCTTTTAACTTAATGAGTAAACATTTATCAAAACAACGTAGTTTTACCTTTTAATTTAATGGTTTTGATTTTTAACTTTGAAAAAGGTAAACATTAATCAAATCGGCGTAATTTTATCTTTTCTTTTTCGGATTTTCAGATAACTCGAATTGTGTAATTCATGTTTGAGTTAAACCGAAAAACTTAATTTTTTATTCGAGATGATCTAAATAACTTGATTAACTCAAATAACTCGAACTATTTAATTCAAAATTTAAAAAAATTATTAAATTTTTCGAATTAAATCGGATTTTACTCACTCTAGATATATATGATTGGAGGGGTATAGACGGTGGGAACATGTGATGGCTAAGGTTTGCGGACCCCAAAACTTAAGAACAGTTTTTCTCTTTCTTTGTGCACTGAGTGCTTGCTACTGATTGAAACTTGGTTCAAACAAGTTGGCCAATGTGATTCCTCTTGTTATTATTGTTTAGGCAATGCAGATATTGAGGATATGATCCCAAACCCACACCTCCGTCTCATGCTAGTTATGGTATATTAATTTTTCTCCATTTGCCACCTTCATTTTCCTTGTTTTATAATTTATAATTTATTTTTAAAAGGAGAATGCTCCAAACACAAATTAATAAATCAACACCTTTATTTAAATGAATCATAATTCTAAAGAAATATTATTATAAGAGGAATCCAAATATTACTAGAAATATTATTATAAGACTCAACTTACAATAATAATATAGTTGAAATATTACTAGAAAAATATATACCCCTTTCTATTATTAAGATTTGTTTTAATTACATTTTGTATTTATCATCTTTGTGAAGCATTTTGTTCTGCTTCAAGAGACAAGTAAGAATGTTATTACCTTACTTTAAGCATTTTGTTATAGTTTTTGATCCGATTTGCGTGATTGGTCATTACACAATCCCTAGAAACGAATGAGGTCTCGCAATTGGCTTACACAAGGTTGGGGCTCGAGGATAACGCTAAATATAGCAAAGAGTCAAGAAGCAATAAAGGTGAAAAGAGAAAGCGCATATGTGACAAGTAGGTAGTAAACAAAATGGATTGTTTGGATTCAGATATATTCACTACTTGGGGCTACCTTTGTAGAAATAAGAGAAATAAGAGATCAATAGAGTTTCTTGGAATTAAAGTTGTTGTTTCAAATTGTATTAGCTTTTTTGTAGTACAACGTCAATATCAATGTCCATCGCTTTACATACTTTTTTATTTGTTTACTTTTGTACATTGAGTTGAATGTTAGTGGTATACATTTTAGTTAAATGTTAGTGTATTTTGATTGTTGGATCGATTTTTGTCGTGCATATTCAATCTTTATTTTAATTTTAATTTTATATTTTATATATTTTTTAGTTGTATTTAAAGCAAAATTCCTATCATTATTCCTTTGTAAATATTTATAAAAATATATTAATATTGAAATAATAAAAATTAGAAAAATTACATTATAAGTATCTATCCCAATCTTTTTCAAGTTATTGTAGATGAGTTTATCCTAACCTTTTTTAAAGGTTGTCTTAGATAAAATTTATCTCAGCCTTTTTAAGGTTGCTTTAAACAAGTCTATCTCAACATTTTTTAAAGGTTGCCTTAGACATGGTCTATACTAACTTTTTAAGGTTCCTTTAAGCAGGGTCTATTCCAACTTTTTTAAAAATAGGTTGCCTTAAACATGTCTATAACAACCTTTTTCAAAGGTTGGCATTGACTAGGTCTTTCCCAACCTTTTTAAAGGTCGGTATTGACTAAACTTTTCACAACCCTTCAATAAGCGTCGGCTTATGCTGACTTATAGCGACGCTTTTGAAAAAGCGTCGCAATGCATATACCAACCCCACTATATACAACCATTTTGGAAGCGTCGGACAAAGCGTCGCGAAGCCTATGCCAACCTTTTTTACGTCGTCTGATATTAAAAAAAGTGTCGCTATAGGCCTTTTTTGTTGTAGTGATAACACAATAATTTGATTCATTAATTATTATTATTATTATTTTATATTAATATAAGTAAAATAAATCAAAGTCATTAAAAATGAAGGTAAAATTGTAAAAATAAAATAATAAAATCTCACATTATCATGAGAATAACGAGGTGATATGAGATTACTTTTAAGGTTGTAAATAAGTTTGATCAACAATTTAATTTTGTTCATTTATATATGTTTGTTTAGTAAGTTAAATAAATAAACATGAACAAGATTTTGAGGCTCATTTATTAAATAAGCCGCAAAGCTTGCTTAGTTCATTTATGTTTGTGAATAAGCTTGTTTTGTTTGTTTAAAACTCATTTATTTTTTATCAGTATATATTAATAAAATTATTATGGTTTATATGCTTTTTTTTATCATTCATAATATAATTATTAATATATTTGACTATTTTATATCTAAAAATTATATATATTATTTATTATACATGAATATGTTCGTTTAACTTAAATGAACAAATATAAATAAAGATTAATTTGTTTGAACTTAATTCATTTACGACCCTAATTACCTTTATGTTAAAAAAAAAAAGTACTACTGAAAATGTAATTACCAATTTAAAAAATAAAATAAAATCCAAACGAAAAAACAACATTATTTTAGAATTTTATATCACTCCCGAAAATATAAATTACCTGAAGGAAAGGTTAGCATAAAATGTAATAGAGCAAGGGGCATATATTGTGAGGTGGGTAATGTGGTCACACAGGCAACATTGGGGAAACCAAGGTGTTTACAATCTCACGTCACATGCATCATTGATGGCTATAAATAAAATTTTAAAAGAAAAAAACTCCTCAGAATCAAAGATGCGCAATCGTATTGTTTTTGTCTTTTATAAATGTTAAAACTCCACAACGCTTTCAAAACTTAAATGGACACATTTAATTTGTGCCAACTCTATAGAGATAGGCAAGGCAAGGTACTCCCCAAAAGAAATGAATATATTTTTGCTACATTCTTTCTCTTCCTGTCAATTATAGAATTCTGTACCTTCCTTCTAATATTTATTTTAATATATATATATATATATATTACATATTTCACATCAACGGGATTAAATTAAATATTTAATATTTTTTTAGTTATAAATATTTCTAAACGTTTTGTTATAAAAGATAGCTCAGTTGTCGTTGTTATTGTTGACACCGGTGAATACAATGGTAGATTGAGGCCTTGATCTCTCAACAACAAACAATTATCTTTTAATCCATTTATAAATGATGGAATTAAAAGTTTATATATATATGATAAAATTACACTTTGCTCCAAAATGAGAAGATTTCTATTTAGTCCTTCAAAAATGATGAAATCATTAGTTAATACATGATAAAATTACACTTTAATCTCTTGAAAACTTTATAATTCAATTCTATCCTCTTAAAATTTCCTGGATTAGCCCCTACTTGTTGCAACAATAAAGAGCACATAGGTTTGAGCTTACTTAAGCATATATTATTCTCCAATTAAGGATTCAAACAGGTTATGAGTTACATAGAAATTATATAAAAGTGTTAAAAATTCAATGCTACATTTTTATTTTAAGTAAAAGAAGTTATTTTAAAATGCAAATTTAGTGATTATCATAACTATTAATTAAACATATTACTGAATGCCAATTTCTCCAAGTTAATATATATGGAAAAAAAATTGCTCTTATTTGTTTTTATTATTATTTAAATATACATGTTATAAACTTAAGAAAAATAAATAAATTTGAGTGGGAAAGATATAATATTACGTTTTGATTTACATTAAGTCATTTATAATAGAAGGTAGATATAGAAATAAAGAAAGATATGATATGATATGATATTGTGCTAATTAATTAGACATAATAAGATAAAAATGCAGGATATTCACATTAACAAGATTTATAGCTATGTTGGAATGAAATATAAAATAGAAATAGAAATTTTGGTTATAACATATGTGTAGTTTATGCGAAAAGATAGTGGTTGATTGAAAATGAAGAGAAATTGGTAACAAGTAAAAGATTTAATTGTTAACTAAAAACACTTGAAATGGTTGTGTGGAGAAATAAAAAGAAAAAGAAAAAAAAATGGGAATCCATGTGGTTTAAAAATGTGGAGAGATGGGCCACAAGATCTACCACGTTTTAAAAACTAGGGTGATATTCAAATTTGGAAAATCAAATACAAAATATACTTACCTATCACGTGCATTTTAGAGGAGAAAGTTCATACATCAAAATTGAACGCCTACCATATAAATAATAAATAATAAATAAATAAAAAATCTTTCTCCTATATAAAAGGACTTTCCGCCACTTCAACGCCCTCTCACCCCTCTTTTCCTTCCTTTTCTTGTCGCTCAAACAAACAAGCAAAACGAAAGCTTCGTTTTTCTTCCAAAACCCATATTGAACCTAGTGTCGAGTCTAGAATGGAGTGGGTTCGAGGGGATAGGATTGGGTGTGGAAGTTTCGGCACTGTTAATTTGGTGGCATCCAAGGAGTTTTCAAAATCTCCTTCAATGGCGGTAAAATCTTGTGAAGCTATGGGTTCCGTTTCCCTCAAGAAGGAGAAGCAAGTGCTTGATCAACTTGGGATTTGCCCGCAAGTTATCCGCTGTTTTGGCGATGATTATACGGTTGAGAAGGGTGAGAAGTTGTATAATTTGTTCTTGGAGTATGCTAATAAAGGAAGCCTGGCTGATCATGTTAAGAAAAGCGGCGGAAACTTGATTGAATCCGATGTTAGAAGATATGCGAGATCGATACTTAAAGGGCTAAGCTTTGTTCATGCTAAAGGGTTTGCTCACTGTGATATTAAACTTCAAAATATTCTTTTGTTTGATAATGGTGATGTCAAGATAGCTGATTTTGGATTGGCAAAGAAAAACGGTGAAAAACAGAGGACGATGGAAATTAGGGGAACTCCTCTGAATATTGCACCGGAGTCTGTTAACCGGAACGAGTATGATTCACCGGTAGATATCTGGGCACTTGGGTGTGCTATCGTTGAGATGATTACCGGGAAACCAGCCTGGAATTTCAATCCAGGAACAAACGTGACGGCTTTGTTGATCAAAGTTGGGGCTAGTGATGAATTGCCTGAAATTCCTGTCGAGCTATCGGAGGAAGGAAAAGATTTTCTCAGAAAGTGCTTCGTTAAAGATCCAAAGAACCGATGGACTGCTGACATGCTCTTGGATCATCCTTTTATGGATGGTAAAGACGACGCCATTGCAGTGAATCGATGTGAGGATGGAGAAGCGTCTCCGTCGACGTCTCCAAGATGGTTGCTTGAAGAATTTTCAGAGTCACCGAGATGTCCTTTTCAGTTTCCAGACTGGGTTTCAACTCAGTCGACAGCTTCATCGCAATCAATTTATCAAGAGAATTCAAGCTTTGCTTCTTCGTTTTCGAGTTACGTTTCATCACCATTGGAAAGGGTTCGTCAATTGGCTTGCGAGCAAGCTCCCGATTGGTCCATCTCCGGGGACTGGATCAACCTGAGGTGGAAGAAAGAGAAAGAAATAGTTTAATTGCCTTGATCCAATTTGACGGCTCTGATCCAATTGGTTTTCGTGTTTTTATGTCGCAATTGGTGATGAAATATTTTTGGATTGTAAATGATTAGGAAAAATTCTGATTGGCTACACAGGTAGCCACATAGTGTACACTGTACAGGCAATTCTTTCCTTTTTAAATTTTTTTTTTTTGGGATAAATTTTCCATCTCTTTTCCCAACAAATATCCAAACTTGGCATTTCCTGGAAAAAAAATTAAAACAGGGCAGTTCAGAATTTGTTGGACAGCTTCAGTTCAAGTTCCAATTTCACCTAATCATTAATCTTTTACAATTACAGTGGTCGGTAATTGTTCATCTAAAAGTCAGAATTCAGCCATTCAGTCCACCAATCCATTTGTTGTATTCTGAGAACGCCATGGTTGAAATTACTATATGACATTTTAAGGAATGTTCTAAAGTAGGGTAAGCTTTTTGGTTGTGTTTTTATTGAATCAAACGTTTAAGCTGTTTAGTTGATGGGGGTATTGAGCCTTTGATTCTTGTTTAGATTCAAGACTTGGCCTGATGTCTATTTCAGTGCTATTTCTAGAATTGCAAAGTGGAGGAGTTGTTGTTCTGATGATTGTTTTTGTAATCCCACGCTTCATCGTTAGAATCCACAACAAATATTCTAATCCTCATCTGCAATGCTTGTTTCTTAATGAAAATTTCATTGAAAAAGAAGAAATGATAATGATTTCTAAAGCAAAGAATATAGGCAGATTGCAAGCTGCCGACACCTTACCCTTTTTGCAAAATAGTCCGTCGGTGGATAAAAAATCATTCGGATGGAAACACCTTTCAACCATTTCCTATTCATATTCACCAAACTCTTTTTCCTTTCACTCCAATTCCAACGCCAAATTAATAATGCTATTCAAATATCTCCATCATTATATCATACTTTTTTTTTATACAATAGTTAAAATTACTTATAATTTTCCCTAACTTTTAAATAGGAAACTTGAATCCATGTATTCATGTATTGACAACAGTATTAATGTCATTTGAGAGCTAAAACTCAATCAAGTACAATACTCATTTTTTTAATCTGTGACTATTCGTGCTTTCCCTTTTCCTTTATTGCTTGAGAGATTAAAAAAACGTTGTGAATTGGGTTGCTAGATTGGAAAGTTACCTTAACGAGTGATTGATCTATTCACCACACGAGCTTCAAACTCTCCTCTTTTAAAATGGCGGGTTTGGGGAATTGATTAAAGGCTTGTTAATAATAGATCCAATGCTGTGCATATGATCGACAACTATCAAAACAAGCAACAATATGCTATAAATAAACACCCCAATGTCATTGCTTCATATATTTCTAAAGTTATAATTGAAAACTCTTCAAGATTTCTTCACCTAATCATGATTCTGCTTCAATATTGAGTTATTTTTGCAGAACTTCATTTCATATTTGGCTAGCTTTCCTTGATGCACAAGTGATGCGCATTAGACATTAGTCTTTCCCAAAAACCACCCTTAGGCTTACCTGATAGAATGAAAATAATAATAAGAAAAAGTATGATGGAATTAAGAGCTACTCTTAGTACTTTAATTGTGGTTAAAGTAATATGGAACTCTCCCCTCTGAAAATTGAAAATGGATAATGCTATTTTTCTTAGTTAACTATGATGACTTTGAACATTGAAGCCAAAGGTTAAATTTAAGGCATGGCTTGTTGGTTACTTGAAAGAACTTTGTCCCACTTCCATAATTTGGCATATTCGTTGTTTTCGACTCAAACATGCTTTGATTTCCTTTTCAACCCAAGAAAATGGAAAAATGAATATACAATTACATTGCCATGGATGGGAAATTTTGGGCATTTTTAAAATGTGTTATTTTGTTTGGATAAATAGTTAGAAGAAAATTTAGGTTATTGAAATTTCATGATTAAGCAAATACTTATAAATTAAATAGAAATAAAATAAAAATATTCAATAAGGGTATCTTTGACTAGATTTATAAAAATATATAAATATGTTTACTAATATAACATATAAAAATATATTAGATCTAAATATAAAAAAAAAAATGATATTTTGAAGTTTTTATAGTGATTAGCTATGAGGAATTTTGAAAGAAAAAACTACCTGCTAGCCCAAGAACTCAAGTTAGAATATCAAAATATGGCTTATATTTTCATAATTAAATTCATTTTTATTCTCAAATAGTAATTTTTATCATATTCAGTATTCTTCAATTAGAATAACCATTTTCATGTTAAAACATTTTAAAATTAATCACTTTTTATATATAAAAAATATAATTAACAATAAGCAAATAATATAGATTTAATAAAAATACATGCTTTATAATGAAAATATAACTTGGGCCAAGCTAAGTGACAGCCCCAACAATTCTTATCTAAGCTTAACCCAAGTTTACCAGGCTTCTCTCTATACCTATGAGAGGGTTCATTAAATTTATGAAATTTCTTTTAATGAACATTTAACTCCACTCACAACTTTTAGTTTAAATTACTGTAAATTATATCTAATGTCGCTAAATTATTAGTAATTTTATTTTTTGATCATTTAATTTTAAAATGTTACAAAATGATCATTGAATTATCTAAAAGTTTTCATTTAAGTCACTAAATTATTCGAAATTTTTTATTTAAGTCACTGGACTGTTAAGTTTTTTTTTTAATTGGCTAGCGAGCTCTAAGCGGCAATTGAACGATCAGTATGGTAGATCAGTACCCATCGATGAATAGAAAAGCATACCTTAGATTCAAGCCAATTTGACGGTTAATACCTGAGATTGAAGATAAAAGTTGTTTGGATTTTAGTTTGCAAATTCATTATGTTTAAAGTTGTTTTATGAAGAAAAAATTGAAATGTAGAATAAAAGGGGAATAAGAGCTTTTGATTGGTGCAAGTGGGTGCGACAGAGAATGCCATGTTATAGCAATTTTAGCAATCTAATAACTTAAATAAAAACTTTCAAATAATTCAATAATTAATTTATGATTTTTTTAAAATTAAATAATCAAAATATAAATCACTAATAGCCGTACATATAAACCAGGTCAAGTACATAAAAAAGAACTTGGTGAAAGCCCTCAAATCGATGGTTTATTCAGTGGGTGTGATCTAAAGCTCAAATTATATTCGTACACCTTCCAAGAAAAAATTTTGAATTCAAGGTTGCAAAATGTAATTATATATACTTGAATTTCAATTTTTATGCATAAAAAATAAATTATAGTTTGATTTTATAAGTTGTGATTACTAAGATTTTAATGTTTATTGAGTTGAGTGATGAGGAGTACACAAGATTTTAAGTTTACAATAGAAAGTCTTTAAATTTAAAGATTTAATTCAAACTTAAAATAAAATAAATAAATGTAATAAGTAAAAGTGATTATATCAAAATAATCTTAATTACAAGTATAAGCAAAGGTAAATCATTGATGAAAAAGTGTAAATATTTGGAGCAAAGCATCAAAACTCGTTTATATAACTTGTGTAAGTGCAAGCAAATATTAGAGTTGGAGGGCCAAAAACTATCAAGTAAATAAACCACCGACCACTACTAGGTTTCCAATGCCACTGGATCTTCCCACAGGAGGGATTGATTCAATCTAAATTTGCGTGGCCACCCATATTTTCCTATCACAATAATTCCAAGCCGTCAAATCAACACAACTGATACAAGTACAGGTCTATTGAATTATTAGCTGTAAATGCACTTGTTTTTCAGTGAAATAGCCCTACTCATCTTCATTGGGTTCATGGTGACTGAACATTCAATCCTCTTGTAGAACTTGGGCTTAACCAACTTACCTAAAACATAAGCCCTGGAACGAACAATGAAGTTTAGTGTCAATGGCACCGGCTGAGTCGGTGCACCGTTCAGGCTACCCAAGCTAGCCCCTCCTCCATACAATGGAATTTGACTACCTAACATCACCACAGTTAATGCCCTTTGGCTCTTTCTTGATTGGTAAAACTTCCGCATCTGCAAAATCCCCCATATACGTATAAGATATTTTTGCTTTGGGAAGAATAAATAAATGAATCACGAATGAAGACAAAGTGCATCAAACATTTTAATATTATAATATAATAGAGATGGGGTCGTTGCTGGTTTACCGTTCCGGTGGCAACAGTGAGCTGAGAGTAAGAGAGATCTAAAGGTGTTGATGTTACATGAACCCCAAAAAACGTGGCTGTGTTACGGTACGCGAGCTTCACTGTGCAGTTCATCGTCACCATTTCGGTGCTCACTCCTGAGGAATCCGTACCTGCGTGAACCCTGAATTCGTTGAACGATATGCTCTGCCAACAAAAACAATCCATAAATAAATGCATGTCAAATCTTGAAATAATATTATAAAGTTCTAACCTTCATGGTGATTTTAGGTTTTTGAGGTCTGCTAGCACCCCAAAGGATCAAAGAAAACAAAGTGAAAAGCACAAAGAAGCCGACCACAAATGCGAGAAAATAGCAACGACGACGATGGAAGTCCTGGTGGGCGCCATCACCATCAAGTAAGCCTTCTTCTTCAATGGCATCGAACTCTTTCCATGCCTTGCGACCCTTGCGAGATCCGTCGTGCTTACGCTGTGGTTTCATAGATCCAGACAAGCGGGTTGAAGAAGACTCACGCGAGGAATGAGGGCCTAATGAAGAGTTGGAGTGAGAATGAGGAGGTGAGCCCATGGGGCTGAGCACCGGTGTGGAGTGGAATGAGTTAGTGGTCTTTTCACCATCATGAGAGTCCCTGGATGGACTCTGCACATAGTAGACTTGGCGACGATCCGATCTTGCCGGTGAAGATTGACTTAGGCTGCTCACCTCTGAGTCTGTCTTGGAGAGATGAGCCGACATTTTCTCCAGTTCTAGCTGTTGTTTTGTAAGTCGAAGACCCAATGCTAGTGATGAAGAAGGAGAAGGAGAAGAAGAAATAGCAAGAGAGAGTATGGAAATGGGGTTTACTTGAGAATTAAATGTTTAGTAAAATTGTAGGATCTCTGGAACGTACCTTTTGCTGTCTGCACGTAGCAATTTAGTTTTGTTTATTATTATCGATGTGAAAAAGTAATTAATGAGAGCAGGTGGGGAGAGAGAGACAGAGCAATGGCAGTTGTCCAGTTAAATAGGTCATTGTTTGTATTCATATATGAAATTGTCAACTTAAACTATTTTTTACACTCAACCAGTTTCACTGCAGATCTACATCTAGCCTGTGTGTCAACACAAAGATTGGCTCTACTGTGTGAGTGAAATCAAGATCAAAGTAACATCCAGGGAACTGTGTTGAAAGCACTGAGACAAGATCAACCTGGATGGATTTGGAGTGGGCCTCAAAATCTCACTGCATCTTATATTCTAAATTGTAAACCAAAGGGGATGGATGAACTGTGGAGCAAAAACCATTAAAGCTCCCCCCCTGTAGGGATGGACGGTTCATAAATTGTTCTATCATGTGCCTAATGATGCAAATTAGGTTGACTTGAGGGCGCTAATCAATGCACGTTTCCTTCAATATAATTGTCTTCAGTTTTGTCAAAAGAAATACAGAGAGTCTGCCAGAATTTTCGTTTGGCATGTTAATGTATGGCTTGGACTATTGTGCATGAACTCTGCGGGTCTTATGCCTGAAAAAACACCACTAACAACCGACAACGCTAGATGACAATCTATGTCATATGTTGACACCAAAGTTTGAATGTTTAACCATTGTTTTTAGAAATTACTTGCCAACTTTTTGCCCAAAGATGCACCATTGTAGTATAGTACAATTGGATGGACCTAACAATTTGTATTATTTTGTATCATAATCATATTTAAGGTATTATGATTTTTATATAAATTTAATAGTTTGAGTTATATAGATTTGATATGTGACCTCATAATAGAGTACAAGGATTTCTTGGATTGACTCATGTTCTGGCTTTTAGCTATGAATTTTGGCAAACTTTACTCTTTTAAGTCATATAATGTATAGAGAAACTATATAAATAAAGTACCAGAATAAAAGAAAATGGAATGGGAAATAATACAGTAACGCAGGGGCTTAATTGACATCATATTGGATAAGGCCCAATCAGAGCATTTAACTATGGGTTACTGTGATGTGATGGTTGTAGCCATAATTGGACTTGTTACCATGTATTTACCAGCATCATCCCTCCAACTCAAAGCACCAAAAATCACATCTTTCTTCAATAATTTTGGGCCCTCCAACCTGAGCTTGTAGCTTTGTTTCTCATATTTCTGCTTGAAAACCAACTTCGGAGGCTCCACCATCACCTTTGTACCCTCCATGCCTGTCACCTTTGCCGTATAAGCCATTCCTCCTTTGCCCACATTTGTTACAGTCCTCTGAAATTCTTGTTCAAACTTGTCAGCTGAAGTTGAAAGCCCATCATCATTGAAGAAAGCTATGAAAGCAGGGTAATTAAGATCCAAGGACCGGTTCACGCAGTCGTGACTTAGCTTCGTAAACATTCGGATTTTCTTTGATGTGTAGTTCATTGCACACAGAAGCTTCATGTAGTCTTGTGGTGTTGCATCGTACACAAGCCCGGGATCAAGAGCCTTGATGGGATTGATGTGGCCAGCTCCAATATCTAGAGGACTAGCGGGCTGGTTAAAATTTGAGACATCTTTAATGGGGCTTAAATTATTGTCAAATGGATTGGCAGTGGTCATAATGGCAGAGCGAATGGTTGCAGGGCTCCAGTCAGGGTGCCCTCTCTTTACAAGTGCTGCCACGCCTGCCACATGGGGTGCAGCCATAGAGGTTCCTGATAAGAGATTGAATTTGCTAAACAAAGGATGTGATCCGACTTTAGTAACTTCACTGACTGGAGACCATGATGCTAACACTAAAGAACCAGGAGCCAATATATCAGGCTTTAGAACATTGGGACAGCTTAAAAATGGCCCTCTGGAACTATAAGCATCTACCTTTGGTGCTGGTTTTGTGCCAATGCTTGTTTTCCGAAATTGAAACCTTCCCCTGGGATCACTGTTCTGCTTTATGTAGTCTATCACAGTTTGACCATCATCAAGGCCAATAAATGCTGCTGGAAATGAGCTTCTAGTGTAAAGTTCAGATAAATAAGAGTAATTGGATATGAAAACAGCTGCAGATACCATTGCAGACTCTGCATTTTCGACTTGATCGCTTATACTTAGATGGTCCTTGCAAACGATTATGTTGTTTCGAACTTGCCTTAGTTCCTCCACGCTTGCACATTCATCCATAACAACGAGAGGCATTTGGTTTCGAGAAAAATTACCTGGATACAGGGATTCAAAGGTGATTTGCACTCCATTTCCCAAAGTCAAAATTCCATCAAATTCACGATCTATAGAACCAGCAGCCACGGTTAAAATCCATGGTGCTCCATTGACTAAAGACCAATATAAAGGCCCATCGTTTCCGGCCGATGCTGCTATGAAAATACCCTTTTCCATCGCTGCGAAAGTGGCTACTGCTATCGGATCATCATCCAAGACATTGTTATCCATGCTTAACCCCAAGGATAAGGACAATATATCAACTCCATCTTGAATTGCCTGGTCAATTGCAGCAAGTACATCGGATGTGTATGTTCCATATCTCCAAACTACTTTGTACATTGCTATATGAGCCCGTGGAGCCATGCCATTAGCTGTTCCTGAAGCATAGCCAAAATAGGAAGCTCCTTTTGCAAAGTTACCCGCAGCAATTGATGATGTATGAGTTCCATGTCCATTGATATCCCTAGGGGAATTCATTGGAATAGTTAACTGAGGATGGCTAGAAAGCAACCCTTTGTTGTAAAACCGAGCCCCGATGAGTTTCTTGTTGCAAAGGAAGAATTGAAATTGGTGCCTGACTCGCATTTTCCTTTCCATCTGGTGGGAACTTGAGCCATCCCCTCATCACTATAACTCTCACTCTCAGGCCAAATTCCAGAGTCCACTATACCAATAATGACATCTTCACCATAATTTGGAGCTGTCCATGCACCTGAAACTGAGTTTAAACCAAGAAATTGAGAAGTATGAGTTGTATGGACAGTGAGAGGACGATCTCGAGTGAATGAAAGGTAACCAAAGGATTTCTTTAGGGATTCAAGCTCCGATAAGGTGAGAGTAGCACTGAATCCATTGATAGAATGAGTGTAAGTGTATAAATGTTTGGAAGTAACGGTAGAAGAGGCTGAAGCTGCTTCAGAGGTGTCTGATATGGAAGAAAGCATTGAGAAATACCAGCTCTGATGACTGGAGAAGGCTTTAGGCATGGCTGATGGGTCCATGTGGATGATATATGTGTCGGGTTTCGCTCGAGAGAACGGAAGAAAGGAGACAATGAACAAAACAGTGGACAGAGTATGAAGAAAATTCATGGTTGAACTCTGTGGCATAAATCAGTATGAAATTCTCTCTTTATCGGATGTTCCTGTATAAGATGGGCAATATCACGGAATTTTTCATGTTGTCAGCCCCTTTCTTTTTTCCCTTTTTTTTTTCCTTTGCTAAAAGCACGCATGGTAGTGGGAGACAGACTATGAGCGACCTTTTAGTTTTAGTTCTCCAATAATAGCTATCTTGTTCCTGCTTTTTATTTCTTTTGAGATAAGTGTTGTGTCATATATAATTTTTTTAAGAATCTTTTGTAGACTTGAAAAGAACTTTGAAAAAGAAAATATTGAACACATATTCTATCTCACACTCATACTAAAATCTTAGTTGCATAGGAGAATATTCCTTGTCTTATTTTCATACCCAGCAAGGGTGCTATTATCCCTGAATTTGTCCCATAATTGTTTAGCATCTTGCCTTTGTTGCCGGAAATTTTTTTTGTTCCAGCTTTTGGTTTTTATATTTCATTTTGATGGCTGCTTCCGATAGTCAATTTCAAGTGTCCTACTTTAACACAGTTTTAACAGCAGAAATCCTACAAATTTGAGTCTTTCCAAAACAAGTCAAGACCATCACTTTTAAGTTTGTCTTCTCCTTGCTCCAGATCTTGAGACCAAGGATGGATGAATTCATCTATTCAATTACCAATATGGCATGCACTTCTTAGTGTGAAAAAAAAGTTTTAATGCAAAATTTGAAGTTAAATGTTGATGGATTTTCTAATTCTTTTGGGAGAAGTTTTTGAAGTGTAAACACATTCAACGAGTGCTTAATGTTATTTAAAGTGGTGACAAATTCAACTGAATAAGAGTACCTTGCTGGAATGGACAATGTGTGGTGCATGGTCACTGTCAAGAAAATGTAAACATTTTGCGCTTGATAAGCTAGCACCATTGTCATGCCCCGAACCGAGACCTAACATACACCGCATATGCTAGGCTTCAAGTAAGTAAATGAACTAAAAAAAAGAAAAGAAAAGTTAAACACAATTTTTTCTATAAAAGTATCCAATTACAATTTATAAACATTAATAGAATTTGAGAATCCGAAAATAAATTTCGAGATAAACAAAGTAAACTAAGAGAGTTCAAATCAAAAGTTAAAACTTAAGTAGCGATATCCATTAGTCTTGAAAATCTAACAAGTATTATCATCTAGAAACTTTTTAAGACAATGCATTTTAAGAATGTCACTCCCCAAATATTTCATGTTCACAATTAAAATTTGAACCTATAAAATAGAAAAAGAAGGTATAACAGCTCGTTTTTCAGTGATGTAAAAATAGTAGTTTCAAGACTATAATTTTGACGATTGAGTCCGTAAATATTATTATTTAATATTTACGAGTCAAATACTATGTTATAGTGAATTTTGATTTGATAAATTTTGTTAATTTGATATGTCAAAACCATTTTTTTGTTGGAAAACGGGGATAGACTTTAAAAACAAAAATGGAGTCGCCACCAATCCTTTTTTTGAGGTGTGATCGGATCACCTTGAGATTTATCATTAAAACATTTTGATTTATTAAAACGATGATCTTGGCCTACAAAATCCAAGAAAATAGGTTCAGGAGTCGGTTACGCATGATGAAGGATTAGCACCCTCGTGACGCCCAAAATTGATACTGAATTAATTAATTAACGTCTTAATGTTGAAAATTTGAAAAGATTTTAAAATATGATCCTTTTTGTTTAAAAAACTTAATAAATTAAATTGGATGCCGAGACCCAATTATTTCGAAGAAGTAAAATGTCAGGCCTAGTGAGTTAGGATACGACATTTCGAATCCTCGAAATTAAGCTTGTCTTTTGACTTTTAAAACTAGTGCATTAAAAAAAAGTATATTCGGTTGTTTGGGTCAAATGAAAAATTGGAACCCAGTAAGTTAAGACACAATTTCTCAAAATTCCAAATACAGAATATTGCCTTTGTTTTTAGAAATCCTTACCTCGAGATAACAAAATGTCACATCCAGTGAGTTAGGACACAACATTTTTGAATTCCCGAGAATAAGGTTTTATTTAACTTATGCACTTTAATTTAAAAATAATTAATTCTTTAGACTCGATGAGCAAAATCGAAACCCAGTAAGTTAGGGCACGATTTCTTTCGAATCTTAAAACGCGGAGTATTTGCTTATTTCAAAACAAAAATCTCATATTCGGGTATGGCTAAACGTGAAAATCTCATATTTAAAGAACAATACATAAATTTAGTAAACTAATAAAGCATAAGGATTATGATAATAATAAATAACAAATATGCATGCCATAACATCATTACTAAAAATGATATTAGCGATGATAATAATGACGATTAATCTTGATAATAATATTAACAACAAAACAAATCATAATGATAAAATAAAATGTAATAAACTCAAGATACGAGCCTATTTAAAAATTCAAGAAGAAGAAGAAAATATATATAAACAAAATAATAAATAAACACTTAAGGAGATAAATAAATAAATAAATGAGAAAATGAAACAGATATATAATATTAGATTTAAGTATTTTATAAGTAAAATAATATAAACAAATTGATTAGTAAAACTAATATAGAATTTAGGTAAGAATAATGAAAATAATAATAATAATAATAATAATAATAATAATAATAATTTATTATTATTAAAATTAATTAATTTAATAGCAAAAATGACAAAAATGACTAATTTGAACTTAAAACAAGAATTTGGGGGCAAATCCAAATAAATAAAAAGAAAAGGGCCCATTTGAACGCTCGAATAACATGGAAGGACCAAATGGAGAAATATCCCCGTCTACCAAAATGGCGCCGCTTGCTATAGGACTAAAATGGAACAGAAATAAAATTACAGGGGCCAAATAAAAGTAAAAAGATTTAATCCTAGTGAGTCGGGTCAGTTGCTGCGGGTTGAAGCAAAACGGCGCCGTTTTGAGCGTTTGAAGCTTGCCCCAAAACGACGCCGTATGGGGGGCTATAAAAGTCAAATTTTTTCAAAAAAAAAGTCATTTCCCCCATTTCTCAAAAAAAAAAAAAGATACTTTCTCTCAAAACCTCTCCCCTTCCCTCCGTCCGGCCAAACTCCGGCCAGGATACCGGCGGGGATTCCGGCGCCGTCGTCGCCGTCGGCCACTGTGCGTGGTGGTCAAAAATCCCAAAAGCGACCTTTTTGCACCATTTAAACCTTGGTGACCCCGATCTACCCTAAAACTGGCTAAAAGCCTTCGAAGATCAAAGGAAGACCGAAAAATTCTTCGGTTTCCTCCCCTTCGACCACCAGCGAGGTAAGACCTCTTTCCTTTTGTTTTTTTTTATACGTCGGAAGAAAATGGAAAATAAAAAGATGAAAATTGAAACGCAAAAAAAATCACCTTGAAAATCACTGTTTTTGATCTTTCTTTTTTGTATTTCGTGTATATACCCATTTACAATCGTTTGCTTCGGTTTTTAAAGCCAAAATCGAAAAATCAAAATAAAAATGAAAATACAATATTTTTTCCTTCGGTTTTGTTGTGCTATTTGTCTATTTGTAGGTACGAAATGTAACACCCCTTACCCGAATCCGACGCTGGAAACGAATACGAGGCATTACCATGCATAAACTTGTCTAACAGTATAGTTATGAGCAACAACTTTTGTTTCGACTTAAAACCTTTCTTTAGTTATCTTGACATTCATATAATGGGCCCCCGAGGCCTCACACATACACCCGAACGTCTTCAAGACTCAACCGGGAACTTTCACTCCCATTGAAAATTTTTATCCTAAACAGGGGCCACACGCCCGTGGGGGGTCTAGAGACATGCCGTGTACCCTTGAGACATGCCCGTGTTCGACACCCGTGGTCTACACTGACTAAATCACACGGCCTAGGCACGCTCGTGGCCCTGGCCGGTGTGCCAAACCTTAACATTCTGACTTATCCACACGGCCTGGGAACACGCCCATGTGCTAGCCGTGCCACCCACACGGTCTAGACACACGCCCATGTGTCACCCATGTGGCTAATTAGCAGGCTATCTACTAAGCCCTTTACTACCCTACATTACACACATGCAAGCTTATACCGATCAAGCAACTCTTAACATAACAATGGTTCTGTAACTTCTATATCATCATTCATTTCTATAACACCCTCTACCCGTATCCGTTGCCAGAATATGGTACGAGGCATTACCGGAGTTTACTGAACATTTTCGAATAATTCCGAGTCATTTATTATTCATATTCTGAAAATAATCATAACGTCCCTCTATTGGGTCCTCAAAGCCCAAAACATACATTAGGAACCAACCGGATTAAATTGGGATTATAGAGAATTCTTCATAAAATCTTAAAATTTTCCTACATTGGTTAGCGTGCTTTAATATTAACAAATTTATTATTATTATTATTATTTTGACATGTCTCACTTGAATTTATTACTTATCCTAATATACATAATTTTCCTTATAAAACGTATCAAAGATAGTCTTATATTTACATGTCATGATCCATATCGTTTTCTTGCTATTTCTTCATAAATATAAATTATTCAATTTATTATAACAATATTTCATGTACCATCATTTTCATGAGATTAGTATATATTTGTTCTAGCAGTAGTTCATAATCTTGAATATGCATAATTATCCGCAAATTTCACATACATGTATTTTCGATGTCATATTTCAATATATCAAATAATTATTATTTCTATATATTTCAAGTTTAATTTCATGATTTCAAGTACTTGCCATTTTCTATATTTATCCCGTTGAATTTCTCGAATTTCGATGGATTTTTTCCGAGAGTACACTTATAGTGTACAATTCCGGAAAATCAATTCACACACATATGGGTACACCTTTTCCGAGAGCACACTCATGAACCTCATCCTTACATAATGGGATTACCGGTCCAAAGCTAAATCTCAAGAAAGCACACTCATGAACCTCATTTCTTACAATGGATTACCGATCGAGTTAAATCCTCAGAACATATGCTCAAAGAGTATTGTCTGGATTACCAGTCTAGGCTAAATCCTCGCAATGACAATTACTCTAATGAGCTTGGATCCGAATTACCACCCAAAGCTAAATTCAGATCCTAATTCGGATTACCCGTCCGGGCTAAATCCTTTTTCCACATATTCTTTGGGAGGGCTATATCAGGATCACCCGTCCGGGCTAGATCCTTACTGGGGATTTAGCCTGGACTGGTAATCCTGACACTATACCCCTACCTTGAGTAGTCGAATCCAAGAGACTCCTTTACTGTTCCTTCACGTTGGCTACATACAAATGAAACACGAGATTATGGTTTAATGAACATTCGGCCATCCTTAGAAATCAAGGCCAACCCTTGATTTCGGCACACCAAAAGAAAGAGAAGGGAAAACCGATTGCTAAGGAAAGAATTACTTACGACCCACGTTGCTTATGAAGACTAAGAGAGTAGTCGACAGCCCCTCCTTTAGAGATTCGGCTTTTGAAAATAATAGAAAAAGAATGGTTTCGGGAAAAGGTGATAACACGAATTGAAAAAAGGAGAAGAGAACTATCATCCACTTCGGCTTTTGAAAGAACAGTGAGAGAAAAGAAGAAGAGAAACTAAGGTTTGAGAGGTTTCGGTTTCTGGTCAAGAAAGAAAAGAGAAAGGGAATAGAGCTTTTGGCAGAGAGAAAAATAAAAAAGATGCCTATTACTACACTAAGTAAATTCGGCACCTAGCTCCCCTTGTATGACCGAATTATGCACCCCTTAGAGTCCCATATTCGGCCACTTGCTTCCTTCTCTCCCTTATCCCTTGATCCCCTCCACCTTAGCCGAATCCTCAAACTCTCCCACCCAATCTATACCTCATCCTTCTAGAGTCCACATGCTGTCCACTACCTCCCCTCCTTGTTGCAAAATAAAACTCCCCCTTTGCTTCCCTTGCTGCTTGAACCTAGGCCCTATTATACAGCTTGTGGCGTCACTTACTAAGGCTTTAAGTGGCGCCTCCTTGCCACTTTAACAAGCCCATTTCCATGTCCAATTTCCCTTACAATTTTTATTTGCCTAGCTCCTCCTTAAAACTTAAAATACAATATTTCTGAGGCATTCATCTACACTCTAAAGTTCTCAAATTTCATAAAACTCATTCACAACACACATAGGCATGCTACTTCATATAATTAAGCAAAAATGAACAACCCCTAAATCCCGGATGTTACAGTTCTACCCCCTTAAAATAATTTCGACCTCGAAATTACCTGGCTAGAATAGGTTGGGGTATTGCTGTCACATTGCTTCTTCCGACTCCCAAGAAGCTTCCTCCGATCCATGATTATGCCATAACACTTTGACTAAAGGAATGGATTTCCTCCGTAGTACCTTCACATCCCGTTCCAGAATCTAAATCGGCTCCTCCTCGTACGACAAATCTGGCCTTAGCTCCACCTATTCAACCGGAACTACATGAGATGGATCCGATTGGTATCAGCGTAGCATCGATACGTGGAACACATCGTGCATCTGCTTCAACCCGAAGGCAACTCTAACTGGTATGCCACTGGTCCAACTCGCTTTAATACCCGATAAGGTCCTATAAACCTAGGACTTAACTTCCCTTTGCGACCAAAACTCATTACCTTTTTCCAAGGCGAAACTTTAAGAAACACATAATCTCCCACAGCAAACTTAATCTCCTTCCGTTTAAGATCTGCGTATGACTTTTGCCTGTCAGATGCTTCCTTCAACCGTGTTCGAATCATCTTAACCTTTTCTTCTAATTCTGCCATAATTTTCAGACCCAAAATTTGACGTTCCCCCAAATCCGTCCAACATGTAGGAGTGCGACACTTCCGTCCATATAGCGCTTCGTACGGTGCCATCCAAATACTTGCCTGATAGCTGTTGTTATACGCAAATTCCGCTAAAGGTAAGAACTCTTCCCAACTCCCTCTGAAGTCTATCACACAGCCCCTCAACATATCCTCTAACACTTGGATCACTCGTTCAGATTGACCGTCCAACTGCGGATGAAATGCCGGACTGAAGTCCAATCTGGTGCCTAAAGCTCGATGTAGAGCCTTCCAAAACTGAGACGTAAACCTCGGATCCCTATCCGAGATAATCGACACCGGCACTCCATGCAACCTCACAATTTCCGCCACATATAACTTTGCCAACTTTTGCAACGAGTAGTCAACCCGCACGGGGATGAAATGTGCAGACTTTGTCAACCTATCCACTATCACCCATACCGAGTCCTTCTTAGTAGGCGTAAGGGGAAGCCCACTAACGAAGTCCATGGTAATTCTCTCCCACTTCCATTGCGGAATCAGATCGGTCAAGCAATCTCGACGGAACTTGGTGTTCAGCCTTGACTTGTCGACACGTTAAGCACTTCGTAATATCCCGAAATTGGGCCTAGAAGAATTGAGCCCAATGGGCCTTAAGCGTAGTAGCGTTTAAATTTTATCGGATGTACAAGAGATCGACTTAAATACAAGTTGGACCAATTAGATAAGTGAGTTTGAAGGTTAGGGGCTTCATGAAGTCCCGGATCAAATATTAGCTTTGGGAAAATTTTGGCTTTAGGTGAAAAAACCTCGGAAGTTGGCGGTGTAGGCCTTAAGAATAAAATGTGGAGAAAATGACACAAGTGGAGTGTGTGGTGTAGTGGCAAAGTGACGCCACTTAAGGACAAGGGAATGACGCCAAGGAAGGAAGGAGGTCCAAGGTTCTAGTTGTAGCGTTTGCATTCCTTTTAGATTATTTTTATTAAATGAATTTAGACCTTAGCCATAGGGTTATATTTAATTGCGCATGGTTTGAGGCACAAGGAGCTAGTTGGTAAAGTGGCTAGCGTGGATTATGTTATAAGGGAGCCTCGGGTTCGAATCTCATGAGAAGCGAGGAGTATTTATTTTTGATTGACGGTAAGAGTTTCAGTTGAATTTAAACTCTCTTGATGGAGGATCCCACATCGAAAGATACAAAGAAGGAAGGTGAAGAGCAAGCTATATAAAGAGCATGCCAAGAGGAGAGTTAACATACCTTGGTGGGCGTTGAGCACGGTGAGTGGTCGCAGATGCGGCTTAGCACCGAGTCCTATCGTGTGTAACTCTCTACTCTAGTTGTAGAGCGGCAAATGCCAAGTGCTGGTCACGGTATTCTTGTGGGTCAATGCTTGGGCGCGATAGGCCAAAGTGGGCCTAATGGGCCCATGGGCCCAATGGGCCCATGGGCCCAATTAGAATAAATTGTATGATGATATAGTATATAGTGAACTAGACTAGGTGGAACCTATATACGCCAGAGATTTGTTAGGTGGGCCACACGAGTGCATGTGCGAACTGAATGGGCCAAAATTGGGTTTTAGGCCCAATAGTTCTCAAGAATAATCTAAGTGGTAGCTAAGTCGCTCGAGATTTACATTGGGCCTTCGTGAAAGGCCAAGATAGGTATAAAATTACGAAAATACCCTTGGTAGGTAAATTACGAAAATACCCTTGGTAGGTAAATTACTTAAAATACCCTTGGTGGGTAAATTACGAAAATACCCTTGGTGGGTAAATTACTTAAAATACCTTGGTGGGTAAATTACGAAAATACCCTTGGTGGGTGAATTACGAAAATACCCTTGGTGGGTAAATTACAAAATACCCTTGGTGGGTGAATTACGAAAATACCCTTGGTGGGTAAATTACTTAAAATACCCTTGGTAGGTAAAATTTTGTTATACCCTTAGAGGTTGGCTAGCTTGATTATGTTGTATATTATTATTCGATTATGATGGTAATTCGTTTCATACGTTATTTGATATATGTCAGCATACATGACATAACGCATACACGAATTATTATGTCATATTGCATGGGTATGATGAGAGGAGGGAAGATGATATCCGTGTCTTTGGGACACCGAGGTTTGGCACCTCCAAGTGGTTTGGTACCACAGATTGATTATTGTGACTTTGGGTCACCGGAGGTTTGGCACCTCGCGTCTCGTCTCAGTGGCTTAGCACCACGGTGGGTTGGCCCCATGGTCGATTTTACGGATTGACGCTAGTGATTTGGTATCACACGATGGGTTGGCCCCATCATTTGATTCGATGGATGCGGTCACAAAGTGATTTGGTATCACACCTGTCTTTGGGACACCGAGGTTTGGCACCTCATAGCGACTTGTCCAGTTGGTTTAGCACCACAAATGGGTTGGCCCCACAGCTTGATATTACGGATCGTCGCCATGATTTGGTATCACACGGGTTGGCCCCAGATGGATTATTCGTGACTTTGGGTCACCAGTGGTTTGGCACCACAATATTGGATATCGTGACTTTGGGTCACCAGTGGTTTGGCACCACCAGTGGTTTGGTACCACACGGGGTAGAATCGGGAGTTTTGGATGGTTAGGTTTTGGGTTGCATGACATGCATATTTTCATATGAAATTGTGTAAGGGTTTAACACCGTTGGATGGGATTTACACACCGAGTCTCGATGACTCACCCTTAGTTAAATTTTGCGGTAATCATTAGATCGCGGACACGAGCCGGAGTGGACTCGAGGTGCCCATGCCATGAATAAAAGTCGATTTGCAATCGATTTTAAACTTGGTACTTTATTTTATTTATTTTCATTTGGATTTGTTGGGTTTGTAAAAGGCCTTTTAAAATTTATGCTTTGGTTGATTATATGCTTAAACTTGATTTCAAATATGTCTTAACAAACTAATGGGTTAGAACTGGCTAAATTTTGGAAAATAAGAATAAGGTTTTCAAATCACAAAGCGAGATGTTTTAAACTTTCCACCATCCGGGTATTACAATTTTAATTTGAGATAAATTAAAATACAAATTTCGAGGCATTCATCTACACTTGAAAGTTCTCAAATTTCATAAAACTCATTCACAACACACATAGGCATGCTACTTCATACAATTAAGCAAAATGCACAACCCTAAATCCGGATGTTCTGATTCTACCCCTTAAAATAATTTTGACCTCGAAATTACAGCTAGAATAGGTTGGGGTATTGTCGTCGCATTGCTTCTTCCGGCCCCAAGAAGCTTCCTCCGATCCATGATTATGCCATAACACTTTGACCAAAGGAATGATTTCCTCCATAGTACCTTCACATCCTCGAGAATCTAAATCGCTTCCTCCTCGCATTTCGATAAACTGGCCTTAGCTTCACCTATTCAACCGAAACTACATGAGATGGATCCGATTGGTATCGAGTAGCATCGATCGTGGAACACATCGTGCATCTACTTCAACTCAAGGCAACTCTAAGCGGTATGCCTTGGTCCAACTCACTTTAATACCGATAAGGTCCTATAAACACTGGACTTAATGCGACCAAATCTCATTACCTTTTTAAACTTTAAGAAACACATAATCCTCAAGAAACTTAATCTCCTTCTTAAGATCTACAAATGACTTTTGCAATCGGATGCTTCCTTC
This sequence comes from Gossypium rotundifolium, assembly GCA_025506655.1. Classification (NCBI taxonomy): domain Eukaryota; kingdom Viridiplantae; phylum Streptophyta; class Magnoliopsida; order Malvales; family Malvaceae; genus Gossypium; species Gossypium rotundifolium. The sequence goes on along the minus strand of CP106732.1, from coordinate 130,127,329 downwards.
AACCGTGATGAATCATCTTAACCTTTTCTTCAAACGCCACAATTTTCGGACCAAAATTTGACATTCCCTAAACAACATGTAGAGTGCGACACTTCCGTCCATAACTTTTGCGGTGCCTCCAAATAAATACAAATTTTTAAAGGCAAGAACTCTTCCCAACTCCTCTCAAGTCTATCACACACCCCTCAACATATCCTCTAACACTTGGATCACTCGTTCGATTGACCGTCAAGCTGGATGAAATGCCGGTGAAGTCCAATCGGTGCCTAAAGCTCGATGTAGAGCCTTTCAAAATCGAGGCGTAAACCTCGGATCCCTATCCGAGATAATACAACTCCATGCAACCTCACAATTTTCGCCACATATAACTTTGCCAACTTTTGCAACGAGTAGTCAACCAAGCGGGGATGAAATCCGACTTTGTCAACCGATCCACTATCACCCATACCGAGTCCTTCTTAGTAGGCGTAAGGGAAGCCCACTAACGAAGTCCATGGTAATCTCTCCCACTTCCATTGTGGAATCAGTCGGTGAAGCAATCTCGACGGAACTTGGTGTTGCCTTGACTTGCGACACGTTAAGCACTTCCCTACAAATTCTGTAACTTCCTGCTTAAGACCAGGCCACCAAAACTGTTCCCGTAAATCCTTGTACAACTCATGCAAACTTATAGTTTCACAAATCCGATGACTTTTCTTTTCCACGTTCAAGTCTCGTATTTGAGTTATCCAGATCTTTATTAATAAATTTGATCATCATTTTCATTCATCTCAGATTCGATACATTTAATTAATGCTTTAGGAAAAATTACCATTTTGCCCCTAAGCTTTTAATTAATGACGATTTCATCCTTAGGTTCGAAAAATAAAATTCTTGTAATTTAATCCTTGTTTCAAGCCTAATTATTCTCATATATATTGATAACAGCCCATGAATTCTATGAAATATCAAAATTTTCCATAATTTCAACACTTTTCAATTTAATCCCTAAAACATATTTTCACCCGATCTTGATCTAAATTAATAATTTCATTCAATTTTATAATTTAAGTAATAAAATAATCAATTTCATGCAATTTGGTCATTTTTGACATTTTTACAAAATTACCCATAAAGTTTTACTTTTATTCAATTTAGTCCACGAGCTTAGAACATGCAAATTAGCCATGCTAGTTGAATATTCATATATATTTTCCTCCTCCTCCTCTCCATTCCACAACCTTAATTTATATAATATGTTTACAAGTAACATTATCTATGATTTCACTATTTACTCATAAATTTATTCAAAGTTATCTATTTGCATCATAGTCACTAAATTATTTATATCTTGAGCTACAGAGTTTCAATTTAAGATCCACTAATTTTTCCTGAAACTAGACTCACATATATTCTTATCATAAAATTTTCAGAATTTTTTTATCCAATAAGTACAGTTTATTCTTTAAATTTACCCATATTCTCGATGTCCGATAGCCCAACCCTTCTTCACTAAAAATTGATTATCTCCTCATAAGGGATTTGGATGATGTTCCCATTTGTTTCTATTGAAAATAGACTCATTCAGGATTTTAGAAACATAAATTTAAGCCACTAATTATTTTTCTATAATTTTTTATGATTTTACAAATACAGAATAGGGGAACCCAAAATCATTCTAACCTTGCCTAACAAAACCTATTATATCTCGTGATTTACAATTCCATTACTTACAAAGTTTATTCTATAATATACTAAACCCAATAATCTTTAATTCCATATTTTATTAATCCTATAATTCGATTTATACAATTTTTGGTGATTTTCTAAATCTAGACTATCTACTCTGTCCAAAAGCTGTTTTAGTGCAAAATATTAATTACCAAGTTTATAACACCTTTATTTCCTTTCTACAATATTTCCCATCACTTTTCTTATTTTCCTTCACTAACATATCAAGAACATAAAACCTTATATAAGAAAACTCTACATTAACATCATTTCCATGCTTTTTCCACAATATCAAACTTAAAAATATGTTGAAAACTTGATGTTCTTACCTTGTTTTATTGATTTCAATCTTTAACTTGATTTTCTCTCTCCTCCAGCTTCTATTTCTTGAATCTAACTTGATATTTTTGTTCCCCATAGTCTCCTTGTCATCTTTCTCTCTTGATGGCTATAGAAATTCTTTTGAATTTTAAGTGAAAATGGTGAATTTTTGGTGAAAGGACCAATTTGTAAAGAAAATAAAACTTCTTTTCTTTCTCTTCTTCTCACGTTGGTTTGCATGGGAAAGAGATGATAAAAATTCATCATATTTCCTTCCTTATATACTACATAAATAATAAAATAATGATAAATAATAAAATATCTCATCAAAATATTAATAAAATAATATTTATCTAATTAAATAATTATAAAATATCATCAACATCATCATTACTTTCTAGATTTCTCTCTCTTCGAATTGACCATTTTGCCCTTTGTGATCTTTAAAATTCCATCCTTGAATCATCACATAATTTGGTAAAATTATATTTAGTCCCTCATAATTCTTTACCTATTCAATTTGGTCCTAGTTCATCCATTTTCCTTAGTTTCTAGATCATTCCACCCTTAAAATATTTTCACTATTGGTCCTTCAACTTTTTCATATTTACACTTTAACCCCTCAAGTTTTGAATATTTACTCTTAGGCAACAAAACTTTTCTCACTTTTACCATTTGGTCCTTTCTTGAATTAATATATCATAATATACTTCTCAATGTTGTCGTAACTCCAAAATTTCCCTTTTTGTCACTTTATTTCCTTATTTTACTATATCAAAGATAATAGTTTACTGTAAAAATTTTCGGGGTATTACAATTTCATTCCCATTTCTACTCAATATCATGCACATATTCATCTCTTTAAACAAATCAACTTTTCACATGAATGTGTTAACATTAGCCAATTCATCATGGCCCATTTACAAAATGAGTGTGAAATATTAATAGCCAACTCGTTGGCCTTTCAACAAGATATGACACAAAATGAACAATTTTCTATACATGCCATACTCATAATGAAACTTGTCTTTACTATACCAAAAAGTAGTTGATAGTTTGATTTTGAACTCGACATCCAATGATCCTCGAGCCAACTTGATAGAGCTACATGGAAAAGGGAAAAGAGTGGGGTAAGCATATAGCTTAGTAAGTTTGCATGAAACTCAAGGATAACATATCTATTTAAACTATATTCATTCATGTCATGAAGCAATGGCAACATAGTCTCGCTATATAAAAGTACTTACTCGTACTTGTTCACACTTATTCCTACCCATCTCATGTCAACATAATCTGGTAACTTTTACTTACTCGTGTTTCCTGTATCACTGGGTCACGTGATCTAACACATATGCCAACATAACAATATATCCACATCTTTATTATCCATATCATGAACATTACTCATGGCCATACTTAAATAGGTTTGGATGAAGATCAACCCACATGCTTACCTCTTTCATTTATGAATAAATTTGATCATTATAAGATATTCAAACATAACATGCATAAGCTTTGATGCTAACGCCATATCCTGGATATGGTCTTACATGGGATCTTTCCTTAATACCGATGCCATATCCCAGATATGGTCTTACATGGGATCTTTCCTTAATGCCGATGCCATATCCCAGATATGGTCTTACACGGGAATCTCATAACTAGATGTTGAAGCCATGTCCCAGACATGGTCTTATACGAGATCGTACATAGATGTCGATGCCATATCCCAAACATGGTCTTACACGAGATTATTCTTTGATGCCGAAGCCATATTCCTGATATGGTCTTATACGGGACCTTTCCTTTCTCATATGCATACTTAGATATTATACTTATTCCGGAATTATAATCGGAACTACAATTTAGTCTGTTCTCATCATTTACTCATCAAAACTTTATAACTCGATTTCATTCATAATAACATACATCAACATGATAAGGAACGATTTCAAATATCGAACATTATGAAATACTAATTTCATACAAACTTACCTCGAATTTTAAAATGTGTCTCGATGCTCGATTTAGTCTTCAACTTTGTTCTTGCCTCGGTTCCGATTCGGGATTCGTGTTTTTTAATCTATAATAATAAATTTCTCTTGTTAAACACATGCATTGACTAAATCGAATCATAACTTATATTTTGGAAAAATTACGTTTTTGCTCTTAAACTTTCACATAATTACACCTTCGCCCCTAGGCTCGTAAAATGATTTTCATTCAAATTTCTTGCATTTCAAGCCTAGCCGAATCATTCTCTAAACTATAGCAACATTAAATTCCCACTATTTCACTCATGTATGACCCTTTATATAACTTTACAAATTGGTCCTTTTCATGCATCTTTCACGAAAATAACTTAGAAAAAGATGTTTATCCTACATCGAACTTTCACATTCTTCCATAAAACATCAAAATACATGCATGTCATATATGGGTAAATTTTTGGATATAAACCCTAGCTCAAAATATGGCTAGAAATAGCTAAACCGAGCTACGAGGGTTTCAAAAATACGAAGAACATTAAAAACGGAGCTTGGGTGCACTTACTTTGAGCTTGAACATGATCAAAACCCTAGCTATGGCTTCTCCCCAAATTTTCGGCACAAAGGTTGAAGATGGACATAATTTTTGTGTACTTTTTCCCTTTTTATTCTTTTATTTACCAAAGGACAAAAATGCCCTTAATGACTATTTCTTAAGATTTTTCCTTCACATGTTCATTTTTGTCCATCATCAAATATAATGGTCTAATTGCTAAATAAGGACCTCTAATAATTCTCATAATTCTATTTCATACTAGAATATTCTAGAATCTCACATTTTCTATTCTTTGCAATTTACTCCTAATGGACAATTAAATCTCTAATCAGTAAAATTTCTTTATGAAATTTTCACACAATCCTATAATTACTTCATAAGTCTTATAAAAATCATATAAATCATATTTTTATTTTAGATTTTTGGTCTTGCACCACAATTCTGACTAGGCCCTAAATCGGGCTATTACACGAAACACTAGCTGTGGAGTACGGAGGAGGTGCCGACGTGGTGGCGCACGTGTGAAATCAATGGCGTGGCGTGCAAGGTGGCTAGGGTGCTACTAGGTTTTTTTTTCTAATTTTAGGTTGGGTTAGGGCTTTGTTGATTTGGACTAGGTTTGGGTTAGTTTGGGCTAGGTTTGATTTGGGCCTATATTGGGCCTTGTAATAAACTGTTAAGTTGGGACTGTTTTTATTGGACTTTATTTATTTTTTGTTTGGTTTTTTATTTTATTTGGTTTTAATTTAGTTTGTTGGGCCCGGGCAAATTGGACCAATTACAGTGATCGGTCTAAAATTGTCGAGTTTTAAAATTTATAAAGAGAATGATCGAACTTGGAAAATAACTCTGACAACGACTTAAGGCAAGTGTACCTATCGAACAGTAGTATAACTTAGGCAAGACCGGATTATCGAACCCAAAGGAACTAAAAGTACTAATACTCACTTTCTTTCTATTATTTAGCCTAAATATTAAATGATTTGATTGATTAACTAATTAATTACTAAACTAAGATGCAAAGATAAAAAGAATGAATTGGGAAATAACTTTGAAGAGAAACTCAGTTGATCACGATGATACCATTAGGAAGAATCCACCTAGACTTCACTTATTATCTAACACTGAACCATATGATTTATTCACTTGACTTGATTCGTAAGACTCCCTAACGTATATTAAACCCTCTCTCGAGGCGAATAATGTCTAACCCTAGGTTAATTAACGGAAATCTCTTTCTCATTTAATAACCCCTTAGAATAGAAATAGATAGAACTATGGACTCCCATATTAGGTTGCACCCTAATCCGGGAAAATCTCGTCACCCTATCTCTAGGCACGCGAACGACTCCAGTTAATTATGCTAGATCTGTTCTTAGGCAGGGTCTATTCCTCCTCCACCTAAGAACATCTGACTTGAATTAATATCCCGGAAACATTAACACAAGAATTAAGCATACATAATTAAGAACAAATCAAGTATTTATCATATAATTCAGAAGACAATAACAAGATTCATCTAGGTTTCATCCCCTTCAGGTATTTGAAGGGTTTAGTTCATAAAAAATAAAGAAAACATCTCAAGAAAAAAGATAAAACAAAACATAAGAAATCCCTAAAACCCCCTGAAGGAATTAAAGGAGAGATCCTCCGTCTTGAGTAGAATTTTGACTTCTTGAGATGGATCAACTGGCTATCTTTGAGTGATTCCCACAAAAGTTTCGGCTTCTGTCAAATTCTGAATGTCTCGACCTCTTTTTGACGGTTGGCCTCTAGGTTCTTTATTTAGGCTTTTGAGATACTTTTACTTGGCCTTTAAGTGCCCTAATTCAAGTATACTTCCTACTCGGTGTTTGAATAGGCTTTGGAATGTGTTTCTTTGCCTCAAAGTATCCAAATCCAAGTACAATTCCTCTTTTCCACGACAGGGGCATGGCTATGGTACACGCCCGTGTAAATCATCTTCAGGCCGTGTCTCGATTCTATCGATTGGGGCACGACCGTGTAAATCGTGGCATGGCCGTGTCTTAGTTAATTTTTGAGGACGGTTGTGTGGCTTGAAGTCTAGGCTATGTCGATTTCCACTTTGGCCCAAATTCACCCGTTTTAAGCCTGTTTCTCGTTCTTTTCGTCCTCGGGTGCTTTCCTGAGTATAAAACATGAAAAGAAAGGATTAAGAGCACATTTTTACATAAATCAAGGGATAAATCATCCAAAAGCATGCTAAATATGGGGTTAAAATATGTTACTTTTACGGTTCATCAAATACCCCCACACTTAAGCTTTTGCTTGTCCTCAAGCAAAATTCTCAACTTACAATTAAAGCAAACTTTCCATAATTCACAATTCCTATCAATAACGCCTCATCATAATTCATAGATAATTTATACATGGATAATTTTGTAACAGACCGAATTTGACCCTAATCGGAACGGTGGTTTCGGGACCACGAATCCGAGTCTGGAAATATTTTAAATTTATATTTTGTGTTTATTATATGTGAATTAATATGTGTGAAAGTTTAGTAGAAAAATTTTATCGTTTGTGTGTTTAATTTAAAAAAAGGACTTAATCGCGAAAAAGGTAAAAGTGGCATACTAAAGTGAAATGTGCTAATTTGAGCATGGCTTTATAATATGAAGTATTGAAAGGGTAAATAACCCATTTTATGAGTTAGTGGCCGATCATGGATAAGTTTGTCCTTAAGATATAATATTTGGTTATTTTATTATAAAGGTTAGTTAGGTAATTTAATAATAAATTAATATATGTTAAAGTAAAACAAACAAAAGGCCATTTTTCATTCATCTTTGTTCATGGCCGAATGTAGCTAAGAAAAAGGGGTTGAAGAAGCTTTGAAATTTCGGCAACTATTTGGTTCAATTAGGTAAGAATTTTAGCTCGGTTTTTGTTGATTTTTACGTTTCTGAGATCGTTGCTTAGAGTACTAGCTGACCCATGTTGAAATTTTTGAATCTAAGCATGTGTGATATTCGGCCATTGACATGTTCTTGTGGTTTTTGATGTTTGATGTTTTTAAATTAAAGATATGTTTAAGATTAATATATTTGGTATTGGAAATTTTGGTGAATTTGAGTATTTAGGGCTAATTTGTAAAAGTAAATTTTTAGAGGGGCTTATTTGCAAAATAAATGAAAGAAATGGACTTATAATGCCCTTGTAAACATTCGGCCCTTGTATAGTCTTGGCAAATTTTGTGTATTTTGTGTTTTGTACAATTAGGACTAAATAGTAAAATGTGAAATCTTAGGGCAAAATAGTAATTTGCATGTTTATGTGTTTTGGGACTAAATTGAATTGAAATGTACTTGAATGAGCTGAATTTAATGTGTTCTAGATCAAGAGCAAAGAAAACGAATTGATCTGGAAATCGAAAGTTCTCGAATAAATGGTTTAAGTTGTTCGTCGACAATGAGGTAAGTCCTGTCGAAATGTGTTAAAGTATTATTTATGAATCTGTTAAATGATAATGTTCGATAAATTTGAAGGTAAATTGTTGTGATAGCCGAATGTATATGGTTAAATTGGCTTGAATGCATAAGTTGACAATGTTATATGAATATGTATCTTTGATGTATTATTTGGGAAAAATGTGAAGTATGTGGTTGGTTTATCAATTATTTTGGGCTTATTGCCTAGCAGGCTTTGTGCCGGTGATATATTCAGGCTTAGTGCCTAGCGTGCTTAGTGCCTGGGTGACATATTCAAGCTTCGTGCCTAGTAGGCTTAGTACCTAGGTGGCATATTCAAAGCTTAGTGCCTACAGTGCTTAGTGCCTGGTGACATATTCAAGCTTCGTGCTCTAGCGTGCTTAGTGTCGGTGACATATTCAGCTTAGTACCTAGCAGGTGTTTAGTCTGGGTGACATATTCAGCTTAGTGCCTAGCAAGTTTAGTGCCTGGGTGACATATTCGAGCTTTGTGCCTAGCAGAGCTTAGTCTTGGTGACATATTCAGCTTAGTGCTCAGCGTGCTTAGTCTTGGTGACATATTCGGGCTTCGTGCCTAGCAGTGCTTAGTGTCGGTGACATATTAAAGCTTAGTGCCTAATGTGTTTAGTGCCGGTGACATATTTAGGCTTAGTGCTTAGTGATGACATATTCTAAGCTTCGTGCCTAGCAGGCTTAATGCCATTGAATTGCTATAAATGGAAAATTTGAGAATCAAACAAGGTAAGTTACATATAATGCTTTGTGTTAAAAGCTAGGGTAGGAGTTAGCCTACTATGTTTGTAAGAAATGAAGTGAGCAAATTTCTTATCGTTTTTAATTAAATACAATGTGCTGAAATGGACAATTCCACAAGTACTTTATTTTATAATGTTGAACCTATCATTAATGTGTATGTACATTGCTTATATGTGAAGTTGATAAAGTATATGTTCATGATGACATAGTGAAAATAATTAATACAAATGTGACACTAGTATCGACTAAGTGTATTATATATATATAGAAATATTTATGTACAATATTATAAGCTTGAAGATTAAAATGTTTACATGTATGTTCATTACAATTATATGTGCTTAAGACTTACTAAGCCGGTGAGCTTACTTTGTGTGTTTTCATTTATTCATTTTATAGATTTTGGTCAAGCTATGTGCTCGAAGGATCGTTGGTGAAGTCAACCACACTATCACTCTCTTTGGTATATATATGTTTTGCATCCTTGTTGAGTCAAAGGCATGTATAGACTAAATCTCTTATGTTGTGTTCGAATGATATGTATATGTATGTATGCCATGCTAAAATGGCTATGCTTTTATGAATGTGTGACTTGTAATGTGGGTCATAGTATTAGTGATGTGAATAATCGGTTTTACTTTATGTTAACTTCAAAGGTTTATTTTATGGTTTAAGCATATGTAAGTAATGTATTAGATTAAGTGGTCTTTTACTTACTTTAAAGTAAAAAGGATAATGATTATGATGATTTGAAAATGGCTTGCCTCTTATGGTTTAAATTTGATTGTATATGTTTCTTTATTTGAGTTGGTTTGAGTTGGTTAAATTATGGATTTACTATTGGAGATTTTAGTAATGGATTAAATATGGTTCAAATATCTATGTGACATTGGAATGATGATGATTTGTTTCGGCATGTTTAGTTGAATGTATCAATGTGACTAGGTGTAGATGATATAAATTGTATCTTGTGCATGTGTTAACCAGAGGTGAAATAGTAATGAGTAAATAGATGTGTAATAATGTATACATTCGGCTATGTAAAACTAATGGCATGAAGTAGTGTATGTGGCTTAAGGTTATTATGTTGATAAGTTTAAAATAATAGGTATAGGTCTAATAGGTAATTGGGTGGTTTGATAATGTGATTGGGTAGGAGTGATAAAACATGCCAAAGATCATATGATCTATATAAGTTATATTAACCGCTTGTATAGGAAGTTTTATGTTATGTTTTTAAATTGACATATTCGAATATGGTTTGAACATGTGCATATACATTTAGTTTAAGTATATATATTTTGAGCAGAAAAATATATATATATATATATATGCAAATATACGAAATTGGCTTAAATGGATTATGATAAGTTATTAATGTTTAAGTTTGCTATGGTAGTATAAACTCGAAATGCATTTCTCCATGCTTTTAATGAATGTAAATAAATGATATGATTTGTGTTAAGCATAGTAATGCCCTGGAACTTTAATCCGGTAACGAACATGGATTAAGGGTGTTACATTTTATTGGTATCAGAGCTACGATTTAGTCAATTCTAGGACTACCGTAGTATGTAAGAGTCTAGCTATACATGCCTTTGAATTGTATATATGATAGTGTGGTGACTTCTGACAATTTCAATTGTATTTTATATAGTAAATGGATTCCGATCCCGATAGAGCTGTAGCTGATGATGTGGAGAGTGTTGCACCGGTCTCGCGACGTGGATCAGCGAGAGACTCTCTACCGATTCACGGTAGCCACGAAGGGAGGCTAAAAAGCCTTCTACCAAATGATGAATGAATGGTTTACCCAGTTTGTTCAGAATAATTTGTACAACAACCTCCACCCCTAAATAATCCAACTCCGGTACCTTCAGCACCCCCGATGATAGATCCGATGAGATCTAGCAGACCTCCCATTGATAAAATCAGGAAATATGGGGCCGAGGAATTCAAGGCCAATGATAATGATGATGCAGAACGAGCCGAGATGTGGCTTGATAACACTATTCGGGTACTCGATGAGTTATCTTGTACTCCAGATGAATGCCTAAAGTGTGCTATATCTCTACTTCGGGACACTGCCTATCACTGGTGGAACACACTGGTATCCGTAGTTCCGAAAGAAAAAGTAACTTGGGACTTCTTCCAAATTGAGTTCCGTAAGAAATATATTAGTCAGAGATTCATCGATCAAAAACGAAAAGAATTTCTTGAACTAAAACAGGGGCGAATGACTGTGACAGAATATGAACGAAAATTTTCATGCTAGAGAGTGTGTTTCTACTGAAGCCATTATGTGCAAAAGATTTGAAGACGGTCTGAATGAAGATATAAAGTTGCTAGTCGGCATTCTTAAAATCAAAGAGTTTGTGATACTAGTCGAGCGGGCTTGTAAGGCTAAAGAGCTTGGAAAAGAGAAAAGAAAAGTTGAAATAGAAGCTAGAGATACTCGTAAGAGATCAACGAGTAAGACTTACCATTCGATGCCTAAAAATTCAGAGATGACTCCAACCGACATAAAGCTACTTGGACTTACCTAGACATGATCGACCTCCGGGAGTTATCGAGCCACTCGATAGCTAGTGTTGGTAATGTTCCACATGACCGGTCGAGTGTAAACATTATGAAAATGGCATTCTGGAAGTTGTAGGGTTTGTGATCGGTCCTGCTTTAAATGTGGATCGTCGGACCATTTTATTCGAGAGTGCCCGATGTTAGCCGAATAGAATATGGTTCGTAACACTAGACCGAGCAAAGACGCCAAGATGTGGTCGACCACCCAAACATTCCAGTAAAGTAGGCGGTAGTCAGAGAGGGACGAAGGACACTGTAGTTCGATCAGAGGCCCGAGCACCTATCAGAGCTTATGCTACACGAGCCAGAGAGGATGTTTCTTCCCCCGATGTCATTACCGGTACTTTCACCCTTTATGATATTACCGTGATTGCATTGATTGATCCTTGTTAGACTCATTCATATGTGTGTGAAACTCTAGTATCCGGTAAAACTCTGCTAGTTGAGTCTACTGAGTTTGTGATTCGTGTGTCCAACCCTTTGGGTAGATGTGTACTTGTTAATAAAGTGTGTAGAGGTTGCCCGTTGATGATTCGGGATTATTGTTTCCCAGCCGATTTAATGTTGTTGCCCTTCAATGAGTTCGATATAATTTTGGGAATGGACTGGTTAACTTCACATGATGCAGTGGTGAATTGCAAAAGAAAGCTGATTGATTTGAGATGTCAGAACGGCAAGATCATCAGAATTAAATCCAGTGATTTAAGCTGGTTTCCTATAATAATATCCTCAATACTGGCTAGAAAGTATGTGAGAAAAGGGTGCGAAGCTTATTTGGCTTATGTACTGGATAATAAAGTATCTGAAAAGCATATTGAATCTGACCGGTGTGTGTGAATACCGGATGTGTTTCTGAAGAACTACCGGTTTACCACCAAAGAAGAGAGATTGAGTTCAAGATTAAATTAGCACCTAGAATGACTCCAATCTCGATGGCTCCGTGATCGGATGGCACCCATCGAGTTAAAAGAGTTGAAAGCACGATTGCAAGAATTAATGATAGGGCTTTGCATGACCGAAGTTTCTCTCTTTGGGTGCACCCGTTTTTTTGTGAAAAGAAAGATGGAACGATGCGAATGTGTATTGATTATCGACAATTGAATAAAGTAACTATAAAGAATAAGTACTGTTACCTCGGATTGATGATTTGTTTGATCGGTTGAAAGGGCTTCATGTTTTCAAGATAGATTTGAGATCGGGTTATTATCGATTCATGTAGTCGAGATGCGGATGTGCCAAAAGCGCATTCGGACGAGGTATGGACATTTTGAGTTTCGGTTATGCCTTTTGGACTCACTAATGCACCTGCTATTTTTATGGACCTAATGAATCGGGTCTTCAGGCAATTTTTAGATCGGTTTGTAGTAGTGTTTATTGATGATATACTAATCTACTCTAAAGATGAAACCGAGCATGCCGAGCATTTGAGATTAGTGTTACAAACTTTGTGAGATCAACAGTTGTATGCAAAGTTTAGTAAGTGTGAGTTCTGGATGAATGAAGTTAGTTTCTTGGGTCATGTTGTTTCAGCATCGGGTATTCGTGTTGACCCGAGCAAAATATCGGCTATTATTGATTGGAAACCACCAAAGAATATTTCTAAAATCTGAAGCTTTTTGGGACTTGCGGGTTACTATCGACGATTTGTGAAAGGTTTTTCTATGATAGCTACCCTGTTGACAAAGTTATTGCAGAAAGATGTCAGGTTCGAGTGGTCAGAAAAGTGTTAGAAAAGCTTTGATCAGCTGAAAGCCCTTTTGACCGAAGCTCCAGTGTTAGTTCAGCCTGAATCGGGTAAAGAATTTGTTGTTTATTCTGATGCTTCTTTGAATGGTTTGGGCTGCGTTTTGATGTAGAAAGGCAAAGTTGTAGCCTACGCTTCAAGACAATTGAAGCCGCATGAAAGAAATTACCCAACTCATGACTTAGAACTTGTAGCTATTGTGTTCGCATTGAAAATTTAGCGTCATTATTTATACGGTGAGAAATGTCATGTTTACTCGGATAACAAAAGTCTTAAATATTTGATGACTCAGAAAGAGTTGAACTTGAGACAACGCAGATGGTTAGAATTGTTGAAAGACTATGAGTTAGTGATTGACTACCATCCGGGGAAAGCTAACGTTGTTGCGGATGCATTAAGTCGAAAATCATTGTTTGCTCTTCGCATTGAACACACGATGGTTATGTCGGTGATAGTTCGATCATAGCCGAGTTAAAAGTAAGACCGATGTTTATTCAAGCAAATTTGTGATGCACAAAAGTCGACAAAGATATGACCGTTAAACGGGTTGATGTGAAAATAATGCGAGTCGAATTTGAATTGATGAAAATGACCGCTTGAAATACAAAGGCCGAATGTGTACCGAGGGACGTGGATTTGATTCGGATGTTATTGAAAGAAGCTCATAATAGTCGATGTCGATACATCCGGTAGCACGAAAATGTATAATGACTTGAAGCGCTTCTCTTGGTGGCCTGGTATGAAACGAGATATATCTGAATTTGTTTTAAAGTGTTTAATTTGTTAGCAAGTAAAAGCCGAGCATCAAGTGCCTTCTGGGTTGCTTTAGCCAATCATGATACCTGAATGGAAATGGGATAGAATTACAATGGATTTTGTATCCGGTCTCCCTATGACATCGAGTAAGAAAGATGTTGTCTGGGTTATAGTTGATAGATCGACTAAATCACTCACTTTGTGCCGGTTCAGATGCACTATTCACTCGATAAACTAGTTGAATTGTATGTATCACAGATTGTGAGATTGCATGGTATACCGAGTTCCATTGTTTCAGACAGAGACTCGAGATTCACATCGCAGTTTTGGAAGAAGTTGCAAGATGCTTTAGGTACTAAACTTTACTTTAGTACAGCCTTTCATCCACAGACAGACGGTCAATCTGAACAAACTATTCAGATACTTGAGGACATGTTGAGATGCTGCGTTCTTGAGTTTGAAGGTACGTGGGAAAGATACTTACCTCTGATTGAATTTGCCTATAATAACAGTTTTCAATCTAGTATCAAAATGGCGCCGTATGAAGCCTTGTACGGGCGAAAGTGTCAAACACCATTATCTTGGATGAGTTCGGTGAGAATAAGATACACGGGGTTGATTTGATTAAAGAAACCGAATGTAAAGTAGCTATTATTAGAGACAATTTGAAAGTCGCCGGATCGTCAAAAGTCCTATGCTGATTTGAAACATAAAGACATTAAATTTTAGGTCGGAGATCGAGTATTTTTAAAGGTTTCTCCGTGGAAGAAAGTACTCCGTTTTGGCTAGAAAGGCAAGTTGAGTCCGAGATTCATCGGACCGTATGAAATCATTGAACGTTTGGGCTGTTGCTTATAGGTTGAAGCTACCCTCTAAATTAGAAAAAATACACAATGTATTTCATGTTTCTATGCTCCATAGATATAGATCAGATCCGTCACATGTGATTGCTCCATCTGAGATTGAAATCCAACCTGATATGACGTATGAGGAAAAATCGATCCGTATCTTAGCTCAGAAATGAAAGAGTTAAGAAACAAAAGGATTTCCTAATGAAAGTACTATGGAATCAGACGAGTTGAAGAGGCTACATGGGAGCCCGAGGACTCAATGAGGCAACAATATCCGACGTTATTTAATCAGTAAGATTTTCTGGGACGAAAATCCTTAAGGGGAGAGTTGTAATGCATCAATTTGACCCTAATCGAATGGTGGTTTCGGACCACGAATCCGAAGTCGAGAAATATTTTAGATTTATATTTTGTGTTTATTATATGTGAATTAATATGTGTGAAAGTTTGGTGGAAAAATTTTATCGTTTGTGTGTTTAATTTAGAAAAAAAGACTTAATCGTGAAAAAGGTAAAAGTGGCATACTAAAGTGAAATGTGCTAATTTGAGCATGGCTTTATAATATGAAGTATTGAAAGGGTAAATAACCCATTTTATGAGCTAGTGGCCGGTCATGGACAAGTTTGTCCTTAAGATATAATATTTGGTTATTTTATTATAAAGGTTAGTTAGGTAATTTAATAATAAATTAATATATGTTAAAGTAAAACAAACAAAAGGCCATTTTTCATTCATCTTTGTTCATGTCCGGATGTAGCTAAGAAAAAGGGGTTGAAGAAGTTTTGAAATTTGGCAACTATTTGGTTCAATTAGGTAAGAATTTTAGCTCTGGTTTTGTTGATTTTTACGTTTTGAGATCGTTGCTTAGGGTACTAATGACCCATGTTGAAATTTTTGAATCTAAGCATGTGTGATATTCGCCATTGACATGTTCTTGTGGTTTTGATGTTTGATGTTTTCAAATTAAAGATATGTTTAAGATTAATATATTTGGTATTGGAAATTTTGGTGAATTTGAGTATTTAGTGCTAATTTGTAAAAGTAAATTTTAGAGGGCTTATTTGCAAAATAAATGAAAGAAATGGACTTATAATGCCCTTGTGAACATTCGCCCTTGTATAGTCTTGGCAAATTTTGTGTATTTTTTGTTTTGTACAATTAAGACTAAATAGTAAAATGTGAAATCTTAGGGCAAAATGGTAATTTGCATGTTTATGTGTTTTGGGACTAAATTGAATTGAAATGTACTTGAATGAGTTGAATTTAATGTGTTCTAGATCAAGAGCAAAGAAAAACAAAATTGGATCGGGAAATCTGAAAGTTCTCGAATAATAGGTTTAAGTTGTTCGTCGACAATGAGGTAAGTCCTGTTGAAATGTGTTAAAGTATTATTTACAAATCATTAAATGATAATGTTCGATAAATTTGAAGGTAAATTGTTGTGATAGCCGAATGTATATGGTTAAATTGGCTTGAATGCATAAGTTGACAATATTATATGAATATGTATCTTTGATGTATTATTTGGGAAAAATGTGAAGTATGTGGTTGGTTTATGAATTATTTGGGCTTATTGCCTAAGGTGCTTTGTGCTTGGTGATATATTCAGCTTAGTGCCTAGCGTGCTTAGTGCCGGTGACATATTCGGCTTCGTGCCTAGTAGGCTTAGTGCTTGGGTGACATATTCAGCTTAGTGCCTAGGTGACATAGTAAGCTTCAGTGCCTAGGTGCTTAGTGCCAGTGACATATTCAAAGCTTAGTGCCTAGTGTGTTTAGTCTGGGTGACATATTCAGCTTTGTGCCTAGCAGTGCTTAGTGCCGATGACATATTCGGGCTTTGTGCCTAGCAGTGCTTAGTGCTTAGGTGACATATTCGAGCTTAGTGCCTAGCAAGCTTAGTGGGTGACATATTCTAAGCTTCGTGCCTAGCGTGCTTAGTGCTTAGGTGACATATTCAGAGCTTAGTGCCTAGTAGGTTTAGTGCCTGGGTGACATATTTAGGCTTAGTGCCTAGCAGTGCTTAGTGCTTGGGTGACATATTTAAGCTTCGTGCCTAAGGTGCTTAATGCTTGGGTGAATTGCTATAAATGGAAAATTTGAGAATCAAACAAGGTAAGTTACATATAATGCTTTGTGTTAAAAGCTAGGGTAGGAGTTAGCCTACTATGTTTGTAAGGAATGAAGTGAGCAAATTTCTTATTGTTTTAATTAAATACGATGTGCTGAAATGGACAATTCCACAAGTACTTTATTTTATAATGTTGAACCTATCATTAATGTGTATGTACATTGCTTATATGTGAAGTTGATAAAGTATATGTTCATGATGACATAGTGAAAATAATTAATACAAATGTGACACTAGTATTCGGCTAAGTGTATTATATATATATAGAAATATTTATGTACAATATAAAAAGCTTGAAGATTAAAATGTTTACATGTATGTTCATTACAATTATATGTGCTTAAGACTTACTAAGCCAGTGAGCTTACTTTATGTGTTTTCACTGTTCGTTTTATAGATTTTGGTCAAGCTACAGGCTCGAAGGATCGTTGGTGAAGTCAACCACACTATCACTCTCTTTGGTATATATATGTTTTGCATCCTTGTTGAGTCAAAGGCATGTATAGACTAAATCTCTTATGTTGTGTTCGAATGATATGTATATGTATGTATGCCATGCGAAAATGGCTATGCTTTTATGAATGTGTGACTTGTAATGTGGGTCATAGTATTAGTGATGTGAATAATTGGTTTTGCTTTATGTTAACTTCAAAGGTTTATTTTATGGTTTAAGCATATGTAAGTAATGTATTAGATTAAGTGGTCTTTTACTTACTTTAAAGTAAAAAGGATAATGATCATGATGATTTGCGAAAATGGCTTGCCCCTTATGGTTTAAATTTGATTGTATATGTTTCTTTATTTGAGTTGGTTTGAGTTGGTTAAATTATGGATTTACTATTGGAGATTTTAGTAATGGATTAAATATGGTTCAAATATCTATGTGACATTGGAATGATGATGATTTGTTTCGGCATGTTTAGTTGAATGTATCAATGTGACTAGGTGTAGATGATATAAATTGTATCTTGTGCATGTGTTAACCAGAGGTGAAATAGGAATGAGTTAATAGATGTGTAATAATGTATACATTCGGCTATGTAAAACTAATGGCATGAAGTAGTTCATGTGGCTTAAGGTTATTATGTTGATAAGTTTAAAATAATAGGTATTGGTCGAATAGGTAATTGGGTGGTTTGATAATGTGATTCAAGAGGAGTGATAAAACATGCCAAAGATCATATGATCTATATAAGTTATATTAACTGCTTGTATAGGAAGTTTTATACTATGTTTTTAAATTGACATATTCAAATATGGTTTGAACATGTGCATATACATTTAGTTTAAGTATATATATTTTGAGCAGGAAATATATATATGCAAATATACGAAATTGGCTTAAATGGATTATGAAAAGTTATTAATGTTTAAGTTTGCTATGGTAGTATAAACTCGAAATGCATTTCTCCATGCTTTTAATGAATGTAAATAAATGATATGATTTGTGTTAAGCATAGTAATGCCCTGGAACTTTAATCCGGCAACGGACACGGGTTAAGGGTGTTACATGAAACACCCCACACCCGGCCCACGAGCCTGGACCGGATCTGGTATGTTCCTCGATGTAAACCGATTCAAATTTCTTTTGTTACTTTGAAAACTGTGTGTTTTGAAGATAGTTTGTAGTGGGTTGGGCTTGAGTTGAAACAAGTTTATATCGTTATTAAAAATCCTTTTGATTTAGGTGACAAAACGTTTGGGCTTTGTATTAGATTACTTAATCTTTTAATAAATATAAAGATTGTAGGCTCAATAAAAAAAAATAAAGTAAACGCTACTACGGCCTTATTACATCAAATAATTTCCCAAAATTAAAACCAAAATAATCTTTAAAATACTTAAATTAAAATAAAAGTCCAAGTCATAAATTTCTTTGTTGTTCATGGTCATCCCTAAGCTTCTAGAACCCGGTCCATCACGATCGTCACCAAACATGTTCCCACAAGGGGTGAGTCAAGCAGACTCAATGTGTACACAAACACTAAGTCTTAACAAATTCAGGCATAACAAATCATATTCATACGTATCATAATTTCACATTTAATGATTCAAGATAATGATGCAACCCAAACCCAAACCTAGATGCCATCCGCTACACATCCCCATACCAACCTGCACACCGTGGGGACTACTAAGTCAACCTTCCATCCGCTACACACCATCGAAGGCATTATTGCAATGACGTGCTCATCGCCTATATAAAAGTTGTGGCATAGCCACCAGGTTAAATAATTGTGTCATGTGACACCACATTCGAGATAATGTAACCGGGTTACCACATTCGATAATGTTACCACATTCAGATAATGTGACCGAAGTCACTACATACACTTCCCCTTTCTCATATATCCCGAATGCCCCATATTATTTATATCATGCATATCATACTTAAATTCACATTCATGTCACTTTTCACATGTTAATATAACATATTTCGTAATCCTAGTAGGAGTAGGAAAACATACCTGAGTACTTTGTACCATAACATGGTACTTTAGCCACATTCTTACACTTTCATATAACACATATAATGAATTAAAACCGTAAATCTATTGAGATTTAGTGTGGGGTACACACCTGATTCGCTTAACAAATTTTCTTGAAATCCGAAAACCGATCTCATCGCCTTGGATCTCAAGACCCTACATTCTACCAACCTCATTATGTTAGCATAAAGCCTATTCGCCATAACTCCCAATCCTAGTGGGATTTGTACATTAAAACCTACCTTGGTGCCGATTGATGCCTAAAAAATGCGGAACTTTGGATCTCTCCTTCCTTGTATTCGCCAAGCACTAGATCTTACATAGGTTAGTTTCGCTTTTGAATATTTAAAGAACAAATCTAAATACTAATCTAGGCTTTAGCCGAATATACATAGGTGCTTACCTCCAAATCTTAAATCCAGATTGGATCTTTGCTTCCTTAATCTTTGTCGAAAACCCTTGAATGTTGAAATCCCGGAGAACTCCTCTTTCTCTAGTCGACACCACCTAAATCCGAGATTCCTTCCATAGTTTCGCCAAAATACAATATGAGGATTAGTCCCTAAATTTCGACAGCTTAAAAAGAATTGAGTGAAAACCTAGTCTAGATCTTACCCTTACTTGGAGAAATCGATAGCCCTATATCTTGTCAACACAAAGATTTGGCCTTGAGACTTGGAGAAGAGTCACTATGGTCACTTAGGTATTCGGCTCAACAAGACCTGAAAAGAAAGAAAGATCTAAGGCCTTGGGGAGAATCGGCAATAGGGTGATTTGAGTTGAACAAGGTTGTGACTAAGATGGAATAGGAATAGGAGAATTTTGACTTTTAATGGTTGATGAAAACGTGAGAGGGAGAGGTGAAAGACTTAGGAGATTCGGCAGAGAGAGAGGAGTGGTGAGGAAGTAAAAGAAATCAAGAAAAGATGAACACTTTATTTGACAAATTTGGCTATGACTTAGTCTCTAGCCTTACCTTGTTATTCTTCAATTCTTATCTCTTATCACCTCTTTAAATTATTAAAATAAATCCATCACTTATCCATCTTATCTGCCGAATTTTAATAACAATAAAACACCTCCCTTGTAGTGCCTTAATGCCGTCCAACTCTCTTGTTCCTTGCACCAAAATAAAATTCTTTTGTTTGCTCCCCAAGTAACTCGAACCTAGGCCCAATACCCTTGCATGTGGCACCATTTCCAGAGGCCCTAAGTGGCATCTTCAGGCCACTTTTCCAAGCCTGTTTGTGTGTCAAATTTCACACACTTTCTCTCTTAAGGCCACCTTACCTTAATTTCCTCTTTTAAACTTTAAAACTCGACATTTCTAAGTTATTTTTAAGTTTCCAAAAATTTTCGTTTGGCTCTTTAAACTTGATATTTCCTTACATTTCCAAGTTTCCGGAAATGTTCACTTTCCTCTTTAACTTAGGTTTCCAAAATGGTCACTTTCCTATTTTACTTAGGTTTCCAAAATGTTCACTTTCCTATTTCACTTAGGTTTCCAAAATGTTAACTTTCCTCTTTTTAACGTAACATTTCTATACATTCCCAGGTTTCCAAAAATATTCAAAATTTATTCATAACACATAAAACATGTCACTTTGTACAATTAACCCGAAAATGTATAGGCGCTTTTCAGGATGTTACAGTTCTACCCCTTAAAATAATTTTGTCCCCGAAATTACTTTCTAATGAACAATCGTACAATCTAACTAACCACACTACGCTATTGCTGGGCACTCTGATCTTAATAAAACTAACACATTTCCTATGCACAATTCTAAAGTTCACATCCAAGGTTTCATACCATTCTCTAGCAATACCAGGACGAACTAGTTCTATAATAAACAAGGCATTTCGAAAATAAGAAACTTACCCGTTGTCACATCTGGCACATCACTCTCTCTCGACGGCCAATTGCATAAACCAACCTTGGTTGCCTTGCATCGAACCTTCAAGACTCCGCTTGGTGCTCCACGACCACAACCGAACCATTTCCTCCATGGTTCGGACCACGACCTCGCCGAGGTTCTTTGTCCACCTCTACCGGCTGATTAACATTACGAGCTCTTGATCGACTTTCATCTGGTTTCTTAGGACAATCTTTGAGCATATGGTCCTTGGACCCACACCTAAAACATCCTCCCTGTTTTTCCAAAGACTCCCTAAGTGCTTCTTTCCATAATGATCACAAGGACGATATCGCCTCCTGCACCAACTTGTCGACCCATGACCCATCACTCTGGGCCTTTTTCGCACATTTCCGATGATCCCGAGGACTCATAATCCCTCTTGGGTCTATTCCTATCAGAGTTCTGCTTAACCGAGTCTTTGATTCCACTGATTATCCACGACGAAGTTTTATGAAAAGAATTTTAAGAGTGGTTCTTTCGTATTCATACATGCACACAGTCTTCACATTCATACATCCATCAATCAATTATGAACTTCCGTTCATTCAGAGAAATGTTGTAGTTTTCATTGTTGTTATTTTTCCACTACCTAGGGGTATTTACGTAATTTGTCCTACAGGGGCATTTTTCGTAATTTGTCAAATAGGGTTCCTTAGTAATTTTGTCAAAAAGTATTCTGGTATTTTTTTTAAAATTCCCGGGGTATTTTGGAAAACTTTTGAAATCCGAGGGTATTTCGGGAAATTTTAGACCTTGGGGGTATTTTGGTAATTTTTCCACAAATCGGGGTAAATTGTAAAATTTTAATAAATCAGGGATATTTCAGAGGTTGCAAAACTTTGAGGGTTCTTTTTGAGAATTGTACTTTCCAAAACGGTGGTGTTGCAAAAATTTTGGAAATCAGGGTCATTTTGGTAATTTTGTAAGTTAGGGCAATTTTGTAGTTTTTCCAAAATCAAGGTATTTTTGATAGTTTGCAAAATAGGGTTTTTTGAACATTTATGAAATAATGAAATTTTGGCAAAAGTGTTGAGTAGTTGGACATTTTATAAACCAAGGGCATTTTTGTAATTTTACCACTAGGGGTATTTTTGTAATTTTATAAATCAAAAATTTTTTGGAAAATTGTGTAGAAAAGATAGTTTCCACGAATTAAAGAAAAATGATTTTAAGGGTTTTTATAGTTTCCACGAATTAAAGAAAAATGATTTTAAGGGTTTTTAAAATTAGGGTTCTTATTAAAAAAACATGGCTAGTTCCCTTTCGGGTTTTAGTTATTGGGTTTAGCCTATGACCGAGTCTTCTTGGTCAGGGTGAACCAAAGCTACGCACCAGGCAGGATTCAAGTGGAGAGGAGGTGAGTCACACGGACTGCTTAAGTACCAAGCTCCCACTGAAACCATTCCTAGGCATGCGCACTGGGGTTGCCACACCCACTAAGTCCTCTAGGTTAGGGTGAACCGAAGCTACGCACCAGGTAGGATTCCTGCGAAGAGGAGGTGAGTCACTAGGGCTGCTAAATACCTGTGCTCTTTCGGATCCAATCCTAGACATGTGTACCATGGTTGCCACACCCTAACTCGATTGATTTAGCCATAGGTTTGTTTAGTGCATTAAGTCTTATGTATTTGTGTTTGAGTAGACTAATCCTAGGGTTCAAGTTCCTATCATGCTATTCTACGTTCCATTCCTTTTCTACCCTTCTATAATTCACATAATCACACGATAGTTGGGGTACTTACCGGTGGATCATGGGTTGGAGACTTAGGTGCCATGCCAGAAAAACCTGCTTATTTCATAAGATACTTTATAAAGCTTATTTGGGCTCGATTTGAAAACGTTTTGGGCCTTAGCCCACAGGCCGAGAGTTTAAAACCTGGCTCTGATACCAAATTGAAACACCCCACACCCGACCCACGAGCCTGGACCGGATCTGGTATGTTCCTCGATGTAAACCGGTTCAAATTTCTTTTGTTACTTTGAAAACTGTGTGTTTTGAAGATAGTTTGTAGTGGGTTGGGCTTGAATTGAAAACAAGTTTATATCGTTATTAAAAATCCTTTTGATTTAGGTGACAAAACGTTTGGGCTTTGTATTAGATTACTTAATCTTTTAATAAATATAAAGATTGTAGGCTCAATAAAAAAAAAAGTAAACGCTACTACGACCTTATTACATCAAATAATTTCCCAAAATTAAAACCAAAATAATCTTTAAAATACTTAAATTAAAATAAAAGTCCAAGTTGTAAATTTCTTGCTGTGCATGGCCATCCCTAAGCTTCTACCAAACCCGGTCCATCACCGATCGTCACACAAACATGTTCCCACAACGGGTGAGTCAAAGCAGACTCAATGTGTACACAAACACTAAGTCTTAACAAATTCGGGCATAACAAATCATATTCATACGTATCATAATTTCACATTTAATGATTCAAGATAATGATGCAACCCAAACCCAAACCTAGATGCCATCCGCTACACATCCCGCACCAACCTACACACCGTGGGGACTATTAAGTCAACCTCCATCCGCTACACACCATCGAAGGCGATCATTTGCAATCGGCGTGCTCATCGCCCATATAAAAGTTGTGGCATAGCCACCAGATTAAATAATTGTGTCATGTGACACCACATTCGAGATAATGTAACCGAAGTTACCATATTCGGATAATGTGACCAAGTCACCACATTCGAGATAGTGGGACCAAGTCACCACATACACTTCCCTTTCTCATATATCCCGAATGCCCCATATTATTTATATCATGCATATCATTCTTAAATTCACATTCATGTCACTTTTCATATGTTAATATAACATATTTCGTAATCCTAGTAGGAGTAGGAAAACGTACCTGAGTACTTTGTACCATAACATGGTACTTTAGCCACATTCTTACACTTTCATATAACATATATAATGAATTAAAACGTAAATCTATTGAGATTTAGTGTGGGGTACACACCTAATTCGCTTAACAAATTTTACTGAAATCCCGAAATCCGATCTACTGCCTTGGATCTCAAGACCCTACATTCGGCCAACCTCATTATGTTAGCATAAAGCCTATTCGGCCATAACTCCCAATCCTAGTGGGATTTGTACATTAAAACCTACCTTGGTGCCGATTGATGCCTAAAAAAATGCCGGAACTTTGGATCTCTCCTTCCTTGTATTCGGCCAAGCACTAGATCTTACATAGGTTAGTTTCGGCTTTTGAATATTTAAAGAACAAATCTAAATACTAATCTAGGCTTTAGCAGAATATACATAGGTGCTTACCCTCCAAATCTTAAATCCCGGATTGGATCTTTGCTTCCTTAATACTGTTGAAATCCCTTGAATGTTGAAATCTCGGAGAACTCCTCTTTCTCTATTCGACACCACCTAAATCCCGAGATTCCCTTCCATAGTTTCTACCAAAATACAATATGAGGATTAGTCCCTAAATTTCATGAGCTTAAAAAGAATTGAGTGAAAATCGAGTCTAGATCTTACCCTTACTTGGAAAAATCGACAGCCCCTATATCTTGTCAACACAAAGATTCGGCCTTGAGACTTGGAGAAGAGTCGGCTATGGTCACTTAGGTATTCGACTTCAACAAGACTGAAAAGAAAGAAAGATCTAAGGCCTTGGGGAGAATCGGCAATAGGGTGATTTGAGTTGAACAAGGTTGCGGCTAAGATGGAATAGGAATAGGAGAATTTTGACTTTTAATGGTTGATGAAAGCGTGAGGGGGAGAGGTGAAAGACTTAGGAGATTCGGCAGAGAGAGAGGAATGGTGAGGAAGTAAAAGAAATCAAGAAAAGATGAACACTTTATTTGACAAATTCGGCTATGACTTAGTCTCTAGCCTTACCTTGTTATTCTTCAATTCTTATCTCTTATCACCTCTTTAAATTATTAAAATAAATCCATCACTTATCCATCTTATCTGCCGAATTTTAATAACAATAAAACACCTCCCTTGTAGTGCCTTAATGCCGTCCAACTCTCTTGTTCCTTGCACCAAAATAAAATTCTTTTGTTTGCTCCCCAAGTGACTCGAACCTAGGCCCAATACCCTTGCATGTGGCACCATTTCCAGAGGCCCTAAGTGGCATCTTCAGGCCACCTTTCCAAGCCTGTTTGTGTGTCAAATTTCACACACTTTTTCTCTTAAGACCACCTTGCCTTAATTTCCTCTTTTAAACTTTAAAACTCGATATTTCTAAGTCATTTCTAAGTTTCCAAAAATTTTCATTTGGCTCTTTAAACTTGACATTTCCTTACATTTCCAAGTTTCCAGAAATGTTCACTTTCCTCTTTAACTTAGGTTTCCAAAATGGTCACTTTCCTATTTTACTTAGGTTTCCAAAATGTTCACTTTCCTATTTTACTTAGGTTTCCAAAATGTTAACTTTCCTCTTTTTAACGTAACATTTCTATACATTTCCGTGTTCCAAAAATATTCAAAATTTATTCATAACACATTAAACATGTCACTTCGTACAATTAACCCGAAAATGCATAGGCCCTTTTCAGGATGTTACATTACAAATTTAGCTCAAAGACTCCTAAAGATTCAAACAATTCTAAGTCATATGTTTGTAGCACGAAAACATATGTGTCTCCCTTTATCTAAATAATTACCTTTAATTCAAAATCGGCAAGGATTGACATCCTCACTAAAGATTCACTCAAATCACTCAAAGTGTTTTAAGGTTCACAATTAAGCACTCAACATTCGAACCTGAAAAGTTAATCCCATAGGCTTGCCTGAAAATCAAATCTCCACCACTATAATATGAGATGATACATAAATCAAAAGGTCTTTGACAGGGTTGTAACGGGGCTTAGGTTAAAGGTATGGATAAAGGCTGAATTAGAAAGTTTAAAATCGAGATTGAATTGACAAATTATCTAACTAAAAATAATGAACTGGAAAATAAATGATTACATCAATTGAAACTTTGAAACTAATAGTACTACAAGTTTTTTCTTTGATAATTGAAATTTAAATGTACAAGCTTACTTTTTATACTACTAATACTGAATATACTTTGATATTTTTCTTAAGAACAAACTAAATAAATACATAATAAAGAATGAACTTTATCAACTGAAATAAACT
Organism: Gossypium rotundifolium; assembly: GCA_025506655.1. NCBI lineage: Eukaryota > Viridiplantae > Streptophyta > Magnoliopsida > Malvales > Malvaceae > Gossypium > Gossypium rotundifolium. The sequence goes on along the minus strand of CP106732.1, from coordinate 130,100,959 downwards.
AATTAGGCAACTGATCAAATCAATTCTCGATAGAAGGGTAGTCAAAAGAATGGTGATAACAAATACAAAGAGTTTTTTGGTTTAATATTAGTGGGTAAATCAATAAAAAGGGTTGTTAGGATCAAATGGGTTCACTAAGGGTTAATTTGTAAAGGTGGGCTTTTCAGTGGAGTGAATGGGTTAAAACCTAGGTGCCTTTATCATCTTAGCATATAAAATCAATAATGTGGTCTCGACATGTATAATCAAGGCAAGTTCTAGAATAACAATTCAGTGTTGACACACTCATAATCAATAAAGTGAGCACGAAAAAGAATATATGTTCTATAAGGCTCAAATCTCACAAAAATTATGGGTATTTTACATCAATCCTTGTAAATTTCAAACCTCAAGGTAATATTCAGATTCAGTTCAACAACCTAGGAAATTTTTTATTCTTGAAAAATAGACTTATAATGCTTGATTCTCTAGTATCTTAAAGTATAAATCATCAATGCACTATCAATGAATTACTCAAAAACATATCAATGAAAATCATAAATCATCAGAAATTTCACCCTAATTAGTAATATGAGAAAATTACTTAGGAACAAAACTAAAATTCAGGATTTTGGAATAATGCAAAAAGTTAGGTACTTTTACCCCCCACACTTAAGATGTACATTGTCATCAATGTACAAAGATAGATAAATAATTATAAAATCAAAAGAGAAGGGGAGAAGTAACACTTCCTGAATTTTTGGATGGATTCCTTGTTCTCTCGTCGATTTGGAGGTGATGGCGTTTTCTATGGGCCTGGTGGGGTGGCTACCGATAAGCATTATTCTAGATGAAAAAATTAGGTAGCCTGGGAATATATAGCCAGGAAATCTAAAGAAACATTAAAAATATACTAATAATCTAATTAAAGACAAAGAAAATAAAGATAAGAATACTAAGAAGAAAATTGAAATTAAAATAAAAGACTAATGGACATAAGAGTCCTTATTGATAGATGGTTCGCGAGGTGGGTGTGACTTCTAAAGCTGCGGAGGGGCTATGGTCATGGTTCCGGTGTGATTCCCAAGCAGCCTTTAGAACCTAAAACCAAGGAACTAAAACAAAATAAACTAAATTAAGTAGAAGAGAAGTAAATATAAGGAAATTGAAGCAAAAGAGAAAAGAAAACTAAAAACTAAATGGTTTCAAGGACCCTTGGCTTGGTGTTCGGATGAAGTGGCCGGCATGAACTTATGTGTCGGGGTCTCTGTCGGAGAGACTATGCTTGCCCTCTTACGCTTCTTCGACATGACTTTGGTGTGGCTCAAGGGTTGGAAAAAGTTTGTTAAGAGGGAGGAGAATTTTGAGAGAAAAGAGAGGAAGAAAAGGAAGAAGAATTGTTAGTAAGAATGGGAAGGGGGTGGGTTTAAATAGAGTTTTCTTTCTGGTGCTTGCCCACGCTCGTGGACCAAAGGTGTGTTGATTCACACGGCCATTTTTTAGCCAGCCATGCTCATGTGTGACAAGTCAATATGTTGGCACGGTTGGGTAGCATGAGCGTGTCTTTCTCGTGTCTGGTAAGTCAGTAGCTTCACACGATCGTAGAGCACAGTCGTGCCACTTTACCGGTTCCCGTGGGGAGTGGTTGGATCAGTGACATCGAAAATTAGGTGGGATTTGATTCAGATCGCCCTACTCATGTCAAGACGGAGATTCAAGATGCCGACACGGCCACAACCACGGCCATGTGCAAGGCCGTGTGGCTTTGAAATATGCACTTTTGTGTTAGTTTAAAACTAAATTTTCAGAAAGGAAAAGGATTTGAAAGTAAAATGTAAAGATAAATTATGTTAGAGCTCGGGTTGCCTCCCGTGAAGCGCTCGTTTATAGTCTTAAGCTAGACTGTCCCTTTGTTTGTATAATCATGATGGTTTGAAGGTTTGAACATCTTCCCTTATGCTGTCAGTTTTACTCTCATGATAAAGTTTAAGTCGAGAAGCGTTTACCTTAAAAGTGCCAAATGTTGGATTGCTTACCTCGATTGTTTCATATGGGAAGATATTTCGTACCTTAAGAGGGATTCCTTCAGTTGTTCATGGATCTGCTTTCTTCATCTATACCTTATCTCCTATTTTGAAGTGGTTTGATGTTCCTATGAGCTTTTCTGGGGGTTCCTTAGGTTTTACTTTGTGCAGTTCCTGTTCTTCTTTGAATTGTGTCTTCCATTTTTTTTAGTTTGTCGACCCTAAGGTTTCGTTCATCATATAGTTCTTCTTTGTTGGCACTAGGTCCGTGCTTCGGCTCATATTCATATCCTTGTAGTATTTCCTGCAATGAAGGTTGTTCAAATTGATCATCAACTGAATTGACTTTCTTACCTTCATCGATTGTAGTCCTGGTCGAGTCAAGAGCTTGAAGATTGATTGATTCATTACCTACACGAAGAATGAGTTCTTCTGTGGCAACATCAATTTTAGTTCTGGCAATTGCTAGGAAGGGTCTTCCTAAAATTAAGGAGATTGAATTATCCTCATCCATGTCTAAGACAACAAAATCTACTGGGAAAATGAATTTGTCAATTTTTACAAGAACATCTTCGATAATACCCCTAGGAATTCTAACAGATTTATCAGCTAATTGAATACTCATCCTAGTTTATTTGGGTTTCCCTAGACCTAGCTGCTTAAACATTGTATAAGGCATGACATTAATGCTTGCCCCTAAATCAGCTAACACGTTATCAACACTTAAACTACCAATTAAACAAGGAATTGTAAAACTCCCTGGATCTTTTAGCTTCCGTGGTAGTCTATTTTGTAGAATTGCTGAGCACATTGCGTTTAATAATTCCACATGTGGCTCTTCGTCTAACTTACGCTTGTTCGTTAAGAGTTGTTTTAAAAATTTTCTCGAATCAGGCATCTGAAAAAGAGCTTCAAGAAGTGATAAGTTAATATTTAATTTCTTTAAGAGTTTAAGAAACTTATTGAACTGTTCCTCTGTATCGTCTTTATTTATTGCTTCGGGGTAAGGTATGCTGGTTTGATACTCTTTGATTATCGATTTTGGCTTTTCTTGTGTTACCTCAATTTTGCCTTCTTCGTCCTTGTTTTCACTTGTTGAGATGGGTTCATCTAACCTTACATTTTCTTAAGATGTTATGGCTTGGATTTGCTCCTTTGTTGATCTCGGTGTTGCTTGGTAAACGCCATTGCGGTCGTTCGGACATTAATTTTGCAAGTTGTCCGACTGCTTTAGTGACTTCCCCTACTGACTTAGTAAGTTCCCATAATCGGTTCTTGGTCTCTTCAGCCGATGTTTGTTGACTTTTAAGTATTTTCTCAGTATCTTGGAGACAATTTTCTGTGCTTTCCATGAATTTTGTCAACATCTCTTCGAGGTTTAGTTTCTTCTCTTGCGGATATGGCTGATGTTGGAAATTTTGGGGAGGTTGTTGTCTTTGATTTCCTTGACCTCCCAATGAAAAGTTTGGGTGGTTCCTCCAACCTGGATTGTAAGTATTACTATAAGGATTATTATTGGATCAGAAATTATTACCTATATAGTTCATCTGTTCACTTTCTGTGCTTGGTTGGTAGGGTGGGTACTCAAGATGTACCTGCGAAGAACACAAACTATCAAGCTTTTTATTCATTATCTCTACCTGATTAGATAGCATGGTTGCTACATCGATGCTGACAACTCCGACTAATCTTGTCGATTTTGTCCTTGTAACTTGCCACTGATAATTATTCAATGACATCTCTTTAATAAATTCGTAGGCTACTTCAGGAGTTTTGTTATTCAGAGTTCTACAGGCGGCTGAATCAATTAGTTGCCTTGTTGAGGGATTCACACCGTTATAAAAAGTTTGGACTTGTAACCACAAGGGTAAAACATGGTGTGGACACCTTCTTAAGAGATCCTTGTATCTCTCCCATGCATCGTATAATGTCTCTAAATCCATCTACACAAAAGAAGAGATATCATTCCTTAATTTGGCCATTTTGGATGGTGGGAAATATTTTAATAAAAACTTTTTGGTCATTTGGTCCCATGTAGTGATTGACCCTCGTGGTAATGAGTTTAACCACTGTTTAGATTTATTCCTTAATGAAAAGGGAAATAACTGAAGACGAATGGCATCATCAGAAACTCCATTTATTTTGAAAGTATCACAGAACTCTAAAAAATTAGCTATATGAGTATTTGAGTCTTCGTCCTGCAAACCATCAAATTGAACAAATTGTTGAATCATTTATATTGTGTTAGGCTTTAATTCAAAATTATTAGCAGCTATAGCAGGCCTAACAATACTAGATTCTACTCCTGTTAAATTAGGTTTAGCATAATCATACATAGTACCAGGAGCATTGTTTTCTGCCACATCTCGTGGTGGATTATTCTCGTCCATCCCTTCAGTAGGATTGGATTCACCTTGTTGTTGTTCTTCTCGGTAATTTAAGGCTCACCTGATTTCTCTGCGATTCCTACGAGCGGTAGCTTCAATATCACTATCATATACTAGAGGTCCTGTCGGGTTCCTTCTAGTCATAAACTAGAGGTACCTGCTGGAAAAGAAAGAAAGAAAATTAGAAAAATAAAATAAAATCAATTACGAAAATAAAAATAAAAATAATGGCTAAAGTAATAAAAATAGAGTTTTCTTAATATTTTAGATCCCCGGCAACGGCGCCAAAAACTTGATTGGTCTAAAATTGTCGAGTTTTAAAATTTATAAAGAGAATGATCGAACCTAGAAACTAACTCTGACAATGACTTAAGGTAAGTGCACCTATCGAACAGTAGTATAGCTTAGGCAAGACTGGATTATCGAAACCAAAGGAACTAAAAGTACTAATACTCACTTTCTTTCTATTATTTAGCCTAAATATTAAATGATTTGATTGATAAACTAATTAATTACTAAACTAAGATGCAAAGACAAAAAGAATGAATTGGGAAATAACTTTGAAGAGAAACTCAGTTGATCACGATGATACCATTAGGAAGAATCCACCTAGACTTCACTTATTATCTAACACTAAACCATATGATTTATTCACTTGACTTGATCCGTAAGACTCTCTAACGTATATTAAACCCTCACTCGAGGCGAATAACGTCTAACCCTAAGTTAATTAACGAAAATCTCTTTCTCGAATAATAACCCCCTAGAATAGCAGTAAATCGAACTATAGACTCCCATATTAGGTTTCACCCTAATCGACAAAATCTCATCACCCTATCTCTAGGCGCGCGAATGACTCCGCTTAATTATGCTAGATCTATTCTTAGGGAGGGTCTATTCCTCCTCCACCTAAGAACATCTGACTTGAATTAATATCCCGAAAACATTAACACAAGAATTAAGCACACATAATTAACAACAAATCAAGTATTTATCATATAATTCAAAATACAATAACAAGATTCATCTAGGTTTCATCCCCTTCAGGTATCTGAAGGGTTTAGTTCATAACAAATAAAGAAAACATCTCAAGAGAAAAGATAAAACAAAACATAAGAAATCCCTAAAACCCACTGAAGGAATTGAAGGAGAGATCTCCCGTCTTAAGTAGAATTTTGACTTCTTGAGATGGATCAACTAGCTATCTTCGAGTGATTCCCACAAAAGTTTTAGCTTCTGCCGAATTTCGAATGTCTCGGCCTCTTTTTGATGGTTGGCCTCTAGGTTCTTTATATAGGCTTTTGAGATACTTTTACTTGGCCTTTAAGTGCCCTAATTCAAGTATACTTCCTACTCGGTGTTTGAATAGGCTTTGGAATGTGTTTCTTTGCCTCAAAGTATCCAAATCCGAGTACAATTCCTCTTTTCCATGATAGGGGCACGACCATGTATACGCCCGTGTAAATCATCTTCAGGCCCTGTCTCGATTCTGTCGATTACGGCACGGTCGTGTAAATCGTGGCATGGCGTGTCTTAGTTAATTGTCGAGGCACGATCGTGTGGCTTGAAGTTTAGGCCGTGTCGATTTCCATTTTGGCCCAAATTGGCCCGTTTTAAGCCCCTTTCTCATTCTTTTTGTCCTCGGGCACTTTCCTGAGTATAAAACATGAAAAGAAAGGATTAAGAGCACCTTTTTACATAAATCAAGGAATAAATCATCCAAAAGCATGCTAAATATGGGGTTAAAATATGTTACTTTTACGGTTTATCATACAGCTGCCCCTCTTTGCTCGTTGTCGTGTAATGAAAATGGAGCAAAGACTTAAAAAGGGCCAATTTTTCCCGGTCTCACCTAATCCTGACTTCTTTTGGTGCCTTTCTTCTTCGAGTAGCTTTATTCCATCCCACTGCATCTTCAGGGCCAAGAGCTAGTGCTTCGATCCAATTCAAAGAGATTAGACTTGTAGCTTCAATCTGCTCCACTACAACTTTAGGGAGATAAGATTTGCTATCTTTAGTTTGCTCCGCTGCAAGTTCAGGGAGATAAGGTTTGGTTTTGGTAAATTTGATCCGACCTACTGCAACTTCAGAAGTTTAGGATTTGTAACTTTAATCTTTTCCACTGCAACTTCAAGGAAATAAGGTTAATGACTTCAATCTGCTTCACTGCAACTTCAAGAAGATAAGATCCGCCAATTTGTAGCATCAATCTGTTCCACTGCATCTTCAGGGAAATATGTAACGACCCAAAATCCGTGGGCACCAGAAAAAGTGTGTTATCGGGCCTCCGTCTTAGTAAACCTAGTAAATAATTATTAGAAATATTTATGAGTCTAGTGATGTGTTTAATTAGGATTAAATTAGGTGGATTTAGCTTAATTTAGAGTAATTAGTGAAAAGGACTAAATTGAATAAGGTGTAAAAGTTTAATTATAAAGTAAAAGAAAATAAGAGGGACTAAATAGGTAAATAAGCCAATGGCTTAAGATGAGGCGGCAATACATGAAAAAATCTTAGATTTTTCTTGATTTATATTATAAAATATTATTTAATTAAAATATTATAAATTATATTATTTAAAGTTAAGACATTATATTATTGAAAATAAATAAAATAAAAACAATTGCATGATAAATAAATTAAAATTTACCAAATGGATGGTGATGATATCGCACAAATGTACAAAAATATATGTGTACAATTGTAGTATTTATATTTGTTATAAAATAGATATTTATTAATTATTATTATTAAGTTAAGGATATTTATTAATTAAATAATTAAATTATAAGGTTATTTTTGATAAACAAATTAAATAATGACAATTGTAATAAAATTATTAGCACAAATGTAAAATAAATATATAATTACTTATAATTTAAACTAAAAGATATTTGTTATTAAATAATTATTAAATATTATATTATTATAACATAAAGTAAATAAACTAAAAAGAAATAAAAGCAAAAGTAAAAAAAAAAAAAAAAGAAACAGAAAGCATTCGAAACAGAGCAGGAAAGAAGGAAGGAAGAAAAATAAAAGGAAAAATTAGAGTTTAAGGTTTTAAAGCTTTAAAAGGTAAGTTAATTTAGCCCTTTTCTCTTAATTTTGATGTTTTAGAAGCTTTAGAACAAAGTTTTGTTGAAATTAAGTTGAAAATTTGAAAGTTCTTAGATTTTTAGACATGAGCCATGTTGAACAAATTGATGAATTAAGGATTTAATTGAATGAATTCTAAGTTAGAATTGAAAAAGGGATTAAATTGTAAAAGAAACTATAAGTTTTGTGTTGTAAGGATTGAATTGAAAGAAATTTTAAATTAGGGTTATATTATGAATACTTGATTTTAGAGTGAACATGGAAGGAAAATAAATAGAAATGAAATATGAATTAAGTTAAACAAACCAAAGAGTTAATAAGGATTAATTGAAATTAAGATATAAATAAATAAATAAATAAAAAGTAAAAAATCAATTGATTATTAAATTAATGTTGTAATTAATAATGTGGATTGTTATTATTATTTTCGTAGTTAACAAGGAAAACGAGGCATCGACATCCAAAAGAAAAGAAAAGATCGTTGAGGAGTAAACGCGTATTCTGGGTTTGTATTACTATAACTCAATCTATTTATTAATTGTTATATTGAATTTGTAATCATGGGGCATATAAGGTAAGGTAAGTAGTAACATTTGAAAATAAGTAAAAATATGTGTGAATATTGAATTATATGTGAATTGAGATAATAGATGTTTTGAATTAATTGAATATTTGAAGTTGTTGAGGAAATGAATTCGAAATTGAAAAAGTAAAATAATACCCTATTAACTTGTCGGACTAGATTGGATACAAGTGGCATGCCATAGGATTCGTGATGTGATGAAGAGATTTGTAGCTCAGGCGAGAACATGATTCTGTTATTAAATGCTTCGGTTTATCCAAGAGGCATTTAATGCCTTATTGGTGTGTTTGGGGAGGATATGATTTACTGGTGTGTTTGGGAGGCTATATTATACTGGTGTGTTGTGGAAGATTTATATTATTCCAGGTGTGTTTAGGTTGGATATTCTGGTGTGATTGGGTGGAATTCGTGTATCTCTCAGAGTCCGAGCTTTGTTAATAGGGTAAATAATTGAAATGAAATTTTGAAAATGAGATTTATTGATTGATTTGGAAGTATTGAAAAGTATGAGAAAGAATATATGAGTTGAATTATGAATTGAGTTAGTATGTGAAAAATGAAATATGAATTTAAGATTTATGAAATAATATATAGTTATGTATAATTAGTTTAAATGATTTATAAAATTTATGGTTGATGTTGTTATTTATTAAGGTTAAATAGTTTAATTTATAGTAATATCACTGAGTATATGCATATTCAGTGTACGGTTGTTTCCGTGCGCAGGTTGTAGAAGTCAAATACTGAACCAGCATCCAAAGCTAGACCCGACTTTAGTAAAATTTTGGTGATGTATATTTTCTTTTGGTAATGTGGCATGTACATAGGATGTGTATAAAGGTTATTATGTTTGAATATAAATAGTTAAAAATGTTAGTATTACAAATCCAAGAGTTATAATGAAAGAAGTTTATCCATTTCAATTTAGTTAGTACATTGATAAATTTAAATTGATCATATATTGATTGAGTTTTATTAGAAGGTATTTAGAATAGAAAATGAATATGTGAAATGAAGTGGTTATGTTTGAAATGAATACGATTTTAATTGCAGGGGGGTTTATGTGAAAATAAGCAGAAATGCTGTCGAAATTTATATGAAAAAATTCAAATACTTAAACGAGTCCCGTTTCACTTTTAATACATGCTTTAGGCTTCGAGAGTTAATTATAGGGACTTAATTATTAAATTATACTATATATGTTATTTTATTTTTGAATTATTCGTAAGTTGTCTGATATGTTCGGTAATGCCGCGTAACCCTGTTCCGACGACGGTTCGAGGTTAGGGAGTGTAACAAAATAAGATTTGCTGTCTTTAGTCTGCTTCGCTGCAATTACAGGGAGATAAGGCTGGTGGCTTCAATCTATTCCACTGCACCTTCAGGGAGATGAGATTCGTCATGGTGGATTTAATCCGACCTACTGCAACTTCAGATGTATAGGACTTGTGGATTCATAGCTTTAATCTGCTCCACTGCAACTTTAGGGGAATAAGATTTGCTATCTTGATTTTAATCTATCCCAATACAACTTCAGGGGTATGGGATTTGTGGATTCACAGATCTTGTTACACCGTCCTCTGGGGAACATGACCTGTAGAATCGATTTATGGACCTATGCTTATGCATAATGATTAGGATGTAATGATCAGAATGAATCGAATGCTCCTAACTAAATGTGTTATAGATGATATCTGCATGAATGCAAAATGTCATGATAATGATCCCTTTTTTAATGTCTGGGTTGTCATTGCTCGTTGTTCTTCAAGTTTGTGTCATTGACGTAATATCCTGTCTTCTTGTTCAACCTATATTTGTGACGGAAAATCCGAGGAAATAGTCACTATTTAGAGTTTCCTTCTCAAATATTTCCAACCCTTAGGCTTGGTGAGTTCTAAATAATGGTCATATCTCAAGTTCTCGTACTATTTAGAAGTTTCCAAAGTAATAAGTAAAACTCCTTTTATGAAAGTATTATTAGTCCATTAATCGTTACTTTAATACAAAATGCTTGAAAATGATCATAATGATGGACAAAACTGAAATTTATCAGGAGCAAAATCTGAAAAGAATAGGTTAATTGCTAGAATACAAAATGATGAGGGGAAAAGATAGGTGTCCCAGATATCATAGTCTGAGCTTCTCTGTACGAATTTTTGAAGACCATTTTAAGCTCAATATGTCTTTAGGAGATCAAGAGTACTCTGTTGATGCCCCAAGACGTAACATCTCTCCTTCTTCTTAATTCGATATAGCAAGATCACCACACGCCCCATCTTTGGTCATAATTTGAGTCGCCCTTTTCGGGTTTTTGACTCACAACCCTTTTGGTCTCAGAGTGCCCTTTGCGGGTTTTCACCTTGGCCTCTCCATTTTTTAAGAAGGTCTCAAAGCGCCCTTTGAGGGTTTTCACTTTGGCCTATTTTCCTCTTCAAGTATAGTACTTCTTGACTGAATCCAAACTTACAAGATTGGGCAAGTTTTTCCCATCCATTTCGGTCAAAATCAATTCTCCTCCGGAGAAAACCATTTTTACCACATAAGGTCCTTCCCAATTTGGCATCCATTTCCCTCTGAAATCCTTTTGTATGGGAAGGATCTTTTTCAATACTAGGTCCCCCTCGTGAAATTCTCTTGGGCGAACCTTTTTGTCATAAGCTCGCATCATTCATTTTTGGTACATCTGACCATGACGAATAGCTCTTAGCCTCTTTTCCTCAATCAAGTTTAACTGATCATATCGAGACTGGATCCATTCTACTTCATCTAACTTTAGCTATGACAAAACTCGAAGGGAAGGTATCTCTACTTCAATGGGCAAAACCGCCTCTATTCCATAAACCAATGAGAACGACGTTGCCTCAGTGGAAATTCTGATAGACATTCGATAAGCATAGAGAGCAAATAGTAACTTCTCGTGCCAATCTTTATAAGTTTCAACCATTTTCCCCACGATCTTCTTAATGTTTTTATTGGCTACTTCCACTGCACCATTCATTTTTGGACGATACGGTGATGAATTGTGGTGTCTGATTTTGAATTAAATGCAGACCTCCGCTATCGTACTGTTGTTCAAGTTTAATGCATTGTCAGATATGATCCTCTCAGGCATTCCATATCGACATATGATTTTCTTTTTTAGGAATCTGCTGACTGCCGACTTAGTAACACTGGCATATGAAGCAGCCTCTACCCACTTGGTGAAATAGTCACTGACTACAAAGATGAATCGATGCCCATTTGAAGCTTTTGGCGAGATCGGCCCGATGACATCCATGCCCACATAGAGAAAGGCCATGGGCAAGTCATAACATGCAAAGGCAAAGAAGGGTACATGAATTTTGTCCCCATAAATTTGGCATTTGTGACATCTCTTAGCATAATTGATGCAACCTCCCTCCATGGTAGACCAATAGTACCTAAATCTCATAATTTGTCTAGCCATTGTGAAACCATTTGCATGTGTTCTACAAACACCCTCGTGGACTTCTTTTAGAATTTTCTTAGCTTTAACAGTGTCCATATATCTCAATAGTACCTGATCCTTTCTTCTTTTGTACAGGATCTCCCCGTTTAAGACATAGTCACAGGCTAGTCTTCTCAATGTCCTTTTATCATTCTTGGTTGCCTGATCAGGGTATTCACGATTTCTCACGTATCGTAATATATCGTGGTACCAGGGGTGGTCATCTCTTTCCTCTTCCTCCACGTTGTAACAATGAGCTTGGGCCTCATAAATACTCATTTGAATGGGTTTTACATCCTCTTGTTTGTTCACCTTGATCATGGAAGCCAAAGTAGCCAAAGCATCTGCCATCTGGTTTTCGTCTCGCGGGAGATAATTGAAAGTAATATCGTCAAACTCCTCAATTAACCTCATAACTATCCTTCGATAATTGATCAATTTAGGGTCTCTTATCTCTCATTCACCTTTTAGTTGGTAGATCACCAGTGCAGAATCTCCATATACTTCCAGCGCTCTAATTTTGTGCTTTATGGCTGCACGGAGTTCCATGATACATGTGTAACACCCCTAACCCGTATCCGTTGCCAAATTAGGGTTACAAGGTATTATTGTACATAGCACAACTCATATCAGACAATCAATACAATTTCTACTTTGTAATTTAAAACTCATCATAACAAATATTTTAATCACTTTTAAAAATTTAAAACTACTATGTTACTATCATAAACCTATTTCCATTTATTTTTTTTCATATTTTAAGTATATTATATATATAATATCATTACCGACATATACCAATTTATAATAACTATTTATCATAAGCTAATTATCAAATATCTCATTTTATAATCTAAACATGTTCACATATTAAATAAATAATAATCACATAAAATGAAATTTTTGGTTATCATACATTATGACCGAATTTTACTAATGGTTATTAGTAAACATGAATCATGTTCACAAACAAACAAAATGAACTAAAATTCATCTTAGGTATAACTCAATTTTTGCGACATTAATTTCTTTTAAACTAACTTGACTTAAATCCAAACTTACTTCATTCCTAATCATTAAAACCATGCATATGACCTCATTGTCATAAGCCATTTTAAACTCAAATAATGACTACAAATACACATAGTACTCATGCCAATTTTATACACTTTAATTTCTTCTCCAAAATTTCATTCACACCACTTAGCCAAATTTGTGTATTATTTGATCAACCTACTTAACAATTATAACATAATATAATTCATCTCAAAATTCATATACATATTACTCAACAAACTCAACAAACCATATTCACAAATCATGACAAGCCCATCACACACACACACACACACACACACACATATATATATATGTATATATCATAATCTAAATTATCAAACCCAAAGATGACAAACATTTAACCAAAGACATGTAATAATCCAACTTAGACTATATGATCAAGCCATTTTCGCATGGCTATATATACAAGGACAAAATTCATTAAATCAAAACATTATCCAGCCTATACATGCCACAAGTTCAAACATAGACTTTTAAAAGTACCGAAAGTTGACGATAGTGTAGATGACTTCGATGCAGACCCTCGAGCTCGTAGCATACAACCAAAATCTATAAAATAGAATAACAAAAACACACAAAGTAAGCTAACTTAGCTTAGTATTGCTTAAGTAAGCTAACTTAGCTTAGTAAGCCTTAAGCAAATTAAACAATTCAAATGAGCACTCAAACATTTCAAACAAATCAAATTGTATCATTATACTATACTTTAACACAAATAATCCCACCTTGGCCGAATACACATGGTTTATTATTTCATCACATATGGCCGAATATTCAAACACCATATATATTACAGCATATGTCTAAACATACAAGCTCAATAAACATCACATATGCACATACCAATTTGGCCGAATATATATATATGCCCACATCTAAAAATCAATTCCATAATATTCATACTATTTAATTACAAACCGAATACACTTACTAAAATTCACATATATTCTTCAATTGTATCACATATAACTAGTAACAAATAACAATTTACTAACTTACTTTATCTCCCTCAACCAACAGACTTACACATACCTGAACATTGAGCTCATTTACCAAATTTTAATTCCACATTATCAAGAATCTATTTAAAGCATACACTTATAATAATTCACCGGCATAAAGCCCACTAGGCATCATGCCCGATATCTCTCACTGGCACAAGGCTTGCTAGGCTTAAAGCCCGACATCTTTCACCGGCACAAAGCCTACTAGGCTTAAATCCCAAATTAGTTCACTAGCACGAGGCTTGCTAGGCTTAAAGCCTGAATATCATAATTTTTAAAGCTGTCTCACAACCAATTCATATATCAAACTTTTCTTGTACTTCATAATCTTCATTCGAGCTTTCAAATATTATAACTCAATCAAACTAAACTTAAACGTATTAATTCTATAATTAATCACATTCGGCTAACTCAATACCAATTTCCCAATTTCCAAATCAGCATATTAATAATTAAAATACTTAATTTACGATGTTTAATCGCTTAAAGACTTACCTCGGATATGAACGGACGAAAAAAATTGACTATTTTACTATTTTTGCTTTTCTCCGATCCTAGTCCGATTTCTTTGGTTCTTAATTAAACATGTTCAAATTAAGCTCATTCAAACATATTTTCATTCAATTTAGTCGCTATAGAAAGCGCCGCTGAAATTTGCGGCATTTATTTTTAAAAAACGCCGCTAAAGATCATGACTTTTAACGGCGCTTTTATAAAAAAGCGCCGCTAAAAGTCTTGGTCTTTAGCGGCGCTATTTAAAAAATGCCGCTAAAGATCGCGACTTTTAGCGGCGCTTTTATAAAAAAAATGCCACTAAAAGTCTTGGTCTTTAGCGGCACTTTTATAAAAAAACGCCGCTAATAGTCTTGGTCTTTAACGACGCTTTCATAAAAAAACGCCACTAATAGTCTTGGTCTTTAGCGGCGCTTTTATAAACACGCCGCTAAAAGTCATATCTTTAGCGGCGCTTTTACAAAAATGCCGCTAAAGGTCATAAAAATAAAAATTATAAAAAGAGCAGATGTCAATTAAATGTTTGGTGATGCATAATGAACTATATATAAAATCTGCCATCAAATCCTCAAAACATCTACTAGATGCAATGGACATATGAAATCCAAAAAAAAATATTTAACAAACAAATAGAAACTCAACCAAATACATAAGAAATTTCATAAGTCTGCATTATGTTATGAGTTTATCCAACTCACAAGAAAAATCAGTCTCCTGCTACTGAAAATAGGTGGTGTCAAATCCAACACCAAGTGATAGTATCTGCCTCTTTGTTTTACCCTTTTCACTATTAGATCCCTCACAATCAAGAAACTGATATAGAAGCTTCCTGAAAGCAGCCTAACGTGTAAAATAGCCTAAAATACACAGCCAAATAAAACAGAAAGAAAGAATAACAATCCATTAGATTAAATTCATTAAAAAAAATCTATTAGATTTAATTCATTAAAAAACAATTCATTAGATTAAATTTATTAAAAAATCGCAAAGAAATTCAAATGAATCAAAATGCCAAGTGATGCCTCTCAGTTTTTTGAATGAATTAAATATACTTATTTTCAGATTCCTATGTATAGAAAAGCATCCACTTACAGCACTGCAAAACTAAATTAGTTCTATATTTTGATATCTTTTTATAGGATTAATATACGATTTCACAAACCAATAGTTGAATTTACAAATATAATTGGACTCATCATGCAAGTAAAATTTCAAATCTATCCTACATCTCTATCATATCAATCCGAATACAATTTTTCATTATTATTTTGCATCCAACCAATTATACATCCTAAAATCATTCAAAACTAACATAAAATAAAAAGCCTATTAAACAAATATAAAATGTACATGCAAAACTAATTTAGTCTTACACTAGTATATGTGATAGCCTATTATCCATAACCTAAAATAGCCTATTATTATATAAATAATAACACTATATTTATAACTCATTAAAAATTAATATTTTAAGTGATTTATTTTTAAGTATATTTAAAAATTGATAATGAAAAACAAATGATAGAATTTTTCAATCTAAAAGTGGAGAAAATGATAAGAATATAAGGAGTTACTTATCAATCAATATAATTTTTTTCAACTTTATTTCTTTTAACATTATCCTTTAAATACTTCACCTTTACATTTAAAAAATATTTATCAAATAATCTAATTTTATTCCGTAGTTAAAATCAAACATATTTTATAACTCAAATTCAATTTGAGCTTCGGAAAACCTCCTTTAGCATTTAACAGATAAGTTTTAATTTACTTGATTTAGAGCACTTAAAATCATTCACAAGCAAAAGATAATTCAATTTTATTGTTTTTTATACAATAGGTAAAGACATTTCTATAAACATTATAAAAAACAGATGATCATATGATTATGGGACTAAATTTGGAAATTGCTAACATTATACAGAAAAAGGTTTAAAAATGAACAGTTGTAAAAAGTACTAACAAACAAACTTTATTTGAGGAAAAGGTTTTGGTTTTCAACATTCATGGTTTTAGCTTGAAACCAGACAAAGGAATTTTGAGTGAAATAAGTAGCTACATATACAAATAAAGGTAAAGGTAGGGCTGAGGTTGAAGCCAATTTGTCAGTAAAAGTTAAATGAAATTTAAGCATTGGGTACTTTCACAAGCAATATCTTACCTAGGCTAAAAATGGGTCTTGCATCAAACACAAAGTGATTGGTTTCAATTTTTCTATTTCTTTTTATTTGTATTTAATATTTGTACTATTTGTATATTTATCGAGTTAAAAAGTTCAACTAAAAACTACAGCAATCTCAGTTAAAAAATTTGTATAAAAGTGTGAGCTACACACTTTTATTTTATCAAATTACATTACTGAACTTTTATTATTAACAAATTTGTATAAAAGAGGGCCAGCAGAAAAAACATGTTGTTCAATAACTTCATGTAATGATATATAGCGAGGCTAAAATTAATATACTGACCAGAAGGAGAAGCATGAAGTCGTTTAGTACGATCATTACAACTTCCCAATAATGCAGGAGGTAAACTCTCTAATATTTAAATTACTCGATCTTCCCTTGGTTCAGCCTAGGAGTGACATAAATGGGAAAAGAAAAAGTTAATCGAGTGCCTGATCATTGGAAACGAAAATACCAAGTACATTAACATTAAAAGACATAGAAAAGAAAAGAAGAAACAGAAAACCATAAGGAAAAACAACTTTATTAATCTGCACACTTCACAAGCAACAATCATTCAAGATAATAACACCATCAATATACTTTTCTAGGATCCAACAAATCCCTAGCCAAAATGCTGGTAGCAAATTAAGAAGTTCTTTCTCTAGCTTCTAATGCAAAGAAATTATCCATAATTTTCCTAAAATTAAAGGGCATAGTAACGAAACAATAATATTACATTACGAACTATGATATTACATTTGATCGAACTAAACCTACCTAACTTTCATGTGAGTTACATACTTTTATTTTATCAAATTACATTACTGAACTTTTATTATTTACAAAGTAAGAATTATGCAAACTCAGTTAAATAGAGTATCTCAATGTTAACGTCCCTTTTTATTGAAATCCATGACCAGGGAAACACACTAGTACATACCTGTTTCCTAGCTTAAATGCAACTTAGGCCAATGCCCCTTGGCCTATGGGTTGAGAGCATAATAACCTTACAATAGAACCTAGTGTGTTCACAATATGTTTTTGTCATTAGTTTCATTATAGGAAAGAGGATGATACTATAGTTAGTACTAACTAATATTATTACCAACATGTGTCGCTTCTACATTCTCCTATTCCAAGTGGAAAAATGGTCCACATTGGGAGTGCACTAACCTTATCTCAACAATACCAGTGCAGTCGGTCGATCAAGACTCATATTCTGTGGCATAAATCGACCGTGGGTTAATATGCACAACAATATATATAAATGTCGATACATCAATCAGTCCACCTTTAGGCTATGGTGTACCTGTTCCTTATCACTTCATTATACCATACGAAATAGTGACAAGTCAAACATCAAATTCAATTCCTGGCAGAGTAGAAACCAATTAGGAATACATGTATGCAGTTAGAACATTCCAAAATGATATAGATCTAGCTTTTGCATGAAAAACATGCATCAAGTATATAGAAAATATAAATTGAAAATCTGCCAGTCCTCTGGGCAAACTTTTATTGAACAGACCAAGCATTTGTCACACTCACTCATGGTACATGGCTAACCCCTGAAAGGGGCTTAAATTGACTTTCATATTCAGGCATACAACATCATCAAGGGAAGCATTAAGCAATCCAGTCTACAACTAAATCACTAACTGGCTCCATCTTTATGTTTAATCTATTAAGTACTAACAAATATTTCATTTAACCTTTTAGTAGTCTTTTACACTTTTTTCTCATTCAAAATCATTACTTTCACAGACAAGCCTACAAGAAAATTACTAACTGATTCCATCTTTATGTTCATGTATTAGCAAATATTTCCTTTAATCTTTCAGTAATCTTTTACTCCATTTTTTTCTCATTCATTACCTTCAGAAATAAGCCTGCAAGTAAATAGCTAATTGGTTCCATCTTTGACCGGTATTTGACCGGACAAACGATTTCCTCTAAGGTCACTGATAATAAAAAAAGACACAACCTTTATCAGTCTCAATCAAATTTCATGCATAAGAGCAACTAATATACTTACAGTTTATATCAAATTTCTCATATTATAGAACAAAGATTGGATTTCAAAGAGAAAAGGCAATGAAAAATAAACAGTACATTGTAACAAGGTCCTTGAGCTTTCCAATAGCTATTGAGATTTCCCATCAAGATTTAAACACGATAGATTACTACAGATGCGAAACCAAACAAAAACAAGGATCACTTTAAAAAAAAACTAAACTTTTACGGCAAAACCAAGAAAGAAAATATCTTACCATAAAGAATGTCAATGACCAACATAGGCTAACAAGTGAAAAGAGAAATTAATTATAGTATCAAAACTTACGATTAACTACATTGAAGGTGACATTGTCACAAGTGACCCTCTCCAAACACACGAATCAGAATATGGTGTATCGTCGATCATATAGAACATTGTCCACATCTTTAAAAGACTTCTTTATCTCCAACGATGTTGTTCCTTTATTAAATTACATAACATAGGCAAAAGAAAGAAATGTTGGTTTCATTGCAGAAAAAATTAAATTAAATACAAAGGCAGACAACATAAACAATCAATTATGTTCAAAACCTTTTGGAAGAGAAAAAAATCAAAAGATTGTTGCTTCAAGCATAAGCCTTAAGCGTCAGGAAACAAGCAACAAATTTAATCTTTAAATTTTGAATAAGAAAAGTTTGACTTAACTAACAATTATTTTCTTGTATTTTCAAACCATCCAAACAAAACCAGAAAATGAGACATTTTTTTATATGAAAAAAAAAAGAACACTTACCATCTTCAAAATCCACAAAAGCAAAACCCAAACAAAAGAGAGAAACCAAGAAGACAAACTCCAAATGAAATACCGATGTCATCATTTCACCTTAAGAGAACACAAAAACAAAACAACCTTAGTTTTTTCAAGACAAAACCACCCAAAAACACCATATTTGAGCCAAATAGAGAGAAATAGAAATAAACCACTTTGAAAAAACCACAGAGGAGAAAACCTCTTCTTTTCGAACTCACCGATATGGAAAACAATGATGGAGAACCAAAAACACACACACAGAGGAAAAAAAAGCTTTATTTTTTAAAAACAGCTTAGCCTCAAGAGACAAAATACACAAACATGATAAATAATCTCCACGAGAAAATTTTATAAACGTACGTGGTATTGAGTAAGTTAAATTTAAGAAAACCCTACGATTTTTGGGATTTCTTCAACGCAGCAAAAGAATCTTCCATCTAAATTAGGAAAAATAACTGGGAAAAGAAAATTTCAACAAACAAATAGTACAGAAATCGAATTGCAGATGATATACGATGGATTCAATAAAGAAATAAAAGGATTTGAAGAGAGAAACTTACAAATTAAGAAAAGAGAGAATTAGCAACGATCTACGATAAGAAAAGTGAAACGAACTCAAGACTTGGTTGAAACTGGAGATAGGGTTAGGGTTTTTGAAATCACTTGTTAGAATCGGGAAATTGAAGGAGGGTATTTCAAGGCTTGCGTAAGTTAAATTTTGCGAAGCTTTACACAAAACGCCACTAAATACAATATATAAGATGAAGTCGTTTTTTAAAAAATTAACACATTAGCAGCGTTTTAGGCCAAACACCACTAATAACAAGGATATATTTTGTGGCGTTTTAAGTAAAAACGCTAGTAATTCATACCTTTTGCGGCGTTTTATAAAAAGCGCCACTAATAACAAATCAAAAACGCTTTTGTTTAAATAGTTAATAATTTTTATGCTTTTTTAAAATGCCACTAAATATGCAACATAAATTATTTAATAATTTTTTCATTTTTAGCAAATATTTTCTATGTTTTACTTTCAAATTTTTCTAAGTGTCATTATTTTTTGATTAAAAATAATTTATATTTTAATCAATATAATTTATATTTTAATTAAGATAAAATATTTATATTTTAAATATTCAATTAAAAATAAATTGTATTTTAATTAACATTACTAGTTAGGGTTTAAGAGTTTCGATAAAGCAAAACTTTAAGGGTTTCGATAAAGCAAAACTTCTTAATGGTTTAGTTATCAATTTGTAACTTTTCATAATTAAGTTAGTTTCAAATAGCAAAATAAAATTAAATTCAAAACAAAAATAAGAAAAATGAAAATTAAATCGAATCAAATCGAAACAAGTGTCGATTACCCTAAATGAAAATTGAACTGTTGCTCAACATTTAGCGGCGTTTAAGGTTAGGGTTGAATGGTTAATGGTTCAGAGTTTGTAGTTTAGGGGTTTATGGTTGAGTATTTAGAGTTATGATTCGGGGTTAAAATTTGGATCCATAGTTTAGAGTTTAGGGTTTATACTATTTAAGGTTTAAGGTTTAGGGTTTAGGAATAAACAGATGCAGAATAAGATTTTGTTAGAGGCTGAAATTAATTTGTAAGTAAAAAATGCAATCTCACCATTTTTATAGCATATATTTTTGTAATTTTTTAATGATTAAATCAAATTTGATATTATGTCTTCATTCGATAAAACCTAAACCCGTGAACCTTAAACCATACACCCACAAACCAATAAACTCATAAACTCAAGCCATAACCCTAATCTTAAGACTAATTGTAAACCATAAACTCTAAACACTAAATCTTGAAATGTTGAACTCAAAACCCTAATCAGCCCATACACACCACTAAACCCTTAATTATAACCTTAAACCCTAAATTATTTAGACAAATTTTGAATATTATATATTCTTTCAATATTTTAGGAAATTTAAATAACATTTTCAATTTACTAATTAATTTTGTTTCTCTCAGATGCATGGGTTACCAATTTTTTAATTTTAATATATATAAAGCTTATCTATTATCTCTAAAATAATTTAAACTATAATTATAATTATAATTTTAATATATATATATATAAAAGAAATTAAATAATTTAAACTATATATATATATATAAAGTCATTTTTCTTATAGTGGCTAAACCCTAAATATAAATTTTATAAGGGACAAAAGTAATTAAAATAGAATGTTAATGCTTACATAGACCCTAAAATAAATTAATTTTTTATTCATAACCCTAACCCCTAAAGCCTAACAGCCAACCTCTAAAATCATAACCCTTAAATTATTTATTTTTGAGACGTTTTTTTTTTAAAAAAACGCAGCTAATGACATACTTTTTGCGGCGTTTGCAAAAAAACGCCACTAATTCTCGATCTAGCAACTATAGCTCAACTACAAAATGTCGTCGTATTGATCAACATATTTGCATCGTTTTCGGCAAAGCGCCACTAATACACTTCATTTAACGATGTTTTTATAAAAGCACCGCTAATGCTCAGATCTTTAGCGGCATTTTTATAGAAGCGCCACTAATGGTCAGATCTTTAGCGGCGTTTTTATAAAAGCGCCGCTAATGTTTGGGAAAAAACGCCGCTATTTCTACTTTTTAGCGGCGTTTTGGAAATAAACGCTATTGCTCAACTTTTTGCGGCGTTTTGTCTCAAACGCTGCTAACGTATAATATTTGCGGCATTTTTCTTTAAAACGCCACTAAAAACGCCGCTAAAAGTCTGTTTTGGTATAGTGTGGGCAAATTACCATTTTACCCCTAACATTTCACACTTTTTACAATTTAATCCTATTTACACAAAGCACAAAATACACAAAATTTGAATATACACCTTAAAGGCCAAATTTTCCTAGTCCTCATACAAGTCCATACATTTAATTTATTTCATATTTTAGTCCCTCAAAAATTTATTTTTGCAATCTAGTCCAACATACTCAATTTCATCAAAAATTCAAATACAAAACTTGTTAATCTAACACACACACACACACACACATATATATATATATATCATATTTCACCATTTAACAACATAAACAACAAGCTATCATCAATGACTCAACTCAAAATATTCATCAAAATCAAAAATTAAAACATGGGTCTTGAAGATTTCTAAGCAACGATCTCAAAAACGTAGAAATTATCAAAAATCGAACAAAAATGAACCTTGATTGAGCTTGAATAAGTGCCGAAACCTAGCTTGGTTTCTTTCTTTTTCTTTTCTTTGTTACTCGGCCATGGAAAGAAAAATGAAACTATGGCTTTATTTTTTTATGTCATTTTATTATAATATAACATTATTATACATTAATATATATTTTTAATTATAACAAATAATATATAAAACATATAATGATGGCATGTAATCTACAACTTCCAGAATGCCATTTACCACAATGCTTGCACTCAACCCTGTTCTGCTGAACATTACCAACACTAGCAATCAAAGTGGCTCGTGAACCCACAGGAGATCAGTCTCGGTCTCGTCTAGAAAAGTCCAAAGTAGCTTTGTGTCGACTAGAATCATCTCTGAACTTCTTTGATACTGAGTGAAAAGTCTTACTCGATGATCTTTTATGAAAGTCTTTGGCTTCTAAATCAACTTTTCTTTTCTCTTTCCCAAGCTCTTCGGCTTTACAGGCTTGCTCAACAAGTACTACGAACTCTTTAATCTCAAGTATGCCAACCAGCAATTTAATGTCTTCGTTCAAACCATTTTCAAATCTTTTACACATGATAGCTTTGGTAGAAACGCATTCACAAGCATATCGGCTTAGTCTCACAAATTTCTATTCATACTTAGTTACAGTCATACGACCCTGCTTCAATTCTAAAAATTCCTTGCGTTTTGGATCGATGAATCTCTGACTGATGTATTTCTCACGGAACTCAGTCTAGAAAAATTCCCAGGTCACTTTCTCTTTCGAAACCACCGATACTAATGTATTCCACTAGTGATATGCGGTGTATTATAATAAGGATATAACACATTTTAAGCATTCATCTGGAGTACATGATAGCTCGTCAAACACACGGATAGTATTATCAAGCCACAGCTTAACTCATTCAGCATCATCATCATCATTAGCTTTAAACTCTTCGGCCCCGTGTTTCCTGATTTTATCTACTGGGGGCCTACTAAATCTCATCGAATCTATTATCGAGGGTGCCATAGGTATCGGAGATGGATTGTTCGGGGGTGGAGGTTGTTGTGCAGCCGGATTAGTCCGGATATACTGTGTAAACCAATTATTCATCATTTGGTAGAAAGTTTGTCTAGCCTCCCCCTCTGGATTACTCGAAGTAGGTCGACAATCTATCGGCGCTGTCCCTTGCACGAGATTAGGTGCTATGCTCTCAACATCATCAGTTACGGCTCTATCGGGATCCATTTACTATATAAAAACACATTTCAGATGTCAGAAGTCATCACACTATCGCATTATAATTTATGGCATATATAGCTAGACTCACACGCGCTACGGGAGTCCTAGAATCAACTAAAACCTAGCTCTGATACCAATAAAATGTAACACCCCTAAGCCGTATCCATTGCCGAATTAGGGTTACAAGGCATTACTGTACATAACACAACTCATATCGGACATTCAATACAATTTCTGCTTTGTAATTTAAAACTCATCAGAACAAATATTTTAATCACTTTTAAAAATTTAAAACTACTATGTTACTATCATAAACCTATTTCCATTTTCTTTTTGATTTTAAGTATATTATATATATAATGTCATTACCCGACATATACCAATTTATAATAACTATTTATCATAAGCTAATTATCAAATATCTCATTTTATAATCTAAACATGTTCACATATTATGTAACATCCTTAAAATGGGCTTATGCATTTATGCTTAATTATATGAAATAGCATGCTTGAGTATGTTGTGAATGTGTCTAATGAAATTTGTGAACTTTAGAAAATAGGAGAAAGCCTTAGAAAATATTAAGTTTAAAGTTTAAAGGAGGGAACTAAAGCAAGGTGGCCTTAAGAGAAAATGAAGGGAAAATATGACACACAAATGGACTTGGTTAAGTGGCTTGGAGGCACCACTTAAAGCCTCTGGAAGTGACGCCACAAGTAGGTGCAAATGGGCCTAGGTTCGACTCGTGTGGGAAGCAATATTTTAGGGTTTTATTTTCCTTGTTGACGTCAAAGAGAGGGGAGTGATGGACGGCTAAAGGACTTTGAAAGGGTGAGCTTTAGTTAGGATTAAACTCTTTTAAAATTTCGGCTAGCAAGGGATAAATGTTGGATTAAATTTTTATTAATTTGAATAAGGTGATAATTGGAGAGATAAAGCTATCAGAATAGGGAGAGTTGGCCGAATAAGGGTCTCTAGGTAGACTATTTTTGGCGAGAAAGGGAAAAGGGTGGCTATTCTTCATTCTTTCTTTTCCTCCGTCAATTCTCAAGTAAAACTCTTCTCTTCTCTTTTATTTTCCAAAGCGAAATACCCCATGTTCTAACCAAACTTCTTCCAAATTCCACTAGTGCCGATTCTTTCTAAGCCTCATATCCTCTCTTTTCATCCTTGTGAGGTCGAATCTCTTTAGCAATCATCAAAAGTCAAACGTGTTGATCATTGCATAGCCTATAGTCGAATCTCTAGTATCCTTCAAAGCCGAATTCCTCTAAGGTGTGAAGCAAGGTCTTTGTCGATTTTTTTTAAAGAAGGTAAAGGCCAAATATCATTTAACTTCCATCCTTTTCTTTAGACTTGTCGAAATCTAGAACTAATCCCATTAATATTGTTGGTTCTTAGAAATTTGGAAGGAACTTTCGGGATTTTCGGTGTAGTCGACTATAAGGAGGATTATTCGGATTTCAACATCCAAGGTAGGTTATGTGGTATTCACCATAGGCTAAATCTATGTGATTTAATGTTAGAATTAAATCTAACCTATGTCTATAGGTAATTCGACACTTCCATAATCAAGTAGCAGTTTTCGAGAATTGTGGATCGCAAGGTAAGTGTACTTACACATTCGGCCAAGGCCTATTTAGGAACCTAGATCTATTTCTTAATTGTTCAAAAGCCGAAAACTAATCAAATCAATTGATCTAGTGTTAGCCGATTACAAGGAGGAGGGTTTGCAAGTTTCGGGATTTGGTTAGGAGACAAATCGGTAACAAGGTAAGTTTTGGGATTTGATTAATTGGCCGAATGGCCTTTAGCTAAAATATTGCATGTCGGTCGAATGTAGGAACTTGAGATCTAAGGCTTTAGATCGGGCTTTTCGAGATTTGGAGTGAATTTGCTAAGTATATCAGGTGTGTACCCCAACCTCAGCTTTAATAGATTTATGGTATTGTTTTTATGCATGTGATAATATGAAAGTGTAAAAATAAGGCTAAGGTACCATGCAATGGTACAAAGTACTCAGGTACGTTTTCCTACTCCTACTATGAGTATGATTTGATTTGTTGTGGCACTTATGTGCACCTATAAGAATGTGAATATATAGAACATGGCATGTTAATGTATGACTTGTATAACATGGGCATATGGGTGATTATGAAAGAGGAAGTGAATGTGGTGACTTATGTCACGATATCTGAATGTGGTGACTTCGGTCACATTATCTAAATGTGGTGTCTCATGACACAAAATATTTTATCTGGTGGCTATGCCACAACATTTATATAAGGGCGAGGAACACGTCACTGCAGCGAGTGCCTTCGATGGTGTGTAGCGGATGGAGGGTTGACTTAGTAGTCCCCACGGTGTGCAGGTTGGTACGGGTGATGTGTAGTGGATGGCATCTAGGTTGGGTTCGGGATTGCATCATTATTTATGTTTTTATATTTGTATGTATGATTCTGTATGCCATAATCTGTTGGGCCTTAGTGTTGGCTGTACACATTGAGTCTGTTTGACTCACCCCGTTGTGGGAACATTTTTCAGGTGATGATCAGTGATGGACCGGGTCGGCAGGAGCTTAGTGGTGGCCATGCTTAGCAAGGAATTCATCTTATCTGGACTTTTTATTTTAAGTACTTTGAATTTAATTTGGGTTTTATGTTGATGTAATAAGGCCATAGTATGAACCATTTTATGCATGCATGTCATTTATTTCAGTACGATACAATTTTTATAAAATTTAAAGTTAAGTAAATTTTCTTAAAATAAACCTCCAAATATTATGACATCTATATACAAATGCTTTAAATTCAAAGGTAAAATTCTTAAAACAAAATTGGCATGTGTTTTTAATATAAAAACCAAGTTTTAATAAATCACCGATTTCAAAATTTACAAAGTTTCCAATTGGACCCAACATAATCAAATTTTCCTTCAAAACCATTCGAATTCTTCCTAAGTGACAAACAGTTTTTCAAGTGTTTTACTCGAGGAACATACCAGATCTGGTCAAGGCTCGTGGGTCGGGTTTGGGGTGTTTCATATTAAATCAATAATAATCACATAAAAATGAAATTTTTGGTTAACATACATTGTGACCAAATTTTACTAATGGTTATTAGTAAACATGAATCACGTTCACAAACAAACAAAATGAACTAAAATTCATCTTAGGTCTTACTCAATTTTTGCGACATTAATTTCTTTTAAACTAACTTGACTTAAATCCAAACTTACTTCATTCCTAATCATTAAAACCATGCGCACATGACCTCATTGTCATAAGCCATTTTAAACTCAAATAATGACTACAAATACACATAGTACCCATGGCAATTTTATACACTTTATTTCTTCTCCAAAATTTCATTCACACCACCGAGCCAAATTTGTGTCTTATTCGATCAACCTACTTAACAATTATAACATAATATAATTCATCACAAAATTCATATACATATTACTCAACAAACACAACAAACCACATTCACAAATCATAACAAGCCCATCACACACACACACACACACACACACACACACACACACACACATATATATATATATCATAATCTAAATTATCAAACCCAAAGATGACAAACATTTAACCAAAGACATGTAATAATCCAACTTAGACCATATGATCAAGCCATTTTCGCATGGCTATATACACAAGGACAAAAGTCATTGAATCAAAACATTATCCAGCCTATACATGCCACAAGTTCAAACATAGACTTTTAAAAGTACCAAAAGTTGACGATAGTGTAGATGACTTTGATGCCGACCCTCGAGCTCGTAGCATATAACCAAAATCTATAAAATAGAATAAAAAAACACACAAAGTAAGCTAACTTAGCTTAGTAAGCCTTAAGCAAATTAAACAATTCAAATGAGCAATCAAACATTTCAAACAAATCAAGTTGTATCATTATACTATACTTTAACACAAATAATCCCACCTTGGCCGAATACACATGGTTTATTATTTCATCACATATGGCCGAATATTCAAACACCATATATATTACAGCATACATCTAAACATACAAGCTCAAAAAAACACATATGCACATACCAATTTGGTCGAATATATATATACGCCCATATCTAAAAATCAATTCCATAATATTCACACTATTTAATTACAAACCGAATACACTTACTACAATTCACATATATTCTTCAATTGTATCACATATAACTAGTAACAAATAACGATTTACTAACTTACCTTATCTCCCACAACCAATAGACTTACACATACCTGAACATTGAGCTCATTTATCAAATTTTAATTCCACATCATCAAGAATCTATTTAAGCATACACTTATAATAATTCACAGGCATAAAGCCTGCTAGGCATAAAGCCCGATATCTCTCACCGGCACAAGGAAAACATCTATGATGGAAAACAACGAATAGCCTGTCGTATTGTCTACTAGAGTATCAATGTGAGGCGATGGGAAATTTTCTTTCGGTGGCATTATTTAAGTCTCTATAATCTACACACATTTGTACCTTCCCATCTTTCTTAGGGACATGCACAATGTTGGCTACCCATTCTGAGTATTTGACTTCCCGTAAAAATCCAGCGTTAAACTGCTTTTTGACTTCCTCTTTTATTTTTAGCACAATGTCAGTGCTCAACCCAAGCATATCTTGGTATGACCACGCGAAGACATCTTTGAATTCTTGAAGTAATTCTACGAGGTCTCGCTTCGTTTCTTCGGTTATGCACGTTTTAATTTTCACTACCTTTCCCTCTTCTAAGGTCACACTCTTTACTGTCTCTTTATGAGGCAGAATTTGTTTTTCCTCATGTTTTACCATTCTTAATAGGTCCGGAGATAAACCACAGTCTATGTCATCTTCAAAGTCTTGGGATCCCTCTAAACACATGTCTTGCTCAAAAGGAGGTTCTAATTCCTTAACAGCGTTACTTATGTCGTTGATATCCGGGGACCTATCGTAGCTACAAAAGAATATATAAAGAACGAATAAATTTAAGAATAATTATTTGTATGATATGATTATAAATGAAATGAAAGAATGATTTGGAAATAGATCCAATGAATGAAAGAATCTAACATAATTACTTGTATAGAAACAATGAAAGAATCTAAAAAGAAAGACTTTAAAAGAATGGAAGAATATTTGCTCAAAAAGATATCAAATATGTATTTCATAACGATGTTTGGACATAAGCCTATTTCACAAAAGAATTCTTATTGTTTCTAGGCTTAAAGCAACAAGTGTGTTTTGAACATTACTTGTGTAAGCTCTAAAAACTATAGGAATTTCTTCTGCAGTCCAATTGTTCAGAACACTCCCAGGTTCATAAGAGCAGATATCTGACAAGGTCCCCCCTTCAGTGGTTTCTTCATGTATGGCATTGATGTGAACATTTCCCATCATTTTTTCAATATTTTCTTTCCTTAGAGTCCTTCGCTCAGGATGAATAATCCCTCCCGATATGAAAGTTTTGGATATGTGGGGGAATATCATTGGTTTTCATTTACTTTCTTCCCCACTCATGTGTGCCCTTCTTCTTTCCTGCCTCTTTTGCAGTTCCTTCCTTCTTTGTCTCGCATATGGCTTGTATCCTAAGTCAAAGCGATCATGCTTGTCCTTCAGCATTGGAGCCTCAACTCTTCCCTAAAGATGTCTCCCTAATTCTTTCCTAGTAGAGATCCCTTTCCTACCATCAACTGTGATCCCATCTTGGTAGCTTTGGATATTTTTGGTACTGGAATCCTGTTACCCTCAGTAATGAATGTTGCATTCACAAAATCCAAGGACCGAAAAGAACATTCAATTGCCTCATCATTTGCCTCCAAGTATGGTACATCGCTAGTTACGGCCGTGATAATATCTTCTTCAGTGTTTATTGTCACCAACCGACCTTCTAAGACTAACTTTAACTTCTGATGTAGTGATGAAGGCACTACCCCTACCGAATATATCCAAGGTCTTCCCAATAAGCAATTGTAAGAGGGCTTAATATCCATCACTAAGAAGTCCACCTCATAAGTAGTTGGGCCAATTAATGGAGGTATTTCGATTCTTCCCATGACCCCCTTTCTATGCTATCAAACGCCCTCACTATATTCTAGCATACCTTCATGTGTGAGCTATCCAAAGGTAACCTATTAAGTGTGAGCTATCCACAGGTAACCTATTAAGTGTGGATAGGGGCAGTACGTTCAGTGCCGATCCATTATTGATCAGGACCCTTGGCAATGTGTATCCTTTGCATCTAGTAGTGATGTGCAGAGCTTTAGTGGACCCATACCCCCTAGTGGTATTTCATCATCGTTGAAGAATATGAAGTTATCGACACTTATGTTATTAACCAGCCGATCCAGTTTATTGACGAAGATATCATTGGCCACGTATGTAAAAATATGCGAGCTAGTTGTTTATGCAACTGTTCCACAACACTATACTCACTGTGCTTCAAAAACTTCAAGAATTCCTTAACCCCTCCTCTTTTACTGGCTCATTAACAAGCGGCTCAGGTCTAGCTATTTTTTTCTTCTTTTGCTCCACCATTAGGGTCTTTTCTTTTGCGAGTTCTGCTCGGGCATTGATCAAATCATAACGCCTTCCACTGCGCGTATGAGAACCTACATCTTGATCTTCTTTTGAAGTGCTACTGAGTTTTCCTTCCTTGGATTGTCACGTTGCAATCATAATTCCAGAGGACCCTTTTACTATCCTGATAAGAGAAGACCGCCAGTTTTTGAATTATGATATTTGGTGTTTTCTGTACTTCAGCTTCGTTATTTTTAGGTCATGAAATGATGACCACAAGGTGATTGACTTTTGGGACCTTCATTGTTGATTCTGACGCACATATGCTTCCTTCTTCTTTAACTCCTTCACAGAATTCTTTCTCTTTATTGTCCATCAGACCTTGCACCAAGGCTTTGAATTCTGTGCATTCTTGGATCTTATGCCCCTCTTCATGATGGAACTCACAGTAGTTCCTCATATTTTCACAACTCCCTTCACGATTTGAAGTGTTCAATCCCCTTTTTACCATTTCCTTCCAAACCCATCTCAAAGGAGTTTTTACCTCTGCAATATCAGTCTTGATTCTTCTCCCCACCTTTTCGTCTATCGCATTAACCCCACCATTAGTGTGATTGGGTAGCATATTTTCGGTACTAGGTGCATCATCAAATTTTACAATGCCTATTTTAATAAGTCTTTCGACTACTTTCTTAAAGGCATTGCAGTTTTCTATTGAATGCCCCGAGATTCCTGTATGGTAGTTATATTGAGCGTTCGCATTGTACCATTTGGGATATGGAGGCTGTAATGGTTTCAGGAAAAAAGGAGACACCACGTGTGCTTCAAATAATCTTTGATACAATTACTTATATGCCATTGGGATTGGTGTAAATTGGAGCTTTTCAGTGTTTTGCTTTGTGCCGGACTCTTGCCTTGATGAACCTTGTTGACCAGTAGCCACCGTTCTTGGCTGATTTATAGAAATCGATCTTGAGTGACCCTTGTTATATGTGCTTGTGTTGTTCACCTCGTTTTCTTTTTTCCTCGAGGTTTACCTTTTGTTACTCTCTCCTGCATCTATCTTTCCACTTCTTATCGCATTCTCGATTATTTCACCTGTAATCACTATGTTTGGAAAACTTTTTGTAGCGCTTCCTATCATGTGAGTGATGAAAGAGGCTTTTAAGGTATTGATAAATAGCATCATAGTTTCTTTTTTAGGATCGGCGATTGCACGTACGGTAATTTCCTTCCATCTCTGTGCGTATTGCTTGAAACTCTCATTCGGTTTCTTCTCCATGTTTTGTAAAGTAATTCTATCAGGGTTCATATCCTTCACGTGACTATACTGCTTCATGAATGCTTGTGCAAAGTCCTTCCAAGAACCAATCCTAGTAAGGCTCAATTGGTTGTAACATTAGGATGCTGCTCCCACCAGACTGTCTTAGAAGAATTGTATCAGTAGTTGATCATTGTTAACATACCCAGTCATTCATCTACAAGACATGGTGATGTGAGCTTGAGCAACTGGTCCCATTGTACTTTTGAATTCTGGCATTTTAAATTTTTGGGGAAGCACTAGATCTGGGGCCAAACTTAGATCTTTAGCATCAATTCCATGTTGACTATCAGCGTTTTCCATGGCCTAAATTTTCCTCCAGCCATTTACATCGGTCCTCTAACTACATTTTCAATTCTATCCTTATCCTTTCCTTTTCTGCCATTTCATCCAGGTCAGGGATAACAGGATTAGCTGGGTTATCTCCTGGGCTAGAACCTGATCCAGCTTGCAAGTTCATTGGTACTGAAACACCATCCTAAAATTGTTGAGGCCTAATCATGACGGATGTTCTTTGAGGGTACACCTCAAGCTGTGTTGGAATAAAACCCGGAGGATAGAGAGGTTCCTCATTATCTTCTCAAGCATTAAACATGGGGGCCTTTCCTTTTCGGTTCCCCCAGTCAGCAGTTGGGTCAACTGAGTCATCATATTTCTTTGGAACTTCAACATTCGATCCATCATGTCTTGTTGGATTTTAGCCAGTTGCTCTTGCATTTGTAATTGTAGCTTTTCTTGCATTTTCTTTTGAAGTTGTTCAAGTCTTTCTAATCTTTGATCCATGTCTTTTGTCTTTGCTCGAGTACTGAAAGGATGCTTGGTTGGTAACTTTTTGTTGGTTTCAGATTAATTTTGAAGTGATTTTAACTAAGTAGGGTATTTTCATGAAACTTAATGCACATGATGTGATGTAATGCGAATGCATGAAATGAATGCAAAAAGGCATCGATTCTGATTCAACTCCATTTAGAAAACTTTATTAGAAAATAAAATTCTTTACATAAAATGGATTACAAATATGGCTTTGCCCTAATGCTCAAAGTTTTAACTTTCCTAAGCAATGAAGCCAACTCTTGACCCCGATCTGATTCTAGCTTATACTTCACACTTAGCATGTCGGCTTGAATCGCCAAAGTTTGTAAATGATCGACTACCTCCCAAATTTGAACCACGGCCTCGCCCATAATGTAATCTCGATTCCTAACTTGATTCTGAGAATGGTGAAGTTGTTTCTTCCAGTGTTCCTCACTTCCCTCAAGAAGCTCTACTCGGAGCTCACAGCTTTGTAATGCAGACTCTAGTTATTCTATCTTTCTTTTCATTTCTTCAATCTTGCTCAAACTTGCCCTCAATTCAACTGCAGAATTAAGATTTCTATGCTAATGAAGTGATTTTTCAAGTTCTTCTACCCTCGCCTTTAATTCTTTTTTGTCATTTTGGGCTTCTAACAAACTCCTTTCTAGGGCCTCTTTCTGTGCCTGAGCCTCTTGGAATTTCTTCTCCCACCGATCAGTTTTGGTTCTTTCTTCTTAGATCTCTTGTTGCCATTGCTCCAACATTTTTCCCAATCCAGCGGTTCTCATTGATAGACGTAATTTCTTGTAATCCGTCTTCAAACTATCCAAGTCTTCCTCGGCTTTATTCTTTCTTTCCTTAATTTCTCGGCTTCTAGCTTTTGAACATCAGCATCTAGCCTTAAATGCATCTTTTCTTCCTCAAATTATACTATCTTCTTTTCAAGTTCCAAATTCCTCCTCTCGAAGTCTTACTTTATGATCTCTAGTTCTGACGGCATTACTTGTAAGTACTCCTCCATCGGTCGACAACACCTTCAAAATTCAGCCCGGGGATATTATCATTAATTCTTTTACCCCCACCATCCACTGTACTCTGGAGTCGTCATTGAACCTACAGCCAGCCTTTTCATTCGACGAGTCTGATTCTAAGCGTTAGAAATCTCCTTTACCTTTTTCTTATAGTTATCTCTCCGGTACGAGAACTCACATTGAGCTAGCCCGTGCATTATCAGTATGAACTGTCTTAATCTGTACTGCCTTAATATGAGCAAAGGAGCATATCCAACTGCTCCCCAAATCCCAAGCAAAAGGACCCAGTTAAAACTTCCATATCGGGTAAAGAATTTCATCAGGAATTAACCAATGAGCTCTCCACTTGACGTCTTCTTCCTGGAGATTTTAGAGGAGCTCTATCCAATTTCCTTCTAATATGTCATCCCTTCTTGATGTGGCCACTATTTCCTTTAATAGGGAGTAATTCCCAGAGAAAACTCGATAAGAAACCTTATCCACTTTCTAGAAATGACTGTGGAACCAAGCCAACAAAAACTGTGCGCAACCTATAAATCTGCCTTCACCGAACCTCCTACATGCATTCAAAGATCTAAATGTTTCGGCCAAGATTGCAAGAATAGATGTGACCCCTTTATCAAGTCGATCAAAGAGATCAGAGACCGCCTCATCTACATACCCTAATGCCCTAGGGAAGATCATTAATCCGTAGATGCTCAAAGCAAACACATCAACTCTCTTCTCCGTATCAGGATGTGCTAGAATCAGATTTCTCAAATTCTTCCATGGGATACACTTACATTCGCCTTTTTGATTGATCCTAGCCGTAATCCACTATTAACTCATTCCGATAATGTTCATCAATTTCTTCCAAAAGGCCGGGACACAAGCGGCTCTGGAATAGGCTTTATCGACTTGAACCTTTGGAGAACGTAGTAGGGCTGTATATTTTTCCATCGTGGGCACTAAATCGACCCTCCCAAAGGTAAAGCAACTATAAGCAGGGTTCCAATATTGAGCGATGGCCCAGAATAAATGCTCATCTACCCTGATGTCGAGTAGATATGGCAAGTCCCCATAATTATAGTAGAACAACTATTTGGTCTCATCGTTCCACTGATCTCATATTTCTTTTAATTCCTTAAGGCTATTTTGCGTCACACTAATACAGGTTTAATCCCATAATTCTAACGTATACCCCTCGGATAGACTATCTCCTTTCTCTAATTGAGTTTTCTCTGACCAAATATAGACAGTCGCGTTATCTTCCACTTTATCAAGAAATTCGTTCTCCATGATAAGCTCTCTAATTTAGTAATCGAACTCGAATCGACACACTTTCGAATATAAAATGACACGCAAACATAGTAAAACAAAATAAGTCAGTACAACATACAAAAACAAAACTCAAAGTAAATAAAAGTGTAACATCCTAAATGTGGGCCTGTGCATTTATATGTTGGTTTAACATGTTGGTTCAAGAATTTAAGGCTCGGGCTGAAACCTTGATTAAATATATGGATTAGAGTTTAATTTAATGTTCTGAGAAGTTTAAGTGATATTTTGGGCTTTAAAACTTGGGTTAGAATGATTAAAAATAGTGTTAGTAGTAATTAAATTTAAATAGTTATGTTTAGTAGCAAGCTGGGCTTATGGCCCAAAAATTTGGAGTGCTTTGAGTGGGCACTAAGGTGGCACCACTTAGGGAGGTTATTGGGTCATGTATAGCCACTTGAGGCCCAAGAGTTGGGGCCAAATTTTGGCATACCAAGGAGGGAGAGTGGGCGGCACACTTGTTAGCATTTAGGAGTGTTTATTTCTTTTATTTTAGGTGATAAAAAGATGACAATTAGGAGGGAAGTGGTGGTTCTCAAATGGGCTCTTCTAAAGGTAAGATAAGGATTGGGGTTATCAGGTGAGATGAAGGCTATTAGGAGGAGAGAGTTGGCCGAAACTCAACTATAGGAAGGGGAAATCAGTTTAGTATAGGCTAGCCAAAATTTTGCTAACCATTCTCTCCATCTTTTCTTTTCTTTGCCGAAATATCCACTCCATTCTCTCTAAGTTTTCTTTCTTTTTTTTTTCCGAAATCACATCATAGCCGAAACTCCATAGTGTTTCTCCTTTCCTCGAAAACCCTTTTGAAGGCCTAATACTCTTGGAGTACATCTTCTTCCTCCATGGCCGAACCATTAAGAAAGATCTCTATTTCCCGAAGGTGCACCGTAAGACGAATACTCCTTTGTAATTTGGTGAGTTTCAGGATTTTGTTCTATTCGATTTCACTCTTTCTTTTCCTAAGATCTAACCCGAATCATGTGTACTAATGTTTATCGATTTCCCTCTTTGTCCATAAAAGCTGAATCCTTTCTTGCTGAGATCTGTAGTTCTGAAATGTGAAAAGTCGAAAGTAGGTGGTCAAGGGTAGGTTCGGCCGAATGGCCACTTTCTTGTTCTTTTATTTTTGGTCAAATGATATAAAGTGTTAGATGGCTTTCGATCATCGGTTTGGTTACTTATTTTTGGTGATGGCCGAATGAAGGAAAGGAGGTGACGAGTTCTCAACGACATTCGGGATTCAATTAACTAGGTAAGAATTCGATTTAAGTGTTATAGTTGTTAAGTAATTAGATCTCATCGTTTAAATGATTTAGTGATTAAGGATAGACTCGAATAACAGTCAGGAAGAAAAGGTTGGATCCGTACAACCAACACCCAAATACAAGAAGCGATCTGTCTCGGTAGTGCGAGATTGGCCATCGGGGTGTGGGCCGATATTGAAGTCAGATCGAGGACCGATAGTGGTGGTCTCGAGTGATAGTAGTATAGACGTAGAGAAAGCATTAGTACGAGAATCAGGTGTGTAATACTTCCCCACCATCTAGATCCGATTATTAATATATATATATATTCATAAGTTTTATATGTTACGTTAAAAGCCAAAATCTCAGATTTAAACATCGGACCACCAGGTTAGTAAATAATCTGATTATATGTTACAAGTAAATTGTTGTACATGTTTGCATGGGGTGGGTGATGAAAGGAGGAAGTTATATGTATATGTATATGCGTAGCGGTTTTTACCGTGATTTGCTGTAGCGGCTAATGCCGTGATCTGTTATAAGGGCTTCGGCCAATATATGTTGATGAGCAGCAGGACTGCCATCTTGGAGTGTAGCGGTGTGGGTTGATTGTAGAAATCCCCAATGGTGTGTTTGGTTGGTACGGGGGCGTGTAGCGGATGGAAACCTAGGCATATAGGTTGGGCTTTGCATATTATTTGCTATCCATGTAAATGAAATTATTATTATGTTTTATGAGGCCCAAAACTAGTGGTGCATGAGGGTTGCACACTGAGTCTCGCGACTCACCCAATTAAACTAACCTTTCAGGTGACACTTAGCGCATCGAACCGGGCCGGAGTGGAACGCGAGGTGGCCATGCAAAAGAATGTGGATCCAACGAAAAGTTCCACTTAATAGTTTTTTTTTCAAAGTATTTTATGTTATAGATTTAAACTACGTTGTAATAAGGCCATGGGCCATTAGTTTACATTTTAGTTTTATTATGGGCCTTTATTATTTATTCTCATTTTAATTTCTTTCAAAGACATGTAATTGAGTTTTGGGTTTTGATTATTAAGGTACATTTTATATAATTCTCATTTGGGCTTTCTGTCGACACGATTGGTTTTACAAAAAATTTTCTTAGTGACATACTAGATCCGGTTGTAGTGTTTAGTTCGGGTTTGGGGTGTTACAAAAAGAGAATCAAGCACCTATCTGGGTAACCTCTAGGGTTTCTCGCAGTACTATCTAGGTGGGCTCCTAGGGATTTCTATATACGGTTAGTTTCTAAAGTTGAGGTACTCGAACTAGTAGATTCCTCGATCCTCACCCATTATAGGCTAATACGGACCGAGTTTAGTTCAAGGGAATACATTTTCCTATGGCTGCATGGAGATGAAAATCTCACAAAGACATAGGTACGAATGTATCCGAAAGTGATCCACTATCCTGCACAGAGGTGAAAACCTCATGAAGGAGTAGCTTCTCACTCCCACTTAAAAAGGTAAGACCAAACAGTCCTTTTGCTATATGATACGAAAACATTCTACGAGAATCAAACCATAATAATCATATGAAATAACACAGAAAAATGCAATAAAAGGATCATAATTTTTCAAATCATATTTTCAATATTCAACAACAAGACAGAAAATAATCAATTTTACGACCTGACTCTCTTATATTTCCCCAGCGGAGTCGCCATGCTGCCGAAACCATTTTTTTGTTAGGAAACGGGGATCGACTTTAAAAACAAAAATGGAGTCACAACCATTCCTTTTTTCGATGTGTGATCGGATCACCTTGAGATTGATCGTTAAAACATTTTGATTTATTAAAACGATGATTTTGGCCTACAAAATCTGAGAAAACAGGTTCGGGAGTCGGTTATGCACGAGGAAGGATTAGCACCCTCGTGACGCCCAAAATTGGTACCAAAGTGATTAATTAATGTCTTAATGTTGAAAATTTGAAAAGATTTTAAAATACGAATCTTTTTGTTTAAAAAACTTGAATAAATTAAATTGGATGTCGAGACCCACTTATTTCGAAGAAG
This sequence comes from Gossypium rotundifolium, assembly GCA_025506655.1. Taxonomy (NCBI): domain Eukaryota; kingdom Viridiplantae; phylum Streptophyta; class Magnoliopsida; order Malvales; family Malvaceae; genus Gossypium; species Gossypium rotundifolium. The sequence continues at coordinate 130,063,144 of CP106732.1, read as the reverse complement.
TAAAATGTCATGCCCAATGAGTTAGGATACGACATTTCGAATCCTCGAAATTAAGCTTGTCTTTTGACTTTTAAAACTAGTGCATTAAAAAAAGGATATTTGGTTGTTTGGGTCAAATGAAAAATCAAAACCCAGTAAGTTAGGGCACAATTTCTCAAAATTCCAAATATAAAATATTGCCTTTGTTTTTAGAAATCCTTACCTCGAGATGACAAAATGTCACATTCAGTGAGTTAGGACACAACATTTTTGAATTCCCGAGAATAAGTTTTTATTTAACTTATGCACTTTGATTTAAAAATAATTAATTCTTTAGACTCGATGAGAAAAATGAAAACCCAGTAAGTTAGGGCATGATTTCTTTCGAATCTTAAAACGCGGAGTATTTGCTTATTTCAAAACAAAAATCTCATATTCGGGTATGGCTAAACGTGAAAATCTCATATTTAAAAAACAATTATGCGACATAAATTTAGTAAACTAATAAAGCATAAGGATCATGATAATAATAAATAACAAATATGCATGCCATAACATCATTACTAAAAATGATATTAGCGATGATAATAATGACGATTAATCTTGATAATAATATTAACAACAAAACAAATCATAATGATAACAATAAAACACAATAAACCAAGATACGAGCCTATTTAAAAATTCAAGAAGAAGAAAAAAATATATAAAAAATAATAAATAAACAATTAAGGAGATAAATAAATAAATAAATGAGTAAATGAAACAAATATATGATATTAGATTTAAGTATTTTATAAGTAAAATAATATAAATTAATTAATAAGTAAAACTAATATAGAATTTAGGTGAAAATAATGATAATAATAATAATAATATGGAAAGTAATAATAATAATAAACACAATGATGATGATGATGATGATGATGATGATGATGATGATGATGATGATGATGATGATGATGATGATGATGATGATGATGATATTAAAATTAATTAATTTAATAGCAAAATGACAAAAGGACTAATTTGAACTTAAAACAGGAATTTGGGGGCAAATCTGCAAATAAATAAAAATAAAATGTTCCATTTGAACGCTCGAATAACATGGAAGGACCAAATGGGGAAATATCCCCGTCCACCAAAACAGCGCCGCTTGTTGCGGGACTAAAATGGAACAGAAATAAAATTACAAGGGCCAAATTAAAAGTAAAAAGATTTAATTGAAATATGCTTAAAAAGCGGAAGGGCTAAAAGTGCAAATAGCCCTTCCGCTAAAAAAAACACGCGGATCCTTGAATCGAATTGATTCTTGTGGGTTGAAGCAAAAGCAATGTTTTGGGCGTTTGAAGTTTGCCCCAAAACGACGCCGTATGGGGGCTATAAGTCATTTTTTAAAAAAAAAGTCATTTCCCCCATTTCTCAAAAAAAAAACTTTCTCTCAAAACCTCTCCGCTCCCCTCTGTCCAGCCAAACTCCGGCTAAGATACCGACGGGGATTCTGGGACCATCGCCGCCATTGGCCACCGTGCGCGGTGGTCGAAAATCCCAAAAGCGACCCTTTTGCACCATTTTAACCCATTGTGACCCCGATCTACCCTAAAACTGGCTAAAAGCCTTCGAAGATCAAAGGAAGACCGAAAAACTCTTTGGTTTCCTCCCCTCTGGCCACAAGCGAGGTAAGACCTCTTTCCCTTTTGTTTTTTTTTATACGTAGGAAGAAAATGGAAAATAAAAAGATGAATACTAAAACGCAAAAAAAAAATCACCTTGAAAATCCTTGTTTTTATCTTTCTTTTCTGTATTTCGTGTATGTACCCATTTACAATCGTTTGCTTCGGTTTTTAAAGCCGAAATCAAAAAATCAAAATAAAAATGAAAATGCAATATTTTTTCCTTTGTTTTTGCTGTGTTGTTTGTCTGTTTGCAGGTATGGAACGCCAGCTGTGGAGTACAGAGGAGGTGCCGACGTGATGGCGCGCGTGTGGGGGTTGGCGTGCGTAGCGGCGGCGGCTAGGGTGTTGCTAGGTTTTTGTTTTTTCTGATTTTAGGTTGGGTTAGGGTTTTGATGATTTGGGCCTCGTAATAAAATGTTAAGTTTGGACTGTTTTTATTGGACTTTATTTATTTTTTTTGTTTTTTATTTTATTTGGTTTTAATTTAGTTAGTTGGGCCCGGGCAAATTGGGTCAGTTACATGATAGTTAATTAAAATAGAAGTGGTTTGACCCTAAAGTCAGTGGTTTTGGAAAATAAGGTATTAGGGTCTCATTTTCATAAATCAAGCCCATAAATATTTTTATTAAATATTTACGGAGTTATCATATAAGTGTATTTAATTGTGGTCCGAAAATTTTAGTGAGTGAATGATTAATTAAAATATAAGTATCAAATCGCAACAACCACAAAAGTTAATCATTATTGATTTTATTAATTAAATGCCATAATATATATATATATATATATATATATATATATATATATATATAGATATAGATATATGTAGGCTTAATAGTGTAAAAAGCCTTCAAACTTTTTCACAAAAGCAATTAAGCCCTCCTCTTTTCCCACTCAATTGAGCACTTAAACTTTTAAAATGTATCAAAAGACCTCAAACTTCTTCGAAAAAAGCAATTAAGCCCTACCTTTTTTTCACTCAATTGGGTACTTGAAATTTTAAAATGCATTAAAAAGACCATCAAACTTCTTCGACAAAAGCAATTAAGCCCCTGCTTTTTTTTCACTTAATTGGGTACTTGAACTTTCAAAATGCATCAAAAAAACCCTCAAAATTTTTCAAAAAAGCATTTAAGCCCCTGCTCTTATTAAAAATTAGAAAAAAAAAGAATTTTAGAAAAATTATTAAATTTTAATAAAATATAAAAAATAGAATTTTATTAAAATTATAATTTTTTATAAAAATAAATAAAAAAATGTAACTTTTATAAAAATCATAAAGAAATTAATGACCCTAGTTTTTTCAATTAAAGTCTTCACGTGTCGCAACACAATGTGACATATGGCAAAAATGATAAAAAATAAAATCAATAAAAGTTATAAAAATTATAAAATTCTTCTTTTGGTACGATAATTTTTATAAATTTTTCTAAGAAATTTATATTTCTTTACATTTTGTATAATTTTCTTACGACTTTATAAAATTTTATAATTTTTTTACAATTTTATAAAATTTTACAATTTTTATATTTTTACGATTTTTATATTTTTCTAATTTTAATACATTTTAATATTTTAATTTTTATTAAAATTTAATAATTTTATAGCTTTTATTGATTTTAATTTTTTCTAATTTTTAATAAAAGCTGGGTCTTTTTTTTTTTTGAAAAAGTTTGAGGGTCTTTTTGATGCATTTTGAAAGTTCAAGTACCCAATTGAGTGCAAAAAAAAATAGGGGCTTAATTGCTTTGTTTGAAAAGTTTGAGGGCCTTTTTGATGTATTTTGAAAATTCAAGTACTCAAATGAGTGCAAAAAAAAATTTAATTTTTTTTTGAAAAAGTTTGAGGGTTTTTTACACCCTTAAACCTATATATGTACGTATGGTTAGTGCATGTTTTCAACGCATGTTTTATTAAATTAAAAAAAAAGTTAATGTTTAGTTAAAAATAAGATAAAAAAAGGTGAGAGGAAAGAGAGTGTTGTCTTCATTCTCATCTTCCACCGTTCGAAGCCATTGAAGGGGAATTTGGAAGGTCCAACATTCTTCCAAGCTTTTGGCCTTTGCATGTAATGTAATTGAATTCTGTTTTTCATAATTTTTATATTTTTGAGATAGTGGTTGTAACGCCTCAAAATTTCTAATTTCGTTATTGTGAAAATATGACAAAAATATTTGTCAACTTTAGTGGTTATGTGTTCTGGAAGTGTTTGGGAGGTCCCAAGTTCAAGCCTTTGCTTGGGCAAATTTTGGTATTTTGAATGAATTAGGCCTTACTCTTATCCAGTAGCCTTTTCTTTGATGGTTGGTAAAAATATATCAGAATGGGCCTGTTGGTCTGGTGGTTAAGCGGAGTGTTAGTGTGTAAGAGGTCTTGTATTCGAGTCCCTGCGCAAATAGGGGAACTAATTTTTGTTTGAGGCGTGTGGCATGGTGGAGTTCAAATTAAACTGGACTGCTGAATAGTTGTGTTTTAGTAGGTTAATAGGGAGTGTTTTTAGGAGATAATTGGGGAGAAGTTATCAAAATAATATTTTCTTCTTATCAGTTTTCTATTTTCTTTTTTCCAACAAATTTTCTGGCATTAGACTTTTGTTTCTTCTCCCTTCTTATTCACTTTTGGTTTTTGTTCCCCTTTGGTCGAATCTTGTTTTTTCTCTTTCCCTTCTCTTTTTCGTTTCTATATTTTTTTGTGAGTCATCTCTTTGGGTGCAACTTTTGACTTCATCTGTTTCGATAAGTGGAATTTTTGTAACACCCTGGTTTAGGCGCTAGGCAATTCGGGTATAATTCCAGTGTTGGAAGGTTTTTGGGTGTTTTTGGATGTGTTTTAGAGGTTTAAGAATGCTTGGATGAAAAGGAAAGGCTTTGGAAAATTTTTTATTTTTAGGGTCTAAAGGGGAAATAGGGCAGGAAGGCCTTAAAAATAATTTGGGGGAGTTTAGGACGCAAGAAGTAGATTGGTGGAATGGCATGGAGGCGCTGCTTAAGGGGCTGGAAGTAGCGCCATTGAGGGTCTTGTGTTCGAACCAGGGTGGCAGCATTTTGTTTTTTCGTCAGCTATAGGAACTGGGCTAGGTAGGCCTTATTAATTAATGGCCAGGTAGGTGGACATGAAAGTCCAATTGGCGGAGTGGCTCTCATGCGCCACTTAGGCGTTGAAGGGGAGAAAGGGCGCTGGTTCGAGTGGGGGCAGCGGCATTTTGGCATTTTTATTTTTGTTATTTGGTGATGGGCTGAAGTAAGAAGGGTTTAAAATTAAATGTTGGGGCTTTATGGCATAAAAATCAAAGTGGCCGAGTGGCCTGGGCGTTGGAGGAGAGGGGTACAGAAGAAGGTTCCGTGTTGAACCATGTGAGTGGCATTTGGAGTTTTAATTTTTATTCTTTTTGGGCAGCAGATTTGAAGGCATTGGACGGCACATGGGGAGCTTCAAATAGGATAAGGTTGAATTGGGGTTGTTTAGCTTTTTGAATTCGGCTGGTGGGTAATCTTGTTTTATTTATTTTTGATAATGGTGGGATTATTTTAATTAGTTTAAAATTAGTAAATAGGTGATAATGGTTGCTATTAGATTATTATTATTATTATTATTTTTTTGAATTGGGTGGTATTGAGTGAATTTAGGAAGGAATTTTGGATTTGGTGGAAGTCATGGCCGAGTGGGGGAGGCTTGGAGTGTTTAATCGGCTTTGGAGTCTTCTGGGGGAGGGGGTGCCGAATTTGCTATTTAATGGGCAGCTTCCTTCTTGAATTTCTTTTGACCCTTTAGCTGAATGTTTAATCTCTTCTAGACCTTCATTTTCTTTTTCTTCTCATACTCTATTCTCACCAAAACCGTCCCTCCTTCTCACTGCTCATTTGGTCGAAACTACTGTGGTCACTTAGCCGAATATTCCATTTGTTTCTCTCCACTTCATTCAAGCCAAATCACCCTAAAAGCTTACCTTGGCCGAACATTCCAACTCCATTTAGGAGTCATTGCCGAAACATTTAGCCTCTCATTCTCTCTGCTTTGTTTACAAGTCCCTGAAGCCGAATCTTATTCCTTGTGGTAGCCGATTATTGGTTGGGCAAAGGTTGGAGCGTTGGGTTTTCTTTAGTCGTTGTGAAAGGTAAGGTCGTATGATATTAATCTATCTCTTGTAGTATTGGACAAGGGCCTTTTTACATGGATTGTGGTTGATAGCCGATACTAATAGTCTTGTAACAGATTTTCGGCAATTCCATTGGTGTTTCGGGATTCAATTAAAAGGGTAAGTGGTTTGATATTCGGCCTTAGGCCATTGGTTGTGTTTTGGTGTTGACCGAATGGTGACTATGGTTTATAGGGCAATCGATAGAAGCAAAGGAAGCCTTGGATTTCAATTTATTTTGTAAGGATGTAACATCCCAAAAATAGGGTTATTCGTGATTGAATTATTTTGCTTGTGTTTAAATTTATGTGATATTATTTGTGGTGTTATAAGACTTAATTAGGGTCTTAAGTAAGCTCGATTTAGTAGGATAATTCTTAGTATGGCTTATTTAATGAGGAGGATTAAATGAGCTTAGCACTTAAGTTAATTTAAGTGTTCATTTATAGCATAAGAGGAGTAAGTGGCAAGTTGGTTAAAGAGCTTGAAAGGTTGCATGAGGTTAATGGTTCGAGTAGTAGGTATAACATTTTTAAACTTTATTTTGTATCTTAACATTAATGGCGGTCAACCCATGTTTATGATAGGATTTTCATCTTTTGGTAAGTTGAATTTTGCTTAAGGAAAGCTTGAAGATGGGGATAAGATTCTTGAAGTTATGGAAGGATATCTTGAACTTATGGTATGAGGAGGGGACAAAGGCATGGAATAGGGAGGATGTTTTGGAAAGAAATCCTATGCCTTAATGCATGAATGTGGACGGCATGTAAGGTTAGGGGGAGTGGCCGAATTTTGTTAGGTGGTTTAGGGGGGGAATAGTTGGCCAATTCCTCTTTTGGTGCATCTTTTTGCATTTTGCTTTTCTCTCCAAAAACTCTTCTTTTGGCCGATTGCTATTGTGCACTTTTGTGCAAAAGATGTTTATGTTTTAGCCTTCATTTTGTTGAACCAAAAGTGCCATTCTCTTTCTCTCACTTTTCTCTTGAAACCATAACAACATAGGATTTTTGTGAACTTTTCCTTTAGACAAAAGGTGTTGGCGAATCTCATCTCTCCTCATCTCTCCTTTCTTTTCTTTTGACATTGGTTCATAAACATTCTCTTTTCACTCTCTTGGCGAATATTTCTCAATCTCAAATACCATTTTCTTTTCATTAGTTCAAAGGTAAGACATCTACTTCCATTCTTATTTCTTCTTTTCTTTTCAAATCAACCATAACCGAACCTTCTTCTTCTCTTTTGTCCTAGTCTTGGCGAATATTCAAGGGTAGATTTTCTTTGATTTCTATTCAATCGGTTTAGAAAGATAGGCTTTTTGGGACCTTGGAAGCGATTGATTTAAGCCACATATCTCTCTAGCAATCAAAGGTTGGTAAGTCAAAGGGTAAGGATTTTAGTTGATTCATCATTCTTTGAAAAGATTAAAGTTTTGGAATTAAAGTATTGTGGTTTGGCCGAATGGCCTTTGTTAATAATTTTTAGTATTGGCCGATTGTAGGGACAAAGTGATCTAGAGTGATAGATCGGATTTTTGGAAGATAGATCTTGCGTTGGTGAAAGGTGTGTACATACACACCTTATAACTTTAATATGCTATGTGTTATTTTATGTCTAATCAATTTGTGTAGACATGGATGTAATACCTTTATGATATTAGCAAGGACTCTGTAAGTCTTTATTGCTATGAAAATTATTAATTGATGCTTTTGGGAAGCATGACACATTTGGTATGTGAAATATTCGATTTGTGGCCTATGATAATCGATTGGATGTTGTTAAATAAATCAATCAACATGATTTTTGTATATGCATATGAATGATTGGTATGGGTTGATGAGAGGAGGGGCGTGATAATTGTGTCGACGGACACCGTGTTTTGGTAACACAATGTGACTACGGTCACGGAGGTTTGGTACCTCAGAGGTTTGGTACCTCATAGCGACTTGTCCTCGTGGTTTATACCACCGTAGGTTGGCCCCACTTTGAGATATGGGATTGTCTCGCCGGTGATTTGGTATCACACGATGGGTTGGCCCCATCACTTGATTTGTGACTTCGGTCACCGTGTTTTGGTAACACAATCGTGTCTTGGACACCATGATTTGGTATCACATTTGTGACTATATGTCACCAGTGGTTTGGCACCACCGGTGGTTTGGTACCACAGGGGTAGAAAAAGGTGTTTGGTTGGCTAGGTTGGGTGCATATTTTAATGCATGTTAAATTGTTATAAATTGTGTATGTTGTAAAATTAAACCGGGAAAAAGGGTTACACATTGGGTCTTTATGACTCACCTTTTTCCTTTAATTTTTCAGTGATTAAAGAGATCGCGGGTAAGGAGCCGGATGGACTTGAGGTGGCCATGCAGTGGAGACTTTTAATAAATAAATTTTGGATTTTAATTATCTTTCTTTTGGGTTTATGTTACTTGTTTGTAATAAGGCCTCCTAAAGTTATTTTTATTATTGTTGCATGTTTGAATGTTTTGTTTAAATTATTTGATGATGTTAAAATGGAAGCACATGTTTTCTAAACTTTTAAACGCAAAATGTTTTAAAGTACCATCGGGTACATTTGAAATTAATAAACAACTCGACTCAACAAATATTTTCTTTGAATTAAGTATGGTTTTTAACAAATAAAATTTCAATTGAAAGGCAATTCGACTAAGTTTTAAAATGGTTTTCAAATGTTTTCTCTGTAGCAAACCAAATTCGGTCATATTGTTTGGGCGGGTTTGGGGTGTTACAAATTGGTATCGAGCCAGTTCAAAGCTTCGGTATGGGGGCCCAAGGCCCAAAAATGTTTTAGTAGGCCTATTTGAAATATTTTGGTTTTGAATAAGCATGGCACCGAGTCTCCAAGACCTATCCGCCTGTAAGTACTCCTAACTTCTGTATGATATATTTTCTATAGAAGGGTAGGAAGCATGGGACGTAGATAGTGATAAGTATTTTAAACTTTAGGACTAGTTTACCTCAAACAATGACATAAGACTTTAATGGCCTAATTAAAACCAACCCGTGACTAAGTCGCCGAGTTAGGGTGTGGTAACCTTAGTACGCATGTCTAGGATTGGATCCGGAAGAGCTTGGTATTTAAGCAGTCCTCGTGACTCACCTCCTCTTCGCGGGATTCCTACCTGGTGCGTAGCTTCGGTTCACCCTAACCAAGAGGACTCGGTCATAGGCAAAACCCTAAATAAAACCCGAAAGGGACTAGTCATGTTTTAAGGAAAACTTCAGTTTAAAATCACTAAATTATCTCTTTTAGATAGTAGGACAAATTCATTTTCAAAAAAAAAAAAAACATCAAATATTTTCGGTTCATCAAAATTACCAAAATGCCCCTAGTGGCAAAATTACGAAAATACCCTTGGTTTTAGAATCACCAAATTACCCCAATTTCAATAAAATCTTCTTACTTTGCAAAAGTAGCCAAAAAACTTGTATTTCAAAATATATACACTGACTTTTGGAATTTACAAAATTACCCCTGATTTACAAAATTACCAAAATACCCCTGGTTACAAAATTTTGCCATACCTTTAAATGAAGAATTTTTCGAAAATACTCCTCAAATTTTGAAATTACAAAATGATTTGATTTATTAAAGTTCTCAAATTTCTTCGATTTATTACGAAAATACCCTTGTAGGAAAAAGACGAAAATACCCCTGGGTTAGAAACGGACAGAAATGCCCGAAGAGTGCATAAGTATGAAAGGTATTAGGGAATGGATGTACTTTTCTGTGTGAACTAGATAGAAGACTTAAAACGCTGTTTGATCGAAAGAATATCTATTAAATTCTTTTCATAAAAATTTCCTTGCGGATAATCAAGTGAAACATGTTCTAATTCATAAAATTTCCTAATCAGATTAAAGAACGATAGTTAGAATGAGTTTTAGAGGACGTGGCCGTCGTGGACGCGGAAGGGGTAGGATGACAGTATCAGAACCTGTCAGGTCAGGTCAAGGATCTGAGAACGACATACCACTACCACCACCCCCAACTTTTCGAGCTGAAGAACAGGATCAGATGGGTGATGACGCAGTGTCTGGCGATCTTGCGGGTTCGGAAAGGGTAGTGGAATGGGTGGAGGTGGAGGAGCTCGAAAATCGGTACCTGAAAGACTTCGAGCTAATGGCGCTGAATTTTTCCGAGGTGTATCTGGGGTAGCACCAAATACGGCAGAGTATTGGCTAGAATCGACCGAAAGAATCATGGATGAGATAGATTTGACAAATGAGGAGAAACCGAAGGCGGTGTCACTTCTCAAGGATGAATCATATCGTTGGTGGATCACAGATTCGAATGGTGTCAGAAAGGAAGATCTCACTTGGGACTTCTTTAAAGCAAAGATATCAAAAGAAATATATTGGATCTAGTTACATCGATGCGCAGCAGTAAGGCATTCTGAGTTTGGTCCAAGGAGTAAATCAGACGTAGTATGAGGTGAGTTCTTAAGATTGAGCCAATATGTGAAGGGATTGTGGCTTCGGAGCACGATCGATGTGTTCGATTCGAAGACGGGTTGAAGGACGAGCTGAGATTGTTGATTGCTCCACATCAGGAGCTAGAGTTTGCTACTCTAGTTGAAAAGGCTAAGATAGCCGAAAGAATAAAGGAATCTGGAAGGCAGAACTATGACCGGAATAAGCATAAGAGAGGATATGGATCATCTGGGTCAGCTAGCAATGTTCAGAAGAGGGCTAGGCAAAATGAGCCGAATCACCGGGAGGTCTCACATTACTAATCAAAGACCAAAGACGGTAATCGATGTGAGAAATTTCATTGGGGCGAATGTTGGACCGGAGGAAAAGGCTGTTTCGAGTGTGGTTCGCTGGACCACCGTGTGAGGGATTGTCCACGTAAGCAGGTCAAGAATCAGTCTGAAGGTCAAGGTCAGACTCAGTTCAGAAAGGAGGGACCAGCACCGCAAAGAGGTCGTGGAAATGGTAGAGGAGGATATGGTGCTAATCGTGGTCGCGGAACTCAGGGCAGAGGCACAGGCAATACAGAGGCAAGGCAACCTGGCCTAGTCTATGCGGCAAGGCGTCGCGAGGAGGGTGACGCACCGGATGTCATAACCGGTACGTTCCTAATTTTCGGTCTTCCTTATGTTGCATTAATTGATGTGGGTTCTACGCATTCATACGTAGCAAGTAGTGTGGTAGAGGCTTTGAACCTAGACTCGAGATCGCCGCTAGGGAGATGATGTAATTAGCCCTTTAGGCCATTCTCAGTAGTTGTGAACAAGCTTTATAGGGATGTACCCTAGAACTCCAAGGGTCGTGTTCGTGGTCGATCCGATGGAACCGCCGCTTGGGGAGTTCGATTTGATCCTTGGAATGGACCGTTGGTTAAGTACCGTGCAAGGTTGATTGCGCCGCTAAACGCATGGTTTTGAAGACGGTTGAAGGTGAAGAAGTGGTCATGATAGGTAATAGGAGAGATTATCTATCCAATGTGGTATCTATGTTGAAAGTAAAGATGGTCGGGAAGGGTCGCGAGGCGCTCATTGTTCGTGTATGCTTTGGAAGCTAAAGAGTTTTTCAGAGGAAATGTTCGAATCGTAAAGGAGTATGTCGACGTATTTCTAAAGAACTTCCGGTTTGCCTCAGATCGGAAGTTGAATTCGGTATAGACTTGCTACTGAACGGCACTGTGTCCATAGCACCAGCATCGAATGGCACCAAAGGAATTGGTGGAATCGAAGGCTCAAATTCAGGAGCTCTTGGATCAAGGATTTATCCGACCAAGTATATCTCCATGGGGAGCACCTGTCTTTGTTTGTCAAAAGAAGGACGGTTCAATGTCGATGTGTATCGACTACCGCCAATTGAACAAATTGACGATTAAGAACAGGTATCCGTTACCTCGGATTGATGACTTGTTTGACCAACTGAAGGGTGCGTCAGTATTTTCGAAGATTGACCTTAGGTCGGGTTATCATCAATTAAAGGTGAAGGAGGTTGATGTGCACAAGACGGCATTCCGAACTCGGTATGGGCATTACGAGTTCCTAGTGATGCCATTCGGGTTGACCAATGCACCGGCGGCATTCATGGACTTAATGAATAGGGTGTTTCAGCAGTACTTGGACCAATTTGTCGTAGTGTTCATAGACGACATATTGGTTTACTCAAAGACGGAGGAGGAGCATGACAAGCATTTGCGAATAGTTCTACAAGTACTGAGGGAGAAACAGTTATATGCCAAATTCAGTAAGTGTGAATTTTGGCTAAGGGAGGTGGCTTTCTTAGGTCACGTGGTGTCAGCGGAAGGGATTAGGGTGGATCCCCGCAAGATTGAAGCGGTGTTGGAGTGGAAACCGCCTAGGTCGGTGGCAGAGATTCGAAGTTTTCTGGGTCTAGCCGGGTACTATCGAAGGTTTGTGGAAGGATTCTCGTTGATTGCTGCACCATTAACTAAACTATTAAGGAAGGGAGTACCTTTTGTTTGGTCGGAAAGGCAACAAGAAAGTTTTGATAAACTGAGGAAGATTCTGACAGAAGCTCCGGTTTTGGTACAACCTGAGGCAGGGAAGTTGTTTACAGTCTACTGTGATGCGTCCCATACGGGGTTGGGATGTGTATTGATGCAGGAAGGGAAGGTAGTAGCCTATGCGTCCCGACAACTAAGACCGCATGAGGTTAACTACCCAACTCACGACTTGGAGTTAGCAGCAGTAGTCTTCGCCTTGAAAATATGGAGGCATTACTTGTATGGGGAGAAGTCGGTAGTCTACACGGATCACAAGAGTTTAAGGTATCTTTTGACTCAGAAGGACTTAAACTTGAGGCAAAGACGGTGGATTGAACTGTTAAAGGACTACGACTGTTCAATTGAGTACCATCCGGGCAAAGCTAACGTGGTGGCTGACGCGTTAAGTCGGAAGGTCGTGGCGGACTTAAGGGCGATGTTTGCTCAATTGAGTCTTTACGAAGATGGAAGTCTTTTAGCGGAGCTGCAAGTTAGGCCAACTTGGATCAAGGAGATTAAGGATAAGCAGATTGTCGATGAGGAATTAAATGCAAAGAGGGTGCAAGTGCAAGATGGTGGGTTGGAAGGATATAATTTGACTGATGATGGTGTGCTATGTTTTCAAGGACGGCCCTGTATGCCGAAGGATGTGGAACTGAGACAAAGAATTCTCCAAGATGCTCATAGCAGCCCATACGCTATGCATCCTGGAGGTAGTAAAATGTACGGAGATTTGCGAAGACAGTTCTGGTGGCCGGGGTTGAAGCGTGAAGTGACTGAGTTCGTGGGTAAGTGTCTGACGTGTCAGCAAGTCAAAGCTGAACATCAGTTACCATCAGGGTTACTTCAGCCGGTGAAGATTCCTCAGTGGAAGTGGGAGAGGATCACCATGGACTTTGTCAGTGGATTACCTCTTACGCCTAGTAAGAAGGATTCAGTTTGGGTGATTGTAGATCGACTAACTAAGTCAGCACATTTCATTCCGGTAAGGGTAGATTATTCGCTTGGTTAGCAAAGTTATATGTAGCCGAGATAGTAAGATTGCATGGTGTGCCAGTATCGATTATCTCGGATAGGGACCCGAGGTTTACGTCAAGGTTTTGGAGAGCTTTGCATCAAGCCTTGGGAACGAGATTGGACTTCAGCACAGCTTTTCATCCGCAAACTGACGGACAATCAGAGAGAGTGATTCAGATCTTAGAAGATATGCTGAGAGGTTGTGTTCTGAATTTCAGTGGTAGCTGGGAAGAATATCTACCGTTGGCGGAATTCGCTTATAACAATAGTTATCAAGCGAGCATTCAGATGGCTCCATATGAAGCAATCGATGGATGAAATGCCGAACTCCTACTTGTTGGACGGAGCTGGGTGAACGACAAGTTTTGGGTCCGGAGTTGGTGACTGAAACTGAGGATAAAGTTAAGGTAATTCGGGCTCGTCTCAAGGAGGCGTCGGACAGGCAGAAGTCCTATGCCGATCTCAAGCGCAAAGAAATAGAATATGCTGTGGGAGATAGAGTATTTCTGAAGGTGTCACCTTGGAAGAAGGTGTTACGATTTGGGAAAAAGGGAAGCTAAGCCCTAGGTTCATCGGGCCATATTCAAGTTAAAGCGAGTGGGACCGGTAGCTTATCACCGAGCTAACGGTAATTGAATCAAATTCATAACGCCTTTCATGTGTCGATGCTTAGACGATATCGGTCGGATCCATCACACATTGTACCTGTGGCGTAGATTGAGGTAAGTTCGGACTTATCTTTTGAGGAGGAGCCTTCGGATCTTAGATCGAGATGTTAAAGTTCTGCGAGGAAATCGAGACTTTGGTGAAAGTTCGTGGCGAAACCATGGTGCGTAAGAAGCTACGTGGGAACCCGAGAGTGTGATGCGGCAAAGCAATACCCCACTTTTTCGATCGTGTAATTTCGAGGTCGAAATTATTTTAAGGGGTAGAATCGTAACATCCCAAAAATAGGGGTTATTCGTGATTGAATTATTTTGCTTGTGTTTAAATTTATGTGATATTATTTGTGGTGTTATAAGACTTAATTAGGGTCTTAAGTAAGCTCGATTTAGTAGGATAATTCTTAGTATGGCTTATTTAATGAGGAGGATTAAATGAGCTTAGCACTTAAGTTAATTTAAGTGTTCATTTATAGCATAAGAGGAGTAAGTGGCAAGTTGGTTAAAGAGCTTGAAAGGTTGCATGAGGTTAATGGTTCGAGTAGTAGGTATAACATTTTTAAACTTTATTTTTGTATCTTAACATTAATGGCCGGTCAACCCATGTTTATGATAGGATTTTCATCTTTTGGTAAGTTGAATTTTGCTTAAGGAAAGCTTGAAGATGGGGATAAGATTCTTGAAGTTATGGAAGGATATCTTGAACTTATGGTATGAGGAGGGGACAAAGGCATGGAATAGGGAGGATGTTTTGGAAAGAAATCCTATGCCTTAATGCATGAATGTGGACGGCATGTAAGGTTAGGGGGAGTGGCCGAATTTTGTTAGGTGGTTTAGGGGGGGAATAGTTGGCCAATTCCTCTTTTGGTGCATCTTTTTGCATTTTGCTTTTCTCTCCAAAAACTCTTCTTTTGGCCGATTGCTATTGTGCACTTTTGTGCAAAAGATGTTTATGTTTTAGCCTTCATTTTGTTGAACCAAAAGTGCCATTCTCTTTCTTTCACTTTTCTCTTGAAACCATAACAACATAGGATTTTTGTGAACTTTTCCTTTAGACAAAAAGGTGTTGGCCGAATCTCATCTCTCCCTCATCTCTCCTTTCTTTTCTTTTTGACATTGGTTCATAAACATTCTCTTTTCACTCTCTTGGCCGAATATTTCTCAATCTCAAATACCATTTTCTTTTTCATTAGTTCAAAGGTAAGACATCTACTTCCATTCTTATTTCTTCTTTTCTTTTTCAAATCAACCATAACCGAACCTTCTTCTTCTCTTTTGTCCTAGTCCGCCGAATATTCAAGGGTAGATTTTCTTTGATTTCTATTCAATCGGTTTAGAAAGATAGGCTTTTTGAGACCTTGGAAGCGATTGATTTAAGCCACATATCTCTCTAGCAATCAAAGGTTGGTAAGTCAAAGGGGTAAGGATTTTAGTTGATTCATCATTCTTTTGAAAAGATTAAAGTTTTTGGAATTAAAGTATTGTGGTTTGGCGAATGGCCTTTGTTAATAATTTTTAGTATTGGCCGATTGTAGGGACAAAGTGATCTAGAGTGATAGATCGGATTTTTGGAAGATAGATCTTGCGTTGGTGAAAGGTGTGTACATACACACCTTATAACTTTTTAATATGCTATGTGTTATTTTATGTCTAATCAATTTGTGTAGACATGGATGTAATACCTTTATGATATTAGCAAGGACTCGGGTAAGTCTTTATTGCTATGAAAATTATTAATTGATGCTTTTGGGAAGCATGACACATTTGGTATGTGAAATATTCGATTTGTGGCCTATGATAATCGATTGGATGTTGTTAAATAAATCAATCAACATGATTTTGTATATGCATATGAATGATTGGTATGGGTTGATGAGAGGAGGGGCGTGATAATTGTGTCGACGGACACCGTTGTTTTGGTAACACAATGTGACTACGGTCACCAGAGGTTTGGTACCTCCAGAGGTTTGGTACCTCATAGCGACTTGTCCTCGTGGTTTATACCACCGTGGGTTGGCCCCACTTTGAGATATGGGATTGTCCGCCGCTGATTTGGTATCACACGATGGGTTGGCCCCATCACTTGATTTGTGACTTGGTCACCGGTGTTTTGGTAACACAATCGTGTCTTCGGACACCAAAGTGATTTGGTATCACATTTGTGACTATATGTCACCAGTGGTTTGGCACCACCGGTGGTTTGGTACCACACGGGTAGAAAAAGGTGTTTGGTTGGCTAGGTTGGGTGCATATTTTAATGCATGTTAAATTGTTATAAATTGTGTATGTTGTAAAATTAAACCGGAAAAAGGGTTACATTGGGTCTTTATGACTCACCTTTTTCCTTTAATTTTTCAGTGATTCGTAGATCATGGGTAAGGAGCCGGATGGACTTGAGGTGGCCATGCAAAGGAGACTTTTAATAAATAAATTTTGGATTTTAATTATCTTTCTTTTGGGTTTATGTTACTTGTTTGTAATAAGGCCTCCTAAAGTTATTTTTATTATTGTTGCATGTTTGAATGTTTTGTTTAAATTATTTGATGATGTTAAAATGGATGCACATGTTTTCTAAACTTTTAAACATAAAATGTTTTAAAGTACCATCGGTACATTTGAAATTAATAAACAACTCGACTCAACAAATATTTTCTTTGAATTAAGTATGGTTTTTAACAAATAAAATTTCAATTGAAAGGCAATTCGACTAAGTTTTAAAATGGTTTTCAAATGTTTTCTCTGTAGCAAACCAAATTCGGTCATATTGTTTGGGCCGGGTTTGGGGTGTTACAAAGGATGATTAGTAAGTGACTTAGATTCGTTAATAGTAGATTATGACTTTGTTGATTAATCGTGTGGTTCTGATTAAGTATCGTCGATGGATGCGAGTGCCAGTCAAGAGGGGAAAGGGAAGGTCACTGTCCCGAAGTTTAAGAAAAGAGCTGTCTCGGCGGTTCGTGATTGGCCACTGGGGTGTGGGCGTGCAGCAGAAAACGATAGGCAGATAACGGTAGTCTCGCTAAACGATAGCGTCGGGGTCGAGGGTTTAGAGCTTCAGGTTATAAGGTGTGTAGTTAGCCATTGTTTCCGGGATTTGCGTGATATTTGCCTGTTTAATATGTTTGCTAACAAGTGCAGTAAATGTGAAATTGATACCCTTGAAGGGGGTATGATGATGACCAGGTTAGTAGCAAATTGGTTAATATGTGATAATTGATTTTTAATATGTGAGTATGCCTATGATTGTGAATATCATGCACATGCATCATCTCCGCATTATATTATGTTACATGTGCATGGGTGGGTTTCTGAAAGAAGGTACGGGTGTACCTCGAGTGCGTGGTTGATGTCGACTTTGTGCTACATCGTGGATTGGCGCCGATCGAGGTCGTTGTGGATCTTTGCGATTTAGTTCGCGTGGTTACCTTGATTGATATCGGCTTTATGCCATATCGTGGCTTGGTGGGTGGCTGTGTGCCCCATCGTGGTTTGATGTTAGCTACATGCTACATCGTGGATGGCATTGGTTTCCTTTTTGGAGGGAAAAGGAGAGGGTGACTCGATAGTCCCCTGGTGTGTGGTAGGCTGGATAAGGGGGTGTGTAGCGGTTGGACCTTAGGATTGGGTTGGGTTTCATGTTGCATTATTCCGTTATGAAATGCTATGGAAATGGGCCAAGCCTAATATGACATGTGAATTGGTATGTTATGAGAACATACGTGGAAATGGGCCAAGCCCAGTAATCAGTGAATTAATGAGAAAAGGGCCTAGTCCAGTACTTGAATGTGGATTGAATGTGGGCCAAGCCCATGATGTCGTAATGTCTGATTATAGTTATATGTTGCATTTGATAATTGGGTTGATTTGTGGCTAGCATGTGGGTGGATATCAGTGGTTTAATTACACACTGAGTCTGTATGACTCACCCAATTATTTATCCAACATCGCAGGTGACATCTTGATCGGACCGGGTTGGAGTGGATACAAAGGTGGCCATGCAGACGAAGTTTTCGTGCAGAAGTAGATATTTATTTGTTTTAGTTAAGTAATATTGTTTTTTTCCATTATCCGTATTTTGGCTATTGATTTTATGTAATAAGGGCCACTTTGGTTTAAAGTACGCTTTTTATGGATGATAAAGTTTATATCGTACTTAGAAATATTTTTTTTAGTTTCAAATGACTTATCTTTTAATAAATTATAATAAAGTTTTAATTCCATTCTAATGGACTTACTTTCCAAAAGTTAACAAAATTTTCAAGTTTATTCCAAAGACAAAAGATTTTTTTTTAACGTTTTCCGCAGTGACATACCAGATCCGGTCAGGACTTGTGGGCCGGGTTTGGGGATGTTACAATTTTTCCCCTTGGTTATTGTATTTCGAGTAGGCAATTAAAAAAAGATTCGTTTTACTCTCGTTTAGGTGATGTTCAAAGGTTTTAAGTAGATATTCCAGTGTGTGGAGACGACTAGTTATCCGATTCATCGTGGTAAGTTTTCAAATCACCGTTGGTTTAGTTTCTCGAGTTTTATGTTGGCGATATTTGGTTTGATTGACAAATCAAGTGATTAATTAAGGGATATATTGGTCAAATATAGGTTTTTGAAGGCTCGGGCTACTTTGCACAGCGAATCGATACCAGGTGTGTACTCGAAACGCAAAAAATGGGATTCGATGAAAAGCTGAAATTGCTTGCTGTATAGAAATAAGAGAAATAAGATAAAATGATGCAAAAAATTGTAGAGAAAGGAGATAAGGGTGTTATAAACTTGGAAATCAACATTTTGCACTAAAATATTTTTGGATAACAACAGCAGTCTAACTTTGAAAAATCATAAAAAATAGTGAGAATTGAGTTAGAGGTTGAATAAAATATTAAATTAAATTTAATTGAGTCTAGTTTTTCATGGAGGAAATAGTGTAAGCAATGGAATTGTAAATCATGAGATATAATAAATTTTATGAGACAAGGTCAAAATAATTTGGGTTCCCTGCTTTGACTTAGGAAAATCATCAAAATTTTAAAAAATAATTAGGGCTTAAATTTATATATTTAAATCCTTAATAAGTATATTTTCAAGAGAAGCAAAAGAAATATCATCTAAATTTCGTACTAAGAGATAAATAATTTAGTGATAATGAATCAAGTAAATAGCTTTGAATGAACATATAAGTAAATAGTGAAAACATATGTGAGTATTAAGCTAGCATGGGTTACTTTAAAATGGATCACACGACCAAGGCCAATTTAGGTGAGTGGGCCACATGGGTATGTGGGCCTACACGGGCAGATCACATGGACATGTGGGCTCATTTTACCAAAATATTTTTGAGGTTGCATAAGTCGCCCAAGTCGATTGTGAACCTACTGTAGGGTCGGTAAGCGCTACTTAGACCCCTAAATATGTGAAACTGATGGATGATATCAGATCGGGCATGTATATCCGAATTGAGTAGATGTCTGAAATTGCACAATAGCATATCATCCATTGTATGTTGCATTGCATTGGGTTGAGGTTGTTATTAGGAGGAAGTGTCTTGAAAGGCTTTAAGCCTAATTTATTGGGCTCAATCACCAAACCATATTTTGTGCCGCATTCGGTACTACTTGGAGTGTAGGGATGGGTGGGTTGATTATATCCCCACATGGAGTGTAGGGTTGGATGGACATGGTGTGTAGAGGCTGGTTGGGTAGGATTTTGCTACCGCATAACTATTATCACATCGATACTATCATGGGTGAGGCTAAAATCACATCGACATCGAAAAGGGCTTAGGCCCAAGACTGCTCAACTGCTGTAATTGTGAATACTAATTGTTTGTTTGTTTCTGCGGGATTATATACTGAGTTTACGTAAACTCACCCTTTTTGTTTAATGTGCACAGGTAATCCCCGAACTTAGATGGATCGATGCGACGGAGGACTCAGCGGTGACCACAGTAATTTTTGGACTTCATGGTTTTCAATTTACGATTTATGATTTGATTATTATTGATTATTTGAGTTTTTATTTAAGGACCTTCTGGGACTTTGTTTTTAAATTTGGGTTTTTATTTATTTATTTATTTTGCTTTATGGATTTATACCTACCGGTCGAGAAAATCGGTTTTCAAAAGTTAAAGTAATTTCTAAATGCATGATCACCTGAATGTTTTATTAAAGCTTCGCTATTTAGGATGTTTCAAAACAAATGTTTTAAATAAATAAAGATGACTTCCTAAGTTCTAAAAGTTTTACTAAAGATAATAACATGGAATGTTTTCATCTTAATAACGAGGTTTCAAAAACACTATCGTGTGACATTGCCAGATACGGCCACAACGTCTAGGCTAGGTTTGGGGTGTTACAATTGTAGATTAATCTAACTAGTTCGGGTAATAAATCGTAAAATTGTTAAAATTTTGAAAAGTTACCATTGTTTAATTTTGAGGTTTTGATGTTATATGGTTGAGTTTAAAGTTTTAATAAAAATAGGATTATTTTGTAAAGTGACTTTTGTTAGTTTTGAGTTTAGGGACTAAAATTAGAATATGTTGAAATTGACATGAAATATTTATAAATATAGATGTTGGAGAGAGTACAAGGATGTGTTTGAAGATGGATTTAAAGTTTGGGGATTAAAATGAATTATATGCTTATTTCGATTTTAAGAACTAAATTGAATAAAAAACAAAACTTTAGAGAAATTGTGAAAATGAATAAAAGATGTGATATTTATGAAAAGAGATGATTTAAACTATTTGAAACTAATAATTGAAAATACATTATCTTGTATAGATTAAGAATCGATAGATAATCGAGGAAAAGGTAAAATTGCATATTAGTCCCCGACACATCTCGCTTTTGTTGTTTGTCCCCGTAAGTTCATACAATTTTAATCATTATATATGTTAATTAATTGTGTTATAAATACATATATATACTTAATGAATCTTGAATTAAATGGCATTGATATAGAACTTAAGTTTGGACTTAAATGAAAGGTATTTAGATATGTATGAGATAATTAAACTTTGTGTAGAGTATTGCACGACATTGAGATGAATTTAATACATGTTTTAGCATTGGAAGTGTTATGATAAAATGAATGTCCTAAATTCTGAATAAGTGCTCTTGATAGTACTTTTGTACTCCGTATAGCACATTCGTGTTCTCGTTAGCATTCTGATTGTTCTCGATAGCACATTCGTGTTTTGTTAACACTCAAGGTTCTCGATAGCATATTCATGTTCCTAGTTTCATTATGATGCCCCCTGACTACACATTTGTGAACAGTTATGCACTCCAGTGCCCTATTTGTACTTTGGTGCTCATATATGCACTTTCGTATTCTATTTATCACCCTGGTGCATCTTAATATCGTAACCCATGTATCTGAACTCTTTTAGTATTGTTCTTCGAGTTGTCTTGATTAATAAAAGAAGTGAATAACTTGACGACTTGAATATGTATTGAATACTTTGATTAATTTGATTAAAATATGTTATCAATTGTCCTGTTACATGAGTATATGAAAGACTCACATGTTTCTTGTGAAATAAAATATCGGATTGAAAATGTCATATATACATAGTTATATAACTGTATTTTTGGTTGATAAGGTAAGTTAATGTACATGTTATTATATGAACTTACTAAGCTTTTGTAAAGCTTACTCGGTTTTGGTTCTTGATTCTTGTAGTTGACATTTTGCGGAACAAGGCTATCGGATCAACTCTAGAGCTCACACTATCAAGCTTCAATCTTTGTAGATTTTGGGATCATTTTTATTTCAGTTATATGGCATGTATATAGGCTTGGTTGTGATCATATGTTTTGAGTTCAAGTGATGATGTTACAAAGGTTAAGAAATGGTTATTATGTAAATGTTGGTTTTGAAAGTGCATATGGTATACTTGGTTGAAATAAATGATGTAATGATGTCTAGTAGTTGTTGTTGATGGTGTTGGTATATTTATTTGATATATTTTCAATCTTGAATCAGGTTTAACTTTGGCAATTGGTAACATTTGGATGGTAGCTTGAAACATATGTGCTAAATGATAGTTGAAATGTTTGGATCTATTAGGTCAAGTTGGTTTTGTGATATGGTAAGTTTTGGCATGTTTAAAGGTAGTTGTATGCTTGAGGCCTAAATGGTCAATTTTGGTTTGTGTAATGGCAAACATTGGCAAGTTTACTTTGATGTTATGTGAGATTGAATTATAAGTAATATGTTTTGTAATTGAAATGATGTTTGGAAATGTTTTACAACTTGGTTGTGATGGTGCCAAAATGGCATATTGGTTAGGCACTATTAGGAAGCTTTAGTGATATGTTTTGGTTGTAGCATTGTGGTGTTTTGAACATGGTTCCAAGTGTTTACAATGCATTTGAAGTTACATTAATTTTAGGTTAAAATTAAGCTGATAAATGACATGCTTTTGGTTCACACGATTGAAGACATGATCGTGTGCCATTGGAAAATAGGTTGTAATTAGGTTACATGGTCACAGTTGGTTACACAACCCATTCGCATGGTCGTGTGACTTTTGTTGGATTTTTATACTTTGATCCACACAGTCTTAGTGAGTTACACGATCTAACCACACGATCGTGTCACTTAATGCTACACGATCGTGTCACTTAATTCAGCCCTCAATTGTTTTCAAATTAATTCTAGAGCTTTCTTAAGCTTGATTTAGTCTCAATCTTGTTTGAAATGCATAATTTATATTATGTATGAGAATTAATGATTATAAAAAAAGTTTGATGTAAAAATCTCTAGTTCTTCTTATGTTGTTTACTATAGCATCTTGTGATCCGATTCCGGCGATGGAGATGAGTGAGGGGTGTTATAAAAAGAATGAGTACAAACTACTAAGTAAGTGACTGATATTCCAATCGGTTGGGTTAAAAAGGCACAAAAGTATTTAGGCAACAATGTTTCATTAACAGCATGTATGAAAATATCTTCAAGAATCTATCATATTCAAAAATTAAATTTCATATCATAAACATGTATAAGCAAAAACAAAATTTCTAATATACATAATTTGTAACAGTCCGGTTTAGACATTAGTCGGAACAGTGGTTTCAGGACCAAAAATCTGAGTCAGAAAAATATTTTACTATTATTTTCTGTGTTTATAGTATGTGAATTGACATGTGTGAAATTTCGTGTTTTAAGTTGATCGTTTGTGTGCTTAATTTGCAAAAAGGACCTAATCGCAGAAAATGCAAAAGTAGCCTTCTATTTGATTAGGTGCCGAATTGATGTATCTTATTAAGTGTGAGGTCCTTATGTGGTAAATGGACCCTTGGATTAATGTATGGACAAATATGGACATATGTTAGTGGGATTTTAATGTTAATTTAAAAGGTTAATTTGCTAAAAGATTAATAATGTTCATTAAAATAAAACAAATCATAAATTGCAGCCATTATCATCCTTGTTTGCCGAAAATTGAAAGAAAAAGAAAGAATAAAAGCTTGCTAGCGTTCAGCTATGATTTTGGCTTAATTAAGATCAAGAACGAAAGAAATTGAAATTAGATCGAAGGAAGTCTAAAGTTGTCGAATAATTGTCCCGGTTCATCCGTCTTTGTTGAGGTAAGTTCATAAGTAAATAAATGTTGTTAAATTCAATTGTATATATATTATATTTGTATCAAATTGAATTATTACTTGTATATTTATGTGAATGTCAAATTGATAAAAACGAGGAAGAATTGTCTACGAGCTTGAATCGAACGAGATACGACGTCCAAAAGCCCCTACGAACCTTAGGAATAGTTAGGATACATATGTCATGAGATAGGATTCCGATATGTGATTTCGTGTAAGACCATGTCTGGGACGTTGGCATTGTACGAGCTTTCCAACTATCCGAGTATTAATTCCAAATGGTTCAACAGGCAATATCAAGTTAAGATCAAATGTGAAATTGAGCTAAAGAATCAGTTATGTGCTAATTTGAATGCTTGGAAAAGTAAGGTAAGTATATACTTAAGATGAATATATGAAATATGCATTAAGAAAGTGAGAAATATATATGTTTATGAACATATGTGTATTCAGCCAAGTTAATATATTTTGATATTGTTTAATGAATGGTATATAAGTTACAAGCATGAAAATGTGTATTTGATTAAAGATTTCTTGATTTAGCCTAATTGATGTAATGCTAGTGTTCATTTGATTATTATTTGCTTATGACTTACTAAGGTATAAAAGCTTACTCTCTGTGTGTGTTTGTTCATTGTTTTATAGATTATTAAAGTGAACGTGAAGCTCAGGGATCGTTGAGGATCATCACCACACTATTGAACTATATTTTGGTACCTTTTGAATATGTACATATTTAAGTATGGCATGTATAGGCTAGAAGTATTAGAATATGTTTTGAGATGTGTAAAATTGCCATGTGATATGGCTTGTTAATGAATGTGTTTATAGATGAGTTTTGTTCTTGCTTTATGATGCATAAGTTAGAATGTTTTGATGTGCTCATGAATGGCCAAATGAAATGGTCTATATTGGTAAGTTTATGGTTGATTTAAGAAAATTTATATGATGAGATATACTAGGATTTGAAATGGTGTTAGATGAAGTATTAATCATATGTGTTGATTTGAAATCTATGCTTTGAATTGGTATGTTTGAGTTGGGTTTGCATATGAAATGAATGATGTTGTTAAGAGTTAAATTGTGCATATTTTGGTATGTTTTGGATGCCTTTGGGGTATGAATTTAGATTGATTTTATGCTTGTAGGTTTGACCCAAAATTTGGGTGGCAAATTGGCCTTGTAAATGGCCTATATTTGCCCATACGATTGAGCACAAGGGCGTGTGTCTCGACTGTGTCTCTTAAGGTTGCATTTCGAAACAAGTCAGTAAGCCACAAAAGCGTGTGACTGGCCGTGTGAGCAAGTCAGTAGCCTCCCTAATTTTCACACGGGCATGTCTTGTGGCTGTGTGGACAAGTCAGTATGTATGCTCTGTTTTGCCACGGCTTAGACACACAGGTGTGTCTGATGCCGTGTCAGGCACAAGGCCTTCCCACATGGGCGCGTGACCTCTGTAACTTTGAAAAATGTTTAATTTTTTGGAAAAATTTTGTATGTGTTCGGTTTAGTCCCGACCCTTTTCCAATGCATGTTTAAGGTCTCGTAGACCTTTAAAAGAGACTTTATGTATATGATTTGCTATGATATGATGCTGGTATTGTATGTTTGTAAAATGATCGTAAAAGTTTCGATATGTCTGGTAATGCCTCTTAACCCTATTCCCGCGATGGTTACGGGTTAGGGGTGTTACATAATTATATGTGATACAACTTCTTTTACATGCTATGGTCACCTTTACCTCGGTGAAAAAGGTTGAAAAAACCACAATTACCCTAATGGCATAGGTCGAAATTATACAACTGTTCTAAATTGGTGGTACGGTTGAAACCAATTTCTAAAAATGGAATGCATGTTGACATGACCATCGTTTAACCTCCACTTGCAGGACCAAAGCATAGCATATTAAGAGAAAATTTCAAAATACAGAAAGACTACATGTGTCTTAACTTATACGAAACATATTCTACATACAAAACATATTTTCAAAAGACATAATGACTTGTTTGGCATTCTAACTTTACAAAAAAAGAAGAAGAAGTTATTTTAGCCCTCCATTTAATTTTTTCTCTTTTAGCTTTTGGATTTATATTGTTTGTCAAATCACCCCAAAATGAAGAGAAAAGTTAACTTAAGGTGGTAACTAGAGTGAGCATGGGTCGGGCCACCCAAATTTCTACCAAAGCCCACTCAAAAAATGGGAGGGTTCGGGTAAAAATATAGGCCCGAAAAATGGGCTTAGACAAAAAATAAGGCCCGATTAAAAAACAGGCCAGGCCTCGGGTAAGAATTTCTTGGCTCGGCCCTACCTACCAAAATATATATTAAATAATTTATTTTTAATCTTTTTTAATTTTAACTTTACCTTTCTTTATTCATTTGCTCGACTTCCTCTTCAGATCCTCCCATTGTTCCCATTTCCAAAATCCCTAAGTCACCACTCCTCCGATCCAAGAGTCTCCACCTCCTAACACCCATTCACCTCCACTCTCCACCTCAAGCTCATTTCACCATTTCATTTTCTCCACCCACGACCACAACAACACAATAAGTTGTAAGCCTCTTCTTCTTCTTTTTATATGTGTATGAGCTAGATACAGTGAAGCATGGCTTGTTAAACGTATGCATTCCCAAATCTGATGATAAAAATTGTAATCAACATCTAATTTTTATGTGGAAATAATCTATCCATCGCAGTTTAAAGATAAAAACCGAAGGTTGTAGGCGTTGAAATCAACTGAGATAAATCCGATCAATGCAGAGCATGTTTATCGCTAAAGGAGGACTTAAATTATTTCATAATTAGGTTGTCCATTTTTAGAAATATAAATAAGTTTAAGTTGTACTATTATCTAAGCGTTCAGAGGAGAAACTAAAACAACCGCTCAAAATTACTGCAACCAAATGAAATGAGTATAAAACATACATTTATGGCATGTGTGGAAAGAGTATGCTGTTTACTTTCTTGGTCTTTTTCCTTTTTCTCCTTTCTGCATTACTCTGAGTAAAGAATTAAGTGTATGACATTCTTGTATTTTATAACAAGAACCTGGAAATAAAAATTAATTTATTTCAGATCAGATGGTAGCTGATATATTTATGTTCGCTTATTTAAAGCATGTATGTGTTTTTAACAGAAAAAAGAATCTAAAATATAAACAAAGACCCCCGAAAGAATAAACACAGCCTTTATCTAACCCTTGATCATAACTAGATTAGAATTCACTTGTTCCTCGTTTAGCTAGAGGCAGTCCCTATATGAGCTTACATTGACATTTGACAGCATGCAATTTTTCTTTTTGAAACTGACGGTATGTGATTTTTATATATTATAAATTAACCACATTTTATTAATGAAATAATTAATGTTTTAAAAAAAGTAAATAAAAATATTTGAAAGTCTTAAAAATTAAATATAAACTTTCTCAACCACCATGGGACCTTAATTTGCTTGTCCCTACTACGGCTACATGTTAATGTTTTATTAAAAGTGAGATTCATATTTTACAAGTCAGACTTTCCAACAAAGAGAAAGTATCATTTAACATATAACCACTCCAAAAGTGCATGCAACTAGCCATTTACAACTCTTCATAAAGATCATGTTCTCCAAGGAAGAGACATTTGTATATTTTTATGAATAATTAATTTAATCATTTTCGTAATTCAACAAATATGATAAAACTATTACACCTAAAGCAGGAAAACATAACATTCATTTGTTTGTCTTTGTTTTTTGCTGCCTGTTGGATATGAGATGCTTTTGATAAATATAATTGTTAATATTTTTTTATTAAAGACTGTAAGGTGGTAATTTTCATGTTTCTTGTTTTGGAATTGGTGTGTTGTGGCAGCAATAATTTGGGCTAATTTTAGCTAACATTTTATGATAGTAGTAAATAATAATATGGAATGATTCATATGTTATATATAATTGTTGAACAATTATATTAACTTTTGGTTTATTTGGATTTCAGGACTTGAGTTTTTATGACTATGGCTAGTTCGAACACTCATATACCTGTGGACGATGGGTTTAATGAGTATGAAAGTGCTACCAAACGTCAAAAGTCTACCACTTCAAAGGTGTGGGATGAAATGACAAAGCTTGAATGCGAGGACAAAATGAATTGAAGGCACAATGTAATCATTTGAAGAGTATCTTTTTCGCTAAATCTTCTAGTGGAACCTCTCATTTAAGACGCCATCTAAATCAATGTTTGAAAAAGTTAATAAGGACATCACTCAATACACCATAGCCAATCAACCATCATTGGAGGTGGTCCATCTATAAAAAACTACAAGTTTGATGTCTTGATGAGTGTCGCAAGTTGTTTTTACTTTTCTTGTGTGTGGCAAGCATTCATTTAGGACAGCTTGAAGAACCGGATTTAGATACATGATGAGAATTGCTAGTCCTAATTTTAAGAATATAAATAGATTTACAGCTGCTAGGGATGTCCTAATGTATTATGCAAAAGAGAGAGATCATGTTAAAGAAGAGTTAGCTAAAGCACCTGGTTTAATTTGTCTAACTTCCGATAATTGGAATTCAGAGCATAGTAATGATGAATATATTTGCATTATCGCTCATTGGATTGATAAAGATTGGAAGCTACAAAGAGAATCATAAGGTTTAGAGCTTTATTTCCTCCGTCAGATAATGGTTTGAACATAGCGGATGAACTTGTTTTATGTTTATCTCAATAGGGTATAGACAAGAAAATTTTTATCATCACTTTGGATAATGCTTCTTATAATGATGTGTTGGTTTCTTGCCTAAAAAATCGTTTTAAATGTAACCGAGCTATTTTGTGTGATAGTGCTTTTTTCAAGTTAGATTAATCTTATAGTTAAAGCTGGTTTGGAACTTGTGATGATGTTGTTGGTAAGATTCAAATGGAATTAAGTACATAAAAATTCGGGAATTCGTAGGAAAAGATTTTATGATGTGGCCGACAAAAGTTTTCATTTGAATGTGACCAAAAAGTTGCGTTAAGATGTGTGTGTAAGATGGAATTTTACTTATTTGATGCTTGAATCTTCTCTCTCCTATAAAGATGTGCTAGATTATTGGGGCCAACGGGATAAAGACTATCAAATGTTTGCACTTTCTGACGAGGAGTGGAGAAATGTTGCTATTCTTTGCAAATTTTTGAAAGTCTTTTATGATGTGACTTGTATTTTTTCTGGTTCTAATTATCCGACGGCCAATCTTTATTTCAGAGGGGTTTGGAAGGTTCACAAAGTCTTGCTTGATACTGCTTAAAGGTCCTTATTCTTTTTAACTCCAATGGTTAAACAAATGCAAGAGAAATTTAATAAATATTCAATGAGTATTCGGTGATATTTTCATGTGCTACAATTTTAGATCCTCGTTACAAGTTGAATTATGTGCGATTGCTTTACTACAATCTATGGTATTCATGCTTCAGATTTTGTTGAAACCATTCTTAGCAATCTTAGACTCTTGCTTGATGAGTATGCTAAGAAATCCAAATCCACGTCTTCCTCTTTGGCCGAGAATTCTAATGTCTCAGATAAAGATCCAGTTGATTCTAGTTTGTATCAATACAATGTTAATAGTGTTGGTTTTGGGAGAGATTTTGATGAGAGTGATGATTATAAACGGTATTTAAATGAATCTAGCACTAAGAGTGAAAAGTCACAGTTGGACATTTATTTGGAAGAACCGAAGCCTAAGTTGAATAGTCAAATAGATGTTTTGGATTATTGGAGCAAAATTTCAGTTCGATATAATGAGCTTTCACTATTTGCTCGTGATTTTTTGGCAATTCCAATATCGACTGTAGCTTCCGAGTCCGCTTTTAGCATGGGTAAGAAAGTTATCACACCTTTGAGAAGTTCACTTAAGCCAAAAATGGTTCAAGTCGTTGTTTGCCTTGACAATTGGATGCGAGCTAAGGGATTTTCAACGGGTAATCATTATTCTCATTTTATTATTAATTTTATTTTATTTTTTATCAATTTGATAATCTAATTATTTATTCTTATTTCATGTTAGAAATTGGTGACAAGAATGACGATGAGTATGAGGATGATGAGGACGATGAAGACGATGAGGATGATGAGGATGATGTTTCTTCGGTTGCTTTTTAGGTTACCTTCCTTTCTAACTGTTGACAATTTAATTTAGCTTAAAATTATAGTTTCTTATAAAATTAAATATGTTAATTAGTTAATGTATAGATATTTTGATTGGTTGATTATCTTTTGCAGGTTTTTGGTACTATTTTGGGGATGTTGGTGTTGTTTTTCTGCTGTTTAGTGTTGTTTTTATACTGTTTGGCACTGTTTTGTTGGTGTTTGGTGCTATTTTGATGCTTGTTTTGGTGCCGCTTTTGATGTCGTTTTATTGTTCTTTTATGGTATTTATTGTTCGTTATCGCTTTTAATATTATTTCAATATTGTAGAACTTTTGTTTTATTATCAATTTGGTTATTAATATTTTAGTTCAAACAAGTTGTTTCAATTTTAATATAACTACTTCTTATTGTTCTCGTTGTCATTTTTAATATTATTTCGATATAATCTTTGAGATCCTATAGTTTACTACTTGATTTTATTTCCTAGGAATGGAGATTAGTCAATGTTGAGCACATAGATAGTCAACTTTTAGTCCTCCCGTAGGGCATTTTTCCAAATGGTTTCGCTTTTGAATTTTAATTCAACGATGGTTTTGAATAGTTTTAGATTGATACATCTGTTAGTTTGTGATTTGGTGGGTATGATTTCAATAACATTGACAGTTGTTTAAAACAAATGTAAAATTTGAAACTGTCAAAATTGGGTCTAATATGAAAAATCGAAACTAAGATTGAACGTATTCCAAAAAATACAATTATAAAGTTGGACAAAAATTAGTATTTACAAAGTTGGTCATAGGAAATCATGACATGTCCATTTTATTAAAAGTATAACCCAAACCCTTAGTTGTTTGTCTTTCTATATACAACTTATAGTTGTATAAATATTTGGCATAAGAAATAATTTTTTAACTCAAGAAGCTAACTACTTGTCAGAGATTAAGTCTGCTAACCCTAAACATTTATATTTGCAATCGATTTTCTTTTCGAAGTACAAACTTCGATTCCTCCTTTTCAATCAGTTTTCTAGTTCACAGTAAATTTTGTGCAGCGATTTTCCTTTCCACAATGAACCTTAAGCATAAAAAAAAAAAAAAAACACATCTTTGGGCATCAACCATTAAAATCGAAAGAATTGGTAAAAAATTTCAATATTTTTGTATTTTGTTTTAGTATCATTTTTATTTGTTTCTTGTTTTAATATTTGTTTTTATTTTAAAATGTATTTGATTTATTATATTTTATTTTTAATAAAATAAGTTAAAATTAATATTATTCAAGCTGGCTCTACCGCCAATTTTATGTCGGCCGGGTTTGGACAATTTTTCAGCTCATATTTGGCCGAGCCCGAGCCTAAAAATCGGGCTAAAATTTTTTGGGCCTGCCCGCCCATGCACACCTCTAGTGGTAGCCCACATGTATGACATGTATTTCTCGTTAGAAATTAATTAATTTTAAAAATAAAATATTTTTAACAATTTATAATAAAAATATTTTTAACAATTTATACTTTTTAAAATATATATTTTAAATTTTAAATTTATATCCATATGTATTCCATGTTAGTAAAATTAACAAACATTATTTTTTCCATCTATTTTGAAGTGATTTGACAAACAACCTCCCAATTTAAAGGTTAAAATAAAAAATTTAAATGGATGAATAAAATAACTTTTTGTAAAGTGGAAGGTCAAACAAGTCATTATGCCTTACTAAAAGCATATTTCATGTTCCGCATGCCAAAACATTCTACAATAGCATATGTGTTCCTAAAGGTTAAAGTTTACCACAAGTCGCTATACTATACATAAAGTTCATTTTAGTCCAAATATTATAAAAGGAACACTTTAGTCCATGTACATCCTGAAAGCTAATATTTTAGTCCCTACACATTAACTTTATTATTAATGGGATGATGTGGCTTAATGGTGGTTAATGTGGCATTAAAAAATAAATCAAATTAAAAAGCTAAATATTAATTCCTATTAAAACAATTCATACCATTTAAAGCATAAAAAATTTATCAAACAATATAACTT
This sequence comes from Gossypium rotundifolium, assembly GCA_025506655.1. NCBI lineage: Eukaryota > Viridiplantae > Streptophyta > Magnoliopsida > Malvales > Malvaceae > Gossypium > Gossypium rotundifolium. Next base: position 130,031,433 of record CP106732.1, on the reverse strand, counting down.
GCATACCATATTACTAATTATCAATATAAAATAAAATCATATAAAAATAATTACAAACTAACCTTATAAATTCAAACTTCATTTTTAAAATCTAAAATGAAAAGGAAATATGTTGATCTTCAATTTTGATTTCTAAGAGCTCTTTTTTCTTAATCTTTTGTTAAACCAATTTTTTCTCTCCGTATTGCTAAACAATTTTTTCCTCTCTATTTTCTATTATCTCTTGTTTTGCTAAACACAATTTCATTTCTCTCTTTTTTTCTCTTAAATAGAGGAAAATAGTATTTTGGTCAGGGTTGCAACATTTTATAAGGGGTTGGTGCCATCTAACTGTTGGGAAGAAACCGAACAACCGAAACAAAGCGGAAGCAAAACCGGTGTTCTTTCTCTCCCTATAACTCTTGTCAAATATTATGGCAAGCACAATAGCACAAAAATATGTTCTCTAGCAACCTATCAACCACAAATCAACCAATGCAACCACAACAAAAATGATAAATAGAGACACCGATATTTTTACGGAAAACCCCTCTAAATCAAGGGTAAAACCACGGACTTTAGAGTCCGATCAAAAGCTCCACTAAAATCAAATGTTCAGCTACAAAATTACAATATCAAGCCTACAACAAGCATTCAACTCCAACAAGGCTAACAATATGTAATCTTTAGCAAAAGAGAGAAAATTGGAGAACATCACCAAAATCAAAGCTGCTGTAAAACGGGTATTTCTGACGCTACAGGTCTCAGATGAAAAATCCGACCGTACAAAGTCAAGAACACCCTGTCGCCTAGCTGCTGTCAAAAATCAGCTCAATCGAACCACGGATGGACCTCCGATCGAAGAGATGATCACAGCTGCAAATGAGAAAATTCTGCTTCAAAGCTCTGCTTTTTTCTCTTTTCTCCCTCTTGAAAATCTCTTAAAATCTGATTTTTGCTCTCTCTCTCTCTCATTTAAAATTGGCTGCCCATAAATCACGTAAAAAAAGGAACAAAAGGAAATAAAAAATGCCATAAAGCATGGCGATTTTGAGGATTCCCACATAGTGGTACCTCCCAACAAATCTCCCTCCGACTATGTGGGAATGCCTCCATACCGAGATCAAACAACATGCTTCAAATTTTCCTCTTGGTAGAGCCTTCACAACATATCAGCACCATTATCATCAAGATGTATCTTCTCAAGCTCTAACAAACTTAGCTTCAAGAACATCTCAGATCCAATGGTACCTTACATCAATATGCTTAGATCTAGCATGAAAAGTTGGATTCTTACCAAGATGAATAGCACTGCTATCACAATACAGACATACTTTTCCGAGTAAAACCGAGCTCATGCATAAACTTCTTCATCCAAAGCATCTCCTTGCACGCTTGGTTGTCGCAATGAACTCGATTCAGGTGGTAGACAATGCAACACACTTTTGCAATCTTGATTGCCATGCCACACTCCCCGCATAAGTGATCAAGTAACTCAAGTAGATCTCCTCGAGTCAATATCTCCGCCATGTCCGAATCAGATAACCAACAAGAATAGGTTTCTCATTATCAAACAAAGTTTCATGTTGGAAGTGCCACGAAGATATCTCATAATCCACTTCATCGCATTCCAATGCTCTCGCTGGATTAGAAAGAAAACGATCGATCGTATTAACAGCATAAGCCAAGTCCGCCTCGTACAAACCATTGCATACATCGACTCCCACAATTTGAAGAGTAAGGAATTTTCGCATCTCTTCCTTCTCCTTTTCGTGGAAGGACTATGCTTAATACTCAATCAAGTGCGCGAGCAAAGGAAGTGCTCACCGCTTAGCTTTGTCCATATCGAACCTTTGAAGTACTTTCTCGATGTACCTCTCTTGTGATAACCATAATTTCTTGGCCTTTCTATCACGTGTCAACTTTATGCCAAGAATTTGCTTTGTCGCCCCAAATCCTTCATTGCAAAGGATTTACTCAACTCTTGCTTCAACTTCTCAATTCTAGAAGCATTCGACCAACAATAAGCATGTCATCAACATAGAGCAAAAGAATTATAAAATCGTTACAGAGAATCTCTTAATAAATACACAATGATCAAGTAGTCTTCTTGTAGCCTTGCTCCCCATAACAGACTCAAACTTCTTGTACCATTGCCTTGGAGCTTGCTTCAAACCATACAAGCTCTTCTTCAATCTGCACACATAGTCTTCTTTCCTTGTGCAACAAACCCTCTCGTTGCTCCATGTAAAGCTCTTCTTCTAAGTCACCATGAAGAAAAAAGCAGCCACATCCATTTGTTCAACTTCTAAGTCATAACAGTCGCCAAACTCAAGATAGTTCGATAGAGGACATCTTCACAACCGGAGAAAATATTTCTTCAAAATCAACCCCTTTTTCTCGAGTATAACCCTTGACGACCAATCTAGCCTTGTATCGTGGAGATGAAGACTTTCTTCTTGCTTCAACCTCGTAAACCCACCGATTCTTCAAGGCTCTTTTGCCTTTGGGCAATTTTACCAACTCAAAGGTATGGTTCTCATGCAAGGATTGAAGTTCGCCTTTCATCGCTTCAACCCATCGATCTTTGCATTCACTCTCCATAGCCTCTTCATAACATTCGTGTTCTCCCCGTCACCAAAAGAACATATTCATCGAAGAATATCTCGATGAAGATCGTCGATCTCCGGAAGACCTTCAAGTGGAACTTGGTAGAGCTATAGGTGCTTGTTGTTGATCATTCACAACATCATCCATGGAGCATCAAAGTCACCTATATCCCGATGGTCATCAAGAACATCACCATGCACATCATCCCGGATAGGATCCGTGAAGAGTTTAGGGAACCGGATTCACATCGATCAAATCACCACTATCTTGTGAATTCGCTTTCTCCGTCTTATCAATGTCATCGATGGTCCGATCCTCAATGAAGACAACATCTCGCTTCTCACGAGTTTCTTCCGAACGGATCATAGAGTCTATAACCAAACTCACCATCTAGACCATAACCAATGAAGATGCATTGTCGAGTCTTGGCATCCAACTTGGATCTTTCATCCTTTGGAACATGAACAAATGCTTTACAACCGAACACACGAGGTGATCATATGACACATCTTTGCCAAACCAAACTCTATCCGCACATCACCTCGCAAAGGAACACTAGGTGACAAATTTATCACATGTGTCACTGTATTCAAAGCTTCAGCCCAAAATGATCCTGGCAGCTTTGAATCTGATAACAAACATCTGACTCTCTCAATCAATGTTCGGTTCATTCTTTCACTAACCCATTTAACGTGGAGTCTTTGGTGGTGTTCTCGATGTCCGATTCCTCGTCAGCAGACAATACTCATGAAATGGCTCTGTACTCGCCACCATTATCGAGACGAATGCACTTCAACTTCTTCCCTGCTTCCTTTCAACCGATGCTTGAAACTGCTTAAACACCTCAAAGACTTGATTTTAGACTTTAAAGTGTAAACCCATAGCTTTCTCGAATATCATCAATGAAAGTCACAAAATAAAGTGCACCGCCAAGTGACCTTACTTTTATCGGACCACAAACATCCGAATGAACCAACTCTAGCAACTCGATCTTCTATGAGAAGGACGGCTTCTAAAAGAAACTCTTCTCTGTTTAATTGCTAGACAATGAGCACAATCCTTCAAATGTAGCATTCTTCAAACTCGACAGCTTGATTCTTCTTCGCTAAACAATTAAGCCCTTCTCACTCATGTGACTAAGTCGTTTATGCCACAACTCGGTTGAGCTGTGATTCATCGTCACATTCACCGCTCTCGAGAAGTCAAGCTTGCATCAAATATAAATTTGAGCTCTTCTTTCCTCGAGCCACAACCAAGGAGCCTTTAGTCGCCTTCCACCGCCCTTCATCAAGGTGTTACGTAATCCTCATCATCAAGCTTTCCGCAGAGATCAAATTCAAACGAATATTTGGTGCGTGTCCGACATCCTTGAGAATTAACTTTGTTCCATTGTTACTCACCAAGTGAACATCTCCCATACCAACAACCGTAACTAAACCGTCATTACCCATCTTCAATACCCCAAAATTACCGGAGTATAAGATGTGAAGAAATCCTTCCTCGATGTGACATGAAGTGATGCACCAAGATCAATCACCCAACTAGTCTCGTCACATGCTAGGTTGACCAAATTCTCATCACGAATGACCAACAGATCTTCACGAGTAGCAAGAGTAACACGCTCAAATTTTTCATCATCATTCCGATCGTGTTTATCACCACCTTTGTTCTCTTTCTTCCACTTGAAGCAATATTTCTTGATATGGCCTTTCTTACCACAATGATGACACTCAAGATTCTTGTATCTCGATCTTGACTTGCTTCGCCTTTATCTCTACTCTTTCCATCTTTGTCTCGTTCCTTCCCCGTTCTCAGAACCAACACCTCTGACCGTGATGTAGAACCCGAGATCGCCTCTTGACCTCTTCATTCAACACACCACTCTTAGCCAAATCCAAGGTAATAATACCTTTGGGGCGTAATTAATGAGCGAAACCCGAAAAGTCTCCCAAGAGTCCGGTAGAGTAGCAAGCAACCAAAGCCCTAAAATCTCGTCATCAAATTTGACACCCATACCAAGCAACTGATTCATCACGCTCTGAAATTCACTCACATGGTCAGCTATAGACGTTCCTTCTTTGTATTTCAACGCCATCATTTTCTTCAAAAAAATAACTTGTTATTGCCCGATCTCAAGCATACAAGCTTTCAAGCTTCTCCCACAATGTTCGAGCATGTGTCTCCGATCAATGTGGTTGTAAACATTTTCTTCAACAAATTGCGAATAAAGCCGCATACTTGTTGATGCTCAAATTCCCATTCTTCATCACTTTTTGAATCGGGTTTTTGAGTAGCAAATACCGGAAGATGCAGAGCCTTCACAAACAACATGTCCTTCATTTTATTCCGCCAAAGTTGATAATTTGTGCCATTCAACATAATCATCTTGCTTGTATTGATTTCCATAATTATTTGACGAATAACCGAGCTCGATACAGGTTTGTTGGGAAGAAACCGAACAATCAAACAAAGCGAAAGCAAAACCGTGTTCTTTCTCTCCTATAACTCTTGTCAAATATTATGGCAAGCACAATAGCACAAAAATATGTTCTCTAGCAACCTATCAACCACAAATCAACCAATGCAACCACAACAAAAATGATAAATAGAGACACCGATATTTTACGTGGAAAACCCCTCTAAATCAAGGGTAAAAACCACGGACTTTAGAGTCCGATCAAAAGCTCCACTATAATCAAATGTTCAGCTACAAAATTACAATATCAAGCCTACAACAAGCATTCAACTCCAACAAGGCTAACAATATGTAATCTTTAGCAAAAGAGAGAAAATTGAGAACATCACCAAAATCAAAGCTGCTGTAAAACGGGTATTTCTGACGCTACAGGTCTCAGATGAAAAATCCGACCGTACAAAGTCAAGAACACCCTGTCGCCTAGCTGCTGTCAAAAATCAGCTCAATCGAACCACGGATGGACCTCCGATCGAAGAGATGATCACAGCTGCAAATGAGAAAAATTCTGCTTCAAAGCTCTCTTTTTTCTCTTTTCTCCCTCTTGAAAATCTCTTAAAATCTGATTTTTGCTCTCTCTCTCTCATTTAAAATTGGCTGCCCATAAATCACGTAAAAAAAAGGAACAAAAGGAAATAAAAAATGCCATAAAGCATGGCGATTTTGAGGATTCCACATAGTGGTACCCTCCCAACACTAACAATGTAGCGAGACCCAGATTTTCAAACCGGTGCCACCTGACACACCGGTAACATACACCGCATATGCTAGGCTTTAAGTAAGTAAAAGAACTAAAAAAAAAAAAGTTAAACACATTTTTTCTATAAAAATATCCAATTACAATTTATAAACATTAATATAGTTTGATAATCCCAAAGTAGATTTGAGATAAACAAAGTAAACTAAGAGAGTACAAATCGAAAGTTAAACCTTAAGTAGCAATATCCATTAGTAGCAAAAATCTAACAAGTAATATCATCTAGAAACTTCTTAAGACAATGCATTTTAAGAATGTCACTCCCCAATATTTCATGTTCACAATTAAATTTGAACCTGTAAAATAGAAAAATGTGTAATAACTCGTTTTTCAGTGGTGTCGAAAATAGTGGTTTCAAGACCACAATTTCAATGAATGAGTCCGTAAATATTATTATTTAATATTTACAAGTCAAATACAATGTTATAGTGAATTTTGATTTGATAAATTTTGTTAATTTGATAGTTAATTAAACTACAAGTGGTTTGACCATAAAGTTAATGATTTTAAAAAATGAGGTATCGAGACCTCGTTTCCATAATCGAGCCCATAAATATTTTATAAAAATATTTATGGAGTTATCATATAAGTAATTTTAATTGTGGTCTGAAAATTTTAGTAAGTGAATGACTAATTAAGGTATAAGGATTAAATCGCAACAACCACAAAAGTTAATCATTATTAATTTTATTAATTAAATGTCATAATATATATATATATATATAGGCTTAAGGGTGTAAAAAACCCTCAAACTTAAAAAAATAAAAAAATTAAAAAAGCACACAATTAAGCCCTTCTTTTCTTTTCTTTTTTTTTTTTTGCACTCAATTAAGCACTTGAACTTTCAAAATGCATCAAAAAGGCCCTCAAACTTCTTAAAAAAAAGTAATTAAGCCCCTGCTTTTTTTTTCACTCAATTGGGTACTTGAACTTTCAAAATGCATAAAAAAAATCCTCAAACTTCTTTGAAAAAAGCAATTAAGCCCCTACTTTTTTTCACTCAATTGGGTACTTGAACTTTCAAAATACATCAAAAAGACTCAAAATTTTTCAAAAAAGCAATTAAGCCCCTGCTCTTATTAAAATTATAAAAAATTTAGAAAAATTATTAAATTTTAATTAAAATATAAATAATAAATAATTTTTAATAAAAATAAAAAATTAGAATTTTATTAAAATTATATTTTTTATAAAATAGTAAAAAAATAAAATTATAATTTTTATAAAAATCATAAAAAATTAACAACCCATAGTTTTTCAATTAAAGCCATCATGTGTCGCAACACGATTGTAACATGTGATTTAAAATGATAAAAATAAAATCAATAAAGTTATAGAAAAATTATAAAATGCATCTTTTGGTACGATGATTTTATAATTTTTTATGAAATTTATATTTCTTTACATTTTGTATAATTTTCTTATGACTTTATAAAATTTTATATATTTTATATATTTCTATATATTTTATAATTTTTAAGATTTTTATAAAATTTTATATTTTTATATTTTTACGATTATTATATTTTTCTAATTTTTAATCAATTTTTAATATTTGAGTTTTTTATTGAAATTTAATAATATTTATAGCTTTTATTGATTTTAATTTTTATAATTTTTTCTAATTTTTAATAAAAGCAAGTGCTTAATTGCTTTTCTTGAAACAATTTGAGGGTCTTTTTGATGTATTTTGAAAGTTCAAGTACCCAATTGAGTGCCAAAAAAAGTAGGGGCTTAGTTACTTTTTTTGAAAAGATTTGAGAGCTTTTTTTATGCATTTTGAAAGTTCAAGTATTCAAATGAGTGTAAAAAAAGCTGGAGTTTAATTACTTTTTTAAAAAAAAATTGAGGTTTTTTGCACCCTTAAACCTATATATGTACGTACGATTAGTACATGTTTTCAACACATGTTTTGTTAAATTAAAAAAAAAAAAGAGAGAGAGTTAATGTTTAGTTAAAAAATAAAAAAGAAAAAGGTGAGTGGAAAGAGAATGTTGTATTCATTCTCATCTTCTACCGTTCGAAGCCATTGAAGGGGAATTTGGAAGGTCTAAAATTCTTTCAAGCTTTTGGCCTTTGCATGTAGTGTAATTTGTTCTGTTTTTCGTAATTTTTATATTTTTGAGATCATTGTAGTTTAATATAACTAGCTTGGGTACTAAATCATAAAATTGTTAAAATTTTGAAAAGTTACCATTGTTGAATTTTGAGGTTTTGGTTGTTATATGGTTGAGTTTAAAGCTTTGGTGGAAAATAAGACTATTTTTGTTAGTTTTGAGTTTACGGACTAAAATTAGAATATGTTGAAGTTGACATGATATCTTTATAAAATATAGATGTTGGAGAGATGTATAAGGATGTGTTTGAAGCTGGATTTAAACTTTAGAGAAATTGTGAAAAATGAATTAAAGATGTCATATTCATGAAAAGAGATCATTTAAAGTGTTTGAAACTAATAATTGGAAATACATTATTGTATAGATCAAGAACCGATAGATAATCGAAGAAAAGGTAAAACTACAAATTAGTCCCTGATATTTCTGCTTTTTTGTTTATCCTTGGTAAGTTCATAAAGTTTTAATTATTATATATGTTAATTAATTGTGTTATAAATACTTATATATATACATAATGAATCTTGAATGAAATGACATTGATATAGAAGTTGAGTTTGGACTTAAATGAAAGGTATTTAGATATGTATGAGATAATTAAACTTTGTATAGAGTATTGCACGATATTGAGATGAATTTAATGCATGTTTTAGCATTGGAAGTGTTGTGATAACATGTGTAACACCCCTGACCTGTCTCCATCATCGAATCAAGGTTACAAAGCAATACTGTACAAAACAGAATATTTAACATCGAAATATAATTAACATGTAATTTATATATTAGCATTTTATAACATAATTAAATTATAGCATAATTACTTTTTTGGACCTATAACAAATCATAAATTTTAGGCCAAACTAGAGAATTTTCAAAATAGGGGTCACATGGCCATGTGACATAGCTCAAGCAGTGTGGACATTCAAACAGTTGACACACGGTCGTGTCCCAGCCCGTATGTCAAACCGTGTAACTCACTGACTTGGGTCACACGGCCATGTGTCAAACCATGCGAAACATATACCTAAATTAATATGACACACAGTTGTGTGACAGTCTGTGTGCAGCAAAAAGTGCCCCTTAAACAAGCCATTTCAAATTCAATTACTTGCATACTAATGCACACCATATCTAACCTATTTCACATGGTTAAAAGTACATTCAAAACATAAAAAAAACATGTCAAATTTCATCCAACCTACGAGTAACCAATATGTCATCAATAGAATTTCAAATTCACACTCCAAAACCATTCATGAACTAAATTACAATATCATATCTCAATCATAAATCATGAATACCAAAAGACCATTTCTTTTCAAATTTTACCATCAAAACTTACCACTTTAGATAGGTAAAATTAAAATGAAAATATCCATAAAAGTTTAAACATATACAAGTCAAATCAAACTATATATATATATATATATATATATATACATACATACTACTAGACACAAGAAGAGCCAAAATACACCATGTGATCATACTAGATAAGCACTTATTAAATTCCAAAGCACATATATCATTTAATCACTTCAATGAACCAAACACATATCAATCAACCATTTCTTTCCTAATTTCAAAAGACCATGCCCAAGCAGTAAAAAAAGATATTAAAACATACCAAAGCTTGACACAACCCAAAGCATACCAATTTAACATACAACCATATACATACCATTTATAACCATAGGTTAAAACTGTAATAGCCCAAATTAGGGGCTAGTCAGAATAGTAATCTCGGGATCACTAATTTGAGATGAGAGAAATTTATTTTTTATGTTATATTATGAGTTAGAACATGATAGCATATGCACATGAGAATTTTGGTACTTTAATTTTAGCGATTTCATGGTTAATCGCGAAAAAGGACTAAATCGCATAAAGTTTGAAAGTTCCATTCTATAAAATAAGGGTGTCAAATAGCCATAGATTGTTAATTTGATGTCTTTAAAAGTCAGTTTAGCCTTTTTAAAGGCTTGGCCGGCCATAGGCTTCATAGGGGACAAGAATTGACCAAATTGGTCAAAGTTGGTAGTGTTTGGTGGACTAAATTGTTAGTTTAATATTAGAATAAAGAAAAAATGATATCCATATTTTTGCTCATCCTTCTCCACCAAAAATAGCAAGAAAATAGGGGTTTTGAATGCTCAAAATTTCAGCAAGCTCTCATCCATTCAAGCAAGTGTTCTAGTGACCTTTTCTTGAAAATAGTTGTACTTTTGAAACCGCCAAAGCTTAAGCTTTCAAATGAGGGGACTATTGTGAAATATTGTGAAAACTTTAGAGTTTTACCATGAGAGTTATAATTTTTAATTTCTGCATTTTATGGAAGAAAATAAGTCTTACTTGCTAGATGAACAAGTTTTGTGGAAGGTGTTAGCATAAAAACACCAAATAAGACCTTGATGAAAAAGTTATTAAGTTTGTGGTTAATATGTGAAATATTAATTTTTGATGATAGCTTTAAGAGCATTAAATGTTCACCTAGGCTTTCTGAACTTAGAAGTGTGATTAGAACTTATTTTCGAGTCTAGGGGAAAAATTGTCATTTTGCCAAAGTCTAGGGGCAAAATAGTAATTTTGCCTAAACATGATTTTTGAAATGCTTATATTAATGTAGTGATTAAAATGAGCTAATTTGCTATTATAGAGCAAGAGGAGTCGAGAATTTGCCTCGATCGGGGAAAGAATAAAGTCTTGGACTGAACCGAAGAACTAGCTCATTTTGAAAACGAGGTAAGTTTGTATGTGATATAAACAACATTTATGTTAATATGTTAAGAAATGCTTGGCATTGTATTAATGCATGATGCACTGCTAAATTGAGTAGTTAGTGTGAATGAGATGTTGAAGTCCAAATGGGCCATATTGATTATAAAAATGCTATCATCGAGATGTGAAATAGATAAGGTCCCGTATAAGACCATGTCCTGGACATGGCCTCGGTACCGAGTTGAGACCCCGTATAAGACCATATCTGGGATATGGCTTCGATAATGAACATGAAAATCGTATAAGACCATATCTGGGATATGGCATTGACACTTAGAGGTTATTCCATATAAGACCATATCTGGGATATGGCATTGGTTTCTAGAGGTAACTCCATGTAAGACCACCTCGAGGATGTGGCATTGGCTTTATACTTACATTAATGACGATAAACACACGTCTTTGATGGCTTTATACTTACATTAATGATGATAAACACACGTCTTTGACTATCCCTTGTGAATAGTGGGATAAGTAGATGAATCTAGAAGTAGAAACGTGAATGATATTTAAGTCATGTGAATGAGTGAACACAGGTACACGTGAATGAGTCACGAAGAATTGGCTTTGATATGTGGCACGGCATGTGCTAGCTAAGGGCAATTGTAAGTAAGTATTGTCAAGAAGCCTTGACTAGCATACTGTTAGCTAAAATCGTGGATGGAATATTTCATGAGCTTAATATTACTATTTATTTCCATACAACTTACTAAGCTTTATGCTTACCTCTTTTTCATTGCCCTTCTTTCTTGTAGTATTGCCAAGGCATCTCGAAGATCGGGGATGTAGGAATTCGAAAATCACACTATCAACAGCACTTTGGTACAACAATTTTAGACTTATTTTGACTATGGCATGTATAGGACTTGAGTATTTTGTTAAGTTGTAATTGTTAGTCAAAGTGTTGGCTATACAAGTTAGTAAAAGTCATTTTATGAATGGCCTTATGAGTTAGGCAAATACTTGGCAATCTCTTTTAATTAATAAAGGTGAAATTCATGAAGCGTATGTTCATTTTATTATCTTGTATGTTGGAATGAGTTCTTAGACTTGTTTGGGATAGAAGTTAGATTGTTCTGAATGAGAGTATGTATATGTGCTTGGTAGTGTGGAAAGGGATTGGTATATAGCTTGCTATTTGTCCATATTAGTAGACACACGGGCGTGGGTCTAGACCGTGTGGGAGGCACGGCTAGCACATGGGTGTGCACCCAGGCCGTGTGAAGTCTGCACCTTGCACTTGGGATTTGAATCACCACATGGCTAGGGTACACGGGCGTGTGTATAAGTCGTGTGGATAAGTCAGAATGCTATGGTTTTACACACAAGCGTGCCATGGCCATGTGAAATTAGTCAATGCCAACCACGGATGGAAGACACGAGCATACCTTTGGAGCACACGGGCGTGTCCCTAGGCCTACACGGGCGTGTGGCCTTTGTTTTGTCAAAAAGTTTCTCGAACTCGTGAAATCTCCTAGATAGGTTTTGATACTTCTCGGATGTATGTTTAGGGCCTCTTAGGCCGAATATGTGCTGACGGTAGGGTTAAATGAAATTTTATAACCCTATTCTAGATGTTTAAGTAAAGTTAGCTATGTAATGCCTCCAATCCTATTCTGGCTCGAATACGGGCAAGAGGTGTTATATTTATTGGAATCAAAGCTACGGTTTAGTCTATTCTAGGACTAACGTAGCGTAAGTACGAGTCTAACTATACATGCTATATGAAGAGTGTCTGAGTAATGATAGTGTGATGGCTCTTGACGTATAAAATTATGTTTTATGTAGTAGATGGATTCTGATCCAGACCGAACTGTAGCCGATGATGCTGCGAGTAACGCGCCGACTCCCGCTCAAGGAATCGCGCCAGCTAATAGTAGACCTGAGACCTTGAGTCAGGGGGAAGAGGCTCGAGAAGCCTTTCTCCACATGATGATCAACTGGTATACTGAGTATACCCGAGCAAATCCTAACGCTCAGCCCCCTCCGCCCCCACCTATCCCTCAACCCGCTCCAGTAGCTCCTCAAGTGGTTGAGGTGGTGAGAAGAGAAAGGCCTCCGGTGGATAAGATCCAGAAACAAGGAGTTGAAGAATTTTAGGCGAATAAGGATGATAACCCAGAGAAAGCGGAATTCTGGCTTGAGAATACCATCCGGGTATTCGATGAGTTATCCTACACGTCTGAAGAGTGCTTAAAGTGTGCGGTGTCTCTTCTGAGAGATTCAACCTACCAATGGTGGAACACCCTAGTTTCGGCGGTGCCAAGGGAGAGAGTTAGTTAGGAATTCTTCCAAGAGGAATACCGGAAGAAGTATATCAGCAAAAGGTTTATCGACCACAAGAGAAAAGAATTCTTAGAACTGAAGTAAGGCCGTATGTCAGTGATCGACTACAAACGGGAGTTTGTAAGGCTTAGAAAGTATGCACGAGAGTGCGTGTCTATCGAGGCTATCATGTGCAAGAGATTCGAAGATGAATTGAATAAAGATATCCGCCTATATGTAGGAGTTCTCGAATTAAGGGAGTTTGTAGTGTTGGTAGATAGAGCTTGTAAAGCCGAGGAGTTAGCTAAGGAGAAGAGAAGAGCTGAGTATGAGTCTCATGATTCGAGGAAGAGACAATTGAACAAGCCTCACCAATCCTCATCTAAGAAATCGAGGGATTCCACTACTCGATCAGTCACTTCAGCGGGGTTTTCAATCCGAAGTAAATGCAAGCAATTTTCGGGGTCGAAAGGGCAAACCACATCAATTGCTAGTGTGGACAATATCGACTAAGTAGACCAGAATGCCCTCAATTTGGCAGGCGCCATTCTGGTGAGTGTAGAGTTAATGAGAAAGCTTGTTTTAGATGTGGGTCCTTAGACCACTTTATTAGAAATTGTCCCGTGGTGGACTAGAAAGAAAAGCCTCAGAATGCAAGATCGGGAAGTACCACTAGGGGAAGACCATTGAGAAACCCAACAATTGAGATGGGAAGTAAGAATCCTTCTAAAGAGCAAGCTGCTAGAGTCGAGGGTAGAGCACCAGTGAGAACATATCCTATTCGTGCTTGTGAAGAGGCATCTTCCCCCGACGTGATCACGGTTATCTTTTCTCTACATAATACTCATGTTATAGCTTTAATTGACCCTGGATCTACCCACTCATACATATGCATGAAATTAGTCTCTATTATGAGCATGCCTATAGAGTCTACTGAATTCATCATAAGAGTGTCTAATCCCCTAAGCAAGTGTGTGTTGGTTGATAGAGTTTGCAGAGGGTGCCCTTTGATGATTAAAGGTCATTGTTTCCCGGTAGACCTTATGTTATTGTCATTTGACGAGTTTGATGTTATCCTCGAGATGGATTGTTTAGTTACCTATGGGGTAATTGTGAATTGTGGGAAAAAACATATTGAGTTGAGAGATGAAAATGGTAACTTTATTTGTGTCGAATCAGATAAGCTGGATAGGTCACCAATAGTGATATCCACCATGTCAGCTCAAAGGTACCTAAAAAAGGGTATGAGGCTTATCTTGCCTTTGTGTTGAACACTAAAGAGACTGAGTTGAAAATTGAGTCAGTATCCATAGTATACGAGACCTAGATGTTTTCCCGGAAGAGTTACCAGGGCTACCTTCAAATAGAGAGATTGAATTTGGGATTGAATTAGCTTCGGGTTTGAATTTGGGATTGAATTAGCTTCGGGTACTGCCCCTATTTCTATTGCTCCATATAGAATGGCCTCAACTGAGCTGAAAGAGTTGAAAGCATAGTTGCAAAAATTAACGGATAAGGGTTTTTCGAGGATGAGTTTTTCTCCGTGGGGCGCTCCCATTTTGTTCGTGAAGAAGAAAGATGGTTCCATGAGACTATGCATAGATTATCGACAACTCAATAAGGTAACTGTGAAGAACAAGTACCCGTTGCCGAGAATCAATGATCTATTTAATCAATTAAAGGGAGCCACAATATTTTCCAAGGTAGATTTGAGATCAGGGTACTATCAGTTGAGAATCAAGGACTCGGATGTGCCGAAAACTGCATTTAGGACTAGGTATGGCCATTATTAATTTTTGGTCATGCCTTTTTGCCTAACGAATGCCCCCGCGATCTTCATGGATTTGATGAATCGTATTTTTCAACCATACTTGGATAGATTTGTAGTGGTCTTCATCGACGACATACTGATCTACTCTCGGGATGATAACGATCATGCGGAGCATTTGAGGATGGTTCTACAAGTTTTGAGAGAAAAATAATTGTATGTCAAATTCAGTAAGAGTGAATTTTGGCTCAAGGAAGTGGGATTTTTAGGGCACATTGTCTCGGGAGAAGGGATTAGAATCGACCCGAATAAGATTCGACAATTGTTGAATGTAAACCACCGAGGAGCTAATTGAAGTGAGGAGTTTTCTAGGCCTAGCAGGTTATTATAGGCGTTTTGTCAAGGGGTTTTCCATGATAGCTACCCCGATGAAGAGACTTTTACAATAGGATGTGAAGTTTGTCTGAACAGAAAAATGTCAGTAGAGTTTCGAGAAACTAAATGCACTATTGACTGAGGCTCCGATTCTTGTGCAACCTGAGCCGGGAAGAGAATTTGTGGTTTACAGTGACGCGTCCTTGAACGGATTGGGTTGTGTACTTATGCAAGAAGGTAAAGTGATTGTATATGCCTCTAGCAGTTGAAGCCGCACGAGAAGAACTATCCGGCTCATGATTTATAGTTGGCCGCAATTGTGTTTGAATTGAAGATTTTGAGACATCATTTATATGGTGAAAGGTGCCAGATTTTCACTGACCACAAAAGCCTAAAATATTTTGATGACTCAAAAAGAATTGAATTTGAGGCAACGAAGGTGGATAGAGTTGATTAAGGATTATGAGTTGGTAATTGACTACTATCCGGAAAAGGCAAATGTAGTCACCGATGCTTTAAGCAGAAAGTTAGTATTCGCACTAAAAGCTATGAGTACTCGAGATGACCTTGATAGATGATGAGTCCATTTTGGCCGAGTTGAGGGCTAAACCATTGTTCCTTCAAGAGATTGTGAAGCTCAGAGAGATGATAACAGTTTGCAAGCCAAGAGAGTTTTATGTGAGTCGAACGTTGGGTCAGACTTTCAAGTAAATCCTGATGGATGTCTGACATTTCGAGATAGGATCTGTGTACCCAGGAATGATGAGCTTATTCGCAAAATCTTGCATGAAGCACATAACGGATGTTTGAATGTACATCCGGGCAGCACAAAGATGTACAATGATTTGAAGAAATGGTACTGGTGGTTGGGTATGAAGAAAGATATTTTCAAGCTTGTATCGAAATGCCTGATTTGTTAGCAAGTGAAGGCTGAGCATCAAGTACCTTCGGGTTTACTTCAGCCCATTATGATTCCTGAGTGGAAGTGGGATCATATTACTATGGATTTCGTGTCGGGCTTACCGCTGACTCCTAAAAAGAAAGATGCAGTATGGGTAGTAGATGATAGACTCACTAAGACAGCCTACTTTATACCAGTGCGAGTCGACTATTCACTCGATAAATTGGCAGACTTGTACATGTCTGAGATAGTAAGACTTCATGGTGTACCATTGTCGATCATTTCAGATAGAGATCCGAGATTCACGTCACGAATTTGAAAAAAGTTGCAAGAGGCATTGGGCACGAAATTGAGTTTCATTACAGCCTTCCATTCGCAAACTGACGGGCAGTCAGAAAGGGTAATTCAGATACTAGAAGACATGCTTCGATGCTGTGTTTTGGAATTTCACAGTAATTGGGAAAAATACTTACCATTGGTGGAATTCGCCTACAACAACAGCTTTTAGTCAAGTTTGAAGATGGCGCCTTGAGGCATTGTATAGGCGTAAGTGTCGAACGCCCTTGTATTGGTCAGAACTTAGAGAGAAATGGGGTTGACTTGGTTAAGGAAACTGAAGAGAAGGTAAAAGTGATACGTGACTATTTAAAAGCCGTCTCAGATAGACAAAAGTCCTATTCAAATTTAAAAAAGAAAGAGATAGAATACAAATTTGGTGATAAAGTGTTCATGAAAGCATCACCTTGGAGAAAAGCCCTCAGATTTGGCCGGAAGGGCAAATTGAGTCCGCACTATATCCGACCTTATGAAATTATCGAAAGGATAGGATCAATAGCTTATCGGTTAGCTTTGCCACTGGACTTAGAAAAGATTCATGATGTCTTTCACGTATCCATGTTACGCCGATACCATTTGGACCCTTCACATATCATAGAGCCGACAGAGGTAGAGATAAAACCAAATTTGACGTATGAAAAACCAGTTAGAATTTTGGCTCGCGAAGTCAAGCAGTTACGAAACAAAAGCATAGCCCTAGTGAAAGTCCTATGGCAAAGGCACGGTATAGAAGAGGCTACATGGGAGCCCGAGGAATCGATGAGAAACCAATACCCTAACCTTTTCACTGGTAAAATTTTTGGGGACGAAAATTTTTAAGGGGGAGAATTATAATAGCCCGAATTAGGGGCTAGTCAGAATAGTGATCTTGGGATCACTAATCTAATATTAGAGAAATTTATTTTTTATGTTATATTATGAGTTATAACATGATAGCATATGTACATGAGAATTTTGGTACTTTAATTTTAGCGATTTCGTGGTTAATCGCTAAAAAGGACTAAATCGCATAAAATGCGAAAGTTCCATTCTATAAGCTAAGGGTTTCAAATAGCCATAGATTGTTAATTTGAGGTCTTTAAAATGAAATTTAGCCCCTTTTAAAGGCTTGGCCGGCCATAGGCTTCATAAGGGTCAAGAATTGACCAAATTGGTCAAAGTTGGTAGTGTTTGGTGGGCTAAATTATTAGTTTAATATTAGAATAAAGAAAAGATGATATCCAGATTTTTACTCATCCTTCTCCACCTAAAATAGAAAGAAAATAGTGGTTTTTGAATGCTCAAAATTTCAGCAAGCTCTCATCCATTCAAGTAAGTGTTCTAGTGACCTTTTCTTGAAAATAGTTATACTTTTGAGACCCCCAAAGCTTAAGCTTTCAAATGAGGGGACTATTGTGAAATATTGTGAAAAGTTTAGAGTTTTATCATGAGAGTTATCATTGTTAATTTATGCATTTTATGGAAGAAAATAAGTCTTACTTGTTAGATAAACAAGTTTTGTGGAAGGTGTTAGCATAAAAACACCAAATAAGACCTTGATGAAAAAGTTATTAAGTTTGTGGTTAATATGTGAAATATTAATTTTTGATGATAGCTTTAAGAGCATTAAATTTTCACCTAGGCTAGCTGAACTTAGAAGTGTGGTTAGAACTTATTTTCGAGTCTGGGGGCAAAATGGTCATTTGCTAAAGTCTAGGGGCAAAATAGTAATTTTACTTAAACATGATTTTTGAAATGCTTATATCAATGTAGTGATTAAAATGAGCTAATTTTCTATTATAGAGCAAGAGGAGTCGAGAATCGCCTCGATCAGGGAGAGAATAAAATCTTGGACTGAACCGAAGAATTAGCTCATTTTGAAAACGAGGTAAGTTTGTATGTGATATAAGCAACATTTATGTTAATACGTTAAGAAATGTTTGCCATTGTATTAATGCATGATGCACTGCTAAATTGAGTAGTTAGTGTGAATGAGATGTTGAAGTCCTAATGGGCCATATTGATTATAAAAATGCTATCATCAAGATGTGAAATAGATAAGGTCTCGTATAAGACCATGTCCTGGACTTGGCCTCGGTACCGAATTGAGACCCCGTATAAGACCATATCTATGATATGGCTTCGGTAATGAACATAAAAATCGTATAAGACCATATCTGGGACATGGCATCGATACATGGTAGGAAATTTCATATAAGACCATATCCGGGATATGGCATTGACACTTAGAGGTTATCCCATGTAAGACCATATCTGGGATATGGCATTAGTTTCCAGAGGTAACTCCATGTAAGACCACCTCGAGGATGTGGCATTGGCTTTATACTTACATTAATGACGATAAACATACGTCTTTGACTATCCCTTGTGAATAGTGGGATAAGTAGATGAATCTAGAAGTAGAAACGTGAATGATATTTAAGTCATGTGAATAAGCAAACATAGGTACACGTGAATGAATATGTGGCACGGCATGTGCTAGCTAAGGGCAATTGTAAGTAAGTATTGTCAAGAAGCCTTGACTAGCATATTGTTAGCTAAAACCATGGATGGAATATTTTATGAGCTTAATATTACTATTTATTTCCATGCAACTTACTAAGCTTTATGCTTACCTCTTTTTCATTGCCCTTCTTTCGTGTAGTATTGCCAAGGTATCTCAAGGATCGGGGACGTAGGAATTCAAAAATCACACTATCAACAGCACTTTGGTACAACAATTGTAGACTTATTTTGAGTATGGCGTGTATAGGACTTGAGTATTTTGTTAAATTGTAATTTTTAGTCAAAGTGTTGGCTATATAAGTTAGTAAAAGTCATTTTGTGAATGGACTTATGAGTTAGGCAAATACTTGGCAATCTCTTTTAATTAATGAAGGTGAAATTCATGAAGTGTATGTTCATTTTATTATCTTGTATGTTGGAATGAGTTCTTAGACTTGTTTGGGATAGAAGTTGGATTGTTCTGAATGGGAGTATGTTTATGTGCTTGGTAGTGTGGAAAGGGCTTGGTATATAGCCTGCTATTTGTGCACATTAGTAGACATACGGGAGTGGGTCTAGACCGTGTGGGAGGCACGGCTAGCACATGGGCGTGCACCCAGGCCATGTGAAGTCTGCACCTTGCACTTGGGATTTGAATCACCACATGGCTGGGGTACACGGTGGATAAGTCAGAATGCCAAGGTTTTACACACGGGCCAGGGCCACGGGCGTGCCATGGCCGTGTGAAATTAGTCAGTGTCGACCACGTGTGGAAGACATGGGCATGCCTTAGGAGCACACGGGCGTGTGGCCTCTATTTTGTCAAAAAGTTTCGAACTCGTGAAAGCTCCCGAATAGATTTCTATACTTCTCGGATGTATGTTTAGGGCCTCTTAGGCCGAATATGTGCTACCAATAGGGTTAAACAAAATTTTACAACCCTATTCTAGATGTTTAAGTAAAGTTAGCTATTTAATGCCTCCAATCCTGTTCCGGCTCGAATACGGGCAAGGGTTGTTACAAAAACATTCAAAAACCACCAAAACGGATCGATGGATAGTGTGATCGTGCTTCGACAATGTTCCCAACTGATTGAGCTTTCGATGACCTACAAAGAAATAAAATACCTAACATAAGCATTAAGCTTAGTAAGCTCGTATAACATGAACTTAGTCTTACCAAACATACAAAATTTAAAACATTCGAACATGAATCCATTTATATGCCAATTGTACATCTTTCATTTCTATACCATTTCTATGCACACAAGTTTCAAAGGTTAGCAAATGAATCAATAAGACATATAAATACAACCAATCTTGAATGTGCATAATAAGCTTTGCCTTCCAAATTACATTCAACACTTAATTCACCATCATCAAATTCTATATCAATTCTTCACAACATTAATTTTTAATTTACAAATTATAACCATGTAACCTTCCATACATATATTTGTATTCATTCCATTGATCCTTGATTACCCGATGTACCTAATGAAATAACATAATACTTAGAAAATACTCATATATCCATTTTACTCTCTAAACCCACCACAAACATAACTAATTAACATATTTAAAAACTCATGAAACATATAATTACAACAATGCATTTATATTCATCACCAAACTATACTAGTCAAACATTCATCTAATATTCCTACTTGTGATACATATCTCACACGAAACATGTTACCTGAACAGTGAACAATTGAAGGATGAGATACTGACCTTTTCATTGATATTCTTTTCGACCTTTTCATTTATATCCTTTTCAACCTTCTTTAATGGATCGTTTATACATCATCAACATGGATCAATCTGTTATTGGCACCCAGTGCTCGACGGATAAATCATAACAAAGTTTTGTGCCTAGCGCTAGTTGGATAAACCGACGATATCAAATGTGTGCCCAGCACTAGTCGGATAAACCGACGATATCAAATGTGTGCCCAACAGTAGTCAGATAAACCGATAATGATTTGCACCTAATGCTAGTTGGATAAACTAACAAATACATACGCAATTGCATCATTCCACAATTCTTCAATTCATAATTTAAATCATTTACATTGATCTTCTATATTAAATTTCTATAATCCATCCCATAACCATTTTCATATATATATTTCCATAACATTACATTTAAAATACTAATCATTTGAATACATATAATTGACTATCAAATTAACTAATAATCAAACTAATTAAATAAATAAAGTTTTAGTTTAACGACTATGAACTTTCCTGAACTCAAAAATGACTTTTAACATGAATCGACTACCATTCCGCTACTCTGGCTTTTTTGCGATTTGTATCCGTTCGAGTTGTTTCTTGATATAAATATTTTTATTTAATTAATCTCATTCTAGTATTTAAAATAATTAATTCAATCCTATAACCCTTATCTTTATGCATTTACTAAATTACCCCTAATATTTTAACCTTTTACAATTTATCCTAAATCCCAAATTCATGAATTATCTACATTTAATCAAAATACCAGCTAGCCCAATTTCATATGATTTGTAATGAGCCCATATCCATTATCAATTCCTAATATTTACATGAAGTTTTACTATTTTAACAAATTAATCCTTAAACATTAAAATCATTAAAAATCACTTCACAAAATAAGCATATCTAACAATAAAGCTTCCAACAAAACCAATTAGCATCAAAGACATTCAAAATCATCGATGATAAATTTCTAAATGTTTGACGGTTTCACAAATTAATCCTTAATTTAGCTAGATATTAAAACAACCATCACAAATACACAAAATTCATGAAAAACAAGTCAAGAAATACTTGCATGCAAAGAAAAATAGAAAAAGCAAAGCTCTCTCCTTCCTTCAATGGTGTTCGGCTAAGGAAATAAAAGAAAGAAGATGATGGATGCTTTTAGTTGTTTTATTTTATTACTTTAACTTTTGTTTAATTAATAAACATATATTAAATTATAAGTTTTTTTTTTCAATT
Organism: Gossypium rotundifolium; assembly: GCA_025506655.1. Taxonomy (NCBI): domain Eukaryota; kingdom Viridiplantae; phylum Streptophyta; class Magnoliopsida; order Malvales; family Malvaceae; genus Gossypium; species Gossypium rotundifolium. The sequence goes on along the minus strand of CP106732.1, from coordinate 130,009,609 downwards.
CCTACATCCACTAACCGGCCATAATTCATTATTATGGTCTAACTGCAACATAAATCTCCCAAATTTAATTATCTAATTTATTTAGTTAAGAGAAATCTATAATATGCAACTTTTACCTTTTACTTTAATTAAATAAACATATTTTAAATTTAAAATCAAAAGCCAACCGCACTTACCAAATAATTATGGCTTAATTGCCACATAAACTCTTCTAACTTTAATAATTTACCAATTAACACCTTTTTAATTAATAAAATCACTTTTGTAATCTTTACGATTTAGTCCTTTTAATTAATTAACTATTTAAATGATAAAATCTCTTAACAAAACTATAATATGACCTTAATAAAACTCCGTAAATATTTTATTAAATATTTACGGACTCGGTTTATAGAAACGAGGTCCCAATACCTCTTTTTTTAAAACCACTTGACTTTAGGATTTACCACTTGAACTTAATTATTCGTTCAAATAATATAAATTATCAAATAAAAATTTATTATACTATATTTGACTGAAAAATGGGTCATTACAACTTGAATGTCCTGATACTATAATAAAAATTTATTATAGATTTGTGACCCCGATACCACTATTTTCGATACCACTAAAAAATGGGTCATTACAACATGAATGTTCTAAATCCTAAATAAGTGCTCTTGATAGTACTTTTGTACTCCTGATAGCACATTTGTGCTCCTGTTAGCACTACGGTGGTCTTATAGCACATCTATACTCCTGTTAACACCACGGTGCTCCTAATAGCATATTCATGCTCCTATTTTCATTATGATGCCCTAACTCCACATTTGTGCCCAGTTAATGATAAGCTATAAAAGTAAAATATTTTAATCTCATTCTTGATGCATTTTCGGATGATTTATTATTTACTTTAGTGAATTTGATGCTCCTAATCCTTTAATTTCATGTTTCCATACTTAGGAGAGTATGGGGGAACAAAAAGAGTAGCCAAAATCAGACAAAACGAGTTACTTTTAGGATCTACACGGCTACCGCCATTCCACACAGTGAGCACACGCTTTGTGTGAGCCACTTGACCGCCACACACCCATTTGCCAGCCAGTGTCAATTTTGAACCCTGTTTCCCAAATACACAGAAAAAGCCAATTTTTAGGGTTTCTAGGCATTCTAAAGTTTATAAATACACACTAGAAGAGGACCGAAGGGAGCACGTACAGTAGAACGAAGAAATTACTAGAAGAACAACGTCAAAATCAACTCAAAAGCAGGATCTCCTTCAAGATTGAAGATCTCCATTCAATTTCTCTAGAATTTTTTGGGTTCTTTATGTCTTGTTGTTTTCCTAATTTTGAGATGCTTTCTTCCCAAATTATGAACTAAATTCCCTAAATACCTAGGGAAGATGAAACCTATGATGAATATTATTATTTGATCTTTCTGAGTTACATGATAAATATTTGTTCTTGATCTCAATTATGTGTACTTATTTCATGTGTTAATGTTTTTGGATACTAATTCATGATTGATGTACTTATTTCAATGGAGAAAAAGTCCCTGTTTAAGAGTAGATCTGGCATAATTGAGTGGAGTTGCATGCAATCCTAGAAATAGGACGACATAAATCTACCAGATTAGAGTCAAATCTAATAGGGGAATCCATAGATCGAGTTAATGCAACAATAGGGGTTTTAATTAGAAAGAGATTTCAATTAAGTCAGTTATTTTACTCTTGAAAGAGATATTAATATAATTTAGGGATTTCTACTAATCAAGGCAAGTGAATAAATCATTTAACTCAGATATTAACCCGACTCACTAGCTATATTATTATTCGATAGGTGCGCTTGCCTTTGTCGTGATTTTAGTTAGTTAAGTGAATCATTATCAGTTATGCACTCTAGTGCCCTGTTTGTTCTTCGGTGCTCCTGCATGCACTTTTGTATTCTGTTGATCACCTCAGTGTATCTTAATACTATAACCCGTGTATCTGAACTCTTTTACTATTGTTCTTCAAGTTGTCTTGATTAATAAAAGAAGTAAATAACTTAACTTGAATATGTATTGAATACTTGGATTAATTTGATTAAAATATGTTATCAATTGTCCTGTTATGTAAGTATATGAAAGACTCACATCTTTCTTGTGAATTGAAATATTAGGAATGGAAATGTCATATATACATAGTTATATAACTATATTTTTGGTTGATAAGGTAAGTTAATGTACATGTTATTATATGAACTTACTAAGCTTTCGTAAAGCTTACTTGGTTTTGTTTCTTGTTTATTGTAGTTGACACTATCAACTTTAGAGCTCACACTATCAAGCTATCGGATCAACTTTAGATCTCACACTATCAAGCTTCAATATCTGTAAATTTTGGGATCGTTTTTATTTCGGTTATGTGGCATGTATATAGGCTTGGTTGTGGTCATATGTTTTGAGTTCAAGTGATGATGTTACGAAGGTTAAGAAATGGTTATTATATAAATGTTGGTTTTGAAAGTGCATATGGTATACTTGGTTGAAATAAATGGTATATGTATGTCTAGTGGTTGTTGTTGATGGTGTTGGTATATTTATATGATATATGTTCAATCTTGAATCAGGTATAAGTTTGACAATTGTTAATGTTTGGATGATAGCTTGAAACATAGGTGCTAAATGATAGTTGAAATGTTTGGATCTATTAGGTCAAGTTGGTTTTGTGATATGGTAAGTTTTGGCATGTTTAAATGTAGTTGTATGCTTGAGGCTTAAATGATCAATTTTGGTTTGTGTAATGGTAAACATAGGCAAGTTTACTTTGATTTTATGTGAGATTGAATTATAAGCAATATGTTTTGTAATTGAAATGATTGGAAATGTTTTACAACTTGGTTGTGATGGTGCCAAAATGGCATATTAGTTAGGCACTATTAGGAAACTTTTGTGATATGTTTTGGTTGCAGCATTGTGGTGTTTTGAACATGGTTCCAAGTGTTTACAATGCATTTGAAGTTACATTAATGGTAGGTTAGAATTAAGCTTATAAATGACATGTTTTGGGTTCTCATAATTGAAGACACAACCGTGTGCCAATGGAAAATAAGTTGTAATTAGGTTACATGGTCACAATTGGTTACACGGCCCATTCACATGGTCCTGTGACTTATGTTAGCTTTTTATACTTTGATCCACACAGTCGGCCTAACAACACGATTGACTCAATGCTACACGACTTCAGCCTGTCACATGGGCATGTGACCCTTGTGTCACAATTTTACCCTTTCTTTTCAGAAATATTTAAATTCAATCCTCAATTATTTTCAGATTGACTTTAGAGCTTTTGTAAGCTTGATTTAGTCTCGATCTTATTAGAAATGCATAATTTATATGATGTATGAGAATTAATGATTATAAAAAAAGTTTGATGTAAAAATCTCTAGTTCTTGTTATGTTGTTTACTATAGCATCTCATAATCCGTTTCGGTGACGGAGATGAGTGAGGGGCATTACAAAAAGAATAAGTACAAACTACTAAGTAAGTAACTGATATTCCATTTGGTTGGGTTAAACTGGCATAAAAGTATTTAGGCAACAATGTTTCATTAAAAGCATGTATGAAAAGATCTTCGAGAATCTAACATAATTCAAAAAATAAATTTCATATCATAAACACGTATAAGCAAAAACAAAATTTCTAAGTGTATATACGTAATTATATGTGATACAACTTCTTTTACAAGCTATGATCACCTTTACCTCGGTGACAAAGGTCGAAAACCATAATTACCCTAATGGCATGGGTCGAAATTATACAACTATTCTAAATTGGTGGTACAGTTAAAACCGATTTCTAAAAATGGAATGTATGTTAACATGACCATCATTTAACCTCCACTTGCAGGATCAGAGCATAGCATATCAAGAGAAAATTTCAAAATACAAAAGATTACATGTGTCTTAACTTATACAAAACATATTCTACGTACAAAACATATTTTCAAAAGATATAATGACTTGTTTGACCCTCTAACTTTATAAAAAAAAAGTTTTTTAGCCATCTATTTAATTTTTCCCCTCTTTTAGCTTTTGGATTTGCATTGTTTGTTAAATCACCCCCAAAATGAAGGTAAAAATTAACGTATGTTAACTTTACTAACGTGGCATCCAATGTGGTCGCCCACATGTATGACATGTATTTCTCGTTAGCAATTAATTAATTTAAAAAAATAAAAATATTAAAAATATTTTTTAATAATTTATTACTTATAAAATTATTTTTATATTTTTAAAATTTTAAATTTTATAAAAATTAATTAATTAGCAATCCATATGTATTCTATGTCAATAAAATTAACAAATGTTAAATTTTCTAATCTATTTTGGAGTGATTTGACAAACAACCTTCCCAATTTAAAGGCTAAAATAAACGAAAAATTAAATTGATGAATAAAACAATTTTTTTATAAAGCTGAAAGGTCAAATAAGTATTTATGCCTTTCCAAAAGCATATTTCTTAATACATGCTCCACATGCCAAAACATACTTCAATAGCATACGTGTTCCTAAAGGTTAAAGTTTGCTATAAGTCCCTGTATTATATCATAAAGTTAATTTTAGTCCTTATATTATAAAAAGGAACACTTTAGTCCCTGTACATCTGGAATGCTAATATTTTAGTCCCTACACATTAACTTTATTATTAATGGGATGGTGTGGCATAAAAGTGGTTAATGTGGCATTAAAAAATTAAATCAAATTAAAAAGCTAAATATTAGTTCCTATTAAAACAATTCATACCATTTAAAGCAAAAAAAAAATATTTTGTTATCAAACAATATAACTTGCATGTCATATTACTAATTATCAATATAAAATAATATAAAATAAAATTATATAAAAATAATTAGAAACTAATCTTACAAATTCAAACTTGATTTTAAAATCTAAAATGAAAAGCAAATATGTTGATCTTTAATTTTGATTTCTAAGAGCTTTTTTTCTTAATCTTTTGTTAAATCAATTTTTTCTGTCCCTTATTGCTAAATAATTTTTTTCTCTCTATTTTTATATTATCTCTCGTTTTGCTAAATGCAATTTTATTTCTCTTTTTTTTTTCTCTTAAGTAGATAAAAACAGTATTTTAGTCGAGGTTGCAACATTATATAAGCGGTTGGTGTCACCTGACAGTGTAGCGGGACCTAAATTTTCAAACCAGTGCCGCCTGACACATTGGCAACACCTTCTGACATCGACAACTTTTTTTTGTTTTTAACTTTTTTTTCTAATAGGCCATTTTTAAAAAAAAAAAATTTAAAGTGATACCGACTGACACACTGGCAGCAGCAATAAATTTTTTTCTTTTTTTCCCAACATAAAAATATAGGTATTTTAAAAAAAACATATAGATGTTACCTGACATAGTGGCGGCACCAATAAAAAGTTATTATTTTTTAAAAATGTTATGATAACAGCATGATTGGAGAAAAGGTTGGGTGGTACTGCAAATGTGTGAGGTGGCAGCAAACACCCTATTTTCGTAATTAATTTGTTCCTCACCCCATTCTTATATTTTATTAATTTTTAAATATTATTTTTATATAAAAAAAGCCCCTTTCTCATTCTATTCTTTTACGATATTTTAGTTTTTTATACTCTTTTTCATTTTTTATTAAAACTATTAAAATTGAAAAACAATACAGGACTGTATAAGAAATCTGTCAAAACCATTTTTTTAAAAAACGGGGTCGACTTTGATTTTGAAAATGAAAACGAATATGGGAGTCGCCATCAATCTTTTTTGATGAGGTGTGATCAGGTCACCTCGTAATTCAATTATTTTAATAAAAAATTTAATTTACTAAAACGACGATTTTTTTTTGTCTACGAAATCCAGAAAACGGGTTCAGGAGTCGGTTACGCACGAGGAAAGATTAGCACCCTCGTGATGTCGAAAATTGGTACCTAATTGATTATTTGATGTCTTTATGTCGAAAGTTGAAAACTCGGAAAGAATTTAAAATATAATCACTTTTTGCATTAATGTAAATTTTGTTTTGGAATGCTTAAATAAGTCAAAAATATATTGAAGACTTTCTTATCTCAAGGCTATAAAACGTTACGTCCCGTAAGTTAGGACATGACATTTCAAATCCTTGAGAATAATTTGGCCTTTGATTTTTATTTGAAATCTTACGTGTTTTAATTTTTGAAAGGATATTCAATTATTCGAATTCAACGAGAAAAATCGAAACCCAATAAGTTAGGGCGTGATTTTATCGAATCTTTTAAATATGGAATATTTCTTATTTTTGAAAATTTTATTGACATGTTCGGATAAAAATTTATGATATAAAATATTGCGTTGATGAATGACAGTACAAACGATAATATACAAATGAAATGTCGCATTTAATAAAATGACAATAATGAATATACTAATGAAAACAATATCGATAAACATATAATGTACATTATTTTAACGCTACTATGAACAATCAAAGAAAAATAAAATAAACAAACGATGATATTAATAATAATGTTAGTGACAAGATAATGCACACAAAAAAATATCAAATATTTGAATATTATGAGGACAAAGAAATATATGCGTACATAAATAATATTGAGAAAAATAATTTAAAATATTGAAAATAAAATATCAAATTAAAAAACAAATAGGAGGGTGCAATTTGTAATAAAGCACAATAGATAATGATAAATAATAATAATAATAATAATAATAATAATAATAATAATAATAATAAAAAAAACAATAAAGGAAATAAATTACTTTAAAGTACTAAAAAGTAAAGAACAATAAATAAATAATCAAAAATAAATAATGAATAAAATAATACATAAAAATGAATTTATAAATAGTAGAAATTAAGTGAATGAAGATAAAATTGAGATTAATAATAATAATAATAATAATAATAATAATAATAATAATAATAATAATAATACATTAATAATAATAAAATAAAAAATAAATAAATAAGAGTAATAATAACAATAATAAATGATACTAAAAATAAAATAATAATAATAGTAATAACAATAGTAATTAATAGTAAAATGATAATAGTAATAATAATAATATGATAGCAATAAATAATAATAATAATAATAATAATAATAATAATAATAATAATAATAATAATAATAATATTATTATTATTATTATTAATAAAATTGCAAAAAATAACTAAAAATGTCTAAATTAAATTTAAAACCGAAATTCGGGGCAAATTTGAAATAAAATAAAAGATAAAAGAACCACATTGAATGCACCAATAACAAGAAGGGACTAAAAGAGAAATTTTTCCTTCTCCTCCAAAACGCACAGCATTAGGGAGGACCAAATTGAAAACTAAAATAAAATATTGGGCAAAATTTAAAAATAAAATAAACTTAATTGCAAAACCATAAAAAAGCAGAAGGGCTAATTGCGAAACTATCCCATACGCCAAAAAAAGCCGGATCCTAGGCGGTCCTGAATCGGGTCGGATCGGGTCATGCGAAACGATGCCGTTTTGGGCGTCTGAGACCAGTCCCAAAACGACTCCGTTTTGGGGGCCTATATAAGTTAGATTTTTTTTCAAAAAAAACTCATTCTTCTCCCCTCCTTTCAAAAAAAAAAAAACAGAAATTCTTTTCAAAAAACCTCTCCCCCCTTTTTAGAATTCGGCCACAAGACCGGTCTACTGTTGCGGGAAGTCCAAAAACCATGTTTTTTCAACAAAAAAGGTAAGTTTTTTTTTCTCTCGTTTTTTGAGATTTATGCATATATATAAATAGTTTTAAAAGGAAAAATAAAGAGATATATATATAGAAATAGTTCGAAAATGGTAAAATAAAGAATGTAAAAGTAAATAAAAAAAGTATGTTTAAACATTGTTTCTTTCCTTCAATCACTTGCTTTTTTTTATTTGTTGCTTGAATCTCTTTTTTTTTTTTTTCCAAAAGTCTCCGTTATATTGTTTGGTCTCTAGGCTTTTATAGTCGAAAAAAAATTACAAATATCATATATTTTCTTTGATTTTCGTTATTGTTTCTTTTGCTTTTTCTGCTCTGTTTTTGTTTCTTTTCGCAAGTGTCAGACGGCGGTGGCAATGGCTTTGGCAAAGGTCAGAAGACATTGACAAAAGGGAGAGCGGCTAGGGTTTTCTTTTTCTGCTATTTTGGCTGAAAATTAGTTTAATTTTGGGCCATTTAGGCTTAGGTTTTTTTATTTTTATTTTTTGTTTTGTTTTTTGGATCCTGGGCTCGAGCTAAAATTGAGCTCTACAAAATCATTATCGAAAAATTTTGGAAAATATTTTGAAATTTTTTTTTATGATTATAACTTTTGAAAGTATTTTATAAAATTTTGAAGATCATTTTCAATTTTTGTATTTTTTCAAAATTTTGGAATTTTTTATCAATTTTATTTTTAAAATAAGCTATAATATTTTGAAGATTTTTAATTTATTAGTTTTAAATTTCTATATATAAAATTTTTATTGAATTTTTATGATTTATTTTTTATATTTTTAGAATTCTTATAAATGATCAATAAAGTAACTGGATGTTTCAGAAAAGGAATAGTTTTTTGTTAACCAAAGAAGTAGGCACATGAATGAATTAATTTCCAGTTTTTGAAAATTGAATTTGAAATATTCCTATTTCTTTAACACAAACTTTTCAAATTTATCCTTCATACATTAACACACTCATCAAAAGTTGCACAACAAAATTAACTTTTCAAACAAAACTGCCAATTAACCAAAATTGAATGTCAACACATTTGTTAAACAATTTTATCTTGCTTTATTCCTCATTTAATAAATAATTAAAAGATTAGTATTTGGTATATTGGTCAATATATTTTTTTATTTTACGAGTAGATTTAAAAATTATAAATATCTTTTTAAATAGTTTTTTAACATTTTACTATACTAACTTCAATACAATACTCGTAAATCTCAAACTTTGTTTATAAAATCTAAAACTTATTAATAATGTTTCAATTTTAAAAAAATACCCTAAAAACTCCGAATGGGGAAATACAGAAGTTTTGCAGAGAACGTTTCTATGGGAATTTTCTACGCTTTCCAGAAAGGTTGAATAAATTGAATTCCAAATTAATTTAAAAACTGGAATCCAAAACTCCTTCCCTTAATTTTAATCCACGTGAAAGTATTTCATACCACTAAAGCTTAACAAATATTTTTTAATTATTTTTTGATGATTTAAAAATTAAAAGGCAAAAATTAATTTAAGAGTTAAAAAGACTTTTTAGTAAAATTGGAGGATAAAAATGTTATTACGCCTTCAAAAAATATTGGGTATCTTTTTATTAATGGACAAATTTCAAAACTATAAATTAGCTTTAATTCAACGTATAATTTGATGTATGGGTTTTAATTTGATATAATAATATACATAAAATTTTGAATATGATTCAAATATATAAATAAAATTTTAATTTAATTCAATTATACACCTTTGAATAAATAAATATATCAATTTATTTTTATTTTAGATAAATATAATTATTTGTATACATTATATAAACATAAAATAATATTATATAAATAATTGTGTTAATAATTTTTAAAATTAAGTTAAATCAAAATTTAATGTATAAAATTACATAAAATTGAAGTAGATATATAAAATAAAAAATTTACTTGTAATTTCCTTATGAAATATTTGGCCTATAATATATTAATTTTGTGTGGATTATTTTATAAATTTATTTTAATTAATTTAGTATAAAATAATCAACTTTGTTTTATAACTAAAAACTTAAATGTACCAGAACATTAGGAAGTTTTTTTTTAACTATTTTTTTTTAAACATTAGCTTAAATTGCAAAAGAACAGAAACAGAAGGAGATACATTGACAAATAAAAAGAATCCCCGTCTACTGCTGTAGGCATGATTCAATAAACTTCCTCCAACGTCCTTTACTGTTTCTTCTTGTATTCCAGTTTCTCCATTGCCAAACTCTCCCTCAAAGCTCAATCACTTTTTTCTTTTTCTTTTTCTTTTTCTTTCAAACGACAGAAATGAAGGTATGTAGTTCTAATACCCTTCTTTTGCATAAACCCTTTTTTAGCTGACGATCTTCTTCTCTTTTCTCAATCTTATTTGCAGAGTTTGAGTCCTTCAAATAATTTATATTTCTTCCTCCTCCATTTTTTTATTATCACAGTTTATTTCGCCTCATTGTCTTTCAGTCTCAAGGTAATCAAATCAAATACTTTGATTTAACATTTTTCTTTTCTTTTTTTATTTTCATAAACTATGAATTTTAACATTTCGTTTATAAACTTTAAACAGATCGGGGAAACATGTTCTTCTTCTGGTAGTAGTAGTTCATGCGACTCCGGCTTAACATGTCAAACTTGCGCCGCAAATGGAAATACCCGACCCAGATGCACTCGGATTCAACCACTCAGCCCTACATCAATGGTAAAGGAAGCCCTTAATTTTGTGTTATGACTTGTTCCTCTCTCTCTCTTTTTCTTTCTTTTTTTTAAAAGTTTAATTTTATTGAGTTTTTGCATTTATTTGGATTTGGTAAATGGTTAGGTAAAAGGTTTGCCATTTAACAAATATTCTTGGCTCACAACTCACAACTCTTTTGCACTCAAAGGGGTAAAGTCTGAAACTGGATCCTCTATTATTGCACCCACTAACCAGGAAGACACCATCACCAATCAACTTAAGGTAAGACTTAGTAAATCATTTATTTTTTATTATTTTTTTCATGATTTTCCCCTTGTTTCAAAACATCAGTTTTTTTTTTAATGAAAATAAATGTGTCATATTGCATTTGTTCATAGTTTACTTTCAATGACATATTGTTGTTCGGTTATTTTATTAAATGACTGAAATGGCCTTGATAATAATAGATTATTGCTCTTTGGTTTAATTATTATGAACTGTGTTTATAAGGGTATTTTAGTCTCTTAGTGTAGATAGCAACAGAAAGATAGGAAAAAGAAATAGAATGACTATTCATGTAAATATAAATTTAATATATGAATGATATATTGATGATGTATTATGCCAATTTTTACACACTGGTTAATTTGTGTCGTGGCAGTGTAAAGTGTAGACCCAGCTGTGCCTGTGCTTTGATTGAAAATTAAGCATAAGTTTATATGATTGATGAGTTGTTAACTGTCTTTTGATTAAAATATAAGCTTTCCAGCTAAATCCTTCCCCCTGCATTTCACATTTAACATGCACTATGATTAGTAAGGACCCCAGAGCATAAAATTCCCCACCATCACATCACGACAGATTATTTTGCTTTTTTATTTTAAATTTATTTAGTTTTATTTCTTTGGACTGAGTCATCAATTTGTTTTCTAATAGACTTGATTTGAAAGTTCAAGAAGATTTAACTTAGATTTTGGTACCCTTTTCTAGCATTGCTTTTATTTGATTAAAGATTGGATTGAATTGGTTTAATTTATTAAGAAATGGATCTTCTTCTAGAATGGGGTTCGTGGACTTATGCTGGATATGTATGACTTCAATGGTGATATATGGTTATGTCATTCCTTTGGTGGCCAATGCTTCAATGCCACAGCATTTGTAAGTTCGATTGGTGCTTAAATTTCTTATATATTTCTAGAAAAAAAATAGTTTAACTTTTTTAGCTGATTTTTAATGATTTGTTTTTTATTACCTTCAGCAACCTGCCATTAATGTGCTCAAAGAGATACAGGCGTTTCTAGAGGCAAATCCATCTGAGATTATCACCATATTTATTGAGGATTATGTGGTATCCCCACAAGGCTTAACAAAGGTTTTCAATGCATCTGGTTTGAGGCAGTACTGGTTCCCTGTTTCAAAGATGCCTAAGAATGGTGAAGATTGGCCCACAGTGGACGATATGGTTAAGCAGAACCAACGACTCGTAGTTTTCACTTCCAAATCAGCTAAAGAGGCTTCTGAGGGGATTGCTTATGAATGGAGATATGTTGTAGAAAACCAATGTGAGTTCCACTTCTATTTTCACTTTCACTGAATCAGAATTTAGTTCAGTTGGTTCATGCAGGTACTCATAAGAGCTGACATTCTGCAAGTTTAGGTTCGAATCTTAGCAAATTTTACGTTTGTGATTAGATGTAAAAGGTCGTTTTGATGTGAAATTGCAGATGGAGATGATGGGATGAAGGCTGGTTCCTGCCCAAACCGTGCTGAGTCATCTCCTATGAATACAAAATCAAGATCATTGATTCTTCAAAACTATTTTCCTACTAATCCGAACGAGACAGCAGCTTGCGCAGAAAATTCAGCTCCACTGGTAAAGATGCTGGACACTTGTCATAAAGCAGCTGGAGATCGCTGGCCAAACTTCATTGCTGTTGATTTTTACCAGGTTCTTCAACTGAAACCGAATCTTTACTTTTTTACTAATGATTCAGTAAGTTGTTATCTGTCATCGAAACCGGGTTTAGGAACTTCATTGATTTTGTTGCAGAGGAGTGATGGTGGAGGAGCCTCGGAAGCTTTAGATGTCGCCAATGGTCATCTCACTTGTGGCTGTGACAATATAGCCTATTGCAAGGTATGTAAACAATTTAATAAACGATGTCAAGGTGAGTGCCTAGACAGCGCAAAAAGCCATTACTGCTTCAGTCACCTTCGGCAAGGTGACTTCAATCAGGTTTTTTGGGCGCCTTTGCTGCAAAGCCAAGCGCAAGAAAAGCGCACTTCACTAAAGAGTCGTTCTATTCTCCTGTATATTGCAACTTTTAAAAGAAAATTATAATAAATTGCTTTTTTCATTAATTATTGATCTAATTTTATTATATAAAAACCTAGTTAACTCTAAAAACTTTTCAATATAACCTTCCAAACAAACAAATCCTTCTTATACTGTTTTATTTTACATTACATTAAGTAAATTATTAAACTTAAACTATTGAACAATGTTTTGATTTTATAAATTGAACTATATTAAAATTTATCCCTTTTTACTAATTAATTAATACTTATTAGTTATATGTGTTTTTGTATATATATATATATATATACACACTTGCGCCTTGTCTTACTCGGGCAAGTGTTCTTTTGCACCTTGCGCCTCCGGTTATATAAAGGTCCTAATGCTTCGAGTTCGCCCGGCACCCTAGACAGCATAAATGCGGCTTAACTGATTATTCTGAATACACTCTTTGTTCCTTTATCAACCCTTTTTATCATGCACTTAGACCATTGATTGTTGTATTTGGCAGGCCAATGCTACATCCGGCACCTGTGAAGTCCCTCCAATGTCACCTCCTCCACCGGCTGCTGCCACTCAAACCACCACAGAAAATCCTTCAGCGTCTAACTCCAACATTGCTAACACGGATGCCAGACCTCTCCAATTGCAGTGGTTATTAGCCACAATTTTGACCAAACTCCTATTGTTACAGTTATGGTAAATCACCAGTTTGCCTGTTTAAAATTTATTTTTGAGTTTGTAAGATTCGAGTCACACGGCTGTTGTTTCACAGAGCAACTCCTGAGCGTCTTCTTTAGGTTCTTGTTGTTAATGCACCTCTGCTTCTCATTTGTTATATAAAATAATATTAATATATTGCTCCAATTTCATTTGACATTTATATTAGCTTTGTTTGACTTCTTAATTCACCATACCAACAATGCGACCAAAAGATACAGGGTCTAGCTGTTGGAAGAAATTCAGGCTTGTAAACATGTGGACTGTCTGAGAAACAGATATATGAAACCATTATTAAGGCAATGCTGCATTTTTGGCTGTATATATGAATATAAACAATACTTTAAACGCTATTATGGCAGGGGACAATAACACCTATAGGATCACCTGCACTAATAGGTGGTCCGGCTATAGGCTACAGTTTTCTTAGGTTTGAACATAACCCCTCTATTCATGAAGATTGGAGTAATAAGATGTGTCAATGTAGGGACCTTAGTTGTATTAATGATAGGACCATCCAACTACTGCCACTCAATGTGCAAAGCCTATGGTCATACTTCATAAATGGGCTCAAATAGCTAACAAAATGACAGTAATGATTTGGTAGATGGTTGCTGATAATACTCATCCAGAATTTAATTTGTATTGTTGAAAATTCAATCGTTCAACAGCAATTTGATTCTGAATCACATGCTTAAACTTAATGTTCACTGCCCCTCCTACAAAACAAACTTGATCAAAATGATTGATTTGGACATCCTCCAATTTAATATCGGTTATCGCACGGAAGTCATTGACAGGGTAAGAAACATAGAAGAGCAAATTACCAAAAAACAAAAAACAAAATGGATCATATAATTGCCATTTCAATATATAAAACAAGCAACTTAGAATCTGCAATTCACCTGAAACAGTTTCAGATTATATTCAGGGCTTTTCTTCTTTACAGTCCCAATGCCATGAACTCATGATTGTGTACTGTTAGGATGGACTGCATCTTCATGGCCATCTGAGTCGGCCACCTTTTTCTTGGTGGATTCATTCTTCGTACTGTTACAATGTGCCTGTCCTGCGTCCCTTCCGGCTCTACTATCCTGAAATAAGTTGCTTAGAAAAATGAATCAAAAGGGTTCCTTTAGCTTCAAAATTCGATTTGAATCAGGTGACCATGTTCCTCTCCACATCTAACAGTCACAACTTTCAGAATCATGAAAAAATGCATTATAGTTCATGATCGCAGACCAGAAAATATAAGCTGTATGAAGAGGGAAAGTTAAAATATATCCATAGCAAGGTAAAAGGAGCAACGGTTCACTAAACATACATTCTGCACTTCCAAAGCCGATTTGACATTAACTCTGCAGCCACCTTTGATGTTGTATTACTCATATTGTGAATTTTAGAGAAGACCTCTTCAACAGTTTACTACACATGCATTTTGCTCAAAATTCTTTTATGGAAATAATCACATTCGCTATATTTTAAAACTAACTAAATTCATTAAATTTGTTACGACTGCATTCCTTATATGCAGAAAGTGCTACACTGAACTTGCTTGAAACTTATTTGCAGATATTGTGCACTTACATCTTTGAAGGGGGATTCTTCAGCTTCGAGCATATGTATGATATGGCCCATCTTTGGTCGCTTTTGCGCATTTGCATCTACACAACGTAAAGCTACAAGTAGAGCTCGCTTCAATGCTCTAGAAGTGGGTTTCTCAGGTAGCTTGGGATCCAATACTCCCTCTGGATTCCTGTTAGCAACCATCTTCTTAAGCCATTCAATTAAGTTCACCTGGAAGTTCTTGACTTTCAATCAAAAAGCAACATGGGAAAGCAAGAAGGAAGCCTAAATAGCATTTCTTTTTTCTGATAAAACAATCATCTTTTGCATATTCAACCAACAAAATGATATCGGATACATGGTACAAACCTCTTCTGGAGGCCGGCTGTAATCAACTGGGTTCCTCCCGGTAATTATTTCCATAATAAGAATCCCAAAGCTATACACATCACTTCTTTCGTTCAGCATCCCGGTGCTAGCATATTCAGGAGCTACATAGCTACAAAAATGGAAACTATGTGACCAAATACACAAAAATCACACCAGCTACATAGCTACAAAAACAGAAACTATGTAACCAAATACACAAAAATCACACCAGCAGGCAGAATGAAAGGGAAGCATTTTACGAACCCAAATGTTCCCATGACTCGAGTTGTAATGTAGCTGCTCTCAGAGCCCAAGAGCTTGGCTAGGCCAAAGTCTGAAACCTTAGGGTTCCAACGCTTGTCGAGTAGGATGTTGCTTGATTTAATATCACGGTGAACAACTTTAGGCTCAAGTCCCTCATGAAGGTAAGCTAACCTAATAAACAATTCAGTCAGAAGAAATTAAACAATGTAAGAAGAAAACAGCATAAATAAAGCGGAAATGAAAGTTTCATTAGATCTCAATCGAACCCTTTCGCTGTTCCCAGGATGATATTCATCCGAATGTCCCAAGTAAGAGGGCTGCAAGGTCCTACATCCCCATGAAGCCACTGCTCTAAATTTCCATTATTTACATACTCGTATACCAGCATCCTGACAATAAGGCAAACAAACAAGTCAATGCCATTTAGTTACAGAGTTATAGAAAGGGATGCCAAAGCAGTGATAGGCAAAAACAGACTTACCTGTGAGCTCCTTCAGCACAGTAACCTAGCAACCTGACTAAATTCTTATGCCTAACTCGTCCAATTGCCTCTACTTCAACTTTAAACTCCTTCTCAGCTTGTCCCCTGCACATCACCACATGCTTCATTTCACTAACAATGCCACTAATTTCTCCAATACGTAGGGATACAAACAATTGATTAAATAAAATCACCTGTTGTTGAGCAAGTTCTTGACAGCAACCTGAGTGTTATCCTCCAAAATACCATGGTAAACAATCCCATACCCACCCTCACCTATCACTTTCTCATCTGCAAACCCATTTGTTGAAACCTCAAGCTCTCTCAGGGTATACCAATGTCCCCATCCCAAATGTGAAACTTCAGGCGCCGCTCCTGCCACGTAATCAGCACGTGCCTCGCCACTTGTCTGTGGAGATAAACCTGGGTAGGAAATTCTATGATCTTTTCCAATCTCAATGTGAATTCCATGATAACCAGTTGGACTCTCCTCTTCAAGAGGCAGAAGCAAGGCCTGTCTCTCAATACCTGTACTTGGGTCAGGGTCGGCTTGAATTTGAGTCCTGTGAGGCTTGGGTGGGTCGATTTTGATCTCCTGGATCTCTTTGGAAACAACTGGGATTCCTGGTTTCGAACAAGGCTTACGTTTAGTTCGTTTAGAAGCAAGCCAAAGTGAAATTAGGAAAAGGAAGAGAACAAAAGCTGCTCCTACACAGACACCAAGAACTACCCATAATCGTAAACCGAAAATCGAGGTTGTCTTGGATAGTTGGTCGGCCATAAACCCAGTTTTCCGATCAGACATCTTAGTCTGATCCTACGTTCAAGAGAACAAATGTTGCAAACAAATCCGGTACATGTTAAAGTCACTTACAGGGGCTATAGCAAAGTGGCTACAGAGGGGGAGAGAGAGAGTAAAGGGAATGAAAAAGATTAGTAGCAGCTGGCATGATGGAACCTTTTACATAGTGGAATCAAATAAAATGAAAAAGGAGCCGGTTATATAGGTAAATAAATTTTGGGATGAGGTTGATTTTAAGTTTGTGTTAGAACTAGGAACTACTACAACAAGTGGTATCCAAAAAGGAGACTAAACCCTCCAGATGAACAACGCGTTTAAGTAATAATTTTGTACATTAAGATTTTCTCTTTTTCTCAATCTCTGCTAACGTTCTACTAATAATACATCAGTTTCAAATCAATGGGGGTTAAATTTAGGGAATGAAGGTTGTTTTATTGCTTTTTAAGAATTTTTTATCCAATAAAAGAAAATTACGTATTTGTCTAATTTAAATTTAGATGATACTTATCCAATAAAGTAGATCTTCCTTTCCATAGTTTTCATATGCGAGCTAAGGTGAAACTTTAACATCTATAATCCAAATAAGTGTCCAGATTATGTTGTAATATAGTAGTTTAAATCTATTGGTTTAGGAAAGCAAAAGATTACCATGTCAGGTTACCATCCAACAACATTAAATATTGGTTGAAATGAGGGTGTGGGTGGTTAGATTTTGGACACACTTGACTAGCACAGCATTGTCTGAAGACTTGTGGAACTGTGCTCCATGGGTTGTCCAGCCATCCCATCAGTAATCAATATACTAAGAAGGAACCTGCTTCTCCAATAGTAAGATGATTTTGGAGCCATAATCTTGGATCTTTATCTTATTTCTGCTACTAATAGAATCTAACCATTTAAGATCTCGTCTGTTGTTTTCACGCCCTTTCGGCGGAATCTCTATTTACTATGCTACTATTTTTGGCAATCATCAAACAATTCAATACACCCAACGCAACCTAAGCTTAGCCCAAAGCTTCCAACTAAAGCCAATCATCTTAACTCGTAGTAGGGCTATTGTCAAAGCCCAATCGCAAATATTTACAACAGTTTGGTTCACCTGAATAGGAGTACAGTAAAACCAATGTTTGGTTGGAATGAATCTCATTCCATGGAGTGACCTATTACCACTTTATTACATGCAGTGTTGTAATAGTCATTCTTTTGAGGATATCTAAGAATGGCTATTATAGGTCTCCACCGAATAGAAAAATATATATATAAAATTTTATCCTCATAAAAAACCAATCACAAGCCCAACAAAAAAGATAAAGAAAAGGATGAAGAAGAGAAGAGTGGCTGACTCTGACATTGGAGACAAAATTCACAGGAGAAAATAATAATAATTAAGTTTTAAACTCCCAAAAAAAATCATAAAATTTACCATGCTCTTCAAAACACAAGCATGCAAACACCACAAAAACATGCATGTTCCTCAAAACACAAACTCTCGTATGGTGTTATTACAATCGACGGTCATGTGGATCTTGTAGATGAAAGAAAAACAAAGATAGAAAAAGAGGGAAATCTTCATGGATTTTGGTTGTATTATTCAATTTTTTTTTTTTTTTTGAAAAAGGACAACCAAAAAATGGGGGAATAGATTTCTAGATTTTTTTGAAAAGGGGACTATAGATGAGTTTGGATGAGCGATTAGATGCGGTGCGTTTAGTTTAATTTTGTGTAACACCTCAAAATTTTGAATATTTGGTTTGTTAAATTTTAAGTGGTTAAGGGTTTGGATTGTATGTTAGAGGTCTTGAGTTTAAATCTATTTTTTGGGAAAATTCAATTATTTTTGCTCTTAGTTTTACCTCTATTTATTCAGCTTAAATATTATTTTCCTTCAACTTGTGATAAAATGAGCTTATTAGTTAAGTGACAAGGTATTAGCTTATTGTTAAGTTAAAATCCCTACAAGAGCAAGCAAAAATAATTTTTGTTATTATTCAATCTGTTTCACATGGTTAAATTTGTTTGGTTGACTTTTTTCTTTTGCTTTGCTGTAAAGCAAGATCTTTCTTAATGATGAGTACGATTTCGAGATGGTTGTTTTATTGGATTTGTAGTAAGTGGGATTGTCTGATGGTTGCTACTTTTGGTTGGTTTTCTGGTACGAAATAAAAAACTTTCTTATTGTAAAGCAGGATTGTGAGTTAGTTGATACTTTTGTTGGTTTTCTTGTCTAAAAACCAAAGCTTTCTTGTTATAAGATAGGATCATGAGACGGTTGCTCTTAGTTGTTTAGTTTGTTTTCATGTATGGATCCAAAGCTTTATTCGTGCAAATAAGGATTATGAACTAGTTACTTGATTGGCTATGCTTGAGCTTGAGTAAGTTACAAGATTTCTTGTTGCATTTAATTTGAGACTTTTGGCTCAAAATATTATAAGGCATCCATGAAGGTGGATATCATTGTGGCAAAAATAAAAAACCATAACTTAAGTTTATTGAAATATTCTAAAAGTTCTATCTAGAGCTTGACATGTTGAGGTGGTTGAGTTATGATTTTTACTCAATTTTCACAAATGATGCTAATTATGTTGGAAAAATCTGATTACGAATATGGTTTATTGTTACAATGAAAGTTTAAAAATTTTCAAAACTGATTTGGTTTGTGATATTTATAGTATTAAACATTTTTGTAACACCCCTTACCTAACTTGACTGTCGGGTCCGAACTATAGGATGTCACATTCGTTGCTGGATAAACTACCATCAAACATAGCGTAAATAAATGATTCAAACATTCAATCATATCATAAACACGTTCACATTATGATACACAGTTAAATTTGAACCTTAATTGTAACACCTTATACCCAGTTTGGTCACTTGACCTGAGCTATAAGGTATTACAATTGTTAAACATCATTATCATACAATAAATCGACATAAATAATCAACCACATCATAAAACATTAATAATACAAGTAATATATCATTTTCAAGCAAAGATCGAGCCTTAATCGAGCTTACAAAGCTCTTAAACCAACCTAGGAACAAATTTGGACTAATCTAAAAATTTTATGAAAAGATATGTAAAAAGTGAAATCAAAGGTCACATAGCCATGTGGCTAGGCCGTGTAATGTTATGACATGGTCTTGTTGCCTAACTGTGTAACAGGCTGATGCCGCGTAATCCTAAGTCACATGGTCGTGTCACCAGGTCGTGTAACAGACTGTGGCCATGTGGATCAACCTGCACCTAAATTCAACAGACCACATGGTCGTGCCCCGCACCCGTGTATGGCACACAGCCGTGTGGTAGGCCGTGTCACAGACCATGTACACCTAAACATGCCTTCTAAACTAAGCAATCACGCCTAGGTTCACTTATGTCATAAGTCATGCAATTCTAACCATTTTAACCTATTCAAATGCACCAAGAACCTGCCAAAATATACTAAATAACATACAAGAAACATCCAACCTAAGTGCCTAACCAATATACCATCATTGGCACCACAATTCAAACATTTTCATTAACCAATCAAGCATAAACATACCTAACATTTCATGCTTATTAAATCATCAAATCAACATCACTTTCTCATGACCACATTCATCAAACAAAGATCACCTATTAACCAAATACATAAGCAACAATTAATAACCAAGATAACATGATAGATACCAAATGGGCTTATACCAACACAAGCTACCGAAACAATCATTATAACTTACAAACTTGTACACTTAGTTCATATACCAAATGGCACAAAACATAAACAAGTACTTATAAACATACATTTTCAAAACCCTATTTATATGCCACTTATAATTGGGCCAAAATAAGTAAATAGCTACCAAAAGACTTGGTGAATAGCGTGATCTCCAAAGACTATTCAATCGATAGCTTGAATCCGACAATCTACATGGAAGAAAATGAAATGAGGTAAGCTTACCTAAAGCTTAGTAAGTTCATAAAACTAAACATCACATACATGTCATCTAAGATATACATTTTAAAATTTACATATAGCTAGTATTCCTTGTTTCTCATTTCCTACCATATCAAATGGTTAGATATGAACATATAACATCATCAAGATCTTAAGCTAGCATCACTCACATGCCAAATAACCATTAATAAGAATATAACCTTTCATACTATAAGATTTCATTTCTATTCATTTCATTAACTGTTTTACCTGGAGAACTATAGTAAATTAACTTTGGATACACGGTAAATAATGCTCACACAAGTTGCCAATGGGGACATTAACCATTACTCGATGTTGCTCACACAAGCTATTAAGAATATGCAACAAATGCTAGATTCTAGCATCGATATGGTATCCACCACCGGTACATAGTGCTTGATAGTATAACACTGACACAAAGTGTATGATAACTGTAACATCTGTACAAAGTACCTGATAACTATAATCACCAGCACATAGTGTCTGAAACACCCTAATAACATGTCATTTGTATCCTAATCATTCACTAAGATCACATGGGCCTTAACTCATATATCATAATCTTTCCATCTTTATAACATAATACCATGTTCAACTTAATCATATACCCTTCATATGTTTGTACAATTCAATTCATATATAGACATTTACCATGTTTTACAAATCAATCCTTCATTTTCTATTTTCATTACTTACCTCAAAACACCATGTCAAATATATGTATATTCACATATGAAATTTGAATTTAAACAATCAATAACCTAATAAAGAACTTACCTAAACAAAACAACAACAGAAACCACACCAGGGATTACTCGAGACTGTCATATTTTTTCACGTGGCTATCGGCCAGTTGATCCGTTTCTTGATTTATATATAATAATTTAGTGCAATTAACCAATTCAAATACTTTAAAATATCCAAATTCATATATTTGACCTTTTAACAACATTTTGCATTATTACCCTAAATATTTTCCTTTTATTCAATTTAATCCCTAAAACCAAAACTTACACATTTATTAAAATTAAGCCCAAAACTCTTGTGTCCAATTCTATATAGTCCATTAAAAGCTTATAAATAATTAAAATTTACAATAATTACATGTTAAATTAAATATTTATCAATTTAGTACTTGAACTCAAAACTAACTAAAATTTATTTACAAATAGTCCTATTTAGCAACCAAACTCTTAGATCTGTCATTCAACTTCATTAACATCTAAAAACCCTTAATGAAAATTTTCAAAACCTTTAAAAACTTTACAAAATAGTCCCTCAGTTAGCAAGATTAAGCTATAATGATCTCAAAAACATAAAAATTACTAAAAACGAGCTTGAAAAACATACATACAATATGTAAAAGCTTGGCCAAAACCTAGTGTTCTTTATCAATGGAGAAAACTATGGTAAAGGTTAAAAAGATGAAAATAAAATGGCTATTAAACTTTATTTTAATCTTATTACATATTAATGATATTTTAATATAAATTAACTTATAATTTTATGTAAAAATTAATTAATAACCGTCCTCTTAAATTACTTAAGGTTTAATTACCTTTTAAAACCCCACTTCATGTTTTTTATAACCATTAGGCACATATAAACTAATAGAAATTAACTTTTCAACTTTTTATGATTTAGTCATTTTACTTAATTAACTATTCAAACACCAAAATTATTAGACCAAATTTTAATATGACAATCTAATGACCTCGAAAATATTAAATGAATAATATTTACTAACTCTCTAGTCGGAATTGTGGTCTTGAAACCACTATTTTCGACACCACTAAAAATAGGTTGTTACGTTAATCGAGCTTACGAGGGCTCATTTATTGAACTGAACATGAAATAGGACCAAATTGTAAAGTTTTGAATGTTAAGGGTCGACGCGTGACGTCACGTCTCCACGTCGTGATGTCGCCAAACAGTTTGTCACATCATGACCTCGGGACACTTGACGTCACGACGTGACTCACTATCGACTGACCTTACGACGAAGAATGTTGCTCATTGGGACGTGGACTCTGTATTTGGTAGAAATAAATCATTTGGTACCTATTTCAAAACTCACAACTAAACCTATTAAAGAACATTTCATTTGATCACTTAAGAACATGCCAAATACATACATTTCCTACTAAAACATGTCATTTACCAATTCAAAATGAGTTCAACTATTACAAATCATATAAATGCCTTCCAAACCAAGCAATACCAAACTTATCTATGCCAAATTCATACTCAAATATGCCTAATAGTTCTAGCATCACTGTTCATATCCTTAACAAATGAATCATCACATTGCTCATCATTCAAACCTAAACAATTCGATATCATTTCATCTAACAAATTGGCTATGAAACTTCAAGCATTACCAATGCTATACCATATAAAAACATGTCATTTCAAACATCGTACATTTCTCAAACATATCAACAAAAATATGCCATTTCAAATAGGCACCAACCATTACCAAATCATGCATTTGAACCATATATCAAGGTAACATTTAAACTTCAATTATAGCATACTAGGTACTGGTAAAACAAGCTTACACAAGTATACATATTCACATATAGATACATACACTTCAAAACACCTAAATACATGCCACAACTCCAGACTTAAAATGATCAAAAAGCTACCCATTCAAAAACGGGATAGTGTGAGCTTCAATGTCGATCCGACTTGACTTGTTCCACAAGGTGATCTAAAAAAAAAAAAAAAGGAAGACAACAAGATAAGCATATACGATGCTTAGTAAGTTCAAATAAAAACTAAAACTTATTTTTATCAATTAAACATAACAATTATTCAATAAGCTATCAAATTGTCTTTCCTTAGCACTTGAATACATATTTATACATGTAACAACATTTCAAATCGAAAATGTTAGATACAATCTCAAATCATAATACCATCAACATTTAAAACATAATCACTTAGCAATCTACATATCAAATTTCATCAATACCATTTCATTTTCAATTCATAATCTAATTTCCATTTTCAGTCGTTTTGTCACATTCCAAAATTTAACCTTATAGTTTCAAGTTAGTGAACTGGGTTTTGTCGATTTGGGGAGAGATTAGTTCTAAAAAATTAGATCTAAAATTAGGTTCAAGAATTTAAAATTAAGTAACTAGAAAATATTTTCCTTAAAATGGCTTTCAAAATAAAAAATAATTTTAAAATGAAACAAGGAAAAAAATTTTAATTAAAAATGACTAATTTGAAAATGGGGCAAAGTTGAGAGTGGCCCAGAAGGAATTTGACCAAAAATAAAAAAAGTTGGGATTTGGAAGAATTTTTACGCGTGAGCCACCGTTCTTCACTCTTGTTTGTTTGTTATTTGAAAATTTTGCAAACATCAAAACTCTCTATTAACTCTCAAATCAAACTCTTCAATCTGATTTTCCTTTCTCCCAAACTCCAAAATCTCTTTCAATATTTATGAAAACTATAAAAATGTCACCAATTTCTTCATTATTTTTCTATTGGATTGTCACGAAATTCAATCTTCGGTTCGTTTTTCTTCACCAAGCAAGGTAAGACTCTATTTCTTGACTATGTTTTCATGTATCCTATTTTTTTACAAATAAAGGTTTGATTCTTTGGAATGAGTTTTTATGAGTTTAATGGATTATATCGAAAATTGAGGTCAATAATGGTGAAATTCGAATTTCCAAACTAAAATTTGGTTTCTAAGTGATTTTGAACTTATTTTGATTCGATTAAAAGGTTTCTAATCTTACTTTTACCAATCATTAAGAGATTTGAAAGATTAAACGATTTTTTTCAAGATTTTCATGAACGTTGAAATTTTCAAAATTTTAAATATAGATTTCTAGGTATTTTAACGGTTTAGATCTGTTCTAAAGTGAATAATTAGATATATAGAATCGATTTCAAGCAACGAAAACAAGATTGAATTAAGAAATAAAAGTTTCAGCTTAAGTAGTCGAAATTTTTAGGTTAAGAGGAGCTACATTGTATTTCTGCGTTTTTTGTATGAAAAGTCTCGGATCTATCCAAGCCCTCTACGAGTAAAGTCGAAAGGCAAGGCGAAACTTGTTTAAGCTTTCGACTAGGAAGCGAAAGCAAGATCGGTGGGTGTTCCAGAGTCACTACTAGTATGCGCAATTCATAGTGTTAATCGGTGGGCTTAGGATTAGCCTAAACCCCATCCTAAAATTCGAAAGTAAGTATTTCCTATACATTTTGCCTTGTTTGTAAAATCATGCCTAAGTAGGATGAGTTGTGCTATATGATGCTAATGCAAAAAGTAATATGTGAAAATATATTAATGTGATATGTGAACTACTGATTTTTAATGCACACCTATGAGGTTTGATATATGACAGCTCAATGAGCACTATTGTGGCACTTGTGAGTGCAATTAAATGTGTACCCGATAAGCATGTGTTGTGTATGAGGTTGTGATGTGAAACTGATGAATATGAACAGAGGTTATGTGTAATTTTGGATATTTTGGCCTTGTGAACTCTTGAAATTATTAGGTATAGTTGACATGTCATAGGATTGTAAGTACTCACCTTTGTGTTTTGTGATCAGCGATTGAGGCCTTGGGATAGGATGGAGAGATAAAGGCATGTTGATTTATGCTTCATTCAACGGGATATGTTTGGTGTGTTGGAGAGTGTTTTGCTTAATGCTACACTTGTTGGGACATGTTAGACTCTTTGAGTCATTTGTGTGATGGAGATCCGTTTATCCAATATGTGGTGATTGAGTCCACATATATGTTTCATAGTCTCAAGATGTCAATTTATCATTATTTGAAATATATGAGCTATGATGTTTGTGATTATATGTAAAAATATATTCTAAACTCGTGAGATAATGAAGCATGAAAATGATTCTTTGACTTGATGAAAATGAGTTTACGAATGTGCCTTAGTATGCTCTTGCTTAACTTATGCTATTGTGTACACTTAGTAATAGTTCTGAACATTCACTGAGCTTGTTTAAGCTCACACTCTTCACTTAAATTCTGCTGATAGGTAGCGCATTCAGGGAGTGTGAAGCGGCTAAGAAAGTGATCCATTCAAGGCATAGCATTTGAATATGTTTTTTTGGTTCAAACACTTGAAAATAAAGGCAATTTGGGATTACATTTGGGTCTATACCTTTTGAACTGTTATTTTGGATTTGGAACTAAGATTTGTGTTTACTTTTGTTATGGATGATGCACATTATGCTTGCTTGATATACTTATTTTTAAAGAGGCTGTGAAGTGGTTGAAATGTGATTTAATGGATAGAATAATATACTACAACTTTTAGCATGTTTCAATTGACCAAATAGTTCATTTTGTGCATATTCTTTAGAAAAGCATGGTATGTCGGTTTGGTAAGTTGAGTATTTGCTTTTGAGCCTAAAGATATATGCAAGTATGTATTGTTTCTTTGTATGTCAAATTATGCTAAGATATGATATAGTATGTTTAAACCTATTTAGAATGTTTATTGAAACGCAGTATGACTTGTGTAGACTGAGTTTAGACCTTCAATACACAAAATGGTAAGTGAGGAAGTGCCCAAAACACAAAATTGCAGGTTGTTGGACTCCTATTGCAGAATATGTAGTCGACATTGTGACGTCATTCAAATGATGTCGTGGCAAGAAGGTGATGTCGAAACAACCAAAGTCAAGTCGTCATGATGAGGAACCTATCCCAGATCATGTCGAGACGAGGTAAATCGTGTGTTCACGACGTGACTCACTGTTTGTTTTGGGATCACGTGTGTTCACGACGCGACTCAATCTAGTCCTAAACTTTATGTTATGAAATTGGATGGCCAAAATGCTATGAAATGCTTTGAAAATATGCATGATTGAGATTTATATGATTAATTTCATAAATTTATGTTTAATTTTATGCAAAGATGTTCCAGGTATTTCACTAAATTTATGAATTAGTCCTTGAATCTTCGTTTAAAATCAAATGAGCTTTACTTGACGGGTTTAACCGATTCTTTTAATTTTGTCTCCGTTAAAACTCTATTGTAAGTATGAATGTCTAATTTGATGTTTTTCGAGCAATCACATGATAAATGTAAATTAAAGGGATTACCCCTGATTGATGTATTTATGTTTATGTTAGAGAGCATGACTCTAGGTTTACTTTCTATTAACGATTGACTGTTAAGCATCTATTTGTATTTGTATGGTGTGATTGGTGGTTTTATGATATGATTGATGGTTGGTGAAGTGAGTCACGCAAGTGGCTAATGTGAAGTTTCAGATTTGGGCCGGATTATTCCAGTTGGATTTGAGGTGCTACACATTTAAACTTCATCCAGTGGAACTATAGTAAAACAGAATTAGATACACGAGAATATAATGCTCACACAAGCTGACATTGCTCACACAAGTTAATAGTATATTATTGAGATTGCCCGTTGGGCTAAATCTACGATATATATAAAATTTGAGGATCTAAAACAAAATCTAGATATCATTATAACACGTAAAATCCTTGATTTACCGCATGTAAAACCCTAATGGTATGTTATACTTATTTTAACCTTTTAATAAATATACACGAGCATCATTTTCGTGTTATATCATTACCAATCTCTATAATTATTCACAATTTAATCATATATTGTAAAATATCATAATATTCATTTATGAATTATAAAATAAACCAACGCTTGTATTTACTCCTGGTCCATTTCAATATAGTTAAAATTTATATCATTTACAATTCAATCCATTTTAATACCTAATTGTCAAATTTACTAATTCTATCCAATTTGAATATATAAATAAATCAGAACCCAAATCAACATAAAATAAAATAAAATAATAAGTTCCATATGAACTTACTTGACAAAACAACAAACGAACAAGTTTTTAAGGACTAGTAAGCAATTTTGCCTTTTTCTTGATTATTTTTGGTTTGGTTCAATTTTGATTTATACAATAATTCGGTTCAAATTATAAATTCCAAACATTTTATAACATCCTATTATATACTTGAATTAGTACAAATTTATTTTTTGAATGCCCCTAAAGTTTTACATTTTAATCAATTTAGTCCTTAAAACTAAAATTGTTATATCTTTCAATTTTGAACTTCGGTTTAAAAAACGATCTCAATTACATCCTTCTATGTCCCTCCATATCTATTATTATGGAAATTTCACATCAATTTTATGATTTATACACTTTGGTCCTTTTGAAAAAAGCTAATAATTAAACTTTACAATCTAGTCCTTTTTACATCTAAGCTTAAAATCTATCATTTTAACACAAATTTTTTTAAGAACTCATCAATGGCAACTTTCAGAACCTTTAACAATTTTCCAAATTGATACATGACCTAGCTAAATCAAGCTCTTTAGACATCAAAAACATAAAAAAACTACTAGAAAATAACTTAATTGAACATACCAATTTGTTGTCGAAATTTTGAAAGCTTGAAACCCTATTTTATTTCTTTTAGAATCAACAAGGAAGATTAATAAAAAATGGCATTGTTTTTATTTAATTTATTTATATACTTTATCTATAAGTTAATTAACCATAATTAATTAATTTGAACTATAATGGAATAGTCTTAATCAATATTTGGATTTTCACTAACATCTACCATCATTTGAAGCAATTAAAATGTAACAACCTATACTAGACCTTATCGCCGGGCCCGGGTACCAAATGTCACAATCAAACCGTATCACTTAACAACCTTTCTAACTTGATTATTTCAACCCTTATTTACCACACAACTTTATTGTGATTTCTTAGATAACAACATGTTTCAAAAATTAAACTTCAAATAGAGTTTCTATTATACAACTATTAAGGTTCTTACAAACATTCCGCCTTATTGAGCATGTATATATATTTACAGAAACCGGAACTTAAAATTTGTAAAAAATTTCACTTATTTGAACCCCGAGGCGTAGCCTCTAAAGGTGCCCCTCTACATACATGATACAGCTATGACACCATTCGCGTGGACTTGGCGGTGTCTGGCTTCCACATGATCCTTGAGTCATTCATTGACCCTGCATTCAAGGTAAGAATTTGACCACCTCTGGACGTACCAAAGTCCAGAGTAGAAATCCCGTAGAAAATATGTGAAAAAGCGGTATTCGTAAGTATATGGGTCAGGTTGTAATACAGTTTCAACGGAGTAGGTAAGTACTCCGATGATCGTACCCAATGGAGATGAGATTTAAATTAATTATAATCTAAGCATAAATAGATCTAATTACTACTCTAATTGAATTATAGTACGAAAAAGTAAACGAAGGGTTTTTGAATAAATTATAAAATAATAAGAAAGGAAATAAAAGTAAATAGATGAAAACAACAAATCCAATAATCAAATATGAATCAAATTTGGGCATGGGTGATTAGCTCACTTTGGTAGTCATAGTCAACTGTTGTCTAGGGATCTTCTTGTTCAATCAATTAGTTAATACCCCAGCAGGATCTTTTAATACGTCCACTGAAATACTGAATCAACAAGAACTACTTATTTTTGACCTCACAGTCCAGACCGATTTAGGGTTAAGGGATTCACGGATAGGCAATACTAAGTTTTGGTTAATTCACACATTAATGACTTCCTAGGTTGTCAAACCTAGGGTTTAGATTCTTCCTTTCTTGGACAGCTGATCCGTTAAGAAATCCCTACAAAACAGTTAATTATCTATACCTCCACTCGCTAATCTCCCACAAAAGGATTAGTTCCTCGTGAATCTAATAAACAATATAGACTTGAATGAAAGAATGAACAAAAAGAACAATTCAAGAATAGAGTTTAGAATAAGCCTGATTCGTATTTAGTGTAGAATCCTCACAAAGTTTGACAATAATTTTAGAATCTAACTTCTTCACCAAAAGTAAATAACAAGAACAGGAATCTAAAACCTAAGAAAAGAGATAACTAAAGACTAAATCTATTGAGAAAATAATACAATCTTAAAAAGTGTCCATAACATGTGTTAGCTGACCCTATTTATAGACTTAGAATGGTCGTCATCTTTAACCTTAGGTCAGCTGACGTTATCGAACTTAAAGTTGCATTTATGGACTAAAATGCCATGGCTCGTATTAATTTCCCGTACTGAGGCGATGTCACGACATATCAGGTCATGTGTCGCAACATCGAAGACAGTATGCTCAGCTTCAGGGTGTCTTCAAAGGCATGTCGTGACATCCTCAGGTTGTGTCACGACATTGAAGGTAGTTTTGGACTTTTCTTATTCTGCTCCCTATGTTGCGACATTGCATGCTCTGTATTGCAACCTAGCCGCCAGTATTGAGTTAATACACCTTCTAATGGTCTCTTAAACACTCACAAAATATATTAGTTCACCCGTAGGCCTCATTCGGCCCCTAAGGTCAATAAAAGACTCAAATTACACATTTATGAAACTTAACTAAACTTACTGAAATGTAATTAAAATGCAACTAAAATGCTTATGTTCAAGGTCCTAAAGTGTGAATACTAGTTTAATCTACTACACCGAATTACGATAGATCAGAATTAGGCGTAAGTTCGAAAGAACTTAGTGAGATCCTCTATAGCAGTATTCATAGAAAACTTTAAAATTTTCGATAAATAAGATTTAATGTACAGAATTAAAACTCCATGCGTATCTTAGAAGATTTCACAATTTTACTAGCATAGACGATGCCCATGCGTTCTCTGAACGAATCGTTGAAGGACATATTGGGTTGATTTTGTAACACCCCTAACCCGTATCCGTCGTCAGACTAGGGTTAAGAGGAATTACTAATCATTTCCGAACATATCAAACAATTTCACATTCCAACATAACAATTCACATTCAATGAGTCCCTTAAATAGGTCAACAAGATCTTAAACATGCTTTAGAATAGGGCCGAGACTAAATCGAACACATATGAAAATTTCTTAAATTCAAACATTTTTCTAAGTTACAGAGGTCACACGCCCGTGTGAGTAGGCCGTGTACCTCACACGGCCTCGGACACGCCCGTGTATCCAAGCCGTGCAAAACAGGGCATACATACTGACTTGTTCACACGGCCTGAGACACGCCCGTGTGCCTCACTCGTGGTTGACACTGACTTGCACCTCATGGCCAGTCACACGCCCGTGTGTCCAGCCCGTGGTCGAGTCTGACTTGAACCAAATTACAAACTTGAAAGACACGGTCGAGCCACACGCCCGTGTGCTTAATCGTGCGGGCAATTATAGGCCATTTTCAAAGCCAAACTTGCCTCCCACACATTGAATTACCTACAAGCCTCAAATCAATACCAATTCATGCCTCAAAATGCTACCAAACATACCAATACAAGCATCAATCCATCATCAACCATACCATCTAAAACCATACTCAATCTCATCTCAAATAAATCCATCTAAATACAAATTTCACATCCTAAATCATACTAACCAAGCATCATACAATTCATATCATAATCCCACATTTAAACCTCATTTCTCAACAACCAAACTAAGCATGAAACATACCATATTCATCAGTCTCCATTTGATACCACATTCATTATTTACATAGCTCATACATAATAACCAAAATCATCTACCTTTCAAGCCATATCACATGGCAAGATCCAACATCTCAAAATACACCATATCTACTAACCTATACATGCCATATACCACATATGTACGTCTTACAAAAGTACCAAAATAGATAGTCGATAGTGTGATAGAGCCGCTGATGATCCCCGAATCCAAGCTAGCTTTGCTAACACTGTAAAACAGAGAAACATATCACACAGTAAGCTTAAGAGCTTAGTAAGTTCGTAACATAATACATTCAATTTAATAGCTTAATTACAATGCACAAAGTGAATCCAACATATAGATCAACTCTCAATTGTTCACATCATATCATCCATAGCTAATATGCTCACTCAACCATTCATAAATTCATAAACAATCTCATCAACCACAAAGGTTCAATACATACCTTAGCCAACACATAGTTACTAACCATCCATGCTAATTCATGCTCCATATTGCATTTTCAATCAACCTTTGTTTTTCATTAAGTTTAATCGCACACCTAGTGCCAAATTCTTAGCCGAAGCTTAATTGTCATCGCACACTTAGTGCCTATACTTTAAATCGACTTATCTCGGTTTCGCACACACAGTGCCAAATCAATAAGCCGAAGCTTTTATGATTTCGCACACACAGTGCTAATCTTCTCTGTCTCGTTTCTAATTTCGCACACTTAGTGTAACATCCCAGTTTAGACCTTAGTAGGAATAGTGGTTTGAGACCACAAATCCGAGGTCAAAATGTTAATTTAATATTATTTTTGTGTGAATAGTATGTGACATGGTCTGCATAAAAATTCTGTGTGATGATTTGATTGTTTTAGTGTCGAATTAAGATAAATGATTTAATCGCGTAAAGAGTAAAAGCTATGTGCTGATTTATAATTACTTAAGTATTGTTGTCTTATTAATGTGGGGGCCTTAGAGGCAATTAGCCCAATTTTAAGATAGTGGGGTGTTAAATGACAAGATAACTATATTGATAATTTGTTTTATATGTTTAATGAAAGGGCAATTTGGTAAAAGGAAAATTAAGTTAATTATATGAAAAAAAAACATGAATTAGTGGAGTTCATGCTCGTATTTGCCGAAAATTGAAAGAAAAAGAAAGAAAATAAGCTTCCTAGGTTGCGGCTAAGACTTTGGCTAAATTAAGGTGAGTTTTGTCTTCAGTTTTTGGTGATTTCTACGTTTTTGTAATCGTTGCTTCTTCTACTATCAAGCCCATGTTGTAATTTTGTGAATTGATGATGTTTTTGTGATGAGCCATTGATGAATGTTTGAGCTATGTGTTAGTTGATATTGAAATATGAGAGCTTAGTGTTGGGTTAGCATAGTTTGTATTTGGATTTTTGGTGAAATTGAATATATTGGGCTAAATTGAGAAAAATGGAAAGTTGAGGGACTAAATAGAAAATTTGATGAAATATTTGGACTTATATAATCCCTAGAGAGTTTCAGCCAAGCATGTGAATGTGTGGAATTTGTGAATTTGATGATTTTGTGAGATAGGGACTAAAGTGTCGAAATGTGAAAATGTGAGGGCTATTTTGTAAAATACCCTAAATATGTGTGTTTGGATTAAAATGAATGATTTGATGATTAAATGGATTGAATTTGAATGTGTATAGACCAAGAATGGAGAGGTTCGGATCGAGATCGAGGTAAAGACAAAGTGCTCGATTAATCGACCGTTTCGGCATTTTGACATCCAAGTAAGTTCGGATATAATACTAGTTGTAAACTTTCTCTATGTGATATAAATTGAATGGATGTATATGTATCTATGAGATTTGAAATGCTATGTGCTGAATTGAGATAAAGGGACACTAAGTGTGTGAAATTTGAAACGAGAAAGAGATGATTGGCACTGTGTGTGCGAAAAGATAGAAGCTTCGGCTTATCGACTTGGCACTGTGTGTGCGATACCGATATAAGTTTGGTTTAATATATTGGCACTAAGTGTGCGGTGATGATTATGTTTCAGTTATGAAATTGTCACTAAGTGTGCGAATAAACCAATGGAATAGCAAGGGTTGAACGAGAGGTAATATCGAACAATTGAGTAGCATAAATGGTAAGTAACTATGTGTTGATCAAGGTACGTTTGAACCTATATGGTTGATGATAGATTTAAGAGTTGAATGAATAGATAATTGGGTATGATTAGAGTTGGTATTGATTGCATATTTTAAATTGCTAAATTGGTATGCTTTTAGATGGCAATATGTGCATGAGATGTTTGGTTGATTGGCTTGTAGGTTTGACCCTAAGTGGGTGGCATGTTGGCCTTGCAAAAATGGCCTATAATGCCGCACGATTGGGGAACACGGGCGTGTCTTAGACCGTGGGTAAATTGGTAGAATATGGCTTAAACTGCACACGGCCATAGCACGGGCGTGCCTACAAGTCGTGTGAGAAATGGCAGTATATGGCCTTATAGGACACGACCTTAGCACACGGGCGTGCTTGTTAGCCGTGTTGATTTTGGCAGTATGTAACCATGAGGAGGTCACATGAGTGTGTCATGTAGCCGTGGGAGAGGCACAGCCTACCCCCACGGGCGTGTCTCCCCTGTATTCTAGAAAAGTTTCAGTTTTTCATGAAATTTTATATGTGTTTCAGTTTAGTCCTTACTCGGTTTATAAGCATGCTTAGGGTCTTGATGACTCGTTTAAGGGACACTATGATTGTATACGAATGTGTTTGATGATGATTGACTTTGTGTCGTGAATGCGATGTAAAATGATCCTATTATTCGGTAATGCCTCTAAACCTTATTCCAGCGACGGTTTTGGGTTAGGGGTGTTACATTTTATTGGTATCAGAGCTACGGTTTAGTCGATTCTTGGACTAACATAACGTGTGTGAGTCTAGCTATACATGCCATATTGTGAAATTGAGATAGTGTGATGAAATCTGACAGTTGAAATGTGTTTTAATATAGTAATGGATCCCGATCGAGCAATTGCTGATGATGTAGAGACTAATGCGCCTGCTCCCGCTCAAGGGACAGCACCGGCCACATCAAGGCCAAATGATAGCGGTGAGAAAGGTGAGGCTAAGCAAGCCTTCTTCCGTATGATGAGTGAATGGTTTTCAAAATTTGTTAGAACAAATTCGACTACTCCACAACCTCCACCCCCGCAAGTACCTATTGTGCCACAAGTTGTAGATCCAATTAGATTGAATAAACCACCTGTAGACAAGATTCACAAGTATGGGGCCAAAAGTTTAGGGCCACAGTTGATGATGATGCTGAGCGAGCTGAGTTTTGGCTCGAGAATACCCTTCGAGTATTTGATGAGATGTCGCTGAACCCTAATGAGTGCATTAAGTGTGCAGTTTCCTTGTTGAGAGACATGACTTACAATTGATGGAAAATATTGATATCTGTGGTTCCGAGAGAGAGAATCACCTGGGATTTCTTTCAAGTGAGTTTAGAAAAAAGTATATCAGCCAACACTTCATTGATTAGAAATGTAAGGAGTTTTTAGAGCTAAAACAAGGCCGTTTGTCTGTTGTTGAGTATGAACGAAAATTCATGCGATTGAGTCAATATGATAGAGAGTGTGTTTCTACTGAAGCTACTATGTGTAAACATTTCGTAGAGGGATTGAATGAAGACATAAAGTTGTTGGTTGGGATACTGGATATAAATGAATTTTTTGTACTTGTGGAGAGAGCATGCAAAGCTGAGAAACTCGGTAAAGAAAAGAAGAAAGCCAATTTTGAGGCTCGAGATGAAAGAAAGAGATCGATGAATAAATTTTGTCAGTCTTCTTCAAAGAGATATAGAGATGCCAGCAATCGTTCAAATGCTTCGTTTGTTATCCTAATAGAGATCGTTCGAGACAGAGTACTGGTTTACGAATTCAAGCTCTGAATGAGTCAAGTGTGGGCAGTGTTAAGAACAACAAGCCCGAATGTAAACAATGTGAGAGACGACATGTGGGAGAATACTGGGGTAGGTATAACAACAGAACATGCTATAAGTGTGGATCTCGAGATCATTTTATTTGAGATTGCCCAAAGATAGTTGAAGAATAAAATGTTCAGAACGAAAGACCAAGTAATGTGATGACGTAAGTAGATCACCCAGAGCATCGAAATGTGAATGAAAGCGGAGGGAACGATCGATCTGTTGTAAGGTCAGAAGCAAGAGCACCTACCCGAGCCTATGTTATACGTGCACGAGAGGAAGCATCATCTCCAAATATCATCACCGGTACTTTCACTTTATTTGATACTGATGTCCTTACATTGATAGATCCAGGATCAACTCATTCTTATGTGTGTATGAATTTAGTATCGAATAAGACTCTACCTGTTCAGTCTACTGAATTTGTGATTAGAGTATCAAACCCCTTAGGCAAGTGTGTTTTGGTGGATAAGGTGTGCAAGAATTGCCCGTTGATGTTTTATGATTTATGTTTCCCGGTTAATTTGATGTTGCTACAATTTGATGAATTTGACATAATTCTGGGAATGGACTAGCTTACTTTGCATAATGCCATTGTGAATTGTAAGAGAAAGAATGTTCAATTGAAGAGTCAGAATGGTGAGATAGTTCGAATTGAGTCTAGTGATATGAAAGGATTACTAGCTGTTGTATCTGTGATGAAAGCTATGAACTATGTGAGAAAGGGCTGTGAAGCTTATTCGGCGTACGTGATTGATACAAAAGTGTCGAAAAGGAAAGTTGAATCGTGCTCGTGATATGTGAGTTTCGGATGTGTTTCGGAAGAGTTATCGGGTTACCTCTAATTAGAAGTTGAATTTGGTATTGAGTTAGTGCCGGAAGCGCTCCTATTTCGATAGCTCCATACAGAATTGCACCAACAGAATTGAAAGAGTTGAAATCTCAGTTGCAAGAATTGACCAACGGAGGATTTGCACAACCTAGTTTTTCACCCTATGGAGCTCCTGTATTATTTGTAAAAAAGAAAGATGGAACTATGAGAATGTGTATTGATTATCGACAATTGAACAAAGTGACGATAAAGAACAAATATCCGTTAAATCAGATCGATGATTTGTTTGATTAGCTGAGAGAAGCTACAATATTTTCTAAGATAGATTTGAGATCGGGCCACTATCAGTTGAGAGTTAAAGAATTTGATGTGCCAAAAACTGCATTCAAACGAGGTATGGACATTATGAATTCTTAGTGATGCCTTTTGGACTAACAAATGCCCCTGCAGTGTTTATGGATTTGATGAATCGGATATTCAAATCATATTTGGATCGCTTCGTGGTGGTGTTCATTGATGATATTTTGAATTATTTGCGTGATGAGACGCAGTATGCCGAGCATTTGAGAATCGTGCTACAAACTCTGCGTGAGAAATAGTTGTATGCAAAGTTTAGCAAGTGTGAATTTTGGTTGCATGAGGTTAGTTTTCTGGGGTATATTCTATCAGCTACTGGGATACGAGTCGATCCGCATAAAATCTCTGCTATTTTGGAATGGAAGCCTCCGAGAAATGTTTCTGAAGTCTGCAGTTTTCTGGGACTAGCGGGATATTATAGACGATTTGTGAAAGGCTTCTCGATGATTACGACTCCTTTGAAAAAGTTGTCACAGAAGGATGTTAGATTCGAGTGGTCAGAAAAATGTCAACAGAGTTTTGAACAGTTGAAAGTGTTGTAAAGAGAAGCACCAGTGTTGATCCAACCCGAATCAAGCAAAGAATTCATAGTTTACAGTGATGCATCGTTGAATGGTTTGGGCTATGTGCTGATGCAAGAAGGAAAAGTCATCGCTTATGCTTCGAGACAGTTAAAACCGCATAAAAAGAATTATCCAACGCATGATCTTGAATCGGCTGCGATTGTATTTGCATTGAAGATTTGGCGTCACTATTTATTTGGTGAAAAATGTCATATTTATACTGATCATAAAAGTTTAAAGTATTTGATGACTCAAAAAGATTTGAACTTGCTACAGAGAAGATGGTTAGAATTGTTGAAAGACTATGAACTTGTGATTGATTACCACCCGGGTAAAGCTAATGTTATGGCTGATGCTTTGATTCAGAAATCGTTATATACCATGCGAGCTATGAGTAATCAGATAGATCTGTGTGATGATGATGCGGTTGTAGCTGAATTGAAAGTAAAACCATTATTTTTACAGCAGATTTGTGATGCTCAGAAAATTGATAATGAGTTGTTAGCAAAAAGAATTCAATGCAATTCAAATGCTGAATCAGAATTTCGAGTTGATAGTGATGATTGTTTGAGATTTAGAGACCGGATCTGTGTTCTGAGAAATTTAGAGCTAATTCAAATGATTTTAACCGAAGCTCACAATAGTCATTTGACTGTACATCCGAGGAGTACGAAAATGTATAATGATTTGAAACAATTCTATTGGTGGCATGGTATGAAGAGAGATATTTTTGACTTTGTGTCGAAATGTTTAGTTTGTCAGCAAGTTAAGGCTGAACATCAATTTTCGTCCTGTTTATTGCAACCAATTATGATTCCTGAGTGGAAATGGGAGAGAATTACCATGGACTTTGTGTCGAGTTTGCCCTTATCTCCGAGCAAGAAAGATGCAATCTGGGTGATTGTTGATAGATTGACGAAATCAGCTCATTTCATTCCGATAAGAACCGATTATTCTTTAGATAAGTTGGCTAAATTGTATATTGACGAGATTGTGAGATTGCACGGAGTACCGTTATCTATAGTGTCTGACAGAGATTCGAGATTTACCTCACAATTTTGGAAGAAATTATAAGATACTTTAGGCACAAGATTGCATTTCAGTACTGCTTTTCATCCACAAATGGATGGTCAATCCGAGCGAATCATTCAGATTCTCGAAGACATGCTGAGATGTTGTATACTTGAATTTAAAAGTACGTGGGAAAAGCATTTATCCTTGATTGAGTTTACGTATAAAAATAGTTTTCAATCTAGCATTAAAATGGCACCATATGAGGCTCTTTACGGTCAAAAGTGTCGAACTCCATTGTATTGGACCGAGCTGAGTGAGAACAAGATTCACGGGGTTGATCTTATAAAAGAGACTGAGCAGAAAGTGAAAGTAATTCGTGACAGTTTGAAAGTAGCCTCAGATTGTCAGAAGTCTTATGCAGATTTGAAACGAAAGGATATTGAATTTGAGGTTGGTGATAAAGTGTTTCTGAAAGTATCTTCGTGGAAGAAAATACTTCGACTTGGCAGAAAGGGCAAGTTGAGTCCGAGGTTCATTGGACCGTATGAGATCGTTGAACGAGTTGGACCGGTTGCTTATACATTGAGGCTTCCATCTGAGTTAGAAAAGCTCCATAATGTGTTTCATGTGTCAATGCTTCGACGGTACAGATCAGATCCATCTCATGTGATTGCTCCTACTGAGGTTGAGATTCAGTCAGACTTGTCGTATAGCGAAAAACCGATTCGAATTTTGGCACGAGACTAAAGAGTTGAGAAATAAGAAAATTTCCTTAGTGAAAGTACTGTGGCACAAACGCGGAATTGAGGAGGCTACGTGGGAGCCTGAAAACGTTATGAAAGAGCAACATCCTCATTTATTCATTGGTAAGATTTTCGCGGACGAAAATCCTTAAGGGGGGAGAGTTGTAACATCCCAGTTTAGACCCTAGTAGGAACAGTGGTTTAAGACCACAAATCTGAGGTCGAAATGTTAATTTAATATTATTTTTATGTGAATAGTATGTGACATGGTCTACATGAAAATTCTGTGTGATGATTTGATCGTTTTAGTGTCGAATTAAGATAAATGATTTAATCGCATAAAGAGTAAAAGCTATGTGCTGATTTATAATTACTTAAGTATTGTTGTCTTATTAATGTGGGGGCCTTAGGAGGCAATTAGCCCAATTTTAAGATAATGGGGTGTTAAATGACAAGATAACTATATTGATAATTTGTTTTATATGTTTAATGAAAGGGCAATTTGGTAAAAAGAAAATTAAGTTAATTATATGAAACAAAAACATGAATTAGTGGAGTTCATGCTCATCTTTGCCAAAAATTGAAAGAAAAAGAAAGAAAATAAGCTTCCTAGGTTGCGACTAAGACTTTGGCTAAACTAAGGTGAGTTTTGTCTTCAGTTTTTGGTGATTTCTACGTTTTTGTAGTCGTTGCTTCTTCTACTATCAAGCCCATGTTGTAATTTTGTGAATTGATGATGTTTTTGTAATGAGCCATTGATGAATGTTTGAGCTATGTGTTAGTTGATATTGAAATATGAGAGCTTAGTGTTGGGTTAGCATAGTTTGTATTTGGATTTCTGGTGAAATTGAGTATATTGGGCTAAATTGAGAAAAATGGAAAGTTGAGGGACTAAATAGCAAATTTGATGAAATATTTGGACTTATATAATCCCTAGAGAGGTTCGGCCAAGCATGTGAATGTGTGGAATTTGTGAATTTGATGATTTTGTGAGATAGGGACTAAAGTGTCAAAATGTGAAAATGTAAGGGCTATTTTGTAAAATACCCTAAATATGTGTGTTTGGATTAAAATGAATGATTTGGTGATTAAATGGATTGAATTTAAATGTGTGTAGACCAAGAACGGAGAGGTTCGGATCGAGATCGAGGCAAAGACAAAGTGCTCGATTAATCGACCGTTTCGGTATTTTAACATCCGAGGTAAGTTCGAATATAATACTAGTTGTAAACTTTATCTTTGATATAAATTGAATGGATGTATTTGTATCTATGATATTTGAAATGCTATGTGCTGAATTGAGATAAAGGGGCACTAAGTGTGCAAAATTTGAAACGAGAAAGAGATGATTGGCACTGTGTATGCGAAAAGATAGAAGCTTGACTTATCGACTTGGCCTTTGTAAATGCGATACCGATATAAGTTCGGTTTAATGTATTGGAACTAAGTGTGCGGTGATGATTATGTTTCGATTATGAAATTGTCACTAAGTGTCGAATAAACCAATGGAATAGCAAGGGTTGAACGAGAGGTAATATCGAACAATTGAGTAGCATAAATGGTAAGTAACTATGTGTTGATCAAGGTACGTTTGAACCTATGTGGTTGATGATAGATTTAAAAGTTGAATGAATAGATAATTGGGTATGATTAGAGTTGGTATTGATTGCATGTTTTAAATTGCTAAATTGGTATGCTTTTAGATGGCAATATGTGCATGAGATGTTTGGTTGATTGGCTTGAAGGTTTGACCCTAAGTGGGTGGCATGTTGGCCTTGCCAAAATGGCCTATAATGTCGCACGGTTGGGGCACACAGGCGTGTCTCAGACCATGGGTAAATTGGCAGAATGTGGCTTAAACTGCACACGGCCATGGCACGGGCGTGCCTACAAGTCGTGCGAGAAATGGCAGTATATGGCCTTATAGGACACGGCCTTAGTACACGGGCGTGCTTGTTAGCCTTGTTGGTTTTGGCAGTATGTAACCATAGGGAGGTCACACGAGTGTGTCATGTAGCCGTGGGAGAGGCACGGCCTACCCCCACGGGCGTGTCTCCCCTGTATTCTAGAAAAGTTTCAGTTTTTCATGAAATTTTATATGTGTTTCGGTTTAGTCCCGACTCAGTTTATAAGCATGCTTAGGGTCTTGATGACTCGTTTAAGGGACACTATGATTGTATACGAATGTGTTTGATTATGATTGACTTTGTGTCGTGAATACGATGTAAAATGATCCTATTGTTCGGTAATGCCTCTAAACCCTATTTCAGCGACGGTCTCGGGTTAGGGGTGTTACACTTAGTGCCTCATTATTCGATTTCATATGTAATACATTTCTATTTCATTAACAATACATTCATTCAATTCTTATCACATAGATATAAATTTAACAACTTTTATTATATCCGAACTTACCCCGGACGTCGAAATACCAAAACTAGCCGATCAATCGAGTACTTTGTCTTTGCCTCTATCTCGATCCGAATCTCTCCTTTCTTAGTCTATACATATTCAAATTTAGCTCATTCAATCACCAAATCATTCAATTTAGTCCAAACACACATATTTAGGGCATTTTACAAAATAGCCCTCACATTTTTACATTTCGACACTTTAGTCCCAATTTCACAAAATCACAAAATACACAAAATTTCTCTTCACTTATGCTTAGCCAAACTTTCCTTGTGCTTATACAAGCCCATACGTTTCATTTATTTCACATTTTAGTCCCTCAAAATATTATTTTCACAATTTAGTCCAAATTACTTAATTTCACCAAAAATTTAAATACAAACTATGTTAACCCAACATTAAACTTTCATATTCCACCAACTATCATCACCAATCTCATATATTCGTCAATGGCATATCTCAAAATCACCATAAATTTCTAAAATTTAAGCATGGGTTTGAAAGAACACTAAGCAACGATCACAAAAACGTAGAAATTATCAAAAATTGATCAAAAACACATACCGATTTAAGCTTAAACCATGGACGAATGTTGAAGAACTCAAGCTTTATTTCTTTCTTCTATTTTGGCAAAGGAAATATGGTAATGGTCATCTTTAATGTTTTATTTTGTTAATATTTACTTATTTTACTAATTACCAAACTAACCTTTTTATTTTCATTTATATTCCACTATCTATTGGTTTTTATGTCCATCTAATCTTTCAATGGAATAATAACAAATAAGGACTCCTCATTTAATAATCCATGCCGAATAGATACTTTAACAATCAGCACACAGCTTTTACATTTTATGCAATTAAGTCCTTTTTGCAATTTAAGCACACAATCGATAAAATTTTCACACATACTCAATCACATATTATAAACATCAAAAATAATATTAAAATATTTTTTGACCTCGGATTTGTGGTCCTGAAACCACTGTTCGACTAGGGTCTAAATCGGGCTGTTACATATTTAGTCGTAATTTTACTCTTTTTAACAACCATTTTCTAAGACTTGACCTTGCCTAGCTTCATATCAAACTTTCATTTTACCTTCCTGATTTGACTCATCAAAAGATAACCATATACACAAATATGCAGATTCGCGACTACTATTGACAGGCTTGCAGGTATCTCGCCATAATGACGGATTCTTACCCTGATCCCTTCCTTCCGCACCAAATTCAATATAGACTTATCGTATTATCCTAGCAATTACCTTCTTATGACTTAACCTGTGCATATACCTTTCTTATAAAGGAAGACTCATTTGCTAATATCCTCGTTTGTGGCCTTTGAATATGAGATTTGGTTGATAGTTAAACACCCATTTTTCCTTGCAAACTCCTACTTGTAAGACAGTCTCATGGGACCTTCCCACTTCAGACCATCCGGCAAGATATTCCCAAAAATAGATAGTTTCCAGCAGACTATCTCTTCCTTAGATTGTCCTAAGGGCACTTCCTAAGTGGACTTCCTAGCACTAGATAGTCCTAACGGACATCCTCTTTCTTTGTTAACCCCTAGCGGACATTCCACCTAATATAGTTTTTGGCCAATTTCCCTTTTCTGGTGGTCTCATTGCCAATAATTACTTAGTGTTAAAATCTGAATAATCGTTTCGCTTTCTCATAGCCAATGCTAGTTTGTTCATCAACTCTGACGAACTCTCAATAGCGGATACTTATTCGCAAATATTTTGAAGGAAATACCTCGCTCCCTCCACTTATAACAGACTTTTAGCGGCGTTTTTTTTTGCTTTTAGCGGCATTTATAAGCGCCACTAATAGTCTTTGCGGCATTTTTAAAAGCATCGCAAAAAACGTCGCTAAATAAAACGCCGCAAAATTTAGCGGCATTTATGGGGAAAAATGCCGCTAAAAGTCTTGAATTTTAGCGGCGCGTTTCCCACAAACGCTGCTAATTTGCACAGTTTTGCAATTGTCAATTTCTCCATTGCCCTACCCTTCCTGCATTAAAACCAACCAAAAACAAATAATTTCAAACCAAAACAACAAATGTAGCATTTAAATCTCACCAAAAGCATTAAATCTAAATGATACTTCAAATTTAATAATAGATATGTGATGTAAATTAATAAATGAAGTATAATTGAAACTATTCTTACAATAATGTTAAATGTAACAATGTTAAAAATAATATTACAAAGAGAAACTAAGGGACTAAGATGGCCATCGCTGCCGCCGCTGCCTCCCTCACTGCTGCATCCGCTCGAAGTTCTTCATATTTTCTTTCAACCTCAGCAATTTGCTGAACCATGCTAGTTTGCAGGTGAGATATTTGGTCTTTTAACCTCTGAACTTCAGCTTGAGCTTGACTAAAGGAAGGCACGTACTGGTGGGAGCCGGATCCAAAATATTGGGTCAGGGTAACACCAGATCCTTGAAATCTCACCGGACCATACCTTTCAGGACCCAAAACATCAGTAATAAAAAATAGCAAATGTAGCATATAATTTCAGCCAAAAAACAGCAAATGTAGCATAAAAATTCCGACCATACCTTTCAGGACTCAAAACATCGGTAATAATTTTGTTATTAATATCCTCAAGATTAACAGAACTATCACTCGAAGCAGCCGCTTCATACTGTGCATTCTTCTCCTTTAGTTTCTTATAATAAATCAATCAAAAAGTTAGAAACGAAATATACAATAAGAATGAATGCAACATAACTTAACATTATTACTTTAAAACTACTAACGAATAATTAAACTATTATAAGTAAACATTATAAATATTTATAATAAATCAAATTTTATTAAGTAAATATACCATAATCTCTCCACTTGGATGTCATCGGAGACCCATCCTTCTTCCTATCGTAATGTCAAAAAGTCAACGCGTCCAACTTTTTGACCGGTGGAGACTTCCTACAGTGTAGTAGTAAAAATATAATTTAATAGTATAAAGTCATTAATATTTGACAGAATTAATAAATTATAATACCTCGACCTCAGCTACAGAATCAAAACTTCTCGACCCTACCGTTTGCGTGAATTTTTGTTTCTGCCTACTGCTCGTTCCATCACGCTCACGGTCCTATATAATGAAATTAT
The DNA here is from genome assembly GCA_025506655.1 of Gossypium rotundifolium. Taxonomy (NCBI): domain Eukaryota; kingdom Viridiplantae; phylum Streptophyta; class Magnoliopsida; order Malvales; family Malvaceae; genus Gossypium; species Gossypium rotundifolium. The sequence goes on along the minus strand of CP106732.1, from coordinate 129,965,205 downwards.
TATTACGTATATAGTAAATACTATAAACCGAAAAATTCATAAGAGTTTAAAACTAGGTAATACCTATCCTTTCTTTGAGTTCCAAAACTTAACCGCATCTTCCTATTGATACCTCAACATTCCGCGGGACATTTCGTAATTTATCCTCGAGGATTATTTCTTTCTTAAAATATTCTTTTTTCAGTGTACTTTTATGGTCTCTCCATTTTTTTCCCAATATCTTCTTTATATAGTCATCGGAGACCTCCAAAGCAAATCTTTCCTAAAAAAACATAAGTTTAGAAAGTAAATATAAATGAACTTCAACCAAAGTATTATAAATTACATTCACATTTTGTTACCTTAATGTTATCGAGAGCTTGATTTTTGTTTGCATCAGGCATGTGATGCCATGACTCGTAATTGATGGGCAACATATTTGCATTCCGTGCAATATAGCCTGCTAGAAGTCGAGCTTCAGGGCCAACAGGCTGACCATGACTGTTTCTCCTTATTTTCACACGTTCGACGGGTTTAATTCGTATAAATCTCTAAGCAGCGTACGTCTGCGACCTCTGCGCGTCCCACCACTCTCAAGCTGCACAATGATATATTATTGTTATATTAAAATTGAAAAATGAGTCAATAATAAAAGTCAACATGCATGTAAAATAAACTTAACATTACTTTGTAATTCTGCAGGCTCATCATCTATGTTAGGCACACTCGAGGATCCAACAATTGTTTGGTTTTCGCTATTACCCTCTTGAAATTTACAGTATTCTGTACAATATTTAAATCTCGCAATCTTCTTCTACTCATTTTTCCTGCAATATACATAAAATAGTTGAAATTTTAGTAACAAATGAAAACAATAATGGTACATATAAAATAGTTAAATTATATAAAATGACCAAAATTAAAATTATAATATTACATATAAAGAAAAAAATCGTAAAATCTTACTACATCATAATTCGTAAATATCTTCGTCCACATCCTAACGAACCCATTGAAATTGTGTACTAGTACTAGGGATATTTTCATTTAAGTTTTATTCTAGAAAAGGCAGAGTTTCTGATCTTTCGACGATGTCATCTCTACTTCCATTGCCCATGTCGAACAAGTCTCTAGGGGTGTTTCGAAATACAACGTACCAACCCTCATCAATTGGATCTTCCGAGTAAAAAACTTGTTTCACTTGAGAAGAAAACACATACGACTCGTCTATCAGTTGTTCTCCGATGTGAATCAATCGAGAGATATTCACCATTGTAAAACCATATTGATCGTTTTTAATTCTGCGAGCTGTATTCACATCATCCCAATCACCTCGAAATAAGACAACTTTCCATTTGCCGTAATAATCCAACTCAATGATGTAAGTAATAAGTCCGTAATACTCTAGATTCCCCTCGATAGGATTACTGTCCCTAGCACTAGCATAACTTGTAATTGAAGAATTAACAACAATTCCACAATTTTGGGTTCTCCTCAATCTCTCACGATACCTTGTATGAAATCTGTATCCGTTGATGAGGAAGGCACTATATCTTTTCACTATTCTACTTGGACCTTGTGAAAGCCATTTAACTTCGTCATTTACTTCATTCCGACTCCAAACCTATTGAATCAAAAGTAAATCGAGTAATTATAAATGTTATGAGAAAGTATTATTACTTGTCAATGAAAACTTCAATTGCATACCGTTTAGATTAACCATTCATGAAATGATTCTATGAACAATTTATTAATTTCTCGTTGTTGTAATCTTCGGGACCGTGAACGAGCTCTCAATATTTGTTTGTACTCACTATGTTAAAAAAGGTTTACTTTGTTAGAATACAGACAAATTATAATTGATGAATATTTATCAAATTCTACAACTTATGTAACACCCAAACCCGGCCCATGCGTTATGACCGGATCTGACATGTCACATGAGAAAACATGTTAAATCTTTTTTTTTATTCGTACTAAAATAGGTACTGATTTATTAAAATCAAGAAAACAAGTTTGATTTGAAATATTTGATAAAATACTATTAACCTCGAAGATTGATTGATAAATCGAAAATTGAACTAGTGAACCTTAAAACTGTGACTTTTGAAGATGTGTTAATAATTAGAAGGTAAATCCAAGTTAAATTATTTGTACATATTTGTTATGAAATCCATTTGTTAATCTATTTTGGAAAACCTTTAATTAAGTTTTTAGAAAATTCTCGCTTAAAACATTTTAAGCAAAATAATAAATCGTCAAACATAAAACAAAATAAAATAATCCAGAGGCCTTATTACAACATAAAAACCCAAATGGTAAAAAAATAACAAAATAGAACAGAAAAGTAATTTACTAAAGTTCGAAACATTTATTTCTGAAGTATGGCCTCCATCGAGTCATCCATGGGTCCAAGTCCTCGTCACTGAGATTTACCTACAAGGATTAGGAAAGAAAGGAGGGTGAGTTACAAGAACTCAGTACATAATCCTTTACCGTCATCCACTGGGTCTGAACCCGTTTAGCAATATCCTGGGTTGGAGCCCATGTAGCATAATCTTGAGCGAAGCCCATTTACAAAACAAACTGGGCCTTAGCCCTATAAACATGATAATGTAGATAATGTAATGCAACCCAACCCATCCTAGTAATCCATCCACTACACACCACCGTACCATCCCATCACACCTGTGGGGATCAAGTCAACCCACCCCGCCAAACACACCAATCGTAAGCATTTTGCCATTTATAATATAGTCTGGTTGTGGCCAAGCAACAAAAATCATAACGAATCAGATTAACAAACAATTTTGTGGCAGTGCCACCAGAATCACTTCTCTTCAACATTTTTCCCAATCCCAATGCAATATATGAATATGCAACATACATAATAAGATGTTCCCATTTAATTAACAGCCATTAATCAAATAATTTAATACAAAAGCTCGACCCATTTAAGCAACAATAAATTGGCCCGTTAAGGCATTCTAACAAATCACCCATAGGGGCATTTCGGTAAATTGGTCCATAGGGGCATTTTCGTAATTTCACAATCCAAAGGTATTTCTGTAATTTTACCCATCGAGGGTATTTCACTAATTTTACCCACTAAGGGTAATTTGGTAATTTCGCAACCTAAGACTTAACTACTAATTTGGGGTATAAAAATTGAAACTGTCTATCTGCGTCATACTGACTAAACTGACTATAACTTGAGTTAAGAAACACAAAATTTAGATCTGTAAATTTTCCTTGAAACTAGACCCATAAAACAATTTTTCCAGAATTTTTGGCTTAGCCATTTTGTACAGTTTATTCATTAAAGTTTCCACTATTTCACTGACCAACTGTTCTGACCTCTCTTACCTTAAATTCAAATATCTCACTGTACGATTTTCAAATGTTTCTCCCACTTGTTTCTATTGAAAATAGGCTCACTAAGGAATCTATACATATAAACTATAACTCATAATTCGCTTTGTACAATTTTGAATATTTTTTCGAAGACAGAACAGTGAACCACGAAGTCATTCAGAACCAGTCTCACTAAAATTAAAATATCACAGAATATAAAATTCCTCTTCCTCCTCTGTTTCTTCCATATAAAACTAGACACAGTAAGCTTTAATTCAATATCTTATTCACTTTCTAATTCCCTTTCTCATATTTTTCATGATTTTTCTAAATCAAATCACTGCTGCTAACCAAAAACTGTTTCATTGCAAAATATGGTTACCACTACGAACATACACGCCCGAGTGATCATATATGCCGATTTTCGATTTTTCGATCTTTCGACCGAATCACAAAAAATTTCATGCAAATATTCAGAGAAGTGTGGGATTACACACCATTTCAAACATGTATTCGGAATAGTACGAGATTACACACCATTTCAAACATGTATTCGGAATAATATTTCAAACATGTATTCGGAATAGTACGGGATTACACACCATTTCAAACATGTATTCAGAATAGTACGGGATTACACACCTTATTCGGAATCCGTAACATGATACTCTTGCGGCACCTAAAGGTACAATCGGTCAACAATTAGTCCAAAGCCCAATTTACAACTTCAACCAAGTATTGCGATTGATTAACAATCTATATCACTTACCGATTGATCAAAGGAGTGAGTGTCAACACAAATGAGAAGAAATGATAAAGAAGAGATGAAGGGTTCGGCTATTGGAGAAAAAGAACAAGGATGATTTCGCCTCTATGTAAAATCAATTAAAGAAAATGAGAGAAGGGTTGGAGGATTTTGTAAAAAGGAAAAGAAAGATGGAAAAGGAGTGCTTAACTAAATTCGGTTTTTCCAAAGGAAAATGAGTGAAATAATTTGGTCTCAATGGTTAGGTACTTTTGGCAAACAAGAAAGAAATGAAGAACAATGCTCACTAATGGCTTGAAGTTTCAGCAAAGAGAAAAAATAATTGAAGAAAGAAAATGACACCAAAAAGCTAAGGAGAAAACAACCTCTCAAGCACCAAAAATTTCCAATTGCCTCAAGAAAAATTCGGCTATCCCTTTTTCTCCCTACCAAAACCTTGTATCATATTTACCAAAAAGATGAGTGTTGACCCCAAAATATACTTTCCAAAACATCCTCCACATAATAGGCCAACATGTCCCCTTCTCTTGCCTTTTCCTTTTGATTTTTTCCTTCATTTTCCCTTACCTTCCTCCTTACCATAATCCTTAGCCATCTTCCCATTAAAATAAAAGTCTTCCTTGCCATATTAAAGTCACGGCCGACACATTGAAAATGAAGCACAAAAATTAATCAAAAATACAATAGATGGGATTCGAACCTCTTCCCCTAAAGCCCTTCATGTGAAGCCACATCCTCCTTACCATATGTTCATTTATGCTAACAATTTACTCACTTATTTCCATAAGCCTTGATGCCACTTACCTTCTCTCCTTAAAGTACTCAAACACTAAAATTTTCCTTTAGCCTAACTTGAACCCAGAACTTCCTAGAAACCCCGTAACTTTCCAAAATCACCTTCCTAATAAGTTCAACTTGAAATAAAGCCATTCTCTTATTCTCCAAAAATTTTAAATGCTTCCGTGCTCAAGTCCCAATGGGCCCAATCCTACTAGGCCCAATTTCGAGATCTTACAATTATACCCTCCTAAAAAAAATTTCGTCCTCGAAATTTCCAACTATAAAACGATCGCACATCCTAACCTAGCATACTACACTTTCACAAGACTCTGATCTTAATAACACTAATTCGCTTTCTATCTTAATCTTGAAACTCTTCACATCATCAAATATCTAATCCTCGAAGAAAGCAGGTATTTATCACTCATTCATAAAATTTTCTACATTCAACCAAAACATACCCGTCTTAATGGTGATGGAACAATCCCGAGCCTTATGCTCCTTAGACCCGCATCTCAAACATGCTCCTGACCTCCTCCAGCACTCACCAGGATGACACCTTCCACAATAATCGCAAGCCGAAAAGTTAGGACGTGCCTTGACATGCTTCAATGAACGAGATTGTGACCCTGAAGAACCGCGATCCTTTTTCTTCTTACAATCCGCGCACCCAACTCGAAGTGCCTCACCGATTCCTTTAACCTCCTCCAATACCTCCTTAACTAACTGAGTTAGCTCATCAACCCCAGCTCGATCATGAGATCTCGTCTCAAACCCATGGCGGCCCAGTGCGTCCATTTCGGGCATATGTCCTGATGCCTCAGATACAACTCTAGCACCTCGGCCTCTACCACGTCCATGTCTACCGCGTCCACGTCCTCTAACGCTCATGTTTGCTAAATCGATTTAATCTAATTAAGAGTCTTATGAATTAGTATACTATTTTAGTGTTTATTAAACAATATCTTATGAAGTATAGGAAGTAAAGTCATTTTCGCAAAACATATCCTAAAGTTTCAATCTCTATAGTTTCAGATCCTAAAGCTAAGAGTTCCAGAGTATTTCTACAGTCATACCACAATAACCATAAAATGAAAACATAAACTTACTTGACTTGGTGCTGGATACCCGTGGTGCCATACTTCTTCTAAAATATGCATTTATAAATTAAATTCAAACAGCTTTGGAACAAGCTTTTGAACCCAAACCACAGTCGAGTTTTGTAACTGGCTCTGATAGCATAAAATGTAACACCCCAAACCCGGCCTATGCGTTATGACCGGATCTGACATATCACATGAGAAAACATGTTAAATCTTTGTTTTTAATTCGTACTAAAATAGGTATTGATTTATTAAAATCAAGAAAACAAGTTTGATTTGAAATATTTGATAAAATACTATTAACCTCGAAGATTGATTGATAAATTGAAAATTGAACTAGTGAACCTTAAAACTGTGACTTTTGAAAATAGTGTTGATAATTCGAAGGTAAATCCAAGTTAAATTATTTGTACATATTTGTTATGAAATCCATTTGTTAATCTATTTTGGAAAACCTTTAATTAAGTTTTTAGAAAATTCCCATTTAAAACATTTTAAGCAAAATAATAAATCGTCAAATATAAAACAAAATAAAATAATCCAGAGGCCTTATTACAACATAAAACCCAAATGGTAAAAATAACGAAATAAAGCGAAAAGTAATTTACTAAAGTTGAAACAATTTCAAGTATGGCCTCCACCGAGTCATCCATGGGCCCAAGTCGTCGTCACTGAGATTTACCTACAAGGATTAAGAAAGAAAGGATGGTGAGTTACAAGAACTCAATGCATAATCCCTTACCATCATCCACTAGGTCTGATCCCGTTTAGCAATATCCTGGGTTGGAGCCCATGTAGCATAATCTTGAGCTGAAGCCCATTTACAAAACAAACTGGGCCTTAGCCCTATAAACATGATAATGCAGATAATGTAATGTAACCCAACCCATCCTAGTAATCTATCCACTACACACCACCCATACCATCCCATCACACCTATGGGGATCAAGTCAAACCACCCCGCCAAACACACCAATCGCAGGAATTTTTCCATTTATAATATAGTTTGGTTGTGGCCAAGCAACCAAAATCATAACGAATCAGATTAACAAACAATTTTGTGGCAATGCCACCAGAATCACTTCTCTTCAACATTTTTCCCAATCCCAATGCAATATATGAATATGCAACATACATAATAAGATGTTCCCATTTAATTAGCAGCCATTAATCAAATAATTTAACACAAAAGCTCGGCCCATTTAAGCAACAATAAATTGGCTCATTAAGGCATTCTAACAAATCGGCCCATAGGGGCATTTTGGTAAATCGATCCATAGGGGCATTTTCGTAATTTCACAACCCAAAGGTATTTCTGTAATTTTACCATCAAGGTTATTTCGGTAATTTTACCCACTAAGGGTAATTTGGTAATTTCGCAACCTAAGACTTAACTACTAATTTGGGGCATAAAAATTAAAATTTTCCATCTGTGTCATACTGACTAAACTGACTATAACTCGAGTTAGGAAACTCAAAATTTAGATCCGTAAATTTTACTTGAAACTAGACCCATAAATCTTATTACTACAATTTTTCAGAACTTTTGGCTTAGCCATTTAGTACATTTTACTCATTAAATTTTCCCCTATTTCACTGACCAATGGTTCTGACCTCTCTTAACTTAAATTCAAATATCTCACTGTACGATTTTCAAATGTTGCTCACACTTGTTTCTATTGAAAACAGGCTCACTAAGGAATCTATACATATAAACTATAACTCATAATTCACTTTGTACAATTTTGAATGACTTTTTCAAAACAAAATAGGGAACCATGATGTCATTTAGAACCAGTCTCACTAAAATTAAAATATCATAGAATATAAAATTCATCTTCCTCCTCTGTTTCTTCCATATAAAACTAGACACAGTAAGCTTTAATTCGATATCTTATTCACTTTCTAATTTACTTTCTCCTATTTTTCATGAATTTTCTAAATCACATCACTGTTGCTAACTAAAAACAGTTTCATTGCAAAATATGGATACCACTACGAACATGCGCACGCCTGAGTGATCACATATGCCGATTTCTGATTTTTGATCTTTCTACCGAATCACAAAACATTTCATGCAAATATTTAGAGAAGTTTGGGATTACACACCATTTCAAACATGTATTCGGAATAGTACGGGATTACACACCATTTCAAACATGTATTCAGAATAGTACAGGATTACACACCTTATTCGGAATTCGTAACACGATACTCTCCGCGACACCTAAAGGTTCAATCGGTCAACAATTAGTCCAAAGCCCAATTTACAACTTCAACCAAGTATTGCTATTGATTAACAATCTATATCACTTACCGATTGATCAAAGGAGTGAGTGTCAACACAAATGAGAAGAAATGACAAAGAAGAGATGAAGGGTTCGGCTATTGGAGAAAAAGAACAAGGATGATTCGGCCTCTATGTAAAATCAATTAAAGAAAATGAGAGAAGGGTTGGAGAATTTTTTAAAAAAGGAAAAGAAAGATGGAAAATGAGTGCTTAACTAAATTCAGTTTTTCCAAAGGAAAATGAGTGAAATAATTTGGTCTCAATGGTTAGGTACTTTTGGCAAACAAGAAAGAAATGAAGAAAAATGCTCATTAATGGCTTGAAGTTTCGGCAAAGAGAAAAAAAAAATTGAAGAAAGAAAATGACACCAAAAAGCTAAGGAGAAAACAACCTCTCAAGCACCAAAAATTTCCAATTGCCTCAAGAAAAATTCGGCTATCCCTTTTTCTCCCTACCAAAACCTTGTATCATATTTACCAAAAAGATGAGTGTTGACCCCAAAATATACTTTCCAAAACATCCTCCACATAATAGGCCAACATGTCCCCTTCTCTTGCCTTTTCCTTTTGATTCTTTCCTTCCTTTTCCCTTATCTTCCTCCTTACCATAATCCTTAGCCATCTTTCTATTAAAGTAAAAGTCTTCCTTGCCATATTAAAGCCATGGCCGACACATTGAAAATGAAGCACAAAAGTTAATAAAAAATGAAATAGATGGGATTCGAACCTCTTCGCCTAAAGCCCTTCATGTGAAGTCACATCCTCCTTACCATATGCTCATTTATGCTAGTAATTTACTCACTTATTTCCATAAGCCTTGATGCCACTTACCTTCTCTCCTTAAAGTACTCAAACACTAAAATTTTCCTTTAGCCTGACTTGAACCCAGAACTTCCTAAAAACCCCGTAACTTTCCAAAATCACATTCCTAATATGTTCAACTTGAAATAAAGTCATTCTCTTATTCTCCAAAAATTTTAAATGCTTCCGTGTTCAAGGCCTAATGGGCCCATTCCTACTAGGCCCAATTTTGGGATGTTACAACTTACTTGTGTAATGGTTCCATTGAATAGTGATGAAAAATAATGTATCGATGTGCTTGGACCCACGATCTATCATCTAATTTTGCAATTTCGACTTTGCCGATTGGTTCTCCGAAACTTTGAAATAAATAAGTTTCGGCCAAGTTATAATCTATGATCCCAGCATTTCTACTTGGTCATTCATTCTTGTTTCAACATCTTCCAAATACCTTGAGCAGAAAGTCATACATTCCTCTACCAAGTAGCCTTGACAATTGATCCTTAGGATAACGTTTATTGTAGTAAGACTTCAATTTGGATAGGAACCTAAACACGGTATAAAACATTATCAAAAGTTGCAACTAAAGGCATTTAGGTGAATGAAGGAATAATTTACAAATAAATTAAGACCTTTCAATGGGATACATCCATCGATAGAAAATGGGTCCACCAAGTATTGCTTCACGAGGGAGATGAATTAACAAGTGCACCATAATTATGAAGAAGGAAGGCGGGAAGATCTTCTCCAGATTGCATAAAGTCAATGCGACTCGATCTTGTAGTGTCTCAAGTTCTTGAACATCCAAAACTTTGCCACAAATGCCTTTCATTATATTGGACAGTTCAATTACATGAGGTGTCACCTTTTTTCTACATACAACACCGCATAGCAACTGGCAGTAAGTCTTGCATCAAGATGTGATAGTCATGCGATTTTAAGTCATATAGTCTTCGATCTTTAAAACTCACACATCGAGATATATTTGATGCATATGCATCCGGGACCTTTATATCCTTCAACACCATACAGAACATTTCTTTCTCCGTCTTCGACATTGCAAAAATAGCAGGCGACAACCAATATTTCATATTCGAAAGTGCTTGGGGATGAAGCTCACGCCGAATTCCCATGTGGACTAAATCAAGTCGACTCTGAAGATTGTCTTTCAATTTTCCATCGACATTCAAAATAGTCCCAATGATCTTCTCGCAGACATTTTTCTCAATGTGCATGACATCAAGATTATGGCATAAAATCTGATGCTCCCAATAAGGCAACTCAAAAAAAATACTTCTTTTTTTCCACAAGTCCGCCTCATTAGGATCATCATCTTCATCAGATTCATCCCTTGATCTTCTATTTCTTTGCGTGTTGGTGGTTGATTCATCTTCCCATAAATGAAATTCATATCTTTCAACATGAACAATATTTCAGATCCACCGGTCTACGAAGGAGCTTCTCCAAACTCTTCAGCACCGTCAAACTGAGTACTCTGAAATCTATGATTTTTCGGTAACCACTGATGATGCCCCATGTAAGAGAACTTCTTCCCATTATATAACCATTGCGAACATGTTTGCGCAGCACAACAAGGACAAGCATAACATCTCTTGGTACTCCAACCAGATAAATTGGCATAGGCTGGGAAGTCATTAATAGTCCACATCAAAGTTGCATGTAAATTGAAGTTCTCCTTTCTCAGTACATCGTATGTCTCAACACCAACCCATAATTGTTTTAACTCTTCAATAAGTAGCTGCAAATATATGTCAATATCATTCCCGAGCCCTTTCTCTCCAGGGATAATCATTGACAAGATAAAGGATGATTGTTTCATGCAAACCCATGGAGGCAAATTGTAAGGAACAAGCACCACAGGCCAAGTACTATACGCAGTGCTCACAATTTTGTAAGGGTTAAATCCATCAGATGCTAGCCCTAGCCTCACACTCGAGATCGCTTGCAAAGCTTGGAAATTTGGAGTCAAATGATTTCCAATCTAAAGAATCTGTAGGATGCCTTAACAATCCATCATCGGTTCGTCCATCATAGTGCCATGTCATTGACTCGACTGTCTTCGATGATATGAAAAGCCTTTGAAGCTTGGTATTAGCGAAAAATACCGTAAAATCTTAACTGGCTGCTTCCTTGACTGTGTATCATTTTCATCCTCATTACTATCCTCCGTATTTCCATTCATCTAACGGGATTGACCGCATACATGACAGCACTGTTGGTTTTTTCGGTTGCCCTAATACAACATGCAGTCATTTGGGCAACTATGTATTTTGTTGTAGCCAAGGCCCAAATCTTTGATCAGTTTCTTCATGTCTTTGGAAGATTGAGGGATTTTCGCAAATGAGAACATTTCTCTCAAAAACTCTAACAACATTGTCAAAGACTTTTCGGTCCACCCTCCCAAACATTTTAGGTGAAAAAGACGAATCTGAAAAATAGTTTTGAAAATTTAGATCCTCATACGTTCTTCGTTCATTTCACCAAGTATGTGAGTAAAACTTCGCCGCTTCTTCATTTAGTCGATCATCAGTACACTTCTTACCCTTTCGGTGAAAGTATTTCCACCAAAATTGTAATCATCGGTTGCACCCAAGTCATGTGGAAATGATTGCAAACCATCACCGCGCATATTAAATGCATCCCGCAACATGCCACCCATGTCATCTTCTCTAACATTATGATTGTAAGCACTATGAGGATAACCCAGATTCATCGATGAAGAGGCTCCACTAGATGTACACTCTCCATGAAAAATCTATTTTTTATACCCCCGAACAAAGTCATCAACAACTAGATGTTCGTAGACAACTTCACGATAATGCCAATTGATATTGCAACACTTCTTACATGGGCAAAGAATCATATTCTCTTGGCTTGCATTTTGAAATGCAAAATTTAGAAAAGTTTCTACTCCATATCGATAGACGTTGTTTACCCTTGACAAATTCGTCCAAGTTCTATCCATTTCATAGTTGTTGAAGTCTAAAGTTGACAGTAAATTACACGGGTAAGTTGTTTATCTATACAAGTATTATGTAAGTTATGTAAATTATGTAAGTTATGAAGTTTGATATTAAAATTATGTAAGTTATGTATTATGTAAGTTAAATAATTTGATGAAAGCTATGAAATTTGATCTTTAACCTATGTATTATGTATTATATAAGTTATCCGAAGTTATGTATTATGTAAGTTATCTAAGTTATGTAAGTTATGTAAGTTATGTATGTTATGTGAGTTTTGTAAGTTATGTATATTACGTGAGTTATGTGAATTATGTAAGCTACTTAAATAATGATCGTTATTATTATTATATTGATAAAGAAAATTATAAGTTTTAAAACATTTAAAAATATTGAATATTAAAATCTTATGAATCTAATTGAAAATTTTCATTTATACTTGCCTCGATCCAATGTCTTTTGATAAAGCTAATTATGCTTTTACTATTTATATCATCTCTCTATTTTTAATTTTGTTAAATCAATTTATGTAACATTTTAAAATACCACTTAGGATCTATGTATAAAGCAAATAAAAATATATATCGCCTTTCTTTCAAGCATTTTTAAAAATGATTTTATTTGCTTATTCCACTTTTAATTTTAAAATTTACCAAAATATTTTTAATGATATTATTATTTGATTAAATTAAAATAATAGAGAAACTAAATAAAAACTAAAGAAATTAAATTTTAAATCTTTAAAAATAAAACGAAGTCATAATTTAAAATAAATATGAAATGAAAATAGTGTTTTACAAAGTATTTGAATCTTTGTTAAAATTGTATTTTAGAACAATTAAAAGAATATTTATTAATTGTTTTACAAACAATATTAAAATAGTATTTTAAAATTAAAATAATATTATTGTAAATAGTATTTGTTAAACATTTTTTTAATATGAAAAAATTAATTCGAAAAAGTGAAAATTAAATGTTAAAATTTAAAATGCAAATACAAAAATGTGATCGTATCCTTATTATTTCTTTCATAATTATCACAATTCTGAAGCAATAATGCAATCATATTTGCTATAAATTTGGAAAAAGATTTTTTTAAAAAAGTAAATTATATATCAATACATTTTAATGAAAAATACTATCGATGATTTAGAATTGAATTTTAAAATTTTGAAAAAGGTAAGAATTTATTGTTTCAATGTAATTTGAAATTAGGAAAATGATTTGCTAGACTTACATCGATGCATGTTCAATAGTTATAATTTGTTGTCTTGTACATACATGCAAGCTCAAAATTATTATTATTATGGATGATCAAGTATACATCCTTTTACGAATCACACGAAAATCCAGTTTGTTCAATTCAATGAGAAATTAAACCAAAGCAATTAGGAGAGAAATTAATAATATTATACCAGTTGTAACAATATAATAAACAGCAACATATTAAACATAATATATAACAGTTCAAACAATATAATAAACGACAATTTGGATGACAATTTGGATGAAATTTTTAAGATTCATCATACGTGGCATTGTTACACCTGGGGAGGATCTGTTATATCTTACAATGAGATATAAGGCAACCCGTTAGGTTTCCAGCCTATATACTTTGAATCTTTTTTTTTTTGGACATCAATAGAACAAACAGCATATATACCAACCAAGCAGGATAATAAACCACAATTTGGACAGCAATTTGGACAGAAATTTTTTAAGATTCATCATAAGTGGCATTGTTACACCTGGGGAGGATCCGTTATATCTTACAATGAGACATAAGGCAACCCGTTAGGTTTCCCGCCTATATACTTTGAATCTTTTTTTTTGGACAGCAGTAGAACAAGCAGCATATATACCAACCAAGTAGGATAATAAACATCAATTTGGACAAATTCATCATGATATAACCGTTACTGATCTGAATTTTGAACTAAATCGTACATTAATAATTTCAAGAAGATGGTATACCCAACTCTCACCAAGAAACAGGGGCTACAGTTAGAAATACAAAAGATTAATAATCTTGACTAACAATTGGATATCTAATGTTTTTCTATCAAATGAATATAAATTAGCAAAATGAATATAAATAAGAATAATAATGATTTTATACCTGTTAAGTTATTACCACCAAATCCAATCTAACGATTCTAAGGGAAGCGGAAGGAAGCGAATCGAAATACAAACAACATATGAATTAACAAATGCTATTGATTAATTACAAAATGCTATTTACTAAAAACTAATACTCGCAAAATGCTATTTACTAACTTTTCACCAATAAAAAATAAAATGAACAACGAATTACAGAACAACGAAACAAAGGTTGCTTCATAAATCACAATCCAATCGGATTAAACTCACATATATACCCAGAATAAAGCCAGAACATTTAATCATCACGATGAACATTGATGAAGAAAACAAGCATATTAACCCACTGAACAAAGAGCAGAACAAAGCCATCCAAAGTTTCAAACATATATATTATATTACATTGAAAATGAACTAATTTTATTCACAAGGAATACATTCAATTATTACAATTTTTATGGAAAATGAAATCCAATTCCAAAATTTAAAGCAATATCATGTCATGAAAAATTAAATAAACTGCAGAATCTTAGAGGTACATAAAAATATTAGAGTACCTCAACTAATAATTTATGGGCAAGTCACATCTGAAGTCCCAAGAAAACCTCAATAAACCTATCAGTGACAAAAAAGGGATAAGTTCTCAGAAAACAACCAATTTCTAGATATGCATATAATTCGATTAACAAATTTAACGCATTAATTCGGTAGTTTCCTAGCTACGCACTTTCGAGCAACAACTTGATGTTTATTCTTAGATAGTAGTAGATTTAATATTTATTTTCAGACCATAATTAAACATGCAAATTTCAAACAACATTTTAATACATTTATTCGGACCATTCCATTATGCACAAAATAAATTGTCATGTTTATACACATTGAACAACATTATGTATAACATGACAGCTTAATATGCTCCCACCGAACAGCATCACATCTTCAAAAATAAAACAACATTAACACTACATATAACATCAAATTTGGATAGTTGTTTAAAGCATGAAGTGGATAGAATTTGTACCAATTTGGGTAGTACTTAGCATTCATGTTCAGTCAGAACTTCGAATCATGTAATAGATATTTTTATTACCAAATTGGTGAACAAGACCTGATCTTCAAACATGAATGGACACAACTAATGCCATGTTTGGACAGCATTGCTACATGTTTGGGTTAGCTTTAATCTTCATTATTACAAGTATTTAAGTCAAATAAGGACAACATAATGAAGCTGTCCTGTTTTGGACAGCAAAATCATCATTCTCACAGCAACAATTAACCATTTAAACACAATTAATGTGCCCTAATTCGGACAACCAATGTTACATATTTTACATGTAACATCCTGAATAGGCCTATGCATTTCCAGTTTAATTGTATGAAATGACAAGTTTCAAGTACTATGAATAAATTTTTGATACTTTTGGAAATCTAGAAATGCATGAAAATGGAAAGGAAAATGGAAATGAAAATGAAGATAGAAATGAAAATGGAAATGGAAATGGAAATGAACACTTTTGGAAACTTAGACATTTTGAAAGTAACATTTTGGAAACCTAAGTAAATTAGGAAAGTGACCATTTTGGAAACCAAGCCAAAATAGGAAACTTGAACATTTTGGAAACTTGAGCATTTTGGAAACACGAACATTTTGGAAACTTGAACATTTTGGAAACACGAACATTTTGGAAACACGAACATTTTGGAAACCTAAACATTTTGGAAACTTGGAAAATCTGAGCAGCGAAAATTTTAGGAAACTTAAAATGACCCTTAATGTCGAATTTGAGCCAAAAGGAACTTAGGGCCAAGTGACCCTAAAAATATACAGTACATGACATTTGCCCCAATAACGAACTTGGAAATGTGGCCTGAAGATGCCACCTAAGGTCTTAGGAAATGGCCCAAATACAAGAGGTTTTTGGGCCTGAGTTTGAGTCATCCAGGAAGCAAATAATGAAGGCTTTATTTTTGCTTCCAGAAGGCTGAGGTGGACGGCATGGGTTTCTAGAAAAGGAAGAGTTTTATTCACATAAATATGTGAATAATAAGAGAGAAATAAAGGAGTTTTATTCACATAAATATGTGAATAATAAGAGATAAATAAAGGAGTTTTATTCACATAAATATGTGAATAATAAGAGATAAATAAAGGAGTTTTATTCACATAAATATGTGAATAATAAGGGATAAATGAAGAATTATTCTTTAATTAGGAAAATAAGGAAGAGTGGTGGCCAAGTAAAGGATTCTTGGCCTAGTAAATTCGGCTATAAAAGGAGGGACTAGGGCCATTCATTATTCATTCTCCTCTCTTTCCTCCTGCCAAATATTCTTCTTGAGCATCCATTCTTTTCTTCTTTTCTTTTAGCCTCCTAGCCGATTTCCTTCTAAGCCTATTATTCCTCTCTTCTTTCATCTTTGAAACCAAATACATAAGGAATCATAGCCGATTGTTCATCAAGTCTCTAAGTCGAATCTCAAGGTTGAAGTGAAGGTGCAATCGATTCCTTCAAATAAGGGTAAGATCCAAGTTTAGTTTTCCATTCTTTTATATTCTAGACTTATTGAAATTTAGAGACCAATTTCGATTATTAATCTTGGCGAATCATGGAAGAAGAAATTCTTTTCAGAAGGTACACCATAGGCCACGTGTTCCCTAGTTATTCGGTGAATTTTGGATTTAAGATCCACAAGGTAAGTACCTAAAAGTATTCGCCAAAGCTTGTATGATTATCTAGATCGGTTCTTTAATTATTAAAAAGCGAAAACTAACCCATATTGAGATTCAAGGTTGGTAGAATATCAAGTGAAGGAAAACCAAGTTTTGGATTTGAATAAACACCAAATCGGCATCAAAGGTAAGTCTTTTACAAATCCTACTAGGATTTGGTTTTGTTTAAGACAAAGGGTTTATTAATGTGTTTTATTTGGTGGGCGAATATAGGAATTATTAGATCTAAAGATTAGATCGGGATTTTCGAGATCTCAAGGAACTTTTATTTAAGCGAATAAGGTGTGTACACTTACTATCCTTCGATATTTTATAGCTAAATATTTTAGTATATGATATGAATAATAATGTGAATGTGGCTATGTACCACAAATGTGGCAAAAAGTACCTGTACATTTCCTACTTCTGATAGGATTGTGAAAAATGTTATTTAATAACATGCGAATATATGAATATGACCATGAAATTAAGTTATGCTATATATATGTTTTGGGGCATTCGGGATTTATGTGAAAGGGGAGAACAGTGTTGACTTGGTCTCACCAACGAAGGTGTTGACTTGGTCTCACTAACTAAAAATGTTGACTACGGTCACATTTATGAAATTTTGGTAACCGGTTACAATAGTGTCAAATGACACAACGTTTAAATTTGATTATAGTGTCTAATGACACAACGTGGAGAGTAGCGGATGGAGGGTCAACTTAGTAGTCCCCACGTGTGTGCGAGGTTGGTACGGGGAGTGTAGTGGATGGCTAATTAGGATTTGGGTTTGGGTTGCATCATAATTTCATTATTATATGGACTTGATGATTTAAACATGAATGCTCGATTTATTGAATGATAGTATTGTGCACATTGAGTCTGCTGACTCACCCCATTGTGGGAATTATTTTTCGGTGATGAGCAAGGATTTTGGACGGCGATGGACCATGAGGTGGCCATGCTACATGCGAAAATTTCATTTATTTTGGACTTAATTTCATTTTTAGCTACTTTTATTCTATTTTGGGTTTTACTCGATGTAATAAGGCCTTAAGGCCCAAATGGATTATGCTTTATGTTTGCTTCTTCGTTAAGGTTCATGTTAAGAACTACATTGGATGTATTTAGTTAAAAGGGCTTACAAGATTAAATAAATGGGTTTCCAATCTAAGCCCACTCAAATAATAGTTTTTCTAAAATTTACAAATTTTTCTAAGTATCGAAAATGATTTTGAAATCGGTTTACTTTAGGAACATACCAGATCCGGTCCATTCTCGTGGGCTGGGTGTGGGGTGTTTCATTACAGCTGTATTTTAACACCTCATAAACAAAGAATTGAAGGCAGAAAACTGGATGACAATTGTAAAATAAAGTTAGCATAACTTACAAATAAAAAAAATACATTTAAATTATTTTACGCTTGAATAAGATATAATGAATTTAAGGCAGAGATTAATAGAGTATTGGTTTTGTGAAGGGTTATTGAATGAATTTGATAGAATTTAACAAGCACATAACAACAATAATAAAAGAAAGAAAGAAAGCAAAACTTGGCAGAAGATCCTCACCCGTAGTGGCTGCACGTCCAACAACTTATCTGATAGACTCTCTTGTGTTGGTGGAATGTGATTCCAAGTCAGTAATTAGCTATTGTAAAAGGTTAATGTCAATTTCCATATAAAACAAAGACCTAAAAGATATAAGTACAACTTCCATCTTTTCTAATAAGCAAAAATGCATAAAATTGTCTAACAGTTCGGATAGGGGCTTATTGCAGAATTATCTAACTTTTGTAGAAGCTTTTTATTCTGAAATTGCAGAATTGCCTTATCAAGCTGCACCATACCAACAAAAAAGAATAATACAGTGATATTTGGATATTACCAAAGGTGATTCTAAAAATACGATGAAAGAATAATACAATGATAATTAAATCAAGTATTATTTACCTATAATGGGACGATTGTGATAAAAAAGAATTAGTGGTGATAGGTCGCAATTGAGTCCCAAGCTTTAAAGTACATAACAGTAACAATGAAAACAATGAACAATTTTGTTGACTTTGACTCTTAGAACCGATGATAGGAGGGATTAAAACAATTTCAAAGCATATGAGGGGTTTTACTGCAAAACAACTTCAATCGAATTACTAGCTTCTAAGCATATCCAAGAAGCATTTGACCAAAAAGATAAAAAAAAGAATAATAGTACACAAATCAAGATGCTGAACAACTTATAAGTAAATGATTTTATTAGTAAACAGTGAAGACATGTGATTCCATCATATAACGTGTATACTAACCAGAATTAAGACTAACATTTTAAAACCTGACTTAAAGAGATAAACTTAGCCAGCCAATTTTGACCCAAGCAACTCAGATGCTATAAAATTGTTCAAGAAATTAAATCAACTTATTTTCATAACAAACTCTCAACAAACATAGACGATCTTATTCAAATGGAAAAGTGGCTTACACAAGAACACTATGATCACGCCCCAACACAGGTTGAACTTGCAGAAGTAAAGGTCCAGCACAGATTGTGTAACATCCTAAATTTTTGGGCCTATGCGTTTAATGGGTGAATATGTGGAATGAGTTAATTTAAGTGTTAGGGGTCCAAATTGGGCTCAGGCTTAGGCAGAGGCCTTGATTAAAATTATCTGTTTGGGTATTACAGGGTTTAAAAGGTAGTATCTATGTTTAAAATACCAAAGTGGACTTGTGGCCCAATCTTAGGAGGTGACGCCACACAAGGGAGTAAGGGGCCCAAATTTAAGTTTCATGGAGCCCAATTCTTTTAATTTAAGTTAGCTAAATTTTGGGCATTAGGATTAGGTGGAGTGGATGGCAACAAGGCTAAAATTTAGGGGTTTTAATGTTTAAAATATGTGGATAATAAGCAGATAAAGGCTATTATTTAGGAATTTATTTCATGTGGATAATAAGCGAGATAAAGGCTAAGATTTAGGATTTTAATGATTAAAATATGTGGATAATATGTTGATAAAGGAGGAGGAGTTAAAGATAATTAAGTCTCTTTTAGATGAGCTAGTAGATTAAGATAAAGGAGAAAAGTTAGAATTTATCTACAAAGAGAGTGATGGCCAAGAATCCATCACCGAGAGGAGTAAAGAAACCAGCTACTACATGGCAAAGGGTTTGAATTTCCTATAAATAGAGGGGCTAGCTCTTTGTTTCGACATTAAATCCTCTCCCTTTGTGCCAAATTTCCCTAGCTTCTTTTCTCCAAATTTCTTTCTCTAATTTCTTTAAAAGCCGAAACTTTTCCCCACATGCTTTTCCCTTGTGCCGATTTCTCTAAAAAGCCAAAGCATCCATCATTTTTTTTTCTTTTATTCATCCTATTTGAGAAATTGTTCTACACTTCCGGCATTTAAATCTTCCATCGGCATTACCGAATCCTCTCCCTAGTGCTAGCCTGAATCTCCTAAGCTAAGGTAAGAGTCGAATTTTGATTAGTTCTCATAATCTATTTTAGAAAGGCAAAAGCCGAAAGCTAATAGTTAATGGTTTTATGATGGGTGGCAATTCGGGATTTGAAGGAGGCTTAGTCGACCGGATCTAAAAGTCAAAATCATAAGTCTCCAATTTGAGATTTTAAGGTAAGAAGATTATCCTTAGATTTTTATTAGAATCGTTCAATATATATATGATCTTAACTCTAAAAGGAGGATTAAAGATTAAATATTGTTATAGTAGCTCGATAAGGATTTGATGGAATTAAATATGGATTAGATAAAAGAAAGAATCCTAAGTTTAAGAAATGAGCGAAGTCTCATTGCTCGAGATTGGCCAATTGGTTGTGGACCGGCTTCTGAACAACATCTTAGGCAGATAGCGGTTGTGTCGACTAAGGATAGCGTCGATATGGAAAGCCTCGTTTTATCGGCAATCAGGTGTGTAACACTTCCCCACCGTCTAGATCTGATTAATAATAAATGTATATATATGCATATGTGTTCACAAGATTTATATGTTACATTAAAAGCTGAAATCTCGGATTTAAACGACGGACCCTCAGGTTAGTAAATAATCTGACTATATGTTACAAGTAAACTGTTGTACATGTTTTAAATTATTGTGCATGTTGCATGGGGTGGGTGATGAAAGGAGGAAGTTATATGTACATGTATATGAGTAACGATTTTTACCGTGAACTACTGTAGCGGATAATGCCATAAACTGTTATACGGGCTTCGGCCATTATATGTTATAAGGGCTTCGGCCAATATATGTTGATGAGCAGCATGACTGCCATCTTGGCGTGTAGCGGTGTGGGTTGATTGTAGAAATCCCCAATGGTGTGTTGGTTGGTACGGGGGTGTGTAGCGGATGGAAACCTAGGCAATTGGGTTGGGTTTTGCATATTATTTGTTTCCATGTAAATGAAACTATTATTATGTTTTATGAGGCCCAAATCCAGTGGTGCATGAGGGTTGCACACTGAGTCTCGTGACTCACCCAATTAAACTAACCTTTCAGGTGACTATTAATGCATCGGCCGGAGTGGAGCGCAAGGTGGCCATGCAAAAGAAGGTGGATCCATGACAAAGTTTCCCATATTAGTTTTTTTTAAAGTACTTTATATGTCGGATTTAAAATACATTGTAATAAGGCCATAGGCCATTTGTTTACATTTTAGATTTAAAATGGGCCTTTAGTATTTATTCTCGTTTTAATTTCTTTCGAGGACATGTAATTAAGTTTTGGGCTTTTGATTATTAAAGCACACTTTATGTAATTTTCTATTTGGGCTTTTTGTCGACGTGATTGTTTTACGAAAATTTTTTTAGTGATATACCAGATCCGGTAGTAGTGTTTGGGCCAGGTTTGGGGTGTTACAAATTGGTATCAGAGCCCGATTCAAACTCGGCTTTGGGATTTTGGGCCCAAAAGATTTTCGAAAAATGGGTTTTTAAAACATGGATTTTTATTAGTAAAAGTTTATTAGCTCAAGATGGCACTGCCTCCGCCAAGTTCGCTGTAAGTACTCTAAACCATTGTGTGATATAAATGTGTGCTTAACGGGCCTATGGGACGAGACTATTTAGGTTAGAACTTGATGGACTATAGGCTTAGACAAATAAATTCTTAAAATCCATAAGACTTAACTTCATTAAACAAAACCTGTAAACAAGTCACAAGACTAAAGCGTGGTAACAAGCATATGCATGTCTAGAAGAAGATTCGGAAGAGCTTAGTATTTAAGCGGTCAAGTGACTCACCTCCTCTTCGCAGAATCTCACAGTGCATAGTGATTGTTCACTTTAGCCATGACAGGTGTGGTAATAGGCATATGCATGTCAGGAGTGGATTCAGGAAAGCTTGGTACTTAAGCATCCTAGTGACTCACCTCCTTTCCACTAGAATCCTACAGTGCATAGTGACTATTCACCCTAGTTACTGAGCACGTGTTGATGTGCCAAAACTACAATTAAAACCCGAAAGGACCGAGCCACATGTTTTTCTCACAAAAAATTTTAGAATATCTTTACTTTGAAAAAATACCTATGGTTTGCGAAATACCCGATTTACAAAGTCAAGCAGAATCTTTCCATAGGAAACAAAACAACAACAACATCAAAATATCCTCGAGTTGTAAATGACCAAAACACCCTTAATTTGTAAAATGACCAAAATACCACGATTGGCAAAATTATCAAACATCCCGGACTTCAAAATTTCTAAAATATCCCCAGATTTTATAAATTACCAAAGTAACCCCAGATTTGCAAAATTACCGACATACCCCCAGATTTGCAAAATTACCAAAATACCCCTGAGTTGGAAAATTACCAAAATACCCTTATTTTGCCAAATCACCCGAAACCTTATTTTGGAAAATTACGAAAATACCCTTGTAGGTAAAATTATGAAAATACCCCTGGATAGTGAAATGACAAAAATACCCCTAGGTGGTGAAGGTAAGTTTATAAGGCTGTTTTTACGATTGATGTGTGCTGAATGTTGACTGAAGGTGAACTCTAGGACTAGGAAATATCGACTTGAGAACTAAACCCGTAGATAGAATTCAATTGAAAGAACTACTATCGAAATGATTTTACATAAGATTGTTTATGTTAATAAGTGGGAAGAATTAATTATTCATAAAATTCTTAATCAGATAAATGTCGATCGAAAGAATGAGTACAAGAGGACGAAGACGCTTCAGATGCGAATAATGGTGCGTACCCTACCGTAGTATACTAAGTGTTTATTTTGGCTTTAGAATTAGAGTGCGCAGCGAAAGCATAGTGGTGAGACTTAGGTAGTATGATTTCTAGTTAGTTGGAAATTTCGAGGAGGAAACTTCTTTAAGGAGGGTAGAACTATAACATCCTAAATTTTTGGGCCTATGCGTTTAATGGGTGAATATGTGGAATGAGTTAATTTAAGTGTTAGGGGTCCAAATTGGGCTCAAAGCTTAGCAGAGGCCTTGATTAAAATTATCTGTTTGGGCATTACAGGGT
Organism: Gossypium rotundifolium; assembly: GCA_025506655.1. Taxonomy (NCBI): domain Eukaryota; kingdom Viridiplantae; phylum Streptophyta; class Magnoliopsida; order Malvales; family Malvaceae; genus Gossypium; species Gossypium rotundifolium. The sequence goes on along the minus strand of CP106732.1, from coordinate 129,941,833 downwards.
TTAAAAGGTAGTATCTATGTTTAAAATACCAAAGTGGGCTTGTGGCCCAATCTTAGGAGGTGACGCCACACAAGGGAGTAAGGGGCCCAAATTTAAGTTTCATGGAGCCCAATTCTTTTAATTTAAGTTAGCTAAATTTTGGGCATTAGAATTAGGTGGAGTGGATGGCAACAAGGCTAAAATTTAGGGGTTTTAATGTTTAAAATATGTGGATAATAAGCAGATAAAGGCTATTATTTAGGAATTTATTTTATGTGGATAATAAGCGATAAAGGCTAAGATTTAGGGATTTTAATGATTAAAATATGTGGATAATATCTGATAAAGGAGGAGGAGTTAGAGATAATTAAGTCTCTTTTAGATGAGCTAGTAGATTAAGATAAAGGAGAAAAGTTAGAATTTATATACAAAGAGAGTGATGGCCAAGAATCCATCATCGAGAGGAGTAAAGAAACCACTACTACATGGCAAAGGGTTGCCGAATTTCCTATAAATAGAGGGCTAGCTCCTTGTTTCGACATTAAATCCTCTCCCTTTGTGCCGAAATTCCTAGCTTCTTTTCTCCAAATTTTTCTCTAATTTCTTTAAAAGTGAAACTTTTCCCCATTTTCTTTTCCTTGTGCCGATTTCTTTAAAAAGTCAAGCATCCATCATTTTTTTCTTTTATTCATCCTATTTGAGAAATTGTTCTACACTTTAGGCATTTAAATCTTCCATCTAGATTACGAATCCTCTCCCTAGTGCTAGCCGAATCTCCTAAGCTAAGGAAAGAGTCAAATTTTGATTAGTTCTCATAATCTATTTTAGAAATGCAAAAGCCGAAAGCTAATAGTTAATGGTTTTATGATGGGCGGCAATTCGGGATTTGAAGGAGGCTTAGTTGACTAGATCTAAAAGCCAAAAATCATAAGTCTCCAATTTCGGATTTTAAGGTAAGAAGATTATCCTAGATTTTTATTAGATTCGTTCAATATATATATGATCTTAACTCTAAAAGGAGGATTAACGATTAAATATTGTTATAATAGCTCGATAAGGATTTGATGGAATTAAATATGGATCGACAAAAGAAAGAATCCTAAGTTTAAGAAAGCGAAGCGATCTATTTGCTCGAGATTGGCTAATTGGTTGTGGATCGCTTCGAACAACACCTTAGGCAGATAGCAGTTGTGTCGACTAAGGATAGCGTCGATATAGAAAGCCTCGTTTTATCGATAATCAGGTGTGTAACACTTCCCCACCGTCTAGATCTAATTAATAATAAATGTATATATATGTATATGTGTTCACAAGATTTATATGTTACATTAAAAGCCGAAATCTCGGATTTAAATGATGACCCTCAGGTTAGTAAATAATCTGACTATATGTTACAAGTAAATTGTTGTACATGTTTTAAATTATTGTGCATGTTGCATGGGGTGGGTGATGAAAGGAGGAAGTTATATGTACATGTATATGAGTAACGGTTTTTACCGTGAACTCAGAATGTGACTAATGCCGTGAACTATTATACGGGCTTCGGCCATTATATGTTATAAGGGCTTTGGCCAATATATGTTGATGAGCAGCATGACTGCCATCTTGGCGTGTAGCGGTGTGGGTTGATTGTAGAAATCCCCAATGGTGTGTTGGTTGGTATGGGGGCGTGTAGCGGATGGAAACCTAGGCAATTGGGTTGGATTTTGCATATTATTTGTTTCCATGTAAATGAAATTATTATTATGTTTTATGAGGCCCAAATCCAGTGGTGCATGAGGGTTGCACACTGAGTCTTAGGACTCACCCAATTAAACTAACCTTTAGGTGACAATTAGTGCATCGGACCGGGCATCAGTGGGGCGCAAGGTGGCCATGCAAGAGAAGGTGGATCCGGCGACAAAGTTTCCCCATATTAGTTTTTTTTAAAGTACTTTATATGCTGGATTTAAAATACATTGTAATAAGGCCATAGGCCATTTGTTTACATTTTAGATTTAAAATGGGCCTTTAGTATTTATTCTCGTTTTAATTTCTTTCAAGGACATGTAATTAAGTTTTGGGCTTTTGATTATTAAGGCACACTTTATGTAATTTTCTATTTGGGCTTTTTGTCGACACGATTGTTTTACGAAAATTTTCTTAGTGACATACCAGATCCGGTAGTAGTGTTTGGGCCGGGTTTGGGGTGTTACAGATTGAACTTGCAGAAGTAAAGATATTGTCTTGTCAAAATATGAACCAAAAAGAATGGAAAAAGAAATAGGATAGAGAAAGGAGAACAAAAAATAAAGAAAGAAATAAACTGCAAAGATGGGGAAATGAAACATGAAATATAGTGGGAGAGAAACATGGGAATTTTGGGGAAAATTAATTAGAAATTTCCTCACACACACAACTCAAATCTCTTAACCATTAAACCAAAATAAATTACTTTACATAAATATTGATAGATGGAAGAAAGAAGCGAAACAAGTATAAGGGAAAAAAAAACTTACCGACTGGTTGCTTTGACCTATCCCAAAAAAAAAAACCATAGTTGATGGGGGAAGTAATCAAATTGGGGAAGTATTTCGCACCATAAATTGAAGAAGGATTTAGGGATTGGGAGGGGAAACACAAAAGGGGATTAGGGATTTAGGGATTTCGGGAAATAAAAAATTGGGGGAACAGAAAGTGTTAAGCAATTAAAATGGATGGAAAAAGAACGACGCCGTTTCAGTATAAAAATTAACCCTATTGCGGCGCTTTTCAATAAACGCCACTAAATAATTCCAAAAAAAAACGCAGTCGTTTTTCCTCCATTTTGTGGTGTTTTGGGCTAAAACGCCAGTAATAACATGGATAAAACGAACATTTTTCTGGCGTTTTATTAAAAGCACCAATAATAAGAATGGAAACCGGTGACGTTTCATGACCGCGGAATACATTTTTGCGGCGTTTTTATGAAAATGCAGGTAATACATCACTTTTTGCGGCGTTTTTCATAAAGCGCCACTACTAATACTAACTGCGCCACAAAAACGATGCCATTTTTATTAAATATGAAGACTTTTTTGCGGCGTTTTTTACATAAACGCCGCTAATGCTTTCATACCAATTAATATTTAAAATTTCAACAAAATTAATAAATGTTTACAATTTCTTTTCAATTATATATCGCCAACAATAAAATACAAATATACTAGCACATGAGTTCTCAATTTAGTGTCATCAAAATTGAAGTCAAATTGATCCAAAATTAAACCAAAAGTTATAAAATGGAAATATTAATTAATAAAAAGGAGAGAATAATGCATTTTTAAAAATAAATACACATTTTAAAATTAAATACATCAATATATTTTATATTGAATAAATATAAATATTTATGTATGCAATATATTAAAATATTATATCAAGAATTGGGTTAATATTTGACAAGATCGGGATCAAATTAAAGTTCATGTATATATAATTGAACATTAAATCATTGTCATGTATGCATTTGGGATTTAACCCATTTTGATATATATATTTATTTTAAAATAAAAATTTATATTTATCTTATTTAGATATGTATTTTAAAAAATCCAAACCCTAAACCTTAAATCTCAAACCCCAAACCCCTGAACTTGAACTCTAACCCTAAACCTAAACCCATAACCACAGCCACCTAGATACAACCAAACTCCAAAATCCAGTCTCAATATACAATAAACCTTAAACCATAAATCCAAGACCTTAAACCAAATACCATAAACCCTAAATTGAAACCTTAATTTGAAACCCTAAACCATAATCATAAATTAAACCATGCATAATTTTGGGAATTCGTGTGGCCGGACTATAAATCATATATAAATCCTTAAATACAAAACCATAAATCTTAAAAATTTTAAACCCTAAAACCAATACACTAAACCCTTAAACCATTACATACAAATCATACACCCTAAAACTTTAAACCTAAAATCCTAAATAATAAACCCTAAACATACACCATACACACTTTACTCAAAACTCTAAACCCTAAACCATTACCACTAAATCATAAACCAAAAAATAGTAAACCCCAAAATAAAATAATTATGATATTGAATTATTATACGAGGACAAAAACGGCGTCGTTCTAGTTTTGAAACAATTTGCTTTTTTGTGGCATTTTTAACAAAAACGCCGCTATAGCTTGGCCTTCTCAAAACGACGACGTTTGAGTTTTAAAATTATTAGATATTTAGCGGCGTTTTTTATACAAACGCCGCTATTACTTATCTTTAGTGGCATTTTTAATACAAACGCCGCTATTACTTGGCCTTACTAAAACGGCGACGTTTGAATTTTGAAAAAAATTAGATATTTTAGCGGCATTTCTTATTTAAATGCCGTTATAGCTCTCACTTTTAATGGCGTTTTTGGTACAAACGCCGCTATATCTCCTACCTTTAGTGGCATTTTGGAAAAATGCCACTATTGCTTGGCCTTTTTAAAACGTCGACGTTTGGGTTTTGAAGTAATTAGATATTTAGTAGCCTTTTTTATACAAACGCCGCTATAGCTCTTACCTTTAGTGGCGTTTTTGGTACAAATGCCGCTATATCTCTTACCTTTAGTGGCATTTTCGGTACAAACGCCGCTATTTCTTGGCCTTTTTAAAGCGTCAACGTTTGGGTTTTGAAGTAATTAGATATTTAGTGGCGTTTTTTATACAAACGCCGCTATAGCTCTTACCTTTAGTGGCATTTTGGTACAAACGCCTCTATATTTCTTACCTTTACTGGCATTTTGGTACAAACGCCGCGATTGCTTGGCCTTTTTAAAACGTCGACGTTTGGGTTTTGAAGTGATTAGATATTTAGTGGCATTTTTTAGACAAATGCCGCTATTGCTTAATTTTTAGCGAGTTTTTATCAAAAACTAAAAACGCCGCTATTGCCCAATTTTTTGAGTCGTTTCTTTCAAACACCGCTAATGTTTAATGTTTGCAGCGTTTTTGTCCAAACGCCACTAAAAACCCGCTAAAGCCCTATTTTCCTGTAGTGAAGATGCTTCCACCTGTCCCTCTTACCTTCACATTTTGGCGAGACCTCTTATTAACACACTTGTTTGTGTTCCCTTACACACTATAATTGTTATGTCAGACTTTTCGCCACGTGGATCATACAGCGGTTTCCACTTATATGCTCGATGGCGTCCTCGTTTACTAACTTGGAAGACTTCAATTTGCCATAAGGCGTACCTGTTCACCACTAGGTAATGCCATGGGTCACCATGGACTTTCAACTTTGAAAAGTCAGTGAACCTTTTTCGAGTTGTCACTCCATAAAGCTTGTAGACAATTTTCATGGTGTTGCTTCGTAGAGCCTATAGATAACCCTTTTCAAGGTGTCGCTTCGTAGAGCCTATAGATAATCATTTTCACGGTGTCACTCCGTAGAGCCTGTAGACTATCATTCCACTTTGTTGCCAAACTTCCTCAAATCCCTTTTCAATATGTCCATTCCTCCATTACGCTAATTTTTCCTATCTTCAACTAACCGCTAATACTTCCCTCCATACTCCGCATTTTATAAACATGCATATCACGCATATCATCACATTTATTAACGTAGAATAGAGTACATCATATAATAGTTCATAGATATACAACCAAGACATACATTCAAATATCATACTGCCACAACCATACAATTGTACAACCCTAAGCAAGCATAACATTTTTAGTCGGCAACAGAACAACCCAGAGCAATCAAAACAACCCAGAGTAACACTCAAATAGTTGAGTACAAAAGCTCACCTACTGTATTTCGTCCTCGCCACCATAGCTTTTCCAAATGCTATAGCGTCCTTCATCTTAGAAGCTAAGCATGACAACCTACATGCTAATTAAACCGAAGGTACTTAAACATTAAAACCTAGAATCATGCAGAATTTTTTTCAAAGATTCCAAAAATCCTTACTTCTATTTTCTCAATTTCACGAATATCATGAGACGAAGAAGCTTACCAGCTAACTAGCTCATCTAATTCTCTACTTTTCAGACTCAAACCTCACGATCATTTCCCCGTATAGAGCTTTCCTCAACTTTCTCTTCTTCGAAGCAACCAAAGAAGATGATGTAGAAAGGAAGAAAATAAAGCAGAAAAGAGAAAAACTTTGCCTACAGAATAACCTTTCTCACACACATATATATATATCCTTTTTACATACAGTCACCACAGTCTCAAATAACCATCCACTTATCATTTTGTCTCATATTAAAGAGCCAATCGATTCCAACTTAACCAAACCAAAATTGAAACCCAATTATTTACCATTTAGCCATTGACATTTCTATATTTCTTAGTAGGGTCCACCGAAGCAATTATATTTTTCAATTAACTTCCAGCTCTTCAATAATTTCTGGACGTTAATGAAAATCGGGTGTGACATAAAATGGTTTAATTGCTTATCTTGTTCTTTAACCATTTAAAAATCTATAATGATAAACTTTTACAATTTACTCTCTGTACCATAATTAACAATTATCAAGCAAAATTTAAATGACCAAACTTTAATATATTTCTATACTATCCTATTTAATATTTACAGACTCTATTTATAGAAATGGAGTTCCAAAATTGCCATTTTCGACACCACTGAAAATTGATCTGTTTTAATTCTACCGATAAGTACTTGTGTTTTGTGTGAGATGATGATCTACCGAATTTTGGTGTAGCAAATTAAACTATTTTTCTTACTTGAGGAGCTTGAATACAAGCACTTTAATCATATTTTAGTTATGTTTTCTTAGCTTATTTTAAATTCAATAAAAAGTGTATTTTGAGTCTTTTATTGACCTTAGGGGCCAAATAAGGCCTAAAAGTGAGCTAATGTACTTAGTGAGTGTGCAGGAGACCATTCAAAGGCATAGAAACTCAATACCGATCATTGTGTTGCAACACGGGAAGTTTGATGTCGCAACATATGAGGCAGAATACAAGAATCTCGAGACTGCCTTTGGTGTCGCGACATAGCCAATGGATGTAACAACACACCCCTGAAGTTACCTTGAACCTAAGCATACTACCTTTGATGTTGCGACATATGCACTAGGGTGTTGCAACATCGACCTTGTACGAGAAATACTTACGAGCCAGAGGCTTTTTGTTCTGTACAATGAAAAGTTAACACGATAATGTCAATTAACTTAGGGTTGAGGACGACAGCAACCGTCACTTTAGAAATAGGCTCTTAAAACACTTTTTAAGGACAACTTTTTTATACTTTAAGTTTTTCTCTGTAATTTTAGTTTCAGTTTTCCTTTCTTTTAGGCTTTAGGTTTATTTCAACTCTTTTTTATTTTGTGTTTTTCGGAGAACTTGGGTTGTAATCGTGATCAAACTATTATGGATTCTACACTTTAATCAATATAATTCAAGATTCTCTTAAACTATTCTCTTGATTCATTATTTATGTTTATCTTTATTATCAAGTTTATTGTGTTCATGAGATCCATGATGAACTAATCCTTTTATGGGGGATTAGTGAATGGATGCGTGATTAGTTAATTACTATTTAGGGTTTTCTTAGTGTGTCAATTATTTGGGAGAGGGAAACTTAAACCCTAGGCTTGATGACCCTAGAAAGTCATTTAGGTGGGAATGAACCCAAAATTGGTATGTTCTATCATTGAACACCTTAGCCCTAAACCAGTTTGGACTGTGAGGTCGAGAGATAAGTATTTCTTTTCAAGTCGTTAGTTTAGTGGAAGATCGAGAGATCCAGTTAGGGTAATGATTAGTTATGTAACACCCCTAACCCATATTCGTTATTGAAACAGGGTTATGAAGCATTACCGAACTTTACAGATTAATTACGAGCATTTCATAATCTTTAATACATATATAATAACTCATTCATAAAACACTCATATGGTACCAGATATGTGCCCTTAAAGCCCAAAATAGGCGTTAAAAGTAAATCGGGACTCGACCAGAGACTTCAAGAAATTTTTGCAAAATGTCAAAAAATTTCTTAGAAACAGGGGACATACACCAGTGTGGCCAAACCGTGTGGCTCACACAGCCGTGTCCCAGCCCGTCTTCTTACCCGTGTAACTCTTTGACTTGTGCCACACGGCCAACCACACGCTTGTGTGCTAAGCCGTATGCAAAGTGCAAGGGTCACACGGCTAAGCCACACGCCCATGTGCTAGGCCGTGTGCAAAAACCTGAGCATTCTATTTTGAAATTTCAAAGTACAGGGGACATATGGCCAGACCACGTGCCCATGTGCCAGGTCGTGTGGACGAAAATTGGCCATTTCAAAGCCATTTCTCTCACCTTTTTTATTATCAACCTGCACACAACATTGAAATATACTAACATATCCCAACCAAGCAACCAACACAAGCCAATTATCTTATTTTAAACATAATAGGACATAACAAAACTTATTTACATAGACTTACCAAAATAACTCCATTCATTGATTTACTAAATACCACTACTAAATGCATGCATACAAACATGTAACACCCCAAACCCGGCCCAGAAGTTAAGCCCGAATCTGGTGTGTCACAATGAAGAAAACATATAAAGGATCTTGTGATTCATACTAAAATAGGTGTAATTGTAACACCCCTAACCCATATCCATCACTGAATTAGGGTTACGAGGTATTACCATAGCATTCTTAACATTTCATAATTAAAACATAATCCTCGCATCTATTAAAACATATCATATCTGAATCGTATAACAAAACAACTATTCCATTAGCGAATATCAAACCTATTATTATTTATATCTTTTGTACATATAAAATTTAAACATCAACCGAACCATACTTTAGTTACTATTATACCATGCGCATATTCACTAATGTCAAAGGCATATATATAAGCACAATTTTCGAATCAATATTAACTTATTCGATTAATCAATTTATGACTATACCAATTCACATGTTATGCACATTAATTTAAGTTAAAATAACCACACCGCATACTAGCCATACATACACATTTACTCATAAAAATAATTATCATTTCAAGACCATATATACTTCTTCTCTTGACAAAAGTTCATGCGCATATGTCCATATTGATTTCAACCATTTTGTGCACAAATGACATTAAAAGTACCCCCAATTCGCATTCTTAAAATACATACACAAAATCAATCACTTAACTACATATTCGGTCATCCAAGATAACTTAAATACATAACATAAATTATACCACATACTCAATAATAAGAGTCTAATACCTTGCCGAATCATAAATCCAAACATTATCAATGTATATACCATATATTAAGCTCATCAACATGAACCAATTAATAAATCTTTCTTATCATAATCTAACATGCACAAATAATAATACCACTCTCACACATAGTTAAACCATAATCAAGCATAAATAATAGTTCATGGCATGAGCAAACAATATCATCAAAACACGAAACAAGTTATTCCAAAATAGATAGCCATTTTCGCATGGCTAGCATATTTACACTATTATAAAACATTAGTTATATGGTTCAATCTAGCCTATACATGCCCTTTTAAATAACAAACTATGTTTTCAATACCAAAAGAAAGTCGATAGTGTGGTTGACTTCACGGATGATCCTTCGAGCCCGTAGTTCGAATCAAAATCTATAAAACAAAGATAAACAAAGACACACACACAGTAAGCTTACTAGCTTAGTAAGTCCCAAGCATACATAAATATAATGAGCATATAGTATAAAACATAATTATTTCATTATGTAAAATATAGATCGTTGAATAATAGTAATACTCTTTACTTAAATATCATTGCTATAACATCGAAAACCAATCTAGGCATCGATCTTCTATTTCTACTTATACACAAGAACAAGCGCTTTTGTCACACTCATCACTTATCTTTAACTATACATTAAGAATTTTTGTTCACATCATTTCTTACTAAAATGGTAGGTTAGTTCTTACCTGAACTTTTACCACATAACACTATATAAACATTTCACCTTATTTGATGTTCGAACCTCCACTTATAGCATATCACCCAAGATAAAGCACGCTAGGCATTTAAAGCCGAAATAAATCACCAAGACGAAGCACTCGCTAGGCACTAAGCCGAATATATCACCCAAGACGAAGCTCTGCTAGGCACTAGGCAGAATATATCAAAGACGAAGCTTGCTAGGCACTAAGCAGAATATATCACCTAAGACGAAGTTCGTTAGGCACTAAGCCCGAACACATCAATATAATCAATCATTCCACACTCACTTCATATCTATATTACATATCCAAATCAACTAAACTTATTCACCTTAAACAAATAAATCATTACTTCATCGTACAATTCCACAATTCACATTGATACACTTATTCATTTCACATTATCAATTTATGAAATCAATCTCATATACATATATACATTCGGCTATAACATGATTATATACTAAAATTTATCAAACATTATCATTTAATGAGTTCATGAATAATTCTTTATGATTTGACAGGACTTACCTCGGTTTGTCGATAGTAGATGCGAATCGCTTATTCAAGAACCTTCGTCTTTCCCGATCTAACTCCATTTTCTTTGCTCTTGATCTAAAACACATTAAATTTAGCTTATTCAAGCACAATTCATCTCAATTTAGTCCCTAAGCACATAAATGGGCAAATTACTATTTTACCCTAGTATTTCACAACTTTACAATTTAGTCCTATTTGCATAAAACTCAAAATACATCAAATTTCCCCATACTCTTTAAAGGCTGAATGTGTATAAGGACTATACAAGTCATTTCTTTCATTTATTTTGCAATCAAGCCCTCTAAAATTTTATTTTTACAAATTAGCCCTAAAACACAAATTCCCCAAAACTTCCAACACATAATATACTAATTTTAACCTACCTTTCATCTAACATCATTAAACATCATAAACCTCAAGAATTCATCCATGGCCGATTCATATATACACACAAATCTTAGAAATTCTAGCATGGGTGGGGTAATATACTAAGCAACGATCTCAAAAACTTAAAATTAACAAAAAGCGAGCTAGATTTCTTACCTAATTATGCTTGAATAATGCCGAATGTTCTAAGGCTTTTCTCCCCTTTTCTTTTGTGTTTCTTTCGGTCAAAGATGAACAAATGAATGGCTTTTTATTTTATTGTTTTATTAACATATATTTATTAGTTATTTTAACATATAATGTAATAATATATATTATAATAACTCAAACACTATTACATGCAATCAAGGTGGCCGGCCATTAACCTAAAAATGGGCTATTTGCCCTTTTAATACCTCACATTAAAAAGCCATGCTCAATTTAACACATTACACTTTAGTTGGCCACTTTTACTTTTTATGCGATTAAGTCCTTTTTATCAAATTCAACACTTAAACGATAAAATTTTTCTACGAAACTTCCACACATATAAATACATACATAATAAACACTAAATATAATATGTAAACATTTCTCGGGCTCAGATTCGTGGTCCCGAAACCACCTTTCCGATTAGGGTCAGATTCGGTCTGTTATAACTCTCCCCCTTAAGGATTTTCGTCCCCGAAAATCTTACCGTTAAACAACGTCGGATATTGTTGCCTCATTGAATCTTCAGGCTCCCACGTTGCCTCTTCAATTCCATGTCGATTCCATAACACTTTCACTAAGGAAATCTTTTTGTTTCTTAGCTCTTTCATTTCCCGAGCTAGAATACGGATCGACTTTTCCTCATACGTCATATCAGATTGTATCTCAATCTCAGACGGAGCAATCACATGTGACGGATCGATCGATATCTCACGGGCATAGAAACATGAAATACATCGTGTATCTTTTCTAATTCGAGGTAGCTTCAATCTATAAGCAACAGCCCAACGCGTTCAATGATTTCATACGGTCCAATGAACCTCGGGCTCAATTTGCCTTTCTACCAAAAGCGGAGCACTTTCTTCCATGGTGAAACCTTTAAAAGACTCGATCTCCAATCTAGAATTCAATATCTTTACGTTTCAAATCGGCATAGGACTTTTGTCGATCGATGCGACTTTCAAATTATCTTTGATTATGGCCACTTCTGCATTGACCTCTTTAATCAAATCAACCCGTGTAACTTATTTTCACCGAGCTCACCCAATATAATGGTGTTCGACATTTTTCGCAGTATAAGGCTTCATAAGGTGCCATTTTGATACTTGATTGAAAGCTATTATTATAAGCAAATTCAATCAAAGGTAGGTATCGTTCCACGTGCCTTCAAACTCGAGAACGTAACATCTCAACATGTCCTCAAGTATCTCGAATAGTTCGCCGGTGGCCCGTCGTTCTGCGGATGAAAGGTCAGTACTAAAATGTAGTTTAGTACCTAAAGCATCTTGCAACTTCTTCCAAAATCGCGATGTAAATCTCGGGTTTACATCGACACAATGGAGCTCGGTACACCATGCAATCTTACAATCTGCGATACATACAATTCAGCAAGTTTATCGAGTGAAAAGTGCATGCTGAAAGCACAAAATGAGTGATTTAGTCGATCTATCAACTATCACCCATCGGCATCTTTCTTACTCGGTGTCATAGGAAGACCGGATACAAAATCCATTGTAATTTTATCCCATTTCCACTCGGTATCATGATCGGTGAAGCAACCCGAAGGCACTTGATGCTCGGCTTTTACTTAACGACAAATTAGGCACTTTGAAACAAATTCGGATATTTCTCGTTTCATACTAGGCCACCAATAAAACTGTTTCAAGTCGTTATACATTTTCGTGCTACCCGGATGTATCGATAGTCAGCCACTATGAGCCTCACTCAAAATCATCTCGTATCAAATCGAGTTCTTTGGAACACACATTCGACTTTTAAAATTCAAGCAGTCATTTGCATCAATCGAAAATCGACTGCACCTTTTTCATAATGAATTAGTTTAGCAATCATATTCTTGTCAACTTTCATGCATCACAAATTTGTTGGATAAACATTGGTCTTGCTCGTAACTCGACTATGATCGAACCATCACTAGACATAGCCATCTCAGGCATTCATTGCAGAAGAGCAAGTAAAGATTTCGACTTAACGCATCCGCAACAACGTTAGCTTTTCGGGTGATAGTCAATCACCAATTCATAATCTTCGAGAGTTCTAGCCACCACGTTGTCTCAAATTCAGATCTTTTCGAGTCATTAGATACTTCAGACTTTTATGATCCGAGTAAACATGACATTCTCGCCAAATAAGTAATGACGCCAAATCTTGGTGCGAACACAATGGTCAAGCTCTAAATCATGCATCGGGTAATTTCTTTCATGCGGCTTCAATTGTCTTGAAGCATAGGCTACATCTTTGCCTTCGCATCAAAGCGCAACCCAAACCATTCAAAGAAGCATCGAATAAACAACAAATTCTTTACCGATTAAATTTGAACTAACACTGGAGCTTACATCAAAGGGCTTTCACCGATCAAAACTTTTCCGACATTTTTCGACCACTCGAAACGGACATCTTTACGCAATAACTTTGTCAGCGGGTAGCTATCATAGAAAAATCTTTCACAAATCGTCGATAGTAACCCGCAAGTCCCGAAAACTTGAATCTAGGAAACATTTTTGGTGGCTTCCAATCAAGTATAGCCGAGATTTTGTTCGGATCAACTCGAATGCACGATCTTTGAAACCACATGTCCCAAAAAGTGACCTCCTTCATCCGAACTCACACTTACTAAACTTCGCATCTGGTGATGATCTCGCAAAGTTTGTAGCACTAACCTCAAATGTTCAATGTTCAATTTCATCTTTGGAGTAGATCAATATGTCATCAATAAACACCACCACAAATCGATCCAAAAGCGTCTAAAAACCCGATTCATCAAATCCATAAAAATAGCGGTGCATTAGTAAGCCCAAAAGGCATTACCAAAAACTCAAAATGTCCGTACCTCGTCAAAATGGATCTTTGGCACATCTGTATCTCGACTAGAATCGATAATAACACGATCTCAAGTCTACCTTGAAAATCTGAAGCCCTTTCAACTGATCAAACAAATCATCAATCCGAGGTAACGGTACTTATTCTTTATAGTTACCTTATTCAATTGCCGATAATCAATACACATTCGCATCGTTCCATCTTTCTTTCTCACAAAAAACTGGTGCACCCAAGGAGAGAAACTTGGTCGTGCAAAGCCCCTATCTGTTAACTCTTGCAAGCTGTGCTTTCGACTCTTTTAGCTCGATGGGTGCCATCCGATATGGAGCTATTGAGATCGAGTCGCTCCGGAGTTAATTCAATGCCAAACTCAATCTCTTGTATAGCGGGTAAACCCGGTAGTTCTTCAGAAACACATCCGAGTATTCACATACAATCAGATGATTCAATGCATTTCTCGGACAATTTATTATCCGATTACATAAGCCAAATAAGCTTCACACCTTTTCTCACATACTTTTGGGCTAACATCGATGATATAACTACGAAACCCACGAATCCTTTGGATTCAATTCTAATGATCTCACCGTTACGGTGTCTCAAATCAATAAGCTTTCTTTTGTAATTCACCTTTGCATCATCATGAAGTTAACGATCCATTCCCAAAATTATATCAAACTCATCGAAGGCAACGACATTAAATCAATGGGAAGCAAAAATCACGAATCATCAATGGGCAACTTTACACACTTTATTAACAAACACATCTACCCAAAGGGTTGGATACACGAATCACAAACTCAAGAGACTCAATGGCGAGTCTTCTTGAATACGAGTTTCACATACATATGAATGGTTGAACCGGGATCAATCAATGCAATCACGGTAGTATCATAAAGGGTGAAAGTACCAAGAATGACATCCGGAGAAGCGACCTCCTCTCTAGCTCGAGTAACATAAGCTCTTCTTTGGAGCTCTAGCCTCGATCGATCTGTTGTGTTCTTTGTCCCTCTCGACTACCACCTACATTGCGAATGCCGGGTGGTGCGCCCGTCTTGATGCACTACTCGGTCTAGAGTTACATCAGGTTGTATTCACTCACCTAACATCGGGCACTCTCGAATAAAATGGTGCGAGGATCCACATTTAAAGCAAGACCGGTCACGAACTCTACAACTCCGTGGATGCCATTTTCCACAATGTTTGCATTCAACTCGATTACGTGGGACGTTACCAACACCGCCATCGAGGTAGCTCGGAGCCCATCAAGGTCGATCACGTCTAAATGAATCAAGTAGCTTTGTGTCGATGAAGTCATCTCTAAACTTTTTAGATGTGGAATGAAAATTCTTGCGACAATCTTTTACGGGTGTCTGTAGCTTCTGTCTCGACCTTTCTTTTCTCTTTCCCAAGCTCTTGACTTTTGCAAGCTCGCTCAACTAGTGTCACAAATTCTTTGATCTCAAGAATGTCAACTAGTAACTTCAAATCTTCATTCAAACCGTCTTCAAACCTTTTGCACATAATGGCTTGAGTAGATACACACTCCCTAGCATACTGGCTCAATCGACAAATTTTTGCTCATATTGATCACGGTCATTTGCTCTGTTTTAGTTCAAGAAATTCTTTACGTTTACGGTCGATGAACCTCTGGTGATATATTTCTTGCGAAATTCATTCGGAAGAAATCACGTCACTTTTCCTTTTGGAACCACGATACTAGTGTATTCCACGGTGATAGGCGGTGTCCGAAGCAAAGATATAGCACATTTTAAACATTCATCCGGAGTGCAAGATAGCTCATCAAGTACCGAATAGTGTTATCAAGCCACATTTCATTTCGCTCTGCATCATCATCATCATTAGCCTTGAATTCTTGACCCCAAATTTCCTAATTTTATCAGCATGGAGGCCTACTAGATCTCATTGGATCTATCATCGAAGTCTTGAAGGTCGGAGTTGGATTATTCGGGGTGGAGGTTGTTGTACTGTTGGATTATTTCGAATAAACTGGGTAAACCATTCATTCACCATTTGATAGAAGGCTTGTTTAGCCTCTCCTCGTGGTTACCGGCGGTTGAGAGTCTAGTGGGCATCGATCCATGTGCGAGACCAGCGCGACACTCTCCACATCATCGACTACTGCTCTATCGGGATCGTAATCCATTTACTATATAAAATACAATCGAAATTGTCGAGAAGTCACCACACTATCATATATACAATTTAAAGGCATGTATAGCTAGACTCTTTTATACTACAGTAGTCCTAGAATCGAATAAATCGTAGCTCTGATACCAATAAAATGTAACGCCCCTAACCCATATCCATCACTGAATTAGGGTTGCGAGGTATTACCATAGCATTCTTAACATTTCATAATTAAAACATAATCCAGCATCTATTAAAACATATCATATACAGATTGTATAACAAAACAACTATTCCATTAGTCGAATATCAAACCTATTATTATTTATATCTTTTGTACATATAAAATTTAAACATCAACCGAACCATACTTTAGTTACTATTATACCATGCATATTCACTAATGTCAAAGGCATATATATAAGCACAATTTAGAATCAATATTAACTTATCCGATTAATCAATTTATAACTATACCAATTCACATGTTATGCACATTAATTTAAGTTAAAATAACCACACCGTATACTAGCCATACATACACATTTACTAATAAAATAATTATCATTTCAAGACCATATATACTTCTTCTCTTGACAAAAGTTCATGCATATGTCCATATTGATTTTAACCATTTTGTGCACAAATGACATTAAAAGTACCCCAATTAGCATTCTTAAAATACGTACACAAAATCAATCACTTAACTACATATTCGGTCATCCAAGATAACTTAAATACATAACATAAATTATACCACATACTCAATAATAAGAGTCTAATACCTTGTCAGAATCATAAATCCAAACATTATCAATGTATATACCATATATTAAGCTCATCAACATGAACCAATTAATAAATCTTTCTTATCATAATCTAACATGCACAAATAATAATACCACTCTCACACCTAGTTAAACCATAATCAAGCATAAATAATAGTTCATGGCATGAGCAAACAATATCATCAAAACACGAAACAAGTTATTCCAAAATAGATAGCCATTTTCGCATGGCTAGCATATTTACACTATTACAAAACATTAGTTATATGGTTCAATCTAGCCTATACATGCCCTTTTAAATAACAAACTAAGTTTTCAATACCAAAAGAAAGTCGATAGTGTGGTTGACTTCACGGATGATCCTTCGAGCCGTAGTTGAATCAAAATCTATAAAACAAAGATAAACAAAGACACACACAAGAAGCTTACTAGCTTAGTAAGTCCCAAGCATACATAAATATAATGAGCATATAGTATAAAACATAATTATTTCATTATGTAAAATATAGATCGTTGAATAATAGTAATACTCTTTACTTAAATATCATTGCTATAACATCGAAAACCAATCTAGGCATCGATCTTCTATTTCTACTTATACACAAGAACAAGCGCTTTTGTCACACTCATCACCGATCTTTAACTATACATTAAGAATTTTGTTCACATCATTTCTTACTAAAATGGTAGGTTAGTTCTTACGAACTTTTACCACATAACACTATATAAACATTTCACCTTATTTGATGTTCGAACCTCCACTTATAGCATATCAGGCAGATAAAGCTGCTAGGCATTTAAAGCCGAAATAAATCAAAAGACGAAGCACGCTAGAGCACTAAGCCCGAATATATCACCCAAGACGAAGCACGCTAGGCACTAAGCCCGAATATATCACGCAAGACGAAGCACGCTAGGCACTAGGCGAATATATCACCAAGACGAAGCGCTAGGCACTAAGCGAATATATCACCCAAGACGAAGCACTGCTTAGGCACTAAGCCCGAACACATCAATATAATCAATCATTCCACACTCACTTCATATCTATATTACATATCCAAATCAACTAAACTTATTCACCTTAAACAAATAAATCATTACTTCATCGTACAATTCCACAATTCACATTGATACACTTATTCATTTCACATTATCAATTTATGAAATCAATCTCATATACATATATACATTCGGCTATAACATGATTATATACTAAAATTTATCAAACATTATCATTTAATGAGTTCATGAATAATTCTTTAACAAATTTCACTTAGGACTTACCTCGGTTATCGATAGGTAGTGCGAATCATTTATTCGAGAACCTTCGTCTTTCCCAGATCTAACTCGTTTTCTTTGCTCTTGATCTAAAACACATTAAATTTAGCTTATTCAAGCACAATTCATCTCAATTTAGTCCCTAAGCACATAAATGGGCAAATTACTATTTTACCCCTAGTATTTCACAACTTTGCAATTTAGTCCTATTTGCATAAAACTCAAAATACATCAAATTTCCCCATACTCTTTAAAGGCTGAATGTGTATAAGGACTATACAAGTCCATTTCTTTCATTTATTTTGCAATCAAGCCCTCTAAAATTTTATTTTTACAAATTAGCCCTAAAACACAAATTCACCAAAACTTCCAACACATAATATACTAATTTTTAACCTACCTTTCATCTAACATCATTAAAAATCATAAACCTCAAGAATTCATCCATGGCGATTCATATATACACACAAATCTTAGAAATTCTAGCATGGGTGGGTAATATACTAAGCAACGATCTCAAAACTTAAAATTAACAAAAATCGAGCTAGATTTCTTACCTAATTATGCTTGAATAATGCCGAATGTTCTAAGGCTTTTCTCCCTTTTCTTTTGTGTTTCTTTCGCCAAAGATGAACAAATGAATGGCTTTTATTTTATTGTTTTATTAACATATATTTATTAGTTATTTTAACATAAATATAATAATATATATTATAATAACTCAAACACTATTACATGCAATCAAGGTGGTGGCCATTAACCTAAAAATGGGCTATTTGCCCTTTTAATACCTCACATTAAAAGCCATGCTCAATTTAACACATTACACTTTAGTTGGCCACTTTTACTTTTTATGCGATTAAGTCCTTTTATCAAATTCAACACTTAAACGATAAAATTTTTCTACGAAACTACCACACATATAAATACATACATAATAAACACTAAATATAATATGTAAACATTTCTCGGGCTCAGATTCGTGGTCTCGAAACCACCTTTCCGATTAGGGTCGATTCGATGCATTACAACTCTCCCCTTAAGGATTTTCGTCCAGAAAATCTTACCGTTAAACAACGTCGGATATTGTTGCCTCATTGAATCTTGAGGCTCCCACGTTGCCTCTTCAATTCCATGTCGATTCCATAACACTTTCACTAAGGAAATCTTTTTGTTTCTTAGCTCTTTCATTTCCGAGCTAGAATACGGATCGACTTTTCCTCATCGTCATATCATTGTATCTCAATCTCGGATTTGAACAATCACATGTGACGGATCGATCTGTATCTACGGGCATAGAAACATGAAATACATCGTGTATCTTTTCTAATTGGAGGGTAGCTTCAATCTATAAGCAACAGCCCAACGCGTTCAATGATTTCATACGGTCTAATGAACCTCGGGCTCAATTTGCCTTCCGGCCAAAACAGACACTTTCTTCCACGGTGAAACCTTTAAAAGACTCGATCTCCAACTGAATTCAATATCTTTACGTTTCAAATCAGATAGGACTTTTGTCGATCGATGCGACTTTCAAATTATCTTTGATTATGGCCACTTTCATCAAACCTCTTTAATCAAATCAACCCGTGTATCTTATTTTCACCGAGCTCGATCCGATATAATGGTGTTTGACATTTTCACCGTATAAGGCTTCATAAGGTGCCATTTTGATACTTGATTGAAAGCTATTATTATAAGCAAATTCAATCAAAGGTAGGTATCGTTCCACGTACCTTCAAACTCGAGAACGCAACATCTCAACATGTCCTCAAGTATTCGAATAGTTCGCTCGATCGGTCGTCATCTGCGGATGAAAGGTCGTACTAAAATGTAGTTTAGTACCTAAAGCATCTTGCAACTTCTTTCAAAACCGCGATGTAAATCTCGGTCTCTGTCGACACAATGGAGCTCGGTACACCATGCAATCTTACAATCATGCGATACATACAATTCACAAGTTTATCGAGTGAAAAGTGCATCTGACCAAGCACAAAATGAGTGATTTAGTCATCTATCAACTATCACCCATACGGCATCTTTCTTACTCGGTGTCATAGGAAGACCGGATACAAAATCCATTGTAATTTTATCCCATTTCCACTCAGTATCATGATCTATGAAGCAACCCGAAGGCACTTGATGCTCGGCTTTTACTTGTCGACAAATTAGGCACTTTGAAACAAATTCGGATATATCTCGTTTCATACCGGGCCACCAATAAAAGCTGTTTCAAGTCGTTATACATTTTCGTGCTACCGGATGTATCGATAGTGGCCACTATGAGCCTCACTCAAAATCATCTCATCAAACCGAGTTCTTTGGAACACACATTCGGCTTTTAAAATTCAAGCAGTCATTTGCATCAATCGAAAATCGACTCTGCACCTTTTCACACGTAATTGTTTAGCAATCATATTCTTGTCAACTTTCTATGCATCACAAATTTGTTGGATAAACATTGGTCTTGCTCGTAACTCGACTATGATCGAACCATCACTAAACATAGCCATCTGTGCATTCATTGCCCGAAGAGCAAGTAAAGATTTTCGACTTAACGCATCCGCAACAACGTTAGCTTTTCCCGGGCGATAGTCAATCACCAATTCATAATCTTTCAGTAGTTCTAGCCACTTACGTTGTCTCAAATTCAGATCTTTCTGAGTCATTAGATACTTCAGACTTTTATGATCTGAGTAAACATGACATTTCTCGCCAAATAAGTAATGACGCCAAATCTTCAGTGCGAACACAATGGCTGCAAGCTCTAAATCATGCGTTGGGTAATTTCTTTCATGCGGCTTCAATTGTCTTGAAGCATAGGCTACATCTTTGCCTTCTTGCATCAAAACGCAGCCCAAACCATTCAAAGAAGCATCAGAATAAACAACAAATTCTTTACCCGATTCAGGCTGAACTAACACCGGAGCTTCATCAAAGGGCTTTCAACCGATCAAAACTTTTCGACATTTTTCGACCACTTAAACGGACATCTTTCGCAATAACTTTGTCAACGGGTAGCTATCATAGAAAAATCTTTCACAAATCGTCGATAGTAACCCATAAGTCCCGAAAACTTGAATCTCTAAACATTTTTGGTGGCTTCCAATTAAGTATAGCCGAGATTTTGTTCGGATCAACTTGAATGCCGATCTTTGAAACCACATGTCCCAAAAACTGACCTCCTTCATCCGAACTCACACTTACTAAACTTCGCATACGGTGATGATCTCGCAAAGTTTGTAGCACTAACCTCAAATGTTCAGTGTTCAATTTCATCTTTGGAGTAGATCAATATGTCATCAATAAACACCACCACAAATCGATCCAAAAGCCTAAAACCCGATTCATCAAATCCATAAAAATAGCAAGTGCATTAGTAAGCCCAAAAGGCATTACCAAAAACTCAAAATGTCCGTACCTAAATGCGAAATGGGTCTTTGGCACATCTGTATCTCGACTCAAGAATCGATAATAACCCGATCTCAAGTCTACCTTGAAAATCTGAAGCCCTTTCAACCGATCAAACAAATCATCAATCCGAGGTAACGGTACTTATTCTTTATAGTTACCTTATTCAATTGCCGATAATCAATACACATTCGCATCGTTCCATCTTTCTTTCTCACAAAAGAACTGGTGCCCCCAAGGAGAGAAACTTGGTCGCAAAGCCCCTATCTGTTAACTCTTGCAACTGTGCTTTCACTCTTTTAGCTCAAGAGGTGCCATCCGATATGGAGCTATTGAGATCGAGTCGCTCCCGGAGTTAATTCAATGCCAAACTCAATCTCTCGTATAGGGGGTAAACCCGGTAGTTCTTCAGGAAACACATCTGAGTATTCACATACAATCGGTACAGATTCAATCTGTTTCTCAGACAATTTATTATCCAGTACATAAGCCAAATAAGCTTCACACCCTTTTCTCACATACTTTTGGGCTAACATCGATGATATAACTGTAGGAAACCCACCTGAATCACTGGATTCAATTCTAATGATCTCACCATTCTGGTGTCTCAAATCAATAAGCTTTCTTTTGCAATTCACCACTGCATCATGCGAAGTTAACTACCCATTCCCAAAATTATATCAAACTCATCGAAGGCAATGACATTAAATCAATCGGGAAGCAAAAATCCCGAATCATCAATGGGCAACTTTTACACACTTTATTAACAAACACACATCTACCCAAAGGGTTGGATACACGAATCACAAACTCATGAGACTCAATGGCGAGTCTTCATGAATACCGAGTTTCACATACATATGAATGGGTCGAACCGGGATCAATCAATGCAATCATGTAGTATCATAAAGGGTGAAAGTACCGAAGAATGACATCCGGAGAAGCGGCCTCCTCTCTAGCTCGAGTAACATAAGCTCTTGCTGGAGCTCTAGCCTCGGATCGATCTGTTGTGTTCTTTGTCCCTCTCGACTACCACCTACATTGCCGAATGCGGGTGGTGCGCCCTCTTGATGCACTACTCGGTCTAGAGTTACATCAGATTCGACTCGCCTAACATCGGGCACTCTCGAATAAAATAGTCCGAGGATCCACATTTAAAGCAAGACCGGTCACGAACTCTACAACTCCGGGATGCCATTTTCCACAATGTTTGCATTCAACTCGATTCGTGGGACGTTACCAACACCGCCATCGAGGTAGCTCGGGAGCCCATCGAAGGTCGATCACGTCTAAATGAATCAAGTAGCTTTGTGTCGATGAAGTCATCTCTAAACTTTTAGATGTGGAATGAAAATTCTTACAAGCGATCTTTTACGGTGTCTCTAGCTTCATCTCACCTTTCTTTTCTCTTTCCCAAGCTCTTGACTTTACAAGCTCGCTCAACTAGTGTCACAAATTCTTTGATCTCAAGAATGTCAACTAGTAACTTCAAATCTTCATTCAAACCGTCTTCAAACCTTTTGCACATAATGGCTTCAGAGATGCACACTCCGAGCATCTGGCTCAATCGACAAATTTTCGCTCATATTGATCCACGGTCATTTGCCCTGTTTTAGTTCAAGAAATTTTTACGTTTACGGTCGATGAACCTCTGGTGATATATTTCTTGCGAAATTCATTCGGAAGAAATCCACGTCACTTTTTCTTTTGGAACCACGATACTAGTGTATTCCACGGTGATAAGCGGTGTCCCAAGCAAAGATATAGCACATTTTAAACATTCATCCGGAGTGCAAAATAGCTCATCAAGTACCGAATAGTGTTATCAAGCCATATTTCATTTCCTCGCATCATCATCATCATTAGCCTTGAATTCTTGACCCTAAATTTCCTAATTTTATCAGCAGGAGGCCTACTAGATCTCATTGGATCTATCATCGAAGTCTTGAAGGTTAGAAGTTGGATTATTCGGGGTGGAGGTTGTTGTACTGTTGGATTATTCGAATAAACTGGGTAAACCATTCATTCACCATTTGATAGAAGGCTTGTTTAGCCTCTCCTCGTGGTTACCCGTGAATCGGTTGAGAGTCTAGTGGCACTAATCCATGTGCGAGACCAGCGCGACACTCTCCACATCATCATCTGCCACGGCTCTATCGGGATCGAATCCATTTACTATATAAAATACAATCGAAATTGTCAAGTCACCACACTATCATATATACAATTTAAAGGCATGTATAGCTAGACTCTTTTATACTATAGTAGTCCTAGAATCGACTAAACCGTAGCTCGATACCAATAAAATGTAACACCCTAACCCATATCCATCAATTGAATTAGGTTACGAGGTATTACCATAGCATTATTAACATTTCATAATTAAAACATAATCCAAAGATCTATTAAAACATATCATATCTGATTGTATAACAAAACAACTATTCCATTAGTCGAATATCAAACCTATTATTATTTATATCTTTTGTACATATAAAATTTAAACATCAACCGAACCATACTTTAGTTACTATTATACCATGCGCATATTCACTAATGTCAAAGGCATATATATAAGCACAATTTTCGAATCAATATTAACTTATCCGATTAATCAATTTAGGACTATACCAATTCACATGTTATGCACATTAATTTAAGTTAAAATAATCACACCGCATACTAGCCATACATACACATTTACTCATAAAAATAATTATCATTTCAAGACCATATATACTTCTTCTCTTGACAAAAGTTCATGCGCATATGTCCATATTGATTTTAACCATTTTGTGCACAAATGACATTAAAAGTACCCCCAATTCGCATTCTTAAAATACGTACACAAAATCAATCACTTAACTACATATTCGGTCATCCAAGATAACTTAAATACATAACATAAATTATACCACATACTCAATAATAAGAGTCTAATACCTTGCCGAATCATAAATCCAAACATTATCAATGTATATACCATATATTAAGCTCATCAACATGAACCAATTAATAAATCTTTCTTATCATAATCTAACATGCACAAATAATAATACCACTCTCACACCTAGTTAAACCATAATCAAGCATAAATAATAGTTCATGGCATGAGCAAACAATATCATCAAAACACGAAACAAGTTATTCCAAAATAGATAGCCATTTTCGCATGGCTAGCATATTTACACTATTACAAAACATTAGTTATATGGTTCAATCTAGCCTATACATGCCCTTTTAAATAACAAACTAAGTTTTCAATACCAAAAGAAAGTCGATAGTGTGGTTGACTTCACGGATGATCCTTCGAGCCCGTAGTTCGAATCAAAATCTATAAAACAAAGATAAACAAAGACACACACACAAGAAGCTTACTAGCTTAGTAAGTCCCAAGCATACATAAATATAATGAGCATATAGTATAAAACATAATTATTTCATTATGTAAAATATAGATCGTTGAATAATAGTAATACTCTTTACTTAAATATCATTGCTATAACATCGAAAACCAATCTAGGCATCGATCTTCTATTTCTACTTATACACAAGAACAAGCTTTTTGTCACACTCATCAACGATCTTTAACTATACATTAAGAATTTTGTTCACATCATTTCTTACTAAAATGGTAGGTTAGTTCTTACGAACTTTTACCACATAACACTATATAAACATTTCACCTTATTTGATGTTCGGAACCTCCACTTATAGCATATCAAGGCATAAAGCACGCTAGGCATTTAAAGCCGAAATAAATCAAACACGAAGCACGCTAGGCACTAAGCCCGAATATATCACAAGACGAAGCACTGCTAGGCACTAAGCCCGAATATATCACCAACACGAAGCACCGCTAGGCACTAGGCGAATATATCTCCAAGACGAAGCTCTGCTAGGCACTAAGCTTTGAATATATCAAAGACGAAGCTTGCTGAGCACTAAGCCCGAACACATCAATATAATCAATCATTCCACACTCACGTCATATCTATATTACATATCCAAATCAACTAAACTTATTCACCTTAAACAAATAAATCATTACTTCATCGTACAATTCCACAATTCACATTGATACACTTATTCATTTCACATTATCAATTTATGAAATCAATCTCATATACATATATACATTCGGCTATAACATGATTATATACTAAAATTTATCAAACATTATCATTTAATGAGTTCATGAATAATTCTTTAACAAATTTCAACAGGACTTACCTCGGTTGTCGATAGTAGTCATGAATCATTTATTCGAGAACCTTCGTCTTTCCCGATCTAACTCGTTTTTCTTTGCTCTTGATCTAAAACACATTAAATTTAGCTTATTCAAGCACAATTCATCTCAATTTAGTCCCTAAGCACATAAATGGGCAAATTACTATTTTACCCTAGTATTTCACAACTTTGCAATTTAGTCCTATTTGCATAAAACTCAAAATACATCAAATTTCCCCATACTCTTTAAAGGCGAATGTGTATAAGAACTATACAAGTCCATTTCTTTCATTTATTTTACAATCAAGCCCTCTAAAATTTTATTTTTACAAATATGCCCTAAAACACAAATTCACCAAAACTTCCAACACATAATATACTAATTTTAACCTACCTTTCATCTAACATCATTAAACATCATAAACCTCAAGAATTCATCCATGGCCTATTCATATATACACACAAATCTTAGAAATTCTAGCATGGGTCGGGTAATATACTAAGCAACGATCTCAAAAACGTAAAAATTAACAAAAATCGAGCTAGATTTCTTACCTAATTATGCTTGAATAATGCCGAATGTTCTAAGGCTTTTCTCCCCTTTTCTTTTGTGTTTCTTTCGGCCAAAGATGAACAAATGAATGGCTTTTTATTTTATTGTTTTATTAACATATATTTATTAGTTATTTTAACATATAATGTAATAATATATATTATAATAACTCAAACACTATTACATGCAATCAAGGTGGCCGGCCATTAACCTAAAAATGGGCTATTTGCCCTTTTAATACCTCACATTAAAAGCCATGCTCAATTTAACACATTACACTTTAGTTGGCTACTTTTACTTTTTATGCGATTAAGTCCTTTTATCAAATTCAACACTTAAACGATAAAATTTTTCTACGAAACTTCCACACATATAAATACATACATAATAAACACTAAATATAATATGTAAACATTTCTCGGGCTCGAATTCGTGGTCCCAAAACCACCTTTCCGATTAGGGTCAGATTCTGTCTATTACAGTAATTGAAGAAAACAAGTTTGATTAGAAATATTTGACAAAAATACTACTAATTTCGAAGGTTGATTGATAAATCGATAATTGAAATAGTGAGTTTTAAAACCGTGACTTTTGAAAATATCGTTGATAATTCGAAAGAAAATCAAGTTTAAATTATTTGCAAAATTTTGTATAAAATCCATTTGTTAATCAATTTAGAAAAAATTTTTTAGAAAATTCCCACTTGAAGTATCTCAAGCAGAATAATAAGCACGACAAAACATAAGCAAAATAAAAATATCCCAGAGGCCTTATTACAACTTTAAAAAAAACCCAAAATAATAAAAGTAATGAAATAGAGCAGAAAATTACTTTACTAAAGTTCGAAACATTTATTTCCGAAGTATGGCCTCCATCGAGTCATCCATGGGCCCAAGTCCACATCATGGTACAATACCTACAAGGATTAAGAAAGAAGGGGGTGAGTTACAAGAACTCAGTGTATAATCCCCTTACCGTTATCCACTGGGTCTGAACCCGTAAATCAATATCTTGGGCCTGAGCCCATATATCATAATCTTGGGCCGAAGCCTGTTTACAAAACAAACTAGGCCTTAGCCCTATAAACATGATAATGCAGATAATGTAATGCAACCCAACCCATCCATCCAATCTCTCCACCCGTACCAACCAATCTCCCCTATGGGGATCAAGTCAACCCACCCCGCCAGTCTCTCCAATTTGCAGTCAAGCTGCCATTTATAATATTTGTGGCTGAGCCACCAGAATCATATACGGTAATATAATCGGCACACAGCCTTAATCACGATGGCACAAAGCCATATTTAAATTGGCATATAGCCATTATCAGAATTTGTGGCAATGCCACCGGTCTACTCTGCTCTTCATTCAAGTTTCCCATCCCATGCAATATGTAAATATACAACATACATAGTAACTCATGATATTTACAGATACAAACAACAATAATTAATTCAGAGATTCATTACAAAAATTCATCCCATTATAACACTTTGCAAATCGGCCCATTAGGGCAATCTATCAAATCGGCCCACTAAGGAAATCTATCAAATCGGCCCATTAAGGCATTTTCGTAATTGACCCATTATAACACTTTGCAAGTCGGCCCATTAGGGCAATCTATCAAATCGGCCCATTAAGGCATTTTCGTAATTCAACCCATTAGGGCATTTTGGTAAATCGGTAATCTTACCCACTAAGGGTATTTCGGTAATCTTACCCACTAAGGCTATTTCGGTAATTTTACAATCCTAGACTTAACTACTAATTTGGGACATAAAAATTAAAACTGTCCATCTGCGTTATACTGACTAAATTGACTATAACTTCAGTTAGGAATCTCAAAATTTAGATCCGTAAATTTTACTTGAAACTAGACTCATTTATCTTCTTTCTACAATTTTTCCAGAATTTTTGGCTCAGCCGTTTAGTACAGTTTATTCATTAAAGATTCCCTTGTTTCACTGGCCAATGGTTCTGACCTCTCTTACCCTAAATTCAAATATCTCACTGTACGGTTTTCATATGTTGCTTCCACTTGTTTCTATTGAAAATAGACTCACTAAGGAATCTATACATATAATTTATAACTCATAATTCACTTTGTAAAATTTTGAATGATTTTTCCAAGACAGAACAGGGAACCACAAAGTCAATCAGAACAGTCTCACTAAAATTTAAAAATCTCAAAATATACTAATCCTTTGCTTGCTCTGCTTCTTTTATAAGAAAATAGACTCAATTAGCTTTCAATCAATATCTCCTTCAGTTTCTAATTCCCTTTCTCCTATTTTTCATGATTTTTCTAAATCACGTCACTGCTGCTGACCAAACTGTTTTATTGCAAAATATGGTTACCACTATGAACATACGCACGCCCAAGTGGTCACAGATACTAGTTTCGATTTTTCGATATTTCCACCGAATCACAAAACATTTCATGCAAATACTCAGAGAGATGTGAGATTACACACCATTTCAAACATGTATTCAGAAGGGTACGGGATTACACACCTTATTTGCATATCCTAAAGAACCACTCTTCGTTGTCCCTAGAACAATACCAACCAAAAGTTAGCCTCGGATTTCCAAAAGATTTCATACCCAATGTATTACTTACACTTGAATCACTTACCACTATATTCGAAGGACTAGCAAATAGAATATATCAAGTGATTTCGTCCCTAAAACATAATCGATTTGTCAAAACTTCAATCCGATTTGCAACATAGCCAAATAGAGTTATAACGAAAAATCCAAAAAGAAACCCTTTACCTTAATGATGATAGATCCGACTTCAATCGATTGACTTAAGACTAGAGAGGAATCGGTAAGAATATGCTTTACGACCACACACTAGAACACGATTAGATCAAAGAAGATGTGTTCAACTCGCAAGATGGAGAAGAGAAGATGATTGAAATTCGGCTATTGATGAGAAAAGAATTAAGAAGATTTCGGCCAAAACAAAAGAGAAAAATGGACAAATGGACTAGGGGATTTCGGCCAAAGCAAAAGAGAGAAGAGTTTGGAAAAGAGACACAAATTTCTCAAAGAGAAAAAAATACCTCTCATGCACTAAAACTTAGCAAAATGATCCTAGCAAAATCGGCTACCCTCTCCCAAACCATTTATCATCTTTACCAAAAGATGAACATTGATCCATTAAAAACTTTCCAAAACATCTTCCCTCTTAAAGGCCAACATGTTCCCTTATCTTTCCTTTTTCTTTTGATTTCTTTCCTTACCCTCAACCTTGCCTTATTTCCTTAGCCACCTTGCCAAAATTAAAAAGTCCACCTTGCCATATATACCATCTTGGCCGAACTTAGGGAAAGAATACAAAAAAATTAGTCAAAAACTTGCACTTGATGGGATTTGAACCTCTTCTCTCCATGTCCTCCACTTGATGCCATAACCTCCTTGCCATATGCTCATTTATGCTAGCACATTACTCACCTATTTTCATAAGCCTTGATGCCACTTACTATCTCTCCTTAATAGGCTTAAACACAAAATACTAAGGCCTAACTTAAACCCCGAACTTCCTAGAAACCCTATAACTTTCCAAAATCACCCTCCCAATAAGTTCAACTTGAAATAAAGCCATTCTCTTGCTCTCCAAAAATTTTAAATGCTTCCGTGCTCAAGGCCCGATGGGCCCAATCCTACTAAGCCCAATTTCGGGATGATACAAAACATATATATGTATCATTCACAATTATATTTCAAGTTTAACTCTTTCCTAGTCTAACCATGTACATGCCATATAAATCATAATATGCACAACAAAGTCTACCAGAACAATCTGGATAGTGTGGCTTGATGTGTTGATCCAATCCTCTGAACTTCCTAAAAATCTACAAAGAACATTCAATGACACAAGTAAGCATAATGAAGCTTAGTAAGTTCATTGGCTTTAAAAATAAATTTTACCGAATATGCTATAACAATAATTCATTAAATAAGCATTTCACTAACATTTATTGCCACTCACAATTTCAATTAATAAAATCCACTTGATTGAGCTCAATATCAATAACTACTTAAATTCTTCCACATTAATTCCATATGACACTTACCAATACTTGTCAAATTAGAGAACGACTTATGGATTTGAGTACATCGTTTTCTTTGTGCCATAGTCCAACTATGGTCTTTCACATGTATTGTTATGTTCTTACATTCATAATGTCATAACCCAATTATGGTCTTATCATCAAGATGTCATAGCCCAACTATGGTCTTACACATATATATACTGTCATGGTCCAACCATGGTCTTATGTCCAAGGTGCCATAACCCAGTTATGGTCTTTTCATCAAAATGACATAGCCCAGCTATGGTCTTACATTTAAACATTGCCATGATCCAACCATTGTCTTATCCATCAATTCATCTTATGTCACGGAACGATCGTACTCAATCTTGCGTTCCACTTAATTTGAACTTTCAATTCAATTTTCATATATTTACAATAATTATAATTCAATAACAAAAATATGAAATAATACATTATATCATTCCCAAATTAACAATTAATCATGAAAATTCAATCATATGAACTTACCTAGGCTAATTTATAGAATTTGTTGTAATTTAGGGACTATTCACTAATTTCCCTTTTTCACAATTTTTTCGGCCTCTTGATCTATAATATAAAATTATTCATTCATCAGCATCTAATTCAATTCTAATTTAATTCACAATTTATACCCTTCAAATTTTGAAATTATACATTTATCCTAACTTTTGCAATTTTTACAATTTAGTCCATTATCAATTTTTCCCACCAAATAAGCTATTTTTTTCTCAATTAACACTTTTAAATATTATAAGCTATTACAAAACCTTTGATATTTAAAATTTCAGTACCAAACCCTAATTCTTAACCTTTTCACAATTTAGTCCTAAAATTAATTTCTATTAAAAGCACTTGATAAAATCATCACATAACAAAAATAAAGCTTTAATTCTATGTTAATTCATCATAAACACCCAGCACTCATCAATGGTAACTTTCAAAATTACTCATGAAATAAAAAAACTAATGAAATAAGTAGTTGGACTAAATTGTAAAAGTCTCATAAACACAAAATTTTCAAGAAAAGAGCAAGAATTGAACTTACATGAAGTAAAATAAATAAAACCAGCTTAAAACCTTCTTTTACAGAGTTTTTGGCTGAAAAATTGAAGAAGAATGCCCTAGAAAACTTTAGAATTCAATTTATCTAAGTAAATTTTGTAAAATTTACAATTTTACCCTTATTTCACTTTATTTCATTAATTCTCTGCTTGTGCGGTTTCACTCTTTTAATTTAGGTCTAATTTCTCCATAAGTCCTCCTTTGTTTACCACTTAAGCTATTTTATCACTTTAACAAGTTTTGCACCTTTTCAGTTTAGTCCTTTTTAATTAATTAACTATCAAAATGTTAAAATTTTCTAACGAAACTTTAATACTAACTTATTGACACAAATATTTACGGCTCAGTTTACGAAATCGATGTCTCGATACCTCATTCTTTAGACTAATTAATCTAATCATTCTTTTAAATCACAAAATTCACTGATTTAAGAATATTTCTAAAATCACACTTGACTCGTAATTAATAAATAATAATAAAATTTTCAAACTTACTCTTCGGATTTAGTGATATCGAATCACTATTTCGACACCATTGAAAATAGGGCTGTTACAAGTTGATTGAGTAAAAACCCAAAATAGGAATTAGTTATGATCGGCGAAGCAAGCTAATCACCCATGCTTAGATTTGATTAAGTTAGAATCCATTCATCCGAAGTTCACTTTATTTTTTATTTTTATTTTCTTTACTATAAAAATCCAAAAACTCTTATTTATGTCTATTCGTAATATAATTTACTTAATGTACTAATTAGATTTATTTGCCTTTAGGTTAAAATTAAATTAGTACTTGCCTTTCTTGGGTACGATCATCAGAGTTCTCACCTACTCCGTTGTAACTATATTACAACCTGACCCGTATACTTGCGGACACCGCCTCTATATTTCATATCTTTTAGTTGCAGTATTCATACTTTGGACGTTAGTACGTCCGAAAGCAGCCAGACGGATCCACTTTCAATCGAACGGCCTCCTCCGCTATCCTCGTACACCAAATTGCATTGAGTTTAGACTCGAACAACAAGAACTAAACACAGAACCAAAAATAATTTTTTTTTTTCACTTTCAATAGGAAAGTAAATTTCTCAATAGAAACCGATATAGATTATTATTCTTAGAAAATAGAATTTATTCTAAGAAAATAAATTTCCACTACTTTTTTATATAATAACAACATATGAAACTTATGTAAATAGCTCTACCAGTGTCATCTATTTATAGGGAGAGATAAGAGAATCCTAATTGAATAAGTATAAAACAAATAATATTTATTTAATATATTAACACTCTATTGAGATCGAAATACACCTAGAGGGGGTGAATTGGTGTTTTAAAATGTTTTGAAATGGCAAAAATCAAACGACTCAAGAAATTATAGTGGTTCGGCTTCAATTGCCTACATCCACTACCTTTGCTTTCCTCAACTAAGGATTTCTCAAATCCATTGGATTTGCACCTTTAAGGACAATGTTTAACCTTACAAATCCCCATATTTTTAAAGGTAAGATAGAATCACTTCCCTTTAAGATGTTCTACCCAAAACCTTAAACAACACCTCACAAATGAGAGAAAATAAGAATGAATAAGATTATACCTCTAAAAGGTAGATAATCAACAATTAAGCACTCTCATACAAAGTTACAACACTTGAAAGAATGATAGAAAACTTAACCCACAAGTGTGTACAAGAGATATTTAGTAAAAGATTGAGAAAGATTGGAAAATTGAGTTCTTGGAAGTTAGACACTTGTTTCTTGTCTTTCTTTTACTCCGTAACAACCCCTTTTTAGTGAAATCGAAACAATGGTTTCGAGAGCACAAATTCAAAGTTAGAAAATTTATTTTATTATTATTTTATGATCTACAGTATGATAGAAGTACCATATAAAAATTTAGTTAAGAAATTTTACTGTTTACATGCTTAATTTGATAAAAATGACTAAATCGCGTAAAGTGCAAAAGTTGTATTTTAATAGCTAAAGGTATTAAATAGCTATAGAATTTTAAAGTGGAGGTCCTAATATAGTAATTAGCCATTAATGTTGTTAGTGGATAAGTATGGTTTGTTATTATTGAAATTTTGATTAGTTTTTAAGGTTAAATTAGTAAATAGGTAATAAATGATAAATTAAATAAAACAAACTATTATCATCCATTATCATCATCTTACACCAAAAATTTAAGAGAAAAACTAGCCATGGAAGCTTGAAATTTCAGCAAGCTTATTTTGCTCAATTAGGTATGAATTTTTGTCCTCTTTTTGATGATTTCTACGTTTCCAGGATCGTTGTAGCTTAATCTAGCTAGCTCGGGGATTAATTTGCAAAACTATTAAAGTATTAAGGTTTTGCCATTGATGAACATGCTTGAATTTTGAATTTTGGTGATAGAAAATGAATGGTTGTTGTTAGATAAATAAATTTTGTAAATAGATTTTTGGTAAAATTATCAATTAGAGGCTAAATTGAAAAAGGTGATAATTTTATGGTAAAATTTGTGAATTTTGTGAAATATATGGGCTACTATTAATATGTATAAAAATCGACTAGGCTTGGGGTAAGAATTAAATTGCATGAATTTTATTTTTCAAGCCAAGGGACTAAATTACATAGGAATTAAAAGTATAGGGCAAAATGGTAATTTTTCCAAAATTCCATGTTGGATTAAATTGAATGAGAATTATATTGAAATGAGTTAAATTTAGTTGTATAGATCCTGTCATACCTCGTACAGAGTTAGATCGAGGTAAAGAGAAAATATCGGATTAGTCACCTCCGTATCTACGTACACTCGTCGAGGTAAGTTCGTGTAATTAAATTGTATATTTATATAAATTGAATTATTTGTTTGTGAATTGTATAATTGCCATGAATGAATATTGATTGTATATTTGAAAATTATCGAGCCCCGTTTGAACCTTCGGAATCCGTAGGATACAAATGACATGTCATTAGGGTTACCGATACCCAACTCGCATGAGCTTACAAATATTTAGCTTAGAGGAGCTTACCGTTTATAGCTCGTAAGAGCATATCGATTCAGAGCTCGTATGAACATACATGTACATGAGTTGACGGATTATAGTTCAGTACACTTTGTGTGTACTACCCATGTATCCAAAGATATTCTAAATGGTTCAACGGGTACAGTTCTGTTATGAGATTATATGAGCTCAATATGAACTATTACCAGTATTTACATGAAATACATGAAATGTTTGAAATGTCTGTTTATTTGATCTATAAACTCTGATAATGCTCCGTAACCCTGTTCCGGCAATGGA
Source organism: Gossypium rotundifolium (assembly GCA_025506655.1). Taxonomy (NCBI): domain Eukaryota; kingdom Viridiplantae; phylum Streptophyta; class Magnoliopsida; order Malvales; family Malvaceae; genus Gossypium; species Gossypium rotundifolium. The sequence continues at coordinate 129,907,103 of CP106732.1, read as the reverse complement.
TACGAGTTAAGGGTGTTACAACTTCAATAGGGTGTCTTGATCTTTTATTTAAGTCCTCTAACAACCTTGTGGACCTATGTAGTCGTTAGAAACAAAATGGAGTCGTTGCGGCCATAAAAACAAGCATTAAATGCAGTCTGTAGCTTTATCGTATCGATAGAAGGAAATTGTATCGATAGAAGTCTTTCCAAAATATGACTGTTGGGCTTGTTCTATCGGTACAAGTTCTCTTGTACCGGTAGAACTCTGAGGGTTTCATCCGGTATTGGTAGAACCCATTAGAGTATTGGTAGAAGTGCAGGGGATACTAAACTTTGGCTACTAACTTGACTTGTTTCAATAGAAGTCCTCAAGGTACCGGTAGCACTTTGGTTGTATCGGTAGAATAGATTAGGTTGTCGGTAGAAGTCTTAGGCCAAAACTACATTGCTCACTAGAGTGCGTTATACTGATAGAAGTTCGAGTTGTATTAGTATAACCCAGAGTTGTATCGGTAGAACTCTCAGTTCTACAGGTAGAATTTTGTAGCTTTTTAAATGTCTTTTCATCTTGAGTTCTACTGATACTTGTCCACCTAAGTATCGGTAGAAGTCTTTTAGACTTTAAAAACTCGTTAAAAAATAAGTTAATTCAAGGATTTTTAACAATTTATATTGTCCAACACTTTGAAAATAATTTTAATGACTTATAAACAATTTTTGTAGATTTAAGAAGGGAATTATTAATATACTTTTTGTTATATCAAAATAATTGAAAAACTAGAGCTAACACACTCACACATTAGATAAAAGCACTAGGGTTTTTGCCCCTCACATGAAAGGGAATTGGGTCTCTCACATATTGAGTCAATTTATATGTGCTTATTGGACTTTTGACCCAACACATTATAATTTAATCCAACTCAATATTTGTTTTATATTACCAAAATAAATATTATTAATTTAATTAAATTAACTAAATTAATTTTCTCAACCCAATTTTATTTTTGTTAAAGTCATGTCAATTTTGTTGTAAAAGAATCTATGATGAAATATATTTAATTTACATGTTTAATATATTCATAATAACTAATTAATTTAATTCTATTTTCGAACTTCAATTATTTAATTATAATTAATTAAATAATAATTCGAAAAACTTAAATCAATTACTAGGTCATTTCTATACTCAGTGAAAATATGCATTCATTTGCGAATGCAACACCTTTCTTTAACTTCATTTATATTTATTAGGTTTTACATGCAAATCATTTATGGTTTCAATGAGCTGGCAAAGGGATTGATTGAACATATGTTATTAGGGCTCAAATAATTTACAATTAAGTTATAGTTTTTTGCCTATTAATTATAAACTTATTTAGATATGAAATCATTCCATTATAGTATCGTGATTGAGCTCTCCCTAATTACATATCATTACGAAAACTACTTAATCAAATTCTCATCCAATGACCTTATCATCAATATATTACCCTCACAGGATATTCTTAATGTCTTTAGGATACATTTGTTCTCCAAATATAATCCTATTTTATCTCATAATAACCATTACATCTTCCCTTATCTATCAATTAGTAATTAAGTCATTTATCACAAAGACAAATGACTTGTAACCACGTTTACTTTTCATCTATCATGTAATGCCGATGAGAGAATATCATTTACACATTAGTTATTGTAAATGATGCTACATACTGTAAAAGTCGTATACCCAACATATTAACTTTTGGTTCATTATCTATTTTAACTCAGACTTTTACTTGCATCAAAGTACACGAGTCACGCATGGATAGTCCATCATCCACTTAGGATTAAGGTATGTCACACTATAAATGTCACAAATGAATAAATTTATAAACGAATCTATGATCTATTTTACTTGGGTTCTGTCCGATGTATAGTGAATCCAATCAATCATATCCATGCATCTATCTTTTAGGAGTCATTTACTCCAATGTTTAAGACAAAACATCTCCCTAATTAGGCACATAAATTGAAATGAGCAAACGAGCACCCAACACAAATAATGAAGGCAAATAGTCCAAATACCACCCAAAAATGGAATTTCAAAAGCTTTATTTATTTTAGAAATCAAATTGGGTTTTTTTTTTTTTCATAATCAAGGTATCCATAATAGTGATTAATTCCCTTATCGTGGGTATTCTTTTAAAAAATAAACGGCAAATCATGAAATGTGCTCCGTTCTCATAGGAATTATGATTAGTTATCTTGAGGAAGATAGAATGAGTTTAAAGTTCTTGATCTAAAAAATAATTTTTTTGATTAATGAGTAATTTTTTTTTACTTTGAAAGAAAAAACTAAATGGATGTTTATTCAATATATATATTTATATATTTTAAATTTTTTATAGTTTTAATAATTTTAATAAATTTATAAATTTATATATATTGATTTTTAGATTATGGTGTGACACAATCTTGAAGTTTCATGTAATTATATCTAAGATTGTGACTTATCCTTTGAAATTTGTAAAGATATAATTAAAAAAGTAGGAATTAAATTAATAAAAGTTTTAAAATTAAGAGTTAAATTTGTGATTATACATGCCTAAGACAACAGAAAAAAGTTAATAAAAGCACTGAAAATAAACTATTTGAAAAGTAGAGGGATTAATATCAAGCAAATAAAAGTAGAAGGACTAAATTCACACAAATAGATAAGTATAGGGACCATCTTTAGAATTTGACCTATAACAAAAGGATATCAAACTCAAAGGGAAGTGGCGCCAAAATCCTAAAATCTTCCCGCCATTTATAATATCATAATATATAGTTAAATTTCCCAATTCATTTCCAAATTTCACCGGAAAAAATCCCATCGAAATCAAAGGCATCCAGCAACTCTTTCATCGAAAGAAAAAAATTAAAAGGAGACAAAATCAAGTAGATTAATGGACGTTGATAGGCCGATTGATCAGCCTACAGACACTGGAGGTCGCCGCCGTGGCCGAGGAGCGGAGGCGGAGAAGCGTGCGGGAGCGCTAGAACGCTTAAGAGCCTTACGCCAGGGCGGGCGTCGCTCTGACGTCTCTGTGCCTGCTTACTTGGTCAAGCTCGATGAACCGGTGTTCGATAACTGCGATGAAGATGCTTACCAGGAGATCGTGAACAAGCGGCGAAAAGAGGCTGAAGATTTCATTGAGAACGACGATGAATATGGAGACTTTGGCTATGGAGATGACGGGAATGAAGTTGACTGGACTCAGGCGAGTTATTATCTGTCGTCCGATGATGAAGGGTCTGAGGGCGGGAGATACTCGAGGAAAAAAAAGGTTGAGAAAAAGGAAAAGAAGGAAAATAACAACAATAATAGTAGCAGAGTAAGCAAAATAGCGCTTCATTGTCGGCGGCGGCGGCAATGATGGGGAAACAGAGGGTCTCTTCGATGTTTACTTCATCGGCCTTTAATAAGAAGGGTAAAGAAACTGACAAGGTAAAATGCGAAAGTATTGTTGATGATGTGATCAAGCAGTTTGCCCCTGATGAATCTGATAGGGAACATCGTAGACGAGGCCAAAACAGTCAATTGACTTCTGTTAGGCTCTCCAAAGTGGCTCCCTCGGTGGTAACTTCTGTTAAGAGTGAAGGTGAGTTAGTTTCTGAAGGATTGAATGAACTTGATGAGAAGTATCCTTCGACCAATGAAGAAGCAGTAGTGGAATCTAGTGAAATCGAGGTTGACAAAGTGGAGCCTGAGGTTGAATTGAAAGTCGAGATTGTGGAGGAGAAGAAAGAAGAGAAAGAGGGGAGTGTGCTTAAATTAAATGCGAAGATCTCAGAGGAGAAGAAGGACGAGGCTTTGAGTGCAACGGCTGGATGGAAGGCAGTGAAGGGTGATGGGAATGGCAATGTGAATGGCACTGTGGAAGGTATCAATGGGTTTAGTGGTGAAGGGCAGTCAGAGTTTGAGCTTGATGTGGATGGCTCGATGCCATTTTATATACTTGATGCTCACGAGGAGTTTTATGGTGCTAATATGGGTACTCTTTATCTCTTTGGCAAGGTAATTGTATTCTTCTTGACTTACCTATAGCTTTCTTGAATTAATTTTATGGTGTCATGTTTGGTTGTGGCTTTAAATTTGGGTTTAAATTCAGTTTTCTATGTTTGTATGTTAATATGAGAAATGCCATTTGTGGTCTGAAACGGGAATTGAATTTAGGTCAAAGTAGGGAGTGGATACCAAAGTTGTTGTGTGGTTGTAAAGAATATTCAGAGATGTGTTTATGCAATCCCGGGCAGTTCAATATTTCACAATGAAGATATTGTGAAACTTGAGAAGGATGCAGAAGAATCAAAGATTTCACTTTCTAGTTTCCAATCGAAGTTGCATGTAAGTTGATTTTCTTTGTCTTCATTGTCTCTCTTTGTTTTTTGGTGGTTGTTGTTGTTTTTACCTTTTTGGATTCTGATAGAACGTTTGATGCTTCTCTTCTATTTTTTTCTTCAAGGATATGGCATCAGAGTTGAAGAATGAAGTTGCAAACCACTTATTAAAACTTAATGTTTCAGGTTTTACCATGGCGCCTGTTAAGGTTTGCAGACTCAATCAATCTGAGTTTTAGAATTTGGTTTATGCCCTGCTTAATATTGTCTATCTTTTCTATTTCCTCATGTTCTTATTCTGCTTGGCCTATTAAATTGATGATCAAATTTCAGAGGCGATATGCTTTTGAGAGATCAGATGTGCCTGTTGGAGAGAATTATGTCCTCAAAATTAACTACCCATTCAAGGTATATCACTAGAGCTGCATATCAAACAATAACATGGTTTCGTCTAGAGTTTATTTTGCAGATTTTGCTGGTAAACTATGTTTTGTTTTGTAGTTCAAGTAAATTTAGAGACACTAACAAGCCTTCTTTTAAACTTGTCCACACACCATGTTTCCTTTGTCACAAATATATAAACTAGTTTCTTACTCTATCCTCTATTATGACCTCCTTGTCCTCATTTTTTACAGGATCCACCACTTCCATCAGATTTAAAGGGAGAAAAGTTCTGTGCTCTGCTTGGAACTCACAACAGGTTTAACTAGTCTCATGTGCATGTTCAAATCTTAATACTTGTTTGATTGTATATCTATATGGTTGTTTAGATTTAAGGGTAACACCTAGTTCAACCACATCCATCCTGTAATCACTTGAGATAAGGCCCGATGGCAGGTTCAGACACAGATGCATCAAAGATGTCCTCTTTTTCAAAGTAATCTGCCAGTTTTATTGTCCCTCATTTTCAGCCAAGCACTTCAGTTCTTTAAATTCATGAGGCTGTCCTTCTCAATCAGACAATGATGGGACCTTCAACATAAATCTTGGCCAGTCTGTGTTTAGTACCATGCTGACTAAAGTTCATTGACCTGGTTTTTTAGAGGTTCATACAATGAGCCTCTTGGAAAAAAATAATTGCTTCCGTCTGTTAGAGGTTCCATTTGAGGAGAAATTTCATTCTAATCTTCTTATGGAGTCTTATGAGTTGTCACAGCCTTTTGTAAGCATTTCCCTTCTGTTTTAATGTTATTCTAGTGTTTAGTTTTGCAAAGCCCTTTTTATATATGGGGAAACTGTTGAATCAACAGGCTTTTGGTGATTGACATGGTTATTTGATATGAAGTTGATTGATTGGCTAGTGATAATCTTAATATTTGTTCTGTGGAATGCAATGACAATGTTATAAAGTTACTTTTTTGAATCAATTTGACTTAATAATTATTTTCCCTAAAAACACATCTTTGATGAGTTTCTTTTTAACCAAAGCATGTTCTCCATGATTTAACAATACTATAACCTATGGGTTCTTTACTTGAAAAATTGGACAGCTTACTGACTAGTATTATCACTTGCAGTGCATTGGAGCTTTTCCTTGTTAAAAGGAAGGTGAAAGGACCTTCTTGGCTGTCAGTTTCTAAATTTTCTGCTTGTCCGGCTCCTCAGAGGGTAAGATTCTTGAACTTAAGCATCTAATGGTGTGGTTTTAGCTAAATTTACAAATTTAAGCATGTTTTCAGTTCTTATGTTAACAGTTTGGTTAAACTCTGACAGGTCAGCTGGTGCAAGTATGAGATTATTGTTGATTCTCCCAAAGACATTAAGGTTTCATCTTCATCTAAGAAAACAACAGAAATTCCTCCTATTGTTGTTTCAGCCATAAATTTGAAGACTATCATCAATGACAGGCAGAATGTAAATGAAATAGTCTCAGCATCCATTATTTGCTGTCACAGGGCTAAGGTTTGTGTGTTATTGAGGCTTTTTCTGGTTATGGTTCTACATAGTGAACTAGGCACATTTTGTCAAGAAATTTTTTAAGAGGTTTTGGTTGATTTAAATTAGCCCCCCTCCCTCCCCCCCAATGTATGGCAAGCTGCCTCAAATGTTAATTCTGGGGGATCTGGTCTTTAAAAATAACATGAAGCATTCCTTCCTACATATTATGGAGGTATATGGAGCTAAGAAGTAGCGGATTTTAAACTTTGAAGCTTAGCTGAGTCACTTAAATACTTCAGTAATTCATTTCTGTGTTTAGTTAATAGCTTGTATACTTTAATCTTCTTTTAGGCTGGTTCAGCTATTTATGAAAACACCTGCACATTCTTTTTTATAGGAAACCATCTTAAATCAAAGTAGCAGAAAGATGTCATGTTGATATACTTGAACTTCATTAATATTAGTTAAGCATGTTCTATACTGGCTTAGATATCACACAAGTTGCTGTGTTGACCTAAGAAAATAATGGACTATATGCTGTTTGGGCTTTCAGATAGACACTCCTATGTTGGCTTCAGAATGGAAGAAACCTGGTTTACTGAGCCACTTTACTGTTGTCCGCAAACTTGATGGAGGCATTTTCCCTATGGGGTTTACCAAAGAGGTGACAGATAGAAACTCAGAAGCTGGATCAAATGTTATAGTCTCTGAGAGCAGGTAAGTTGTGTATGCTGTCTTCCATCAAACCTTTTTGACTGTTGCCTCTATTGTGATAATATCTTTGAATGATTATAGTTACTGGGCTGTTGAAGTATCTTTTTACACAATATTGCAGTGAAAGAGCTTTATTAAATCGGCTGATGATTGAGTTATACAAGTTAGACAGTGATGTTCTTGTTGGGCATAATATATCTGGCTTTGACTTGGATGTTCTCCTGCATAGAGCCCAGGTGGGAATCTCCACAAAGTGCTTTACACTAGATGGAATTTATAGATACCTTTTGCATATTCTCAGCCACTGGTAAAAGATCATGGGCAGGCTTCAGTCAGCTGCCCATGAGCATATTTAAGCAAGAGTTGGCATTCATTGATGTCTTATCACAACTAAATGCTATTTAGTAGGTGCAAGACAATTGAATCATTATTAATCAATGTCTATATACACATAATAGTCTCCTAAAAACATTCAATATTTTCCTACTGTTAAATTTCATTTTCCTGATGTAATTGTCAACTTTTCTTCATTATCAAATCTTTAGATGGCAATAACTGTCTTTAGGTTACTTTAACTTTCCTCTTACCATTCCTTAAATGCAATCTGCCTCTATACCTATCAAATGTCCATATCATTATTTTCCATGAACCCTATAGTGCTAATATTTTCTCTTATGCAGGCTTGCAAAGTGCCAAGCAGCATGTGGTCCAAAGTTGGCCGTCTGAAGCGTTCTGTGATGCCCAGGTTAACAAAAGGGAGCACCATCTTTGGGTCTGGAGCCAGCCCTGGGATCATGTCATGCATTGCTGGTCGCCTTTTATGTGATACATATTTGTGTTCCCGTGACTTGTTAAAAGAGGCATGTAAACTGGTGCATTACACCCTTGATGCAATATGTGAACCTAGATGATGGAAACCTTTGCTTATTAAACATGCAATTTTGGTTCTCAGGTTAGCTATTCTTTGACGCAACTGTCAAAGACTCAGCTCAACAAAGACCGCAAGGAGATCACTCCTCAAGATATTCCCCGAATGTTCCAAACATCTGAATTGCTTATGGAACTTGTAGGTTCTGGTAACCATAACTTGTAGTATTGAGTTGAATTCTTTATTTTTAATGTATGATTACATTTCAATTAGGTGGCATCTAAACTTTAATAACATTTATACAGATCATTGTTAAACAAGAATTAAAAATATAAATCTTAGCTGTAATTTGATATCAAGTACCCAACTTGCATGATGATTGTTTGATGTTTTTCTTGCACTGGTTCAGTTTATGTTGTAAATGAATTAATGACTTGAATTCCTGACGAAGAGCTTTTAGTGGTTCTGTATTTGTGCATTTCAACAAATTATGGTGGACCTTACTGTTTGAACTTGAGGATAATAATACTTGGAATGTCGAACAGGGCAAATTATACAACTGTAACTAGAAATTTGCTACTGGTCTGAGCTATCATGCTTCTAATTATATCTTGTGATGTGTTCAGATTGAATATGGTGAGACTGATGCATGGTTATCTATGGAACTAATGTTTCATCTAAGTGTTCTTCCCCTTACCCGCCAGCTGACAAATATCAGTGGTAATCTCTGGGGAAAAACCCTCCAGGTGAATTCTGCTTGGTTCTATGTGCATTTGTCTCAATATCTGTTCATTGACTTAATAAAAGCACACATTCCTTTTCAGGGTGCTAGGGCACAAAGAGTAGAGTATCTTTTGTTGCATGCATTTCATGCAAAAAAGTACATTGTCCCAGACAAGTTTTCATCTCACACGAAGGAAACAAAAGTTGCAAAAAGGAGAATTAATCATGGTGTTGAGAATGGAAATAGGGATGAGTTGGATAACAATGATATGAATTTTGAAGAGGAAACTCACAATGAACGTGGAAAAGGCAAAAAAGGTCCTGCCTATGCAGGTGGACTGGTTTTGGAGCCAAAAAGAGGACTATATGACAAATATGTATTGTTACTGGATTTCAATAGCCTTTACCCTTCCATTATTCAGGTTCTAATAACTACATCATGCCTCTTCTATTCACAATCAGATTTGAATTTTATCTTTCTTTTCCCTCTTGCTCAAGGTAGTGGTTACTTCTGTTATATACTTTTTTAATTAGTACAAGCTGCTAATTTGGTCCAACAGGAATACAATATATGCTTCACAACTGTTGAAAGATTTCCTGATGGATTAATTCCTCGTTTGCCGTCTAGTAAAACAGCTGGGGTTCTACCTGAGGTATAATTGCCTTTAACATTCTGAATCCATTTTTCCTGATTACTTGTGAACAGTTGAATATGCCTAATTCTGTTCGAACTTTATTAACTCTATTTATTTGTCTTCTAGTTGTCAATGTAATTCTTCTTTAAGTAGACGCCCAACTGTCAGGATGTGTGAATCTCCAGAAGAAGTGTACTAAGTTTAATGAGGGTTTTTGCCTTTTCCCTTTAGATATTTTAATTGCACTAATGTTTTTTTTTTTATTTTATGGTTTATTATAAAGTGTACAATAGAAACATCCACATTTAAGGCATCTATTATTCTTTTAGGGTGATTTTAAAATGTTTGAGGTCTTAGAAATGGACTAGTTTTTTGGGTTGTGTCTTGAGAAGACAACACATAAACTCTCAGAAGGAATTTGAATAAATAATCACTTGTTTCGATGATTTTGAAATTTTATTGGCAAGACAATTAGATGAGTTATAACTATTTATAATCACAGATTATTAGTTATTATTTTGAGTGATCAATAAATATGATAAAAAAAATCTGGGATGGTGTATTGATACTTGAGCAATCTGCATGCGTGATCATCTTTTAAAGAGCTATGGGGGTCTTGAATGGTTCTGCATGTTCAAATGAGAGTGCTCCGTCAAAGATGTGTCTTTACACTGTCTGTTAGCTTCCAATTCTTCATATGTAAATATTAGAAGATAATTTCTTTTTCATACCCTTCTGTAGTTGCTGAAAAATTTGGTTCAGAGAAGGAGAATGGTAAAGTCATGGATGAAAAATGCATCTGGTATCAAGGTTCAGCAACTTGATATTCAGCAGCAAGCACTAAAGCTCACTGCGAATAGGTTTGTGTGTATTTTAATTATTGTTACTATTGTTTTGGGGTCATTTGGTTGAAGCTTCATATCTTTTAATTTCTTTAGGGACGAAGTCAGAAATTTATTTTTTTTTGGGGGAGGGCAAAGGATAATTTTATCATTGTGTAAACTTATTATTTCATAAATTTTAAAGATTAAATTGAAATTTTATTATCTTTGGGGGGCCAAAGTGGAATTTGATCATTTTATTAACTTATAGTTTCAGAATTTTAAAGGGATTAAAATAAAATTTTATCATTTTGGGGGGACCAAGGACCCTCCTTGGTGCTGTCCTTGATTTCTTTGAATACTTTTAGTGATTGCCAAAGCCTGTCGAATAGATGGCCATTTCAAAATTCCTATCCAGCTTGTGACATTTTACTGACAATTCTTATTTGTAGTTTAGACGGCACCTCTTGCACATGACCTGATAGTGTTTACTGTGCAGTATGTATGGATGCCTGGGATTTTCCAATTCGAGATTTTACGCAAAACCTCTTGCAGAGCTTATAACACAACAGGTAAGAGAGCAATATGTAGCATACACAGAAATGCAAAGATCATCTTGTTCTCAAGTATAAAGATGTTGGTTTGATGCTGGTCATTTTCTTTTGATTTGGTCTAAGTTATATTGCTGTTGACTAGGGAAGGGAGATTCTACAAAGTACTGTTGATCTTGTTCAGAATAATTTAAATTTAGAGGTAGTCTCTTATGACTTATGCCTTGATATTCAGAAACTGTGAATAGCGACTATATCATGTCTATGTTACTGAATGAATTATGCTCCTGAAGATAGTATTTTTTATTGCAGGTCATCTATGGTGATACAGATTCTATTATGGTTTATAGTGGATTGGATGATATTGCAAAAGCAAAAGCAATTGCAGGAAAAGTCATCCAGGAGGTAAGGCTCTGATGATGTGATTTGTTTTCACTTGTGTAGGCTACCTTTTGCAAACTAAAAATGATTAAATTCATAAAAGCTTCAATGTTTCTGTGCTGTGCTTGTAATGTGATGCAAGTACATTGTTTGTAGCTAGGAATGTGGTTGATATGACTTTCTGCAAGGGTTTGTTTAAACGAAAAACCTTTAACAAAGAAGAAAACAGTCCCCATTAATTCCCAATTATTACTGTATAGGGTGTATTGCTGTAGTCCTTTTTCTTAGAATTTGACTTCCTAATTTGAAAGGTATGGATTTCCCTTGGGGTCTTTAGTGAAGATTTATAAACTATACAACCGGCTTTAATGTGCCATAAAATTTTCATTTTGAATCTAAACTCTTTTTTAGGTACCTCATGCAAGATGACTTGTCTCTTTATTCCCAGGTGAACAAAAAATATAGGTGCCTAGAAATTGACCTTGATGGTCTGTACAAGAGGATGTTGCTTCTGAAGAAGAAAAAGTATGCAGCTGTGAAGGTGCAATTCAAGGATGGGATGACATATGAGGTACGGTTGATTTCTCAAATACATTTTCATTTCCTACAGAGTCTTAAAAGAATTGGAGAGATAACCTTTTAGCTATAGGTTATTGAGCGGAAAGGTCTTGATATGGTTCGTCGTGACTGGAGCTTACTGTCAAAGGAATTGGGTGACTTCTGTCTTGCTCAAATCTTGTCTGGAGGGTATGTGATATTCTATTAGTTTTTTATTTTAAGCTGTGTTGATTTTTATATCAACTTGGAAATCCCAGTAGAACTTGTTCGCAGAGCATTTGTCACTGTTGGGGTCTATGTTTACAGATCTTGTGAAGATGTCGTTGAATCAATACATAACTCTCTCATGAAGGTAAGTAGAAAATGCTTATATTAGTACTGTTTTTATTTTGTTCTTTGGTTGGATTTGGTGTCGGACTGAATGTCTTAGCTCCTAGGAATCATTCATGAATACATCAAGGGGCTACTGTGTATGGTTTATTACACTCATCATTTGTCTAAACTTCTTTGCAAGGTGAAGTTGTGTGCTTCGACTGCTATTATAGAATTGACCTGTTTACTTGTAACAGGTGCAAGAAGAAATGAGGAATGGACAAGTAGAACTTCAGAAGTACATTATTACAAAGACATTGACTAAACCACCAGAAGCCTACCCAGATGCCAAAAATCAACCTCATGTTCAGGTGAGTTCAACAAACAGTAATTGGCCTTGCATGTGTTATGACTCTATCTAATCTTAATATAATTTCCCTTACCATGTATCTAATTCATTTAATGGATATTTACTTGAATCAATTTATAGGTGGCTCTCAGAATGAAGCAAAGTGGTTATTCTACTGGTTGCTCGGCTGGTGATACTATTCCATATATAATTTGCTGTGAACAGGTTTGAACGTCAGTTTTTGCATGAAATATATCCGAAATTTGGGTGCAGGCTTCATTTAGACCTCCATTTTACTTCATTTCGATCTGTTAATCCAAATTTTTTCTTTTCCCATTTTTGTTCTGTCTTGGACAGGAGACTAGTTCAAGCAATTCAACAGGGATAGCTTACCGTGCAAGGCATCCTGATGAGTTGAAAAAAGATGAAGGGAAATGGATGATTGACATTGATTACTACTTGTCACAGCAGATCCATCCAGTTGTATCTCGATTATGTGCTTCAATACAAGGGACTAGCCCAGAGCGGTTGGCTGATTGTTTAGGACTTGACTCATCAAAGGTGATCCCTATGCCTGAATTTGAAGGACCTCAATGTTCTATTTTGCACAGGGTTCGGCAGTGATATATTAGTATCTTATTGTTTTTTGCCAGTTCCAAAATAAATCAAGTGTAGCTGTCAGCAATGACACCGCTAATGCTCTCTTATTTGCTGTAGATGATGAGGAGAGGTAAGTATTTCCTTCTATGCTGTTTTCTCCTTCATAATATCGAAGAACTTTTTAATAGTTCTTACTTCTGTCAAAATTTTCCAATATTCTATAATGTTTATTATTCCTTCGCAAATGATTCTGATTATAACTTTCATATAGTTTACCATAATCCAGGTTAATGTATAAAAAGAATCTTATCGGAATCTACTTCAATGACATAATGGATGTATTTCTTCCATGAAATAATGTAAGCCTTGGGTTGTGTTGCAGATATCGGGGATGTGAGCCACTGACATTGTCGTGTCCGAGCTGTTCAGCCACTTTTACCTGTCCTGCTGTATTCAGCTCCATTCATACAATTGGTGAGAAACCAAAAAAAATGCAACAAGAGAAATCTACTAGCAATTTCTGTTTCTGGCGAACGATGCACTGCCCCCAATGTCCAGAAGAAGGTGACATGGGTAGAATGTCTCCTGGGATGATAGCAAACCAGGTATTTGTTGAATTTTTTACTTGCTTTGCTCTGACACGACATGCTTACATCGATTGTCTGGTCATCCTAACATGTTTGGAAATCAAATATGTGTGCTTTGTCCTGTGTGCCAGGTCAAACGACAAGTGGATGGGTTTATTTCAATGTACTACAGAGGCTTAATGACGGTAATATATCTCTTGCAAAATCTTGTATGTACAACCATGTAAAACACTTCAGAGTTTAGCAGCAATTAAATCTGAGAACATGTTTTAACTTTGGTTTCAGTGTGATGATGAAACTTGCAAACACACTACACGAAGTCTCAACCTGCGGCTGTTTGGTGATTCTGAGAAAGGAACAGTTTGTCCGAACTACCCCCGCTGTAATGGGCATCTAGTGAGAAAGGTTCCCTGACAATCTTTTATACATATATATTTTCCCTTAACAAGCTTATTATTATTATAAAGAAGCTGACATTTATTCCTTGAAATCTCTAGTACACGGAAGCAGATCTATACAAGCAACTTGCTTATTTCTGTTATCTCTTGGATACCTCACGCTGCATAGAAAAGGTGGTTCATTCTTAGTTCACAGTATCTGTTGCGTTGTAACAAATTAGGGGAATCAGTAGGGTATTTAAATGATTTACTTTTTGGTTTTGTTTTCGCGGGTGGTGTAGATGGATACAAGTGCGAGGATAGCAATAGAGAAAGAGTTGGCTAAGGTTCGGCCAGTGGTTGATTTGGCAGCATCAACAGTTAAAAGAGTTAGAGACCGATGTGCCTTTGGTTGGGTGCAGATGAGTGACCTCATTGTCACGTTTTGAATCTTTCTTTTTCTCCTGCCTTGTAATTATCATGTAGTGGCCACTAACAAATATGACTACCAAATTACCTTCCTTTTGTTTTATATTGTTAGCATACATTCACTATAATCAGATTTTGTCTTAACCAGTGATTGGAAAAATTAATATTATTCAGATTATATTTATACATAATTTATTTAACTATTGGATCCATAAATGAGTTTGATTTAAGCTTGAGCTTAATATTTAAATATCTCATTTTAATGCCTTTTATTTAATCATTTTGTATATAAATGGTAAAATATGCAAGTATGTTTTTATTAGGTTGGTCTAAGTTGATTCTTGATATAAACATAATTAAGCACGTTCTTTAAGTATGGATTAATTTAAGAGTTGTTATGCTTGTGATTATTATTAAATCTTAATGTTATGTAAATGTAATTAAAATAATTGTTATTATAATAAATTAATTTTAAATATTGATAAATATAAGAATTATGGGTATTTTTTAAAATAAAAATAAAATTGATTATAATAAGCAATAAAATTATTGTTTTCAAAACTAGATTGAGTTGGTTGGTTGGATTAAAAATTAGTTGGGACATATTGATAGTTTAGTCATTTCTTGATCTTATTCTGAAATCCTAAAAAAAAAAAAAAAGAAATCTACTATTTTAGCTATTTTTCTAAAGCTATTTAGTACCAAGTCTTTTCATCCTCTGGTTAATGTCTTTTGTTTTTATTCTAAAGAAATTTTCGATCACCACTCCTTGGTATATTTTCTTACTTTTTTATTTTATAAGATAATCTTCGATCACAGTTGTAATTTCTATTTTTCTTTTCATTTTTTAATTTTCAGAATTTTTAAGCAACCAATCACCCTTCAATTCTTTTAAGCTTTTACTTCTCATTTATTTATGCTGAAATTTATATTCTTTAGGCTTAACTTATAAATTGATACTTAAATTTTGATATAAATAACTTTTTTCTCAAATTGATTCCTATAAAAATAAAATATATTTTAATTAAATCAGTATGAAAATAAAGATATATTTTAATTAAATCAATTAAACGAAGAACTTGATATTGGATCGATTCTATGTTTGAATTAATTTTTTTAACATTACATTTTTATTTTTTCTCACCCTAAGGCTTCTTTTGGATAGTTGGTGAGATTGCATCTGGTGAGATTAAATATAGAGGTAACAATGAAATTAATTACTGTAGTAGTAATATTAGATATTGTAGCAGTGAGATTAAAATTAATGATGGGATATGTATTTGGATTCAATCGTAGTTATAGCAATGGTGTGAGATTAAAAAATAACTATTAAAGACATTAAATTTAAGGCTTAATTCACAATTTAGCTCCTGAGGTATACCCATGTCCTACTTTGGTACTTAAACTTTTTTTGTTCCAATTGAGTATCTAAAGTATCAATTTCTTCTATCTTTGGTCCATTTTGTAATAAACGTTAACAAAACCCTATTAGGGAGCTTTGGCCAACGAAAAAGTGCCACGTGGCATGTTTTTGGCTAATAATAAAAACCATTAGGCAATTAGTTTTATTTAAAATAAAAATATTAAATTTAAATTAAAAATAGAAAAAATAATATTAAATATTTAAATATTAAAACACTTGCCTTTGACCGATCGTGACTGAGCATTGATCGACGTTGACTGGCCACGTAGAGCTATTAGAGAACGTTGTTTCCTTTTTACTTTTTAGTGTTTTATATATTATACTGATTAAAAATATAAAAAATCATATATAATATATAAAATTAAAATAATTAAAAATAATTTTTATAATTATAAAATTTAAAATTCAAAATAATATATAAAAATTGAAAAATATTATAAAAAACTTGAAACTTAAATACCTTTTTAGAATTTTATAATTATATATTTTAGAATTTTATAAAACATATTTTAAATATTTTAATTTCTTTTATAATTTTACAATTTTTACATTTTCTAAATAAAATTATTGATTTCAACTAATTTCTTTTCAATTATCATATTTTTATAAACTTTATTTATATATATATTTTTATAATTTATATTTTTTCTAGATTATATATATTTTTGATTTTTTATATATTTATTTTAATTTTTAATGTGTATAATATTTAATAAAAATATTTATTTTTTGACATAAAGACATCACATGGTACTTTTTTATTGGCTATGAGAATTTTTTTTTCAACATCTATAAAAAATGGACTAAAAAATATATCAGAGGCATAGTTGAGGTATCAAATTGGGAATTTATATGTACTTTATATTGTTAGAATAATAACTGAGTTTTGTAACTAATGTCAGTTAGTTAGTTAGTTGTTGTTTCTGTTATCTGCAGTTGCAAACTGCATGCTTCACTATATAAGCATGCACCTGTACATTTAAAGTTAATAACTCATTAATGAAGTATCTCTTCTTGAAACCCTAAGTAGTCTTCTTTATTCTTTTATAATCTTTACATGGTATCAGATTGCCATTACTTCCTGGGTTAGTTGCTCATGAGTTTGCTCTCCAGCCCATCTATTCATTCTACACTAGTGATGTCAAATGCTCTGTCCGATGAAGTGGTTGACAGTCGCTTCTTCTCCACCAAGAAGGTCAGTGTACTTCTTGATGGCAACAATTATTTGTTATGGCGTCAGCAGATTCTTCTTGCCATCAAGACGTTCAAGCTTTAGAAATATATTGATCCAAGGTTTGTTCCCCCCTTCCGTCTGTTCTTGATGATGCTGGGGTCTCTCAAGAAAATCCGAGTTTGCTCGCTTTGAACAGCAAGATAGTGCCTTAGCTTCTTGGCTCTTATCCTCTGTAAGTCCATCTGTTCTCCCTCATCTCATTGGTCTAGATACAAGTCTGCAAATCTGGAATACTCTTGTCAATTTGTTTGGTAGCAAGACCACATCTCAGTTAATGTTCTATAGAAGAGCGTTGCACTCTCAAAGAAAAGCTGATCTTTCTATGAAGGACTTTCTAATGAAGATTAAGAGTTATTGTGATAGCCTTGGGGAGGTGATAAGTGAACGGGAACATGTTACAGCAATTCTCAATGGCTTGTCCTCAGAGTATGAGTCGGTTCTCACAATCATCACTACCAGCCCGGTGCCTTACAGTGTTCAAGGTGTGACCACTATGTTGCTTGATGCTGAAGCTCGTCAACAGCTTACTTTTCTTGAAACTCCCAGGTCTGCTCACATGGTCACTCAACAACCTGTAGCTTCAGAAGATAACAATGCCTCTACACCACCTTACAGACCATCTTCAAATGGCCGCGATCGTGGGCGCGGACGTTTTTCCCACTCTCGATTTCAATGCCAGTTATGTGGAAAATCGGGTCATCTCATCGATCGTTGCTATCACAGGTTTGATACCTCATATAAAAGCACGGGCTATCGACCCCCACCCTCCCCGCAGGCCAACATTTGCATGACTGGAGCTGGTTATTCTTTTAACCCTTCGATGGCACCTTCTGTTCCTATTGGGCCTCTTTACTTTCCACAAAGTTGGTTTGCGCATCCACAACATCCATCTACCTAGAGTACTCTTTTACCGTTAATACCATGTAACATGCTGCTGCACCAGTGTCTACCTCGTCAGCACCTCCATCAACACCTCCTCCTCAAGCTCTACTGGCCACACTTGAGACTGTTGCAGATAATGCTTGGTACCCTGACTCTGGAGCGTCCCATCACCTCACTCATTCCTCGACTTCCTTATCTGACAGTTTGCCATACAATGGCTCAGGTAAAGTGTATATGGGCAATGGTAATGCACTTCCTATCAAATCTACTGGACAGTCTTCTCTGCTTACTCGAGCACATCCTTTATTCTTGAAGTCTTTATTGTTTGTTCCTGGCATAACAAAAAACTTACTCTCTATGTCAAAATTCACAAGGGATAACAAGGTAATATTTGAGTTCTCTCCTACACAGTGTCAGGTTCGTGATTTACAGACAAACGAGGTCCTGCTTAGGGGGTCAGTGCACAAGGGGTTGTATAAGCTTGATACGTCTGTCATGCCACATGCAACTAGTTCTTCTTCAGCTCACTATTTTGCTACTACAAGCTGCTCTTCCTCTTAGTCTATGGCATTCTAGACTAGGACATCCTTGTACTACTATACTCAAAAAGGCGCTTCATAATTGTAATATTGACATTGGTTCCTCAGCTTCTATTGATTGTATTGCCCGCCATTTAGGCATAGAGCACAAGTAACCTTTTTCTAAGTCTACAACTACATACAAAAAACCATTACAACTTGTTGTTGCAGATGTTTGGGGCCTTGCTCCGATCTCCTCTAATGGCTTTAGCTACTATGTTGCGTTTACTGATGCCTATAGTCGATATACATGGCTTTATTTCTTAAAGAAAAAGTCAGATGTTCTTTACATGTTTATCATCTTTCATAAACAGGCAGAACGGGCTCTTGATTGTAAACTTCAAGCTCTACAAACTGATGGGGGTGGTGAGTTTCAAGCTTTGCGACCGTACTTGTCACAACAACGCATTCAGCTGAGGGTTACCTGTCCATATAGCTCAGAACAAAATGGGCTCATTGAAAGGAAACACAGGCAGATTGTGGAAACTGGCTTATCCATGCTTGCCCATGCGTCTATGCCCTTGTCCTATTGGAACGATGCATTCAGCAGTGCTGTTTATCTAATCAACAGATTGCTTTCTTCGCCTATAGGCAATGCCTCCCCTCATGAGAAATTATTCCAAGTTTAACCAAACTATTCTTTTTTGCGTGTCTTTGGCTGCTTATGCTTTCCAAACCTCAGACCACACAACGCCCACAAATTACAGTTTCGTTCCACACCTTGTACATTCCTCGGCTACTCACCCTTCCACAAAGGCTATCGTTGTCGAGACAATACTGGAAAAATATACATCTCTAGACATGTTACCTTTCATGAAACATCTTTTCCTTTCAAAACTACCACATCTTCTCCTAATATAATTACATCTACTTCTTCCTCAAGCTCTAAATTGCTTGTCCTGACTCCTACACCTCCTTCTACCATCACATCTACCCTACCTACCTCATCATCCAACTTTTCTAGTCCTACGCCACTGACACCCTTGACTACTCACACACCTTCTCATACGTCATCCCCATCACCCTCCATGCCTATAGTTGTCCCACCTACTACTTCTCAACCACCCCCACAACCAACAATTACTCAACACAACTCTCATGCTATGATCACTCGCAGCAAAGCTGGAGTTTTTAAACCAAAGGCTTATCTAACCAGGGCAGAATCATGTGATACTCCTGATGATATTCATGTGGCTATGAGAAATGAGGGTTGGCAAGCAGCAGTTCACAATGAGCTACAGGCACTTCTTAAAAACAACACATGGACACTTTGTGATCTTCCTCCTAATCGAAGAGCTGTTGGGTGCAAATGGCTGTTTAAAGTCAAAAAGAAGGTAGATGGGACTTGTTGCATGTATAAAGCTCGCCTAGTTGCCAAGGGTTTCTCTCAACATGCTGGTCTTGACTTCCATGACACTTTTAGTCCAGTGGTTCGAGCTGCAACCATTCGTGTTGTCCTTACTGTTGCTGTCATGAAGGGTTGGACTTTGCGACAGGTTGATGTTAATAACGCTTTTCTTAATGGTGCGTTGACAGAAGACATTTACATGACCCAACCACCAGGCTTTGAGGTTCAGGGTGCCAATGGCTAGCAGCTTGTTTACAAACTCAACAAAGCTCTCTATGGTTTACGCCAAGCACCACGAGCGTGGTTTCATACTCTCAGATAATGCCTGGTTACTCAGCTTAAGTTTACTGTTTCCAAGGCTGATTCTTCATTGTTTATTCGGTCAACATCTGGAAATGTGGTACTGCTTATGGTATATGTTGATGATATTGTGATGACTGGCAGCTCGAATACTGAGTTAGATAGCGTGGTTCAACAGCTTCACAGACAGTTTGCACTCGAGGATATGGGGCAGTTGAGTTTTTTCTTGGGTATCGAAGTGCATCATACCTCTCTCGGGTTATTCTTGAGCCAGAAGAAATATATCCTAGAAATCCTTGCCAAGACTGGCATGGAAGGAGCTGCAGCTACACCAACGCCTATGGTTAATACTCCAAAACTGACCACATCCGATGGTAGCCCTCCATTCGCTGATACTCATCTATATCGCAGTACCATAGGAATGCTTCAATACTTGTGTGTCACTCATCCTGAACTGTCGTTTTGTGTGAATAAGTTAAGCCAATATATGAATCCGCCAAGTGAAATGCATTGGCGAGCAGTGAAGAGGGTGTTACGATATCTTGCTGGAACAGTCGACCATGATCTGTGTATCACCAAAGGACAAGCTGATCTTGTATGTTACTCAGATGCTGATTGGGCCTCCTCTATTGAAGATCGTCGCTCCACTACTGGGTACGTTGTATATCTTGGGCAAAATCCTATTTGTAACACCCCTAACCCGTGTCCGTCGCTGGATTAGGGTTACGGGATATTACTTACATAACAAGACCCCAGTTAACTTTCATGACCAAATAATAATGCGAATTCAACTTTCTCCCTTTTTTTTTTAAATTATGCACCAACATGTGTCATTAATACCACATTAGCCTAACCATCATGCTTCGTACAAATTTCACCTAAAAACCATGTTGATCAAATAGCGAAAATAAGAGTTATGTAATCGTTTCATTAAAATAGCCAAATGTACATGTACTATAGCCTTACTTGGCTGAACCTAAGAAACCCAATTTCCAACACCAATTTCCTAGTCATTTAATGCTTCTCATATCCGTGTACACTTACACAATTTAATCAAGTTACTAAAGGCACTACAAGACCAAATATGCACAAGAATTTATATGCCAACAACCTAACTTAACAACCTATCACATTCATAATATATCATTGGCAAGTTTAACAATGTATCATCCACATAATCGAACATGCAACATATAATTATGTATAATAACGACATCTTGCTATGATACTCAATAGGTGTCTATATATATGTGTATTATGTATTCCATCTCCAAAGACGATACGATTATACTTTCATTTTAACAAACATCAAGGCCGACTTCAAACAAGACCAAATAACTATAATTTAGCCATTGTCGCATGGCATGAGTATATATATACATCGTTGACATTGTTCCAAAATATTTTAGCTTATACATGCCATAAAAACATAATTTACTATTTCAAAACGAAGTATACCCAAAAGAGATGATAATATGGTGAACTTCTGAGACGAATCCCAAGCACAAAATCGAGCTTTCCAAAGTAACCTATACACACAAGAATTAACAAAAATAGAGTAAGCTTTCCAAAGCTTAGTAAGACTTAAGCAATGAATACATTCACATAAACATGTATGAACTCATAAGGAAATAACTCTTCTCCTTTACATTCATCTCAAGTTGTTTGCTAATCCACATAATTAGGCTCATAACCACCATATAAATTAAGTCTTATACATCTCAAGGCAAAGTAATTAATCAACCACATTCAACCACTATTCAACTTTATATCATAAGTAAATACTACTTGCCTTGAGTATACTTCGATTTTTCGAACCATTCGTTACTATGTAACACAGAGTAATACCCATTGCCGAATATACATACATAAAAAAAAAAACATTGAATAAACACAGCACATCCCAACTAATCTCAAATCATTATATTCTCATATTATTTAATTTGGTCACATATCGCACACATAGTGCTGTTAGTAGTTAACTCCGCACACTTAGTGCTAATTATAAACGTAACGTATCGCACACTTAGTGCTAATTATAAACGTAACATATCGCACACTTAGTGCCGTTACTTACCCATTTTTCGTACACTTAGTGCCGCCCGACCGATCTTGCACACACAGTGCTCGGTATAAACTCGCACACTTAGTGCCAATGTTTATTTGCTATTGTCCAACGTGATTCACATACATATTCTAATAATCAATAGCAATTAAATTCACTAAAGGAGATATACATACCATAACCATACATTTTAACTCCTACTAATGCATTCGGCATTTCACTATACATATGGCAAAATTTCCACCCTTTTTAGCCATTAGTCTATCGTGTTATCTGCAACCATAATCACCTCATTTTTCCACTTAAAATGTTCATTCCTCACCATTAGGTTCGCTAATCAAGCTAAATTTACCAATTCCATTCAGCATAATAATGATTTATATGCCACAATTATCCAACATAAGTACATGAAACTAAATTGAGTTCAATTAAATTCAAATGCTTAAGATCTTACCTCAAGTAGTCACCAATTCAACTTTCCGATTAGTTGATCAATTTACTTTTTCCCCGATCCAATCCTACCTCCTTTTGTTCTTGATCTAAATGAATTAAATTAAACTCAATTAAGCACATTATAACAATTTTGGTCCCAACACATATAAATAAGCAATTTATGATTTTGCCCCCTTTATTTCACACTTTTACAAATTAGTCCAATTTGGACACCACACAAAATTCACCAATTTCAATCACATATACCCTAGGCCGAATACTCATTGACCTTATACAAGGCCTTGCATGTTATTTAATTCATGATTTAGTCCTTCAAAAATTTTCATTTTTTTGATTTAACCCTTAACAATCAATTTCACTCAAACTTCAAATAATAAACATGATAGTTTAAGCTTTATACTTAATAATCTATCAACAACCATTATTTACTATTAAAATGCTTCAATGGCCGAATATAAAAGTGCCATAAACTCTAAAATTTCACCATAGGTTATATAGTATTCAAAATAACCATTCCAAAAATGCAAAAACAATTGAAAACTAAGCATAAAACATACCCCTAATTGAGCTTTCAAATGACGAATTTCAAGCTCCAAAAATGGAGTTTTCTTTCTTCAAATTTCGGCCAAGAAGATGAACAAGGTGCCTTCTCTTTCTTTCCACTATGTTTTATTATTTTATGTGTTAAAATAATACTAATATTTATTTATTCTTCAACCACCAAAACATATTATAATAATACTAATATTTCAAATCACAATTCCATCATGTTGCCGTCCACCATCATAACATTGGCTAAATTGTCCTTTAAGGACTTCACCTTATAAAGCCATATGCATTTAACACTAAATCCATTAAAAGGTCACTTTTACCCATTATACAAGTTAGTCCCTTAGTCAAATTACTCACACAAATAAGTAAATTAAATCACCAAAATTTAACACATGCTCAATCATAGATTTTAGACCTAATATGAAATATTAAAATATTCTACTGACTCGGATTCATGGTCCCGAGACCATCATTCCGATTAGGGTCGAAATTGATTGTTACAATTCTCCCCTTAGAAATTTTCGTCCTCGAAAATCTTCTTGATAAAAAGGTTCGGTAGCATTCTTTCATAGTCTCCTCCAATTCCCAAGTTGCTTCTTCAAACCCGTGCTTTTGCCATAGCACTTTTACTAAGGGAATTTTCTTGTTTCTTAATTCCTTTGTCTCCCGAGTCAAAATACGAATCGGTTCCTCCTCGTAGGTCATATCGGGTGAATCTCAACTCCGTCAGATAATCACATCTGAAGGATCGACCGATATCTCACGAACATCGAAACATGAAAGACATTATGTATCCTCTCTAACTCGGTGGCAACTGCATCTGAGGCAAGCCCAATACGTTCCGTGACTTCAAGCGGTCCAATAAATCTTGGACTCAACTTTCCTTTCTGACCGAATCTGAGTACTTTCTTCCATGGTAAAACTTTCAAAAATACCCGATCTCCAACATGAAACTCAATGTCTTTACGCTTCAAATCGGCATATGATTTTTGACGGTCTGATGCAGCTTTTAAACTATCCCGGATCAATGCAGCCTTTTGTTCAGCCTCTCTAATTAGATCTACCCCGTGTATTTTGTTTTCACTGAGCTCGGTCCAAAATAATGGTGTACGACACTTACGACCGTACAAAGCTTCGTAAGGTGCCATTTTAATACTAGATTGAAAGCTATTATTATAAGCAAATTCAACCAAAGGTAAGTACCGCTCCCACGTACCTTCAAACTCAAGGACACAACACCTCAACATATCCTCTAGTATTTGAATGATTCACTCGGATTGACCATCGGTCTGCGGGTGAAAACCTGTACTAAAATGTAGTTTAGTACCTAAAGTATCTTGTAATTTCTTCTAAAATCGCGACGTAAATCTCGGGTCGCGATCTAAAATGATAGATATCGGTACTCCATGCAACCGCACAATCTGCGATCGTAGAGCTCGTTAGTTTATCAAGTGAAAAGTCAAGATGCGACTTTGGGATGAAATGAGTCGCTTTTGTCAATCATCACAATAACCGGTGAATCCTTTTTGCTCGTTGACAACGGCAAACCCGATACAAAATCCATCGTGATTCGATCCACTTCTATTCGGTATCAAAGTTGGTTGAAGTAGTCCGACGGTACTGATGTTCAACTTTCACTTGTTGACATACCAAGCACTTTGACACAAAATCGGAGATGTCGCGTTTCATTCCATGCCACCATAATGTTGTTTCAAGTCATTAAACATTTTGTGCTACCGGATGAATCGATAGTTTGCTATTGTGAGCTTCTTCACAAATCATTCGAATTAACTCAGAGTTCCTAGGCACACATAACCGATTCCTAAACCGTAGGCATCCTTCGTCATCTAAAAAAAATTCTGAATTCACACTTGCATCACAAAGTCTTCCTTTCTCTTTGAGATCGTCATCGATCTGCTGAGCCTCCCTGATTTACCGCACAAACAATGGTCTCGCTTTTACTTCAGCTGTGAGAATACCATATTCAGACATAGCTAGGTGCGCATTCAGTGCACGCAGAGCAAATAACGATTTTCGACTGAGTGCATCAGCAACTACATTAGCCTTTCCTGGATGATAATCAATTACAAGCTCATAATCTTTTAACAACTCCAACCATCTTCGTTGTCTCAAATTCAGATCTCTTTGAGTCATTAAATACTTTAAACTCTTATGGTCCGAGAAGATGTGGCATTTCTCACCAAAAAGGTAGTGTCGCCATATTTTCAAAGCATATACTATAGCGGCCAATTCAAGGTCATGAGTTGGATAATTCTTCTCGTGAGGTTTCAACTGTCTCGATGCATAAGGTATAACTTTACCCCCTTGCATCAATACACAACCTAGGCCATTTAGAGATGCATCACTATAGACGACGAATTCTTTACCAGATTCAGTGAGTAAGTATCGACTTAGTTAACAAGGTCTTCACCTTTCGAAACTTTGTTGACACCTTCGACCACTCAAATTTCACATCTTTTGCAACAATTTGGTCATCTGAGTGCAATCATAGAAAATCCTTTCACGAATCTTCTATAGTATCCGGCAAGTCCCAAAAGTGCGAATTTGAAATGTTTCGTGGAGGCTTCCAATCAAGTATGGCCGAAATCTTACTTGGATCAACTCGAATACTTGATGCCGATATAACATGTCCCAGGAAGCTAACTTCACTTAGCCAAAACTCACACTTACTGAATTTTGTATATAACTCTTTTTCACGTAAAATTTGCAAAGACCAAATTCAAATGCTTAGCATGCTCGGTCTTATTTGCGAATAGATCAAGATATCATCAATAAACACAACTACAAACCGATCTAAATCTTTATCGAATACCGGTTCATCAAATCCATAAAAGCAAGAGGGCATTAGTAAGCCGAATGGCATCACTAAAACTCATAATGACTATATCTCGTTCAAACGCAGCTTTGAATATCCAACTCTCTAACTCAGAATGGTAATACCCGACCTCGGATCAATTTTCGAGAACACAGAGGCTCCTTTAAGTCGATCGAATAGATCATCAATACGCGATAGCGGTATTTGTTCTTTATGGTCACCTTATTGAGTCATCGATAATCAATGCACATTCTCGAGTTCCGTCCTTCTTTTCACAAATAGAACAGGAGCACCTAAGGAGAAAAACTCGATCCCAGAATCCTCTATCTGTTAATTCTTGCAACTGAGTCTTTAATTCCTTTAATTCAGTTGGTGCCATTCGGTATGGAGCTATTGAAATCGGGGTAGTCCCCGGCACTAACTCAATCCCAAATTCTACCTCACGAATCATGGCGATCCGGTAATTCCTCCGGAACACATCTGGATATTCACTAACAACCGGTACTAACTCAATCTTTCTTTCGGTAACCTTGCTATCAATTACATATGCCAGATAGGCTTCACAACCCTTTTTCAAATACCGTCGAGCCAACATTGGAGATATCACAGCAGGGTAATCCACTCAAATCCACCGACTCAATTCAAATTTTCTCGTTATTCGGACCTCTCGGATCCATAGTCTTTCGTCTACAATCAACTATCCCATTATGAACTGTCAACCAATCCATGCCGAGAATAATATCAAACTCATCAAAAGGTAGTAACATCAAATCAGCCGGAAAACATATGTCTCGAATCATTAAGGGGCAATTCTTACATACATTGTCTACTAATACTGAAACGACCCAAGGGTTTGAAACCCGAATCACAAATTCGATGAGACTCAACGGTAGAGTCTTCTTTGGTCACTAGAGTTTCACACACATACGAATGAGTTGAACCGGATCAATTAATGCGGTGACACTAGTATCAAAGAGTGAAAAGTTACCGTAATAACATCCGGAGTTGAGGTTTCTTCTATTACGGATGGCATAAGCTCTGGCCGGTACGTGTTCTCGATCTAATAGTCGCATCAAGTAGCCCCTCCGAATACCACTTCTACCTCTACCAACTCGGGAAGGTCTGTCTCTAGTCAGTAGTGCCACTTGGTACGCACCACGAGTATTACTCTTATCAATCACCCGGCGGTCTCGGATGAAGTGATCTCGAGAACCACACTTATAACAAGTGCGATTAATAGATTTACCCCAGTATTCCCCAAAATGTCGTCTACCACACTGCTGACAGTCGGGTTTGCTCGATCGAGCGTCACCCACACTAGCCATTGACGTAGCCCGAGAACTCACTAGTGGCCGCTCTCGTATAGAAATCCCGGTATTAGGTCTGGACCGGCTACCATCATTCTTGAACTTCTTCAATGCCGACTGTGAAGATTTACTCACAGATCTTTTTCGAATATCTTTTGAATCTAGCTTTACTTTCTGTTTTTCTTTCCCCAGGTCTTCGGCTTTACAAGCTCACTCGACTAACACGACGAACTCATTAATCTCAAGTATACCAACCAATAATTTGATATCTTCATTCAGGCCATCTTCGAATCTTCTGCACATAGCAGCCTCTGTCGAGACACACTCATGAGCGTAGCGGCTAAGTCGCATACGAACTTACGCTCATATTCGATCGATCATACGACCTGTTTAAGCTCAAGGAATTCTTTACGTTTGAGTCGATGAAACGCCGACTTATGTACTTCTTGCGAATTGATCGAAAGAAGTCCCAAGTAACCCTTTCTTTCGGGACAAGCGACACCAACGTGTTCCACCGAATAAGCGAATCCCGTAACAAAGATATAGTACACTTCAAACATTCATCGGTGTGCAAGATAATTCATCGAAAACACGAACGGTGTTATCAAGCCAAAATTCATTTCATTCGGCGTCATCATCATCCTCGCTCTAAATTCCTAAGCTCCGTGCTTCCTAATGCGATCAACAGGAGGTTTAGTCACTCTTTCAAGATTAGTAACTGGAGGTACAATTTCTGTTGCAGGGGGAACATTCAGATTTAAGGGTGGTTGAGCATTCGGAGTGGTTCGTAAGTAATGATTGAACCAATCGTTCATCATATTATGGAAGGCCTGCTTTACCCTCTCATCTGGGCCACTCGCAGCAGGTCGAGATTCTTCCAACGCGGTCCCTTGTGCGGGAACAGGCGCCACACTCTCGACATCGTCAGCTAACGCTTCCTCGGGATCCGGATCCATTACTATATGTAAGAAATAAATACATTTCACTGTCAGAAGTCATCATATTATACTTCATATATTTTACGGCATGTATAGCTAGACTCACATATGCTATGTTAGTCCAAGAATCGACTAAACCATAGCTCTGATACCAATAAAATGTAACACCCCTAACCCGTGTCCGTCGCCGAATTAGGGTTACGGGATATTACTTAACATAACATGACCCCAATTAACTTTCATGACCAAATAATAATACGAATTCAACTTTCTCCCTTTTTTTTTTAATTATGCACCAACATGTGTCATTAATACCACATTAGCCTAACCATCATGCTTCGTACAAATTTCACTTAAAAACCATGTTGATCAAATAGCGAAAATAAGAGTTATGTAATCGTTTCATTAAAATAGCCAAATGTACATGTACTATAGCCTTACTTGGCCGAACCTAAGAAACCTAATTTCCAACACCAATTTCCGAGTCATTTAATGCTTCTCATATCCGTGTACACTTACACAATTTAATCAAGTTACTAAAGGCACTAGAAGACCAAATATGAACAAGAATTTATATGCCAACAACCTAACTTAACAACCTATCACATTCATAATATATCATTGGCAAGTTTAACAATGTATCATCCACATAATCGAACATGCAACATATAATTATGTATAATAACGACATCTTGCTATGATACTCAATAGGTGTCTATATATATGTGTATTATGTATTCCATCTCCAAAGACGATACGATTATACTTTCATTTTAACAAACATCAAGGCCGACTTCAAACAAGACCAAATAACTATAATTTAGCCATATTCGCATGGCATGAGTATATATATACATCGTTGACATTGCTCCAAAATATTTTAGCTTATACATGCCATAAAAACATAATTTACTATTTGAAAACAAAGTATACCCAAAAGAGATGATAATATGGTGAACTTCGAGGCTAATCCCAAGCACAAAATCGAGCTTTCCAAAGTAACCTATACACAAGAATTAACCAAAATAGAGTAAGCTTTCCAAAGCTTGGTAAGACTTAAGCAATGAATACATTCACATAAACATTTATGAACTCATAAGGAAATAACTCTTCTCCTTTACATTCATCTCAAGTTGTTTGCTAATCCACATAATTAGGCTCATAACCACCATATAAATTAAGTCTTATACATCTCAAGGCAAAGTAATTAATCAACCACATTCAACCACTATTCAACTTTATATCATAAGTAAATATTACTTGCCTTGAGTATACTTCGATTTTTCGAACCATTCGTTACTATGTAACACAGAGTAATACCCATTGCCGAATATCCATACATAAAAAAAAAAACTTTGAATAAACACAGCACATCCCAACTAATCTCAAATAATTATATTCTAATATTATTTAATTGGTCACATATCGCACACATAGTGCTATTAGTAGTTAACTCCGCACACTTAGTGCTAATTATAAACGTAACGTATCGCACACTTAGTGCTAATTATAAACGTAACATATCGCACACTTAGTGCCGTTACTTACCCATTTTTCGCACACTTAGTGCTATTCGACCGATCTTGCACACACAGTGCTCGGTATAAACTCGCACACTTAGTGCCAATGTTTATTTGCTATTGTTCAATGTGATTCACATACATATTCTAATAATCAATAGCAATTAAATTCACTAAAGGAGATATACATACCATAACCATACATTTTAACTCCTACTAATGCATTCGGCATTTCACTATACATATGGCAAAATTTCCACCCTTTTTAGCCATTAGTCTATCGTGTTATCCGCAACCATAATCACCTCATTTTTCCACTTAAACATGTTCATTCCCTCACCATTAGGTTCGGCTAATCAAGCTAAATTTACCAATTCCATTCAGCATAATAATGATTTATATGCCACAATTATCCAACATAAGTACATGAAACTAAATTGAGTTCAATTAAATTCAAATGCTTAAGATCTTACCTCAAGTAGTCACCAATTCAACTTTCCGATTAGTCGATCAATTTACTTTTTCCCCGATCCAATCCTACCTCCTTTTGTTCTTGATCTAAATGAATTAAATTAAACTCAATTAAGCACATTATAACAATTTTGGTCCCAACACATATAAATAAGCAATTTATGATTTTGCCCCCTTTATTTCACACTTTTACAAATTAGTCCAATTTGGACACCACACAAAATTCACCAATTTCAATCACATATACCCTAGGCGAATACTCATTGACCTTATACAAGGCCTTGCATGTTATTTAATTCATGATTTAGTCCTTCAAAATTTTTATTTTTTGATTTAACCTTAACAATCAATTTCACTCAAACTTCAAATAATAAACATGATAGTTTAAGCTTTATATTTAATAATCTATCAACAACCATTATTTACTATTAAAATGCTTCAATGGTCGAATATAAAAGTGCCATAAACTCTAAAATTTCACCATGGGTTATATAGTATTCAAAACAACCATTCCAAAAATGCAAAAACAATTGAAAACTAAGCATAAAACATACCCTAATTGAGCTTTCAAATGCGAATTTCAAGCTCCAAAATGGAGTTTTCTTTCTTCAAATTTCGCCAAGAAGATGAACAAGGTGCCTTCTCTTTCTTTCCACTATGTTTTATTATTTTATGTGTTAAAATAATACTAGTATTTATTTATTCTTCAACCACCAAAACATATTATAATAATACTAATATTTCAAATCACAATTCCATCATGTTGCCGTCCACCATCATAACATTGGCTAAATTGTCCTTTAAGGACTTCACCTTATAAAGCCATATGCATTTAAAGCTAAATCCATTAAAAGGTCACTTTTACCCATTATACAAGTTAGTCCCTTAGTCAAATTACTCACACAAATAAGTAAATTAAATCACCAAAATTTAACACATGCTCAATCATAGATTTTAGACCTAATATGAAATATTAAAATATTCTACTGACTCGGATTCATGGTCCCGAGACCATCATTCCGATTAGGGTCGAATTCGGACTGTTACACTATTGCATGGTGCTCCAAGAAGCAAAATGTTGTGTCTCGGTCCTCCTCAGAAGCTGAGTATCGAAGTCTTGCCAATTGTGTATCAGAACTTATGTGGGTTAAACAGTTGACAAATGAAATTGGAGTTTTGGATGGACGGTCAATACCTGTAGTTTGGTGCGACAATGCATCTACTGTTTCCATAGCAGCGAATCCCACACATCATGCTCGGATGAAACACGTAGAAATAGATTATCATTTTGTTCGAGAAAAGGTCCTTGCTGGGTCCCTACAAGTGAACTTTGTTCCTTCTACGCATCAAGTTGCCGATGTGCTTACTAAACCCATTACTCCTAAGCTGTTTGAATCATTTCGCCAAGCCCTTAAAGTATGCACCAAAAGTGATGCTCACAAATGTTCAACCATCAAAGAAGCCGGGAGAATGTTAGAATAATAACTGAGTTTTGTAACTAACGTCAGTTAGTTAGTTAGTTGTTGTTTCTGTTATCTGCAGTTGCAAACTGCATGCTTCACTATATAAGCATGCACCTGTACATTCAAAGTTAATAACTCATTAATGAAGTATCTCTTCTTGAAACCCTAAGTAGTCTTCTTTATTCTTTTATAATCTTTACATATATATCAAATTAAACAAAAATTTAGGTACCAAAATGAGCAAACAAGTATACTTTAAGGGCCAAACCGTGAATTAAGCCTAAATTTAATTATATATGTCAAATAAATAATCATATTGCATATTAAATAAATAAAATATATACTAAATTTATATTTATGTTAAATAGTAATTTTATTAATAAATAATTAAATTTGGTTATTTATATTTATATTTATTTTTATAATTACTATATCAACTTATTTATCATTAATTAATATAAATTTTATAATAAAAATATAATTTATTAAATTATTACAATTCAAAATTATATTATTATATAATGAATGAAATAAATTATTATATAGCTTTTGTTTATATATTTAGTTTATAATATATTTTTATTAAATATTAAACTTATTTTATGTTATATAATAATTAAAGTATATTTATGATAATAAATATATATATTTATCAGATCATTATATAACATAAAAATTATAATATATTTATTTTATATAATTAATTGGTTGCTTTCTATAAAAAGAAGAGTAAAGGGAAAAAAATTGCTTGCTTCCAATTTGTATCCAACAGACAACTTATTTCATTATGCAAGTGTGAATAAATACTACTTTTTAAATAAGTATAAAGAGACGTGAATTTAACTGTTAATATTTTAGTTAGATTGATGAAAGGTTTTTATATAGACTCGAGAATATATCATGTTGTTCTTTCGTAAGTTGATGATTAATTGCGGACAGACAGATGAGTTATGCTATCTAACCTAGATACTACTGTTAGCTTGTAATTGAAGTTTTTTTTATCTTGTCACAAAAAAAAATCGGCTTGAATGGTCTAAATTGTTTATTTTATATTCAAAATCCTATCACATGTAGATGTATATATATATATGTAAAAATTCTGAATTTAAAATATAAAAATGTTTAAAAACAATGAAATGTATGATTTGAAATTAATTAATAGTAATACATGAAATATGAATGATATCAAAATGAAAAAAAATAAATTTTGAGAAAAATAAATTTAAACATATAAATATATCGTATTAAGAATACTAAATAGACTACAATTGTTTTATCATAGTATTGTAATCAATTTTTAGTTTGTGTCGATTAATTTGTAACACCAACTCAATAATATCATCAATATATACAATTGAAGTAATAAAGTATACATGATAAAAATAAAAAGTATAGAAGAAATAAAAATAAAATTTTGGTGAGGTAAGAAAATTAAAGAGACTTCCATCTTCACCATTATTGCTATGGGGTACCCAAGCACGTTATTACATTCTGCACAACCACCTACGTTTGAAGTGGTTTTTACATTGTTTTCCTTATCATTATGACCTCATCCACGTTTGTATTTTTCATGATATCATAGTCCAAATAAATCCTCGAGAACATCAAAATCATTCTGCATTCTCATAACAATACAATAACCGATCATCAAATGTAAACCCTTAAAGGCCCATGCATTGCTTCTCTAACCGTATCACACCAATATGATGCCGTGTCATGCTCAATATCCCATACAACAACATCCCCACCAATATACGTCACTTATTTTGAGCAAAAGTTCCACAAAAACGCGGCGAGACTAAAAAAGAATATTATTTTGTGTAATAAAACACTGCACATTCACATACACTGCAGAATAAATAATGAAGATAAAATAACTCAAATGCCATAAGCACATGTAGTAAATTTGGGTCTTACACACATGATAAAATGGCACAAAATAAATAAATTTAAAAATCTGGCCAATGAGTGCATCAATTTTCTTCCTTTACCAAAACCTTATTCTAAAGAATATATTATTAGGATCAAACATATAAAATGTCAAATGGAGAAAAATGATTCCAAATTTTGAAAAAGAAATTAACCCTCCATAACCTTTACGTTGACCATCCACATTCATTGGACAAGAACAAACATGTTCAAATAAAATTAAGGCGCATGTAAAAGCCATATAGGCACCAAAATGATAGGAATGTTCAAAATAGCAATAACAAATCAAAGAAATTGAATAAATCTATAAAATACCACTCTTCACGTAACCCAAATCGCAGAGCCTAATACAAAAGAATTGATCGAGGCACAACTAAAGCGCTGACATGATAGCCGGAATTTGCAAAGCAGAGAAAAACGCAATGATTCATTTCACTATGCATTGTGAAGATATAATGGATTATTATTAGTCATCAAGGTTTAAGACAATTTAATGCATGAAAATCTATGTTAAAGAAGTTCCTCCAAAACTCCATTCAAATCATTATTTGTACACTATTCAACGCCTCTTTTCCTTTGTCTCAGATTCTCACTGCAGCTCCCCAACAGGTGCCTCATTCAGCCATAGAAAATGGATGAAATCATACAGTTTTGCACTTACACTCACCTGTTTATGGATAAATATACCATTTTTTTTTTATGTTAACAAGAAGTTTAACAAGAACTAAAAGAATAGTTTTTTTTTTGTTGTTGGGCAGAGGGGAGAGGGGAGAAGAGGTTAGGCTGCTGCAATACCTTGTATGGTGTGGGGTTTAATCTCCTAATGTGATCAGGCCTCATTTGCTCAAGCTGTTTGATGCAATGGTCCCTAATGTCCTTGAGAGCTGGTAACTCTTCTCTTACTTTACCTTCAGCAGGAGCAAAAGAAAAGCTTGTGTCAGAAAAATGGAAAAAGATAACAAATTGCTGATGAGCCTTTCTTCTGTTCAACAGCAAGTTACTAAAAAGTTGAGATTAAAGACTGCTAGAAAAATTGAAAGTTACTAAGGAATAAAGAAGACCACTTAAGTAAAATAAGGTTATCAGTTCTGCTCCTTTATGGTAGCTGCTGAATTAGTTTTACATATATTCTGAGTTTTTACCTGACTTCCCAGGCCAGTAACACTTCAGAAGCTCTTCCACGCGCTGTGGTACCACATATGCTCTTTTGGATTCATTAAAAGGGTGGCGACATAGAATACGTTCTCCCACCTACAAATTTGAAGAGGGTAAACATGAGGCCTATCGGCCTTACCATTGTAGCATCTATGAAGTTAAAGTCTATATATTGTTGCCGTGTATGCTGCCATTAGTTGTTGGTGCATAACAGAGGAATTATAAAAATTCCAAGTTAATGTATATCAAAATCAAAATGAACCAGCGGATTATAGGACGTGGGTAACCTATAAGATAATTGATTACATGTACAAAACGAACTGGTGGGTGTACTAGACTTTGGTATCTATATAAAGATGTAAAAAAGTTAAGCATTTATGTAAGTTTAAAAGATTAAATAATAGTATCATTCTAGACTGAATTCTTATGTTGCTAAGTTAAAATTAGATCTAAAGCATTTATGATGCTCTTAAATACACATTCATGATGCCCCGCATTTTTTTTAAAGGAAAAAGAGGAAGATGATGTTGGTTGCTAATTACTGAAAACTACAAACTTTGGAGTCTATACAGCAAGAGTAATGGGAACTACCTTTGGACATGGTTCATTTTCCCCTGTCATTATATCCACCAGCGAATATCCTTCCCTTCCATATAACCTGTAACATCGTTTTTTGCATGGTATAGAGACCTAGCATTTAAAAAGTAATTAAAAAGATGAGAGAAAGAAAGAGGAAATGTGTTATATAATGAAGAAGCATGCTGTTAAACTTCTTGGCTGCCAGGTCAAACCTTGGATACATCCTCTGAAAGTTTGATGCGTGGCTGATTATTGATCTCAACAAGCTTGAAAACACAACCTAAAGCTGCTTGAGCATAGCAAGTGACCAAATAGGTTCCTATTCCATAACAATCCACCTCATGACCCTGCGAAGAAAAAGAGTTCTCTCTCATGAATAGATGTGCTCAAGAATGAATCAAGGAGGTATTGTCAACCTGATAGAGTCAAATAAATTATTCAAAGAAATTTTAGTTAGACTGAGAACCTGCTTGTTTAGTGCGTCAAGAGTTTCCTCATTCAAATCATTACTAGCAGTAATGCTTGTCTTTCCAAAACCAGGCAGCCCAAATTCTTTTTCAATTATTTGAAAGATCTTTCGGGCTTCACCAGACAAGTATGCTAGGTCACCAGAGTCCAATCTAATGCCAACTGATTTATAACTGCATTTTACATATTTAACTTATCACCGAAATTGAGCATGACCGAATGCTTACTTGCACAGATGAAATCCACAAAAAAGTAATACTGTCAGATGTTATGTAAACAAAAAGAAGAACTATAACCTATATGATCTGTGATAAATGGAGAAGCCCAATAAAAAACCCTTTGATAATGATTTGCATAAAATGGAAAAGAAGGCAGAAGCAGGGGCAGTATCAGCTGATGCATGGCACATAAAGGTGTTACTTCATGCCTTTCTTCATATGCCTTCGATTTCAATTTAAGTATAGCCATATGAAATATGAAGACTTAATCATACATTAATTCATTTTCAGATCAAACTGTAGGAATTATTGTAGGAATTATCATCCCTTTATTAAAGGGATTCTGTAGGAATCATTATTCCTTAGTCAAGGGATTCTGTAGATATTTACAATCTCTTATTCTAAGGGATCATATCTCTATTAGTTTTCTTTCCTATCTTAGAGTTTCCTAAATTAGAGATATAGTTTGTATAAAGATGTAAATATGTTCTATTGTATCAATATGAGAAAATACAGAGAATTACTCCGAATTCTACATGGTATCAGATTAGGTTCCGGTTCTTTTCCACCCTAGACCATGTCAGAAACTTCTTCTTCTACATATCCTTCTCCTACTCCGGAGATTACCTCCAAACCAGAAAAATTTTCTGGTTCTGATGCTCAATCAGACTCGTCTGGTCTAAATATCACCAACCATAGATTAAATGGCAACAATTTTCTAGAGTGGTCCCAATCGGTTAAGATTTTTCTCTTGGGAAGAGACAAATTGGGCTATGTTACTGGTGAAATCAAGCAGCCTGCTGTGCCTGACACTGGTTTTGCTAAGTGGATGCATGACAATGGTCAAGTTATAACTTGGCTACTTAATTCCATGACCCCAAGTATAAGCAGAAATTTTCTTCTTTACAACACAGCTGCTGAAATCTGGAGTGCTGTCCGTGAAACCTACTCCAGCAATGATAACATTGCCGAATTGTATCATGTTGAAAATCAAGCAGCCACTATTAAGCAAGGCACCATGCCCGTCACTCTCTACTACAATACCCATACCGCTCTTTGGCAGCAATTAGATTTGTATGCACAGCATGATTGGGCAATTCCAAGAGATGCTGCCCTTTATCAGCAAATTGTCACTCAGAGAAGGCTATTTCAATTTCTACAAGGCTTAAACAAGGAGATGGATGAGGTTCGCGGCAGGGTCTTGGCTATTTTTCCACTTCCCTCCCTTCGAGAGGCCTTCTCTATGGTCAAGAAGGAAAAAAGTCGAAGGAGTGTGATATTGCTTGATGAAACGGATTCAACTCCTGAAGGATCTGCCTTAGTGACACATCAATCATCTCCCTCTTCCAAGCGGGGGAGACCTTGGTGTGATCATTGCAAAAAGCCTGGCCACTCCAAGTAAAAGTGTTGGAAGCTTCATGGTAAGCCTTAGGACTGGAAATCAAAGAACTCTAGAGATAATAAATCCAGTCTTGCCACAGCCACATTTGTCACCAGCTTCACCAAAGAGCAAATTGCTGGACTTCAAAAACTGTTTGGAAAGTTTCAGGGGTCAAGTGCGAGTAATCTGGTCATGAAAGAACCAGAAGGTAACCTTTCTTCTACAGCATTGTTTTCCTCTCAGTTCACTCCTAATTGGATCCTCGATTCTGGTGCTACGGATCATATGACTGGTAATAAGGCCATATTTCACAATTTTTTCCAAACCTTTGGTAAAGCTGTAAAAACAACTGATGGTTCCTTATGCAAAATAGAAGGCCATGGAACTGTTGTTCTCAATGATCAGATTGCACTTAATAATGTTCTCTTTGTACCAAATCTGGCTTGCAATCTCATTTCAGTAAGTAAAATTTCCTCGGACTTGAACTGCTCCGCAATCTTTAACAGTCTTGATTGTACTTTGCAGGCACTGAACTCGAAGAAGATGATTGGTAAGGCTAGCTTGCAGAATGGTCTCTACATCCTCCCTTCCTCTCCTAAAACCGAGATCTCCAAATCTTTTACAGCTTTAAATATAGTTGATACCATTATGTTATAGCATTTTCGTTTAGGCCATCCTAGTTTCCAATAACTTGCTAAATTGTTTCCTGATCTATTTATTAATAAAAGGCCAAACTCTTTTTCTTGCAAAGTTTGCTCTCTTGCTAAACATACTAAATCATCTTATTTTCCTTCTCCATACAAGCCTTCTCACCCTTTTGCTTTGATCCATAGTGATATTTGGGGCCCTTCTCGGGTGAAGAATGCTGATCATTGTAAGTGGTTTATCACTTTCATTGATGATCACAGTAGGGTAACTTGGACTTATTTGCTAAAAGACAAATCAGAAACTGCTGCTATTTTTACATAATTTTATAACATGGTTCTCACTCAATTTGGGGCTAAAATTCAGCTCTTTAAATCTGATAATGGCAGTGAATTTTTTGCTAGGTCTTTGGGTAATTTTTTCAAGGAAAAGGGCATAGTTCAGCTTAGTTCTTGTGTTGGAACCCCACAACAGAACGGCATTGCCGAAAGGAAAAATAGGCATCTCCTAGAGGTTACTCGTTCCCTTCTATTTACTACCAATGTTCCTAAATATCTGTGGGGGGAAGCCTTATTAACGGCTAACTATTTAATCAACCGAATGCCTAGTAAGGTTTTAAAATTTCAAACACCTCAATCTATATTTTTGCAGCACTTTCCTCATTTTAAGCCTATCTCTTCTATTCTGCCACTTAAAATCTTTGGCTGCACAATCTTTATCCAAAATATTGCTCCTAATAAGTCCAAGTTAGGCCCTAAGTCCTTAAAATGTGTACTGGTTGGGTATTCTTCACTTAAGAAGGGATACAAATGCTTTCATCCTCCTTCAAAACGATTTTTTACCACTATGGATATCACTTTTTATGAACAGGATCCCTATTTCACTCAGGCTGAAATTCAGGGGGAGACATGGAGTGAATTTCAGCCAAATCAGGTATCTTCTCCTAATTTCCATTCTCAACCTTCAAAATTGCCACCATTTTTACCTTTAACTACAGATTTGTCACCCGTGACTACTCCGATTAATTCTCCTGTCATACCTATCACCACCTCATCCACACCTACTTTAAACACCCCTCCTGAAAATACACCTACTCCAATTGAAAATCTTCAACAAACATCACCACCCAAATAGCTTCGTGTCTACACAAGAAAAAAGAAAAATATCCCTGAGACTATTTTGCAATCTGATTCTTGCCGAGAATTGGATTTGGGTCCAGCTGCCGGAATGGAAGAAGAAATCAGTAAGTCCACTACTCTAGATGACTTCCCTATTGCTATTAGAAAAGGGGTTAGACAATGCACCAAGCATCCTATTGAAAAATTTGCTGGTTATAATTCTTTAATGCCTTCTTTTCAAGCATTTACAGCAACCTTGGATAAAGAACAAATTCCCACAAGCATAGCTGAAGCTCTAAAGGATCCTAAATGGAGAAGGGCTGTTGAAGAGGAAATTGGTGCACTAGAGAAAAATGCTACTTGGGCGATTCTGGACCTTCCTCAAGGAAAAGGGCTGTTAGTCGTAAATAGATCTTTGCTGTAAAGTACAACTCAAATGGAAGCATCCAACGATACAAAGCTAGACTGGTGGCTAGAGGCTTTACGCAAACTTATGGGATAGATTTCACGAAACGTTTGCACCGAGGCAAAGCTTAACACTGTTCGAGTACTCCTAAGTTTGGCTGTAAATTGCGATTGGCAATTACACCAACTTGATGTAAAAAATGCATTTCTTAATGGCATGCTAGAGGAAGAAGTTTACATGAAATTGCCACCGGCTTAAAGTCCGTTGAAGGTAGCAACAAGGTTTGCAAGCTCAACGTGTCTCTATCTGAGCTAAAACAATCACCCAGAGCTTGGTTTGAGAGGTTCACTAAAGTCATTCTTAAAAACAGCTACAAGCAGTCTCTTGCCGATCATACACTTTTCATCAAGGTAACTTCTACAAATAAGAAAGCTATCCTAATTGTGTATGTTGATGACATAATTCTTACTGGAGATGATGAGGAAGAAATTAGCAATTTGAAGAAGTTGTTAAACAGGGAATTCGAAACCAAGGACTTGGGAAAGCTAAGATATTTCCTAGGAATGGAGGTGGCAAGATCAAAAGAATGGACTTGTGATAAATCAAAGAAAGTATGTACTCGATTTACTCAAAGAAACTGGTTTTCTTGGTTGTAAGCCAGCTGATACACCAATGGAGGCAAACTTGAGGTTCAACAAAAAAGAGGAGTCTTTAGTAGACAGAGAGAAATTTCAAAGATTAGTTCGGAAACTTATTTACTTATCTTTGACGAGGCTAGATATAGCCTTTCCTATAAATGTGATAAGTCAACACATGACTAATCCTACTGAAGAGCATATGGCAGTAGCAAATAGAATTCTCAAGTACTTGAAGAAAACTCCAGTCACGACCTAATGTTTATGAAGACATAAGATGAATGTTAAGGTTTTTGCAGACTCTAGTTGACGGAGATCTCACGAAAGAAGATCCACTAGTAGCTCTGCACTTTTGTTTGGGGTAAACTTACAACTTGGAAAAATAAAAACAATCTGTTGTTTCAATAAGTAGTCTGAAGTTGAGTTTAGAGCACTAGCTTTGGGAATATCTGAAGGAATTTGGCTACTTAAATTGCTAAAAGAACTTGGCACTAATCGGAGGATCACTTTAAAGTCTTGTGTGATAATCAATCGCTATTGATTGCCAAGAACCCATCCAACATGACCGAACAAAGCATGTGGAGATTGATAGGCATTTTATTGTCGACCAAGTCAACAAAAGGACAGCCACTCTTTCCTACATTCCTTCGAAGGACAGATTGAGACATTCTCACTAAGGCTCGCTTAAAGCTTCATTTTCAATAAATTCCTATTCAAGCTAGGATTATACAATGTATATTCACCAGCTTGAGGGGGAGTGTAGGAATTATTGTAGGAATTATCATCCCTTTATTAAAGGGATTCTGGAAGAATCATTATTCCTTAGTCAAGGGATTCTATAGATATTTACAATCTCTTATTCTAAGGGATCATATCTCTATTAGTTTTCTTTCCTATCTTAGAGTTTCCTAAATTAGAGATATAGTTTGTATAAAGATGTAAATATGTTCTATTGTATCAATATAAGAAAATACAGAGAATTACTCTGAATTCTACACAAACTAAGAATGCAACTAATACAATTAATCAGCTTGTGAACATAAATTCGCCTTTGAAAACCACTGGAAAGATGATAACAAATTACTGAACTGAATATAAGTATATACAAAGTATCAAAAGGGAACAACAGAAATTCTTTAACCCAGTTTTGAGCATGCAACAAACCGTTCTTATAAGAAAATGAACTGCCATATCTATAAGCCTTTGAGACATACCCCAAGTCATTAAGTGCCAAAGCAACTGCACAAAAGTTGGGGACTCCACTCCTCATTACCTATAAAACGGATGCCACAACTGCAATGTTAGTGCTGATATATGTTATGATAAAATAGGCTTCCCCAAACTTGTTCTAAAGCTAACACTCAAGGAAGTTGTACTTACATCATATGTATCTACAAGAGCAAGGAAGTTGTTAGGAAACGCCAAGGCATATGAGGTGAAAGCTGCTAATTCACTCTGATTGGTCTCACCAACAGTGTTACCAAGTGCCTTTGACCACTAGAAAATATGCACCAATTAAATAAGTTAAAAGTAGATGAAGCATTCAGTAATCAACTAGTAGCAATATTGCATAGAAGAGAATAGATGGAAAAAGCATTGGTCTCTCTCTTCCAAACTCCTTATATATCATAATCTATATATTTAGATTAACATGGGTTTTAAGAACTAAATGGAACAAAATCATGCAACAATGCATTGAGCTTTCTATTGTAAAACTTTGTTTTTAAATGGGGTGATGGTGATCTTTAGGATCTAAGATTGAAACATTTGGCCATTGTGGTTCTTGGAAGAGAAGAAATGCAAGTTTTAATATCTGAGTTTGATGAACATGCACAAGTTGCACCAGTGGGTTTCAGTTTGATGTATTTGGACAAAAGTATATTTCTAGACAAAAACAAATTAAATAATTGTTGACAACAATGTAAATGGCCAATGCAGAACACCTGTATTTTGCTTAACCATGACTGAACAAGACTGACAAAGTCCTCACAAGTACTTGAACCATCAGACCTATGCAGCGATCTCTCTAGGATCTCATCAGGGCTCTGCAAATTAAAATTTGAATAACCTAATAAATTCAAAGAAACAAAAAAGTTCCAGGAAGACATCCATAATATCCAATGCATGAAAATAACATAAGAAAAAGGTTGATAGAACAGCATACAGAAAACTGATAGAAAATAGTAAGCAATTTTGAAGGTTAGTGTCAAATCCAAGCTTGTTTCTACACGTTAAATTTTATGGACCATGAACCAATTCACTAAGAGATGAGAATCACCAAGAAAATGAAGTGTCAATGAAAAACCATTTTAGATATAAAACAAAGAGAGCCAATAGTAAAGTTAAACTCAAGCATGTTAAAGGAAACTAATAACTCTAATAGTCAAATTAAAAGTCAAAAACTTCTATAAAAACAGTTATATATGGATTGAAACAATATTTTCCACTGAAATCAAGTATCTGGCAGTCACCTTATTCATGTTGTACATGTTTATGAAGGAATTACGTTATATTTATTAGTGTGCCATTAAAGTGATAAACAAAAAACAAACAGGATCAACGGAAAAAAGTAAAATTTAATCAGGTTTGCTATCAATCAACTAGTTTGACCTCAAAGTAAATCCAGTCAAATACAAAGATTCCTGATTTAGGAGAACAAATAGAGATGGGGGGAGAGATTCAGCAGGAACAAAACATACTTTCTGACCAAGAACACTGCTGCAACATACAAGGTTATAGTCTACCATATAGATATGAACTGAAGTACATGCAGAAAATATATAATAAAGTCTTACGATAATTGCTATAGAGCTTGAAAGTTTCCAGAACATATTACTGACCATAAATGAGCTAACAAAAGCATGGGAATGTGTCCCACGAAGAGGTATCCCGAATAACCTCCCAGCAGCAACATTGCTGGCCAACACACAGCATAAAACAGAAACAAGCAATACAAACATTAGCTTAGATAAAGAATCCACATTAGTGAAGAATAGAGAAGAACCATAAGCTTTGTCTGAATAGCTTCACAATCAAGCTGAGGACAAATTAACTGCATTTCCATCCAGTTGAATAACATGATATAGGAAGCCATAAAAGCAGTGTGGAACAGGATATGAATATTTTAGAAAACCACCTTGTAGCATCAAAGCCTCCAATATAACAATACTTTGATGCTGAAATAGCGCCATCAGGTCCCTGCAATTAACATGAATGGAAATGTCTGACAGAATGAAACTCAATTATTAACATTTCCAATAAGAAAATAAAAAGAAAAAACTCATC
This sequence comes from Gossypium rotundifolium, assembly GCA_025506655.1. Lineage (NCBI taxonomy): Eukaryota > Viridiplantae > Streptophyta > Magnoliopsida > Malvales > Malvaceae > Gossypium > Gossypium rotundifolium. The sequence continues at coordinate 129,863,785 of CP106732.1, read as the reverse complement.
AACCTGAGCCCGTCGAAGCCCGAACTCAAGCAACATTTTAGATTTTCCAGCAACAAGTCTGTGTCTAGCCGCATTTGTAGCCACCAAGGACGCAAAATTTACAAGATTCAGAACTGGAGTCTCCAACAATTGAACCACCTAAAAACAAAAATTCACGAATCAAGAAAAAATAAGATAAAAACAAGGGAGCTGAAAAAAAGAACCAAATTCAAGACAAACAGATGTGGCAAAAAAAAGAAAAAAAAAAGTTTGATAGCACTCACAGCAACTGGTCCTTCAACTCGAAGCAGGGGCACCTTTGGGAAAACAACTGTTCCCTCCGAAATAGCATAAACTTCAACATCAGAACAGTCAATATTTCTTAGATACTTGACAAAGCCTTCCTGTTGTTTGCAGAAACAATGAATAAGTTAAACATCCAATTACAAGCACAGCAAAACAAACAGAACCCAGAATATCATAACTTGAATCATCTGCGAAGTAGTTAGCTTACCTCACATGAACCAGGCAAGGTTTCACAGATGAAGGAAATCTCTTCCTCGGTTAACTTGAAATTAGCAATGAGCTTTATGCATTCTTCCAAACCAGCAAACACTGTAAATTCACCACCAAACGGATTCTTTCGAAAATATAGATCGAACCTGAAAGCATATTATAAAACGCTAATCCAAAGCTCGAAATATTCAATCTTTCAAAAGGGAAACACTTGCAATTCCTCATTTTTCATTTCTTAAACTAACAGGTAACCAAATGATTATTAGTTAAATAACTAACTTTCGAACATCGGAAGCCCTGATTTTCCAATAACTTTTTTTTTTCTTCGGTAACAACTTGAACTTCAAAAAAGTAAAGCTCGAAGGAAAAAGAACTCTACTGAAAACAGTAACTACGAACCATCAAAACTCTATTTTCAATCCGATTTTCGTAGTAGCCAAACAACGAATTAGATATGAAAGAGAAACATAAAAATTATTCATAACGGAATGAAATTAAAGGTATAAAAGGGAAGAAATTGAAAGTTACACGGCTCGGTCGTTGTGTTTGCCGGCTTTCCAATAAGCGTAAGCCATGGTGAACTGATAAAGATCGGTTAAAAGAGGAGTGACCATCGGGTTCGTCGGCCCGTCCATGACCCGACCCGCATTCACACTCGGTCCGTTCGCTTTCGCTTCCATTTTCAATCGTTCCTGGCCTATTATTACCAACTTCTCACTTCCCAGTTCAAAACCCGTCTGCTTTTATATAGTGGAGGAAAACATAGCGTATGGATCAGGAAAACAAGAAAGAAATTTGGAGAGATCGTTGAAATTGAAGCGTATTTCGTACTCTCTTTTTTTTTTTTGGTTCTTCAGAAAGAAAATTAGAAAAAAGAAATTAGGAGTTCAAATTGAATTCCATCCAAAACTGGAAAATAGCAACACGGAGAGTGTTAAGGGGGTTGGCTTAGCGCAGTCAACCTTCAAAGAATCATGACGTGTACAAACCGGAATTAGGTCCTCCCTCATGGATTTGAACCGTCACTCCCTTTTTGTGGACCGTATAAAACATCACCGTTCTATCTATTGCATTTATATTTTAGGCTAAATTATATCAACAGTCATTTAATTTTGAGTAACTGATAAAATAGTCATCTAAATTTTATTTCAGTTATTCATCTTTCAAAAAGTAACAAAATAGTCCTTTTTACCGTTTTTCGTCACAGACGTCACGACAAAGTGACGTGGCATGTGACGGCGTCCTTGCTGTCAACCTTAAGTCTAGTTGGCAGGTTACTTGGCCGGTTACTCACCCTTTAGTCTAGGTAGCAGCACCATTTTAGGGCCAAAAAAGAAAAAAAGAAGAAGAATAAGAGGAGGAGAAGAAGAAGAAGAAGGAGAAGAGAAAAAATGGAGATGCCTCAAGCGATTCCGGTGTGCTATTGTGAAAACCTAGCCAAGTTGAACACATCTTGGTCCAATGACAACCCAGGTAAGAGGTTTTTTGGGTGTAACAAATTTGGCTCTGAATTTTGAAAACCATGTCGGTTTTTCAGTTGGTTTGATCCGCCATTGATACCCTGTCCACGAATTCTGTTGTTGGGTCTTCTGAAAAAAGTGAGGACATTGGAGGATGTAAGGAGGAGGGAGAGAAGAACCTGGTTTTTGGTCCTTCTATTTGTAACTATACTGTTTTTTTAAACCTTAAAAACCAGCTTATGTTCAGCTTCTGTTGTTGTTGTTAGCATTGAAAACCAGCTTTTATTTTGTAATTTTGTTGCTGGTATATTGTTGGTTATGTTGGTATACATGGCTGTTGGCTGCTGGTAATTGTTGCTTAACATATGTTAAACATGGCTGCTGGTATACATGGCTAACTAGCTCATGTTGTTGTTTACAAACACTTGAAAATTGAAATGGGATAGTTTTATTGATTACAAATTGTATATTGTTGCTTAACATTTGTTATACATGGCTGCTGGCTGCTGGTAATTGTTGCTTAACATATGCTAAACATGGCTGCTGGTATACATGGCTAACCAGCTCATGTTGTTGTTTACAAACACTTGAAAATTGAAATGGGATAGTTTTGTTGATTACAAATTGTATATTGTTGCTTAACATATGTTATACATGGCTGCTGGTATACATGGCTGCAAGTATTTTCAGTAACTAAAAGTCAGAACAGTAATACAACACCTTACAATACCCATTTTCCCTCAGTTTTATGAGCAAACAAACAATGAAGAATTGCTAGTGACACAATGTTACAAGTTCAAAACCACATATGTATTTTTTAATACTCAAAATGTAGAAGATAACAAAAATAGTATGGATAAGAGATAACAGCTGAAAAAACACATATGTATTTCTCATATATCAAGGCCAAAACGCCAAACTGTTTACAAAAGGAATTGGGGCAAAATATTGCCAAATTTTCCTACAATTCAACAGAAGTGAACATATGTAAATTGTAGGGAAATTTACAAAAAATTTCAATGACTATATGCCTAAGTTTATCAACAGTAGCAATAGCAATCATAGGCAAATTTACAAAAAAATTATTTGCCTAAGTTAATAAATCAGTAGCAGGCAAATTTACACATTTTCAAAAAGTTAACAAAATGAAGTCTGTTCACATCGTCATTAATGGTCTGTCATGGATGACTCTTGAGTAGAAGGCATCCATCTAACAGTGGTTGGTCTTCTCTTCAATGGGAGCTTTTCTCTTAGGGCAACTTGTCGATGAGTTGGGGCAGTAGGAAACTGGATTGAGGTAGCCTGTTGAGTTGGAGTACTTTCTTGCTGATTTGGGGTAGCATGTTGCTGAGTTGGGACACCAACTTTATGTCTTTTAACCTACAGGAATAAGAGAAATCTGTCAAACAAATTCATAAACAGAAGTATACTAAAATATAAGGCAAATTGCTTACTGGAATGTTTTGGCCAACTTCCCCTTTGCAACTCCTCTTATTGTGGCCTATTCTTTTGCATTTACTGCACCTCATGTCCACCCCTCTCTTGCTCAACCTTTCTGCTATTTGTGTTTCATCAGCTTCTTTCCTTCTCACCTTAATAAGTCGCTGGTGGTCTTCTTAGAGTAGGAGGCGATATTGGCGAGATGTTTGACAAAAAGGCCCATTGTTTAGGACCCTTACTGGACTTATAAAGTTTGAGTAGATTTGAAGCTGGGTTTGCTTGGTGTACCAGGTTTGTACATAGGTCTCTGGGAACTCATCTTTTAGATGAATGACAGCCAATGCATGCATGCAAGGGATGCCAGTGAGATCCCAACTCCTGCAAGAGCAGCAACTCTCAACTAAATCCACTACATGCTGGCTGCCAGGACCACATTCAACCTGATACTTGTCCCCACCAGCATGTGATGGAACACACCTAAAAAATAGTAAAGCATGCTTGCTTACCGAAATAATCACTAAAATAACTTTTTCAGCAGCCCCACCAATAAAGATACACACACCCCTAAAAAATAGTCACTATATGCATATTATAAAAAAAACTCATTGCATGCATATTAAAAAATAGTTAACACACCAACAATTACTGCATGCATATTAAAAAATAGCATGTGACCAATAATATGAAGTCAGACTAAAGGCAACATGAAGTCAGCAATAAAGGCATAAAAAGATTAAAAATGGTAACTTTACCTCAAGGAATCTTTTATGTTTACATCTAGCTTTTTCTTAATCTTTGGACACAACATTCATTTCCATTTGTCAGCTTCTTCTTTCTTCTTGACAATAAGCAACATAATCTTGGTTCTTATTGTCTCCATTATGGTTAGAATAGGTTTCCCCCTTGCTTTCAGTATCATCTGTCAGTAAACATAAATGATTAGTGAATTGCAAGTGATTAGTAAGAAACATAAAACATAGGGGTTTACCTTGTTAAATGATTCAGAAAGATTATTCACCAACATGTCAGAATGGCTTCTAATTGAGAAGTGAGACCTTGACCAGTGAGTAGGGTTCTTCTCCTTCAACCAATCATAAGTTTGCTGACTGGTTTTCCTCAATTCATCCATGGTATCCTCAAAATCTCTTGTAGTGCTTGCTCTGGTAGCTTTCCAAAGTAAATCTTTCAATTCCTTTGTTCGGAAACCAGCCTTCTTGAAATTGGCATGTAGGTGTCTAACACAGTGTCTTGTTTCTACATTAGGAAACAACATACATATTGCTTCTAAAAGTCCCTGCAATTAGAAAAAAAATAGTTTAATTCTTTGACAATCCCTAAATAGAAACAACATAAAAAATGAATAAATAGAGTTTTACCTTTTGTTTGTCAGACATGAAAGATATTTGGTACGAGCTCATAATTTCCAAGTCTATTGCAAGCAACTCCAAGAACCAAAGCTATGATGCTTGGTTTTCACTTTCCACAACAGCATATGCAAGAGGATAGATGCCATTATTTGCATCTATCCCAACAGCTACAAGCAAGTAGCCACCATAATAGCCCTTCAAGAAACATCCATCTAAACCTACTATCCTCCTACAACCAGCCCTATAACCATTTTTGCATGTCTGCAGACAGACATACATCCTTTGAAACAACCTGTTATCTAGATAACAGATTGTTGTTGTTCCCACATTTTATGTCCTAACCTCTAACAAATACTCATAAATCTTCTCATATTGAGTCCTATAAGATCCTTTAATTAATTTCAATGCCCCAAGTTTAGCCCTCCTACATTTGGTTAGTGAGGCTATGCAACTCAAATCTCTTTTGACATCTTGTTGTAATGATTTCAAAGAATAATCAAGATCAGCAATGAATTTTTCCTTATAGTGTTCACCTATCCAAGCTGAGGTTATATTCTTATTTTTATATACTTTAGAACAAGTATGGTTAGGGTTTGAACTCCTAATTCGCCAAGTTTGGTCAATAGGGTTATTAGGGTTTAGTCTATAAGCCTATATGAACAAATGGCATTTTTCACTGCAGACTGCCTTTAACCTTTTTAAATCATTTTTGGAAAACTTAATAAAGTAATTGTTCAACCTACCATACTGCTTGGCATCTTCTTTTAGACTGTCCTTAGACTTAAATAACATTCCAACCTTAAGTATAGGATTACCCATGTCAGTCTCTACATTGAACTCAGGCCAATTTTGGCCATCTGAGTCAGATTCATGTTCACTATCTAACCTCCCAGAATCATCACTATTACACAGTTCATTTACTCCTATACCATCCATGTTTAAACCATCTAAACTAACTCCTATATCATCCCTATCACTTTCAGATGCATCACTACCAGACACATCACTACCAGACATATCACTACCAGACACAACACCACCAGACTTGTCTTCTTCATTCTCATTAAGATTGTCATCAATTAAACCTGCCAAACAAAGTACAGGCAGACAACATAGGCAGACACTTTAACCATTTCTATCAAACAATAACCAATACAAAATACCCAATAATTTATTACAAACACAACCAATTCTGTCATGCACATGGCAGACAACAACCAATACAAAAATAATTCAATACAAACACAACCATCAGATATACACAACAAACATCAGTTTCATAATGGCATTCATACAATGGTAGATACAAACAATAAACATAAGTTTGATAATGACATTACAATGGCAGATATACACAATAAACATCAATTTGATGGCAGTGAGTGTTTCAAAATTGGAATCAAAATCGAAATAAAAATCGAAATCAAAATCAGAATCGAAATTAAAATCGAAATTAAAATTAATTTGATAATGGCATTAATACAATGGCAGATATACACAATAAACATCAATTTGATAATGGCAGTGAGTGTTTCAAAATTGAAATCAAAATCGAAATAAAAATTGAAATCAAAATCAGAATCGAAATTAAAATTAGAACCGAACTAACCCTAAATAACCCTAAATCGAAATAACGACATTGAAATCCAAAAAATTTAAAACAATATGCAACAACTTACCCGTTATAGTGGATGTAACAACACTGGTACCTTCTCTTCTATTGCCCATTGTTACTGACATTCAAATACACTAATGGTTTCTGGTTTCATCTTCTTTTTTCCCTAAACAAAATAGACAATCTCACCCTAAAACCTTATACCCTGTTAAACGATTATTGAATCGATTTCTAACCCTAAACCCTTTATTAATCGATTCCCAAATCAATTTCAACCCTAAAAAAAACCCCAAATCCAAACTAAAATTTCCAGAAATCATTTTTCCTTTTTTTCCCCAAACCCTCTGAATCCCTAATATGTTTCTAACCCTTCAATTTTTCCCCCTTAATTTTCCCCAAACCCTAAACCCATCAGCCGTCGCCAACGTGGCAAGTTAACTTGCCACATTAGCTGGTTAACTTGCCACGCCAGCAATCCCGTTAAACCCTTAACGTTAACCGTTAATAAGAAACTGTTTTGTAACTTTTTCATAGCGTTTGGGACTGTTTTGTTACTTTTTGAAAGTTGAGTGACTGAAATGAAACCTAGGTGACTGTTTTGTCAGTTACCCCAAAGTTGAGTGACTGTTGGTATAATTTATCCATATTTTTATTGGCTTATGTTACATCATTTTTCCTTTTCTTTTTTCTCCTTTCCATTGTCCATCTGACACTTTTTCTTTTTATTCACTTTTTTTTATATATATTCTGATTTTGATTCCATTTTGTCATTTCCTTAAATTTTATTCTTGGTTTGTTTGACTTAAAATAATTTTAAAAATATTTTTAAAAATAATTTTTTTGGAAAATTAATTGGATGAATTTATGTAAAATATTTAGTTTATTTTATATTTATAAATTTATATTTTACATTGTTCTTTGTAAAATAAACCCAACATAAATATATTTGTTATAAAATATTATAGTGTATTTTCCTTTTAATAATTGAAATTTATTTTATAATAAGAAAATATTTTGTAATAATCAATGTTATATATAAACTTAATAATAAATAAAACTTAATTAAAACTTAATTAAATTACATATATTACATATGTGAGAGTATGTATTAACACATTAGAATTGTAAGGTATGAAGCTAAGCATGATTTAAATAAATACTCATATTTATATAATTAAAAATATTCATATTTTTATACTAGGTTAAAATATATAATAAGTTCTTGTAATCTTCGTAAATTTGAGATTTAGTCAATATACATTTATTTTTGGGTTAGTCCCACTTTTTATATATCAAAATTGTGTTCATTTATTAGCATTATTAAAAATATTTTGTTAAATTCATATTCATTATAACGCCATTTTTAAGTTACATGAATACCAAATATTTTTATTTAAAATGTGACATCAACAAAGTTGATAAAAAAATTTAACAATGTCTTGAACTGTTAATGGTTTGTTATTGGACATTATAGACTTTTAATTGGTTTGATTTGGAGTTTTTATTACTGCTTCAAATAAATAATTGAATGGTATGAGTAATTGTTCAACTAACTTGTAAGTGCAGGTTCAAGAGCCATTGGTTATTAAGGTAAGTCTGTGTGATCTGAAAAATAATCATGAGTTTTGTGTGAACTAATTAAATGATGATGATTTTATGAATCTTCCAAAATAAGATTTATAAGTATTACTCTATTATATTATTTTCAACCTTATGAAATGGTGTTTTTCAACATTTTACTACATTACGATTTAGTTCTAATAATTTATTTTAAAATAAAACAATTTCTAAAATCCTTTCAAATATAACCTTTTAAATACCCTATCGCCTACATGAATATCTAATTGAAGCTTTTAGAATATTTGCTTGTTAAAAATTCAATTTACTAATAATGCTGATGACTTGATAATCAGAGTAGCGCAACAGAAACATGACTTAAGGTTGTCAAATATTCCATGAATAATTGTGTGATGTGTGTTTGGTGGTTGGTGTACTTTGTGGTGGTTTGGGCTAATGTGACATTTGAAATTCGGGTCGGATTGTCCTGACTGGATTTTAGCACCACATAAACATAATTATTTAATAGATATTTACTTGAATAATTATAACTATTTGTTATTAATTAAGTAATAACTTTTGGTAACAAGAAATATAACTTATCACTATGAATACCGACAACTCTTAATTAATAACAAGTGACATAACTTTTGAATTGCTTGTAATTTTCAATTATAACTATTGAAACATTATAAATATTTTAAAAATGTTTCTACACATGTGACATAATTTAACTATAAATAAATGTATTATTCTCACAACATATAATTTTTTTGTCGAAAAGAATTTTTATTAGCTTAAAATATTGGAGGTTAAAAAGAAGAATGTTATAAAATACATCTAGATAAACACAAAAGATTAAAAATGTTAAGGTTAACTTCAGCTTAAAGGATTGAAAAATTGCTTCTTATGTGTGCTAATGCATTGACACACTTATTCCTTAACGTGTGCACACAATGTAGAAGCTAGCTCAACAAGAAGAGTTGTTAATGTCATTCTTATTAATCATAAAGTTGATCACAGAAGTGGCATCAACTTTGCTTTCAAGGTATCCAACATTAATGGATTTAGCAAGTTGAAAACCATCTCTTAATGCTCATAAATTGGCTTCCACACGTGAGAGAAATGTGACGATAGGAACTAACAATCCAACCTCCATCATGGTCTTTGCTAATTGCTCTAGCTCATACCTTTTTGCGATCCTCGACAAAAGATTCATCTATATTGAGTTTGAGCCATCCATGAGTTGGGGTCTTCCATATAACTCCAACAGCTATAGGTGGCAACATTCTCCTTAAAAGGTTCAACAAGAAATACAATTCACCTGTTTTCACCACTGTTCGAATAGATGTAATGTTATCAACATGCTTGTCTTTAAACACCACCGCATTTCTAAACAACCAAATTTCGCACATCATGAAGGTAAAAACTAATTTATAGGGTATTCTATGCTTTTGATACAAGAGTTAGCGTTAATGTTGAGTTTTAACCAGTCCTTCCAAGTTATGTTGTCTGAGTTTGCTTCAATTCGCTTGGAAACAAAGTAACTCGCTAGTTTCTTGTCATTATGCATTCTTTATGAAATGTCCAGTGGTTTCACTTTGGGTCCTACAAATTTATACCTCGATGTTTCAATAAGAATCTAGTGGGAAGGGTTTTATGGCAACATTCCCATATGAAAAGCACAAACCTAGAAGGTAGTTTCTGTTTCTAGATCCAACTACAGTTTTCATCTTGTTTGTTCTGATTTTCCATAGGTTTATTTGCTGCAATTTGATAAATTCTATCGAGTGTGAATTCATATGAGCTTGAGAAATTCCAAAAAAAACCATCTCGCACATTGTAACGAGTAGTTATAGAGGTGTGATAGAAGCTTTGAAGGATGGCTTCAGGGAGGTTAAGACCTTTCCTTAAGCGTCATATGGTCTTCCACAAAAGTTTTGGGAGGACTTAGGCCATCCAATTATCCATTCAAAAATTAACAAATGTTCACTATTACACACAATCCATTTGATCCCTTCCTCAGGAAAAAGGCTAATTTTCGTAAGTCCCTCCAAGTTATGGAGACATTTTTTACACTTTTCAAGTTTTGACAGTTCTTTGACATACATAAATAGAAGGATCTTGGCCTAAAGTTTGTCATTTTCTTTCTAAAGTCTCTAGTCGAGTTTAGTGATTTGTGCTTGGTTTCTAAACTTTGCTTCTCTAACTCCAAAACCTCCTTGCTTATTAGGTTTAGTGATCATCTCCCACCATAAGAGATGAAAGCTATATGAAATAGGTTGTAAGGACTATCATGGTGAATTGGATCAAGATCACTTGGCCAGTAGGGAACACAATTTGGCTTTCGAAAAGAACAGCTTGGCCAGAATTTTGTCAACTATGAAGTCATTACCCCTTTTGTTGATTCTTTTCATGTGGATTGAAACGATAAGGTACTTGGCAATCTCATCCGCTGGTCCGATGTTCAGTCTATTAATCGCCAAAATTCTTTGTTCTTCATTAGTGTTAAAGTGAAAATAATATTCGAGACTTACTGAGACTTACACTCTGCCCTAATTCCTCGATGAACTTCTCTAAGACCTCTTTCAATTGCAGCAATTGAGTTTCTATTAGTCCTAGAGAATAAAATCACACCATCTACAAAAAAAAAAAAAAAAGGAGCGATATAGTTGGTCCTCTGTTATAAGTTCTAATAGGTTTCCACTTTTTTGCCTGATATTCCTATATGATTTGGAGATTTAGGAACTCAATGCATAGAATGAAAGTATAGGGGACAAGGGTCATGTCTTATTCCACGTGAAGGAGTAAAACTTTGGAGTTTATCTTCGTCCACAATTACTGACATGAACAAGAAAAGGGATTGTGTGAAACACAATTCATAAAATAATAAATTCATTTCTATAGAAAATAGAAATATCGAAAGAGTTTACCAATGAATGTCAATTCAAATTTATCTTAAACTTTCTTTAAGTCCAACCTAATAATCATAGGTCTCGCTCCGTCTATTTTTCCCTTCGAATAAATGGACCACTTCATGTACAATAATTGCAGCAGTCCATATAGCTGGTCTTGCTTTAGTAAAATTGCCTAGATCAGAAAGATCATCTTACTCGTGGGAGGCCTGATCCCATTAACAATGATCTTTCTAATGAAAGTGACTTGTGGTTCTTAAACTTAAAGGATAAATGAAGGAGAGTTGGTTTTTGACACAAAGGAGATAAAGAGTGGTGCACAACATCTACAAAAACTATGTTTTAACCTTGGATTTGTTTCCTTCCTGAAGAAGCGGATATTTTAGTAAATATAAATTGCATATGCTTGAAAAAAGGTTTAATAAATGTGAACTTCCCACAATGCAAAAATACTTTGGAATATACTAACATATTATCTCTTTCTTTGAACCAAAAAAAAAAAAAAAACCAACAAATTAACTCTAATCATTTGCTATATCAAAATATGAATAGTCAATGCCGCTTTGAACTTGTGTTACAAAAACTCCTACTGACGTAAAAGAAAGTTTACAGACAGCAAGTCCGAGCAAAGCTGGCAAACATAAAATAGACAAGGAAATTGATGTAAACGTTAAGAAGCATCTAATTCTCATGTTCGTGGTCGAGGGAAACCTGGCCAGTCACTTTCCTTATCTTATTCTCTTTCCAGGTAACCCTGGCTCGTCATTGTCATTGATACTACTTTTGAGATTAATGCTCAATGGATAAACTAATTATTATTATTATTTTATTCCATCTCATATATTTCAATTTAGTTCTTTAATTTTTTTTTTTTTTTTTTTTTTTTTTTATGTTTTGCTATTATAGAAAAGAGAAAATTGTCTCTGTCTTTGTCTTTGTCATTGTATTTATCGTCATCTTCTTCAGAATGATCTTTTAGCATAGATAAGCCATGGTTTCAGCTTCACCCTTATCAGGAATTTAAGATCCCAATGTTTACATAAAAAGACGACATTTCATTTTCAAGTTTCTTCTGGCTAGAAAGATGAAGATCATAATTAATGCAGATTGAAGAACACAGAATCCAAGAATATTTAGAAAGACCATCAAACTAGTTAAAATACGCATGCCCAGAAAATCAGTGTTTATAAATGGTGACTAAATAAATAATATATTTTTATGAAGAAATGACTTGCATTTCTTATGATGATAGATGATTAGAGCATGAAATACCCGGTTTAGTTCAAGAAAGCAAGAACTATGAATTACTATCAGTTGAGTTTTTTTTTTCCCATGTAAATTACAGATGATTGAGCAAGAAAATTATGATAGAAAATAATCAGAAAAAGTAAGTGGCAGCTGCTAAATTTACCCAATAAAATGGTTAAGGAAAAAAAAGTTTACTTCAGTCAGAAACATCTGAGGCTACTGCTGCATTTCTACTCATCCACTTCTGGATGTTTCTATGGAGGCTTTGTGAGAAATACACAAGAGACACAAAACCTAACCGTAATTGTCTCTATATAAATCCGAAATGTTAACATGCTAGCCTTAGTTAACCAGAAGATTCAGAAGTTCGGTCTGTCTATCCCGATTTCATCACTGGTGTTACTTCTTCCTGGTTGCTTACTGCTCAAGTGTTTATTAAAAGATGGAAATTAATCCATGGAATGATATTGTGCCTGCATATGTGGAAAACTAAGGAAAAAAAAAGGTGGGGGGGGGGGGGAGCGAATTTACCGGGTATGGTGCGGAGAAAGTATAAGGTCATGGTCCAAATTCTTTAAGAGTACACTGTTTGATTGCTCTCTTCTCATCGAACTAGCATCAAGAGAACAGCTTTCCTTTAGATCAGATTCTCGTGTATCAAAGGGAAGTGAAACTGTGGTCGTTGCAACTAGACCAAATTCTGACAGACAGATAAACCAGGAAGAAGTCATACCATTTCAACTAAGTTGAAAATTGCAAGCTTTTGTGCATACCTGGTGTGTTTGTCTTCAGTTGATGATGATGCAGAATGTCTTCCCTGCAAATATCCTTCACAATCCCTTAACATAAGATGACCAGTAAGGATAATACCCCTAAATTTTCATGCTTTGTCACGCATATGACTTACCTGAGATGATGAGAGGAGCTGAAATGGCCCAAAATGAGCCTGGATTGATTCCAATCCAAATGAAGTTTCCGAAGTAATTATGTTTGACATGTTTGGTACTGATCCAGGGTTTGAGGAACTGCATTGGTTGGGTAGATCAAAAACCATCTGCACCGAGGTTTCCGGATTTGCTGGTACTGTATCCGACATGTTCATGGGTAGAGACCCATTTTCTTCACCGAAGTTCATTCTTGTTTGGGAAAACTGTAGTGGTTGCAAAACTCCAGGCAACCACATTGGATGCAAGCTTAATCCATTTCTCATTGATAGCATCTGAAAAACGAAGACAATGTAAACAAATCAGAAGCAAACTTTCTAAACACATCTCTCATTCTACACGTATTTCTGTTTGTTATTAGCAATTCTACATAGAAAATAAAAGGATATACTAACTAGGCTATGAAACAACACCCTGCTACAGATAGAACCGAAGTCAACAGTCTTTTATGATAAAACTTTTACTGATTTACAACTATTAATATGTAATGCAGACCTAAAATGAGGCATTCACTTGTCACATAAACCTTATCTTGTAATAGAAGATGTAAGCTGCCACTAAAACCCTCACAGACAATCTTCTTGCACCTTCAGACGGGGTTTTCGACATTGAGTTCTCATTTATATAATGTTTGTTTTCAACTAGCTTCCATGTCATATATACTTGGCAGCACCTCTAAAGCAAGTATTCCATGGAACTATACCATGAGTGGATTAATTCAACAGATTTTTGATAACGTCACAGTACATAACAGACACCGTATTGGTCAAGTTTCAACTTTATGTCGCTTGTGGATGCTGAAGTTCTATAGACATATCAATCTACAATCAAGTTAGAATATTTGAACTTCAATCATCAACAAGCTAGACTAACAATGAAATTAATAGGATCATATTTTTCCAAACGTGCTAAAACAAACTAAAATGTGATTATTTCAACTAACTTCAAGATTACTTTCAAGAAATAGACCGTTTCTGCTTCTGAAAGAAGACAATAGTAGATTTACGAACTTGCTACTCAGCTTTGAGATTCTTCAATGTCATAAAACAGCCTAACCAATATTTATGCAAATTCTTTCTACATATCAAAACTCCATATGCGGATTCACCAAAAGAGGCAATATAAACTAAACTACAGCTGTGGATTCACCAACAAAAGAGCAAAAATTGTAAAGTTGTTGACATATATACCTGAACTTGAAGCTGAAGCTGCTTTAAGTACTCGATAGCTTCATCAAGCATCGAAGCCTTATCAGTCTGCCATGAATATAAGATTCAATCCCTCTTATATATCACCCAAATGAGTAATGCAACAATATTTGGGGAAAAAAAAAAAGAATACCTTGTTAGAATTTGGAATAAGGTTTTGCAATGCTTTCATTTTCTCATTAATCCTACTTCTCCTCCTCTGCCACAATCAAACTCCATAGATCAGAAATCCATGAAGAAACTTTGAATAAAAATAAAATAAAATCGAATAAATGCTTCCCCATTAGTAAAGATTTAGAATCAAACTAACCTTTTCAGACAAATTGTGAACCTCCGCAGCTCTGCTTCTTTTTGAGGAACTACGAGGTGGAGCTGGCTTTGGTGGTGCCTCATCCACTAGTGCTTCAATACCCTCCCGCTTATGACAAATTTCAAACTATATATATAAAAAAGTTTGAGACTTTGCTTGATTTGAATTATAACAAAGGAAAACAAAGCAAGAAACCTTTACTTTACCACAGCTAAAAGGTAATATTTTTCTTTTAAAAAAATGAATATCTTCACATTCAAAAATAGAATCTTGGAATGGTCCGTACTGTTTGCTTCATGTAATCAAATATAAGTGCATGCAATCTTAACTCATTTTTAACTAAGATCTTAACCTTTCTCAACAAAACTTCTCAAATTTTATCCCTTTCCATGCACCATTTTTCTCAGCAACAAATAGAAATCATCAAAATAAAAAAAATAAAATAAAAAACCAAAAAAAATCCAGACGCTCACCTCACTTTCATAGTCGTACTCATCGGCATCGTTCTCACCAGGAGCTCCAACCAAACCCCAGCCTCCACCTTGCTTCACTCCACCACCGGGCGGTGCTGGTGACGGTGATAACCGCCGTGGATTCTCAGATGGCCCCCCAAAGTGGGCCATTCCAGAAGATGACGAAGACGAAGAAGAATAAGAAGAAGAATGACCTAGAATTTGATGAAGAAGGTTGGATATATCATCTGAAGAAGGAGGAGGAGGTAAACACGTCCCATTATTATAATTATAGCAATTATTATTGATATTCTTATAATGAAACATGTTAAGGTTAAGGTTATCTCCCATTTCTAGCCTTCCCTTTTTTTCAGTTTAAATGGTTTTTCTCTTTTCTTCATCCATGTGCTTCGGTTTCTGTCTTTTTTGCTTTGGCTTTTGGTTTGTACAACGTAAAAGCTTTGCACAAACGGGGAAGCTATGTATATTGTGGGCGGTTTTGTTTTTATTTTCTAACGACAAAAAGAAAAACAAATTGAAATATTTGTGAAATAAAGAAGGATGATTTTTTAAGGTAAAATACCTAAATATATTAAAAAAATAAAAAAAAAACAGAGTTGTGTCGTTTCTCAAAAAATTTATGAAAAATGGCTATTTTTTCACAAAATGCATTTAAGTCGGTAGCGTTTTGTGTGAAATGGTCGCTTTTACCTACTCTAACAGTAAAAAAAGTTTAATTTTTTTTGACCGTTGAGGGCCCAACGGTAAAAAAAACCCTATAAAAACCCCTAACCTTTTTATTTTTTTCACACTTTAATCCTTACTCATTATTCTCTCAAATTCCTCTCAAATTTCTCTTTAAGTCCTTGAAACTTCTTCTGAAATTTCAAAATAGTCCTTTAATATTTATAAGAAAGCCATTTTTTAATTTTTTTAATATATATTTTTTGAAACTTTTAAAATTTTCGATCGTATTACCAATGGCGGGGGAATTAATTCGTCTAGACAACAAGCATATCTCCGTCGATCAAATGCAAATGGTAAGTTTTAATTTTAATTTTTTAATATTATTTAATATTTTGTCGGTTTATGCAATTTTAATTAATTTTTATTTTATAATTTTTTAAACCGTCTGTAGATCGGGTGTTGTAATGTTATATTCGCAATATGCATAGACTCCCATCGCCGTTGATCGAGAATTACCTGCGGGAAGCGGGTTTTTGGCATGTGGCCACGATAGGTCGGGGATTCAAGTTGGAGCCGCATTTGATCAGTGCGTTGATAAAGAGGTGGAGACCCGAGGCGTACACTTTCCATCTTCCATGAGGAGAGTGTACCATCATTTTGGAAGATGTGTAGTTGCAGTTGGGTGTAACACCCCAAACCCGGCCCATACGTCATGACCGGATCTGGTATGCTACGGGTTGAATGTTAAAAACTTTACTTTAAAGGGGTTTTGAAAATCTCAGTTCATTTTAATCGACTAATCATTAATTGTGACATTTTTGAAAGGAACCTTAACATTCGCGTTGAATGTGCTTGAAAAGCCCATTTTCATTTTACTTATAATTAAGACTTTGAAAACATAAGCTTATAAATTGTAACATAAAAAAAAAATTATAGACCTAAGTTATGGAGGCCTTATTACAAAAATAATCCCAAAATTAAAACTCAATGAAAAACCGAAATCAGTCTATGAAAATAAAAGACTTGATGGCCCTTCGAGTCTGCCTCGGCTCCCATGTCCACGATCTATTGCTCATCTGAAAAGTTGAGAAAAATAAAAGGGGTGAGTCACCAAGACTTAGTGTGCAAATCCCGAAAACACATAAAAGCCTTGAGGCCCACAAACACATTATGGTCCTTAGCCCATACACAATGGCAACAGATTATTTTCATGCAACATGGCCCATCCCAAACCTAGAAGTCCATCCTCTACACACCCCCGTACCAACCATCACACCGTGGGGATTTCTACAATCAACCCTCTATCCGCTACACACCATATCGACAGCTGTGCAGCTTGTCATAAAGACCGATCACTATGTGACCTATGTGGCAAAGCCACCGATCGCCATGCGACCTTAATAATACATTATAGTATTTCAACAGCTGTGCTGCCTGTCATAAAGACCGATGACTATGTGACCTATGTGGCAAAGCCACCGGTCGCTATGCGACCTGCTTCCCTTCATCATATCAATCCCATCCATGCATACATACATGTAAAAATCAGAATATTAAACTACCTAAACAGATCACATACTTTCACATACTTCGATACATATAGAGAAGTTTCTATGATTACGTACCTGGCATCCATTGCCTACTCTTTCTGGGTAAACGACTGTTCATACAGCCTCATTTTCCTGCTTTTAGCCCATAACATATACATATCATAGCTTAACTAGTGTGATAGAGATCTACACACCTGATTACTGACAAGACGATACTATCTAAGTCGACACTATCAGTAGCCGCTACGACTGCTAACAGTCTAAGGTTTTGTTCTGAAGTCGGTCCACAACCCGGTAGCCAATCTCGTCATCACGACATTGACGTTTCTTGAACTTTGGGGCTGGGACTACAGATCCAACCCCTTCCTTCGATTTGCTGACATTCGAGTCCATGAATGGCCTTAGTCAGAGGATACTATAATGATTGCTTAACGAGGCATTAGGTTAAGGCACAATAAGGA
Organism: Gossypium rotundifolium; assembly: GCA_025506655.1. Classification (NCBI taxonomy): domain Eukaryota; kingdom Viridiplantae; phylum Streptophyta; class Magnoliopsida; order Malvales; family Malvaceae; genus Gossypium; species Gossypium rotundifolium. The sequence goes on along the minus strand of CP106732.1, from coordinate 129,846,076 downwards.
AAAGAAACCGATTGAACACTTAGGGAGAATCGAAACCCTTACCTTGAAATTTCGAAAAAGTAATGTGGTTCGAAGGCTAACGATTTCTGGCTTAGAAACCTAGGCGATTAGATCTCCTTCAAATCCTAGAATGTTACCCAAAAAGAACACGAGATCAGTGAAAATGTCAAACTAAAAATGGCCTAACAACTAACTAGCCATTCGGCTATGGTCTCAAAAACTGAAAGAGAGGAAAAAAGAACAGAAGGAATCAGTACTTACCTTAACACAGAGAATTCGGCAACTCTTAGAGAATTTTGGCTTTTGAGAAGATCAAAAAGAAAAGATGATCTCGAGAGATCTATAAAGATTCGACTTTGATGAAGAAATCGGCAAGGATAAAAGAATAGATAAGGGTATTCGGCTATGGAGATGAAAGCAGAGAAAATAATGGAGTTTCAGTTTTTGCATAAAAGTAGAGATGAGAGAATAAGATTAGGGGTTTCGACTTTTCAATATCAATCAGCTATGATATGAAAGTAGAGAGGAAAGTAGAGTTAGGAGTTTTCGGTTTAGGCAAAAAAGGAGAAAAAGAACCCTTAGTTGTCGAAATTAGGAGGAGAAAAGGAGAAGTGAAAGAAAATCAAAAAGCTATGCTTCAGGAAAATAATGAGAATTCGGCACCCCCTTAGCCCTATCTAGCCGTTTTCCCCCTTTGCACCCAGTGTTGGAATTTCGGCCACCACTGTGACCAGCAGATAAATCCTAAATTTCCTCCATTATCTTTATCTGTCACTCATACTCAGTGTCATGGATAACACCACCTCTTCCTTCCTTTATCAGCACATTATCATCATTAAAAAAATTCCTAATTTCAAGCATCATTGTCGTCCCCCTCTACCCATCTAATTGCCAAAAATTAACTAGATTAAATTAAAAAGAATTGGGCTTTATGCAACTTGAATTTGGGCCTCTTCAGCTGACGCCACTTCTCTGCTCTCTCTAAGTGGTTCCACTTTGCCACTGGGCCACAAGCTTATTTTGTATTTTAAAACACAGATAACCTCTTTTAAGCCCTAAGTTATCAGGCTTTTCACTAGAGTGTCCAAACAAAAAATTTGATTAAGGCCTCGGCCTAACTTCGAGCCCATTCTGGACCCCTAAAACATTCTAACAAGCATAGTAAGCACAACCACACACATAGAACGCATAAGCCCATTAATTCAGGATGTTATAGTTCTACCCCCTTAAAGAAATTGCGGCCTCGAAATTGCCTGATCAGAATAGATGTGGGTATTGCTGCCACATCGCTTCCTCGGGCTCCCAAGTAGCCTCCTCAGAACCGTGATTCTGCCATAGAACTTTAACCAACAGAACTGTTTTCTTTCGCAACACTTTGACATCACGATCCAGGATTTCCACTGGTTCCTTTTCAAAGGATAAATCAGGTCTTACTTCGATTTCCTCCACAGGCACCACATGAGACGGATCTGAATGATATCGTCTCAACATAGAAGCGTGAAATACATTGTGAATCTAGCTTAGCTCAGAAGGTAGCTCTAGCTGATAGGCTACCGGCCCTACTCGTTTCAACACCCGATAAGGTCCGATAATCTGGGACTTAATTTACCCTTCCGTCCAAACATCAGTACTTTCTTTCATGACGACACCTTCAAGAACACCTTGTCACCCACTACAAACTTTATGTCCTTACACTTCAAGTCTGTGTAAGACTTCTGTCGGTCCAACACTTCCTTTAGTCGAGCTCGAATTAACTCAACCTTCTCCTCTATCTCGGTAACCAACTTCAGACCCAAAATCTGATGTTTCCCTAATCCCGTCCAACAGGTAGGAGTACGACACTTCCGTCCGTACAATGTTTCATAAGGCGCCATCTGAATACTAGACTGGTAGCTGTTGTTGTAGGCAAACTCCACCAATGGTAAAAACTCTTCTCAACTACCTCTAAAATCAATGACATATCCCCTTAACATGTCCTCCAAGATCTGAATTACTTGCTCAGACTGTCCATCTGTCTAATGATGAAACGCTGTACTAAAATCCAACTTCGTACCCAACACTTGGTGCAACGCCTTCCAAAATCATGACGTGAACCTCGAGTCCCTGTCCGATATGATTGATACTAGTACCCTATGCAACCTTACTACCTCCGCTATATATAACCTAGCCAGCTTCTGTAGAGAGTAATTGACTCGTACTGGTATGAAATGAGCAGATTTCGTCAAGCGATCAACAATCACCAGACTGAATCTTTCTTAGTAGACGTAAGGGGTAGCCCACTAACAAAGTCCAATGTGATCCTTTCCCACTTCCATTGTGGAATTTTCACTGGCTGCAACAACACTGATGGTAATTGATGCTCCGCCTTTACCTGCTGACAGATCAAACACTTACTCACCAATTCAGTTACCTCACGCTTCAAGCCCGCCACCGTAATCGATCCCAAATCCCGATACATTTTACTCCTCCGGTGCATAGCGTATGAACTTCCATGCGCTTCTTACAAAATCTTATGCCTCAATTCTGGATCTTTTGGCATGCAAACTCTCCCTTGAAAACATAACAGTCCTTCCTCATTCATACTGAAGTCCGTCGATCCATTACTTGATCCTACATGAAACTTCTCCTTTAGTAACTCATCGGTCTACTGCTTCTCCTTAACCTGACTAACCCAAGAGGGTTTCACTTGAAGTTCAGCCAATAAGCTCCCATCATCATACAAACTAAAGTGAGCAAACATTGCCATCAAGCCAAAGATTACTTTACGACTTAAGGCATTAGCTTTACCCGGATGGTACTCGATCGAGCAATCATAATCCTTTAACAACTCGATCCACCTCCTCTACCTTAAATTCAACTCCTTCGGGTCAAAAGGTATTTTAGGCTTTTATAATCAGATAAATAATGATTTCTCCCAGATAGATAATGTCTCCAAATCTTTAAAGCAAAACCACCGCCAACTCCAAATATGGGTGGGATAATTTGCTTCGTGCGGTCTTAACTGCCGAGATGCATACGCAACAACCTTTCCATCTTGCATCAATACGCATCCTAGTCCTGTGTGTGACGCATCATAGTAACTCATGAATTCTTTTCAGCCTCCGGTTGAATCAATACCGAAGCCTCCGTTAAAATCTTTTTCAACTTCTCGAAAGTCTCTTGCTGCTTACTAGACCAAATAAACGAAACTCCTTTCTATAATAACTTAGTCAATGGTGCCGCGATTGAAGAAAATCCTTCAACAAACCTTCGATAATACCCTGCCAGACTAAGAAAACTCTGAATTTTTGCCACAGACCTAGGCGGCTTCCAATCCAACACCGTTTCAATTTTTCGAGGGTCAACCCTAATCCCCTCTGCCGACACAACGTGGCCTAGGAAAGTAACTTCACTTAGCCAAAATTCACACTTACTGAATTTGGCATACAACTGCTTCTCCCTCAAAATCTACAAAACCACTCGCAAATGTGAATCATGCTCCTCTTTCGATCTTGAGTAAACCAAGATATCATCTATAAATACCACGATAAACCGATCCAAATAGGGTTGGAACACTCGGTTCATCAAATCTATAAACGTCGCTGGTGCGTTAGTCAACCCAAATGGCATTACCAAAAATTTGTAATGGCCATAACGGGTCCTGAAAGTTGTCTTATGAATATCCGATTCTTTGACCTTAAGCTGATGGTATCTTGATCTCAAATCTATCTTTGAGAACACTGACGCCCCTTTCAGTTGATCGAACAAGTTATCAATCCTTGGTAACGGATACTTGTTCTTGATAGTCAACTTGTTCAGCTGACGGTAGTTAATGCACATACACATTGATCTATCCTTCTTCTTAACAAATAACACCGGCGCTTCCAAGGCGACACACTTGGTCGAATAAATCCTTTGTCTAACAACTCTTGTATTTGTGCTTTCAACTCTACCAACTCCTTTAGCACTATCCTATATAGAGCTATAGATACTGGTGCTATTCGGAAGAAGATCGATACCAAACTCCACTTTACGATCCGGAGGTAATCCCGAAAGCTCTTTTGGAAAAACATTAGGAAATTCCTTCACCGTCTTAATGTCCCCAATAGTTAGGTCCTTGGCTTCCAAAGCCCGAACAAACATTAATACTGCCTCGCATCCTTTTTCACCTTCTTTTCGCTTCTTAGGCGGCCACCACATTCGACATGCAGCCCCCTTTCTCCTATCACTAACACTTCACCACTTTTGGGGTTTTAACACAATACGCTATTGCACAATCTGTATTAGCTTGGTACTTCACTAGCCAATCCATGCCTAAAATTAAGTCGAACTCCCCGAACAAGAATTTCATCCGATCCATCCGAAAACTATTCCCTAACTAGATTCAAAATGCTCTACGTCACAAGATCCATATAACTCGCTCCAATGTACTTACTCCGAACGCTGCTCAAGTAATCCCAAGTGATACGGCCACCATCGCACCATCTTTAACCATAAGCCACCATTGATAAGCTTCGTCCCGGAGAAGGGACACTACTCCTTTCAGCTTCTTTTCTTTCGTGAAATCCAGATCATCCATTATGCGTTCGATCGCTTCCAACCAATACTCAGCTGTACTCGGGGCAATACCAGTAATTCCCCTAAACACTTCTGCCCCATTAGCTCTAAGTCGCTCCGACACAGATTTTCGGGCTCCTATTCTCATGCTTGCCCCAACAACCCTCTCTGACACCCTCAACATTGCTTGAGATACTGCATCATCTCCGACCGTCTGATCCTGAAATTTCACCTCCACAGCTGGTGGCACTGGTACCTCATTTCTCGACTCATGACCAGACCCTACCGGTTTCGACACAGTAATCTTGCCTCTACCTCGGCCACGTACACCACGTCCTCTGGTACTTATTCTACCGATTCACGTTTATCTGATTAGGAATTTTATGAATTATTAATTTCTTTCACTGATTAATAACGAACAATCTTATGGAAAATAGTTTTAACAGTAGTTCTTTCGAATTCGAACTCTATCTATAAGGTTCAGTTCTCAGGTCTGTATTTCCTAGCTCTAGAATCTACATACATTCAACCATCTATTTACATTCCAAACAAAGCACCACATAAATGCATCAAGCACACAAGTAACATCCATGAACTCACCTTCGTCACATAAAGGTATTTTTGTCATTTCACTACCTAGGGGTATTTTCGTAATTCTACCTTACAAAAGTATTTTCGTAATTTTCCAAATAGGGTATCTTGGTGATTTTACAAAATAGGAGTATTTTGGTAATTTTACAATCCGGGGGTATTTCGATAATTTTTCCAACTGGAAATATTTCGGTAATTTTTATAAATTTTGGTAATTTTTACAAATCCAGGGTATTTCGAAAATTTTACAAAACTAGGGGTATAAGTAATTTTACAAAAATAGGGTGGCTGGTTCCTTTCGATTTTAGTTATAAATTTTGACCCGTCAATAAGCCCTCTCGGTTAGAGTGAACAAATGCTATGCACCAGATAGGATTCTAGCGAAGAGGAGGTGAGCCGCTAGGGCCGCCTAAATACCAAGCTCTCCTTAGATCCAATCCTAGACATGCATATGCCTGTTACCACACCCTAGCCCTGTGACTTGTTCACAGACACGTTTAATTAGAAATTAAGTCTTATGAGATTTGAAGAATTGTTTATACTAAACCTAAAGTCCATAAACTCTAGCATATTAGCCTACGTCCCTAGAGAGCCCATCAAGCCCAATATGCATATCACATAATGAGTTTAGAATACTTAACTGTGTGGATCGGGTGTCGGTAGACTCGAAGGCTATATCTCAACCGAATTTTTCTCAAACTTACATCACTTTTACAAATCACCACTGGACCCATTTCACAGCCCAAGTTTTGAACTGGGCTCTGATACCAAAAAATATAACACCCCAAACCCCGCCCATACGTCATGACCTGATCTGGTATGCTACGGGTTGAATGTTGAAAACTTTGCTTTAAAGGGGTTTTTGAAAATCTCAGTTCATTTTAACCGACTAATCATTAATTGTGACATTTTTGAAAGGAACCTTAAAATTCGCGTTGAATGTGCTTGAAAAGCCCATTTTCATTTTACTTATAATTAAGACTTTGAAAACATAAGCTTATAAATTGTAACATAAAAAAAATTATAGATCGATAACCTAAGTTATGGAGGCCTTATTACAAAAATAATCCCAAAATTAAAACTCAATGAAAAATCAAAATCAGTCTATGAAAATAAAAGACTTGATGGCCCCTCGAGTCCGCCTCGGCTCCCACGTCCACGATCTACTGCTCATCTAAAAAGTTGGAAAAAATAGAAGGGGTGAGTCACCAAGACTCAGTGTGCAAATCCCGATAACACATAAAAGGCTTGAGGCCCACAAACACATTATGGTCCTTGGCCCATACACAATGGCAATAGATTATTTTCATGCAACATGGCCCATCCCAAACCTAGAAGTCCATCATCTACACACCCCCGTACCAACCATCACACCGTGGGGATTTCTACAATCAACCCTCCATCCGCTACATACCATATCGACAGCTGTGCTGCCTGTCATAAAGACCGATCACTATGTGACCTATGTGGCAAAGCCACCGATCGCTATGCGACCTTAATAATACATTGTAGTATTTCGACAGCTGTGCTGCCTGTCATAAAGATCGATCACTATGTGACCTATGTGGCAAAGCCACCGATCGCTATGCGACCTGCTCCCCTTCATCATATCAATCCCATCCCATGCATACATACATGTAAGAATCAAAACATTAAACTACCTAAACAGATCACATACTTTCACATACTTCGATACACATAGAGAATTTTCTATGATTACATACCTGGTATCCCTTGCCTACCCTTTCTGGGTAATACGACTGTTCATACAGCCTCATTTTTTGGCTTTTAGCCCATAACATATACATAGTACAGTTTAACTAGTATGATAGAGATCTACACACCTGATTACTAACAAGACGATACTGTCTAAGTCGACACTATTATAGCCGCTTACGACTACTAACAGTCTAAGGTTTTGTTCTGAAGTCGATCCAAAACCCAGCTGCCAATCTCGTACTGATGACACTGCGCGTTTCCTAAACTTTGGGGCTGGGACTACAGATCTAACCTCTTCTTTCGATTTGCTGACATTCGAGTCCATGAATGGCCTTAGTCAGAGAATACTATAATGATTGCTTAAAGAGGCATTAGGTTAAGGCACAATAAGGAAAAGAAACCAGTTGAACACTTAGAGAGAATCGAAACCCTTACCTTTAAATCCCAAAAAAGTAATGTGGTTCGAAAGCTAACGATTTCTGGCTTAGAAACTTAGGCGATTAGATCTCCTTTAAATCCCAGAATGTCACCCAAAAGAAAACGAGATCAGTGAAAACGTCAAACTAAAGATGGCCTAACAACCAACTAGCCATTCGACTATGGTCTCAAAAACCAGAAGAGAAGAAAAAAGAACAGAAGGAATCGGCACTTACCTTAACACAGAGAATTCGACAACTCTTAGGGAATTTCAATTTTGAGAAGATCAAAAAGAAAAGATGATCTCGAGAGATCTATGAAGATTCGGCTTTGATGAAGAAATCGACAAGGAGAAAAGAACAGACAAGGGTATTCGGCTATGGAGATGAAAGCAGAGAAAACAATAGAATTTTGGCTTTTGCATAAAAGTGGAGATGAGAGAATAAGATTAGGGGTTTCAGCTTTTTAATATCAATCGGCTATGGTATGAAAGTGGAGAGGAAAGTAGAGTTAGGAGTTTTCGGTTTAGGCAGAAAAGGAGAAGAAGAACCCTTAGTTGTCGAAATTAGGAGGAGAAAAGAAGAAGTGAAAGAAAATCAAAAAGCTATGCTTCAGGAAAATAATAAGAATCCGGCACCCCCTTAGCCCTATCTAGCCGTTTTCCCCTTTTGCACTCAGTGTTGGAATTTGACCACCACTGTGACCAGCAGATAAATCCTAAATTTCCTCCATTATCTTTATCTGCTACTCATACTCAGTGTCATGGATAACACCACCTCTTCCTTCCTTTATCAGCACATTATCATCATTAAAAAAAATTCCTAATTTCAAGCATCATTGCCGTCCCCCTCTACCCATCTAATTGCCGAAAATTAACTAGATTAAATTAAAAAGAATTGGGCTTTATGCAACTTAAATTTGGGCCTCCTCAGCTAATGCCACTTCTCTGTTCTCTCTAAGTGGCGCCACTTTTCCACTGGGCTACAAACCCATTTTGTATTTTAAAAGAAAGATAACCTCTTTTAAGCCCTAACTTATCAGGCTTTCCACTAGAGTGTCCAAACAGAAAATTCAATTAAGGCCTCGGCCCAACTTCGAGCCCACTCTAGACCCCTAAAACATTCTAACAAGCATAGTAAGCACAACCACACATATAGAACGCATAGGCCCATTAATTCAGGATGTTACATTGAGATTACCGGTGGACGGGTCGGTAGTCCCGGGTCGCAACTTCTACCGATTGGATGGTCGTATGCTACGAGCTTCTGGGTGCCATTCCGGATAACATTCAAGGAGGTCGAATCGAGATGGCCTGGTTACGAGACACATTCCAGAAGTCAAATGAGGGTTCGACCGAAATAAAAAGAATACGGTATACTCGGGCATACATTCTTCAGTTAATTGGAGGCTATCTGATGTCGGACCTTTCTAGAAACCTCGTACACTTGAGATGGCTATGAAACTTGTTGATTTTAGAGCAGCTGGTGAATTGAGTTGGGGGTCTACCGTGTTATCGAGGTTGTATCGGGAGATGTGCAGGGCGACGCGGCCGAGTAAAGCAAAAATCGGAGGTTGCCTATCACTACTGCACTCATGGGCACAATTTCGATTTCTATTTTTACGTCCTCGACTCACCACCCATATTCATTCCCACTGATAACGAGGTAAATTTAATGTTATATTTTACAATTATTACGTAGATTTATAGTACAATTGTATGCTAAAAATTTATTTAATTAGGTGGAACTATTCGGCGAGTTATGCTGGAATACCTACCTCGCTTGAAGTTATACGGCTTCTATTAGACCAACGGTCGGAATCATAAGTAAGTTTTGAATTTCGTATTTATAATTTAGTATTTCGTATTTAGTGTTTAGTATTATGTATATAACTAATATTTTGGTAATGTTAATATAGTTTCAATGGACACCGTACGAGGATCTGGCAATTCGTGCAGTAATTCTGAAGGAGTTCTTGCAAAACCAAAACCTTTGGCACGTGAAGGTCCCATTGATCAACTATGCGACCGTGGAGATGCACTAGTTAGATCGGGTTCTACGATAATTTAAATTCGGTAACCAATTCCCGTGCCACCTGAGGTGCTCGATGATAAGCACAAAGTGGACTTATGACAGTTGCATATGGATTGGCCAAGATTTTGGTCAGCACATATCGAGATGTGGGAGAATCGGTATGACTATTTACCTATCCGGAACCGATCGTCGTTCCTGAGTTAGCGTGCGCGCCGGAATACATGTCATGGTTTAAGATCCATGGTAAGCCGTATTTATTGTCGGAAGAAGAGAGGCAACGGTAACTTCGTCAACAAAGGGAACGTCGGGGCCCTTTAAATCCAAAGAGAATGGGCGATGAGATGGGGCCATCAACAGCGCCGACATAGTCATCGGGCCCATCAACAGCGCCCACACAGTCACCGAGCCCATCCGTTCAGCCGACGACACCGACATCACAGCTTTTAGCCTTTATGCCAGGTGCATACCCTAGCCCTTATATGTATCCTAACCCATATATGTTTCCTTTTCCCAGTCCCACCCCAGGTTGGAATGCATGGCGAGTTCGAGTCCGTTCCCGACTACTCCGACTGGCCAGTCGATCTTGAGGCTGTCGTAGCGTGAGGATCACAGGAGGCGCCGTCGAGGAGCACTTCTTTTTACCAGCCTCCTTCGCCATACGGATTGGACACTCTGCGTGGTTTATGCAAACACCTCCGGGGTCGTTATTTTATCAAGGTGGGTCATCCTCGCAACACCCACAACCAAACCCACTGCCAGAGGAACCGAAATCCCCGCCCGAGGTTCCACGACCCCCACCGGAAGCTAGAAGAAGGAGGAATCATACAGAATCGCGCTATCGACCACCCCTGTGGCATTGATTAACCAAGCATCAACATTGATTCGGATGGGCTTTGTTATTTTTTAAATTGTAATAAATTTTTTTAATTTTTTAATAAAAAATGTTGTTTTTTATTTGTGTTTGTAATTTAATTTTAATATATTCACTAAAATAGAAGTTGTTTATTTTTTGTATGCAATTTAATTTGTATTTTTAATAAAATAAAAGTTATTTTTATTTTTATTTTTGTAATTTAGTTTTAATGTATTTAATAAAATAATAGTTGTTTAATTTTTATTGTAATTTAATTTTAATATCTTTAATAAAATAGAAATTGTTTAATTTTTATTGTAATTTAATTTTAATATAATGTAATAAAATAAGAAGTTATTTTTATTTTTTGTAATTTAGTTTTAATATATTTAATAAAGAAGAAGTTTTTTTGTAATTTAGTTTTAATATATTTAATAAATAAGAAGTTTTCTTTATTTTTATTTTTTGTAATTTATTTTTAATATATTTAATAAATAAGAAGTTATTTTTATTTTTATTTTTTTGTAGATTTTAGTATGTAGATTTTAAATTGGGATATGTAGCTTTTAAATTAAATTGAATATTCAATAGATTGATCGGGCGTAGTTAATAATTGTAAAATTCATACTCTAATTAATATATATATTTTAAAATTTAGATCCACTAATTATTTGTATTAAACACGAGAGTTGTTATAAGGATTCGAGCCCGATTGCTTAAATTATTTATATGATATTCAAATGTGATTAATGTTTCAATTTTGTAAAAATAAAGCAGATATAAATAATATATATTTAAATTTAAAATTAAGATTTGAATAATAAATATTTGATAACTAATATTTGTATTTGCAATTTATGCTAATCAAAATATTTAAATATTATATAAATTTATAATATTTGAATAAATATATATTTAAAAATTTTGACCGTTCAGAGGCTAAAGCGCCCCTAGGGATGCGCTTTATGCCACATCGAAGAAGCACGCCCACGTAAGCGCTTTTTTGACGTGGCACAAAAGCGCGTCCCAGTGGCGCTTTCTCATTTTCCCACAAAACGCTACCGATGTGAACGCGTTTTGTGAGGAAACAGCTCTTTTTCGTAAATTTTCGAGAAACCGGCCCAGTTTCATAATTTTTTTATTTTTTTAGTATATTTAAGTATTTTACCCTATAATAATTATATTAACATTTAACTTATGTTTTATTACATTACATTTAATTCAGTAGATACTAACATACATAATAATATGAAATGTAAAAAAATGACAGGCGGGAACAGGTGTAGTTTTTACGGCGAATGATTGGGCGGTCAAACAACAATAGTGACATATCAAGGAGAGACCGAAGAAAGTTTTACTACAGTGTCAGGTGAACTCGCACTCACGGTCACGGGGGCACGTGCGGGGACATTAAATCATGGCTTTATTCTTTAAATACTGATTAATCAATAATCAACCCTATTATTACTTTTACAATTTCTTTTTGTTGGTTTCATGTGTTTTCGGACACAGGTCCGGTCTTAAATTGGTCCCGCAACTGCTTCTCTTTGTTTTTAATTAAACTAGTCAATAATTTTGTTAAACATTAAATTTAAAATTAATTAGAAATAAGTTAAACAAGGAATATTACTTCATATAAATTAGTGAATGATTAGATTGTGGTTACATATATATATAGTAAAAGTTAACTCTTCAATCATAAAAGATAAAATCATGAGAATAAACTTTATCCATCTAAAATCAATAATATTTCATTACCATCACCCTTATTCAAATATGATAATTGAATGTAAATGTCCGATGAGCATGCCACATTACATAGAAATATTACTTATATTTTAAATTAATCTCGTATGATCTCATAAAATTACTTTTTTCAACTACTAGAAAAAGCAATTATTTTACTTACTTTATTTTTTTCCTACAGACAACTTTGGGCTCCAAAATGTTACAAAGCGACGAAGCAATAATCTGAATTTGTCTAGTTTTAAGATAAGACTTAGATGATGGAAAGCCTATATGTTTCTGTTTTACTAGCATATAAAACGGGTTGATAAAAATAGATTAGCAATTGAAGGAAATGCGCCACCGAAATCTACAAATGAGGTCATCCTGATAGCCAGCTGTTGTTGATTTGAATTCAAAGTTGACACAAAGTCGCCAATAACCACAAGTGCAATTGATTAAACTTTTGTATTGGTATTTTTAAAATTTAGGGTTCTACTTCTGGTATTGATATTCCCTTCCCTTTTTCATTTAATAATAATAATAATAACCCCGACAAAGCGTAGTCCCAAGTGATGGATACAACAGATTTATTCTCTATGCTCTCATGAGGTATTGTCTTTGTAATCTCTGTTTCCTACTGTCTTCTTTCATTATAATGTTGGACCCCGACCTCCATCCTTATATATTTGGATTTATTAAATATTTATAAATATGACTTTATATTTAATAAATTTTCCATGTATAAATTAACTGAATTATACGATATCATTTGTTAAAAGATTTATTTATTTCTATTTTGTTTTAAAAGATTTTATGTAAATTTTATTAAAATTAGGTTTAATAGTAAAAAACTCTCAATAAAAAATCAATTAATCTCTCCTTAAAATTTACACCCGATTGAGTTTTAAAGTTGAAAATTTTAATCAACCAAGCTTTTTTGTTGACCAAGTTTAACTATTAAATTTTGTTGACATGGTTGATAGATTAATCGGATGACGACACATGACGAGCATGTATATATCTTGTAGCAAATATTTAAAAATAAAAATCTTAAAATAATTTTTTAAATAATTATTTAGAAAATCACATTTAAGATGAATTTAGATAAATAGTTGTCCATAATCGTTTGAATCGGACAAATCTATCTTAGTTGTGATTTTTAAGTAATTATAAACAAATTATAGAAAATATATAAATTTATTAAAAAATATTAAAGTTATTAAAATAATTATATTATCATTTATCCAAATTCATTATGGAAATGGTTAACTTTATCAGTGATCTTCCTGTCATAGGAGCTACTTCATTTCATGCACACTCTAACAAAACTTAACCATCATGACAAGGCAGCTATTACCTATCACTCACATACTCTACATTCGAGTCACATCATATGACATTGTCAACCTAACAAGGAACCACCAAATGACAAGCCTGCCTATTAGAGGAGGATACGTGGCATGGATAGTTCAATCTGCTATATGCTTTTGCTAGCTCTTACAGCAGAGGATGATATTCTTCTATTATCTCCTTCGAATCGACCTTCTCTCCCTACAACCCATCACTACAATACCTTTGTTGATCTCTCCTCTTTTCATGACTCTCCACCTAATAGGGTGAACCACTATCTTCACATCATATGATACCTCCTTTCATCCACAATTTTACCATTAAAAATTGGCATGGTGAACGTGGATTGAACATGGCTCACTCCAACCCAAACATTCCTACAAATAAAGATGAACAAATGTAAGATCCTCAAACCCAACCATAACCTTAAACAACCAATTTCAAAGTGACACACGACAGTAGTTCCCCTAACAATAACCTTAACCATTTTTCCACGATGATCCATACAACTCGTGTAACTCGCATCGTCCATATTATGCAAAGTACACACAATATCCCCAACTCAAATATTACAATTAGTATCCAAATCAACAACCCCACCCACCACCTCCTTAGAGTCACCCCCATGCCACTCATAGTGAGAAAACCTCACAAAATCCTACCTCAGGCTCACAAACCATTTATTGAAATGTAAGGTAATATGAGGATTCTTGAAGAACAAATTTCTATGCAACAACAACTTTATTTGTAGTAGGAAGGGACCTTGTGAACAAGAAAATCATTGAAAAGCTCAGGGCAAAATAAAAACCCTCGACAACAAAATTCCCAACTAAAGATACAACAAGAAGAAACCTCCCAATCCTTTCCTAATATGTGGAGAAACCTTAGGCTTGATGGAAACATATCGACAGACACCACATTGATGCAAATGCAAGAAATTCAACAATAAGTTAACCCTTCAAAGATCAAGTGCAAGCCTTCAAAAAAGATATGAAAGCGTTTTGTAAAACTAGGTCTGTCGAGTTTGAATGGAACCATTCCAATGAGCTGAGGTGGCGAGGGAATTCATGTTTTCAACTTTCAAATTGCTTAAGGAAATGTAAATCCATCAAGGTAAACCTCATGAGCATTTGACAAACTGTAACAACCATATGAATATACTAGGTGCTCCGATGCATTAAAGTGTTGTGCCCTTTGAATGACGTTGAGAGACCACACAAGAGCTTGGTATATGCCATTGCCAAAGGGCTCTATTCATTCTTTCAATGAATTGGTGAACCTATTCATAAGTAAGTTCCTCACCAACAAGATGTTGTAGTATAATCTAGCACACCTCTTTGATCTATCGTAATTCGGTGTAGCAGATTAAACTAGTTTTCGCATTTGAAGAGCTTGAATACAAGCACTTTTGTTATGTTTTAATCAAGTTTTCATAACTTCATTTAAATTCAATAAAAAGTGTAATTTGAGTCCTTCATTGACCTTATGGGCTGAATGAGGCCTAAGGGTGAGCTAATATACTATATGAGTGTAACAGCTTATTTTTAGTGAAATCGGAAAAGTGGTTTCGGGACCACAAATCTGAAGTCAAAAAATTTGTTTTATTATTATTTTATGGTCTATAATATGATAGAAATACCACAGAAAAATCTAGATAAGAAATTGTACTGTTTACATGCTTAATTTGATAAAAAGGATTAAATTATGTAAAGTACAAAAATTGTGTTTTAATAGCTAAAGGTATTAAATAGCTATAGAATTTTAAAGTGGAGGTCCTTATATAGTAATTAGCCATTAAGGTTGTTAGTGGATAAGTATGGTTTGTTATTATTGAAATTTTGATTAGTTTTTAAAGTTAAATTAGTAAATAGGTAATAAATGATAATTTAAATAAAACAAACTATTATCATCCATTATTATCATCTTCCACCAAAAATTTAAAGAAAACCTAGCCATGGAAGGTTGAAATTTCAACAAACTTATTTTGCTCAATTAGGTATGAATTTTTGTCCCCTTTTTTATGATTTCTATGTTTCTGGGATCGTTGTAGCTTAATCTAGACAGCCGGGGGATTAATTTGCAAAAATGTTAAAGTATTAGTGTTTTGCCATTAATGAACATGCTTGAATTTTGAAGTTTGATGATAGAAAATGAATGGTTGTTGTTAGATAAATAATTTCTGCAAAGAGATTTTTGGTAAAATTATCAATTAGACGCTAAATTGAAAAAGGTGATAAATTTATGGTAAAATTTGTGAATTTTGTGAAATATATAGGCTGCTATTAATTTGTATAAAAATTGACTAGGCTTGGGTAAGGATTAAATTGCATGAATTTCATTTTTCGAGCATAGAGACTAAATGACAAATGAATTATATTGAAATGAGTTAAATTCATTTGTATAGATCTTGTCTGACCTCGTATAGAGTTAGATCGAGGTAAAGAAAAAATATCGGATTAGTCGCCTCCGTATCTACGTACACTCGTCAAGGTAAGTTCGTGTAATTAAATTGTATATTTATATGTTTTAAATTGAATTAATTGTTTGTAAATTGTATAAATTTCATGAATGAATACTGATTGTATATTTGAAAATTACCGAGCCCCGTTCAAACATTAGGAATCCGTAGGATACAAATGAAATGTCATTAGGGTTACTGATTTCAGCTCTTATGAGCTTACTGTTACTCAGCTTGTATGAGCTTACCGTTATTCAGCTCAGAGGAGCTTACCGTTTATCGCTCGTATGAGCATACATGTACATGAATTGACGAATTACAGTTCAGTACACTTCGTGTGTACTACCTACGTATCCAACGATATTCTAAATGGTTCAACGAGCACAATTCTATTATGCTTTTATATGAGTTTTATACTAACTAGTATAGGAATTTACATGAATTACATGGAAATTATTTATATATGATATATGGATACATGGTATAGATGTTACATGTATATGGAATTTGAATAGTGGTTGAATTCATAAATGTTTCGTGATATTATATGAATTACATGACTAACATGGTTGTTGAGGATATGTGTTTAGGCTTTTGGCCAAATTGAGTTGGATATGTTTTGTATGCTTACCTTAAATGTGATAAAATGGTAAGTTAATTTCTTTGTTATATGAACGTATTAAGCTTAAATGCTTACTCTATGTTATTTTCAGTGTTTTATAGTGATTCGAAAGCTAGTTAGGGTTGAAAGCCTGTCAGAGCCATATCACACTATCCATTGGCTCTTTTGGTACTTTTGGTTAATTAATTCCGGTTGTAATGACATGTATAGTTTAATCTGGCCAATTTTGGCATATAAGTGTTTTGTTGAGATTAGTCACTTACTTGGCTTGTGTTTGGTATGTTTTGATGTATATATATGTGACCTTATCATATTTAATGTGTGTTTGATATGGTTGAATGATGGAAATTAAAATGTGGTTTGAATATGCATATAAAATATGTTGTATACCTTGGAGTGATTTAGTGCTTCATTATGGAAAACTTATAGGTATATTGATGATTAATTTAGAATGATATATTTGGTACCAAATGGGTGAGCTTAATAAATGACCTACATGATAGGTTTTGGTATAATTATGCATATATGTATTTGGTCACTTAGGTAAATTTGGATACATGGTTGACATATTTGCATATTGTCATTTGAAGTGCCTAAAGGCATATTGGTTGTATGTGATGATTTTACATGTTTAAGGCTTAATTTTGGCTTGTTTTAGATACCTAATTATGAATTGTATATATGCAAAATGTTGAGTGTAGGTGGATGCCAATTGGGTGAGAAATGTTGTAACATCCCAAACCCGGCCCATACGTCATGACCGGATCTGGTATGCTACGGGTTGAATGTTGAAAACTTTGCTTTAAAGGGGTTTTGAAAATCTCAGTTTATTTTAACCGACTAATCATTAATTGTGAATTTTTTTGAAAGGAACCTTAACATTCGCGTTGAATGTGCTTGAAAAGCCCATTTTCATTTTACTTATAATTAAGACTTTGAAAACATAAGCTTATAAATTGTAACATAAAAAAAATTATAGATCGATAACCTAAGTTATGGAGGCCTTATTACAAAAATAATCCCAAAATTAAAACTCAATGAAAAGCGAAAAGCATCTATGAAAATAAAAGACTTGATGGCCCTCGAGTCGCCTCGGCTCCCATGTCCACGATCTCTCGCTCATCTGAAAAGTTGGGAAAAATAAAAGGGGTGAGTCACCAAGACTCAGTGTGCAAATCCCGATAACACATAAAAGCCTTGAGGCCCACACACATATTATGGTCCTTGGCCCATACATAATGGCAATAGATTATTTTCATGCAACATGGCCCATCCCAAACGTAGAAGTCCATCCTCTATACACCCCCGTGCCAACCAGCACAGTGTGGGGATTTCTACAATCAACCCTCCATCCGCTACACACCATATCGACAAATTGTCTTTATCATAAAGACCGATCACTATGTGACCTATGTGGCAAAGCCACCGATCGCTATGCGACCTTAATAATATATTGACAGCTGTGCTGCCTATCATAAAGACCGATCACTATGTGACCTATGTGGCAAAGCCACCGATCGCTATGCGACCTGTTCCCCTTCATCATATAAATCCCATCCCATGCATACATACATGCAAGAATCAGAACATTAAACTACCTAAATAGATCACATACTTTCACAGACTTCGATACACATAGAGAAGTTTCTATGATTACGTACCTGGCATCCATTGCCTACTTTTTCTGGGTAATACGACTGTTCATATAGCCTCATTTTTAAGCTTTTAGCCCATAACATATACATAGTACAATTTAACTAGTGTGATAGAGATCTACACACCTGATTACTGGCAAGACGATACTGTCTAATTCGACACTATCAGTAGCCGCTACGACTGCTAACAGTCTAAGGTTTTATTCTGAAGCTGGTCCACAACTCGGCGGCCAATCTCGAACTGCTGACACTGTTCGTTTCTTAAACTTAGGGATTGGTTTTATAGATCCAATCCCCTCCTTCGCCTGATTGACATTTGATTCCATCAAAAGACCTTATCAGTTGCTATTAGCATAACATATAGTTGTTAATTCATAACATATGGTTAAGATTATAAACACGATGAACGAACCTAATGAAAATCTAAAGAGAACCCCTTACCTTGAAATCCCGAAAAGAGATTGAGACTCAGAGACTAGTAGTTTTCGGCTTTTAGATCTAAACGATCTATTTCGATTCCCGACATCACCCAACAAGAAAACATCAAACCATTAATCAAACGTCAACCTTACCAAGCCCATTAGCCTTTCGACTTTAGCTTCCAAAAACCAAAAGAAATGTGAAGAGAAGAAGATCGACACTTACCTTATCACAGGAGATTCGACTACTCCTAGAAGATTTCGGCTTTTTACGAAAACCAAAAAGAGAAGATGATTCAAAGAATATATGGAGATTCGACTTTTAATGAAGAAATCGGCAGGAAGAAAAAAGAAAAGAATAGACACTAAGGCATTCGGCTATGGCAGAAGAGAGCAAAGAGAAAGAATACTTAAGGGTTTCGACTTATAGAAGGAATCGAAAAAAGGTGTAGAGAAAGGCTATGAGGTTTCGCTTTAGCAGAGAATGAAGAAGAAGATGGAACTTTAGGGGTTTTCAGCTTTTTGAGAAAAGAAACAACTAAGAGAAGAGAATGAGAATAAATGCCGAAATTAAGAAATACCCTATTTTCTAATCAAATTTTCGGCACACACACTAACCAAAAGCCGGAATTGCCCTCTTTTGAAAACTAAAACCAATTAATTAACAAGGGAAATTTCGGCACCCCCTTTTAGCCTCATCACAACAGATTTCCTCCTTCCCCCAGAGTTGGAAATTCAGCCACTACTGTGATCAATAGATAATTCCTAAACTTTCTCCCTTATCCATATCCGCTCATACCCTCACAAGTGGCCTAGATAACACCACCTCTTCCTCTTTTTTTATCTGCTTCATTATCCACATTATCCACTCACATAAACCCCCTATTTCTAAGCCTCATTGTCGTCCCACTCTACCCACTTAAATGTCAAAAATTAACTAAATTTAATGAAAAGAATTAGGCTTCATGCAACTTGAATTTGGGCCTCCTCAGTTGACGCCACTTCTCTGCTCTCTCTAAGTGGCGCCACTTTGCCACTGGGCCACAAGCCCATTTTGTATTTTAAAACACAGATAACCTCTTTTAAGCCCTAACTTATCAGGCTTTCCATTAGAGTGTCCAAACAAAAAAATTCGATTAAGGCCTCGGCCCAACTTCGAGCTCACTTTGGACCCCTAAAACATTCTAACAAGCATAGTAAGCACAACCACACACATAGAACGCATAGGCCTAAAACATTCTAACAAGCATAGTAAGCACAACCACACACATAGAACACATAGGCCTATTAATTCAGGATGTTACAAATGTGGCTTGTAAAATGGTCTATTTTTGTCCACACGGGCAGAGACTCGGGCATGTGTCTCAGACTTGTGTGACACATGGCCAAGTGTCACGGTCCGTGTGTCCCCTGTATCTTTTTAAAAGCACAAGTCAATATGCTCACACGGCCTACACACGGGCGTGTGGCATGGCTGTGTGACCCAAGTTAGTGAGTGACACGGGCTAGGACACCACTGTGTGTTCTTATTTTGAATGTCCACACGGATTAAGACACTTGCGTGTCTCTGATTTCAATGTTAGTCACATGGCCTGGCCATACGGCTGTGTGACCCCTACAGCTTTGAAAAATTTCAATGTTTTCTGAAAAATTCTTTGAGTATCTGATTTAGTCCCAACTATTTCTAACAAGTATTTTGGGCCTCGAGGGCTTGTATAAGGGACAATATGTTTGATTTCAATTGGTTTCTGACATGAATATTATATGATATGAAATGTTTGAAGTGTTTGTTTATTTGATCTGTAAACTCTGGTAATGCTTTGTAACCATGTTTCGGCGATGGTTACCGGTTAAGGGTGTTACAGTGAGTGTGTAGAAGACCATTAGAAGGCATGCTAAGTCAATAATGGTCGCTGTGTTGCAACATAGAGAGTTTGATGTCGCAACATAAGGAGCAGAATAGAAGAACTCCAAGACTGCCTTCGGTGTCACGACACTTCCTAAGGATGTCGCGACACCTCTAAAGATACCCTGAATATGAGCATACTGCTCTCGATGTCGCGACACAAGTATTAAAGTGTCACGACATCGGTCCTGTACGGAAACATTTACGAGCTAAGGGTGTTTTGGTCTGCACAATCAAATGTTAAACACGAGAATGTCAGCTAACCTAGGGTTAAGGATGACATCTACCCTAATTTTATAAATAGGTTCATTTAACACTTTTTATTGACAACTTTTAATATTCTAAGTTTTTCTATGTAATTTAGTTTTTAGTTTTTTTTCCTTTCTCTTAAGGTTTAGATTTCTTTTCAGTTCTTTTCATTTGTGTTCTTCAGATAACTTGATTTGTAGACGCAATCAAACGTTTGAGGATTTCGTGCTTCATTAATTGAATACAATCAATGTAACCCCCTAACCTATATCCGTCGCCAGATTAGGGTTAAAGGCATTACCAGATAGATTGGAAACATTTACAGACATTATATTCAATCATTCATCAATCGTAATAAAAGTGTCCCTTAAATAGGTTAACGAGACCCTAATCATGCTTTAAAGTAGGGCTGAGACTAGATCGAACACTTATGAAATTTCTCAGAAATTTAAAACTTTTCTAAGTTATGCAGGACACACGCCTCGTATAGGTAGGCCGTGTGTCTCCTACGGACACCAGACACACCCATGTGTCTTGATCGTGCCAAATCAGGGCATGTATGCTGACTTTTCCACACGGCCACTAGGCACGCCGTGTGCCATGGCCGTGTGCTCTTAGGCCATATACTGACTAAATCACACGACTACCAAGCACGCCCGCGTACCAAGGCCATACATACTTAGCTAATTATTGCCATTTTCCCACGGCCATTAGGCACGTCCGTGTGCCATAGCCGTGTAGGCAAAACAGGCCATTGTCAAGGCCATAATGCCACCCTTACAAGGTCAATCTCTATAATCAAATTACCAAATCATTTCATGCATAATTTTGCAACCAAAACATATCAAAGAATCATCAATTCTTCACCTACAATTGCAACTCCAACCATGCCAATTTGTACAACTAAACACATATGCAACTAAGCATAATCCATCCATCTTTTTCATTCATATATCCACTCCTTAGTTCAATCAAACATGCTCATGTTGCATTCATATGCTTACCAAATCTTTAACCATTTCATAAGTTATCTAGCCATGCCAAACATACATCATATTTCATGTTTACTCATGTATATTATCAACACTTATGTAGCCACATCTCATAGCTAATTATACACTTTTTAATCATAACAAAAAACATCTAACCTATACATGCCATATTTAACTATGTACACATTTCAAAAGTACCAAAATGAATTTGAGTAGTGTGATGATGATCCTCGATGGTTCTCGAGCCTTCAATAGCTTTGATGATCTATAAAATAAAGAAAACACACACACAGAGTAAGCTTTCGAAAGCTTAGTAAGCCATATACAAATAAACTTAACATATAATGCACTTATTCAATTTGATGGAATGTCATTTATAATTCTCATAGCAAACTCATCTCATAATCATTAGCTCATATACTTAGCCATATAATACCAAAATTCTTCAATTCAAATATCATATTCACTCATAACTTATTCAAGCATATTTCGCATAATAACTCATCACTCCATTTCACATATTAATCATAATAAGTTCATATAGATACTTACCTTTATGCACACTTAGTGTACATATCAAACATACCTGATACAGATATACAAATCTTATAATTGTTCATTGCCAACATCCCAGACGTGGTCTTGCATGAAATCAAATATCGATGCCTCTGTCCCAGACAGGGTCTTACACGTAATCAGATATCGATGCCACTGTCCCAGACAGGGTCTTACACGTAATTAGATATCGATGTCACTTTCCCGCATGTGGTTTTACACGTAATCGATATCGATGCCATTGTCCCATGTGGTCTTATATGTAATCGATATTGATGCCTTTGTCCTGCATGTGGTCTTACACATAATCAAATATCGATGCCATTGTCCCAGATAGGGTCTTACACGTAATCAAATATCGATGCCATTATCCCAAACAGGGTCCTACACGTAATCAGATATCGATGCCACTGTCCCAGACAGGGTCTTACATGTAATCATATATCGATGCCAATGTCCCAAACAAGGTCTTACACGTAATCTCGAATCAATGTCAACGTTCCAGATGTGGTCTTACATGATATTAGATATCGTACTCCTATGTCATAACATAGTTAATCCTATCTATTTCTATGTTCAAATAGAACTTCTCGGATGTTAACACTATGTAAATCTTATCTTAGAATTCATATATATATACAACATCTCATATGAATTCATCATTATCCATAGTCATATGAACATACATAATTCAAACGAATACATTTATTTATATATCGACTTACCTCGGATTTGGATATTCGTTCCAACTCGTTTATTCAACTACCTTCGCTTTCCCACAATCTAAGTCCATTTTCTTCGGTCCTTGATCTATACATATTCAAATGTAATCCATTTATTCACTAATTTATTCAATTTAATCCATGAACACACATTTAGGGTTGCAATTTAGCCCTCACATTTGCACATTTTATCAATTTAGTCCATTTTTCTCAAAACATCAAATACACAAAATCACCTTATACCCATGCTTAGTCGAATGCTCATATATATCATAGAAGTCCAAACAATTCATTTATTTTACAATTTAGTCCCTCAAATTGCTATTTTCACAATTTAGCCCTAATTAGCTAAATTCATCAAAATTTCAAGAACAAAACATGTTCATTTAACACATATCTTTCATTTAACACCATAAATCATCATAAGTCATATGAGTTCATCAAAACCTCATTTCAAAAACATCATCAATTCTCATAATTAAGACATGGGTTTTGAAGCATTTGAAGCAACGATTACGAAAACGTAGAAATTATCAAAAACCGATTAAAACATACCTTGAATTTATGCTTGAAATGGCCAAATATAACCAAGCTAAACCCCTTTTCTTTTCTTACAAAATTCGATGATGAATGAATATAAAATGGCCATTTTTAATGCTTTATTTTATCATAATATAACTTAATAACCTATTTCTAAATTTACCCTTCAAAATAAAATATATATAACATATTATACAAGGTCATTATTGACCATTCTCATTCCACTATCTCTAATATTGGCATGATTTCCACATGAAACCTTCACACTTATAAAGACATAACAAATAGGCATCTTTTCATAGAACATGCAAAATTTGCATTTAATGCAATTTAATCCTTTTATCAAATTAAGTACACAAATGGACAATTTAACTTACAAAACTTTAACACATGCTTAATCACTTATCAATGGCACAAAAATAATATTAAAATATTATTCAGACTCAGATTTATGGTCCCAAAACAACCGTTCTGACTAGGGTCTAAACTGGACTGTTATAATCAAGATTCTCTAAACTTTATTCTTGATTTATTTTTCATGCATATATTTATCATCAAGTTTACTATGTTTATTGATTCCATGAAGGACTAATCTTTTTATGGGGGATTAGCAAGTGGAGGTGTGATTAACTAATCATTATGTAGGGTTTTCTTAGCGAATCAACTGTTTGGGAAAAGGAAGAACTTAAACCCTAGGAAGTCATTTAGGTGGGAATTAACCAAAAATTGGTATGGTCTATTCGTGAACACCTTAGCCCTGAACTGATCTGGACTGTCAGGTTGAAAGATAATTAGTTCTTGCCGACTCATTAGTTTAGTGGAAGATCAAGAGATCC
Organism: Gossypium rotundifolium; assembly: GCA_025506655.1. Taxonomy (NCBI): domain Eukaryota; kingdom Viridiplantae; phylum Streptophyta; class Magnoliopsida; order Malvales; family Malvaceae; genus Gossypium; species Gossypium rotundifolium. The sequence continues at coordinate 129,821,895 of CP106732.1, read as the reverse complement.
TATTAGGTAATGACTAGTTGATTAAATAGAAACCTAAAATAGGAATTAATTATAATCACCAAAGCGATCTAATCATCGATGTTTAGATTTGATTAAGTTTATATATTAAGTTTTCCGAAGTCTACTTTATTTATGCAAATTTTATTTCATTTATAAAAATCCAAAATTTATTCTTTATGTTTCATCGTACTATAATTTATTTAAACTACTAATTAGATCTATTGGTGTTTGAGTTAGAATTAATCTAGTACTAGCCTCTCTTGGGTACGATCCTTGAAATACTCACTTACTTCGTTGTAACTATATTACAACCTGATCCGTATACTTGCAAAATTGCCTCTGTAACACCCTTAACCCGTATCCATCGTCGAAATAGGGTTATGAGGCATTACCGATCAAATCACAACATACAACATACATTTATGCATCTATTTTCAAACATCATTCAATCATAATCACATTGTCCCTTATAAGAGCCTACAAGGCCTTATACATGCTTTAGAAGTGGTTCGGGACTAAACCGATAACTTACAAAAATTCTCAAAAACTTAGAAATTTTTCAAACATACCAGGGTCACACGCCCATGTGAACTGGCTGCGTGCCTCACACGGCTCCAGACACGCCCGTGTCCCAGATCGTGTGAAAACAGGGCATACATACTGACTTGGGTCACACGGTGACCATACGCTCATGTGTCTAGCCTGTGTGCCATTCGAAATGGCCACACACGCTCATGTGCTGTGCCATGTGTTAGCCGTGTAATCCTATAGGGTATACTGACTTATGCAACACGGCCAAGTCACATGCCCGTGTGCTAGTTCGTGTGCCATTTAGAGGGTATACTAACTTGTGCCACACGGCCGGTCACACGCCCGTGTGTGAGACCATGTGGAGCATACTGACTTCAATTCAATCTCAAAACCAGGGGACACACGGCCGTGTGTTGCACACGGCTAAGACACACGCCCGTGTCTCTGCCCGTGTGGACAAAAATAGGCCATTTGCAAGGCCAATTTGCCACCCTTTCTCATGCTCACCTAAAAAACCAAAATAATACCATTTCAACACTTTTATAGGAAACCAAAACATGCCAATTCATATACAAATCATGCCATTTCATCTTCAACCATTTCACTACTCAAATCATAACCATAAACATACCAAAACAATATATCATTACCAACCATTTCACCTATCTTCCCTATGCATTTTTCTCATCATTTTATCAACTAATTCATGCCATAAAATATACCAATTCATCATCCCTATATCATACTAAATCAACCATGATATATCATTGGTAAATAATCAAAACAATTAACCACTTAGCCATCACAACAATCATACCAAACATGCTAAAAAATAAGGCTATATATACATCACATATCACTTACCAAATTCATAAGTTAAGCCAACTTAGATGGCCAAATACACACCAAAATTTACATCACTTACAAGCCAAATTTCATGGCTAAAATCACAACTCAAAACATATAATCTTAACACTAGCCTATACATGCCATATACCATATATACATAACATCAAAAGTACCAATAAGTTGATCGACAATGTGACGATGTTCCTGATGATCCTTGAGTCCGAGCTAGCTTCGATTATCTATAAAATAGGGAAAGAACACACAAAGTAAGCTTTAAAAGCTTAGTAAGCTTTAAAAGCTTAGTAAGCCATATACAAATAAAACGACCACATGAATCAATATCATTTTCATTAATAGGCAAATCATGAATAGGCATATAAAAGCTCACAAACCTTTCCCATTAAACACATATTCAAAATCATAAGTGAACTCATCAAATACTTCCCTTTTCAATACTCGTATGAATCTCGTACGTACTTGAGTCACTTAACTCATTCACACATTCTTTCTCGACTTGACTTTTCCCGTTGAACCATTCGAAATCGTTAAGGATACTTAGAAATCACATATAACTCGTACAATGCCATATCCCGAATATGGTCTTACATGTTATCACATATCGATGCCACTGTCCCAGACAGGGTCTTATACGAAATCATATAATGATGCCAACATCCCAGACATCGTCTTACACGTAATCACATCTCGGTAATCCTAATGTCATGACATTTGTATCTTATACTATTCCTAAGGTTTGTATGGGACTTTCAGATATTGTAACCCTGTTGATTCTTGCTCGTATTTGATCATTCAACATTCATAACATTTCAATGACAATTAAACATATATAATTCAATTTAAATACATTTATTTTCATATGAACTTACCTCGTTTTAGGGATAAACGGACTGGATCGACTATTCGATAACTTTTGATTTTCCCTGATCTAAATCTGATTTCTTTCATTCTTTATCTATATACATTCAAAATTAATTCATTTATTCATCAAATCACTCAATTCGGTCCATAAACACATATTTGGGCCTTTTTACACTTTAGCCCCTAAAGTTCCACATTTATTCAATTTAGTCCTTATTTCACAAATACACAAAATTCATGCAATTTAATAACTTCCCAAGCTAGCCGAATTTTCCTAGTGCACATATCAACACATATTTATCATTTATTCACACATTTAACCATACATTTTCACATTTTCACAAATAAATCCCTATTTGACATTTTTGTCAAAAATCACTTTACAAAACTTGTGTAACTATCAACAAATATTCACTTTTTATCATAAAACATTCAAAAGCTCAAATAATCATCAATGGACCTTCACAAATCATCAACAAACTCAAAAATTAGGGCATGGGCTAGCTAGTACTCGTTGCAACAATATCAACAACGTAAAAATATCAAAAATCGAGCTAAAAAAATACCTTAATCAAGAATACAAAGGGCCGAACCCTAAAATGCTTCAAATGGTCTTTCTTCTTTTGATTTTCGATGAGAAAGATGAATATTATGATTAATTTTTATGTTTTTTTATTAGTAACACATTAATACATAGTTTACCATTTTAACCTTAGTTATTAAACTATTTAATCATCAAATATAAGGCCATTAATGTCCATTAACCTTATCAATGGCATAATAACATCCTAAGGACCTCTGGTTTAATAAACCATAGCAAATAGACACTCTTAACTTATAGCATGCTACTTTTGCATTTTACGCGATTTAGTCCTTTTATCAAATTAAGCATTCAAATGCTAAAATTATTTCACGAAACTTTCATACATATATAATCACATGCTATAAACACCAAAAATAATATTAAAATAATTTTTTAACCTCAGATTTGTAGTTTTGAAACACTATTCTAATTTGGCTAAAACTGGGCTGTTACAGCCTCAATTCCACATATTTAGTTGCAGTATTCATACTCTGGATATTAATACGTCCAGAGGCGGTCACTCCTCTTTATTAAGCAAAAAGATGGTGAAGTTTTGAGAGAATTCATCCGCAGATTTAACACTACAATTTTGAAAGCTAAGAGGTTAATAGATGAGTGGGTTATCATTAGAGAGCAACTTTGCCCATTACACATTTATCTCATGGAAGGCCATTTTATAACCTCACTTTTGATTGAGGCTAATTGTTACACATACTCAACTAAAGGTACATTCACCACCTTACTTTGCTAGACATACTTTGCTTAAGGTACCTTACTTTGCTAGACATACTTTGCTTGGCCTTCCTCACTACAAAATTTGTTTAGTTTTATGCACATTCAGTAACACCCCTAACCCGTATCCGTCGCTAGAATAGGGTTCAGAGCATTATCGAGTAACTATAATCTAAATTAGTCATTTCAAAACATTTTAAAAATCATAATATAATTCATCATTAACATGCATAACGTCCCTTATTCAAGCCTTCGAGGCCTAAAAATCACTTTAGAAATGATTTGGGACTAAATTGGAAACATTTGAAAAATTTAGGAAAAAGTTAGAAAAATTTTAACTACATGGGTCGCACGGCTGTGTGGGCATTCGAAGTAGGGACACACGGCCGTGTCCCAGCCCGTGTAATTCACTGACTTGGGTCATAAGGCCAAGCCACACGCCCGTGTGCAAGCCGTACGCCCGTGTGCCAGCAGTGTAACCTCGAAATGGCCTTGCACACCCGTGTACTAGTCATGTGTCTCACACGACCAAGTCACACGCCCATGTTTCTGGCCGTGTGGACCTAAAATGTGCCATAAACCACAAGTTTACCATTTCCTAGTTGCTTGGGCATTAAGCAACTCTAAAACCATTTATTTAATCCATTCAAATCACGATCAAACACACTCAAAACATACCAAAACAATCATCCTAGGTGCCTAACCAATGTACCTTCATTAGTACCACATTTATATCATCCAAACATATCATCAATGCATCATTCAAATCAAAATTTTAAACATGCCAAAATCCATCAATTTGGCCTAGCTCATATCTACCTAAAACATCAACTTATATTCACATAAACATAACAAACATTGGTTCAAACCAACATGCCAAATTATGGTTTCAAACACAAACATACATTTATATACTTAAACGAACATTACACTTATAACTTCATTTACAATCCATCCACAAAATTACTATCAACTAGACATCCTAGATACATGCCAACACAAAAAGATAAACATCACCACATTTGAGATCGGGATCATTGCTGAGATACTGAATCAGCAATCAAAAGAAAAGTACTTAACCTGCACACAGGAAAAAAAATCATACGCTGAGTAAAAATCAGTGATATTTTTATAATTTGAACATTTAAAGACAAGATAATAAAAAAAATCACAATTGAATTATAAACACATATTAATGTCTAAGATCACAACTACCATATGCCACCTTTTTGAATTCATACATAATAGCATATCATTTCATACTATATTCAATTTACACATGCTGTCATATTTCATTTGTTTAACAAATGTCCCAATTCACACACTTGCTTTAGAAAAAGCTTTTCACATACAAACCACATTTGTTTATACAATGGCATTATCCATTCAATATTCAATTCGTGAGTATATAACTCATGCATCTCATTTAGTCACAACATATCTCTTTTTTTTTTTCATGTTTCAAATACAATATCATTCAATATCGATTACAGAACTCATTATTTGATTACCCCTATCAACACAACTCGGAGTCGAACGGACACACGGATTCAATCAACACACCAGTTTGGCACCCAGTGCCTCATCAGATAAATTCGAAGTAATAACTTCGCCCAACGCTATATAAATTGACACACAGTGTCTCATCGGTTAAACCGAAGTAAATTGGCACCCAGTGCCTCATCGTCTCGAAGTTGAAGAAATCCTTGAATTCTTCCCATCCTATGGCATGCCATCTATATCCGACTTAGCCCAATATAGTTAATTGGGTTCCAATTCACTTTCCAAATACAACTAATATCCAATTATCATAATTGCACATTATCACATTTACACATATATTTTCTTCAATTCAAATACTCAATGCATTCATAATTTATATACCAATTCAATCCAATTCAATCAATTATAATTTCAATTCAATATCAAACCAAAATACTCACCTCAACCACTTACCATATGCATTAAATCGAAATATAACAATTAGTAATTAGATTGATATTATAGAAATACAAATCGTAGATTCCAAGCTATTCAACGTCGATTTTATCCTTCCCTTTTAGTCGAGGATTCCGGTATGACGTTAGCCAATGAATTAAAACAATTAAAATACATTAATTCAACACAATTCAATTTCACATTGACTATTTAAATTTTTACTCAATATTTGTTTAAATTCCAATTTAGACCCTAGATCGAGACTAATTTTATTCTTCACATTTAATCCTATATTTTTATACTAATTTCACTTTAATCTAAATTTAACTCCTTATTTCCAATTAAACACCTAAATTTTGAATTTTTCACAATTTAGTCCCTATTACACAAAATTTACAATTTGTTCCACATATTAATCGTTTTCCATTTCTAGCTTAAAAATCTATCAATTTAATCCCTAATACTAAAACTATTCAACAATAACAACATTTAAAATCATAATAATTGTTAAAATTTCGACATAGGTCGGGTAGTACTAAACACTAGGATTCCAAAAATATAAAAATTACAAAAAAATGGACTAATTGACTAACCAATTTGAATTTAAACCTTAAAAACCCTTAGATGCCGTGCGTCCTTCCTTCTTTTCTTCTTTCTTTTTCTTTCTTTTATTTTTCATGTCTTTATCTTCACCATTTTCCACTTACTTTCTTTTCATCACTTTTATCATTTCATTTATTATGTTTTTATCATATATTATATAATATGTTTACATACTTTTAAATTTATTAACTATTATATATATATATATATATATATCATATCATTAATTGTTTTAACTCATTTACTGTACACTTAAAGAAACAAAGGTATAATTGTTTCTTTAGTCCCTTTAATTATTTTTACATCAAAATTCAACTTCTACCTTATATACGATTTAGTCCTTATACTTAATAACTTTTAATTTCAAGCAAATTCGCTTAACCAGAACCTAATTAACTACAAAACTAGCTTTTTAAATATTTATTAAAAATATTTATGAGTCCAATTTATGGGAACGAAGTTCCAAAAATGCACTTTTCGACACCCCTAACTATAGGGTTGTTACAATTCTCCCCCTCTAATTAAATTTCATCCCCAAGATTTACCTGAAAAGAGATAGGGGTATTGAGATCTCATTGTCTCTTTTGGTTTCCAAGTCGCTTCCTCGATACTATGACTACGCCATAGCACTTTCACTAACGGAACTCACTTATTACGCAACTCTTTCACCTTACGAGCCAAAATCTCAATTGGTTCTTCTTCATACGACGAATCGGGTTGAATCTTAATGTCTTCCGTTAGACCGATTCGACCGATATCTTTTAAGCATTGAAACGTAAAAAACGTCATGCATTTTCTGTAATTCCACAGGCAAAGCTAAACGATACACAACTGGTCCCACTCTTTTTGTGATCTCATATGGTCCAATAAAACGAGGACTCAGCTTCCCTTTTCGACCAAATCTCAAAATTTTCTTCCAAGGCAAAACATTAAGAAACACTTTGTCGCAAATAGAATATTTGATATCTCGTTGTTTCAAATCTGCATATGATTTTTGTCTATCGAAAGCTGTTTTCAATCTATCTCAAATTTTCTTAACAATATCTTCTGTTTCTTGAATTAATTTCGGCCCGATCATTCTTCTTTCACCAATTCCATCCAACAAACAGGTGTTCGACACCTACGACCGTATAAGGCTTCATACGAAGCCATTTGAATACTTGAATTGAAAGCTATTGTTGTATACAAATTTGGCCAAATGTATGCAGCGCTCCCAATCCGATTCAAAATCAATAACACAAGTATGAAACATGTCTTCCAAAAGCTGAATAACACGCTCAGATTGTCCTTCCGTTTGTGAGTGAAAAGCTGTGCTAAAGTTAAGTCGCGTACCGAGAGATTCGTGCAACTGCTTCCAAAATCTCAAGTGAACCGCAAATCTCGATTAGATATTATCAACTTAGGGGTACCGTGCAATCTTACAGTTTCTTGAATATAAACTTCAGCAAGCTTTTGGAGTGACCAATCAGTCTTGACCGCTATGAAATGAGCTGATTTCATAAGTCGATCAATAATCACCGACACAACATTTTTCTTACTTACCGGTAAAGGTAACCCCGTTACAAAATCCATCATGATACGGTCCTATTTCCACTCAGGAATAGAAATAGGCTAAAGTAATCCAGTGGGAACCTGATGTTCTACCTTAACTCGTTGACAAGTTAAACATTTAGCTACATACTTGACCACGTCTCTTTTCATTCCTGGCCACCAATAAGATTCTCACAAATCGCAATACATTTTAGTCCTCCAGGATGCAAAGCAAAATGACTATCATGAGTTTCACAAAGTATCAACTCTTTTAATTTAGAAACATCCAGAACGCATATTCAGTTATGAAATCTCAAGCAACCACAATCATTAATGCTGAAATTTTCTAATATGCCATTCTGAACCATTTCTCTTTTCTTCGCCAACTTGTCATCATCTAACTACGCTGACTTGATCCGATCAAACATCACTGGTTTTATATTTAGTTCAACCAACAAACTTCCATTGAAACAGCCCGATTTAGGGGCTAGTCAGAATAGTGATCTCGGGATCACTAATCCGAGGTTAGAGAAAATTTTTTCATGTTATTTTATATGCTATAACATGTTTATAAAGGTGCATGAAAATTTTGGTGCTTCAATTTTAGCGATTTCATGTGTAATCGTAAAAAAATGACTAAATCGCATAAAATGCAAAAGTTCTATTTTAATTGTTAAAGGTGCCAAATAGCTATAAAATATTAATTGGAGGTCCCAAATGTGCAATTTGGCCTTGTTTTAAGTGAGTTGGCTGGCCATAGTATGCAAAAGGGACAAGAGCATTTATTTTGGTTAATATTTGGTGATATTAGTTGACAAAAATGAATAAAATAAGATGAAATAAGCCAAGGCTATCATCTTTTCATTTTGTTTTCTTCTCCAACCAAAAATATCAGCAAGCTTAAGGGTTTGAAAGCTTGAAAATTTTAGCTACATTTCATCCTTGCAAATCAAAGAAAATGAGATTTGGACGTAAAACGGGAGAAAAGAGACATATGGACAAATAGATCCCTTTCTACCCTTTCGATATTGAGGTAAGTTCATGTGAAAATATTGCAATTACGTGTGGGTTATTTAATATTCCAATGCTGTATGAAATGTATATTTACTCTATGAATGTATTAAATATGTTTTGATGAGATGTCAAGAGAATTGAATCTAGGAACAGTGGGAAATGCGAATAGCATGATATGATGATAGTTAAGGTCCTGTATAAGACCATATTGGAATATGGCATCGGTGTGAGATATTGAATAAGACTATGTTAGGGACATGTCATCGATATGATAATTCATGTAAGGCTCTATAGGGGGCATGATGTCGATGAGATGTTATGTGTATGAGACTCAAGAGTGTTATTTAACAATTTGAGTGATTCAACAGGTATGTTGAAAATGAGAAAGTACGTGGTTGTACCACGAAAGGTAAGTTTGTATGTGATAGATTCAACATTTATGTTAGCATGTTTGAGAATGCTTTGCATTATATTGATGCTTGATGCTCTACCAAATTGAGTAGTTAATGTTGAATGGGATGTTGAAGTCCTAGTGGACTATAATGAATATGAAAATGCTATCATTGAGATGAGAAACGAGTAGGGTCCCATATAAGACCATGTCCAGGACATGGCCTCGGCATCGAGTTAAGATCCCATATAAGACCATGTCCGGACATGGCCTCGGCATCGAGTTAAGATCCCGTATAAGACCATATCTGGGATATGGCATCGATACTTGATGTGAAAGTCCATATAAGACCATATCCAGGATATGTCATTGACTTTTAGAGGTGGCTCCATGTAAGACCACCTCGGGGTTGTGGCATTAGCTTGATGTAAATGTGTAATAACAACACATGACGGTGGGCTAAGTGCGATACCACATTGTTACTTATTTACGATGGGCTAAGTGTGATACCATGGTTTAGATTATTATTTGGTGGGCTATGTGCGATACCACCGTAACTATCTATTTGGTGGGTTATGTGCGATACCACCCTAGTAAAGATTGATGGTGGGCTAAGTGCGAAACCATTGAGTGATTTGGCATTGAAGTTGGCTTCGTGATAAATTATGATGTGTTGTATCATGAAAAATTGTGGTGATAAGTGTAGGGAATGTATGTTAATGAATGTGAGCATTAAGTTCGAGATATGGTTAGAAAGTGGTAAGAGACGGAAGGAGTAAGCGTTATGAGTAGTTGAATAGGTAACCATGGGTTTAAGAGTAAAAAATCATTATAATACCTTGTGATTGAGTATAATTAATGAATATCAATAATTGATTATTATTATTGCATATAAACTTACTAAGCATTATTGCTTACTCCTTTTCTTTTCCCATCTCTTATAGGTTAGCTTAACTAGCTCGGGTTGGAGACCTCCGGAGATGTTTTCACACTATCGAGCAGGCACTTGGTATGAGGTTTTCAAGTCATTATGAGTTATGGCATGTATAGGGATTCTTTTTAAAGTTGATTAAGTCATATTTGAGATAGCCAAATGTGTTGGCCTAAGAGAGTTTATGGATCGGATGTGTATAGCCATAGATTATGGCTTAAGTCATTTGTAATTATATCAGAAATAGTTCTCCTTCGTGTATGGGATGAAGACTTTATTTCATGGTTTAAATGTGATAATTCAAGAGTTACAATTGATGATATGTGAAATTTATGTGATGATGTATGAATGTATGCAAGTGAGGGTGGCTAATGGCTTGGAAAATAGCCTTAAATTGGTCCTCACGGGTAGACACACGGGCATGTGTCTAGGCGTGTGTGACACACGGTCAGCCCCATGGGTGTGTGACTTGGCCGTGTGCCCCCTGCATGTTAGTGTTGTAAGTCAGTGTCGACCACGGGCTAGCCACACGGGCATGTGCCTAGGCCGTGTGACCCTTATGAGGTTGCTGACATCACGAATAGAATACCGAAGTTTTTACACATGGGCGTATCTAGGTCGTGTGGAGCACACGGGCCAAGCACACAGACGTGTGTTTGGTCGTGTAAAAACCCCTGTAGGTTTAAAATGAAAATGAATCCCACACGAGGTAGGGACATGGGCGTGTGTGACCACACGGCCTGCCCACACAGGCATGTGGCCCTTATTTAGGTGAAAATTTTCTAAAATTTTGAAAAATTTTGGTTTGGTTCCTCGACATCCCGAGTAGGTGTAAAGGGCCTCGTAGACCCATGATAGGGATGTTTCGATGGTGAACAAAAAGGTTTAAATTGGAAAGAATTTTTATAGCCTAAAGTGGAATGATTAAGCAATTCAAGTCCGGTAATGCCTGGTGCCCAGTTCCAGTATAGAATCCGTGTAAGGGGGGTGACATCCATCGTCATTGATACTGAGCTGAGCAAACATTGCTCACAAATCAACCACTGATTTTCTACTCAACGTATTAGCTATGATGTTAGCTTTACTAGGGTGTAATCAATAATGCAATCAAAATCTTTTAGAAGCTCGACCCAATGACGTTGTTTCAAATTCAAATCCTTTTTAGATAGGAGGTGTTTGAAACTCTTATGATCGGTATAGATATGACACTTTTTTCCGTACAGGTAGCGTCTACAGATCTTTTAGAGCAAAAACCACAGCAGCTAGCTCTAAATCATATGTCAGATAATTGCGTTCATGCATCTTTACCTGATGTGACGCATAAGCGATCACTTTCCGTCTTGCATCAAAACACAACCGAGATCGCTGAAAGAAGCATTATTATAAACCAAAAATTCCTTTCAATTCTGGTAAAGTCAAAACCGGCGCTTCAGTCAATATCTACTTCAATTTCTCAAAACTTTCTTGACACTGATCATCCTAGACGAATTAAACATTCTTATGCAACAACTTTGTCATCGATAAAGCTATGCTCAAAAATCCATTTGTAAATCTTCGGTAATAACCAGCTAGTCCAAGAAAACTACAAACCTCTGACACATTCCTCGGTGCTTTCCACTGAACAATTGCCTCAATTTTTTTTTTGAACTCTAATCCCATCTGCCGAGATAACATGACAAAAAATACAACATTTGATAACCAGAATTCACACTTGCTAAGCTTTCCATATAACCGTTTCTCTCATAACACTTAGTAAAATAATTCTGAAGTGTTACTCATGCTCGAATTCGAATTTCGAATAGATCAAAATATCGTCAATAAAAACTGCCACAAATTGATCCAAATACGATTGAAAAATATAGTTTATGAGATCCATGAATGATTCTGGAGTGTTCGTCAATCCAAAAGGCATCACTAAGAATTCATAGTGACCATAACGCGTACGAAATGCCATCTTCGGTACGTCACTATCTTTCACTTTCAATTGATAGTAACCCGATCTCAAATCAATCTTTGAAAAGACAGAAGCTCCTTTTAGTTGATTGAATAAGTCATCAATATGGGGTAGAGGAAATCGATTCTTAACCGCCAACTTATTCAATTGCTGATAGTCAATACAAAGCCGTATCGAGCCATCTTTCTTTTTGACCAAAAGCATTACAGCTCTCAAGGCGATATACTAGGGCATAAAAAGCCGCGATCCAGTAAGTCTTGCAATTGTATTCTTTCAACTCTGTGGGTTCCATACGTAAGTGGACATTGACACCGGAGTTGTACCAGGAAACACTTCAATTCGAACTCAACCTCCGATCTAGTGGTAATCTCCATAATTTCTTAAGAAACACATCAGGAAATTTGCAAATTGTTCAAATTTTACTGTTTTGACTATCACAAGAATTCAAATTGATAACATAGGCTAGAAAAGCACCACAGCCTTGATTGAGAAGTTTATCAGCTCGAATTGTTGAAATGATACAAGTTGAACCACTCGTTCGAACACGATTCACTTCAATCATACCACGTCTTTACTCTGAACAACAAACTTCTTTTTACGGCAATCAAGAATCACCCCATGCTCCGTATGCCAATCCATGCCCAAAATCATATCAAAATTTCCAAACGGCATTATCAACAAATCAACAGGGAAGGTTATATTCTATATCACTAACGTGCATCTCTTACACGCCTGATCCACTAACACAGATTGTCCTAACGGACTAGACACCACTATCGATACACTAGACATCTCAGATTTTAAATTTCTGAACTTTACAAATTCAATATTAATATATGAATGCAAAGAACCTGGATGTATCAAAGCATAAACAGGTTCTGGATGTAACAAAAATATGTCTATCACAACGTCATTAGCATCGCCATCCTCACGTGTCCGCACAACATAACCTCGGGCTGGTGCTTTGGCCTCCAACTGATGAGTAACATCATCATTTCCCTTTCTAACACCACTTCTCGAAAATAAACCAGCTCAATTTGACCCGCAACCCCTAAGTGTAGGTATAGATCTCTAGGAAGTAACAATGGTAGCATTCTCATTCTTCAAACACTCTCTAGCAAAATGTTCTGTGGATCCATAGTGAAAACAACCTCGAGTTAACTTCCACCATTCACCACGGTGGTTTTTCTCACAATGCACAAAAATCAGAATATCAATATCCCTAACTGGACCTTGCACTCTACCCATGGACACAGTCGATTGTCGATCACGGTTTCTATCAGCTCTATCTGACTTATAAGTCGACCTCCAACTACCATGAAATTCTTTTAATCTCTTCGGTTGTGGATTTGAACTAGTAGCTCTAGGATACTTTCCAAAAATATGAGTAGTCTCGTTCTTCTTATCAAAACCCATAACTTGTCCTACCATTCTCGCCCGTTCGACTAAATCCACAAACTCGTAATTTTATGCAATACTAACTGTACCCGTATCTCATCGCATAAACCACGCAAAAAATGCTTACAACTTTCAATTTCAATCGGTAAAAATTCAATGGCGTACCTACTAAGTCACGAAAAATCTCGTTCATAATCAACCATAGACATTCCACCTTGCTTTAACATAAAAAACTCTTGTCTTCTATCTTCGATATACAATTCGTCCATATATTTCTTTTGAAATTCCTTTTGGAAAAATTTCCAATTAGCCTGATCTGTGGATACGTGCATGTCACTGACTGCCACTAAGTATTTGCTTCTCCTTGCAGTAGAGAAACAAACACAAATTACGCTTTTATGCGGGTTGCATTCAAGTTGTTGCAAAACACGTTTAGTGGATTCAATCCAAATTTCACCTGCGGAAGGATCAACTCCTTTCAACCCTAAGAATTCAGTCGCACCATATCTACGTAACTTGAATGCAACAAAAATAGGAGGTGCATATGCAATAGCGGATGTGGTTCCCGCAACACGCCGAAGAGCATCAGCGATAGCTCGAAGTAGCTGTGAGTCATCTCCTCCCTCAGCATTACATCGCTTAACAATAGATTGTTGAGTACTAACTGGATTAATACTTGGTGTTTAACGATTCTGTTCCATCTAACTCATTGGAGACATTATCTCCGATATACATTTCTTGATCAACATCATTATTATAATCATTTGACATTTTCAACTATAAAACAAAAACAAATATATCAGCATCCAAATCCCGACTCAATTCGACTCAGCTACTGTATGTACCTCTAGACTCAATTTTGAGCTCAATTTAGTCCAAGAATCGACTAAACCTACAAGCTCTGATACCACTAAATATAACACCCCTAACTTGTATCCGTCGTTAGAATAGAGTTTCGGAGCATTATTGAGTAACCATAATCTAAATCATTCATTCCAAAACATTTCAAAAATCATAATATAATTCATCATTAACATGTATAACGTCCCTTGTTCAAGCCTTCGAGGCCTAAAAATCACTTTAGAAACTATTTAAGACTAAATAAAAATATTTGAAAAATTTAGGAAAAAGTTTGAAAAATTTTAACTGCAAGGGTCACACGACAGTGAAGGGTCACACACCCGTGTGTCTGGCAGTGTGGGCATTCGAAGTAGGGACACATGTCCGTGTCCCAGCCCGTGTAACTCATTGAATTGGGTCACACGAGGCTATGTAACCCTTGAAATGGCCTCGCACGCTCGTATGCTAGTCGTGTGTCTCACTCGGCCAAGTCACATGCCTGTGTGTTTGGCCGTGTGGACCTAAAATGTGCCTTAAACCACAAGTTTACCATTTCTTACTTGCTTGGGCATTAAGCAACTCAAAAATAATTTGTTTGATCCATTCAAATCACAATCAAACAAACTCAAAACATGCCAAAACAATCATCCCAGGTGCCTAACCAATTTACCCTCATTGGTAATACATTTATATAATCCAAACATATCATCAATGCATCATTCAAATCAAAATTTTAAACATGCCAAAATCCATCAATTTGGCCTAGCTCATATTTACCTAAAACATCAACTTTTATTCACATACACATAACAAGCATTGGTTTAAACCAACATGCCAAATTATGGTTTCAAACACAAACATACATTTATATACTTAAACCAACATTACACTTATAACTTCATTTACAATCCATCTACAAAATTACTACCAACTAGACATCCTAGGTACATGCCAACACAAAAAGATAAACGTTACCACATTTTAGATCGGGATCATTGCTGGATACTAAATCGATGATCAAAAGAGATGTACCTAACTTGCAAATGGGAAAAACAAAACTGTACGCTGAGTAAAACTCAGTGATATTTCTATAATTGAACATTTAACGACAAGAGAATACAAAATGCACAATTGAATTATAAACACATATTAATGTTTAAGATCACAACTACCATATGCCACCTTTTCATACATAATAGCATATCATTTCATACTATATTCAATTTACACATGCTGTCATATCTCATTTGTTTAAAAAATGTCCCAATTCACACACTTGCTTTACAAAAAGCTTTTCACATATCAAACCAGATTTGTTTATACAATGACATTATCTATTCAATATTCAATATATGAGTACATAACTCTTGCATCTCATTTAATTACAACATGTCTCTTTTTTTTTTTTTCATGTTTCAAATCACTATCTTATTTTCAATTCACATACAATATCATTCAATATCGATTACAGAACTTATTATTTGATAACCCCTATTAAGACGACTCGGAGTCGAACGGATACATAGATCCAACCAACACACCAGTTTGACACCCAGTGCCTCATCAGATAAATCTGAAGTAATAACTGCGCCCGACGCTGTATAAATTGACACATAGTGTCTCATCGGTTAAATCGAAGTAAATTGGCACCCAGTTCCTCATTGACTCGAAGTCGAAGAAATCCTTGAACTCTTCCTATCCTATGGCATGCAACTTAGCCTGATATAGTTAATAGGGTTCCAATTCACTTTCCAAATACAACCAATATCCAATTATCACATTTACACATATATTTATTTCAATTCAAATAGTCAATACATTCATAATTTATATATCAATTTAATCCATTTCAATCAATTATAATTTCAATTCAATATCAAAGTGCCAAAATACTCACCTCAACCACTTACCATATGCATTAAATCAAAATATAACAATTAGTAACTAGATTCGGATTATATATATACAAACCGTGGATTCCGAGCTATTCAACGTCGATTTTATCCTTCCCCTTTTTAGTTGAGGATTTCGGTACGACGTTAGCTACGAAATTAAAACAATTAAAATATATTAATTCAACACAATTCAATTTCACATTGACTATTTAAATTGTTACTCAATATTTGCTTAAATTCCAATTTAGTTCCTAGATCGAGACTAATTTTTATTCTTCACATTTAATCCTATATTTTTATACTAATTTCACTTTAAGCTAAATTTAACTCCTATTTCCAATTAAACCCTAAAATTTAAAATTTTCACAATTTAATTCCTATTACACAAAATTTACAATTTGTTCTACAATTTAATCATTTCCCATTTCTAGCTTAAAATCTATCAATTTAATCCCTAATACTAAAACTATACAACATTAACAACATTTAAAATCTTAATAATTGCTAAAATTTCAACATGGGTCAAGTAGTACTAAACACCAGGATTTCAAAAAATAAAAATTATAAAAATAGACTAATTTAACTATCCAATTTGATTTTGAACCTTAAAACCCTTAGATACCGTGCGTCGTTCCTTATTTTCTTTTATTTTGCATGTCTTTCTCTCCACCTTTTTCCACTTACTTTCATTTTATCACTTTTATTATTTCATTTATTATGTTTTTATCATATATTATATATTATAAAATATATGTTTAAATACTTTTAAATTTATTAACTATATATATATATATATATATATATAACCCATTTACCGTCCACTTAAAGAAACAAAGGTATAATTTCTTCTTTAGTCCCTTTAATTATTTTTAAATCAAAATTCAACTTCTACCTTATATGCGATTTAGTCTTTATACTTAATAACTTTTAATTTCAAGCAAATTCACTTAACCGGAATCTAATTAACTACACAACTAACTTCGTAAATATTTATTAAAAATATTTACTAGTCCAATTTACGGGAATGGAGTTCTAGAAATACACTTTCCGACAACCCGACTATAGGGCCGTTGCACACTCTAATTAGAGTAGAGGGTAAGCCAGTCAATTTCCCTTGACAACCTTACCATTATGACTAGACAACTATCATTTGTCACCCACATATCCTGCAATCAAGTCATATACGATCATATTGCTAGCCTAATATGGAACCAAGAAAATGACAAACTTGCCTATCAGAGAATGTTATATGACATGGATAGATCAAACTTATATATGCCTCTCCTAGCTCTTGGGGAGAGGATGGTCTTCTTCTTCTTCAATTTCTTTCTAAATCAACCTTCTCTCCCTATGACCCAAAACTACAATAGCTCAACAACTTTCTTTTATCTTCACAGTTTTTTGTTCAATAGGGTGAATCACTGTGATAAATAAGAGGTGGAAGAAATGGATTAGCATTATATTCAAGTTGTTCGACTCGATAAATAAATATTTGGATGTGACCTGAAAGGAAAAAATTAAATAGATTTAGAAAAAAAAAAGAATATAACAAAAGTAAGAAATTTAAAAATAAATAATAAATATAAATAATATCTAAATAAAAAAATAGATTAAACTAAAGTGGAAGATGAAACGAGTAAATCGATGGATATGATGGATAGATGGATAAGTGTCCAATTGAACCCTTTGAGATATAAATCTAAACAAACTCAATTAATGGCTCTAGTCAACCCTCCAAACAAAAATTCTTGGTAAATTGAAGGATGAAAAATGAATTCCCACAACTCTTTGAAGAAAATTGAGAAGAAAACTATTTCTAAAAATCACAACAAAGAAATCTAATGAACAATGAAGAAGTCTTTATATAAGCTAGTTAAGTACATCCAAATAAAATTTTAAAGTATACTGAAACTCTAATTAATCTAACTAAGAAGTAATTTAAACTAAATTTTCTTGTTTGACTAAGAAACAAAAACTCTTAAACAACTTAAAATACTTAAATAATATCCAAAATTCGGAATAAATAAATAATAAAATAATAAAACTTAATAAATACAATATTAGGCTCATTTATAATAAAAATTAAGCTTAAAAATCAACTGAAATGAATTAACTCGAATTAAAAGCTCGAAACTCATAATTTTTGTAGTAATCCCGTCTAGAAATTCTATTCATGTAGTTTTACTAAAATGGTCATAACTTGAGCTCCCGAACTTGAAATTGAGTGATTCAAAGTGCGTTTCGAAGATAAGAGATAGATCTTCGAACGTTATCAAGACATTTTAACCTAAAAATACTTGAATCCTATCTAAAAAATCGTCGTAAATATGCTAATTTTCCAAACTTAAAAATTGACAGTTTCAGTAAATAGAATTTAATAAATATCTCCCTATCCATGCATCACACTATCTCCACACCATTTGATACCTCCTTCCATTGACATTTTTACCATCTAACACATATATAGTTTGGTGAATTTTATATTTCTAAATTTTCTTTATATCCAAAATCTTGAACAAGGTGCATAACTGAAAATCATATTCAGCTTCTCTAGTTTGTAAATTGAAATGGCGATACAGTGATAAAGCCACCTCAAAAGGATGTAGCTAGCTGGTGGCTGGCTTTTGGTTAGTGTGGAGTATCTACTGCATTCGATACCTTGGAATTTGCTAGAGTTTGAGTGGTCACAACATTTGCAGGCTTTCCCAGAGCTTAATCAGCTAATCCCAATGTATTTCGTACGGGTGCTTTTGCTCACTTCTCAGTAAATTTTAGTCTCTGAAGACTGACTATATCACACTACTCATTACTCCTTAGTTACTGACACAAACCGAACAACACCAAAGTAATTACCAGCGAGTGAGTGATTAAACCAAGGTTTATTTGCTTGCCTAACTTCAAAATCTCTCTTTTCTGAACTATAATTTATCTTGACTGGTTGTTTGATTATTTTGTTGCATGAATTTCACCAGTTTGACAAAGAGGGTCGGTTTCGATTGTTTTACTCCATTCCCAATGCTTGGAAACTGATTGTTTGCACAAGTTGGCAAGTTGGTTGCCCTTTTGGTTAGGCTTCCATTGCCATTTGGTTATTGCCATCTACTAGCCTGGTCCTGGACCTGGTTAAGCCTAACCATCTGCTAGATGTTGTGAGCTAATCTGTCGAAACTTGAGAATTAAAAATATTTGGGGGCCGTGCAGTGTTGGTGTTAATAATCATGTAACCAAGTACTTTGTTGGCGAAGGAGCTAGCTGCCAAATGTTATTAAAACTTCACTTGAAAAGTTGAGACAAGATATGAGTGGAGAGGGTTTTGGGTCGAATCAAAACTATATATTTGATAGTGTGTTTATTTTACAACAGCAATGATTCATTGTAACTACCAAAGTAATGGTTCAAAATACTAAAGGATTTTAGCTCCATTTGTTTCCTGAAAAATTTGGTTGCATCTTAATGTTGGATTATTTTTGTTATTATTATTTCTTCTGAAATTCAAAACTGTCAGAGGATGAGAGCACTCACAATCTGTCACTATCAATGTCTCGTCCGACCAAACGTCACCTTAACCCTCAAGACCCCAACGCTAATGATATTTTCTCCAAATATTTTTTAATATCTTCAACCAGCCTTCATTTTTCTTGTCTACTTACGTGTCGTAGTCTTATTCGCCTAATAGATCTCGTATCTAACAGTCATGAGTCTACTCTACATGCTTGACCACCCGAGTATATGCGTCACTATCATCAAACGTCACACATTAAAAGTTCAAAAGAGACATTAAGCCATATACGCCAAGTTAAACAGGGATGCATTTATTTGTTTAAATGTACATATTGGAATGCTACCTTTTGGATTAAATATTCTAAAAATGGCAAAAATAAAAAATTACATGTTTAAGTCATTTTATCAAAAAAAGACGGTAATAGGTCGATTTTATAAAAACGCTTTTAACTGACGGTATTTTTAAGTGAAATGCAAAAAAGTGCGTCTACCTGTAAGAATTTTTCATGTGTAACGTTAAATTTATGGTTAGGGTTTTGTTTTTTAAATTAAAATTATGGTTTAGAATTTTTTGGATTTTAGGGTTTGGTATATATATTTTATAGTTTTTAAAATTTTTATATATAATTTTTATAATTTTTTGAGATGTAAAATTAGTGATTATTTAATTTGATTTTTAGAGGCATCGTATTTACACCAATCATATATTCTAATTATTCGAATTGTAAAATTCAATTCACATCATAATCGAAATTTGAACTACTCGGTTTGATTAAATATTCCAGTGCATTATTTTCGAACATTGATGTAGGTTTAAAAAATATATCTCGAGAATCCGGGATATGTGATGGTTGAGTGGCTAAAAGTTTGGGTTGAAATTCTTAGAGAGAAAGCGCTCTACGTAGGATGCTTTTTCAGTGCATGTTAGAGAAAAGCACTGAAATCCGCTTCAGTTGGATGTGTTTTTAGCTGACGTGGTAGGAAAACGTGTCTTCTGGAGGCGCTTTCAGTGCTTTCTTTGATATGCACTAAAAAATGTATCCTACATGGAGCACTTTCTTTCTAAGAATTTCAACTCCCACCAGCCTGGGAAAATTTTCTGAATCAATTGGCACTAATCCCTGGGTTTATAAAAGCAAGCTATTTTAGGGTTGATTGCCATAAGGCATTTACGAGCAAAGAAAATTGAAAGAAGATTAGAAGAAGAGAAGTTCGCAGATTAGGGAAATTTAGAGCTACCACTCAATTTGCATAAAGTAATAATTGTTTTTTGTTGTTCATATTTAATTACAACACTATTTCTTTGCATGATTTTTTTTTGTTTCAAACATGTGGAACTCGTTTATTTCGTTGAAAATGAGTGGAAAAATTAATGCAATTGTTTATTACGACAGTGAAGTGCGTTACACCGAGAGCAGGGTCATTTTTTATCAGAGAACACATCATAGTTAACTTTTAACAAAAATACAATTTTCAGAACTTCGGACAAGAATTAGGCAAAAAATTGTTGGATCCAACCAGATGAGAGCATCGTCCCTTAAATATCGATTTTGTGCTTCGGTCGACCCCGTCAGATATAACACTTTTAATATCAGAGGTGCGAGGGGGTTGGAGGCGATGGTGCAGACGCATATTGGCATTGGATTGCCATTTCTCGAGTTATATGCGGAGTTTGTAAGGATAGATGAAGGCCCTCGGAGGTTGATATATGTTCCTATTTGAGAGCCTAGAATAGAAGAACAAGCCGAGAGTCCAACGACACAATTGTGTGGTGGGTTCATCGCTTTGTTAGAAAGTTCCAATTATGATATCCTAAAATCATCAATGGGAAGACACTCATCTGTTTCGGTTCTAGATGTCAACAATGGCAGGGGGAACACAAAATTTTAGACTCTTGTATGACACTCAATTGGTGGTTTTGATTTGAAATTCAATCAACTGATGTTCAACGCTGGGAACACTTACAGAAGAATGACATCAAGTTCTAACTGTTGACAATCAACACCTAATTTTGGCTGTTTCGATAACTACACAAGAAGGGGTGATGTACTCCTTACGACTTCCACCGTTGAGGGGACATCCAACCCTGGAAATATTAGTGGGGTTGAGAATAAAGAGGGAACTGAATCCGATACTGATCCAATCCAGGAGCCCAGTGTCGATGAATCAGAAATTGTATTATTATTTTGACCGGAGTTGGTTCCAACTGAGCCAGAAGATGAAGGTTTAGACGGTGAACGTCTAGCCAAAGATGTTAAAGAAGATCCACAGTTTAGGCGCCTCATCTCCAGTCCACATGCATAATGTTGACCTATCAACAGAAAATGTGTTGGAGTTTGTAAAGCTATCACACAGACGACTGGGCTATGTGAGTTCTTCGTTGGATTCGGGTGATTTAAAAGTGGGGAAAATTTTTCCTCTAAATATGGTTTTGTTGCTACAATGAAGTAATACAACATCAAGAACGAGGTAAACTTTCACGTTGTTAAGTCTCGATTTGACAAGTTCGAGGTGAAGTACGCAATGCGAGAAACAGATGTGTATAAAAAATCATGACTTTTGTTAAGAAGAAGATTGGTTGTGAACCATAAAAAATATACCACTCTACATATGTGTGTTGTCGCAGGTACTACATCAAGACTATTTTCTATTAAAATAATCGATGAACTGCTTACTTTAACGCATTCGTGTTTTTGCAGGTATTTCACGGGATCATCCAAAATTGGATTTGGATATGATCGCAAACATAATACTACCTATGGTCAAAATGAGTCCCAGGGTTTTTATGCTAGTTTTAATTATAAATGTTCGTAGCCAGTTTGACTACATATTGTCATACCACAGGACGTGGATCACAAAGCAGAAGGCATTGAAGAAGATGTATAATAGATGGGACACGTCGTACAATGATTTATGACAGTGGTGTCATATATTAAAGAGGTAAGTTCCAGATTGCATAGTTGATATGGAAACAGGGCTTACATACTACAACGATCAGTTACTCCATGGATGTCAAGTGTTCTATAATTTGTTCTGGACTTTCAAGCAATATCGACAGGCATTCTAGTACTACAAGCCACTGGTACAAATCGACGATACCTTTATGTACAAGAGATACACCCATTGGTTGTTGTTGGCTGTGGCACAGGACAACAATCGAAAAATCCTACTGATTGTCTTTGTAATAATGCCGAGAGAGTCAGTATATAATTGAGATTTCTTCCAATCTAGGTTGAGTAGGTATGTTTTCCCACAACCTGATATATGTGTAAGCTTCAACAGATGGCCTAGAATATTGGCCGCAATTGAATGGCATGGAAGCCTTTAGGACTGCACACACCGTAGGTATTGTCTAAGACATGTTGTGGCAAACTACCACAAATAATATAATTCTACAGCTCAGCGTGCATAAGTGATCAACATGGGTATGTATTTGCCACTATATTAACTGTTTGATAATTAATTGGTCAATAGATGTTGTAATTAATTGATAAACTATTTACTTTCATCGATATGGTACGAGCACGTTCGACACCATTTTTGTTAAATGTTAGAAAACTTGCTAGTCATTAATGATATGGTGTGAGCTATGTCGTTAATGATATGTGTGTGAGTTATCTATGTAACATACCCTTTGATCAGTGGACATAATCGTATGATGGAGGTCTACGATATGGGCACATAACAACAAACCTGACAGAATGCATCAATTCCGTAATGAAGGGAACACGTCATTTTTCAATAACCTTGATTATTAAAGAAACATATTTCTATTTGGCTAAACTGTTTCCAAAACGAATGGCTAAATATGTCAGACAGATGCAGGACGACCACGTTTGGAGTGATGACATACTAAAAGAAATTAGGAAGGTTACAACATGAGCAAATTGTATGCATCCAATGTGTTACTCATGCGAAGACCTGTGGTTTTAGGTTACGGAGTTTGATAAACTGACCAAGGTATTGTCGGGGGAGCATATCAGGTAGACTTGAGACAACGAACTTGAGATTGTAGGAGATTTGATGCACTTCATTTTCCATGTGCTGATGCAATTACAGCACGTAGCAATCTACGTTTGGATCACATGAGCTTTGTGGAATAAATTATACAAACTAAAACACATGTATAATGTGTGGAGAAACGTATTCTCACCTGTCCCAGATAAACATATGTGGCTGCTTGTATCGACTGCTTTATTCAATGTTTTATCCGATAGATCATTGCATCGCAAACCAAAAGGTCGACCGACATCGACTCGGATACGCGATAACATAGACATTCAAGAGAAGTTAGACCAACTGAGGTTATGCGAGTGATGTAGGAACCTGGGGTATACAATGTCGTCATATCCACATCGATAGGATGATATAAGGACAACACCTCATTAACAAATTTATTAATTTTTAACCTATTTATTAACTTATTAACTGTAATCTATTTCTTGTTTTTTTCATTCCTAGACATATTTTGTTGTAATTTGTAAGCACATATTTTTAATACAACTTTGTTCCATTATTCTTGTACATACTTGATTTAATAATATGAAATGACAACGATTACTAATTTTGATACAAAATGATATTTATTTAAAACCATAAGGATTTACAACATCAATACAATAAAAACATTGCATATTTATTTAAAAATTTTACATGACATGTACAAAAATAAAATAAATCAATCCAATCCCCGGTTAGAATGTGTGCCACATCGTTGTGGTTGACGGTTGTGAATTAGATTCCTTCTTAGTTCAACCTCTGGTATAAGTTATGGTCTCCACCTCTTATCTTCTTCACCTTCGTCCATAGTTGATTGCGATTGGTTGCTCCTCGATTGCCATCGTGTATCCTCCGGTCTAGAAATAGGTGGTTGCAAAAATGGTCCACCTTGGTAGAATAGTACCCCGGAGGTGTTTGCGACACCATCGATGTAACGATATAACTATATTGTGTCCCATACACTGGTGCATAGTGATCGGACTCCCAGTCGGTGTGCCAAATATAGATGACCTATACGTTGTCATTGGCATCGTGGTCATAAAAAACATCGATGGCAATTTTGTGTCATATGTCGGGGATGAAGGTCTATAAGTAAAACCTAACATCAAAGTAAAAGCAATAAAATGTGGTGTGGTTCTTGTGTAAGAAAAAATGGGTTAGTATAAACACTAATATAAGTCGAGTCATACTAACCAGGGGGTGGTATGACCATCGGTGTCGGTTCTTGAGTTCGTGTAGATGATGAACCAGCTTCATCAGCTTCATTGTGACCTCCTCGCCTTGGATTCCTAAGTGTCTATCGTGGCCTCCTTGTATATGGTGGCCTGCCCTTTACCTCTTTACGTAGTAGATATGGCTTGCCATGGACCCTAAACCATTGCATATACTCCAGATAGCAGGCTAACTTGGAGTAACAATGGACTCGTTAGTAGGTAAAAACTCGTACTTATTGTTCTACATGTTGATAAATTGGGCATGAAATGTAGTCTAATTTTCATCCGTCTTCCCCCGCAAGTTGACCGGATGCAGATCATCGAGGTCTTAGGGTGCCATTAAAATCGATTGCCTAAACCCAAATTTCCACAACACTCTATCCGACTTGTGCATCTCCACAATAGCTTACACTACCAATGGCACATTCATGTGCCAAATGTTGGGATTGACCAAGAATTTCGACAGGATGTATTCTTGAATTGTCAGATCGGAGTAAGGCGTCCAGTCAAACTATATTAAAATAATAAACATTTTAGTTATATATATACTACTAATTTTTAAATGAACTACGTTTATATTATATAGTTCAAAATTAAAAAAAAATACATACCTTTGCTTCTAATCGTTGGTCTAATAGAAGTCGCATTTCTCGAAGCTTGTTAGGTAGTCCCACGTAACTTGGCCCATGGTTCCACCTATGGAAATAATATGTTAACACAACAATTTAAACTTTAAATAATATTTATTATGGTAAATATATTAACTAATGAATTTTACCTTGTTACGAGTGAGAATGTATAAGGGTAGTCCGCTCGAGGACGTAAAAATAGTAGCCGGTACAGTGCCCATGATTGTAGTAAAAGCATGCAACCACCAATTTTGATTTTATGTGGTTCAGTTGCCTGAAACATTTCTTGGTACAACGTCGCCAATACGACTGACCCCTAGCTGAGTTCGCCCGCTTCTCTAAAGTTGGCGAGTTTTAGAAACCACCTTAAACGAATGGGATTTCATGACTTATAAGGCATTAGGAGAGCGCCCAATAATCATAAGGATGTACGCCTGAGTATGTTGTTCTCTTTGGACTTTAGTCGAATCTTCATTGAGCCCACCGAAATTTCTTCTTAGTCAATGCATATCTATCTGGGCTCCAAAAATGGTTTTTGAAACCTGCCCCAAAAGTTGTTCGCATACGTCTCTCCAATCGGCTGCATGAACTGACCCAGTCACTACTGACCCATCCATCAATAATCGAATTGTAACTGCACGTCCTCCAGAGTGATAGCGCACTCGTCGCATGGAAGGTGGAATGTGTGCGTCTTGAGTCTCCACCTTTCCACCAATACGCTTATAAGTGTGTGGTCCAATTTACACCCTCGACCAATAAGGTCTACGTGCAAAAATCTGGCATCTCTTAAGTACGGTTCAATTAAGGGTGATGGAGGAGCGGATAAATTAGGAATATAAGTCTCCAAAATTCGATCTTCTGCCTATATATAAAAAAAATACAAAATATTAAATTCCAATATAACAATAAAATATTTAAATTAAAGTACATTAAATATAATAAAAAAATTCTTACTATTTGCAATTGATTGACGGAAATGTGCTTCTCATCCAAACAGATTAGAGATGGTGTCATTGTTAAATTAGGAAAACACGAAATAAATTGTAATATAAAAAAATATTTTACGAAAAACTTAGGACAATTTATTTTAAAAAATTGAGTTGGGAGAGAAATAATTTTTTAGTGAGAAATTATGAGGGAACTAAGAGAAATTTAAGTGAGATTTGAGAGAGATTTGAGAATGTGAGAGAGAGTTTAGATTGAATTGAATAGAAAAATAAATTGGGGGTATATAAAAATGGAAATTGACAGTTGTGGGGGTCGGGAGTCGTTGGTGCCAATGGTTAATTAAATAGCCGTTGAGGTGTTGACCGTTTGGGAAAAGCGCTTCTAACTGGAAGTGTTTTCAACTTATGTGGCGAAAGCACTTCCAGCTAGAAGTGTTGTCTTGGACGTACGTTGAAAACACTTCCACATAGATACGTTTTTATGCATTTCACCTGAAAACACTGTCAGGTGGAAGCGTTTTCATAAAATCGGCCTATTTCCCTCATTTTTCAAGAAAATGTACTAAACATGTATTTTTTTTTAATTTCTGGCATTTTTTTTTATCATTTAGTCACATTTTGAAATATACATTTTATAATTTTACATTATGGTGATTCATTACTAAATATAAGATATTAAATTGAATTTAAATTTTAGGATAAAATTATTCTTAATTTTAGATCAATAATAAAGAAATTTGCAAATTCAATACCTAAATTTTTTCAAATTTTATACAAATTTCGATCGGGATACCTGAAATGGATGATAGATTGTCGTCCAATTATTCAAATTTTATTTTATATTTTGTTAATATTTATTTAGCAATTTAAATTAGATATATACACAAATTTGTATAAACCCTTAAAAATATTTTCTATCCAAACAATAAATATAAGAGTTAATATACTATTTGCCCTCAAAGTTGCATCCAATTGTCATTTTGATATTTTTATTTTTTATCAGTTTGATACCTGAAGATTCTATTATCAGATTGTACCCATCTGTTAATGTTGTTAAAGAAGGGAAAAATAAAAAATAGCAAAAAAAAGTCTAAAAATTTATAAAAATCAGAAAAACATATAATTATATAATAATCTAAAAATTAAAATAAATATTAATTTTATTTTTAAAATACATAAAACACAAAAAAGAGAAAATACAAAAAAATTGTAAAAAAAGAAAATTCTCAAAAAAAATTTGGAAAAATATATATGGAAAGTTATATAAAATTTCAAAATCTTTTTATATGGAAATATTTTAGTTTATTTTTTATTTTACATGGAAATTATTAAATTCAAAATCTTTTAAGAATATATTACACTATGCGTAGAGTGAAAAAGTTGTTTTCAATATTTTAAAGCTTTCTATATTTTTCTGACTTTATAAAATGTTTATGAGACTTTTCGAATTTTTTTTGACAATTTATGTATTTTGGATTTTATTTAGTTTTATGCATTTTAGAAAAAAGTATAATTAATTTCTAGAAATTTTATATAAATCTCCATATATTTTTCTAAATTGTTAACATTTTTAAAGAATTTTTGAATTCATTTGAAAAAATTTTTATTTCTTTTTTATGTTTTATGAATTTAAAAAATAAAAGAAAAATTTTAATTTCTGAGTTTTTAAAAAAATATAATTCTATATATTTTCTGATTTTTATAAACATTTTAGATTTTTTATTTTTTCGTTTTTCCTTTTTTTTATGACGTGAATGGTTAGGACAAATTGATAAGGGATTAAAATTGTAGATACTAAATTAATATAAAAATTATTTAAATATTAAAATAATAATTGAGTGCAACTTTTGGTGGCAAATAATACATTAACCTTATATATAAATATGGATATGAAACAATTAGATTAAAAGGCGTGATTTTTGTTTTCTGCCCTTATTAGTACAAAATAATCCAATATTACTTTGGTTGAAAAAAAAAAAAACATCATAGAGTGAGCCATTTGGAGTAAAACTGAATAATTTGAGAAAATTTTAATTTTACTCAATTTGACAATTCATGTACCATGTATTATTCATTTTATTGTATTTAAAGTATTCATTTATTTATATCAACACTAAAATATTAACTTGTCGGTATCATACATAAAATTGAACAAAAAGTATAATATATAAAAAACTCCCTCATATCATATTGGTTTTATTATTTGTAGCATATAATATTTTGCATCAAATTTATCTATGACTTTTCAGTGATAATTCAATTATGTTTCACTTGTTTGCTGTGTTGCTATCAACAACCCATGCAGTTGTTAGAGTAATACCAGTATTACAGTTCAGTAGTTGACGTTAGTTAAAGCAGTTATTAAGAGCAGTTATTAGGGTTGTTAAACTGCTTTCTGTTACATCGTTATTCAGCTTGCATGTAAGCCTGCAAGTATTCTCTATATAAAGCATGCACATTCTCAGAAATAAAGAAGATGATTTCTCATGAATTAATATCAGTCGTGTTCTTTAGCTATTCTTAACATGGTATCAGAGGTCCATTTCAGCCTGGGTTGATTGCTCATACATTCTGTTGCTCCTGCAATGTCGACTGTTTCACAAGATGATGTTGTTGATAATCGTTTCTTTTCTACCAAGAAGATCAGCATTCTTCTTGATGATAGTAATTATGGCGACAACAGGTTCTTCTTTCTATCAAGACCTTTAAACTTCAGAAATACATTGATCCACGGTTGGTTTCTCCTCCGCAGTTTGTTCTTGATGACGCTGGTGTCTCGCAAGAAAGCCCTGAATTTGTTTGTTTTGAACAGCAGACAGTGCTCTCGCTTCTTGGTTATTATCCTCGGTGAGTTCCTCAGTTCTTCCACATCTTATTGGTTTGGATACAAGTTGTCAGATATAGAATGCTCTTGTTAACCTGTTTGGCAGTAAGACTACATCTCAGTTGATGTTTTATAGACGAGTGTTGCACTCTCAACGAAAGGCTGACCTTTCCATGAAGGATTTCTTGATGAAAATCAAAGGCTATTGTGACAGCCTTGCTAATTGTGGAGAAGTTATCGCAAACGTGAACATGTTACAGCCATCCTTAATGGTTTATCGTCTGAATATGAATCCATTCTCACAATCATCACTGCCAGTGTAGTCCCTTATACTGTTCAGGGGGTTACCACTATGTTTCTTGGTGCCGAATCTCGGCAACAACTCAATGTTCTTGATGTTCCTAGATCTGTAAACATGGTTACCCATCAACCTAATAGTTCTGAAAGCAACAGTCCCTCTACACCATCGTACCAGCCCTCTTCAGGCAGTCGAGGTCGTGGACACGATCACTATTCTAACTCTCGGTACCAGTGTCAACTATGTGGGAAGGCTGGTCATCGGTTGATAGGTGCTACTATTGGTTTGACACCAATTACAAGAGCACAGGCTATAGGCCCCCTCCGTCTCCTCAAGCCAATGTCTGCATGGCCAGCAATGGTCCTTTTGCAAATCCATGGGCGTCGCCTTCACTGCCCGTTGTTCATCCCTATGCTCAACAGAATTGGTTTGCTCCTTCAATACACTCTTATCCTTGGTCTAATCCTTTTAATGTGTCACCTGGCAGTGCAATTGGCTTAGGGCCATCGTCCTCTCATTCACAAGCTCTCCCACAAGCTTTCTATGCAACTCCTGATACTGTTGGAGATAACACGTGGTATCCAGATTCAGGAGTATCACATCACCTCACTCACACTTCAACTTTCGTATCTAACAGTACTCCATACACTGGTTCAGGTAAAGTGTATATGGGCAATGGTAATGCCCTTCCTATTTGATCAACTGGACAGTCGTCTCTTCTTATTCGATCTCGTCCTTTGTTCTTGAAGTCTCTACTATTTGTACCGGGGATAGCCAAGAATTTACTATCTGTGTCCAAGTTTACAAAAGATAATAAAGTAATGTTTGAGTTTCTTCCTCAACAGTGCCGAGTTCGGGACCTTCAAACCAATGAGGTTTTGCTTCAGGCTCTGTGCATAATGGTCTATACAAGCTTGATCTGTCTGCTCCATCCGACGTACCTGACAAGTTCCCTTCAGCTCACTACCTTACTGCTGTTGCATCTCTTCCTCTTAGTCTTGGCACTCTCGACTTGGACATCCCGGTCTGGCTACACTTAAGAAGGCATTGCACCATTGTAATATAAACTTTTCTTCCTTTACAACCTCCCTTGATTGTGTTGCCTGTCATTTAGGAAAGGAATGTAAATTGCCATTTACTAAGTCTTTGACTGTTTACAAAAAACCCTTACAACTTGTAGTTGCTGATGTTTGGGGCCCATCTCTTCTAATGGCTATAGATATTTTGTTGCCTTTATTGAGGCCTTGACAAGATATACATGGGTCTATTTCTTGAAGAGAAAATCGGATGTGGCTCATAGTTTTCCAATATTTCATAAACAAGTAGAGCGGATACTTGGGTGTAAGTTGCTTGCTCTCCAAACTGATGGGGGAGGGGAGTTTCAAGCACTTCGACCTTATTTAGCTCAGCAAGGCATTCAACATAGAATCACTTGTCCGTATACCTCGGAGTAGAATGGGTTAGTTGAAAGAAAGCACAGGCAGGTCGTGGAGACGGGTTTGCCCATGCTTGCTCATGCTCATATGCCCTTACACTATTGGTATGATGCGTTCACCGGTGCTATCTATCTCATAAATAGGTTACCCTCATCGTCTATAGCTAATGTATCACCTTATGAAAAGCTGTTTCACACTCAACCAAATTATCTTTTTCTTCGCGTCTTTGGGTGTCTCTGTTTCCCAAACCTCAGACCTTATAACACCCACAAGCTCCAGTTTCGCTCCATGCCATGCACTTTTCTAGGTTACACACCTTCCCATAGAGGCTATAGGTGTCAAAGTGTTAATGGAAAAATATATTCCTCACGTCATGTCACTTTTATTGAGTCTATTTTTCCTTTCAAGTCAGATCCCACTAAGTCCAGCACCACTACAAATCCCACTAAGTCCAGCTCAAAATTACTCATTATGAACCCTACCACTTTACCTACATCCACTACAAATCATAATAGCCTACCTAGACCTCTCGTACCCTCCAACTCACCTACATCCTTGGGTCACTCCTCTAACATTACACCTATGTCAGATCACGTTCCCCTACCCACCCCCAATATGACATCACCTTCATCTATTGTCCCTCCTGCCCCTAATCCCTAGTCAACTACTCTCCAAGTTACATCCCAACCCAACTCTCATGCTATGGTTACCCGTAGCAAAGCTGGTATTTTTAAACCAAAGGCATACCTGACTACTACAGGAGCACAAGACATCCCTGTTGATATTCATGATGCTATGAAAAGTGAAGATTGGCAAATAGCTGTACACAGTGAACTCCAAGCTCTACTTAGGAACAATACCTGGAGTCTCTGCCCTCTCCCTCCTAACCGACGAGCCATTGGGTGTAAATGGCTATTCAAAGTAAAAAGGAAGGCAGATGGCACTGTAGATAGATACAAGGCTCGACTAGTGGCCAAGGGATTCTCGCAACATACAGGACTTGATTTTCGTGACACATTTAGTCCGATTGTTCGAGCAGCAACCATTCGAGTTGTGCTATCTGTTGCTGTTATGAAGGGCTGGTCTTTGTGACAAATTGATGTCAACAACGCATTCCTTAATGGCGAGCTGACAGAAGAAATCTATATGGAGCAACCACCTGGTTTTGAAGTTTCAAGTGCTAGTGGTCAGCAACTTGTGTGCAAGCTTAACAAAGCGCTCTATGGCTTGCGTCAAGCACCCCGAGCTTGGTTCCACACACTCAATCAGTATCTGATCACTTGTTTAAATTTTCATGCGTCTAAGGCAGATCCCTCACTATTCATTCACACAACGTCAGAGAGTATCACTCTACTCATGGTCTATGTCGACGATATGGTGATAACGGGCAGCTCGAATGTTGAGATAAGTCACCTGGTTCAACAGCTTCACAGAAAGTTTGCCCTCAAAGACATGGGGAGCCTAAACTTCTTGTTGGGCATTGAAGTGCAACATACCCCTCTTGGATTATTTCTAAGTCAGAAAAAATATGTGTTGGACATTCTTGCCAAAATTGGAATGGAATGAGCTTCAGCTACTCCAACGCCTATGGTCAACACACCCAAACTCATTGCGTTTGTTGGCAATCCTCCATTTCCTGATGTTCATTTGTATCGAAGTGTAGTAGGAATGCTACAATACCTGTGTATTACTCGTCCTGAGCTATCTTTTTGTGTTAACAAATTGAGCCAGTTCATGAATCTTCCAAGTGATTTGCATTGGTGAGCAGTTAAACGAGTTCTGAGGTATCTTGTTGGCACATTGGATCATGGGTTGTGCTTTACCAAAGGACAAGCTGAGCTAGTTTGCTATTCAGATGCTGATTGGGCATCCTCTGTTGATGATCGACGTTCCACAACAGGGTATGTTGTATTCCTAGGCTCCAACCCTGTTGCCTGGTGTTCAAAGAAACAAAGTGTTGTATCCAGATCCTCCTCTGAAGTAGAATATCGAAGCCCGCAAATTGTGTCTCGGAGCTTATCTGGGTTAAGCAACTATTGGATGAAGTTGGAATGACAGGCTGCTCAACGCCCGTAATCTGGTGTGATAATTCGTCCACGGTCTCCATAGCAGAAAACCCTACGCATCATGCTCGGATGAAACATGTAGAAATTGATCATCATTTCATTCGTGAGTAAATTTTAGCTGGAACTTTACAAGTGAACTTTGTTCCTTCCTCGGGACAAATTGCTGACGTTCTTACCAAACCAATTACACCCAAGTTGTTTGAGTTATTTCGACAGGCTCTTAGGGTTCTTCCAAAAAGTTCAAACATCAAAACAGCAAGGGGAATGTTAGAGTAATACCAGTATTACAGTTCAGTAGTTGACGTTAGTTAAAGTAGTTATTAAGAGCAGTTATTAGAGTTGTTAAACTGCTTTCTGTTACATCGTTATTCAGCTTGCATGTAAGCCTGCATGTATTCTCTATATAAAGCATGCACATCCTCAGAAATAAAGAAGATGATTTCTCATGAATTAATATCAGTTGTGTTCTTTAGCTTATTCTTAACAGCAGTGAGATGTTGAAAAGATTTCATCATCAGCCCCAATCGTAACTGGGTTTTTTAAAGTGAGAAATAAAATATTTCAAAAGGTGAATCAAAGAATTAGAAACCGAACAAATTAACTTTTACACACCATTGGGTCATAAACTTAACAAATAAAAGTTATCATCGCATATTGGTTGAACGAGGGATTAACAAATAAACAAAAAACTATTAGTATTTATTTAAGGACATTGCATTTTTTATTATATATATATATATATATATATATATATTAATTTTAGTTTCATTTCTCTTATTAAAAGCAACCAATTCCTTTAAAACAATCAATTCGCAAACCATATAAATAAATCTTCGTATTTAAGTTTAGTGATGGTTGAATTGAATTAATATGATCCTTAAAAAATTAAATTGAGATTAAAAAATTTATTTTAGATAATCAAACATTTTGTTAATTAAACATATAAATATTTTGTTTTAGCTAAATAAATCATACAATGTAATCCACATTCCATCCGTAATCTTACATTCCTGTAATCCTATTATATAATGTAATCTAAAATTTGGCATTACTATCTATTTATATTTACACTATATATCATTAAATTAAAAATAAAATTATAAAATACTATATAATTTAAATTTTATATAATATTTTATAAAAATTACTTAAATTTTTTTAAACCACCCACGAAACTATCCAACTTCTCATCAAAAATCTATTATCTTGTATACTATGATTAGTGTTTTCAAATATTAAATTTATATATAAAATATAATAACTCATTTTTCAAATTGGTGTCGAAATGACAGTTTCAAAACTAAATTTCGATATTCGAGTTTGTAAATATTATTATTTAATATTTACGACGTTAGTATAAAGGTTAATTATTTGGTCCATTAATCTTATTAAATGAATAGTTAATTAAGGTACAATGACTAAATTGTAAAAGTTAATCGTTATGGATTTTAATTAGCTAAAGGACCAATTGAGCAATTGGACCCTTTTGACAATTTTATTCCACAAAATTTGTTAATTATATTAAACCTTAATTAATTAAAGGTTATTTAAATTAATTAAGATTAATTAAATATTAATTTAAGTATAAAAGACAAAAGTTAAAATGAAAAATTAACATTTCATGCTCATCTTCTTCAACCTCACGAACAAAAGAAAGGAAATAATATTTTGGAAGCTCAAACTTTCGGCTCAATTTAGTCATTTTATTGTAATTTTATGTTTTTGAGGTCCTAAGAGCTTGATTTAGTTAGCCCATATACCAATTTGTAAAACTATTAAAGTTTTCAAAAGTTTCCATTATATATTTCTTGAAGATTTTGGTACTAAATTATTAGATTTTAAGCTTAGAAGTGAAAAATGACTAGTTTGTAAAGTTTAATTGATAGTTTTTGAACATAGGGACAAAAGTGTATAAATTTCGAAATTGGTATAATATTTTTGTTATTTTTTTTATAATAGAGGGTTATAGAAGGATGTAATTAAGATTGATTTCAAAATCAAAACTCAAATTTAAAAGTTATGGCAATTTCGGTTTTAGCGACTAAATTGAATAAACTGCAAAAATGTTAGGGGCATTCGAATAATGAAATTGAATTGATGCATGCATAAAATAAGATGATATAAGATATGTGAAATTGATAAATTGAATTGAGTTATTATATGGATCGAGATTTGAACCAAACCGAGGATAATCGGGGAAAAGACAAAATTACCAATTAGTTCTTGCAATTCAACTTATATGTTGATTTAATCAGGTAAATTCATATAGTGTGTTTTGTTTAAATTGTTTTGCATTAAAAATTATGAATATATATATATATATATTTAATTGAAATTTTATTTTTATAATTTAGTACAAAAGGTAAGATTTGGACTAAATTGTAAACAAATGAATATGAACTAATATGGTGTGTATCAACCTGTTTTCAGTAGTGTCAGAAATAGTAGTTTTAGGACCACAATTCCAACGTGTGAGTCTGTAAATATTATTTATTTAATATTTACGAGGTCATTAAAGTGTTGTGTTAAAGTTTGACCCTTAATTTTGACGTTTGGATAGTTAATTAAAGAAAAATGACTAAATCATAAAGATTATAAAAGTTAAATGCTATTAGTTTTTATAGGTCAAATGGGTTGGAAAACATAATTTAATGGATTTAAATGGTAATTAAACCTTTCTTGAAGTTAGTGGCCGGTTATTTGTTTATTATGTTTAATTAATTAATATTTTATGATTATATATATATATATATATAAATAATGTTAATGTAATAATAACAATAAAACATTAAGAAACCAATATCATCTTCCCCATTCATTTTTCGTTTCCAACCTAAACACCATTATAGTAGCTACAGGAGCTTCGACCTTGCATGTAAGTCCATTTTCACCCGTTTTTCATGAATTTTATGTTTTTGAGATCATTGTAGGTTTAATCTAGCTAGCCCAAGGACTATTTTGAAATACTGTTAAAGTTTTTGAAAAATTTCCATTGATTTTCTTAAACATTTTTAGTTGTTAATTGTTTAGCTTGATTCTTGATCATGAATTTGGACTATTTTGTAAAGTGATTTTGATTAGTTTTTAGTTTAGGGACAAATGATAAAATGTTAAAATTGGCTTGGTTTTCTTGTGAAATTTTTGTGCTAGAGGGCTGATTAAGGATGGATATGAATTCGACACCATGGGTTAATGATTAATTGTGAAAATAAGCTTGTTTTGATTTTAGGGACTAAATTAAAGAAATTGTAAAAATTTAGGGAAATTATGAAAAATATTATTAGGTCATATGCATTAAATTAAATGTTATAATGTAATTGAGACTGACACATTGAAATAAAATTACTGTATAGATCAATAACCGATAGATAATCGTGGAAAATAGAAAATTGTTGACTAGTCCCTGATATTGCTATCTCTGTTGTTTGGCCCTAGTAAGTTCTTACTATATTATTTAGTGTATTTTGATAATGTTATTATTGAAATTCTATATTTTTCGTGACATTGAATGTAAACTTAAATGTTACGATTGAATTGGTGAAAAAATGAATTGATTTGGAAAGTGTTATACAGTTACATGTATTAAGCCTAGATAAACATATGATAGGATACAATTGACATGCTAATAGGTTATTTTATGCGTTGTACGCGATTGACTTGTGATGAGATGATGAGACATGACATGTTATTATACACGGAGTATACTGGAATATAACATTTTTTGCGAATTACTGAGTTATATTTACAGTGATCTTGGCGTGTTTTTGGGGCAGATGTAAAGTCTACGGGCTGGGCACTTGGTGCCCAGGCATGTTTATGGAGGGATGTTAGCCTACGGGCTAAGCACTTCGTGCCCAGGTGTGTTCTTGGTTGGATTAGCTCGGTTGAGCATTCTGGCGTGTCTTGGGTGGATACCTGCGTATCCATATTTGTTATATCCATTCATCGGGTAGAATCATGTTTGTAAAATGAAATATTGACTTGTATTGAGGCTTGTGATAATGTCTTGATGATGACTTGAAAATATATGCTTATGGTTATGGATGATATGTAGTGACTTGATATGGAATGATCTTATTTAACTTGAATGGTTATTTGAATTGTGTACTATGAACTCACCTCTTGATACGATTGTGATTACAGGATTGTGTTTTAGATAGTGATTTGTTAAATTATAAATGTGATCATAAGGTATGTTATTTTGTTTCCGACCTATGAACTTATAGAGCTCAATTGAAGCTTACTCGTGTCGTTTTCCTATTTCCTTGTAGATATCATTTAACGAAACTGGACGATTGGATCAACTTGAAGATCACGTTATCCAACTATCTTTCGGTAGACTTTGAAAACATTTTATTTTGGTTATTTGGCATGTAATAGGTGCTAATTTGTATATAAGTGTTTGATGTAATTAAAGTGTGTTTTGAGATTTCATAGTCATATGGACTTGTTAATATAATGATGTGGTTGATCATAATTGATTTGGTATGTGATGATATAATGGTTGGAATTGTTTTGAAAGGTTAATTGCATGGTAGATAGAATGGTTGAGTGTCAAATATATATATTTGGTCATTGGTTACTTGGTTAATGGTAATAATTATGGTATTATACTTTGATTGTTAATTTGGAAATGTTCTAGTTGATTAAGTGAATTGGTATATGTTGTCAAGTGCATACCTAGATATACATTGGTATATAGCTTGTTAGTTGTTAGAAGAATTGATGGCATTTGACATTTTGTATGGCATTTTTTAGGTAAGCTTGAGTTTGTTAGGAAATGAAATTGAACCTTTATGTTAGCTCGGAAGGACCAACTCGAGAACACCGATAGAGAAGTTGAATTAGCCTTTGAGATGTTGTGGTGGAAGCAATAAAAATTGTGCAACAAAGAACATAAGGATTTATAGTGGTTCGGCCCCAATTGCCTACTCCACTACCTTAGCTTACCACAACTAGGGATTTTTCCAAATTCACTAATTGAGCAACCTTTGAGGATAAGGTTTAACTTTACAATCTTACTTAAGATTTATACCCCAAAATCTTAAGATACAACTCCCTTATGGTTTCTACCCAAACCTTAAAAGTTAACCCTCTCTCAAAGAGAAACAAATAAGCAAACAAAGAAACAATCCTTACAAGATCAGGATGTTTTCCAATTAAGCACAAATACAAAGAAGAACAATTGAGCTAAATGAATACAATGAAAGCTCAAAAGTGTTTACAAGAAAAAGGTATGAAAGAATTAAGCTCTAGGTTGTTTTGATTTATCTTTAAGCTTTTCACATTGCTCTTATTGTTGCTAAACCTTTGGAAGATGATATTTATACCCTCTAATTGATTTCCAACCATTGTGATTGTTGTAGAAGTGAATATAGCCGTTGGAGATGAAATACCATGTCATTAACTTCACCTGCAGCAACGAGTATTGATAACTATTAAAAGGGTATCGATGTTTTTATCATTAATACTAATTTTAGTGACTGTTGGAGCAGGAATATCGATACTTGAGGGATTTATCGATACCGGATCGATACCTAGCAAAGGTTACAAATTCCAGAATGTCAATTTGGTATCGATTAATAGAGGGATATCGATATCTTATAGAATATCGATACTTAGAAAAAAATCGATACTTTTTGTCTTGGAGCATGATGTGTCTCTAACTAACTATGATCACAATAAAGGCAAGCGCACCTATTGTTTAATAGTATAGTTATGGTAAGACCGGAAATATCGTATCCACAAGGATCAAGAGTACTAGTAATTACTATCTTCTTATTATCTAGACTAAAAATTGGAGTGATTTCTTTTAAACTAAGATTAATTAAAAACACGACAAAGAATGAATTGGGAAAATACTTTTTAGATAACTTTATGAGATAGGCAATACCCAAGGAAGAATCTACATAGACTTCACTTATTACTTCTGATTCATACGATTTATTCACTTGACTTAATTCGTAGAAATCCCTGATTTATATTAATATCTCTTTCAAGACTAAAAACAACTGACTCTAGGTTGATTATTTGAAATCTCTTTCTAATTAAAACCCTTATTGTCGCATTAACTCGATCTACGGATTCCCTTATTAGATTTGACTCGATTTACATCGTCCTATATCTAGGATTGCATTCAACTCTGCTTAATTGTGTTGATCTACTCTTAAGCAGGACTTTTCTCCTCCGAATAAGCACATTCGACTTAAATCAATAACCCGAATTGTCAAAACAAGAATAAGAACTCACAATTAAGAATAAGAACAAGTATTTATCTATAAATCAAATAGTAATAAGATCATCTTAGGTTTCATCCCTTAGGTATTTAAGGGATTTAGTTCATCTTGATAGAGGAAACATCTTAAAATAAGGAAAATTAAAAACATAAGAAAACCCAAAAACTTCAAGAGAAATTGATAGGAAATCTTGGTCTTGATGGAGATCTTTCTTCCAAGCTGCTCCCGATGACTGTCTTCAAGTATTTTCTACTTTCTACTCTGTGTGTCTTTTTAGGTCCTCCCCTAGAGTGTTTATATAGGCTTCGGAGCACCTTTCTTGGCCCACAAGTAGCCTTTTCTGAATAGAATTAGACTTAGGTTTGGTAGGGACACGCCCTTGTTCGATAGCTTAGTAGGTGCTTAATTTCGCTTGCACACACTACTGTAGTGTGGTCTACAACTTAGGTCGTGCTCGATTCTACTCATCACACACGGCCGTGTGATCTTATCGTGTGCTATAGTCCAGGCCGTGTTGATTTCTAAGGTAGGCCCATTTTGTCCCTTTTTGGCCCGTTTATCGTTCTTTTTGACTCCCTAAGCTCTCCTGAGTGTAAAAACATGAAATTAAAGGATTAGGAGCATCGAATTCATCAAATCTAAAGAAAATTCATCCAAAAATAAGCCAAGCATGGGGTAAAAATAAGTATAAATTATGGTTTATCAAATATCCCCACACTTAAACCTTTGCTTGTCCTCAAGCAAAATCCTTAACTCACAATTAAAATTAACTTCCTTAATTCATAGTTCTTATCAATAATGTTTCATCATAATTCACAGATAATTCATACATTGATAATTTAACTAAAAGAGTCCTAAAGATTCAAACAATTTAAGTCACAAATTTTTATAGCACAAAAACATAGGTGTTTCCCCTTACCTAAATAATCACTTTTAATTCAAAACCGATAAGAATTAACATCCTCACTAAAGATTCACTCAAATCACTCAAAGTGTTTAAGGTTCAAGATTAAGCACCCAAAAGTCAAACATGAAAAGTTATTACCATAGGATTGCATGAAAATCAAATCTCCACCACTATAAAATGAGATGATACACCAATCAAAAGGTCTTTAAAAGGGTTGTAATAGGGCTTGGGTTAAAGGTGTGGATAAAGGCCGAAAAAGAAGGTTAAAAATCAAGATTGAATTGACAATTTAACTAACTAGAAAAAATTAACAAATACTGAATAATTACATCAATTGAAAACTTATCAATAATAACACGAGCTTCTTCTCAAAATGTGAAATTAACTGCTTAAGCTCAAATAACATAGAACTATTATTTCCACTTTTTTTTTTTAAGAATGATAATGAGATGAATTTAACAAATGAAATAAAGAACAAAGTTAGGCAACTGACCAAATCAAATCTCGACAAAAAGGGATTAATACAATAGGGAAAATTTTTAACGAATAAAAAAGAATGAGTTTTGGGTTAATATTAAGGGTATATCAAGAAACAGTTTATTAGGATCAAAGGGGTTCACTAGGGGTTAATTATGAAGGTAGGCTTTTAATGGAATAAGTGGGTTAAAACCTAGGTGCCTTTATCATCTCAGTATATCAAATCAAAGGTGTGGTCTCGATATGCATAATCGAAGCAAGTTCTAGAATAACAAATCAATATTGACACACTCATAACCAACAATAAAGTGAGCAAGAAAAATATATGCTTTAAAAGGCTCAAAGTCTCACAAAATCTATGGTTTTTGATGTCAACCTTGCAAATTTCAAACTTCAAAGTAATATTTAAATTTAGGAAACAACCTAATAAATTTTAATTATGAAAATAGACTTATCATACTTGATTCTCTAATGTCTTAAAGTTTAAATCATCAATGCATAATTACCTATGACTTAATGCAAAACATATCAATAAAAATCATAAGTTAATAGAAATTTTATTCTAATAGTAATATGAGAAAATTTACTTAAGAACAAGACATAATTTAGGGATTTTCTAATAATACTATAATTAACCTCCCCACACTTAAGATGTACATTGTCCTCAATGTACCAAAATAGATAATGGCAATACAGTAAGAATATCATAAGATAGGGAGAGAAGTGGAACTTCCTGAATTTTGGATGGAATCCTTGAAAAGAAGCCTGATGAACTTAGGTAGCGGTGAAGATGGGGGAGGATACTCCGGTAGCACCTTGAACCTTTTGGAATTGAGTCAATGAAGTAGCCGGCATGAACTTATGAGGAAGTTGTGGTATATCTGCTATAAATTCATCGCAAGACGGGAGACCGCATGGGATCCTACCTTTCGAAGCGGGGATGGCGCCCTTGGTCTTGCCTCGGGTATTAGTCATTGTGTACCTAAAAACAATTTGTAATAAATAATTCAAGCATCACAACAAGTAATATCGAAATAGTCCTAAAGAATAGGATATTCCTAATATAGTGAATTTAAAAGTTTAAGCAAAAAGCAGTAGTTTTAAATTAACGATACTAACGTATGGTACCCTAAGCTAAATCTACGTGGAATGAATAAGAAGAACAAAATAATAAAGAAAATAAATAATGGAAAATAAATATGAATCCAAAATAAAGGGAAAGAAGAGTGACCAACGGTGGCAAGGATGGTGGCTGGAGGTGACGGTGTAAAGAAAGAATAAGAGAAAGGGGAAAGGGGAGGGTGTAACACCCCTAACCCAAGACTGTCGCCGGAATAGGGTTAAGAGGCGTTACCAAATATTCAAAACATTTTGTCACCATTTCACAATACCAAGTCATTTGTCAATCAATACGTAGCAATTAATAACATACGGTCCCTTATTGAGGTCTACGAGACCTTAATCACATGCTAGATAGGAGTCGGGACTAAACCGAATACTTACGAAAATTTTCAGAAATTAAAATTTTTTCAAATCTGTCAAGGACACACGCCCGTGTGATCAGGTCGTGCACCTCTCACGTCTACCAGACACACCCATGTGTCATGGCCGTGCCAAAACAGAGCATGTATACTGACTTTGTAACACCCCTTACCCGTATTTCTCGCCGGAACTGGGCCCGAGCATTACCGGACTAAAATCACTTGATCGTCACTTAGGCTCAACGCGACTACTCTTCTTTAGTCACCACAACAACCTCATTCTCGACTTACGAGGCCTCACTCATACACACGAGGGCTCTCGAGACTATATCGAAACCTGCGATTTTAAAAATTTCTCCACCTAAGCAGGGACTACTGCGCGTGTAAGGTGAGACACGCCCATGGAGGTCACACGCCCATGCCCTCAAATCGTGCATGAAAACCTAAGCATTACGCCATTGCCCCACTGGCTAGAGCACGACGTGCTCACCACCCGTGGTGAACACTGACTACTTCACACGGCCTAGCCCGTGGCCTATACTACTTGAAACTGTTAAAGAGACACGGCCGTGGCACACGCCCGTGGGCTGGCCGTGTGTCACACATGGCCTAGACACATGCCTGTGTGTCTATCCACGTGGACAAGAACAAAGCTATGTGCTAAGCTCTTCTCACTTCTCAAGTTCATACAACATACACTGATTCAACTCATCCATAAACAACTCATAATAAAACATAATCTCACATGGTTAACTACATCTTTTCGTATAATAAGATAGCCACCAACCATGGCATTATACAAAATAGATTATCCATCTCAGTTCACTAACGTGTCTAGCTCCTATACATGCCATATACAAAACACTGAGTCTAATGAACCGGAGTGTGCTGATAGTGTGGGCGATCTTCTGTTTGATCCACGTATCTCAAATAAACCCTTTTTATGTATAAGACAAGGAAAAAGAAAGGAAGTAGGCTTCGAGCTTAGTAAGTTTACACACAAACAATTTAAGCATTCTAGTATGAGCTAAACAACAATTAGCATTATACTACCATATAAATTGACATCCACAATTATGCTTACTCTTTCTATCCCTTACCATATTTCCAACACATCATGAGTCACATACTCATAATCATCGACATGCACCCCTGCACTCAATATCACATCATTATTTCTCGATAATACATCCACATAGTTAATTTACTCAAAAATACATCCATACAGCTGAACCACACAACTAAATTACTCAATAATACTTCTACACAGCTAATTCACACAGCTAATTTCTCGGTGGTTTCACACTTAGCCCACCATAATCAATTAATAGGGTATTATAGCACATAGCCTACCAAGAGGTAATCATAGTGGTTTAGCACATAGCGCACTAAATAATATACTTAACTATGGTATCATACACAGCCCATCGTTGTTAAGTATTAAGGTGGTATCGCACTTAGCCCACCAACAAATATTATCACTACACATCCATCCACATATCTACTTACTCATTCATTCATTCATGATATCTACCACATTC
The DNA here is from genome assembly GCA_025506655.1 of Gossypium rotundifolium. NCBI lineage: Eukaryota > Viridiplantae > Streptophyta > Magnoliopsida > Malvales > Malvaceae > Gossypium > Gossypium rotundifolium. The sequence continues at coordinate 129,778,271 of CP106732.1, read as the reverse complement.
ATTCCACTTGAACCACATAGGTTCTCAATCATTCTCAATCATTCTCATTCATCCTACACTAGCTAGCATTAAGATTGTGTAAGTATAAATGCATTGATTATGCATAAACTTACCTCGGCACTCAAAAGTATAGATACGTGCAATTTAGTCCACCACTTTACTCTTGCCTCAATTTCGATCAGGGCTTTGTATTTCTTGATCTATAATGATAAATCAACTCATTCAATACACACATTGACTAAATTGACCATTATCTCATACTTTAGCAAAATTACCATTTTTCCCTTAAACTTTCTCATATTTACACTTTTGCCCCAAAGCTCTTAAAGTTTAACTTTCTAGCCTTTCATGCCTGGCCAAATCATTTACTCAACTAAAGAAATCATCAATTCTCACTAAATCACACATGTATGACCAAACTCAAGACTTTCACAAACAAGTCCCTACATGCATTTTTCATGGAAATCACTTAGTAAAAGATGTTTCTACTACATCAAGCTTTCATATTCTTCCATAAAACATCAAAATACATGCATGCCATACATGGGTACATTTTTGAACATCCATCCTAGCTCAACATATAGCTAAAAATAGCTTACTCATGTTACTAGGACTTTAAAATCTGAAAGATATAAAAACTAACTAAAATACACTTACTAGCTAGCTTGAAAAGTTGAAGAGCCCTAACAATGGCTTCCTTCAAATTTTGGCAACTTGGAGAAGAAGATGAATGAATTTTGTCATCTTTTCCCCTTTTAATCATTTAATTGACAAATAACCAAAATGCCCATTTTGTCAAACCTTCAAATTTTAACCCATTCATGCCCAATTTTGTCCAAAAATTAGAATTTGGAAAAATTTCTATTTAAAGACCTCTATTTGATAATCCAAAGCTATTTCATACAAATAGCTTCTAGAATCTCACATTTTGCAAGTTTTTCAATTAGTCCTTTTGGACAATTCAACCACAATTTAACAAAATTGCTTCATGAAACTTTCACACTAACATGCAAACATGACAAAAACCTCAAAAACTCATACATATACCTCGAATTTGTGGTCTTGCACCACTATTTCGACTAGGCCCTAAATAGAGATGTTATAGACTTATCCACACGGCTACTAGTCATGTTCGTGTGTCATGGCCGTGTGATAATATGCTAGCTATTGACTTGGTCACACGGTCATCAGGCATCCCCGTGTGCCACGACCTTGTAACCTATCCAGACACACTTTGAAAAATGGTCCTTGAACGACACGGTACTGATACACGCCCGTGTCCCTTAACTAAATATGCAAAATAGGCCATTTGCAAGGCCAAAATGCCACCCACACTTGGGTTAACCCTACAATTAATATACCAATTCATTTCATGTACCATTAACAACCAAAACATGTCAAATGATCAACATATCATCTTATTCAATCTCACTTCTTATCATGTCTATTTATAACCAAATTTCAAAACTAAATACATGCATTACCAAGCATGATTCATTCATAACATCACTAGGTTACAATAGCATCAATCCATCACTAAGCTTACCATTTATAAGACATTATTATTGCCAATGAACTTACCAAAACATACTTCACATACCAAATTCACATATGCATAATTCTAACATTTATCTAGCCATATCACTTGGCTATTTACACATTTCAAATGTATTTCAAAACAACTAGACTATACATGCCATATTTCAACTATATACATCTTTCCAAAAGTATCAAAATAGCTTGCCGATAGTGTGATAGAGATGCTGACGATCCCTGGATCCGAGCTAGCTTTACTGACACTGTAAAGCCGAGAAACAAGTCACACAATAAGCTTTCCAAAGCTTAGTAAGTTCGAAACATAATATATATTATACCAAAACAAACCATCCCATAGATCAATTTACAATCACATATACCATACCATCCAAAGCTAATATGTTTAATTAACCTTTCATAAACTCATTCATTGTTTCATCAACCACATAGGTTCTGAATGTGCCTTAGCCAACACGTAGTTATCGATTACATATACTATTCAATACTCACTATTTCATTTTGATCAACTTTCGTCCTTTCTTCGATTCAATCACACACTTAGTGCCCAAATCGTTAGCCAAATCTTAATCAATATCTCACATTTAGTGCATCTATATCAAACCGATCTTAAATCGGTATTGCACACATAGTGCCAACCACAAAGCCTAAGCTTATTTATTTTGCACACACAGTGCTAATCATTTTGGTCACATTTCTGAATACACACACTTAGTACCACATAACTCGAGCCCTCACATGGCATTCACAATTCGATAATATTATACCATTCATCTCATAACATTAAACATAGTTAAATACATATATTATGTCCAAACTTACCTCGGATGTCGAACTATCGAAACGATCGATTAATCGAGCACTTTATCTTTGCCTCGATCTCGATCCAAACCTCTCCTTTCTTGGTCTATACACATTCAAATTTAATCCATTCAATCACCAATTCATCCAATTTAGTCCACACACACTTATTTAGGGCATTTTACAAAATAGCCCTTACATTTTCATATTTTGACACTTTAGTCCCTATTTCACAAAATCATCAAATTCATATAATTTCTTTTCACACAAGCCTAGCCAAATTTCCTTTGTGTTCATACAAGCCCACGCATTTCATTTATTTTACATTTTAGTCCTTCAAATTTTCATTTTCATAATTTAGCCCTAATTAGCTAAATTCGCCAAAAATCCAAGAACAAAACATGTTCATTAAGCACATATCTTCCATTTAACACCAATATTCATCACAAAGCTCACTATTCCATCGATGAAACATCTCATAAACATCATCAATTTCTCAAATTACAACATGGGTTTTGAAGTACTCGAAGCAACGATTACAAAAACATAGAAATTATCAAAAATCAATCATAAACACAAACCCAATTTAAGCATTAATCATGTCCGAATGAACCAAAGCTCAAACTCTTTCCTTTTAAAATTCGGTGGAAAAGATGATGCTAGTGGCTTTGTTTTCATGTTATTTTATTATAACATATATTATTGGTAGATTTACCAAAATATCCATTAATAAAAAATATAACACAGTACATTATGGATGGTCACAAATGTCCATTACCATCCACTATCCTTTAAAAAATGGCTTAATTGCGTCATAAGTCCTCCAATTATAAAAAAACCACAATTAAACACTTAACAATCAGCACACAACATTTCACACTTTACACGATTAAGTTCTTTATCTTAATTTGGCACACATCGATAAAATTACCATACAAGATTTTCACACAGGCAATATCACATATAATCAACACCAAAAATAATATTAAAATATTATTCTGACCTCGAATTTATGGTCTCAAAATCACTGTTCTAACTAGGGTCTAAACCGGGCTGTTATAGAGGGGGAGAGAAAGAGGAATAAAAAAGGGAAAGGGAAGAGTTTCGGTTTGAAGGAGAAAAAAAATGAGGAAGGGGGAAGGAGGTTTGGTCGGTAGTGGCCGGAGGTGGGAAGGGGGAAAGCTACGATGGCTAGGGTTGGGGGGAAATTTAGGGGAGAAGGTGAACAGTAAAAGGGTTTAAATAGTGGTTGGGGCACATGGTTGTGGCCCACGCCCGTGTTCCTTGGTCGTGTTGGCTCACACGGACGAATCACCCGGCCGTGTGATGTTTTGTTCGTTTCTCCTACGCCCGTGTAGAGGTTTCCATGCCCATGTTAATTAATCAGTATCGACCACGGCCTTTAGGCACGGGTGTGTCGCACGCCCGTGTGACTTAGTATTGCCCACGGTCTTAAGGCACGCTCGTGTGGATTTATCACTTCCCGTGTTCTTTAGTTAATTTCGACCACGGCCGCATCGCACAGTGGTGGCATTTTGTCATAGGCTGTGTTGTGGGGAAGTTTTCGTCCTGTTCTCGTACGGCCTCCGCCACGCCGATGTACCTACTCGTGGTGTCCACACGGCCACGGCCACGCCCGTGTGTAAGATCGTGTGGGTAGGGAAACTTGTACCTACTAGTTTGGTTAGTTTTTAGTTAGGTTCTAAAAATTGAAAATATGGAAATTAATGAGGTTAGTGTTCGGGTTGCCTCCCGAGAAGCGTTCGTTTAGAGTCTTAAGCTAGAATTACCTTTCATTTGCATAATCATGGTGGTTCGAGGAGTTGCAACTCCTCATTCTTGCTATCAATTTTGTTAAAATAAGGTTTTAAACGAGTACTATTTACCTTGAAGGTGCCAATTTTAGAATGAGTTACCTCGACTGTACCTTATGGGAAAATGTTAAGTACCGTGAAAGGAGTTGTTCCATTAGTTTCAGAAGTGGCAACACGAGGATCTACATTATCCATTAGAACTCGGTCTCCAACCTTAATTTGAATCATTTTATTTTTAGGCTCGTCATGGTTCTGCTTTGGTCCATCGTGTATTTTCAATTTCTCCTTAAACTGTGTTCGCCATTCATCTAGTTCCTCGATCTGGAACCTTCGTTCCTCACGAACAGTTCTGTTCTCAATATGAGAGCTAGACCATGGCTCTATCATCTTTTTCCGAGGAATTTCCTACAAAGAAGATTGGACATTAAGTTCACTTACATTAACAGGACTTGTATCATCTTGATCACTGGATAATCTGACAGAATCATGTGCTTGGATTATAATCATGTCATCATCTACACGAAGTATTAATTCTACTGTACGAACATCAATAATTGTCCTAGTAGTTGCTAAAAAGGGTCGTCCTAAAATTAAAGGAACGTCACTATCCTCATCCATTTCTAAAATAACAAAGTCTACTGGGAATATGAATTTATCAATTTTAACTAGCACATCTTCAATTATACCCCTAGGAAATCAGATGGTTTTATCGGCCAATTGAATGCTCATCTTAGTTTGTTTAGGTTTCCCAAGACCTAGCCGTTTAAACATTTTATAAGGCATAACATTGATACTTGCCCCTAAATCAGCTAAAGCATTATTAACAGATAAACCACCAATTAAGCAAGGAATCGTAGAACTCCCTGGATCTTTTAATTTGCGGGGTAGTTTATTCTGTAAAATTGCTGAGCAAACCGCATTTAGCTCCACATGCGACGCATCGTCTAACTTCCGTTTGTTTGTCAAAAGCTCTTTTAAAAATTTTACTAAATTGGGCATCTGTGAAAGGGCTTCAATAAATAGTAAGTTAATATGTAATTTCTTTAAAAGTTTAAGAAATTTACCGAATTGTTCATCTGTGCGGTCTTTCTTCGTCGCATTGGGGTATGGCACACGAGGTTTGTACTTTGTACTTACCGATTTTGGTTTATTATGGCTTACCTCAACCTTACCTTTATCTACCACGTTTTCTTGCCTCAGGTTTGGTTCGTCTAACCTTTCACTATCGTGAGCAGTAATGTCATGAAGTTGCTCCTTTGGGTTAGTTTTAGTGTTGCTTGGCAAGCTACCTCGTGGTCATTCTGAGATCAACTTGGCAAGCTGAACTATTTGGTTCTCGAGCCCTTGAATCGATGCTTGTTGATTTTTGAGTGCTGTTTCAGTGTTTTGAAAATAGGTTTCTGACACCAAGATGAATTTTGTTAGCATTTCCTCAAGGTTCAGCTTCTTCTATTATGGTTAGGGTTGCTGTCGAAAGCTTGGAATGGGTTGTTGTTTCTGATTTCCTTGACCGCCCCATGAGAAGTTTGGGTGGTTCCTCCAACCTAGATTGTAAGTGTTACTATAGGGATTATTCTGAGGTCTAGAATTATTACCCATATAGTTCATCTGTTTGCTTTCTATGCTAGGGTTGTAGGGTGGATATTCTGTATTGTTCATTCCTCCTTCATTCGTATCGCATTGCATCACTGGATGTACCTACGAAGAACCACACAAACAATCAATCTTTTTATTTAAAAGCTCTACCTGGTTTGATAACATGGTGACTGCGTCGAGGTTGAAAACACTGGCGGTCTTTATCGGCTTTGTTCTCATGACTTGCCACTGATAGTTATTCAATGACATCTCCTCTATAAACTCATAAGCCGCTTCAGGGGTTTTGTTATTTAGGGTTCCACTAGCAGCTGCATCAATCAATTGCCTAGTTAAGGGGTTCACACTATTGTAAAAGGTTTGAACTTGTAGCCATAATGGTAGCCCATGGTGAGGGCATCTTCTCAGTAGATCCTTGTATCTCTCCCATGCATTGTAAAGTGTTTCTAAATCCATCTACACAAAAGAATAAATATCACTCCTCAACTTAGTCATTTTAGCCAGCGGAAAATATTTATGTAAAAGTTTTTCAGTCATTTGTTCCCATGTAGTGATTGATCCTTGTCGTAACGAGTTGAACCACTGTTTAGCTTTGTTCCTTACTGAGAAGGGAAACAACCGAAGGCAAATGGAATCATAAAAAATGCCATTAATTTTGAAAGTATCGCACAACTCTAAAAAGTTGGCTAAATGAGTATTTGGGTCAGCATATTACAAACCATCAAACTGAACAAACTGCTGAATCATCTAAATAGTGTTAGGTTTCAGTTCAAAATTATTAGCAGCGACAACAGGTCTAACAATACTTGATTCAGTTCCTATTAAAGTAGGCTTCACATAATCATACATAGTATGAGGAGTAGGATTTTGATTCACCGGATTTGCGGCAAGCATAGGAGGTAGCAGATTATTATTAGCCATCTCCTCGGTAATATGGGTTTCGTCCTCTTACTCTTCTTCTATGTGTTGTAGACTTCGCCTTATCTCCCTACGATTTTTGCGAGCGGTATGTTCTATCTCACTATAAAAAATCAAAGGTCCTGATGGGTTTCTTCTAGTCATAAACTAAAATCACCTGCCAGAAGCAAATAAAAGAAAAATTAGCAAGTTAAAATAAAAATAAATTGGAAATAAAAATAAGAATGGCTAAAGTAATAAAAATTAAGTGTTCCTAATATCTTAGTCCCCGGCAGTGGCTCCAAAATCTTGCTGTGTCTCTAACTAACTATGATCACAATAAAGGCAAGCGCACCTATCATTTAATAGTATAGTTATGGTAAGACCAAAAATATTTTATCCACAAGGACCAATAGTACTAGTAATTACTATCTTCTTATTATCTAGCCTAAAAATTAGAGTGATTTCTTTTAAACTAAAATTAATTAAAAGCACGACAGAGAATGAATTGGGAAAATACTTTTTAGATAACTTTATGAGATAGGCAATACCCAAGGAAGAATCTACCTAGACTTCAGTTATTACTTCTGATTCATACGATTTATTCACTTGACTTAATCTGTAGAAATCTCTAATTTATGTTAATATCTCTTTCAAGACTAAAAATAACTGACTCTAGGTTGATTAATTAAAATCTCTTTCTAATTAAAACCCTATTGTCGCATTAACTCGATTTATGGATTCCCTTATTAGATTTGACTCTAATCCAGCAGATTTACGTCATCCTATATCTAGGATTGCATTCAACTCCGCTTAATTGTGTTGATCTACTCTTAAACAGGGACTTTTGCTCCTCTGAATAAGCACATTCGACTTGAATCAATAACCTGAATTATCAAAACAAGAATAAGAACAAGTATTTATCTTATAAATCAAATAGTAATAAGATCTGTCTTAGGTTTCATCCCTTAGGTATTTAAGGATTTAGTTCATCTTGATAGAGCGAAACATCTTAAAATAAGGAAAAATACAAAACATAAGAAAACCCAAAACTTCAAGAGAAATTGATAGGAGATCTTCAGTCTTGATGGAGATCCTTCTTATAAGCTGCTCCCGATGACTATCTTCGTGTATTTTCTTCTTTCTACTCTGTGTATCTTTTTAGGTCTTCCCCTATGGTGTTTATATAGGCTTTGGAACACCTTTCTTGGCCCACAAGTAGCCTTTTCTAAATAGAATTAGACTTAGGTTTGGCAGGGACACGCCCGTGTAAGACGTCCGTGTTCTATAGCTTAGGCCGTGCTTGATTCTGCTTGCCACACACGATCGTGTGGTCTACAACTCAGGCCGTGCTCAATTCTACTTGTCACACACGATCGTGTGAGCTTCTCATGTGCTGTAGTCCAGGCCGTGTTGATTTTTGACGTAGGCCCATTTTGTCCCTTTTTGGCCCGTTTATCGTTTTTTTTTGACTCCCTAAGCTCTCCTGAGTGTAAAGCATGAAATTAAAGGTTTAGGAGCATCGAATTCATCAAATCTAATGAAAATTTATCCAAAAATAAGCCAAGCATGGGGTAAAAATATGTATAAATTATGGTTTATTAGAGCAATTCTAACTTGTTTGAAAATGATTAAAACATATTTGAAAAATGTTCGACTCAATTGAAACCATTTCATTTTGATTTTATGAAATTGCGAAACTTTACTTTTATTCAAAAACACTTTAATTTGTTATATCAAAACATATTATCCAATAAGGCTTAGTTTAACACTTTGGTTTGAAAGTTGTGTGAAGTGCCCTATGACAGATTGGTTGGAATTAGGAAATAACATGTTTTGGTATGATTATGGTGTGTTTTGAATATGTTGTTGATTGGTTAATGGTATAATTGTATCCTAAGTAAGCATGAATATATATGGCTTGCATTTGAAGGTACTTTTGCGTACACATGGGCTATCATACAGTTTGACACACGACCGTGTGCCTCACATAGGCATGTGGCATGACCGTGTGCTTTGTTTGATTTTGGTGACTTTAGGCACACATATCTAGAGTCTGTTACACAGCCTGGCGACATGGCCGTGTGACCCTTTTATTCATGGCATCATTCTGTTGCACGGTCTAAGGACACGATTGTGGGATATTGTATTACAAGGCCTCAACCTATCAGACAGTCTGGTCACACGACTGTGTGACCCATGTTTTCTGTTTTTACCTTGTTTTTATGTTCTATTTCAAATTAGTCCCTACTTGTTTCTAAATTAATTTTAGAGCATCATAGACTCAATTATGCCTCGTTTTGGATGAATGTTATGATTATTTAATGATTTTCTATTAATGTTTATTTAAAGTAAAATTTTGAATTGAATTAGTATATTCTTGACTTGTTATATTCTATAGCATTCTGTAACCTTAATCCAACGATGGAGATGGATGAGGGGTGTTACATTTAATGGTATCAGAGCTTAGATTTAGTCAATTCTCGGGATGAACGTAGCGTGTTTGGAGTCTAAAAATTACACCCCACATAAAACTGCAATTGTGTGATGTTATTTGATCCAATCTAACTCTGTGTTTCTTATAGATTCAAAGAATGTGAGCAGAATCCAATCGTGCTACCACTGATTAGGTAGACAGCAATGTCTCGATTTTTGAACAGAAAGTAAGTCATAGTTTATGGATTTTGCAAATGTTTGAAAGTGAATTCAGAAATTCCTTTTTTGGCATGATGGGTTAGTGGTTCACATAATTTATGCAAGCCAATCTTGCGACTCAGCAACCTCCACCCCAATTGTGCCTCTTGTGGCACCCCCATATCCTCAATCGACTGAATTGATTTGATGACCCTTGATTGATAAATCAGAAAGTGTGGTACTGAGGAATTCAAAGGAAAATAGATAATGATCCAACTAGAGCTAAATATTGGTTTGAAAATATCAAGAGAGTTTTCGACGAAATGGCCTGTTCCCTCGATAATTATCTCAGATGTGTCGTGTCTTTGCTTAAAGATGAGGCCTATAACTGGTGGTCAACGTTAATAATGGTGGTACTGAGAGGCAGAGTTAATTAGAATTTTTTCAAATCTGAGTTCAGAAAGGAATATGTCAGCATCTGGACAAGAAAAAGAAAGAATTTATTGAATTAAAGTAGAGAAATAAATCTATAGCCGAATACAAAGAAGAGTTTGTACAGCTTAGCAAATTTGCTCGTGAAATTGTATCGATCAATGAAGAAATGTGTGTCCCGGTTCGAAAATGGGTTAAATGATTATATTAAAATGCTTGTTGGTATGATGGAACTGCGAGAATTTGTAGTGTTATCTGATCGGGCACAAAAGATGGAAGAAATTTGCAACAACAAGAAATAGAGTGAAAGAAAAGCTTAGAATTTCGATAAACAAAGTTTATCTAGATCATTTTCAGCTCCTCTTTGAAAGAAATCAAGGGAACCTTTTAGCCTATTTACTTCACCATTTTGGTTTTCAGGTAGAAATAATTTGAGACAAAATGATTTTAGATTTTAGTTTATGCTTGGGGATAGTGTCGGTAGTGTCCGTAATGCCCCTAGACTTGTATGTGAGCATTGTGGGAAATTGCATGCTGGTGAATGCAGGACCAAGTTAGATGCATGTTTTAGATGCGGATCGATGGATTATTTCAGGAGAAATTGCTCGAGAAAAGCGAGGGACACTAATGATCGGAGTGCAAAACAGTTGTCTACGCCTCAGAGAGGTACACAAAACAATAATATTGTAGCTAATTGTAGTGGGACCAAAGATACAACTGTCAGATTTGAAGCTAGTGGACTTGCTGGAGCATATGCCATACAAGCTAAAGAGGAAGCTATCGCACCCAATGTTATTACTGGTACATTCTATCTCTTCGATATTACTGTGTATGCACTAATTGACCTTGGGTCAACTCATTCATATATTTACACTGCATTAGTAACGAATAATAATTTTACTGTTTAGTCAACCGAATTTGATGTTCGAGTTACAAATCCATTAGGTCAGAGTGTGATAGTGAACTTAATATGTCAAAAATGTCCACTGAGAATTCAGGACTATGACTTTCCTGCTGATTTGATGTTATTAACCATTCACAAATTTGATTTGACTCTGACATTACACGATACTATAGTAAATTGTACATTGAAATGGATTGTTCTGATATGTCAGACTGGTGAAATGATTACAATTGAGTTTGATAGATCAGATAGTGTTACTAGAGTTATTTCATCTATCTTAGCACAGAAATTGATTTGAAAGGTTCTCAAACGTTTTTGGCATATATACTTGATACTCGAGAATCAGGATCACGGATCAATTAAGTACCAATTGTTAGTGAGTCTACAGATGTGTTTCCTAAAGAATTTTCGATATTACCACTTGAGTGAGAAGTTGATTTTGTGATTGAATTGATGCTTGGGTTTGTTGTGATATCAATTGCACCATATCGAATGGTACTAGCTGAGTTGAAAGAACTTAAAGCACAGTTGCAAAAGTTGTCAGAAAGAGGTTTTATTCGACTGAGTGAATCTGTGTAACTCCCCAAACCCGGCCTAGACGTTATGACCGGATCTAGCATGTCACATAGAAGGATTGTTTAAAAACTTACGTGTTGGTTTAAAAGTTCGTACTCTCTTTGAAACTTCGAGCTTTGTTGTTTGTGGAAATTCGATTTGTCTTTATGGTCGTCTTGTAAAAAAGTTATTATTATTGTTGTTTCCAAAAACTTTGTTTATAACAGAAATCAAGTTCGGTGAATTTCAGAGATGTGATATTTTGAAAACAGTTATTGTTGTTTTATGAAAACCCAGAGTTAAATCGTTTATAGTTTGAATATAACTGAAATAATAACTTAAAAGAAAAATTAAAGTAAAAAGGCCTTATTACAAAATATTAAACCCAAATTAAAATAAATCTCAGAATAAAGTAAAACGAAAATTTACTAAAGTTTGGAAGAAGCGCTCCGATGTATGTCCACTAGAGAGTCCTCCGCTACTCCAAATCCTCTAATGCTGGGGATCACATGCAAGGTTAAAGCAGAGGGGTGAGTTACGAGAACTTAATGTGTAATCCTCTAATCGGTCATTAACTGGGCCCGAGCGCATACAGAAGTAGACTGGGCCGAAGCCCATACAAAAACAAACTGGGCCGATGCCCATACAGAAGAAGATTGGGTCGAAGCCCTATTCGATAACAATCTGGGCCTTAGCCCTAAAAATATGATAATGCAACAGAGTATGCAACCCAACCTAATAATCCATCCGCTACACACCACCGTATTTGACCATTTCAACACACTGTGGGATTTCTAAATCGACCCACCCATTATTGCACACACCAATAAGGCGCATAAGTCGCTAATCACAGAATTTGTGGTGAAGCCACTAGAATAATAGAATATACGTGGCATAGCCACTATACAGATTGTGGCAGAGCCAATTCAATATGTGGCAGAGCCACCAGAATATACTTCCTCCGAATCATCAAACCCAACCCAATACATGATGTCGTGACATAAATATTTCATGTATGCAATATGTCAGAAACATAACCAACCATATAAATATCACACACCTAACATTTAAACTACCACTAGGGGTGTAACGGTCATTTACCCTCTAGGGGTATTTCGATAATTCTACCCTCCAGGGGTATTTCGGTAATTTACCCTCTAGGGTATTTCGATAATTTTACTCACCAAGGGTATTTAAGTAATTTAATATTTAATGGCCTTTTCGAAGGCCAACTGTCGCCTCGAGCGACACAGAACCCTTTTTGGGTCTCTATGGAACTGTTTGGCCTAAAATCCATTTTAGGCCCAATCGGACCCACACGCTCGTGTAGCCCAAAACGCATGGTTTTGGTTTCAAATTTCTAGATTTTGTATTCGGGCCTACCATTTTCTAGTTTTCCATCAGTTTTCCCCAAGTGGGCCGGATAGCCTGTTGGGCCCATTTGGCCCGTTACAGCCTCGATATCGTGAGAGTGTTCGTGACACTCTCAATGGCTTAACGTCATAATTCATATCTTGATTTACCACTACGAGCGCACGTACGCTCGAGTGATCTCAATTGCCGACTTTTTGGCTTTTGGCCGTTTCACAAAACATTACAAGCATACATCAAAATGGGTGTGAGATTACACACCTGTTGGAGAGAAACGTAGTAGCCCACGAGCGTAGAACCTATATTTGTTTAAGGTATTCGGTTAACCATCCCAATAATAGGATTCAACAAGCCTTTCTAATACAGAAGCTAAACCCAAGGTTAATACCTACCTTAACAGAATCAGCTTATACTTCCTAAGCCGTTTGGTTATGAATCGACCTTACTTCTCCGCGATAAATCTGGACCACAACCAAAGTTAAGCATCAATACCCAAGTCCACGCCTCGTCTAGGATCTGAATTGAAAGCTAACACCCCATCATCAGAAGGTAACATTCGGGTTAGAAGCATGAAGGGTACTACCACTACTAAAATCGATTCTCCGAAAGTTTTTATGAAAAATAACTTACCAAGGATGATAGAACCGTAGAGTGCTCCAAAAACTTCACCCTATTAGCAGCGTACTCGAAAATAGCTATACTAGCAGATGAAGGGTGTTCGGCCTATCTAACGAGAATCTACCAAGAAGCACAGAAAAGAAACAAGGTCACAAAATGATAGAGTAATCGGCTACGAAGAGAAACCAATTATCCTTCAAACAGAAAAGAGGGATGAACCTTCACTCGATGACTGAAGAGGGTGGAAGAACAAGTGATTGCCGAAAGCTTAGTGGTCCAATGGCAAAGAAGAAAAGGTGTGAAAGAAAGAAAGACTAACCCAAATAGGTTGTAAGGGAAAAGAGGAACGTAGCAAGGAGAGGCTTTGCAGTGATATGCCGAAACCAAGAGAAAGACTGTAACACCCCAAACCCGGCCTAAACGCTACGACCGAATCTGGCGTGTCACTGGGAAGAAAACGTCTCACAAACCATTATGGTCGACTTGATTTGAAGAGAAACTTTTGTGCAGTTAAGAAAAACGTGGTTGAATTGAGTGAATTGTTAAAACATTTTGAAACATTATTCAAGATGATAGAATCACTTCGTTATTAACCTTGTTGATTATTTATCCAAGATATAAATTTAGAAAAACTCGAGTATTTACTTAAGTTTATAAAACGTCCATTCCATAGATTACCTGACATGCCTTTTTCGTTTAATAAAGTTTAAGAGAAAACGGAAAGAACAATAAATCCCAAAGTAAAGTTTAAGTGGCGTTATTACAAACTGAAATCCCAACTTAAAGTAAATAAAAATTAAAATCGAAATGAACATTGAAACAAAAATAGATATTTTGCATGGCCACCGCGAGTCTACCCGGCCCAAATCCACGATCTACGCATTATCTCAGAAATGTAATGGAAGGGTGAGTCACCGAGACTCAAAGGTGTAATTCCCCATCCCAAAAGACGCCAAACTCATACATAGATTCATATGATATTATGCATGTCATGAAACCCATTACCTAAATATCCATCCGAGTCTCCCAAATCTACCCCTTGTGGCACCTAGCCAATAGTGGTACCTAACCACTAGTAACCGAAGTTACAAATATTCATATGTGGGGCCAACCCACTTGTGGTACCTAACCACTGGTGATGATCCCTTACAACGATATGTGGGGCCAACCCACTGTGGTACCTAACCACTAGGACAAGCCACAGAAATAATCATGTGTGGTACCTAACCACTGGTGGTTCCAAACCACTGAGACTTAGTCACAGAATAATGATCACGTGTGGTACCTAACTACTGGTGACAGTTTAGTAAATCATGCCTTCCCCCTCCTCTCATCATACCAATATTTCTTGTATATGTTTCTCCACACAATATGATCATACTTAACACTTAAAGGAATATAACATGGCACACATATAGATTTAAAACAAAAATCCATAATGGACTTACCCGGAGTCCTTGCTTATATCCGTAAGGGTAACGTAATATTTTCCACTGTTATTCTAGATTTTAACAAACACAACATTTAACATAACAACATATGAAGTGCGTAGGAGTTACACACTTGACAATCGTACTATCGCACTCTCTGCTTTAACACTATTGTCACTCGAGGCTACCACTATCTGCCTACAATCTTTCTCCAATGCTGGCCCACAACCCGATGGCCAATCTCGCACCCCTGATACTGCTCGCTTCTTGAACTTAGGGGCTGGGTTTACAAATCCAACCCCTCCTATCGCTTGGCTGGCATTCGAGTCCATGAACACACCTTGGTCACTAAATCATAATAAAGCAATGAGAACAAACTAAAAGAAAATGGTGTTCACGGCCACAACCCTTACCTAGATCGACAAATCCCGGAGCCTTGGACTTGACCCACCGACTAACCAACTCCTAGAGATCTTCAACCGCAAGTGACACCACCCCACCTATATTCGATCAAGCATCCAACTATTAAACCTGAAAGACCATTAAACTTAAGCAGGAAATCCCAAAAGAGATATTACGAGATAAAAGAAATTACCCCTCTTACCTTCACTTGACCGATTCAAACACCACCTAGCAAGATTCAGCCCAACAACCCCTTAAAGATGATTCGGCAAGATCTAGAACATTAGGGAATCCAAAATAGAAAGCCAAAAATGGAAACAAGATCTTCAATTGTATGATTGGGGGTTTCGGTTCTTAGAGAAAGAAAACACTAATGAAAAATGGCTAAAAGGTTCGACTATGGAAGAAGAAAATATGGGCAGAGAGGGTTCGACTTTTAGGAAGATATTAAAGAGGAGAAAAGAGCTAGAGAGTTACGGCAAAGGAAGAGAGAACCCTCAAGAAAAAAAAGAAAAAGAATTTTGGCTTGAAGAAGAAAGATGAGAAAGAAATAAAAAGATGAAAAAGACTGACACCTGTGCCTACTAATTTGGCATATCAAACCGATTTTTCTCCCCCTCCCAGAGTTTGATTTTCGGCCAACTCTGCCTCCACTTGACAGCCCTTATCCTCCATTGTTATCTAAATCTACGACCTCCTTCAAAAGAGGCCTACCTAGCACCAACTCCCCCCTCATATATCAGCATATTATCCACCTAAATAAAGCATGTAAATCCCCTATTTTCTAGCCTTTGTGCCGTCCTCCCCTAGCCCCCTTAGAGTGTCAAATTTAGCTCAAGAGCATGGGCTCCAAGCGGCCAACACTTGGCCCAATCCTTCCCCTTGGTGACGTCGCCTTCTTGATCCCTTGCAGCACCACCCGATGTTAGCCACAAGCCCACCTTGCAAATTTTAAACATAGATACCTTTTTTATGCCCTATAGCTCCCCATTAGAACATTAACCCAAGCCTCAACCCAAACCTAAGCCCAATTCACTCCTCTAAATCTCAAGCTAACACCTTAACTCTACAACACACAAAATGCACAGACCCTTATATTCGGGATGTTATAGTTCTACCCCCTTAAAATAAATTTTGGCCCCGAGATTTATCTGATCAAAAGAGTTGAGGGTATTGCTATCGCATAGCATCTTCCGTCTCCTATGTCGCTTCTTCTGATCCATGGTTCCGCCATAACACCTTCACCAAAGGGATTGATATCCTATGCAATACTTTGACCTCCCGATCCAGGATCTGCATTGGTTTCTCCTCAAAAGATAAGTCTGGGCTCACCTCAATTTCTTCTACCGGCACAACATGAGATGGATCTGAGTGGTAGAATCTAAGCATGGAAACATGAAACACATTATGGATCTGACTCAATTCTAGTGGCAACTCGAGCTGATAAGCTACTAGTCCCACACGCTTCAACACCTGATAAGGCCCGATAAACCTAGTGTCAGCTTGCTTTTCCGACCAAATCTCAGCACTTTCTTCCACATCGACACCTTTAAGAACACCCTGTCACCCTCCGCAAATTCTATATCCTTCAGCTTAAGATCAGCATTGGACTTTTGCCTGTCCGAAGCATCTTTCAGACGAGCTTGAATTAGCCTAACCTTATCTTCTGTTTCAGCAACCAACTTTGGACCCAACAACTACCGCCCCCAACTCTGTCCAACACGTAGGGGTACGAAACTTTCGACCATATAGCGCTTCATATGGTGCCATCTGAATACTTGCCTGGCAACTATTATTGTATGCGAACTCCGCCAATGGTAGAAATTCTTCCCAACTACCTCTAAAATCCAAGGCACAACCCCTTAGCATATCTTCTAAGACCTGGATTAGCCTCTCTGACTGTCCATCCGACTGGGATGAAATGCCGTACTGAAATCCAACTTTGTACCCAATGCTTGGTGTAACACTTTCCAAAACCTCGACGTGAACCTAGGGTCCCTTTCAGAGATAATCGACACTGGCACCCCATGTAACCTCACAATTTCTGCCACATATAACTTAGCCAACCTTTGGAGAGAGTAATCAACCCAAACTGGTATAAAATGAGCCAACTTTGTTAAACGGTCAATGATCACCGAGACCGAATCCTTCTTAGTAGGCGTGAAGAGTAGCTCACTAACGAAATCCATCGTGATCCTTTCCCATTTATACTACGGAATCTTTATCAGTTGCAACAATCCCGGGGGTAACTAATGTTTGGCTTTGACCTGTTGACACGTCAAACACTTACTCACAAATTTAGTTACTTCTTATTTTAGGCCCGCCACCAAAACTGCTCCCGTAAATCCCGGTACATCTTACTACCTCTAGGATGCATAGCGTATGGACTGCTATGAGCCTCTTGAAGAATATTTTACCTTAATTCCACATCTTTAGGCATGCAAACCTTCCCTTGAAAACATAGCACTCCATCGTTGGTCAAGCTATACCCCTCCAATCCATCATTCTGCACTTGCAAACACCGAGCGTTTAGGACTTCATCCACCAGTTATTTTTCCTTAACCTGGTTTACCCACATTGGCTTCACTTGCAGTTCTACTAATAGACTTCCATCATCCTACAGACTAAGGTGGCCAAACAAGGCTCTTAAATCTGCCACAACCTTGCAGCTCAAGGCGTCAGCTACCACGTTAGCCTTATTTGGATGGTACTCAATCGAGCAATCATAATCCTTCAACAGCTCGATCCACCTCCTCTATCTTAAATTCAATTCCTTCTGAGTAAGGAGGTAACTCAAACTCTTATGATCTATGTACACAATAGACCTTTCTCTATACAAGTAATGTCTCCAAATTTTTAGGGCGAAAACCACTGCAGCCAACTCCAGATCATGCGTCGGGTAATTCACCTCGTGAGGTCTTAATTGTCGAGAAGTATACGCTACTACCTTCCCCTCTTGCATCAGCACACACCCTAACCCTGCATGCGACACATCACAATAAACCGTAAACTCTTTCCCTACTTCAGGTTGAATCAGCACTAGAACTTCCGTCAAAATCCTTTTTAACTTCTCAAAACTTTCTTGTTGCTTCTCTGACCACACAAACGAAACCCTTTTCATTAGCAACTTGGTTAGCGGCACTGCAATCAAAGAAAACCCTTCTAAAAACCTCTTGTAATATCCTGCTAAACCCAGAAAACTCTGAATCTCTGCCACAGACTTTGGTAGTTTTCAGCCTAACACCGCTTCAATCTTTCGTGGGTCCACCCTAATCCCCTCAGCTGACACCACATGACCCAAAAAGGTAACTTCCTTCAATCAGAACTCGCACTTACTAAACTTAGCAAATAATTGCTTCTCCCTTAGAATCTGTAAAACCACTCGCAGATGTGCATCGTGCTCTTCTTTCGATTTTTAGTACACTAGAATATCATCTATAAACACTACAAAAAATCGATCTAAAAACGGATGAAACACCCGATTCATCATATCCATAAACACTACTGGGGCGTTGGTCAACCCAAACGGCATCACCAAAAATTCATAATGACCGTAACGAGTACGAAAAGCCATTTTATGGATATCCACCTCCTTGACCTTAAGCTGGTGATACCCCGACCTCAAATCTATCTTGGAAAAGACTGAGGCTCCCTTAAGTTGGTGGAACAAATCGTCTATCCTTGGCAATGGATACCTGTTCTTAATTGTCAACTTATTCAACTGACGAAAATCAATGGACATTCGCATTGATCCATCTTTTTCTTAAGAAAAAGCTCAGGCGCTCCTCAAGGCGATACACTTGGCCGGATAAAACCCTGATCCAACAACTCCTGAATCTGCACTTTCAGCTCCACCAACTCCTTCGACGCCATTCTATACGGGGCAATAGGCACTGGCGCTGTTCCTGGTAGAAGGTCTATACCAAACTCCACTTTGCGATCTGGAGGCAAACCCGAAAGCTCTTCTAGAAAGACATCGATAAATTCTTTCACCGTTCGGACATTCTCCAAAGTTGATTCCTTAACCTCCAAGGCACAAACATAAGCCACAAACACCTTACATTCTTTCCTCACCATCTCCTCAGCCTTCAAAGCGGATACCACACTAGATAGGTAGTTTCTTCTCTCACCTATCATCATCACCTCTTTACCCTCGTCCGTACTCAGCACCATGCGCTTAGTTGCATAGTCCAAGCCCGCTTGATACCGTACCAACCAATCCATCCAAGAAGAGACACTATCCCTTTCAACTTCTCCTCAGCCGTGAAATCCAAATCATCCATTATGTGCTCTGTTGCCTCTAACCAATACTTCGCTGTGTTGGGAGCTACACCTGAAACTTCCCTAAATACCTCTGCTCCATTAGCTTATAGTCATTCGGACACAAATTTTGAGCCCCCACCTACGCCTGCTCCAGCGACTCTCTCTAAGACCCGTAGCATAGCCTGCGACACCGCGTCATCACCACCCATTTGCTCCTGGAACTCAGTGCCCACAGCTGGCGGTGCTGGTACTTCATTCTCTGACTCATAACTAGACCCTACTGGTTCTGACACAGTCATCCTACCCCTACCACGACCACGCACATTACGCCCACGTCCTTGAGTGCTCATTCTACCATTCGCGATTTAATATGATTTAGAAATTTTATAGGTTAATAACTTTTTCTTCCACTGATTAGTAACGAACAGTCTTATGGAAGGAAGTTTTAACAGTGGTTCTTTTGAATTTGAACTATGTTTACATAGTTCAGTTCTTAAGTCTGTATTTCTAATTCTAAAATTCACATTCAATCAACGTTCAGCAGAGTACCACATACATGTATTCAACACAAGTACATCCACGAGCTCACATTTGTCACTTAAAGGTATCTTCGTCATTTCACTACCCAAGGGTATTTTCAAAATTTTCACCTACAGGGGTATTTTTGTAATTTTTCAAAATAAGGTATCTGTGATTTTTTAAAATAGGGGTATTTCGGTAATTTTACAATTCGAGGATATTTTGGTAATTTTGCTAATTTTGATAACTTTAGTAAATCAAGGGTAATTTGGTAATTCTTTAAACAAGGGTGTTTTGGTCATTTTCTAAGCAGGTTATTTTGGTTATTTTACAAAATCAAGGGTATTTTGGTCATTTTACAAAATCAAGGGTATTTTGGTCATTTTACAAAATCAAGGTCATATAAGTAATTTTACAAAGATGGGGTATAGGTCCCTTTCGAGTTTTAGTTAAAACTTTGGCCCGTTAACAAGCCCTACGGTTAAGATGAACAGCCACTACGCACCAGGTAGGATTCCAGAGAAGAGGAGGTGAGTCGCTAGGACTACTTAAATACCAAGCTCTTCTTGAATCCAATCCTAGGCATGTGTATGCCTGTTACCACACCCTAGTCCTTCTGACTTGCTCACAGACGTGTTTATTTAGGGAAGTTAAGTTTTATGTAATTTTAGAGTTTGTGTAACTAGGCCTACGGTCCATAAGCCCTAACATATCTATCTACGTCCCTATAAACCCATTAATCCCATCATACATATATATCACATCAGAGGTTAGGATACTTACCTAGGTGGATCGGTGCCGGAGACTCAGGTGCCATGCTTTCCGAGATATGCATCTCCTTAGAAATTATTTTACAGACCTTTTATTGAAAATATTTTGGGCCTTATACCCACAGCTAAGCTTTTAAACCGGGCTCTGATACCAAAAATGTAACACCCCAAATCCGACCTAAATGCTACGATCGAAGCTGGCGTGTCACTGGGAAGAAAATGTCTCACAAACCATTTTGGTCGACTTGATTTGAAGAGAAACTTTTGTGTAGTTAAGAAAAACGTGGTTGAATTGAGTGAATTGTTAAAACATTTTGAAACATTATTCAGCATGATAGAATCACTTCGTTGTTAACCTTGTTGATTATTTATCCGGCGTATAAATTTAGAAAAACTCAGAGTATTTACTTAAGTTTATAAAAACGTCCATTCCATAGATTACCTGTCACGCCTTTTTCGTTTAATAAAGTTTAAGAGAAAACGGAAAGAACAATAAATCCCAAAGTAAAGTTTAAGTGGCCTTATTACAAACTGAAATCCCAACTTAAAGTAAATAAAAATTAAAATCGAAACGAACATTGAAACAAAAATAGATATTTCGCATGGCCACCGCGAGTCCACCCCGGCTCCAAATCCACGATCTATGCATTATCTACAAAATGTAATGGAAGAGGTGAGTCACCGAGACTCAGTGTGTAATTTTCCATCCCAAAAGACGTCAAACTCATTCACAGATTCATATGATATTATGCATGTCATGAAACCCATTACCTAAATATCCATCCGAGTCTCCCAAATCTACCCCTGTGGCACCTAGCCACTGGTGGTACCTAACCACTGGTAATCGAAGTTACAAATATTCATAGGTGGGGCCAACCCACTTGTGGTACCTAACTACTGGTGACGATCCCTTACAATGATATGTGGGGCCAACCCACTGTGGTACCTAACCATTGGGACAAGTCACAGAAATAATCATATATGGTACCTAACCACTGGTGGTTCCAAACCATTGAGACTTAGTCATAAAATAATGATATGTGGGGCCAACCCACGTGTGGTACCTAACCACTGGTGACAGTCTAGTAAATCATGCCTTCCCCCTTCTCTCATCATACCCATATTTCATGTATATGTTTCTCCACACAATATGATCATACTTAACACTTAAAGGAATATAACATAGCACACATACATGTTTCACATAAATAAAGCACATTATTCACCATAATGGACTTACACGGAGTCCTTGCTTATATCCGTAAGGGTAATGTAATGTTTCCCACTATTATTCGACTTTTAACAAACACAACATTTAACATAACAACATATGAAGTGCGTAAGAGTTACACACCTAACACTTGTACTATCGCACTCTCGGCTTTAACACTATCGCCACTCGAGACTAGTACTATCTGCCTACAATCTTTCTTCAATGCCGACCCACAACCCGGTGGCCAATCTTGTACCCCGATCATCGCCGCTTCTTGAACTTAGGGGCTGGGTTTACAGATCCAACCCCTCCTATCGCTTGGCTGGCATTCGAGTCCATGAACACACCTTGGTCACTAAATCATAATAAAGCAATGAGAACAAACTAAAAGAAAATGGTGTTCATGGCCATAGCCCTTACCTAGATCGACAAATCCCGGAGCCTTGGACTTGACCCACCGACTAACCAACTCCTAGAGATCTTCAACCGCAAGTGACACCACCCCACCTATATTCGATCAAGCATCCAACTATTAAACTGAGCGGCCATTTGGCTTAAGTAGGAAATCTCAAAAGAGATATTACGAGATAAAAGAAATTACCCCTCTTACCTTCACTTGATCGATTCAAACACCACCTAGCAAGATTCGGCCCAACAACCCCTTAAAGATGATTCGGCAATAGCTAGAACTGTAGGGAATCCAAAATAAAAAGCCAAAAATGGAAACAAGATCTTCAATTGTATGATTAGGGGTTTCGGTTCTTAGAGAGATGAAGAAAACACTATTGAAAAATGGCTAAAAGGTTCGGCTATGGAAGAAGAAAATATGGGTAGAGAGTGTTCGACTTTTAGGAAGATATTGAAGAGGAGAAAAGAGCTAGAGAGTTACGGAAAAGGAAGAGAGAACCCTCAAGAAAAAAAGAAAAAGAATTTTGGCTTGAAGAAGAAAGATGAGAAAGAAAAAAAAAGATGAAAAGACTGACACCTGTGCCTACTAATTTCGGCATATTTAAATCGATTTTTCTCCCCCTCCTAGAGTTTGATTTTTGGCCAACTCTGCCTCCACCTGATAGCCCTTATCCTCCCTTGTTATCTAAATCTACAACCTCCTTCAAAAGAGGCCTACCTAGCACCAACTCCTCCCCTCATATATCAGCATATTATCCACCTAAATAAAAATGTAAATCCTCTATTTTCTAGCCTTTGTGCCATCCTCCCCTAGCCCCTTTAGAGTGCCGAATTTAGTCGAAGAGCATGGGCTCCAAGTGGCCAACACTTGGCCCAATCTTCCCCTTAGTGGGGCCGTTTTCTTGATCCTTTTCAGCACCACCGATGTTGGCCACTAGCCCCCTTGCAAATTTTAAACATAGATACCTATTTTTATGCCCTATAGCTCCCCATTAGATCGTTAACCCAGGCCTTAGCCCAAATCTGAGCCCAATTTGCACCTCTAAATCTCAAGCTAACACCTTAACCCTACAACACACAAAATGCACAGACCCTCATATTCGGGATGTTACAAAGACATAAAAGGAACAACACAAATGTCGAAAGTCTACTACCATTCTATCCCACAATAACGACCAAAATACTCTTTGTAGAACAATAACTTAAAAACCAAAAATGAAAAGAGAGCAAAATGAGGATTCGACCACACCAACACTGCCTAAAAATGCCTAACGCTTCCCCTAGTCGAAAATGACTAGCCTTTGGCCTAATTTTCCCAACCACTTCCCATATTCAACCAACTCTTTCCCCACTTGGAACCCCAAGATTTTCTCCCTTTTTTCCTCCTCAATTCACTCTCCATCTCTTTTTCAAACTCACCCAACAACCTTGACCAATTCAAATCCTTCTCCATCAGTATTTGACTCCAACACAACCTCTTGTATTCTCCTGAGCAAAATAAAAGCCTTCTATTTGTTGTATGTAAGATTCGAACCCTTCTCCTCCTACTTTGCCAATGATGCCATAGCCACCACACCACACACACCACTTGTGTCTCCTAAACACACACACAATTTTCTTAAGCCTTGCTTCCAACTGTCCTCCCCCCTAAAGAGCCAAAAATTAAAATTTTTCCTATGGCCTAACTGGAACCCGGACTTCATAGAAACCCCGTAACCTTTCAAAATCATCTTCTTAACAGGACCAACTTGATATAATGCCATTCTAACATTCCCAAAAATTCTAAAATGCTTCTACGCTTGGGGCCCAATAGGCCCAATCCTCCTAGGCCCAATTTCAGGTCGTTATAAATCTACCCCATTAAAGAAATTTCGTCCTCAAAATTTCTAGCTATCTAACAGTGGTTTTAACATAGACTACTCTACCACACTGCCGTTGTGCACCCTTAGTCCAATAACACTAATACACTTCTATCCTAATCTAGAAACCTCTTCACACAACAAAATATCTAACCACAAAAGCAAATAGATATATCACACATGCATAAAATTTTCTATATTGAAACACCACATCCAACCAAAACATACCCGAATTAATGGTGATGGAACAATCCCGAGCCCTATGCCCTTGCGACCCGCATCTCAAGCATGGTCTTGACCTCCTCCAGCATTCACCCAGATGACGCCTTTTGCAATATTCATAAGCTGAAAAGTTTGGACGCGCCTTAACATGCTTTACAGAATGAGACTGCGATCCTAGAGAACTGCAATCCCTTTTCTTCTTACAGTTCACGCACCCAACTCAAAGTGTTTCACCAATTTCTTTAACCTTTTCCATTACCTCTCTAATTAGCTGAGCCAGCACATCAACTCCGGCTCGATCAAGAGACCCCTTCTCAGTCGCTAGCGATGCCGGTGCCTCCTTTCGGGTATATGCCCCGATGCTGAGGATCCAGCCCTAGCAACCCGGCCTCTACCGTGGCCACGTGTACCTCGTCCGCGTCCTTTGGTACTCATCTCGGTGTCAAGCGTTAATCTGATTAAGAGATTTATGAATCAGTGTATAATTATAATGTTTCTTAACAAATGTTTTATGAAAAACAAGTATAAGAGTTGTTTTCGCAGATCAAATTTCCTAATGTCTCAATCTCTATAGTTTTAGCTCCTATAGCTAACAGTTTTAGTGAACTACCACTAACTCTAGCAGTTTTCTCTCTATAGTCATCTCATCATATATCACATGTAACATAAGTGGACTTACGAATTTGATGCCGGAGACTCTGTGTACCATACTTCCAATAACGATATATATTTCTAAATCATATTTCAAATTTTTTTTTAAAAACGTTTTCGAACCCATTCTACAGTCGATTTTTGTAACTTGGCCTTAATACCATAAAATGTAACACCCCAAACCCGGCCTAGATGTTATGATCGGATCTAGCATGTCACATAGAAGGGTTATTTAAAAACTTGTGCGTTTGTTTAAAAGTTCGTACTCTCTTTGAAACTTTGAGCTTTGTTGTTTGTGGAAATCCGATTTGTCTTTATGGTCTTCTTGTAAAAACGTTATTGTTATTATTGTTGTTTTCGAAAAATTTGTTTATCACAAAAATCAAGTTCGGTGAATTTCAGAGATGTGATATTTTGAAAATAGTTATTGTCGTTTTATGAAAACCCAGAGTTAAATCGTTTATAGTTTGGATATAACTGAAAGAAAAACTTAACAGAAAAATTAAAGTAAAAAGGCATTATTACAAAATATTAAACCCAAATTAAAATAAATCTCAAAATAAAGTAAAACAAAAATTTACTATAGTTTGGAAAAAGCGCTCCAATGTATGGCCACCACAGAGTCCTCCGTCGCTCCAAATCCTCTAACGCTAAGGATCACCTGGAAGGTTAAAGCAGAGGGGTGAGTTAAGAGAACTCAGTGTATAATCCCCTAATCAGTCATTAACTGGGCCAGAGCCCATACAGAAGCATACTGGGTCGAAGCCCATACAAAAATAAATTGGGCCGATGCCCATGCAGAAGCAGAATGGGCTGAAGCCCTATTCGGTAAAAATATGGGCCTTAGCCCTAAAAACATGATAATGCAACACATTATGCAACCCAACCTAATAATCCATCCGCTACACACCACCCGTACCAGCCCAACACACCTGTGGGGATTTCTAAATCGACCCACCCATCCTCTACACACCAATAAGGCAGATAAGCCGCTAATCACAAAATTTGTGGCGAAGTCACCAGAATAACAGAAGATACATCGCATAACCACTATACAGATTGTGGTAGAGCCACCAGAATATGTGGCAGAGCCACCAGAATATACTTCCTCTGAATCATCAAACCCAACCTAATGCATGATGTCGTGACATAAATATTTCGTGTATGCAGTATGTCACAAACATAACCAATCATATAAATATCACACACATAACATTTAAACTACCACTAGGGGTATAACGGTCATTTACCCTCCAGGGGTATTTCGATAATTTTACCCACCAAGGGTATTTTAGTAATTTTGCATTTAACGGTCTTTTCGAAAGCCTACTGTTGCTTCGAGTGACACGAAACCCTTTTTGGGTCTATATGGAACTGTTGGGCGTAAAATCCATTTTAGGCCCAAATGGGCCTACACATTCGTGTGGCCAAAAATGCATGGTTTTGGTTTTAGATTTCCAGATTTTGCATTCGAGCCTACCATTTGCTAGTTTTCCATCAGTTTTGCCCAAGTGGGCCGGATAGCCCGTTGGACCCATTTGGCTTATTTCGGCCCGATTAGGCCCGTTATAGCCTCGGTATTGCGAGAGTGTTCGTGACACTCTCAACGACTTAACGTCACAATTCGTATCTTGATTTACCACTACGAGCGCACGCATGCTCGAGTGGTCTCAGTTGTCGACTTTTCGGCTTTTCGACTTTTGACTTTTTCACAAAACATCACAAGCATACATTGAAATGGGTGTGAGATTACACACCTGTTGGAGACAAACCTAGTAGCCCACGAGCGTAGAACCTATATTTGTTTAAGGTATTCAGTTAACCATCCCAATAATAGGATTCAATAAGCCTTTCTAAAATAGAAGTTGAACCCAAGGTTAATACCTACCTCAACAGAATCGGCTTATACCTCCTAAGCCGTTTGGTTATGAATCGACCTTAATTCTTCGTGATTAATTTAGACCACAACCAAAGTTAAGCATCAATACCCAAGTCCACGCATCGTCTAGGATTTGAATTGAAATCTAACACCCAATCATTAGAAGGTAACATTTGAGTTAGAAGCATGAAGGGTACTACCACTACTAAAATCGATTGTCTGAAAGTTTTTATGAAAAACAACTTACCAAGGATGATAGAACCTTCACTCGATGACTGAAGAGGGTGGAAGAACAAGTGATTGCCGAAAGCTTAGTGGTCCAATGGTAAAGAAGAAAAGGTAAAGAAAGACTTACCCAAATATGTTGTAAGGGAAAAGAGGATGGTAGCAAGGACAGGCTTTGCAGTGATATGCCAAAACCAAGAGAAAGACACAAAAAGGAACAACACAAATACCAAAAGTCTACTACCTTCGATCCCACAAGAACGACCAAAATACTCTTTGTAGAACAAAAACTTAAAAATAGAAAATGAAAAGAGAGCAAAATGAGGATTCGACCACACCAACACTGCCCAAAAATGCCTAACACTTCCCCTAGCCAAAAATGACTAGCCTATGGCCGAATTTTCCCATCCACTTCCCCATATTCGGCTAACTCTTCCCCCACTTGGAATCTCAAGATTTTCTCCCCTTTTTCCTCCTAAATTCACTTTCCATCTCCTATTCAAACTCACCCAACAACCTTGACTAATTCAAACCATTCTCCACAAGATTTGATTCCAACACAACCTCTTGTCTTTTTGAGCAAAATAAAAGCCTTCCATTTTCCATCTGTAGGATTCGAACCCTTCTCCTCCTACTCTACCAATGACACCGCAACCACCACACCACACACTCCACTTGTGTCTCCTAAATACACACACAATTCCCTTAAGCCTTGCTTCCAACAGTCCTCCCCCTAAAGAGCCAAAAATCAAAAATTTTCTTATGGCCTAACTTGAACCCGGGACTTCATAGAAACCCCGTAACCTTCCAAAATCATCTTTCTAACAGGTCTAACTTGAAATAATGCCATTCTTACATTCTTGAAAATTTTAAAATGCTTCTATGCTCGGGGCCCAATAGGCCCAATTCTCCTAGACCTAATTTTGGGTCGTTACAATCTGATAGTGTGTTAGAGTCTTAAAAATTTATATAATGAATGATGTAGCCTAAAAACTAACTGTGACAACGATTTGAGGCAAGCGCACCTATCGAACAGTAGTATAGTTTAGTGGCAAGACCAGATTGTCGAACCCAAAGGAACCAAAAGTACTAATACTAACTTTTTTTTATTATTTAACCTAAGAATTAAAGGAATTGTTGTTTAACCTAGAATTAACTAAATACTAAGTTAAAGATTCTAAGACAAAGAGAATGAATCGGGGAAATACTTGTGGGAAAAACCAATTGATTGAGACAATACCCAAGGAAGAATCCACCTAGACTTCACTTGGTATTTAACTCTGAACCAGACGATTTATTCATTTGACTTGATTCGTAAGATTCCCTAATTTATATTAATACCTCTCTCGAGGCTACAACGTCTAACCCCAGGTTGATTAATTGAAATCTCTTTCTAATTAAAACCCTTAGAATTGCATTAACTCGATCTATGGACTCCCATATTAGGTTTGACCTTAATCTGGTAGATTTTCGTCATCCTATCTCTAGGGTTACGATCAACTCCGCTTAACTATGCTAGATATACTCTTAAACATGGAATATTCCTCCTCTGCCTAAGCACATCAATACTTGAATCAATATACCAAAATATTAAAACAAGAATTAAGAACACATAATTAAGAACAAATCAATTATTTATCATATAGTTTAGAAAATAATAACAAGATCCGTCTTAGGTTTCATCCCCCTCAAGTATCTGAGGAGTTTAGTTCATAATCATAAAAGAATACATCTCAAAAGAAAATATAAAACAAAACATAAAGAAAACCCTAAAACCCTCTGAAGGAATTGAAGGAGAGATCCTCAGTCTTGAGTATGACTCAGACTTTTTGAGATGAATCAACTGGCTTTCTTCGAGTGAATCCCACAATTCGACCCTCTAGCTTGGCTCCTTAGCCTAGCTGAACCGCCCTTTTAGGTTGGCCTTTAGGGTGTTTATATAGGCTTTTGGAATGTCTTTTTTGCCTCTAAGTACCCTAATCCAAATGAAACTCTTCTTTGCTACAGCAGGGACACGCCCGTGTGGCACGGTCATGTGATTCGAGGCCAGGCCATGGTCGGATCTGCTAAGGAGGCACGACCGTGCATTTCAGGCCCAGGCTGTGTGCAATTCATACTTTGGCCCATTTTCTCTGTTTTGGGCCCGTTTCTCATTCTTTTCATCTTTCGATGCTCTCCTAAGTATAAAACATAAAATTAAAGGATTAGGAGCACAAAATTCCACAATTTGGGAATAAATCATCCAAAAGTATTTTAAATGTGGGATTAAAATATGAACATATTACGGTTTATCAAATACCCCCACACTTAAGCATTTGCTTGTGTTCAAGCAAAATTCTTAACTCACAATTAAAACTAACTTCCCTCGATTCATAATTCTTATCAACGATGCCTCATCGTAATTCATAGATAATTTATACATGGATAATTTAACTAAAAGAGTCCAAAATTCAAACAATCAAAGTCACAAGTTTGTAGCACAAAAAATATAGGTGTTTCCCCTTATCCGAATAATCACCTTTGATTCAAAACTGACAAGAATTGACATCCTCACTAAAGATTCACTCAAATCACTCAAGGTGTTTAAGGTTCAAAATAAAGCACTCATCAGTCAAACATGAAAAGTTATTACCATAGGCTTGCATGAAAATCAAATCTCCACCACTATAAAATGAGATGATACACAAATCAAAAGGTCTTTAAAGGGTTGTAATGGGGCTTAAGTTAAAGGTGTGGATAAAGGCTAAATTAAAGGGTTAGAATCGAGATTGAATTGACAATTTACCTAACTAGAAAAATGAACTAGTCCTGAATAATTACATCAATTGGAAACTAATAATACGAGCTTCTTCTTCAAGATGTTGAAATTAAATGTATAAGCTCACTTAATTATAGAACTGATAATAAATATACTTTGATTTTTTTTAAGAACAAATCAAGTATAGGAAAGAAATTTAACAACTGAAATATAGAACATAGTTAGGCAACTGATCAAAATAAAATCTCAACAAAAAAAGGGTAGTAAAGAGGAATGCTAATAACAAATATAAGATGGGTTTTAGGTTAATATTAGTGGGTGAGTCAATAAAAGGGTTGTTAGGATCAAAGGGGTTCACTAAGGGTTAGTTGTGAGGGTAGGCTTTTAGTGGAGTGAGTGGGTTAAATCCTAAGTGCCTTTATCATCTCTAGTATATCAAATCAATGATGTGGTCTTGACATGTATAACCGAAGCAAGTTCTAGAATAAAAAATCAATGTTGACACACTCATAATCAATAAAGTGAGCACGAAAAAATATATGCTCTAAAAGGCTCAAAATCTCACAAAAATTATGGTTTTTGATGACAACCTTGCAAATTTCAAACTTCAAGGTAATATTCAAATTTAGGTCAATAACTTAGCAAATTTTTAATTCTGAAAAGTAGACTTATCATGCTTGATTCTCTAGTCTCCTAAGGTTTAAATCATCAATGCACAATTAACTATGACTTAATCTAAAACATATCAATAAAAATCATAAATCAATAGAAGTTTCATTCTAATTAGTGATATGAGGAAATTACTTAAGACAAGATATCATTCAGGGATTTGAGAATAATAAAATTCACCCCCATGCTTAAGATGTACATTGCCCTCAATGTACAATGATAGATAATAATCATATAGTAAGAAAATCAAAAGAGAGGGAGAGAAGTGAAACTTCCTGAATTTTGAATGGAGTTAATGAAGAGAAATCTGATAAGATTGAGTAAAGGTGAACGTGGGGGAGCGCCTCGAGCCAGTTGAAATTGAATCCTCAAAGCAGCTGGTCTGATTTTATTGTATCCTAAGCTAAATCTAAATTGCATGAAGAATAAGAAGAAAAAAATAAAAATAAAAATAAGAATAAGAATAAAAATAAAAATAAAATTAAATTATGGGAAATGAATGAAGAAAGATAACGGGAAAAAAAAAGGAAGAAGTGGGTTTAAATAGAGATGAAGCCCACGCCCATGTTCCTACCTGTGGTGCCCACACGGCCCTAGCCACGGCCGTGTGTCAGGCCGTGTGGGTATGGAAAACCTACACCTAAACATGAAATGAAATAAACTAAACTAATTAGTGGGGTTAGTGCTCGGGTTGCCTCCGAGAAGCGCTCGTTTAAAGTCTTAAGCTAGACTTACTTCTCATTCGCATAATCATGGTGGCTTGAAGAGTTGAAAATCCTTTCTCATGCTATCATTATATAGTTTGAGTCGAGTGGCATTTACCTTAAAAGTTCTGAATATGGGATTACTTACCTCGACTGTGCCGTAAGGGAAGACATTAAGTATCTTAAAAGGGATCTCTTCTTTTGTCTTGAGGTCTGAAGTGGCGATTCGAGGGTCTGTTTTATCTAACAATACCTGATCTCTTATTTTGAAGTAATTTGATGTTCCTATAAGCTCGTCTGGGGGTTCCTTTGGTTTCACTTCGTGTGGTTTTGATTTCTCCTTGAAATGCGCTTTCCACTCGTCTAGTTCGTTGACCTGAAGCCTTCATTCCTTCTGAATTACTTCTTTATCGATACAAGGTCTAAGATCTGGCTCAGTTATGTGATTTCATAGTACTTCCTGTAAAGAAAGTTGAACCAAATGATTATCAATAGAATTTATGTCCTCACCTTTATCACTCGATGTCCTATCTGAGTCGAGAGCTTGAAGGTGATTAATTCATCACCTTCATGAAGTGTGAGTTCACCTGTACCAACATCAATTTTAGCTTTGACAGTTGCGAAAAAGGGTCTTCCTAAAATTAAGGGGATACTATTGTCTTCATCCATGTCTAAAACAATATAGTTTACTAGGAATGTGAATCTATCAATTTTAACTAGTACATCTTCAATTATACCCCTAGGAATTTGAATAGTCTTATCAACTAATTGAATACTCATCCTAGTTTGTTAGGATTTCCCTAGACCTAGCCGTTTAAACATTTTATAAGGCATAACATTGATGCTTGCCCCTAAATCAGCTAAAGCATTATCAATAGATAAACTACCAATTAAGCATGGAATTGTAGAACTCCCTGGATCTTTTAATTTTTGTGGTAGTTTATTTTGCAACATTGCTGAGCACACTGCGTTTAGTTCCACATGCGGTTCCTTGTCTAACTTTCACTTTTTTTTCAAAAGCTCTTTTAAAAATTTCCTTGAATCTGGCATCTGCGAAAGAGCTTTAAGAAACAGTAAGTTAATATGTAATTTCTTTAAAAGTTTAAGAAACTTACCAAATGAACTATTCATCTATATTGTCTTTCTTCATGGCATTTGGGTATGGTATTCGAGGTTGGTATTCTTTAATTATCGATTTTGGTTTTTCTTGGCTACCTCAACCTTACCATCACTTACCACAGGTTCTTACCTTGGCTCAGATTCAAATTCCACTGACCCTTTACTTTCATAAGCTGTTATGGCTTGAAGTTGCTCTTTTGGGTTAGTCTTAGTGTTACTTTGAAAGCTACCTTGTGGTCATTCGGAGATCAGCTTAGCAAGTTGCCCTAACTGTTTCTCAATCCCTTGAATCGATGCTTGTTGATATTTAAGTGTTGTTTCAGTATTTTGGAAACGTGTTTCTGACATCGCTATGAATTTTGTCAGCATCTCCTCAAGGTTCAGCTTCTTTTCTTGTGGGTAGGGCTGTTGTTGTCTATGATTTCCTTGACCACCCATGAGAAATTGGGGTGGTTCCTCCAACCTGGATTATAAGTATTACTATAAGGGTTATTTTGAGATTTAAAATTGTTACCCATATAGTGAATTTACTCGTTTTTAGTGCTTGGGCTGTAAGGTTGATATTCTGTATTTCTCATCCCTCCTCCATTCATATCGTACTGTATTGTTGGATGTACCTGTGACAAACCACATAAGCCATCAATTTTCTTAGTTAAAAGTTGTAACAGCCCAGTTTAGACCCTAGTCGAAATAGTGGTTTGAGGCCATAAATCTGATGTTGAAATGTTAATTTAATATTATTTTCTGTGTGAATAGTATGTGACATAGTTTGTGTGAAAATTTTGCGTGATGATTTGATCGTTCTAGTGTCGAGTTAAGAGAAAGGACTTAATCGCGTAAAGAGTAAAAGCTGTGTGCTGATTTTTAAGAACCTAAGTGTTGTTGTCTTATTATTATTGAGGTCTTATGAGGCAATTAAACCAAGTTTTAAGATAGTGGGTGGTAATGGACAACTATAACCTTGGCGATTTATATGTTTTAATTATTAATTGAAAGGATAAAATAGTAAATAGTTAAATAATATGTGTTTAATGAAATCAAAGCATGAAAATGGTCATTCTTGTTCATCTCAGTGCTGAAAATAGCAAAGAAAATAAAATAAAAAGAAAGCTGGGGGTTCAGCAATTGTTAAGAAAAAATTTAAGTATGTTTTAGCTCAATTTTTGATAATTTCTACGTTTTCGTAATCGTTTCTTCGTGCTCTAGCTAGCCCATATTGTAATTTTGTGAATTGATGATGTTTTTGTGATGAGCCATTGATGAATGCTTGAGCTATGTGCTAGATGATAGTGATATATAAAGACTTGGTGTTGGATTAACATGTTTTGTCTTTGAATTTTTGATGAAATTGAGTAATTTGGGCTAAATTGAGAAAAGTGTAAATTGAAGGACTAAAATGTAAAATAAATGAAACGTGTGGATTTGTATGAGCTTGGAAAGAATTCGGCTAGACTAGAATACAAGCAAATTTTTTATATTTGATGATTTGATGAATTAAAGACTAAAGTGTCGAAATGTGAAAATGTGAGGGCTATTTTGTAAAATGTCCAAAATATGTGAGTTTGGACTAAAATGAATGAATTGATGATTGAATGGATTGAATTTGAATGTGTATAGACCAAGAGAGGAGAGGTTTGGATCGAGGTCAAGGCAAAGATAAAGTTCTCGATTAATTGACCGTATCGATAGTTCAACGTCCGAGGTAAGTTCGAATATAATACATGTATTTGAGATGTGTTTTAGCAATATGAAATGAATATGTATATGTGTATGAAAGTGAGTTACTATATGCACGATTTTAGTTGATGGCACTAAGTGTGCGAAAATGAAATCGAAATAGAAATGAATAACACTATATGTGCGATGATATGAAAGCTTTGGCTTATTGAATTGGCATTATGTGTGCGACACCGAGATGAGTCAGTTAAAAGAATAGGTACTAAGTGTGCGATAACATGTAACATCCTGAAAAGGGTCTATGCATTTTTAGTTTAATTGTATGAAATGACAAGTTTAAGCACTAAGAATAAATTTTTGATACTTTTGGTAACCTAGAAATGAAAATGGAAATGGAAATGAAAATGGAAACGAACATTTTTGGAAACCTGAACATTTTTGGAAATGATTCAAAAATGGAAAGTAAACATTTCTGGAAACTTGGAAATGTAAGAAAATGGCAAGTTTACTGAGCCGATCGAAAATTTTAGGAAACTTAGAAATGATGCAGAATGTCAAATTTTAAAGTTCAAAATAGGAAATAAGGGCAAGAGGGCCTTAAAAGAAAAAGTTGGAGAATTTTGACACACAAACAAGGCTTGGAAAAGTGGCACGAAGATGACACTTAGAGCCTATGGAAATGGCGTCACATGCGGGAAATAGGCTGAGTTCGAGTCACTTGAAAAGCAAATAAATAAGTTTTATTTTTGCTTCCGAAAATATGAGGTGGACGGCATTGGTTTCTAGAAAAGGAGGTGTTTTATTTGCATAAATATGTGAATAATAAGTGATAAGTAAAGGATTTTCTTTAATTGGATTATTTGAGGAGATAATTGATGGATTAAAGGCTTTTATTTTAAATAAAAGAGATAATATTATCACAAGGAAGATTGGTGGCCAAGTCAAGGACTCTTGGCCTAGCAGTTTCGGTTAAAGGAGGATATTTAGGCTATTCTCTCATCTTTTCTAGGCTTTGCCGAAAATTCCATGGCAAAACTCCCTCTGAATTTTCTTTTCATCTTTTCTTCTTCTCTTTTCTTCATCATCAAGCCAAAACCTTTTCTTTTGATCTCGATTAAAACTCCATAGCGAATCTCTGTGACTCTAGGCAAGGAAGCAATCGATTAAAGGCATTAAAGGTAAGGTTAAGCATTATTCAAATCCTTTTCTTTTCTATTTTGCCGAAAGAGAAGGGTCTAATCCCTATTCTTGTTCATGGCCGAATCTGCAAGGATCTCTCAGGATCTTTTTACAACTGTCGACTACAAGGGGAAATCTTTCGGGAAATCTGAGGATCTAAGGTAAGATGTATGAATATTCGATTAAGGGTTATGATTCATGTTTTCAAAGTTAGATTTAATCTAACATGAAATTATAGGGATTTCGACAGGCATATAAAGGAATCCTCTTCAGATTTGGAATTTGTATGGTAAGTGATATTCGACCAAGGCTCATTTTTGATATTTGGAATTATTTTTCATTATTTCAAAAGCCGGAAACTCACATGGTTACATGATTTAGTGTTAGCTGATTTCAAGGAAAAGGGATACTAGCAATTTTTGGAACTTGATCAATCAAATCGACAAGCAAGGGAAGTATTAGTAATACCATTCCTATTAGGATTTGGTTTTAAAAGCGAAAAGGTTATTAATGTGTTTTATATGATGGGCCGAATATAGGAATTAACAGATCTAAAGTTAGATCGGGATTTTCGAGATCTCAAGGAACCTATTAAGCGGATCAGGTGTGTACGCACACTAACTTTCAATATATCATATGGCAATTATTTTAATATATGAATAAGCATAAGAATATGAATGTGGCTAAGTACCACAGATGTGGTAAGAGTACCCAGGTACGTTTCCTACTTCTGATAGGATTACGAATATGATATATTTTGAATATATGAATAGTAACATGAATGAGAATTAAGTATGTTATGCATGATATAAAATTTATGGGGCATTCGGGATCTATGTGAAAGGGAAAGAAGGTGTTGACTTCGGTCTCACCAATGGAATATGGTGACTACGGTCACAAAATTTGAATATGGTAACTCCGGTTACATTATCCGAATTTGGTAACCCGGTTACATTATTTGAATATGGTGTCTAATGACACAAATTATATAGGCGATGAGCACGTCATTGCAATGACGCCTTCGATGGTGTGTAGCGGATGGAGGGTTGACTTAGTAGTCCTCACGGTGTGTGTGGTATGCGTGGTGTGTAGCGAATGGTCAAATAGGCTTGGGCTTGGGTTGCATCATCATTTTATATGAATATAAACATGTATGCTTGATCGTTGAATGTTAGTATTGTGTACACATTGAGTCATTGACTCACCCCATTGTGGGACTTTTTGGTGATGAACGGTGATTGGCCGGGTGGTAGACCTTGAGGTGGCCATGCTTCATTTGAAGATTTTATTTAATTTGGACTTTATTTCTTTTAGTACCTTTAATTTTATTTTGGGTTTTACTTGATGTAATAAGGCCATAAGGCCCGTGGATTTTCTTATTTGCTTTGCGATGCGAACTATTTAAGACTAAAGTTTAAGATATATATATATATATATATATATATTTTAATAAACCTTAAAGATTATTTTGTCACCTTAATAAAAATTTGATTTTCAAATAGATTAAATGGTTCCCAATCGAGTTACAAATTTTGTTGAACGAATATCAAAGGATGATCGTAAATGTAATATGAATGAGCATTGAATAGCGAATATCAAAGGATGATCGAAAGTGGATAACTAAGTGTTAGCTAAGGTTAGCTAATGTGTCGAACCTTTGTGGTTGATGAGTTATAGACAAGCCATGATTGAATGAATGAGTATTTTAGCTATAGATGAGATGATATGAATATGAGATAAGTGATCTAAGTGATTGTTTATTATGTACATTAGTTAGATTAATGAGATAATTGTATTGTATTTCGAACTTACTAAGCTTTGGAAAGCTTACTGTGTGAATTTTTTTCTCTGCCTTGCAGTGTTAGTATAGCTAGCTCGGATCTGGGATCGTCAGCTTCTCAATCACACTATCAACATTCTATTTTGGTACTTTTGAAAGGATGTATATAGTTGAAATATGGCATGTATAGGCTAGTTATGTGTATATGTTTATGATGTGAACTTTGCCATATGTTTTGGTAAGTTTTGAGTTGATAAATACTTGAATGAATGAGTTATATGATACAAATTTTGGTATGGGGTGATGCATATGAAATGGGTAGGTTTTGGTTAAACAAAATGGATGATTAATGCTTGTGATGATATGAATTTTAGTAAGTATTTTGGCATGAATGAGAATGGCATTGGATGTATAGATTGAATGGTCAATTTGATATATGTTTGGTTGTTAAATAGGTATGATATGTCTTGATGATTGGATTGTAGAAATGACCGTAAGTGGGTGGCATTTTGGTCTTGCAAATGACCTATAATGTCACATGGCCATGGCACACGGGCGTGCCTAGTAACCTTGGGGTAAAGTCAATAGCTAGCTTAAGAAGTACACGGTCATGGCACGGGCGTGCCTAAAAGTCGTGTGAGAATTGGCAATATATGACTTAGTAAGACACGGCCTTAACACACTAGAGTGCTTGGTAGCCTTATTGAATTTGGCAGTATATGATCATAGGGAGGACACACGAGTGTGTCAAGTAGTCGTGGGTGAAGCACAACCTACCCCCATGGGCGTATGTCCCCTGTATTTTTGGTTATATTGTATGTTTTTGAGAACTTCTGTATGTGTTTTGATTTAGTCTCGATCCTTCTCTAACATGTATTTGAGGTCTTATATACTTCAATAAGGGACTATATGTTATGTATTTGATGAGCTATATTGATGATTGTCTTTGTGTTGTACATTTAGATGTTAAATATTCTGATTGTTCGGTTATACCTCTTAACCCTATTCCAGCAATGGTCTTGGGTTAGGGGTGTTACATTTTAATTGGTATCAGAGCTACGGTTTAGTCGATTCTCAGACTAACGTAGCGTGTGTGAGTCTACTATACATGCCATATTATGAGATTGCGATAGTGTGATGAATTTTGACAGTTGGAATGTGTTTTAATATAGTAATGGATCCGTCGGCGATTCTTGATAGCGTGAAATGTCGCTGCTCGCTCAAGTGATGTTGTAGCACCGTATCTAGGCCAAATGAAAGTAATGAGGGAGGAGAGGCTAAGCAAGTCTTCTTCCGTATGATGAGTGAATAGTTTTCAGAATTTGTTAGAACGAATCCGACTGCTCCACAACCTCCACCCCCACAAGTACCTGTTGTGCCACAAGTTTTAGATTCGAACAGAATGAATAAACCACCTGTAGACAAGATTTGAAAGTACAGGGCTGAAGAGTTTAGGGCCATGGTGGAGGATGATGCTGGGTGGGCTGAGTTTTGGCTCGAGAATACTTTTCGAGTATTTGATGAGATGCCATTGACTCCGGACGAATGTATTAAATGTGCTATTTCTTTGTTGAGGGATTCGACTTATAATTGGTGGAAGGCATTGATATCTGTAATTTCGAGAGAGAGAATCAGCTGGGATTTCTTTCAAGCCGAGTTTAGAAAGAAGTACATCAGTCAACACTTCATTGATCAGAAATGTAAAGAGTTTTTAGAACTGAAATAGGGTCGTTTATGCATTACTGAGTATGAGCGGAATTAAATGCGGTTGAATCAATATGCTAGAGAGTGTGTTTCTACTGAAGCTACTATGTGCAAACGTTTCATAGAGGGATTGAGTGAAGACATTAAGTTGTTGGTTGGGATATTGGATATAAACGAATTTGTTGTACTAGTGGAAAGAGCTTGCAAAGCTGAGAAACTTAGTAAAGAAAAGAAGAAAGCCGATTCTAAGGCTCGAGATGAAAGAAAAAGATCGATGAATAAATTTTCTCAACCTTCTACAAAGAGATATAGAGATGCAAGCAATCGTTCAAATGTTTCGTTTTGACATCCAAATAGAGATCGTTCGAGACAAAGTACTGGTTTACGAATTCAAGCTCCGAATGAATCAAGTGTTGGCAGTGTTAAGAGTAACAAGCCCGAGTGTAGACAATGTGGGAGACGACATGTGGGAGAGTGCTAGGGCAAGTACAACAATAGAGTTTGTTATAAATGCGGATCCCGAGATCATTTTATTCGAGATTGCCCAAAGATGGTTGAGGAAGAAAATGTTCAAAATGAAATACCGATTAATGTGACAGCTAGGGGTAGACCACCCAGAAACATAAAAAATATAAATGAAAGTCAGCGAGGGACAACTAATACAGCTGTGAGATCAGAAGCAAGAGCACCTGTCCGAGCCTATGCTATACGCACACGAGAGGAAGCATCATTTCCATACGTCATCACTGGTATTTTCACTTTAATTGATACTGATGTCATTGCATTGATAGATCCAGGATCAACCCATTCCTATGTGTGTATGAATCTAGTATCAAATAAAACTCTA
Source organism: Gossypium rotundifolium (assembly GCA_025506655.1). Classification (NCBI taxonomy): domain Eukaryota; kingdom Viridiplantae; phylum Streptophyta; class Magnoliopsida; order Malvales; family Malvaceae; genus Gossypium; species Gossypium rotundifolium. The sequence continues at coordinate 129,738,820 of CP106732.1, read as the reverse complement.
CCTGTTGAGTCTACTGAATTTGTGGTTAGAGTGTCAAACCCCTTAGGCAAGTGTGTTTTGGTGGATAAGGTCTGCAAGAATTTCCCATTGATGTTTTGTGATTTATGTTTTTCGGTTAATTTGATGTTGTTACCATTCGATGAGTTTGACATAATTCTGGGTATGGATTGGCTTACTTTACATAATGCCATCGTTAATTGTAAGAGAAAGAGTATTGAATTGAAGAGTCAGAATGGTGAGATAGTTCGAATTGAGTCTAGTGATATGAAAGGTTTACCAACTATTATATCTGCGATGAAAGCTATGAACTATGTGAGAAACAGTTGCAAAGCTTATTTGGCATACGTGATTGATACAAAAGTGTCAAAAAAGAAAGTTGAATCTGTTCCTGTGGTTTGTGAGTTTTTAGACGTGTTTTCTAAGGAATTACCAGGATTACCTCCAATTCGGGAAGTTGAATTTGGTATTGAGTTGATGCCGGGAACTGCTCCTATTTCAATAACTCCATACAGAATGGCTCCAACCGAATTGAGAGAATTGAAATCACAATTGCAAGAATTGACCGACAGAGGATTTGCACGACCGAGTTTCTCACCCTGGGGAGCTCCTATATTATTTGTGAAAAAGAAAGATGGAACAATGAGAATGTGTATTGATTATCGACAATTGAACAAAGTGACGATAAAGAAAAAATATCCGTTGCCTCATATTGATGATTTGTTTGATCAACTGAAAGGGGCTACAGTGTTTTCTAAGATAGATTTGAGATTAGGCTACTATCAATTGAGAGTTAAAGAATCTAATGTACCAAAAACTGCTTTTAGAACGAGGTATAAACATTACGAATTCTTAGTGATGCCTTTTGGACTAACCAATGCTCCTGTAGTGTTTATGGATCTGATGAATTGGATATTTAGACCGTATTTAGATCGTTTTGTTGTAGTGTTCATTGATGACGTTTTGATCTATTTGAGTGATGAGATGTAGCATGCCTAGCATTTGAGAATCGTGCTACAAACTCTGTGTGAGAGACAGTTGTATGCAAAGTTTAGCAAGTGTGAATTTTGGTTGCATAAGGTCAGTTTTCTGGGGCATATTGTATCAGCTTCTGGAATACGAGTTGATCCGAGTAAAATCTCTGCTATTTTGGAATGGAAGCCTCGAGAAACGTGTCTAAAGTCCGTAGTTTTCTAGGACTAGCAGGATATTATAGACGATTTGTGAAAGGCTTCTCGACTATTGCAACCCCATTGACAAAGTTGTTACAAAAGGATGTTAGATTCGAGTGGTCGAAAAGTGCCAGCAGAGTTTTGAATAGTTGAAAATGTTGTTAATGGAAGCACCAGTGTTGGTTCATCCCGAATCAGGCAAAGAATTCATAGTTTACAGTGATGCATCGTTGAATGGTTTGGGTTGTGTGCTGATGCAAGAAGGGAAAGTCATTGCCTACGCTTTGAGACAGTTAAAACCACATGAAAAGAACTATCCAACACATGATCTGGAATTGGCTGCGAATGTATTTGCATTGAAGATTTGGCATCACTATCTATTTGGAGAGAAATGTCACATCTATACTAATCAGAAGAGTTTAAAGTATTTGATGACTTAGAGAGATTTGAACTTGCGGCAGAGAAGATGGTTAGAATTGTTGAAAGATTACGAACTTGTAATAGATTACCACGGGTAAAGCTCATGTTGTAGCAGATGCTTTGAGTCGTAAATCGTTATATGCTTTGCAAGCTTTGAGTAATCAGATAGATCTGTGTGATGATGATATGGTTGTAGTTGAATTGAAAGTAAAACCATTATTTTTACAACAGATATGTGAGGCTCAGAAGATTGATAATGAGTTGTTAGCAAAAGGAGTTTAATGCAATTCGAATGCTGATTTAGAATTTTGAGTTGATAGTGATGATTGTTTGAGATTTAGAGATCGAATTTGTATTCAGAGAAATTCAGAGTCGATTCAAACGATTTTGAATGAAGCTTAAAATAGTATTTGACTATACATCCGGGGAGTACGAAAATGTATAATGATCTAAAATAGTTCTATTGGTGGCATGGTATGAAAAGAGACATTTTTGACTATGTGTTGAAGTGTTTAGTTTGTCAGCAAGTTAAGGCAGAACATCAAGTTCGTCCGGTTTATTACAACCAATTTTGATTCCTAAGTGGAAGTGGGAGAGAATTACGATGGACTTTGTGTCGGGTTTGCCCTTAGCACCGAACAAGAAAGATGCGGTCTGGGTGATAGTATAGATTGACAAAATTAGCTCATTTCGTTTCTGTAAGAACTAATTATTCTTTAGATAAGTTAGCTGAACTGTATATCAATGAGATTGTGAGATTGCATAGAGTACCATTATCTATAGTGTCCGACAGAGATCCGAGGTTTACCTCTCAATATTGGAAGAAATTACAAGATGCTTTAGGCACAAATTATATTTCAGTACTACATTTCTTCCGAAAACGGATGGTTAGTCCAAGCGAATCATTCAGATCCTCGAAGACATGTTAAGATGTTGTATACTCGAATTTGAAAGCAGGTGGGAAAAACATTTATCGTTGATAGAATTCGCGTACAACAATAGTTTTCAATCCACTATCAAAATGGCACCTTATGAGGCTCTCTATGGTCGAAAGTGTCGAACTCCATTATATTGGACCGAGCTAAGTGAGAATAAGATTCATGGGGTTGATCTTATAAAAGAGACTGAGCAAAAAGTGAAAGTAATTCGTGATAGTTTGAAAGCAGCTTCAGATCGTCAGAAGTCTTATGCAGATTTGAAACGAAAAGATATCGAATTTGAGGTTGGTGACAAAGCATTTTTGAAAGTATCTCCTTGGAAGAAAATACTTCGATTTGGCCTGAAGGGCAAACTGAGTCTGAGGTTCATCGGACCGTATGAGATTATTGAACGAGTTGGATCGGTTGCTTATAGATTGAGATTGTCATCTGAATTAGAGAAGATTCATAACGTGTTTCATATGTCAATGCTTCGACGATACAGATCATATTCGTCTTATGTGATTGCTTCTACTGAGGTTGAGATCTAGTCAAACTTGTCGTATAGTGAAGAACCAATCTAAATTTTGGTACAAGAGACCAAAGAGTTGAGAAATTAGAAAATTTCTCTAGTAAAAGTATTATGGCACAAACACGGAATTGAAGAGGCTACGTTGGAGCCTAAGAACGTTATGAGGGGGCAATATCCACAACTTTTCACTGGTAAGATTTTCGGGGACGAAAATCACTAAGGGGGAAGTTGAAATAGCCCTGTTTAGACCCTAGTCAGAACAGTGGTTCGAGGCCACAAATATGATGTCGAAATGTTAATTTAATATTATTTTCTGTGTGAATAGTATGTGATATAGTTTGTGTGAAAATTCTGTGTGATGATTTGATCGTTTTAGTGTCGAGTTAAGAGAAATGACTTAATCGCGTAAAGAGTAAAAGCTGTGTGCTAATTTTTAAGTACCTAGGTGTTGTTGTCTTATTATTATGGAGGCCTTATGAGGTACTTAAACCAATTTTTAAGATAGTGGGTGGTAATGGACAACTATAACCTTGGTGATTATATGTTTTAATTATTAATTGAAATAATAAAATAGTAAATAGTTAAATAATATGTGTTTAATGAAATCAAAGCATGAAAATGGTCATTCTTGTTCATATTGGTGCCAAAAATAGCAAAGAAAATAAAAGAAAAAGAAAGCTAGGGGTTCGGCCATTGTTAAGCAAACATTTAGGTATGTTTTAGCTCGATTTTTGATAATTTCTACGTTTTTGTAATCGTTGCTTCGTGCTCTAGCTAGCCCATATTATAATTTTGTGAATTGATGATATTTTTATGATGAGCCATTGATGAATGCTTGAGCTATGTGCTAGATGATAGTGATATGTAAATACTTGGTGTTGGATTAACATGTTTTGTCTTTTAATTTTTGATAAAATTGAGTAAATTGGGCTAAATTGAGAAAAGTGTAAATTAAAGGACTAAAATGTAAAATAAATGAAACGTGTGGATTTGTATGAGCTTGGAAAGAATTCGGCTAGACTAGAGTACAAGCAAATTTTTTGTATTTGATGATTTGATGAATTAAGGACTAAAGTGTCAAAATGTGAAAATGTGAGGGCTATTTTGTAAAATATCCAAAATATGTGAGTTTGGACTAAAATGAATGAATTGATGATTGAATGGATTGAATTTGTATGTGTATGGACCAAGAGAGGAGAGGTTCGGATCGAGATCGAGGCAAAGATAAAGTGCTCGATTAATCGACCGTATCAATAGTTCGACGTCGAGGTAAGTTCGGATATAATACATGTATTTGAGATGTGTTTTAGCAATATGAAATGAATATGTATATGTGTATGAAAGTGACTTGCTATGTGCACGATTTTAGTTGATGGCACTAAGCGTGTGAAAATGAAATCGAAATAGAAATGAATAGCACTATGTGTGCGATGATATGAAAGCTTCGGCTTATTGAATTGGCACTGTGTGTGCGACACCGAGATGAGTCAGTTAAAAGAATAGGCACTAAGTGTACGATAACAATTATGCTTCGAATATATATATGTGTCACTGAGTGTGCGGTTAAGTTGAACGAATATCAAAGGATGATCAAAATGTAATATCGAGCATTGAATAGCTTGGAAGTGGATAACTAAGTGTTAGCTAAGGTATGTGTTGAACCTTTGTGGTTGATAAGTTATAGACAAGCCATGATTGAATGAATGAGTATTTTAGCTATAGATGAGATGATATGAATATGAGATAAGTGATCTAAGTGATTGTTTATTATGTACATTAGTTAGATTAATGAGATAATTGTATTGTATATCAAACTTACTAAGCTTTGGAAAGCTTACTGTGTGAATTGTTTCTCTGCCTTACAGTGTCAGTATAGCTAGCTCGGATTTGGGATCGTCAGCTTCTCAATCACACTATTGGCATTCTATTTTGGTACTTTTGAAAGGATGTATATAGTTGAAATATGGCATGTATAGGCTAGTTATGTGTATATGTTTATAATGTAAACTTAGCCATATGTTTTGGTAAGTTTTGAGTTGATAAGTGCTTGAATGAATGAGTTATATGATACAAATTTTGGTATGGGGTGATGTATATGAAATGGGTAAGTTTTGGCTAAACAAAATGGATGATTAATGCTTGTGATGATATGAATTTTAGTTTGTATTTTGGCATGAATGAGAATGGCATTGAATGTATAGATTGAATGGTCAATTTGATATATGTTTGGTTGTTAAATAGGTATGGTATGTCTTGATGATTGGCTTGTAGAAATGACCATAAGTGGGTGGCATTTTGGTCTTGCAAATGACCTATAATGTCACACGACCATGGCATACTGGCGTGCCTAGTAACCGTGGGGAAAAGTCAGTAGCTAGCTTAAGAAGTACACGATCATGGCACAGGGCGTGCCTAAAGGCCATGTGAGAATTGGTAGTATATGACTTAGTTGGACAGACCTTAACACACGGGCGTGCTTGGTAGCCATGTTGAATTTGGCAGTATATGACCACGGGGAGTACACACGGGTGTGTCAAGTAACCGTGGGTGAGGCACGGCCTACCCCCACGAGCGTGTGTCCCCTGTATTTTTGGTTAAGTTATATCTTTCCAAGAACTTCTGCATGTGTTTTGATTTAGTCCCGATCCTTCTCTAGCTTGTATTTGAGGTCTTCTATACTTTAATAAAGGACTATATGTTATGTATTTGATGAGCTATACTGATGATTGACTTTGTGTTGTACATTTAGATGTTAAATGCTCGATTGTTCGGTAATACCTCTGAACCATATCCTGGCGATGGTCTCGAGTTAGGGGTGTTACAAAAGTTCTATCTGGTTTGATAGCATGGTTACTGTGTCGAGATTGAAAACACTGGCGGCTTTTGTTGGCCTTGTCCTCGTGACTTGCCACTGATAGTTATTCAGTGACATATCTTCAATGAATTCGTAGACCACCTTAGGTGTTTTGTTATTCAGGGTTCCGCCGGCGGCTGAATCAATCAACTGCCTTGTTGAGGGGTTCACACCGTTGTAAAAAGTTTGGACCTGTAGCCACAAGGGTAATCCATGGTGTGTGCACCTTCTCAATAGATCTTTGTATCTCTCCCATGCATCGTATAGTGTTTCTAAATCTATCTGCACAAAAAGAGATATCATTCCTTAACTTGGCCGTTTTGGCTGGCAGTAAATATTTTAATAAAAAATTTTCGATCATTTGATCCCATGTAGTGATTGATCCTCATGGAAGAGAATTCATCCGCTATTTAGCTTTATTCCTTAATGAAAAAGGAAATAACAGAAGACGGATGGCATCATTAGAAACACCATTTATTTTGAAAGTATCGCAGAATTCTAGGAAATTTGCCAAGTGATTATTTGGGTCTTCATCCTGCAAACCATCAAACTAAATAAATTGCTGTATCATTAGTATAGTGTTAGGTTTTAGTTCAAAATTATTAGCAGCTATAGCAGGTCTAACAATTCTTGACTCAGTTCCTGTTAAATTAGGTTTAGCATAATCATACATAGTTCGAGGAGCATGATTTTCGGCCACCTCTTGAGGTAGCGAATTATTCTCGGCCATCTCTTCAGTAGGATTAATTTCATCTTCTTGCTTTTCTTTTATGTAGTTTAAGCTTCGCCTTATTTCTCTACGATTTTTGTGAACTATACCTTCAATATCACTGTCGTAAACTAATGGTCTTGTCGGGTTCCTCCTAGTCATAAACTAGAGGTACCTGCTAGGAAAAGAAAAAGAAAATTAGATAAGTAAAAATAAAATTTAATTGCAAGAATAAAATAAAATATGGCTAAAGTAATAAAAATTGAGCGTTCTTAATATTTCAATTTCCTAACAATGGCGCCAAAAACTTGATCGTGTGTTAGAGTCTTAAAAATTTATATAATGAATGATGTAACCTAAAAACTAACTATGACAATGACTTGAGGCAAGCACTCCTATCGAACAGTAGTATAGTTTAGTGGCAAGACCGGATTGTTGAACCTAAAGGAACCAAAAGTACTAATACTAACTTTCTTTTTGTTATTTAACCTAAGAATTAAAGGAATTATTGTTTAACCTAAAATTAACTAACTACTCAGCTAAAGATGCTAAGAAAAACCAATTGATTGAGAAAATACCCGAGGAAGAATCCACCTAGCCTTCACTTGTTATTTAACTCTGAACCAGACGATTTATTCACTTGACTTGATCTGTAGGATTCCCTAATTTATATTAATACCTCTCTCGAGGCTACTAACGTCTAACCCTAGGTTGATTAATTGAAATCTCTTTCTAATTAAAACCCTTAGAATTGCATTAACTCAATCTATGGACTCCCATATTATGTTTGACCCTGATCTGGTAGATTTTCGTCATCCTATCTCTAGGGTTGCTATCAACTCGCTTAACTATGTTAGATGTACTCTTAAACAGGGAATATTCCTCCTCTACCTAAGCACATCAATACTTGAATCAATATCCTGAAATATCAAAACAAGAATTAAGAACACATAATTAAGAACAAATCAAGTATTTATCATATAGTTCAGAAAACAATAACAAGATCCGTCTTAGGTTTCATCCCCCTCAGGTATCTGAGGAGTTTAGTTCATAATCATAAAAGAATACATCTCAGAAGAAAATATAAAAAAACATAAAAAAAAACCCTAAAACCCCTTGAAGGAATTGAATAAGAGATCCTCAGTCTTGAGTATGACTCTGGCTTCTTGAGATGAATCAACTGGCTTTCTTCGAGTGAATTCCACAATTCTGACCCTCTAGCTTGGCTCCTTGTCCTAGCTGAACCGCCCTTTTAGGTTGGCCTCTAGGGTGTTTATATAGGCTTTTGGAATGTCTTTCTTTGCCTCTAAGTACCCTAATCCAAATGAAACTCTTCTTTGCTGCGGCAGGGACACGCCCATGTGGCACGACCGTGTGATTCGGGGCCAGGCTTTGGTCGGATTTGCTAAGGAGGCATGACCATGTGTTTTGGGCCCAGGCTGTGTGCAATTAATACTTTGGCCCATTTTATCCGTTTTGGGCCCGTTTCTCGTTCTTTTCATCCTCCGATGCTCTCCTAAGTATAAAACATGAAATTAAAGGATTAGGAGCACCAAATTCCTCAATTTAGGGAATAAATCATCCAAAAGTATGCTAAATGTGGGATTAAGATATGAACATATTACGGTTTATCAGAATCTCCTTGGGGTGCACCAATGTTGTTTGTAAAAAGAGAAAGATGAGTTGATGAGACTGCATATCAATTACAAATAATTGAATACAGTTACGATAAAGAATAAATATCTCTTGCCTCGTATAGATGATTTGTTTGACTTATTGAAAAATGCAACAGTGTTTTCAAAAATGGACCTCAGATTTGATTATTATTAGTTACGAGTTAAAGCTATTGGCGTGTTGAAAATTAATTTTTGAACTCCGTACGACCATTTTGAATTTATAGTAATGCCGTTCGGATTGACTAATGCTCCTGCTGCTTTTATGGACTTTATGAATCGAGTTTTTCAGCCTCACCTAGATAGATTTGTTGTAGTTTTTATCAGTGACATTATGATCTATTCCAAAATAGAATCTAAGCATGCTTAGCATTTGAAAATTGTCTTACAGACTCTTCACGAGAAACAATTTTACGTAAAATTCAGTGAATGTGAGTTTTGGCTCAGAGTGGTTAGATTTCTTGGCCATGTGATTTATACAGACGAGATTCAGGTTGATCCGAGCTAGATTTCTACTATTGTAAATTGGAAAGCTCCAAAGAATGTTTCGAAGGTACACAGTTTTCTAGGCTTAGCTGGTTACTAAAGACGGTTTCTCAAGAATTTCTTGATAATTTCATTGCGATGATTAAGCTATTACAAAAAATGTTGAATTTTTTGGTTGGATAAGTGACAATAGAGTTTTGATCAGCGAAATTTTATATTGACAAAAGCGTCTATACTGACTCAGCTTGAATTCGGGAAGGAACATGTTGTTTACAGTGATGTGTCGCTCAGTGGGTTAGGTTGCGTATTGATGCAAGATAGAAAGGTTGTAACTTATGCTTCTTAACAGCTAAAACCACACAAGAGAATTTACCTGATTCACGATCTAGAATTGGCCACGATTTTTTTCACTCTAAAGATTTGGCGACATTACATATACAGTGAGAAGTGTCATATTTATACCAAGCATAAAAGTTTGAAATACTTGATGACTCAAAAAGAACTGAACTTGAGACAACGATGATGGCTCGAGCTACTGAAATATCATGATAGGGTAATTGATTATCACTCGAGAAAAGCTAACATTGTAGCTGATGCATTAAGTAAGACATCATTGTTTGCCCTGAATCATAATGGCTCTATTTTAGTTGAACTGAAAGTTAGACCGTTGTTTCTTCAAAAAATCCAGGAGGTGCAGAATGATGACCCAAAATTGCTAGCTAAAAGAGAACATATTCAGAATGACCAATCCAAAGAGTTCAGTGTTGGAATCAATGATATGTTGTACTTTCGTAATAGATTGTGTATTTTGAATGATCTAGAATTGAAACGAGGTATATTATCAAAGGCTCATTTTAGTACATACTCCATTCATCTGGGTAGTACTAAAATGTCTTGTGATTTGAAACAGATGTATTGGTGGTCAGGAATGAAACGAGAGATTTCATAATTTGTAGCTAAATGTCTAGCTTGCCAACAGGTGAAATTTGAGCATTAGGTATCATCTAGGTTGTCACAGCCTATAATGATTCCTGAATGGAAAAAGGAACGAGTCATGATAGATTTTTTATCTGGACTACCTTTGACACCGAGAAAGAAGGACTTGGTCTGGGTTATTATTGACAGATTGATGAAGTCGGCTCATTTTATTCCAGTCAGAACATATTATTCGCTTGAAAGGTTAGTTGAGTTGTATGTGTCTGAGATTGTTAGATTACATGGAGTGCCATTGTCTATCATTTATGATTGAGACCCGAGATTCACCTCTAGATTTTAGGGGTAAACTTAACATATCTTTGGGTACTAAACTTATTTTCAGTACATCATTCCATCCACAGACAAACGAACAGTCGAAATGGGTAATTTAGATTCTAGAAGACATGTTATGATGTTATATTCTCGAGTTTGAATGTAGCTTGGAAAAATATTTTTCATTGGCTGAATTTGCTTATAACAAAAGCTATCAATCCAATATTAAAATGGCACCATTTTAAGCTTTATACGAATGAAAATGTAAAAATCTGTTATACTGGTCACAATTGATTGAAAATAAGTTAGTTGGGGCAGACTTGATTCGATAAACTAAAGAAAAAGTTCGTGTTATTTGTGATTGCATGAAAGCTACATCAGATCATCAGAAATCATACGCGAATCTGAAACAAAAGATATAGAATTTTTTTTAGGTGAAAAAGTAATTTTGAATGTTTCTCCGTGCAAAAAAGTGTTACGATTTAACAGAAAAGGAAAGCTTAGTCTGAGGTTAATCGAGCCATATGAAATTGTTGAAAGAATCGGTCATGTAGCTTATAGATTGACTTTACCTCTTGAACTCAAAAAAGATCCACAACATTTTTCATGTTTCGATGCTGAGACGGTATAGATCAGATCCTTCGTATGTGATTTCTCTCAACGAGATTGAGTTACAGTCTGATCTATTATATTTAGAGGAGCCAGTAGCGATTTTAGCTCAAGAGGTAAATGATCTTCAGAATAAATGAGTATTGTTAGTGAAAGTCTTGTGGCATCGACAGGGTATTGAGAAAGCTACTTGGGAAACTGAAAAATCAATGAAGTCACAATACCTGAACTTATTTGTAAGTATAAATATCGAGGACGAAATTTCCTAAAGGAGGAGCATTGTAAGAGCCCATTTTTAGTGGTTTCGGGACCACAATTTTGATGTGTGTGTCACACCCCAAGAATGGCAGATCCAAAAAAGGCTAGCGAGGTATGAATGTTAACAATTTTAGCATACTATGTTAGCATAATCCACCACCCTGTTGGCTTGCTTGCGAATTAGAGTATTGATGCATGCTGACATAAAGTGTCTGCCCATTGGTGATATCTAAGGATTTAAATTACTAGATATCTTCAAGTGAAGAAAGAGTACGCCTAAGGAAGAGTATGCCTCAAAGTTTGGGCGGAGCACAAAGAGCTTACAAAGTTTATGAGAAAGCTGTAGGAGATTTAATTGTCTTTAAGATCACGCCATATGCGAGTCACCACCAATATATAGTACACTCAGTTTGCTTGAGCATTGTTCAAGTTGGTTCTTATAATGGGATTAGTTGGGAGTTAATTAGATTGCTTTGACCCTTCCTATGATTGGTCAAACAATAATGTAGATCTACGCTGGATTATCTTTTACCTACCCTCGAATTTGGTAGGGAAATCAGGGAAACTGAGAGTGTATATATATAGAGTGAAGAGGAGGGGGTATTGGACATGGTTTTACTTTCTGTCGCGTGTGAAATGATATGTGAATGGTGCAGGTATACATGTCGAATCAAGTAATAAAGTGATAAGTGAGATCGTTTTCACAGGTATCAGATTGGGTATAAAAGTGGTCAAGTTATTATAACAAATTATAATTAATGTTATGGCAAAAAACCAAGTTAAGTACGCAGTGGTAAATTAAAGTAGTAAGAATGTGTGAAAAATGTATATTGTCTAACACTGAAAAATGCTAAGGCAAAGCAAGAGCAAAAATGCAATGGTAATCATGAGAATAATGACGTAAATGATTTGGGAGCAAAGAAATAAATAACTAAGAATGTTATAGAAAATATACTACGACAAAAGATTAAGGGTCTATGATGTTGATTTGGAAGGTTGGGATTACTAAGAATTTGCCCTTACTTCTAGTGATGCCTCAGCAAAATTGTATTCAATCCACTGCTCAGAAGAGACCTAAAGTGATTTGTTTCTTTCGAGAGCTAGATTTCAAGTTACATGGCTTGTTTCTATAGGCCTTAGCATGGTACCCTACACTATTTTATCTTCGTTTTATACAAAATTTACTCTATGTTTAGAGTCTGTTGTAAGTATTAGGTCGAATACCGCTTGTATCATTCAATTCTAGTCCAACTAATCTAACCTTTTCATAATTGGATTCAGTTTACAGGCATACTGCACACTCATCTATGTCTAGAGAATGTATGCATATAATTGTGAAATAAAAACAATTGAATGAAACAATAGATTAAATTAAATATATGCTTCAACCATACGAAAATAAAAGTTTCATCATGTAATCCCAACCCTATGAGATTTAGCTCATGGGTTGACAATTAAAATTCAAGTTCAAAATAACACCCAACATCGTTTTGATCAAATCAATTCATGGGAGAACATATTAAGAAATATTGGAAGAACTTATAAAAATGGTTGTCATGTAACAGCCCGGTTTAGACCCTAGTCAGAATAGTAGTTTTGAGACCACAAATCTGAGGTTGGAATAATATTTTTATATTATTCTCTGTGTTTACAGTATGTGATTTAGTCTGTGTGAAATTTCTGTGTGAAGATTTTATCGATTGTATGTTTAATTTGCGAAAAGGACTTAATCGCATAAAATGTAAAAGCTGTCTACTGATTGTTAAAGTATCTATGTGTTATGGCTTTTAAATGAGGAGGCTTTATGAGGCAATTGATCCATAATTTAGTAAGTGGGGTGGTTGATGGGCGATTATGTCCATAGTTTAAATGATTTTATAAACATTTCATTAAGGGCAAAATTGGTGTTTGATAATTAAGTTATTTAATAATAAAATAAAACATTAGAATGGCCATTTCTATTCATCTTTTCATCGAAAATAAGAGAAGGAACAAGGGTTTTTAAGCTTTTGAATGTTTGGCCATTGGTAAGCTCAATCAAGGTATGTTTTGAGCTCAATTTTGATAATTTCTACGTTTTTGTAATCGTTGCTTTGTGCTCTTTAAAACCCATGCTTCAATTCTATGAATTGGTGAAGATTTTAAGATGTGCCATTGATGGACATGTGAGCTTTGTGTTGGTAGTTGGTAAAATATGAAAGCTTAGTGTTGGATTAACATAGTTTGTATTTGGATTTTTGGTGAAATTGAGTAATTTGGGCTAAATTGAGAAAAGTGTAAATTGAAGGACTAAAATGTAAAATAAATGAAATGTGTGGGCTTGTATGAACACAAGGAAAATTTGGCTAGGCTTATATGAAAAGAAATTATGTGAATTTGATAATATTGTGAAATAAAGACTAAAGTGTCGAAATGTGAAAATGTGAGGGCGATTTTGTAAAATGCCCTAAATATGTGTGTGTGGACTAAATTGAATGAATTGGTAATTGAATGAGTGAATTTGAATGTGTATATACCAAGAAAGAAGAAGTTCGGATCGAGATCGAGGCAAAGATAAAGTGCTCGATTAATCGATCGTTTCGGTATTTCGACGACCGAGGTAAGTTCGGATATAATACTAGTTGTAAACTATATCTATGTGATGTGAATTGAATGAATATATATATATATATAACCATGAGATTAGAAATGCTATGTACGGAATTGAATTAGAGGGCACTAAGTGTGCAAAATTAGAAATGAGACAGAGATGATTAGCATTGTGTGTGCGAAAAGATAGAAGCTTCAGCTTATCGAATTGGCACTGTGTGTGCTATACCGCTATAATTTTGGTTTAACATATTGGCACTAAGTGTGCAGTACCGATTATGTTTCGGTTATGAAAGTGGCACCAAGATTACGAATAAATCAAAGGAATAACAAAGGTTGAACCTATGTGGTTGATGATAGCCTTAAAAGTTGAATGAATAGATAATTGAGCATATGGTTGAGATTGATGATGAGCCTAATTGTGCATTTGTCTATGTGATGGTTTAATTATGTATAGATGTGGTATTATTGAGTAATATGTATTATATTACGAACTTATTAAGCTTTTGAAAGCTTATTGTGTGATTTATTTCTCTGTTTTACAATGTCAGTAAGGCTAGCTCGGATCCGAGGATCGTCAGCATCACTATCACACTATCGGCAATCTATTTTGGTACTTTTGAAGATGTGTGTATTTGAATATGGCATGTATAGGCTAGTTGTTTTGAAACATGTTTGAGATGTGTAAATAACCATGTGATGTGGCTAGATAAATGTTGGTACTATACATGAATGATTATGGTATATGAAGTATGTTTTGGTATGGCTTGATAGCAATGAAAGTGTCTTATGAATGGTAAGCTTAGAGATGGATTGATGCCATTGTGATCTAGTGATATTGTGAATGAATCATGCTTGGTTATGCATGTGTTTTAGTTGTGCAATTTGGTATATAAGTTGACATGATTAGAAATGAGATTGGATGGGATGACATGTTGATCATTTGACATGTATTTGGTTTCCAAATTGTGTGTGAAAATAGGTTTGTATGTGCTTGTAGGTATGACCCAAGTGTGGATGGCATTTTGGCCTTGTAAATAGCCTATTTTGCATACATGGCCAAGGGACACGGGCGTGTGTCTCTACCGTGTGGCTCAAAGGCTACTTCGAAGTGTTCCGGGTAGGTTACACGGTCGTGGCACATGGGCGTGCCTGGTGGCCATGTGACCAAGTCAGTAGCTAGCTTAATTTCACACGACCATGGCACATGGGCATGTCTGGTAGCCGTGCGAACAAGTCAGTATGTATGCTCTATTTTGGCATGGCATGGACACATAGGCGTGTCTGGTAGTCGTGTGAGGCACACGGCCTAACCGCACGGGCGTGTGACCTCTGCAGTATTGAAAAATCTTTAAGTTTTTGAAAATTTTCGTAAGTGTTTGGTTTAGTTCCAACCTCTTTTTAACACGAGTTTGATGTCTTGTAGACCTCAGTAAAGGACTATATGATTAAAGCTGCGATATGTTTTAATGATGATTGACTATGTGTTGTATAATGAAGGTGAAATGTTTTGATTCTTCGGTAATGCCTCTTAACCCTATTTTGGTGATGGTTTTGGGTTAAGGGTGTTATATTTTATTGGTATCAGAGCTACAATTTAGTCGATTCTAGGACTAACGTAGCGAGTGTGAGTCTAGCTATACATGCCATATATATAATTGCGATAGTGTGATGAATCTTGACAGTTGAAAATGTGTTTTCACATAGTAATGGATCCCGATTGAGCAGTTACTGACAATGTAGAGAGTAACGCGCCTGCTCTCGCTCAAGGGACAGTGCCGGCCACATCTAGGCCTAATGATAGTAGTGAGGGAGGAAAGGCTAAGCAAGCCTTCTTCTGAATGATGAGTGAGTGGTTTCGGAGTTCATTTGAACGAATCTGGCTGCTCCACAACCTCCACCCCACAAGTACCTATTGTACCACAAGTGATAGATCCTAACCGACTGAATAAGCCTCCTGTGGATAAGATTCGTAAGTACGGGGTGAAAGAGTTTAGGGCCATAACTGATGACGATGCTTAGCGAGCCGAGTTTTGGCTCAAGAATACAATTCGTATTCGATGAGATGTCTTGACCCCTGATGAGATACGACTTATAACTGGTGAAAGACGTTGACATCCGTGGTTTCGAGAGAGAGAATCACCTAGGATTTCTTTCAAGTTAAATTTAGAAAGAAGTATATTAGTCAGTGATGCATTTATTAAAAACGTAAAGAGTTTCTAGAATTGAAACAGGGCCGTATGTTAGTTACGGAGTACGAAGGAGAGTTTGTGAGACTGAGCCAATACACGCGAGAATGTGTTTCGACAAAAGTTACTATGTGTAAACGCTTCATAGGGCTGAATGAGGATATTAAGTTGTTGGTTGGGATACTTGACATAAACAAATTTTTGTGTTAGTTGAAAGAGCCTGCAAAGTCTAGGAGCTCAGTAAAGAAAAGTAGAAAGTTGATTATGAAGCTCGAGATGAAAGGAAAAAATTGATGAGTAAGATGCCTCAACCTTTGACTAAGAGATTTAGAGATGCAAGTAATCGTTCAAATACTTCATTTGGACACCCGGCTAAAGATCGTCCGAGACAAAGTGTTGGTCCAAAAGCTCAACTCCCAACTAAATCAAGTGCTGGAAGTGCCAAAAGTAACAAACCTGAGTGTAGATAGTGTGGAAGACGGCATGTGGGAGAATGTTGGGGCAAATATAATAATCGAACTTGTTATAAGTGTGGATCACTAGATCACTTCATT
Organism: Gossypium rotundifolium; assembly: GCA_025506655.1. NCBI lineage: Eukaryota > Viridiplantae > Streptophyta > Magnoliopsida > Malvales > Malvaceae > Gossypium > Gossypium rotundifolium. The sequence goes on along the minus strand of CP106732.1, from coordinate 129,722,613 downwards.
AGAGATTGCCCAAAGTTGGCTAAGGAAGAAAATTTTGTGAATGTGAGATCGAGTAATGTGACGGCTAAGGGTAGATCACTTAGAAATGTCAGGAATGTGAGTGGAAGCCAGAGAGGGACTACTGACACAGCTGTGAGATCGGAGGCGAGAGCACCTGCTCGAGCCTATGCTATAGAGCACGATAGGAAGCATCATTTCCAAACGTCATCACTGGTACTTTTACTCTATTTGATATTGATGTGATTGCATTGATAGATCCAGGACTCATTCGTATGTGTGTGTGAATCTAGTATTAAGTAAGACTCTGCCTGTTGAGTCTACTGAATTTGTGATTAGACTATCGAACCCCTTAGGCAGGTGTGCATTGATGGATAAAGTGTGCAAGAACTATCCGTTGATGTTTCAGGATGTTTGTTTTTGGATAATTTGATGTTACTACCATTCGATGAATTCAATATAATTCTGGGTATGGATTGGCTCACTTTGCATAATGCCATTGTGAAATGTAAAAGAAAGAGTATTGAATTGAGAAGTCAGAATGGTGAGATAGTTTGAATTGAATCCAGTGATTTGAAAGGGTTACCAGCTGTTGTATCTGCGATGAAAGCTTTAAACTATGTGAGAAAAGGTTGCGAAGCTTATTTGGCATAAATGATTGATACAAAAGTGTAAGAAAAGAAAGTTGAATCTGTGCCTATGGTTAGTGAGTTTCCAGATGTGTTTCCTGAAGAACTACTGGGATTACCTCCGATTCGGGAAGTTAAATTTGGAATTGAATTAATGCCGGAATGACTCCTATCTCAAAAGCTTCGTATAGAATGGCACCAACGGAATTGAAAAGGTTAAAGTCTCAGTTGCAAGAGTTGACTGATAGAGGATTTGCACAATCGAGTTTCTCGCCCTGGGGTGCTCCTGTGTTGTTTACAAAAAAAAGAAAGACGGCACTTTGAGAATGTGTATTGATTACCGATAGTTGAACAAAATGATGATCAAGAATAAATATCCCCTGCCACGTATTGATGATTTGTTTGATCAGTTGAAAGGAGCTACAGTGTTTTCCAAGATAGATTTAAGATCGGGCTACTACCAGTTACGAGTGAAAGTGTCAGATGTACCGAAGACTGCTTTCAGAACGAGGTACGGACATTACAAATTCTTAGTTATGCCTTTCGGACTAACGAATGCTCATACAGTATTTATGGATATGATGAACTGGATATTCAGAACGTATTTGGATCATTTTGTTGTAGTGTTCATTGATGATATTTTGATTTATTCCTGTGATGAGACGCAACATGCCGAACATTTGAGAATTGTATTACAAAATCTACGTGAGAAGCAATTGTATGCAAAATTTAGCAAATGTGAGCTTTGGTTGCGTGAGGTTAGTTTTTTGGGGCATATTGTGTCAGTTGAGGGAATACGAGTTGATCCGAGTAAAATCTCAGGCATTGTAGAATGGAAGCCTCCGAGAAATGTGTCTGAAGTCTATAGTTTTCTGAGACTAGCGGGATATTATAGACGGTTTGTGAAAGGCTTCTCGATGATTGCGACTCCGTTGATGAAGTTTCTACAGAAAGATGTTAAATTTGAGTGGTCAGAAAAGTGTCATGAGAGTTTTGAGCAATTGAAAGCATTGTTGACGAAAGTGCCAGTGTTAGTTCAGCCTGAATAAGGCAAAGAATTCATAGTTTATAGTGATGCATCGTTAAATGGTTTGGGCTGTGTGCTGGTGCAAGAAGGCAAAGTCATTGCTTATGCTTCGAGGCAATTAAAGCCGCATGAAAAGAACTATCCAACGCATGACCTTGAATTAGCTGCAATTGTGTTTGCATTGAAGATTTGGCATCACTATCTATTTGGTGAGAAATGTCATATTTATACCGATCACAAGAGTTTGAAGTACTTGATGACTTAGAAAAATTGAATTTGCGACAGAGAAGATGGTTAGAATTGCTGAAATATTATGAACTTGTGATTGATTATCATCCGGGTAAAGCTAATGTTGTTGCTGATGCTTTAAGTCAGAAGTCTATATGTGCTTTACGAGTAATGAATGCTCAGATAGATCTGTGTGATGATTCAATTTTGGCTGAGTTAAAATTGAGACCAATGTTCGTACACCAGATTTGTGATGCTCAGAAAAGTGATGTTGAAATGAAAGCCAAACGAGATCAATATGAATTGAATGTTGATTCGGAATATCGAGTTGATAGTGATGATTGTTTGAGATTCAAAGATCGGATTTGTGTTTCGAAGAATTCAAAGTTAATTCAGTTGAATTTGAACGAAGCTCACAATATTCGTTTAGCTGTTCACCGGGAGTACGAAAATGTATAGTGATCTAAAATAGTTTTATTGATGGCATGGTATGAAAAGAGATATTTCTGACTTTGTGTCGAAATGTTTAGTTTGTCAGCAAGTTAAAGGTGAATATCAAGTTCCTTCGGTTTGTTTCAACCGATTATAATTCCTGAGTGGAAATGGGAGATAATCACGATGGACTTTGTGTTTGGATTTCCTTTATCTCCGGGAAAGAAAGATGCAATCTGGGTGATAGTTCACAGATTGACGAAATCAGCTCATTTTGTTCCAGTGAGAACAGATTATTCACTTGATAAATTTGTTGAATTGTATATTGCTGAGATTGTGAGATTACATTGGGTGCCACTATCTATTGTATCTGATAGAGATCCGAGATTTACCTTGCGATTTTGGAAGAAATTGCAAGAGGCGTTAGACACAAAGTTGCATTTTAGTACTGCGTTTCATCCGTAAATAGATGGACAATCCAAGCGGGTCATTCAAGTTCTTGAGGATATGCTGAGGTGTTGCATTCTTGAGTTTGAAAGTAGGTGGGAAAAGCATTTACCGTTGATTAAATTTGCATACAATAACAGTTTTCAATCTAGCATCAAAATGGCACCATACAAAGCTCTTTATGGTCGAAAATGCTGAACTCCATTGTATTGGACTGAGCTGAGTGAGAATAAGATTCACGGGATTGATCTTATAAAAGAGACTGAACAGAAGGTGAAAGTAATTCGTGATAGTTTGAAAGTGACTTCAGATCGTTAGAAGTCTTATGCAGACTTGAAACGAAAGGATATTGAATTTGAGATTGGTGGCAAAGTGTTTTTGAAAGTGTCTCGTGGCAAAAATATCGATTTGGCTGAAAGGGCAAGTTAAGTCCAAGGTTCATAGAACGGTATAAGATCATTGAATGAGTTGGGCTGGTTGCTTATAGATTGATGTTGCCACCTGAATTAGAGAAAATTCATAATGTGTTTCATGTGTCGATGCTTCGATGGTACAGATCTAATTTTTCTCATGTGATTACTCCTACTAAGGTTGAAATCCAGTCAGATTTATCATATAGTGAACAACCGATTCGAATTTTGGAACGAGAGACCAAAGAGTTGAGAAATAAAAGAATTTCCTTAGTGAAAGTGTTGTGGCACTAACACGGTGTTGAAGAGGCTACGTGGGAGCCTGAGAACTTTATGAGAGAGCAATATCCACACCTTTTACTAGTAAGATTTTGAAGACGAAAATTCCTAAGGGGGGAGAGTTGTAATAGCCTGGTTTAGACCCTAGTCGGAGCAATGAAAGTGTCTTATGAATGGCAAGCTTAGTGATGGATTGATGCCATTGTGATCTAGTGATATTGTGGATGAATCATGCTTGGTTATGCATGTGTTTTAGTTGTGCAATTTAGTATATAAGTTGACATGATTAGAAATGAGATTGGATGGGATGACATGTTGATCATTTGATATGTTTTTGGTTGCTAAATTGTGTGTGAAAATAGGTTTGTATGTGCTTGTAGGTATGACCCAAGTGTGGGTGGCATTTTGGCCTTGCAAATAGCCTATTTTGCATACACAGCCAAGGGACACGTGTGTGTCTCTGCCGTGTGGCTCAAGGGCTACTTCAAAGTGTGCTTGGGTAGGTTACACGGCCGTGGCACACGGGCGTCCCTGGTGGTCCGCGTGACCAAGTTAGTAGCTAGCTTAATTTCATACGACCATGGCACATGGGCATGTCTGGTAGTCGTGTGAACAAGTTAGTATGTATGCTCTGTTTTGGCATGGCCTAGACACATGGGCGTGTCTGGTAGTCGTGTGAGGCACACGGCCTGACCGCAGGCGTGTGACCTCTGCAGTACTGAAAAATCTTTAAGTTTTTAAAAATTTTCGTAAGTGTTCAGTTTAGTCCCGACCTCTTTCTAACACGTGTTTGAGGTCTTATAGGCCTCACTAAGGGACTATATGATTACGCTACGATACGTTTTAATGATGATTGACTATGTGTTGTATAATGAAGGTGAAATGTTTTGATCGTTTGGTAATGCCTTTTAACCCTATTCTAACGATGGTTTCGGGTTAAGGGTGTTACATGTCACCAAGTCAATCCATAATCCAATAGCATAGTGTCCAATGGTGGTTAAGAGGGACTACTTTTGGTTTCCCCCTTTCGTCCCTACTCAGCCGCTACCCTCTATTATTGCCTTTAGATCTCCACACCCTTTATGGTTTCCTCCTTTTTCTTTTTATAAGTTTTTCTTCCAAGGGTAACTCCAACAACGCACGATATCTTTTCCCCCTTTTTAGCTGGATTTTTCTAGTACAAGTAGAGTTGGGCTGAAACTGGTTTGCGTTGAGTGTTGACTCATTCATCTTTTTGAAATTGCCACGACATTCTTGTTGGTAAACTATCCAACCTTTTCACATGCAATTAAAAGTACCTAACATTTAAACACAGTGCAAGCTCTTAATGCAATGATAAAAATACCAATGAAATGTCCAAAAATGCAACTAAATGTACCAAGTACAAGCAATTTAACTAGGTTTAAAGGCATGAAATATAACTCTTTTCAAGAGTTATCACACCCCAAACCTGAATTATTGCTTGTCCTCAAGTAAAATATGCATGAGTGCATGGATGCAAAATTTTTTCCAACACATATACCTATCCCGTATTGTCAATCTATTCGAAGATCAATAAATATATTAGTTCTCAACAATCATCTTAAAAGCTTGTTCGAGTTTCAAAGGTTCAGTTTAACAAAGGTAGTGCAGAAAATTGCTCCCTAAAAACAAAATTTCCTAAGGACCATGTGTTTTCTGGCCATAGAAAATATCTCCAAATTTACTCAGTTCATTTGTTACCTAAACTCAAGTTACTCTTGCTTTAAGCATACTCGAAATCTATAAAACATTTATATTTGTGCTTTTTTTTCACATATTAGTATATTAGGGGATTTAGCATGTCACAAAATTCTTTAACTTGATAATTACAATAGAGCATACACCGAATTACCTAGTAATCAATCATGTCACAATTTAAATAAAAATCACTCTTGAAGCTAAGGCTTTTGACTTAGATGATGGATGGAGCAAACAACTACCTCCTTAGCTACTTTGCCTGTTACCACAGCGGAGTGCCCCTAATTTATTTACTTCCTATTACACACTCTTACTTAAACTCACCATTCTAGTCAACAACACGATGGAGCAAACAAAGTGGTGCTGACTTACTCGGTAATTCTAAGCATTGGAGTGCCTATGTCCTTTATTTAATGATGCCGAGGCAATATGACTGAATTTGGCTTCAAAAGTCCCTAAGTTCATTAGAAGATACTCACTATAATCCAAAAAACTGAGTATAGGACATCTCATTTTTAGAAACTGATTTTCAAGCAACAAGTCCTATGCTAAATTCACCTAATCCACTGTCACATGTTCTAGGTGTACTGATGAATCTAAGCTCATCATCGAACATTATAAGTACAGATTGTACTCATCATATGCAAAATGTATTTAATAGTGACATTGTAGTGGCAACACAGATTTAACTATACCAGAATGACTATACTAAAATGCTCATATATATACTAAATATAAAATGTAGCCTAAATGCACAACACACCCCTAAACCTAAATGGTGCATTGTTCTTAATGCATAACCAGATATAAAAGAGAACAATCAAAAGGGAAATTTGTATAACAAATGCCATAGAAAAAGAAATGAAATGCAAAATGCATGAAAGAAATAGAAAACTTAGCTGGCTTGGACTAATATGTAGATACTTCAGTCTGCCTAACGAGTGGAGTTTCGGGCACTGACTTTATACCACCATTTTCTCTTTTCGGGGTCCATTTCTTTCTGGTGGCGAAAGTCAAATGGGATCTTTACCTTTGGTGGTGGAAGTGCCATCTTTTTCTTCTTCTTTATCCTTTTTTATACAATATGTCCCAAAAATCCAACTTCTCGAAGCCAGAATTCACATTTGTTAAACTTAGCAAACAATTATTTTTTACGTAAAGTTTGGAAAAGAATTCTCAAATGCTGGGCATGTTCTGTCTCATCTCGTGAATAGATCAAAATATCACCAATAAACACAACAAAAAATCTGCCTAAATACGGTCTAAATATTCTATTCATCAAGTCCATAAATACAGTGGGTGCAGTAGTCAAACCAAATGGCATCATAAGAAACTCATAATGTCCATACCTAGTTTTGAACGCAATTTTTGGCACATCCAAGTCTTTAAACCGTAACTGGTAATAACCAGAACGAAGGCCGATCTTTGAAAATACCGTCGCACCTTTAAACTAGTTGATAGATCATTGATACGTGGCAATGGATACTTGTTCTAGATCGTGACTTTGTTGAGCTATCGATAGTCAATACATAATCACATGGATTCATGCTTTTTATTAACAAAAAAACACAGGAGTACCCCAAGGAGAAAAACTGGGCCGAGCAAAACCCCTATCTGTCAACTCTTTTAGCTGAGCTTTCAATGCTTTCAATTCAGTAGGTGTCATTCTATACGGAGCTATCGATATCGGAGATGTTCGACATTAACTCAATAGAAAACTCAACCTCTTTGATCAGCGGTAACCCTGGTAATTCTTCAAGAAACACATCCGTATACTCACATTCCATTGGAATCGATTCAAGCTTCAATTCGGAAGCTCTGGAATCCCATATATAAGCGAGATATGCTTAAAAGCCTTTTCTAACATATTTCAGTGTCGACATAGCCGAAAGTAACATTTGATACACTATCCAATCTATCTAACTCAATTCAAAGCTTTTCACCGTTTTGACACTTTAATACTATATGCTTTCGTCTACAATTCACAACATAGCATCAGGCAGAGTTAACCATTCTACACCTAGGATCACATCAAACTCATCAAAGGGTAGTAACATCAAATCAATCAAAAAGTTGCAACCCCGAATCATCAAACAATAGTTTTTACAGACTTTATCAACTAACACATACTGACCTAGGGTGTAACACCCCTAACCCGAGACCGTTGTCGGAATAGGGTTTAGAGGCATTACCGAACAATAGAATCATTTTACATCGCATTCACGACACAAAGTCAATCATCATCAAACACATTCATATACAATCATAGTGTCCCTTAAATGAGTCATCGAGACTCTAAGCATGCTTATAAACCGAAGTCGGGACTAAATCGAAACACATATAAAATTTCATGAAAATTGAAACTTTTCTAGAATACGGGGAGACATGCAGGGGGGGCGGTAGTGCCTCTACATGACATGACACTTGTGTGACCTCCCTGTGGTTACATACTGCCAAAATCAACACGGCTAACAAGCACGCCCGTGTGCTAAGGTCGTGTTATATAAGGTCATATACTGCCATTTCTCGCACGACCTGTAGGCACGCCCGTGCCATGGCCGTGTGCAGTTTAAGCCACATTTTGCCAATTTACCCACTATCCGAGACACGCCCGTGTGCCCCAACCTTATGACATTATAGGCCATTTTTGCAAGGGCAACATGCCACCCACTTAGGGTCAAACCTACAAGCCAATCAACCAAACATCTCATGCACATATTGCCATCTAAAAGCATATCAATTTAGAAATTTAAAACATACAATCAATACCAACTCTAATCATACCCAATTTAATACCAATACTTAATCTATCACAAGCACAATTCATTCCCAAATCTCACTACTCCTACTAGCAGATATCAACACAAAATTACCACTCAATAGCAAATTTATCAATCTACCAATCATGCCAAACCTATCACATATCTAGCCACATCTCATGGCTACTTAAAAATCTCAAACTTGATTCAATTTACTAGCCTATACATGCCATATTCTAGCTATATACATCTTTCCAAAAGTACCAAAATAGAATGTCGATAGTGTGATTGAGAAGCTGGCGATCCCGGATCTGAGCTAGCTTTACTGACACTGTAAGGCAGAGAAACAAATCAAACAGTAAGCTTTCCAAAGCTTAGTAAGTTCAAATTATAAAACAATTAACTCAATGAACCAAGTCAATATACACATTTAACCATCACATACATATTTTATCAATGGTACACAAGTTCAACTTTATTCAATACTCACATAGCATTCCATTATTTCACTTCAAATTTCACCAATCACATATGTATCATACTTACCTTGCGAACACTTAGTTAATCACTAATCATACTATCCAACCATCACATAGATAATGACACAACCAATCACAATATCACTCTCATCCACATGCTTAATTAACTATTCATTCAACTCTTAAATCTATCATCAACCACATAGATTCAAACATACCTTGATCAACACGTAGTTACTCACCATTCATACAACTCAATTCCTCGATTTTACCTCTATTTCAACCTCTGCTATTACTCAAATGAATTTGCACACTTAGTGCCAATTTGACAACCGAATCCTATTTGTCATCGCACACTTAGTGCCGATAGGTTAAACAGAACTTATATCGGTAACGCACACACAGTGCCATTCCGATGAGCCAAAACTTATATTGTTTCACACACACAGTGCTATTCATTAAAGCCGTAGCTTCTATTGTTTCGCACACACAGTGCTAGTTGTTAATTATAATCGCACACTTAGTGTCTATCCTTATATTTGACTCGCCTCGATGTCGCACACACAGTGCCAATTCAATAAGCCAAAGCTTTCGTATGATTGCACACACAGTGCTATTCCTTTCTTATAATCGCACACTCAGTGCCTTAATACAAACCGAACTCGATTCGATATCGCACACACAGTGCCAATCACAAAGCCGAAACTTCTATTATTTCGCACACAAAGTGCTAATCTTCTCGGTTACCCTCCCAAATGCGCACACTTAGTGCCACATAGATTCATTTCTCACATAACCTTTATAAATCAATAATATCATAACCACTCGTTTCACAACATTTAAACATAGCTAAATACAAATATTATAACCAAACTTACCTCGGATGTCAAAATATCAAACGGTCGACTAATCGAGCACTTTATCTTTGCCTCGATCTCGATCCGAACCTCTTCTCTCTTGGTCTATACACATTCAAATTCAATCCATTCAATCATCAATTTAATCATTTTAGTCCAAACACACATATTTGGGGCATTTTACAAATTAGCCCTCACATTTACACATTTCGACACTTTAGTCCCTATCTCACAAAATCATCAAATTCACCAAATTCCCCTAGCACAAGCTTAGTCGAATTTTACTAATGTCCATACAAACCCACCCATTTCATTTATTTCACATTTTAGTCCCTCAATATACACTTTTCACAATTTAGCCCAAAATGCTCAATTTCATTAAAAATTCAAATACAAACTATGTTAACCCAACATCAAGCTTTCATATTTCACCAACTAACATCACAAAGCCCAAGTGTTCATCAATGGATCATCACAAAAATATCATCAATTCACAAAATTACAACATGGGTTAGCTAGAGCTCGAAGCAACGATTACGAAAACGTAGAAATTATCGAAAATCGACCAAAAACATACCTTGAATTTAGCCTTATAAGTGCCGAATACCTAGCTCAATTCTTTCTTTTCTTTCTTTTGTTACAATCGGCCAATGAAGATGATAAAATGGCCATTTAATTTCTTTTTGTTTTTGTTATAATAACATTAACACCTAGTTTACCATTTTGCCCTTCCATTAAACATATAAAACAAATATAATCTAAGGCTAATTTGTCTTTTAACCATCCACTAACTTGAAAATGGTAACAACATAAGACCTCCTCCTTAAAAAGCCAACAACATCTAAGTACTCACAAATTAGTACACAGCATTTTACTCTCTATGCAATTAAGTCTTTTCTCTTAATTCGACACTAAAACGATCAAATCACCACACAAAATTTTCACACAGTCTATGTCACATATCATTCACACAGAAAATATCATTAAAATATTTTTACGACCTCAGATTCGTGGTCTCAAACCACTATTTCGACTAGGATCTAAACCGGGCTGTTACAACTCTCCCCCCCTTAGGGATTTTCATCCCCAAAAATCTTACCAGTGAATAGTTGTGGATGTTGCTCTCTCATAACGTTCTCAGGCTCCTACGTAGCCTCTTCAATTCCGTGTTTCTCACCATTTTTGTAATATACCCCAATTAATCAACTATCACATGAATTGCATTCTTTCTTTCCCAAAGACAAAAGAAATCCCGACACAAAGTCTATAATAATAGATAAACTTGATGTTCAACTTTAATTTGCTGACAAACTAATCATTTTCACACATAGTCAGAGATATCTCATTTCATATCATGCTATTAATAAAACCGTTTCAGATCGTTATACACTTTCATACTCTTCGAATGCACAGTCAAACGATTATTATAAGCTTTACTCAATATTAACTGAATCATCTCTGAATTCATTGGAACATAAATCTGATCTCTAAATCTCGAACAATCAGCACTATTAACTCAAACTCTGATTCCGCATTCGAATTACATTGAACTCTTTTTGCTAACAACTCATTATCAATCTTCTGAGTCTCATATATCCGCTATATAAACAACGGTTTTACTTTCAATTCAGCTACAACCGCATCATCATCACATAGATCCATCTGCTTACTCATAGCTCGTAAGGTATATAACGATTTCCAACTCAAAGCATCAGCTACAATATTAGCTTTACCCGGTGATAATCTATCATAAGTTTGTAATCTTTCAATAATTCTAACCATCTTTTATATCGCAAGTTCAAATCTTTCTGGGTCATCAAATACTTTAAACTCTTATGATCAATATAAATATGACATTTTTCTCTGAATAAGTAGTGACGCCAAATCTTCAATGCGAATACAATCGCAGCCAATTCAAGATCATGCGTTCGATAATTCTTTTCATGCGGTTTTAACTGTCTCGAAGCATAAGCGATGACTTTTCCTTCTTGTGTCAGCACATAGCCCAAACCATTCAACAATCATCACTATAAACTATAAACTCTTTGCCTGATTCAGGTTGAATCAATACTGGTACTTCTGTTAACAACACCTTTAACTGTTCAAATCGTCTATGATATCCTGCTAGTCCCAGAAAACTACGGACTTCAAATACGTTTCTCGGAGGCTCCCATTCCTATAATAGTAGAGATTTTACTCGGATCAACTCTTATTTCAGCAGCTGATACAACATGCTCAAACCAACCTCATGCAACCAAAACTCACATTTACTACACTTAGCATACAGATGCTTCTCACGTAATTTCTGTAACAAAATTCTCAAATGCTCAAAATATTGTGTCTTATCACAATGCTACAACAAAGCGATTCAAATACGGTCTGAATATCTGATTCATCAAATCCATAAGCACTATAGGATCATTCGTTCGTTCAAAAGACATTACTAAGAATTCATAATATCTATACCTCGTTCTGAAAATAACTTTCGACACATCAGATTCTTTAACTTTCTTTTCTGATACCTATGTATCAATCACACATGCCAAATAGTCTTTGCAATTCTTTATCATATAACTCAACTTTCATCGAATGATAGCAATATCAAATTAGCCGAAAAGCAAACATCCCAAAAATCAACGAACAGGTCTTGCATACTTTATCCACTAAGACACACTTGCCTAAGGGGTTCAATACTCTAACCATAAATTCAGTAGACTCAACAGGTAGAGTCTTATTCGATACTAAATTCATACACACATAGGAATGGGTTGATCCCTGATATATTTATGCAATCACATTAGTATCGAATAGAGTTACAGTACCGGTCATGATGTCTGGAGATGATTCTTCCTCTATTACTTGTATAGCTAAGCTCGGGCAAGTGCTCTCGCCTCTAATCTCACAGCTGTATCAATGGTCCCTCTTTGACTTCCACTAATGTTCCCGACATTTTCGATTGGTCTACCCCTAGCCGTCACCTTACTCGATCTCACATTCTGAACATTTTCTTCCTCAGTCATCTTTGGGCAGTCTCTAATAAAATGATCTCGTGATCCACATTTATAGCAAACTCTATTGTTATATTTGCCCCAACATTCTCCCACATGTCGTCTTCCACACTGTCTACACTCAAGTTTGTTACTTTTGGCACTATCAACATTAGATTCATTTGGGGCTTGAATTCGTAAACCAGTACTTTGCCTCGAACGATCTCTACTTAAGTGTCCAAATGAAGCATTTGTACGGTTGCTTACATATCTGTATCTCTTTGAAGAAGGCTAAGAAAATTTATTCATCGATCTCTTTCCTTCATCTCGAGCCTCAGAATCAGCTTTCTTTTTTCTTTACCGAGCTCCTCAGCTTTGCATGCTCTTTCAACTAATACAACAAATTCATTTCTATCCAGTATTCTTACCAACAAATTCATTTCCCTCTATAAAACGTTTGCATATAGTAGCTTCAGTAGAAACACACTCTCTAGCATATTGACTCAATCGTACAAATTTTTGCTCGACTCAAGAATGTAAAAATGACCTGTTTCAAATTTCTAAAACTCTTTACATTTCTGATCAATGAAGTGCTGACTAATATACTTCTTTCTAAACTTGACTTGAAAGAAATCCCAAGTTATTCTCTCTCTCAGAACTACAGATATCAACGTTTTCCACCAATTGTAAGCCGTGTCTCTCAACAAGGAAACTGCACACTTAATGCACTCTTGTGGTTCAATGACATCTCATCAAATACTCGATTGTATTTTCAAGCCAAAACTCGACTTTCAAGATCGTCATCACCGTGGCCCTAAACTCTTCAAACCCCATACTTGCGAATCTTATCCACAGGAGGTTTATTCAATCTGGTCGGATCTACAACTTGTGGCACAACAGGTACTTGTAAGGGTGGAGGTTGTGGGGTAGTCGGATTTATTCTAACAAATTTTGAAAACCATTCACTCATCATACGGAAGAAGGCTTGTTTAGCCTCACCTTCCTCACCACTATCATTTGGCCTTGATGTGTTGAGTCTGTCCCTTAAGTAGGAGTAGGCGCATTACTCTCTACGTCGTCAGCAACTGCTCGATCGGGATCCATTACTATATTAAAACACATTTCAACAGTCAGATTTCATCACACTATCGCAATTTCACAATATGGCATGTATAGCTAGACTCACACACGCTATGTTAGTCCGAGAATCGACTAAACCGTAGCTTTGATACCAATAAAATGTAACACCCCTAACTCGAGACCATCGCTAGAGTAGGGTTTAGAGGCATTACCGAACAATAGGATCATTTTACATCGCATTCACGACACAAAGTCAATCATCATCAAACACATTCATATACAATCATAGTGTCCCTTAAATGAGTCATCGAGACTCTAAGCATGCTTATAAACCAAGTCGAGACTAAACCGAAACACATATAAAATTTCATGAAAAATTACAACTTTTCTAGAATACAGGGGAGACACGCCCATGGGGGTAGGCCGTGCCTCTACCACGGCTATATGACACACCCGTGTGACCTCTCCGTGGTTACATACTGCCAAAATCAACACGACTAACAAGCACGCCCGTGTGCTAAGGCCGTGTTCTATAAGGTCATATACTGCCATTTCTCGCACGACCTAGAGGCACGCCCGTGCCAAGGCCTTGTGCAGTTTAAGCCATATTCTGCCAATTTACCCATGGTCCGAGACACGCCTGTGTGCCCCAATCGTGTGACATTATATGCCATTTTTGCAAGGCCAACATGCCACCAACTTAGGGTCAAACCTACAAGCCAATCAACCAAACATCTCATGCACATATTGCCATCTAAAAGCATATCAATTTAGCAATTTAAAACATATAATCAATACCAACTCTAATCATACCCAATTTAATACCAATACTTAATCTATCACAAGCACAATTCATTCCCAAATCTCACTACTCCTACTAGCATATATCAACACAAAGTTACCACTCAATAGCAAATTTATCAATCTACCAATCATGCCAAACCTATCACATATCTAGCCACATCTCATGGCTACTTACAAATCTCAAACTTGATTCAATTTACTAGCCTATACATGCCATATTCTAGCTATATATGTCTTTCCTAAAGTACCAAAATAGAATGCCGATAGTGTGATTGAGAAGCTGACGATCCCGATCCAAGCTAGCTTTACTAACACTACAAGGCAGAGAAACAAATCAAATAGTAAGCTTTCCAAAGCTTAGTAAGTTCGAATTATAAAACAATTAACTCAATGAACCAAGTTAATATACACATTTAACCATCACATGCATATTTTATCAATGGTACACAAGTTTAACTTTATTCAATACTCACATAGCATTCCATTCTTTCACTTCAAATTTCACCAATCACATATGTATCATACTTACCTTGCGAACACTTAGTTAATCACTAATCATACTATCCAACCATCACATAGATAATGACACAAGCAATCACAATATCACTCTCATCCACATGCTTAATTAACTATTCATTCAACTCTTAAATCTATCATCAACCACATAGTTTCAAACATACCTTGATCAACACGTAGTTATACACCATTCATACAACTCAATTCCTCGATTTTACCTCTATTTCAACCTCTGCTATTACTCAAATGAATTTGCACACTTAGTGCTAGTTTGACAACTGAAGCCTATTTGTCATCACACACTTAGTGCCGATAGGTTAAACAGAACTTATATTGGTAATGCACACACAGTGCCATTCCAATGAGCCAAAACTTCTATTGTTTCACACACAGTGTTATTCATTAAAGCCGTAGCTTCTATTATTTCGCACACACAGTGCTAATCGTTAATTATAATCACACACTTAGTGTCTATCCTTATATTCGACTCGCCTCGATGTCGCACACATAGTGCCAATTCAATAAGTCAAGCTTTGTGATCATTGCACACACAGTGCTATTCCTTTCTTATAATCGCACACTCAGTGCCTTAATACAAACCGAACTCAATTCGATATCGCACACACAGTGCCAATCACTAAGCCGAAACTTCTATTATTTCGCACACAAAGTGCTAATCTTCTTGGTTACCCTCCCAAATGCGCACACTTGGTGCCACATAGATTCATTTCTCACATAACCTTTATAAATCAATAATATCATAACCATTCATTTCACAACATTTAAACACAGCTAAATACAGATATTATAACTGAACTTACCTCGGATGTCAAAATACCGAAATGGTCGACTAATTAAGCACTTTATCTTTGCCTCGACCTCAATCCGAACCTCTCCTCTCTTGGTCTATACACATTCAAATTCAATCCATTCAATCATCAATTTAATCATTTTAGTCCAAACACACATATTTGGGGCATTTTACAAATTAGCCCTCACATTTTCACATTTTAACACTTTAGTCCCTATCTCACAAAATTATCAAATTCACCAAATTCCCCCTAGCACAAGCTTAGTCGAATTTTATTAATGTCCATACAAACCCACACATTTCATTTATTTCACATTTTAGTCCCTCAATATACACTTTTCACAATTTAGCCCAAAATGCTCAATTTCACCAAAAATTCAAATACAAACTATGTTAACCCAACATCAAACTTCCATATTTCACCAACTAACATCACAAAGCCCAAGTGTTCATCAATGGCTCATCACAAAAATATCATCAATTCACAAAATTACAACATGGGTTAGCTAGAGCTCAAAGCAACGATTACGAAAACGTAGAAATTACCAAAAAATTGACCAAAAACATACCTTAAATTTAGCCTTGTAAGTGTCGAATACCTAGCTCAATTCTTTCTTTTCTTTCTTTTGTTACAATCGGCCAATAAAGATGATAAGCCATTTAATTTCTTTTTGTTTTTGTTATAATAACATTAACACCTAGTTTACCATTTTGCCCTTTCATTAAATATATAAAACAAATATAATCTAAGGCTAATTTGTCTTTTAACCATCCACTAACTTGAAAATGGTTTATTAACAACATAAGACCTTCTCCTTAAAAAGCCAACAACATCTAAGTACTCACAAATTAGCACACAGCATTTTACTCTCTATGTAATTAAGTCCTTTCTCTTAATTCGATACTAAAACGATAAAATCACCATACAAAATTTTCACACAGGCTATGTCACATATCATTCACACAGAAAATATCATTAAAATATTTTTACGACCTCAGATTCGTGGTCTCAAACCACTATTCCGACTAAGGTCTAAATCGGGCTGTTACATTAGGGGTTCATTACTTTAACCACAAACTCAGTAGTAACATCAATCAAAGCAAAGTATCTGGCGCTAAAACTAGGGATAATATCTGGCACTAAAACTTCCTCTCGAGCACGGATAGCATAAGCACTAGCCGACGCTCGTGTCTTATATCTCACAGCAAAGTCTTTTGTACCACTATGGCTATTGCCCGTATTTTTAGTGTTTCGAGGTGGTCTCCCTTTTGCAGCTGCATTACTTGGTTGAGTAGTCTGAGCCTTTTCTTTTTCGTACCTTTCCAGGCAATCTCTGAGATAATGTTTATACAAACCACATTTGAAACATGACCTATCTTTCAATCTGCATTCAACAAAGTGTCATCTATTACATTACTGACATTCGGGCTTATTATTTCTAACACTATCCACGCTCGCTACAGACGTAGGCTGAGGTTTCGAGTTTGAATGTTGTTTTCCTCGGTCTTTTCCAGAATAACCCATTAAAGCTGATGAACAACCATGATACTCTTTTGACATCTTCGACGGTGATTGGTATGACTTTCCCATATATCTCTTTCTTGAATCACGAGCCTCAGAATCGACTTTTCCCTTTAATTTACTCAGTTCCATCGACTTTGTGCGCTCTACCAACCAGAATAAATTTTGTCGGTATACATTCTTGGGCATATTTACTAAGTCAAACAAATTCTCTCTTGTATTCAGATACTGTCATCCGGACTTGTTTCAATTCAAGAAACTCTTTATGTTTCTTATCTAAAATCTCTAGCTGACATATTTCTTTCAGAATATAGTCTAAAAGAATTCCCAATTAACTTGATCTCTCGGCCCAACCACAACTAAGGTGTTCCACCACTGATAGGCTGAATCTTTCAACAATGAAACTGCACATTTCAAACATTCTACAGGAGTACATGATAATTCGTCAAAATTTTGATCGTGTTTTCTAACCAGAACTCGGCCTTCTCCAGATCATCTTCAGTTGTACCTTTGAGCTCTTCAGCCCCATACTTACAGATTTTATCAACTGGAGGCTTGCTCGCTCATACTGGTTCCAAACCCTGAGGAACTATAGGGACCGATTGGAGTACAAGTGGGGGTGGAGGTCATTGAGCAATTGGGTTCGTTCGTACGAACTTGGTGAACCATTCATTCATTATCTAGAAGAATGCTTCTTTAGCCTCTCCTTCCGGCCCTCAGATACTGGTCTACTTCCACTAGAGGTTGCTCCATGAACGGAGGCTTGCTCATTACTTTCTACTTTATCAGAATCAGCTCAGTTGGATGACATTTTATCTATATGAAAAGATAGTTCAAATTGAGTCAAGAGTTATCATATTATCACAGGTTATATAATGACATGTATTTCTAGACTCATACATGCTACATTCAGTCTGAAAATCGATTAAACTTTAGCTCTAGTTCCACTAAATGTAACACCCTAACCGTATCCATCATCAAAATAGGGTTACACAACATTACCATACAAACGGAACATTAAAACATTCATTTCATACATCATTGCAAACATAATCTAGTTATATTCAATCACATACATAATGTCCTTTAATCGAGCCCTTGAGGCCCTAAAAATACTTTAAAAATAATCAGGGACTAAATTGGAAACATTTGGAAGGTTTAAGAAAAAGTTAGAAAATTTGGATTGCAGGGGTCACACGGCCGTGTGACTTACACGGTTGAGACACACAGCCGTGTCTTAGGCCATGTGGAAACACGAAAATTTATACACTTTTTCATGCCCTTTTTTAACTCAAATTTATGCAGTTTCGATTAAATTCTTGTTAGAAAATAATTAAATATTATAAAATAATTAAATTGTGCTAAAAATATGAACATGATGGATTTTTATTAATTTTATAGTTAATTTTGATTAATTTTGATTATTTTTGACTGATTCGCACAAAGGGCAAAAATTGGCTCTCGCAGAACCTTTCAAGAATAAACTTAGAAGCAATTTGAAGTATCAAGGAGAATTTATTTCCATCCCAAGACGGTCCAATTATGAATATTTTATTATAATATAATTAATTTTAATTTATTCTCAATTTAATTTGGGTTAAATAAATTAATCTTAAGTAATTATGAAAATGGCCTAGTTGAACCGCATCAGTTGAACCAAACCGATTGAACCGAACCAAGCAAAGAATTGGGCAGCCCAAACCGTCCATATGCTGGCCCAATTCAGCTTATTACCTGATTAATTAAGCTTGCAAAGAAGCCCTTGAAGTCTTTTCAAAGTTGCATTCAACCCCTCCAAATTTAGTGGCTTTGTAGATTTGCCTCATCCATATTTAGCAAAGTTGAAGCCATCAACTTTGCCACATAGATGGCCGGCCAAGGGAGGTTTCTTTGGCTGATGGGATTTGCTATTTTTAGCAGCCACAATCAGCTATAAATACCACCCCTTGCTGATCATTCAAACCATCCCTCATCCCTCAATTCTCATTCACATCTCATTCTCTCTTCTCCTCTCTCACTTTCTCTCGTTTTCTCCAAAAACCCAAGCCTTCTTATGCCGATTTCCCCTATTGGAAAAGAGGTGTTTTCTCAGCCATTTGGAGTATCAATTGGAGTGTTCATAATCCACCTTGATAGCTGGGGACAACGAAGAATGAAGAATGGAGCAATCAGTCAAGCCACAGAGAAACACCGAATTTGCTTATTGTTCTCTATCTCTTTAAATTTCGTTGTTGTTTTGACAAACATGTTTATGAATATTTATGCTATTGGAATGGTTAATTTAATCAGCTTAGCTTGAATTTAATTCGTGTTGGGTTGATTGCATTTCATCCTCTTAAATTATTAAAATTGTGTTTATGCGATTATAGGCCTTGGTAAAATGTTTGATTAAGTAAAATCATGTTATTCTGGCATTTTAATTGTTTAAATAACTAAAGAATTAATTATTTAAACGCATTGAAATTGTAATTAATGGACACAATACTTAATCTGTGCATGTTTAATTCTTCTAAGGTAGCTGAAGATTAAATTAGCATTGTATTTGGTGATACATATGCCTCGCATAACTTGCAAGATTTTTGTGATTAAACTGTTTCAAGGTAAGGATACTTTGTTACCTCACATGGTCTTTTATATGCTTATCATGTTGAATTATTCATTTGAATCGACATAGGGATATGTGAGAGATGGTTTAATTTGATAAGTATGTATGTGCAATAACATGTTTACTTTTATAAATCTGTTTTATCGGTCAAATTGACATAGGAATATGTACAAGAGATGAATGGATTTTTGATTTGTAAATATGTTCATAAGTGAGCAAATTACCAAGTTGCCGTGATTTATTCGTAACAAGTATAAACATAAGTTTAATAATTCTAAGGTAAGAAATGTAATTAATCCAACACAATTATATCATCTTGATTAAATCATATTTTGAAATCGTGCACTAGAATTTCTTTATTTTATTTATTTAACTTTGTTTCTAGTTTTTAAATATTTCTTGAATCCAAATATTTTTTCCCTCACCAAAGTGTTTGAAATCATTTTCATAAATAATTCTTTTACAGTCCCTGTGGGTACGATAACTCGACATTTACTTGTCACTTTATTACTTGTCGCGATTGTGTACACTTGCACATTTCCACCGTCCCACCATGTAACAATCGAAATAGGGACACACGGCTGTGTCCCAGCCCATATCCTTACCCGTGTAACTCTCTGAGTTGGGTCACACAGCCAAGCCATACGCCCATGTGCTAGGCTGTGTAACAGCCTGACTTGCATGCATTGAAACCTACAAGGGACACACGACCATGTAGCCTGGTCGTGTGTTACACACAGCTAAGTCACACGCTCGTGTCTCAGGCCGCGTGGACATGAAATCGGCCAAATTCAACCCATTTCCAACACCAACTCATGCAACCTCCTAAAAGCATTTTGAGCACATGATCAAGGCATCAAAACATGATCAAAACCAACATGAAATGACCAATTCAATAGTCCAAGATCATTCAACCAATATGCCATACAAGGTACCTAAAATGTAAACATACAAATTTACCTAAACATATATATATATATATACTTGACCACATTTCATTCATAAACATCTAGTTCATTTCCATATCAAAACATACCATATCTTGACCTATACCATTTCAACATAAACTTAACATTTGAGTCATACCATTCATGCATCACAAGAACTAAAATGCCACAATTCAAGCATCATCAAAATGGTACCAAAACAACCAACTTATACATACCAAAATCAACATCTAAGCATTCAACTAAACATCAAACACAAGTCCACCTATACATGCCATTATAACCTTGGTCAAAACATAAAAAACTATCAATATAATCATTGGATAGTGTGATAGATATCCAATGAGCTTCCAAACTGGTTGAGCTTCTGATTATCTATAAAACGTAGGAAAGAAAACTACGTAAGCACATAATGCTTAGTAAGTTCGTAAAACATGAATATAACTTACCATTTCAATATGTAACATTAAGAGTAAATACAACATAATCCAACCACAAGCTTGGCACAAACTTAAGCACCATCAACAACACATGTTAGTGCATGCAAACATAATTCACTTGAATTAACATAAGGTAAGCCATTATACATGAAATACTTCATTTGAACTCATCATTTTCATGAACATAAGTATACTTCCATTGAAGATTACCACTTCAATCCTTTACATAATTACAAGACATAGTTCATTTGAACACTTACCGTTCCTTTCCTTTTTATGCCCATTGAACCATTTAGAATATCATCGGATACTCGAGAAAACTCACAAGAAGTGTGCTAAACATATAATCGTAACCTTTCCTTTACATCGTTGCTCACACGAGCTGTGAAATGAGCCTGTTCAAATGAGCTGTGGGTCAGGATGTGAGGTACACAATGCCACTCACACAAGCTGTAGAGTATCTGCAACAAATGCAGGACCTCAGCCTTCGGTAGGACATTCAAGACCAGGACTTGAAACATGAAAATCCTAATAACATGTCATTTGTATCCTACAAATTCCTAAGGTTCAAATGGGGCTCGATAACCATCATGGCATTGTTGGATTTTCATCATTCAATTATATGACAATTAGCATAATAACATATAATAATAAATAGCATTAGAAGTTATACTTATTCATACGACCTTACCTCGACAACTAGAGCCTAGGAACAGAATCGACAACACCGAAGCTTTAGGTTTTCCCCGATCTAAATCCGTATAAGGTCTACTTGATCTAAATAGAAAAATACAATCAATTTAATACTTCTATTATTCAACTCAGTCCGTATTTCATACTTTTTCAAAATTATAATTTTGCCTCTAACATTTTAACTTTTTCACAATTTAGTCCTTAAGTTCATAAATTGAAATCTAATCATTTTCATCCTTTTATCAAGCTAGTCGATTTCTCTAGGGATGTATATCAATCCATACAAATCATCATTTCACAATTTGACCATGTACTTTTACTAATTTTACAAATAAGTCCCTAAATGATAATTTCATGAAAAATTACTTTACAAAACTTGTTTATTTATAAAAAATGACTCATAATATTTCATAAAACATCAAGAATCATGCAAAAAATTCATAAAAACCCATATATATTTAAAATTTTTGCAAATTGATCCCTGGGCTAGCTAGTTTAAGCTACAACGATCCCGAAAACATAAAAATCATTAAAAACGGGATAAAATTATGTAGTGGAAGAACTTGGCCGAATGTCTAAACCTAGATATGGCTTTCTCTTCTCCTAATTTTGGTGGAAACTTGAACTAAAGAAGATGATAACTTAATTTTATGTTATTTTACTTAATTTTTAAATTACTTTAATGACCTTGTTAATTAACTAAATAAAAAACTTAATTCATGCCCATCTTTGTCCACTAACATTATAAATGGTCTAATTAACATGTAAGTCCACTCATATTTAAGTTTCATAGAAATTTAGCCATCTTAACAAATAGAACTCCATTTTTGCACCTTTTACGATTTAGTCCTTTTCACTTAATTAAGCATGCAAACGTCAAATTTTCTTAACAAAATTTTTATACTACCTTACTAACATTCCATAAACATTAAAATAATAATAAAATAATAATTTAATCATCATATTTGTTGTGCCCAAACCATTGTTTTGATTTCACTGAAAACGGACTGTTATAGTGAGCTAATAAGAACCAGATTGGAGAACCTTTGTAGTAGTTTGCATGCTTCCAAAATGTCCACCATAAGGTGCAGAATGACAGTGATGCAGGATACTTTGAAATTCATCATCTGGAATACATCTCCAGAATACTAAATTTGCACACTACTTGAATAGAAATGGCTCGTCCCAATAATATTGCTTGAGACCATGAAGGAATTTTCTTTGTCCTTGATTATTGAGCGCTCGTGGTAGCAGCCCACTGACTAGAAAGTTAACAATATTAGCATACCATGGCAATGCCATAGCCAACAATATCTGCTCATCAGGGAATTCGTCTTTAATCATTTGACCATCACCATACTTATTCCCTACTTCCAGTCGTGACAAGTGATCAGCCACTTGATTTTTAGTGCCTTTCCTATATTTGATTTCCAAATCAAATTCCTGTAGTAACAATATCCATCTAATGAGTCTAGATTTGGCCTTTTTTTCATCACCAAGTATTTGATGGCAAAATGATCTGTATAAAATGTGACTTTGATGCCTATTAAATAAGCTTTAAATTTTACAAAGGAAAACACCACTACTAACAATTCTTTCTCCGTGGTGGTGTAATTAAGTTGTGAATCTGTCAACGTGCAATTGGCATAATATATAGCATGAAACATCTTGGCTTTTCTTTGCCATAACACTGGTTCGACAGCAAAGTCACTTGCATCACACATTAGTTCAAATGGTAGAGTCCAGTATGACCAAGGAAGCTTCTGATTCCTTACAGCAAAGTCCTTGATAAAGTGACGGTGAAATCTAGCATGACCAAGGAAGCTTCTGATTCCTTACACTGAAGTGGATGGTGGAAATTTTTCAATGACTTCTATTTTTGCTTAGTCGACAGTAATTTCTCGCTGTAAAATCTTGTGGCTTAAAAGAATGCCTTCACAAACCATGAAGTGGCATTTTTCCCAATTCAGCACCAGATTTGTTTCTTGACATAGGCAAAGTACTAACTCCAAATTTTTTAGGCAATCTTCAAAAGTGTCACCAAACACTAAGAAATCATCCATGAATACTTCAAGGAACTTATCCACCATCTCAAAAAATATTGCCATCATGTAATGCTGGAAGATTACCGGGGCATTACATAACCCAAATGGCATTCTTTTGAAAGCAAATGTTCCATAAGGACAGGTGAATGTAGTCTTTTCTTGATAAGTAGGAGAGATGGCAATTTGGTTTTACCCCGAGTAGCCATCTAAAAAGCAGTACAAGGCTTTCCTACTAGTCTATCCAACATCTAATCTATAAAAGGCAGAGGGAAATGGTCATTCTTCATTGCTTTATTGAGCTTTCTATAATCCATACAAACTCTCCAACTTGTGACGGTACGTGTGGGAATGAGTTCGTTGTTATCATTGCTGACTACTATGACTCCTCCTTTTTTGGGTACACATTGAATAGGGCTCACCCAAGAACTATCGAAATCGGGTATATAATTCCAGGATCCAACCATTTGATAATCTCTTTCTTAATACTTCCTTCATGACAGGATTCAATCTCATTTGTTGATCAATAGATTTGCCATAGCAATATTTAAGTACTATTTTGTGCATGCATATTGTTATGCTAATTCCTTTGATATTCGCAATTGACCATCCTAAAGCTTTCTTGGATTTTTTTAAGACTTCCAGTAAGTGTATCTCCTAGTCTATTGTAAGCTCAGCAGAAATAACTACAGGTAGTGTATCGTTATCTCCCAAATAAGCATAATTCAAATGCACTGGTAATGGCTTCAAATCCAGCACAGGTGGATCTTCTAATGAAGAGTGAGGATGGTTGAAGGATCGACCGATAAGTCTAATGATTCAAAGCTACTTTTGAATCCATTTCTAGATTGCTGAATTTCCATCAGTTCTCCAGATTATTCAGTTAGTTTTGTTTCATTTAATTCAACACAGTCTGCATCAAAATTGTTATACATATGTCCTGCAAATTCTTCCTAAATTACAATGTCAACAAATTCAATAACATGGCATTCTTCATTTGGGTCTACCCACCTTAAAGTATCAAAACATTAAATGTCAACTGATGATCATTAATTCTCATGGTTAATTCACCTTTCTGTACATCAATTAATGTTCTACCAGTCGCTAAGAAAGGTCATTCAAGTATTGTGGTTACCTCTTTATCTGCTTCACATTCTAGAATAATAAAATCTGCTGGAAAAATAAACTTGTCAACTATTACCAGTACATCTTCAATTTTACCTTCCAGATAGACGTATGATTTATTAGCTAGTTGTAGTGTGATTATAGTAGGTCTTTCCTTTCCTATCCCGAGTTTCTTGAAAATAGAAATAAGCATTAGATTAATAATTGCACCTAAATCGCATAATGCTTTTCCTACATAATGGTTTCCAATCGAGCAAGGCATAGTGAAACCCCGGATCTTTTAATTTTAGTGGCAGTTTGTTCTTCAGAATTGTTATGCACCTTTCAATAAGTGCAATAGTTTTGAACTCCCTAACCTTCTCTTCTTGGATAGGATATCTTTCATGAATTTCACATAGTTAGACATTTTTTATAATGCTTCCACCAAAGGTATATTGATGTGTAATTGTTTCAAGACCTCCAAAATTTCTTGAATTGAGCATATTGCTTAGACTTTTGGAAACGATGGGGAAAAGGTGGTGGTGGCCTTCCTTCTATTTGTTGAGGTTGCTTTGCCATGACATTTGTATTGGCTTTACAAGATGAATTTGCTTCTGTATGCTTTTGTTTACTCCCTTCTTTTGTAGTTTATTCCACTACTGATTCAAAAATTGTGCTTTCGGGAACTTTTGGACTTTTCTCCCAATAAAAGCATCATTTACAACTCCTAGCAACTAAGTGTCACTCCGGATTGTTATGGTTTTACATTATTCCTTTCCTTGAGATCGAGAACTTTCTGTGTCACTAGGCAATGCTCCTTGTTGTTTGGAACTTAATGTAGTGGAAATTTGTCCCGCTTGATTCTCTAGAGCTCTTAAGAAAGCTATCTGGATCTAAATAATAGCATCATTCTTAGCCATATACTCCTTTAATAGAGCTTCTATAGTTGATTTTGAAGATGATAAACTTTGTTGCTTATTTTTTCGCAGCATTAGTTGACTGTATCCAGGTGGTACACCAGCCACATTCTGTCGATTAACGTTGCTGGCGTTTCCTATTCCTTAGTTACTCCAGCTGAAATTTAGATGTTGTTTCGACCCTGGATTGTATGTGTTGGAGTATGAATTGTTGTTGCTACGATTAAAATTCCCCATGTAATATGCAGAGGCTAGATTGGATGGTCATTCATAAAAAACATGATATTCTCCACGATATACGCATGCTAGTTCTGCTACCATCATCTCCTACACTGCAGAGGGTCTTTTAAGAGTTTTAATCATATTTGCTAAAGATGATACCTAAGCTGTTAAAGATGTAATCGCATCAAGTTCCATTACTCCAACAACTCTTTTACCTGTGCCAACTCTGGTAGTTTTGTACTGATAATCATTATTTGCTATTCTTTCCAAAATTTCATATGCTTCATTGTAGGATTTGTCAAGCAACATTCCATTAGTAGAAGCAACCACCACCATTCACGTATGAGCATTTAATCCATTGTAGAACATTTCCATCTATGTCCAATTTTGAAAACCATGCATTAGGAATTTTCTAATTAATTCCTTAAAACGCTTCCATGCTTCATATAATGTTTAATCTTTCGATTGCTTAAATGATGTAATGTCATTCTTAAGCTTGGCATTCATGTTGGGAGGATTGTACCTAAGCAGAAATCTCTGACACAGTTCATTCCAAGATGCCAATGTACCTGATGTAACAGATTCAACCATGATCTGGCACGATCCCGTAATGAATAAGGAAAAATTTTAATTTAAGGGCATTTTTAGGGAAACCTTGTTGCTTGAATGAGTCACAGACTTCAAGAAAAAGTCTCAAGTGCAATCTTGGATTTTCATTAGGTTAACCACTAAACTTCCCTACCGTTTACATCATCTAAAGCATTACTGGTTTTTATTCAAAGTGTTGAGCTTAAATATATGGCCTAACAATTTCTAGATTTAGATAATCCAAAATAGGCACTACATGGCCACTGATGGGTCTATCTCTGTCTCTATGATTCAAGGAATATCAGGATTCCTTTCATTCTGAAGTATTGGATCTTCTATGATTGAATCATTTCTATTTTTCTACATTTCTCTTAACTCTTTTCTTTTTCGCCTTCCTTTCAATTTTAGGATCAAAACAATCTCCTGTATCCTCTTGAATACTTCTTCTCTTGCACTAATACAAACCTAAAAAATAAAATAAAATACTAAATAACTGTTCTAACAAAAATAACAAGAATAATAACAAGTCAACTTTTCACCAATGCTTCCAATCCCCAACAACGGTGACAAAAACTTGTTGCATGTAAATAACTAATGTAATTGTGCAAGTGTACATGTCATTTAAGTAATAAAGTGATAAGTAAGTATCGTCTCGAAAGGGATCAAAATTGGTAAGAAATTGAGTAAGTTATTACAATCCTATTGATTATACTGAATAACATGAAATACTCTCAAATTGAATAGGATGTTTGTATAATGAATTAATGTAATTAAGTGCTAGAATTGATATGAAAAATAAAATGTAGTGGCAAATTACAGAGAAAAGCAAGAGTAATTTTTTTGTTGAATGAATAGGGTTGGAATTATTCAGGTGAAGTGCTCATATCAAAGTAATGCCATGGAAAAATATTGTCTAATTAACTACTCAGAGAGTCACCACTATAACCTGCCTCTTTCAATAGGTAGATCTTAAACTAAAATTTTAAATTACTGTAAGTCTACAAAAATCCAGATTAATGACTAAATGAACTTTCTTCTTTGTAAAACTCACAACATCTATGTCTAGAGTGCTACGAATATTCTGTCGAGTATTCACTTGCATCAAAAAATTCAAGATCCATGATGGTGGTGGAAAAAGTCTTAAAATTTATATAATGATTGATCGAGCCTAGAAACTAACTATCACCACGATTGAGGTAAGTGCACCTATCGAATAGTAGTATAGCTTAGTGGCAAAACCGGATTGTCGAACCCAAAGGAACCAAAAGTACTAATACTAACTTTCTTTTTATTATTTAGCCCAAGAATTAAGAGAATTGTTATTTAATCTAAAATTAACTAACTACTAAGCTAAAGATGTTAAGACGCAGAGAAGGAATTGGGGAAATACTTGTGGGAAAACCAATTGATTAAGACAATACCCGAGGAAGAATCCACCTAGACTTCACTTGTTATCTAACTCTGAACCAGATCATTTATTCACTTGACTTGATCCGTAGGATTCCCTAATTTATATTAATACCTCTCTCGAGGCCACTAAAGTCTAACCCTAGGTTGATTAATTGAAATCTCTTTCTAATTAAAACCCCTAGAATTGCATTAACTCGATCTATGGACTCCCATATTAGGTTTGACCCTAATCTGACAGATTTTCATTATCCTATCCCTAGGGTTGCGATCAAATTCGCTTAACTATGCTAGATCTACTCTTAAACAGGGAATATTCCTCCTCTGTTTAAGCACAGCAATACTTGAATCAATATCCTGAAATATCAAAGAAAGAATTAAGAACACATAGTTAAGAACAAATTAAGTATTTATCATATAGTTTAGAAAACAATAACAAGATCCGTCTTAGGTTTCATCCCCTCAGGTATTTGAGGGGTTTAGTTCATAATCATAAAAGAATACATCTCAGAAGAAAAATAACAAAACATAAGAAAAACCCTAAAACCCCTGAAGGAATTGAAGGAGAGATCCTCAGTCTTGAGTATGACTCTGGCTTCTGGGATGGATCAACTGGCTTTCTTCGAGTGAATCCCACAATTCAGCCTTTCTGATTTAGTTCTTAGGCCTCGCTGAGCACCCCCTTGAAGGTTGGCCTTTAGGGTGTTTATATAGGCTTTTGTAATGTCTTTCTTTGCCTCTAAGTACCCTAATCCGAATGAAACTCTTCTTTGATGCGGCAGGGGCACGCCCGTGTGGTGCGACCTGTGAATTGAATTTAGGCCGTGGTTGAATCGCTAAAGAGGCATGGCCGTGTGTCTCGGGCCCAGGCCATGTGCAATTCGTACTTTGGCCCATTTTCTTTGTTTTGGCCGTTTCTCGTTCTTTTCATCCTCTGGTGCTCTCCTAAGTATAAAACATGTAATTAAAGGATTAGGAGCACTAAATTCCACAATTCAGGGAATAAATCATCCAAAAGTATACTAAATGTGGGATTAAAATATGAACATATTACTGTTTATCAAATACCACCAAACTTAAGCATTTGCTTGTCCTCAAGAAAAAATCTCAACTCTCAATTAAAACTAACTTCCCTTGATTCATAATTCTTATCAATGATGCCTCATAATAATTCATAGATAATTTATACATGGATAATTTAACTAAAAGAGTCCTAAAGATTCAAACAATCTAAGTCACAATTTTTTGTAGCATGAAAAATATAGGTGTTTCCCCTTACCTAAATAATTACCTTTGATTCAAAATCGACAAGAGTTGACATCCTCACTAAAGATTCACTCAAATCACTCAAGGTGTTTAAGGTTCAAGATAAGCACTTGAAAGTCAAATATGAAAAGTTATCACCATAGGCTTGCATGAAAATCAAATCAAATCTCCACCACTATAAAATGAGATGATACACAAATCAAAAGGTCTTTAAATGGTTGTAACAGGGCTTAGTTTAAAGGTGTGGATAAAGGCTAAATTAAAGGGTTAGAATCGAGATTGAATTGACAATTTTACCTAACTAGAAAAATGAACTAGTCCTGAATAATTACATTAATTGAAAACTTGAAACACTAATAATACGAGCTTCTTCTTCAAGATGTTGAATTTAAATGTATAAGCTCACTTAATCACAGAACTAATAATGAATATACTTAGATTTTTTTATTTTTTAAAAACAAATCAAGTAAATACATAAATAAGATGAATTCAACTACTGAAATAAATAGGCAATTGATCAAATCAAGTCTCGATAGAAGGGTAGTCAAGAGAAATGGTGATAACAAATACAAGATGTGTTTTGGGTTAATATTAATAGGTGAGTCAATTAAAGGGTTGTTAGGATCAAAGGGCTTCACTAGGGGTTAATTGGGAGGGTAGGCTTTTAGTGGAGTGAGTGGGTTAAATCCTAAGTGCCTTTATCATCTTTGTATATCAAATCAATAATGTGTTCTTGACATGTATAATCAAAGCAAGTTCTAGTATAACAAATCAAATGTTGACACACTCATAATCAATAAAGTGAGCAGGAAAAAAATATGCTCTAAAAGGCTCAAAATCTCACAAAAATAAAATATAGTTTTTGATGTCAACCTTGCAAATTTCAAACTTCAAGGTAATATTCAAATTTAGGTCAACAACCTAGAAAAATTTTAATTTTGAAAAATAGACTTATCATGCTTGATTCTCTAGTCCCCTAAGGTTTAAATCATCAATGCACAATTAACTATGACTTAATCTAAAACATATCAATAAAAATCATAAATCAATAGAAGTTTCATTCTAATTAGTGATATGAGAAAATTACTTAAGAATAAGGCATAATTCAGGGGTTTTCAAATAATACTATAGTTGACCCCCACACTTAAAACGTACATTTTCCTCAATGTACAAAGATAGATAATGATTAGTAAGAAAGTCATAAGAGAGGGAGAGAGGTGAAAATTCTTGAATTATGGATGAAATCCTTGGAGGATGATCAATGATGACCAGGTATAGGTGAAGGAGGTGGAGAATACTCCGGTGGTGTGTTCGTTCCTTGAGTGGCACCTTGAACCTTTTTAAACTGCGAAGTCATCAGTAAAGTTTTTAGGGAGTTCTTATTTAATGGACTTTTGTTATAGTTGTTTGAGAGTTAAACAGCAAGAGAGAAAAGAAATCAAATTATACTTAAAAATTTAAAGAGTTTGATAATAAAGGGAAATGAACTAAAATAAAAATAAAAATAAGAATAGAAATAAAAATAAAGAAAATAAAAGGACTCAAAGGTCCTTATCATCGGAGTGATCTCGAGGTGGTGGTGGCGATATGTGAAAATCGATAATGTCGACCACGGACGCCTCGCACGGCCGTGTGGATTTATCGCAGCCCGTGTTCTTTAGGCAGTTTCGACCATGGTCACGTCGCACAGCCGTGGTGTTTAGTCAAAGCCCGTGTCTTGGGGAAAATTTTTGTCCTGTTTCTGCACGATCTCCGCCACACCCATGTACCTATTCGTGGTGTCCACACGGCCATGGCCATGCCCGTGTGCAAGGCCATGTGGAGAGAGAAACCTGCGCTTTATTAAATTGGTTAATATGTAGTTAGGTGCTAAAAATCAAACATATGAAATTAGTGAAGTTAGTACTCGGGTTGCCTCCCAAGAAGTGCTCGTTTAAATTCTTAAGCTAGACTTACCTCTCATTCGCATAATCATGGTGGTTTGAGGAGTTGAAAATCTTTTCTCATGCATCCAGTTCTACTATCACTGTATAGTTCGAGTCAAGTAGCGTTTACCTTAAAAGTGCAGACTTTAGGATTACTTACCTTGACTATTTCGTACATGAAGATATTCAGTACTGTGAAAGGGATTTCTTCATTCGTTTTAAGGTATGAACTGGCGATTAGAGGGTCTTTCTTATCCAACAATACCTAATCTCCTATTTTGAAGTGATTTGTTGTTCCTATAAGCTTGTCTAGAGATTCCCTCAGTTTCACTTCGTGTGGTTTTGATTTTTCCTTGAAATGCACTTTCCACTATTTTAGTTCGTCGACCTGAAGCATTCATTCCTTCTGAATTACTTTTTTATCGGTACAAGGTTTAAGATCTGGCTCAGTTATGTGATTTCGTGGTGCTTCCGTAAAGAAAGTTGAACCAAATGATTATCAATAGAATTTACGTTCTCACCTTTATCACTTGATGTCCTAGCTGAGTCGAGAGCTTGAAGACTGATTGATTCGTCACCTACACGAAGTGTGAGTTCACCTGTACCAACATCAATTTTAGCTCTGGAGTTTCTAAAAAGGGTCTTCCTAAAATTAAAGGGATACTATTGTCTTCATCCATGTCTAAAACAAAAAAGTGTATTGGGAATATGAATCTGTCAATTTTAACTAATACATCTTTAATTATACCCCTAGGAATTCGAATAGTCTTATCAGCTAATTGAATACTCATCCAAGTTTATTTGGGTTTCCCTAGACCTAGTCGTTTGAACATTTTATAAGGCATAACATTGATGCTTGCCCTTAAATCAGCTAAAGCATTATCAATAGATAAACTACCAATTAAACATGGGATTGTAAAACTCCTTGGATCTTTTAATTTTCAAGGTAGTTTATTTTGCAACATTGCTAAGCATACTGCATTTAGTTCCACATGTGATTCCTTGTCTAGCTTCTGCTTGTTTGTCAAAAGCTCTTTTAAAAATTTTCTTGAATCTCGCATCTGCGAAAGAGCTTCAAGAAACGGTAAATTAATATGTAATTTCTTTAAAAGTTTAAGAAATTTACCGAATTGTTCGTCTGTGTTGTCTTTCTTCATTGCATTAGGGTATGGTATACGAGGTTGGTATTCTTTAATTACCGGTTTTGGTTTTTCTTGGCCTACCTCAACCTTACCTTCGCCTACCATAGGTTCTTGCCTCGGGTCAGATTCAGATTCCACTAACCCGTCACTATCATGAGCTGTTATGGCTTGAAGTTACTCCTTTGGGTTAGTCTCAGTGTTACTTGGCAAGCTACCCTGTGGTCGTTCGGAGATCAGCTTAACGAGTTACCCTAACTGGTTCTCGATCCCTTGAATCGATGCTTGTTGATTTTTAAGTGTTGTTTCGATGTTTTGGAAATGAGTTTCTAACACCACGATGAATTATGTCAGCATATCCTCAAGATTCGGCTTCTTTTCTTGTGGGTAGGGCTGTTGTTGGAAGTTTGGAGGGGGTTGTTGTCTCTGGTTTCCTTGACCACCCCATGAGAAATTGGGGTGGTTCCTCCAACCTGGATTATAAGTATTACTATAAGAGTTATTTTGAGATTTAAAATTATTACCCATATAGTGAACTTGCTCATTTTCAGCGCTCGAGTTGTAAGGAGGATATTCTGTATTGCTCATCCCTCCTCCATTCATATCATACTGTATAGCTGGATGTACTTGCGACAAACCACACAAACCATTAATTTTCTTAGTTAAAAGTTCTACTTGATTTGATAGCATGGTTATTGCGTCGAAGTTGAAAACACTGGCGGCTTTTGTTGGCCTTGTCCTTGTGACTTGCCACTAATAGTTATTCAATGACATCTCTTCAAAGAATTTGTAGGCCGCCTCAGGTGTTTTATTATTCAGGATTCCGCCAGCGGCTGAATCAATCAACTGCCTAGTTGAGGGGTTCACACTGTTGTAAAAGGTTTGAACCTGTAGCCACAAGGGTAATCCATGGTGTGGGCACCTTCTCAATAGATCTTTGTATCTCTCCCATGCATCGTATAGTGTTTCTAGATCCATCTGCACAAAAGAAGAGATATCATTCCTTAATTTGGTCGTTTTGGCCGGCGAAAAATATTTTAATAAAAATTTTTCAGTCATTTGTTCCCATGTAGTGATTGATCCTCGTGGAATAAAATTCAGCCACTGTTTATCTTTATTCCTCAAAGAAAAGGGGAATAACCGAAGAAGGATGGCATCATCAGAAATGCCATTTATTTTGAAAGTATCGCAAAATTATAGGAAATTCACCAAGTGATTATTTAGATCTTCATCCTACAAACCGTCAAACTGAACAAATTGTTGTATAATCTGAATTGTGTTAGGTTTCAGTTCAAAATTATTTGCAGCAATACCAGGTCTACCAATACTTGACTGAGTTCCTATTAAATTAGGTTTAGCATAATCATACATAGTTTGAGGAGCATGATTTTCGGCCACCTCCTAAGGTAGCGGATTATTCTGAGCCATCTCTTCGGTAGTATTAATTTCGTTCTCTTGTTCTTCTTCTATGTAATTTAAGCTTCACCTTATTTCTCTTGGTTCACAGACAAGACCTTCAATATCACTGTCGTAAATTAAGGGTCCTGTTGGTTTCCTTCTAGTCATAAACTAGAGGTACATGTTAGGAAAAGAAAAAGAAAATTAGAAAAGTAAAAACAAAATTTAATTGCAAAAATAAAACATGGCTAAAGTAATAAAAATTTAGCATTCTTAATATTTCAGTTCCCCGACAACAGTGACAAAAACTTGATGGTTGTGGAAAAAGTCTTAAATTTTATATACTGAATGATCGAGCCTAGAAACTAACTATCACCACGATTGAGGCAAGTGCACCTATCAAACAATAGTATAGCTCAGTGGCAAGACCAAATTGTCGAACCCTAGGGAACCAAAAGTACTAATACTAACTTTCTTTTTACTATTTAGCCTAAGAATTAAGAGAATTGTTATTTAATCTAAAATTAACTAACTACTAAGCTAAATATGCTAAGACACAGAGAAGGAATTGGGGAAATACTTGTGGGAAAACCAATTGATTAAGACAATACCCGAGGAAGAATCCACCTAGACTTCACTTGTTATCTAACTCTGAACCAGATCATTTATTCACTTGACTTGATCCGTAGGATTCCCTAATTTATATTAATACCTTTCTCGAGGCTACTAACGTCTAACCCTAGGTTGATTAATTGAAATCTCTTTCTAATTAAAACCTCTAGAATTGCATTAACTCGTTCTATGGACTTTCATATTAGGTTTGACCCTAATCCGACAGATTTTTGTCATCCTATCTCTAGGGTTGCGATCAACTCCACTTAACTATGCTACATATACTCTTAAACAGGGAATATTCCTCCTCTGCCTAAGCACATCAATACTTGAATCAGTATCCTAAAATATCAAAGAAAGAATTAAGAACACATAGTGAAGAACAAATTAAATATTTATCATATAGTTCAGAAAATAATAACAAGATCCGTCTTCGGTTTCATCCCCCTCAGGTATTTGAGGGGTTTAGTTCATAATCATAAAAGAGTACATCTCAAAAGAAAAATAACAAAACATAAGAAAACCCTAAAACCCCCTGAAGGAATTGAAAGATATATCCTCAATCTTACGTATGACTCCCGCTTCTGGGATGGATCAACTGGCTTTCTTCAAGTGAATCCCACAATTCACCTCTCTGGTTTGGCTCCTAGGCCTAGCTGAACGCCCCCTTGAAGGTTGGCTTCTAGGGTGTTTATATAGGCTTTTGGAATGTCTTTCTTTGCCTCTAAGAACCCTAATCTGAATGAAACTCTTCTTTGTTGTGGTAGGGGCACACCCGTGTGGAACGATCGTGTGAATCAAATTCAGGTCGTGGTCAGATCTGCTAAAGAGGCACGGCCGTGTGTCTCAGGCCCAAGCTTTGTGTAATTCGTACTTTGGCCCATTTTCTCCGTTTTTGGCCCGTTTCTCATTCTTTTCATCCTCCAGTGCTCTCCTAAGTATAAAACATGAAATTAAAGGATTAGGAGAACCAAAATCCACAATTCAGGGAATAAATCATCCAAAAGTATGTTAAATGTGAGATTAAAATATGAACATATTATGGTTTATCAATCCAGTATATTTAACCTTTTCAGAATTAAAAATACATCTAAGAACACAACGCACAATCGACTATGTCTAGAGCTTGCATGCATGTATTTAAAATAAGCATAAATTGAATGAAACAGTGACATATACAATCTCAAATCACGGGCATTAAAGATGATAAAACATTCACCCAAATAACTCTAACCCACAAAATATTTGGTTCATGGGTGAAAAAGTTAACAACAAAATAATATCATTTATCAACATTCTCAAATCAGTTCGAATCACAAAAATTAGGAAAATAAAGGCAGAAATGCAGGAATTCTCACCACACTCCATCTTTTCTTTGATCTTCAGATTGTACATGAATCCAGGATAGCTGTCTCTCCCCCATCTTCATGTCTGTATTCTGCTATCTTAAGCTGCTACCCTTTCTTTCTTTGGAATTCTCCCATAGAGAGAAAAAAAATGTTGTCACCAATTTTCTTCTTACACAAATTCTCTTCTTTATTCTTCTTTATCCTTCTATTATTGGGTAGATCCGTCCTTCTCAACACACATTTGTTTCTCCTCTTTTTCAAGGTGGTTTTTCTGGTACACGTCCAGCTAGCTGAGAGTGACATGGATAAATTGTTGAGTCATTTTCGAGGAATTGCCATGGCAATTGTGTTGACAATCAATCTGACCATTTACCATTGTAATGTTTCACTTCCCTTATTTTCCTTCTACATCCGCTTCATCCTCTTCTTCTACCTGCACTTGTGTCCATTATAAATGTTCCACAACCATAACTTTTCCTTCCCCAAGTTATAAAATTAATAAATGATGACCATTATAGCGTAATCCAAGATTTGTTATGCAATGTTCTAAAATTATCCTAAAAATACTAATGTATTTACTTAATTACAAACAATTAATTCCATCCAGAAGCCTAAAATATAACTCTTTTCAAGAGTTATCAACTTGAAAATAATTCTCCCAACATTGATAGACCTTTTTGTCATAATTGCATAAAACAAAAGCATTTGTTCCATCGAGATGGTGGAGCTATGTGAGATAGGCATGAAGCTATATCAAATAAAATAGAACCATACCTTAGCCACTGGATTTAAATATTCTCTTCGACAATAATGACTACCATACTTTCTTATAATCCATTGGGATCTTGGATTTGTAACCACATTAAGAACTTGTTGAAGAAAATCCCAATTGATATTCTTCATCATGGCAGAGTACTCATTTTCTTGAACATCAGGCAAGTTAAACAAATCATTATTGGATTTAAAAGTAAGGGGTACCTTCCTCTTATGAACAAGAACTTCATTAGCATCTGGCATGGTCAAGTTGGCATAGAACTCTCGCACTAAATCTTCATCAGGCATTGAATGCGCATCATAGAATTGCTCCCAATTTAAAGCATTAATTGTCTTTCGAATTGAAAATGGCATAACCATCTTGTCATTGCCCTCCAAATTGAAACCATTTTTTTTGGCATCTTGGGTTGATTCTTGAAGATAGAATCAAAATTTTCCCTCGCTTCCTCATCTTAAATCACAATTGGATTTTCGACAAAAATCTTGTAAGATCTAGTTCTTTTGCGAGACATGGTGATTTTTCTCGAAAAATAGGAAAATTTTGGCAAAAGGAATGGAAAATAAATTAGCAATGTGTGTAGTGGAGGTTTACAGCGGTGATGGATTTACAATGGCGGTGAGCTTGCGGCATTGACGGGCTTGTGGCAGTGACAAGGCTGCTTTGGCAATAATATTGTTGCAGCAATAGGAAGGACTTATGACAAGGGAAGAAAATTAGGTAAAATTATCAGGATTTGAGGCTAACGACAAAGAGGAATGGAATGGGTATGAAAAGGTTTATATAGTGATGGATTAGAGCAAATTTGTAGCAAAAATATAGCTACAAGCAATTACTTAGGCGGCAAAGTAAGGAGGGAAAGGAAAACTGTGGAAAAAAAAGGGTTTTGGGGACCCTATGGACGACACCTAGTAGGTAAATTTATCTTCTTCATTGTGCTGGATCTCAAGACCAAACTACAATTATTTTGTTGTACTAAAAAATTAAACTGAACTAGGAAAATAAACTGATTAGTACTTGGGTGAAATTGACCCTTTTATTAAATATAAACAAATAAAAATTAAAATTGCAAAATTAAAATTAAAATTTAAACTCTTGGATTACTTAGAAAATTCATTCTCGAAAAATTACATCAAATTAATATCCCAGGAAAATGGTCTCGCTTAAGTTCCAATCTCCTTAGACAGACTTAATTTAATGTATTAATTCAAGAAAATAATTTCCAAGTATGTCATTTATTAAAAATAAAAACATAAAAATTAAGGGTCAATTAAATTGAACGAGGTTTCAACTTGCTTAACTTCACCATCCCAATAATGTTTGAGACGTTGACCATTAACTTTATAGATGGTATAACTTGCTCAATGTACCTCCCTTGTTGTTGTACAATTCTACCGCTCCATATGGGTAAACTTTATAGATGGTATAAGGTCCTTTCCATCAAGATTTGAGTTTTCCCTGAAATAACCTTAGCCTCAAATTAAACAACAATATTTTCTGTCCTTCTCAGATTTCACGAGGTTATATATAGTTCTCATGCCATCTTTTAGTCTTTTCTTTATACATTTTGGCATTCTTATATGAAATAACCTCAACTCCTATAACTTATCAAGTTGTAACATCCTTCTGTCACCGTCTTGCTTAAGATCCAAATTTAATTACTTTAAAGCTTAGTGAGTTTTATTCTCCAACTCAAGATAGAAATCACACGACTTTCCAAAGACAAACCGATAAGAAGTCATTCCTAACGATGTTTTAAAAGCAGTTCGATATGCCCATAGAGCATCATCGAGCCTTCAAGACCAATCTTTTCTATTAGGTCGCACTACCTTTTCAAGGATTCCTTTGATCTCACGGTTCAACCGTTCAACTTGCCCATTGGATTTTGGATGATAGGCAGTGGCAATCTTGTGTTTCACATTGTACTTGTCAAGCAACCATTTAAGCCATTTGTTTACGAAGTGAGATCTTTCATTGCTAATTATAGATCTCAGAGTCCCAAACTGTGTAAGCACATTCTTATGTAGGAATCGCATGACTACTTTAGCATCATTCGTTGGGTATGCTTCAACTTCAACCTACTTGGATACATAGTCAATAGCTACTACGATATACTTGTTACCATAAGAAGAAGGAAACGGGCCTAGAAAATCAATTCCCCACACATCAAAAAACTCAACTTCTAAAATTTTTCTGAAGGGCATTTCTTTCCTCCTTGATATGTTTCCAGTCATTTGGCATCTATCATAATTTTCACATATGCATACTCATCCTTGAACACTATAGTCCAAAAGAATCCTACTTGCACGATCTTTGCTGGCGAACGGGAACCACCAAAGAGTCCCCCATTTGGAGATGAATGGAAGTGGTAAAGAGTCTCATCAATTTCACTTCTAACAACACACTTCCTGATTATGTTATCTGCACATTGTTTAAACAAAAATGGATCCTCCCAAAAATAATACTGACTATCGTGAATGAATTTCTTCCTTTGTTGGTATATCATTTCTCAAGGAATTATTCCACATGCTAAATAATTTGCATAATTAGGAAACCAAGTTATTTCATGAATTTGACTTACCTCAAAATATGCTTATATGAAAAGTCTTCATTAATTTGAACAAGTGAATGAGTTACCTCATTTTGTTCCAACCTCGATAGATGATCAGCTACTTGGTTCTAAACATCTTTTTTATCTTAGATCTCAAGGTCAAATTCTTGGAGTAAGAGTATCCATCGAATAAACTTCAGTTTAGCATCTTTCTTCGTGAGTAAGTATTTACTAGACGCATGGTCAGTAAATACTGTAACTTTGGTACCTATAAGATATGAACGTAACTTGTCAAAAGCAAAAAATATAGCAAATATTTCTTTTTCAGCTACCGTATAGTTAAGCTTGGCTATTTTTAAAGTTCTGCTTGCATATTAAATAGGGTGAAATACTTTGCTCCTTCTTTGACCCATCACAACTCCAACAACAAAATCGCTTGCATTACACATCAACTTAAAAGGTGAGTTCCAATCAAGTGTAACAATTATTGGGGCTGAAATTAACCGACTTTTCAATTCCTCAAAAGCTTCTAAACATGCTTTGTCAAAATAAAAAATTGTTTCTCTAACAGCATACATAAAGGTTTAAAATTTTTTAAAATATATTTTATAAACCTTCGATAAAAACTGACATGGCCTAAGAAACTTCAAATTCTTTTAACAGTGACTGGTGGTGGTAATTTTTCAAGTACATCCACTTTTTCTTTGACGACTTCAATCCCGTTTTTGGAAATTTTATGCCCCAAGACAATTCCCTTCTTAAGCATAAAATGGCATTTCTCCAATTAAGTATAAGATTTGTCTCCTCGCATCTTTTCAGTTCCTTAGCCAAATTCTTAAACAAACATCATAAGTATTCCAAAAAATAGAAAAATCATCCATGAAAACCTCAACCAAATTTTCTACCATATTAGTAAATATTGCCATCATGCATCGTTAAAATGTGTTAGATGCGTTACATAAATCGAAAGGCATTCTCCTAAATGTAAACATACCGTACGAGTAAGTAAAAATGGTTTTATGTTGGTCTTCTATGGCTACAATTATTTGGTTTTATCCTGAATATCCATCTAAGAAACATTAATATTTGTTACCTGCTAGTCAATCTAACATCTAATCCATAAAAGGCAACGGAAATGATCTTTCTGAGTGGCTTTGTTCAATTTTCTACCATCAATACAGATTCTCCAACTCATGATAGTTCTCATTGGGATTAACTTGTTACGTTGATTCTCAACAATCGTAATTCCACCTTTCTTCAATACACATTGTACCAGACTTAGCCATGAACTATCTTAGAGGGGGTAGATAATTCCCACATCTAACCATTTGATCACTTCCTTTTGATCTACCCCTTTCATGATAAGGTTAAGTCCCATTTGCCCATCAATTCTCCTTTTTTTGCCTTCCTCTAGGATAATCTTGTGCATACAAAAGGAAGGGTTTATACCTCGAATGTCAGCTATGGTCCAGTCAATCACCTTTTTAAATTTTTTTAAAACTTCGATTAACTACTTGTAACAGTCTATTTTTTAGTGGTGTTGGAATAGCAATTTTGGGACCATATTTTTTGACGTGTCACTTGTAAATATTATTTTTTAATAGTTACGAGGACATTAGGGTCGTATGAAAATTTGGTTAAGAAATTTTAACATTTAGATAACTAATTAAAGAAAAAGGAATAAATAGTAAAAAGTGAAAAAGTTAAAAACTATTGATGTATTAGGGCCGATTGATTATTTTATTAAATAAGGAGGGTTTGATAAGGTAATTAAACCATCTCAATGGTTGATGGACAATAATTGAAATTAATATTGAGTAAAATATGTGATAATGGCAATTTTGTAATTAAATTGAAGTTAAGTTAAAACAAATTAAAGAAAATATCATCTTTTTCATTTTACTTGCTTTTGTCCGAAAACACCATGGGAGAAAAAAGCTCGGAGGTTCGGCTAGCATATTTCCTTGCATGAGTGAGTTTTTAAGTCCCATTTTTAATGAATATTATGTTTTTGAGATCGTTACAATTAGGTCCAACTAACACGTACCTTTGTTTTTGAAACTGTTAAAAGTATTGATTGTTTCCATTGATCAATATTGATTATTCTTGATGTTAATGATGAGTTTGAAGCTTTGGTTGTGATTTTGGATTGTGTTGTAGAGTGATTTTCTATTACTTTTTAGTTAAAAATTAAATTGTTAAAATGTTAAAATCTCATAGTATAGTTATTAAATTGTGGTATTTTGGGGACTATTTAGAAGCCTTAAAATTTTGGTTGGTATAGTGAGTTTCAAAAGTGGTTAATTTGATGATTTTTGGGTTAAGGGACTAAATCACATAAAGTGTAAAAGTTAGGGGCAATTGTGTAACTTTTGTAAATAGAAGGGTAAAAATTCTAAAATTGATTAATATATGAAATTTAAGCTAATAAATGAAATATATTATATTTTAGATCAAGTTTTTGTTGATATACGGGGAAAAGGAAAAGTAGCAAAATAGTCATTGAACTTCTGCAACTACGTAATTTAACCCAGGTAAGTTCGTTCGGTTTAAAATTTTATATAAATAATGGCTAATGAATTATTATTGTATTAGTGGATGTTAAACTACTATAATGGTGATATGAAATTGTTTGGGAAAAATGATTTAATGTGTTATTCTTGAGTCAGATGAACGTTGAATAGAGTATAGTTGGTAATGCAAATGGATTATATTGTTTGTTATACGGGATTGGTGGAAAGGAAGATGTTACATGATTTATAGTTATTTCCTGAGTATACCGAGGTTCAACATTTGTTGCGAACCATCGTGTTATA
The DNA here is from genome assembly GCA_025506655.1 of Gossypium rotundifolium. Lineage (NCBI taxonomy): Eukaryota > Viridiplantae > Streptophyta > Magnoliopsida > Malvales > Malvaceae > Gossypium > Gossypium rotundifolium. The sequence goes on along the minus strand of CP106732.1, from coordinate 129,680,837 downwards.
CTATCATTATACTAACGTGTAATAAGGGCGAATGTATAGCTTACGGGCTGAGCACTTGGTGTCGAGGCATGTTTTTAGTTAGACTATCTTTTACGAGCATTTGGTGCGTTCCGGTTGGTTTACCTGTGTACTTATATCCATATAACGTTTATTGGGAAATAATTATTGTATTAAAGTATTGTATTGAATTTTTGGATGGTATTGTATTATTCATGAATTCTTGGTAGTAACTTGTTTTGAATAACATGAACTGTAACATCCTAAATTAGGGGTTGTTTGTAATTTAATTATTTTCCCATGTGTGTGCTTGAAGAAATGAATTCTATGTTTGCTAGACATGTTTTAGGGTCTAGTCATAACCCCGAACTAGGTCGAACTTAGAACTAAAAATTTCTTATTAAGTGTTTAAAAGGAGGGAGCTAGGAGATAGGGGTTAAGAGAAATTTTGTGAGAAGTTGGACACAAGTATTTAATTGGCGTGATTGGCTTGGTGCGTCAAAGGGAGTTTCAAGGGAAAGGTTCGAGTCTTGGGAGTTACAAGGGGGATGCGTTTGTTTTGGGCTTTTTTGGGCGTTTAAGAAAGGGGCTGGAGTAAGAAGGCCTTAAAAAATTAAATGGTGAGGTTTAAGGGCATGAAAGTCGTTTGGTGGAGTGGCTTGGGCGCCACTTAAGAGCTTGGAGGTGACAATGGGCGCAGGTCTTGGGTTTGAGATGCCAAGTATGCGCCTTGGGAGTTTTATTTTCTTTTGCTTTAGGAAGGGAATCGACCTAGGAAGGCCTTAAGAATAAATGGCGAGGTTTTGAGGCATGAAAGTCAATTTGGAAGAGTGGCTTGGGGTGTTGTAAGGGGCTACGGCAGTTTGCTCCTTTAGGTCCTATGTTCGAACCAAGGGAGCAGCAGTTTGGCATTTTATTTTTTTTTTGGAAGCCGTGAATGGGAGAGGGAGCTAATGGCTTGCATGTGGGACTCTTAAGGTGATAAGAATAAACATTGTTTTTCCTTTTAATTTTCGGCTGGAAAGAGTAGTATTGTTAGTTTATTCTTCTTTTATTTTGAAGGGGGTAGCTAGGAGATAAAATGGAAGATAAATCTTGCTTTATCTTTTGATAATTAAAAGCCAAAAATTATCACAATAGGAGGGGAGATGGCCGAATATAGGACTCCTTGGGGGGCTGTCCACAATCGGTTTTATCATTAAGGAGGTGCCAAAAGTTCATCAAATTATTTTCTTTTCTTTTTCCAAACTGTTGTTGGCCGAAATCTCCCTAGGCACATTGCCAAAATTCTTCAAATCCCTTTTCTCCTCTTGTTTCTTCTTAGCCAAACCTACCCCCTCTTCTACTCAAGAATTCCAACCCTTCCATCTTGTGTTAGCCGAATCTTTTAGGGGCTGTCAAGCTTTTCACTTGTAGTTCTCCAAGCGGCATATTGGTAAGTATTTCTTCCTAAAAGTAATCGGTTTGTTTCTTCTCTTTTGGGATGGCCGAATGTTCATGGGATCACAAGATGGTATTTCTTTGTTGTAGCTAAAAACAAGGTGCATTGATGAGCCTATCGAGAGTTGATTCTTCAAAGGTGAGGCATATACACTATTCACTATAGGCTTTGATTATGTATAAGTGTGCAAGTCGATTTTAACAAGTGTTTTGGTAGGGATCTCGACAAGTCAAGTGGTGATCTCAGGTTTTCAGTAAGTTTGGTAAGTGATTAGTAAGATTCGGCCAAGGGCCATTTGTTAAGAATTAATGCCTAAAGCGGAAACTAACATGTGTCATATATGGATTCGACGATTTCAGGAATAAGCGTAGTTTCGGGATTTGGTAGGAGACCAAATCAGTAACCAAGGTGAGTGTTATTACGAGTACGACATATCCTTCGGGATTATTAGTATAGCCGAATGGCTATTAGATCTAAAGGTTTATGTGTTGGCCGATTGTAGGGGGGAAGCAACCTCTCGGGATTTCGCTAGTATATTAGGGATTTGCTAGTAAACAGGTGTGTAAAATTCTTTACACACTTTATTAATTAACATTGTTATACTGTGCCTTTTAATCTTTATGGTAGTAATTTGCTTGTGGGTTTAAGCATGGATTTGGGTAAGTCCCCTAATACGTGATCTATGATATATGATTTTGTATGCCATCATATGCTGTTGGATGCTATGCAATACATAAATGCATGATATATGTGATTATGACATTTGTCATGTAAGCATGATGATGGTGGGATTGATGAGAGGAGGGGGATGATTTCTATGGACTGTCACCAGTGGTTTTGACCACAAGATGGGTTGGCCCCATTAGTTTAATTGTGACTTCGGTCCCCAAGTGGTTTTGACCACACCGTTGATAAATCGTGACTAAGTCCCGGTGGTTTGGTACCACCGTGGTTTTGACCACATTATGATATTTGTGACCTATGGTCATCAGTGGTTTTGACCACACGATGGGTTGGCCCCATCACTTGATTTGTGACTCTAGTCACCAGTGGTTTTGACCACCAGTGGTTTTGACCACACGGGGTAGTTAAAGGAGTATGGATGGTTAGTTGGGTTGCATGTTTGCATGTCTATTAATAAATTGTGTATGAGTTGCATTTTCGGGTGGGGGATTTACACACAGAGTCTTAGTGACTCACCCCTTCCCAAATTATTTTGCAGATGAGTAGATCGCGGAGATGGAGCCGGAGAGGACTCGAGGCGGCCATGCTTGTTCCTTGGATTTGGATTTATTTCATACAGTTTAAAGTTTGTTTATTTATTAAATTCTTATTTTGGGTTGTAATAAGGCCGCTAATTATTATTTGGATGTTTTAATTAGTTGTTTTAATTTACTTATACTATATTACAAAATGAAAATATAAATGTTAAGTAAATCGGTTAAAAGCAACATTTTCAAATTAAGTAACTTTCACGAGTTTTCAAAGATGTTACCATCGGGTAACAAAATACACCAAGTCAACTATAACCTTGACGATTTTAAAATTTTACATAATCAAATGTTTTCAAAGGGTTTATCAACACAATCATGTTTATAAAAATAATCCCAACTGAGTTTTACCAAACCCTGTTTTAATACCTTAGCCATATTTTAACAAGTTTTCACCAGACACTCAAAATGTTTCAAATCATTCTACTCCGTGACATACCAGATTCGAGTCAGGACTCATGGGCTGGGTTTTGGGTGTTACATGAACCTCTTATGAAATTATTAAATAAAGCTTGTACTCGAAGTGTATAAACTTACTAGATATGGATTGTGTCTGACAGGAAATATTGACCATTAATTTTTAGTTCTTTAAATTATCATGTTTAGTTCAGTAAGATTTACTGTTTTTATCCACCGAAGTTACTAAGCTTTATAAGCGTACTTGTGTTACTTGTTGTTTTCTTATAGATATAATTTTGTGGAACGAGGGATCGGATCAACCTTCGAGTCACACTATCTAGTTGAATTCAGTAGTTTTTGGATGTTTATTTTGGTTTATATGGCATGTAATAGGTTTGAGATGAAAATGTTTTGAGATTTGGTATGTACATATGATGTGGCCTATCATAAGTGTGGTTGCTTGTAAGATTAAGATGTGAATGACATGGTAATGTTATGTGTTCACTTGTATTGTGGTTAACTTGTAATCTTTTTGCATTGTTAATGTTTGGAGAAAACTTTGGTATGTTTAAAATGGGTAGAAATGTGTACAATTGTGCTAGGTGTGATCTAACATTATATATTTATAGCATGAAAGTATACCTTTTGTCTTAAATTTTTTTTTTGTTTTGATTTGAGGTGCCTTTGAAAGGCATATTGGTTAGAATGTTTAGGTTGTTTGAATTGATATGTTTTTGAATGTTTAAAGTGTTCTTAAGTCAATTAAATGCAATATCAATTGGGATAACTTGTTAGGAAAGTTTAGGTTTTGAAATAGCTTGTTTTGAGGGTTCCTAAAGCTCATTTTAAGCCTCGTAAATGAGTGATATGATTGAATTTCATTTATTTATTTTATTTTAGTTAAATGTTTATTAATATAGTGACTTGATGTTACTTTTTATGAACTGTTAACGTGTCGTATCATCTGGTAGCCCTAATTCGATGATAATGATAGGTAAGGGTGTTATATGCTCCTTTTGGTGTTCTGTTAATTCCACTGAAACAATCACAGGCAAAGTAGAACAGTTACCCAAATAAACATATTTCAAATGGGAAGAAAGTATTTTAAGTTTGAGTTTGGGTGGTTCTTCGATTGACAACTTCGGTTGCACAAACTCCCTAACTTCCAATTCTAGCAGTCCAAACCATGCTGGTTGAGCATAGCTCTTTGGATTGGCTTCCATCAAAGCTATGTTTCATTACTTTTTTCATCCTCCAATGGTTCAAACCCTAAGGTGTTCTCTAGTGGGTCTTTAAAATTATTCTCCATTATAGAAACTAAGGTTTCTAGCTCTTTCCTTACTGAACATTCCTCTTTTGGATAAAGAAACTTCATTTCTTTAAGAACATTAAATGTTACCTGATCGTTTTGAATTCTCATGGTGAGTTCGCCTTTCTACACGTCTACCAACATTCTCACCGTAGCTAGGAAACTTCTCCCAAGATGATCGACACTTCCTTATCTGCTTCAAAATCTAAAACAATGAAAGTGCATGAAAAATAAACTTATCAACTCTTACCAAAACTTCCTTGATCTTTTCTTCGTGGTATAATAAAGATTGATCTGCTAACTAGAGTGTCATAGTAGTGGATCTTACTTCACCTATTCCCAATAGCTTGAAAATAGATTTGGGCATCAAGTTGATGCTCGCTCCTAATCGCACAAAGCTTTACCACAGTAAGGTTCTCCAATGTTACAGGCTATGGTAAAACTTCCAAGGTCCTTCAGTTTCGGAGGTAGCTTGTTCTGTAAGAACACGCTGCACTCCTTTGTTAAAGCAACAGTCTTGTCCTCACTAAGTCTTTTCTTTTTCAACAAAATGTCCTTCATGAATTTCACATAATTGGGCATTTTCTCTAAAGCCTCCACCAATAGGATGTTGATGGCTTGTTGATCTGAAGTTGTTTTAGAACATCCAAAAACTTCTTGAATTGCACCTCATTTTCTTGCTTATTGGTTGCAACTTTTGATGGTACAAAGGTGTTTGAACTTTGGGTTGAATCAGACTTTTCTAAGGAGATAAAGCTGCATCCAAAGGACATGTTAGCTTTTAAGAATTTACTGGGTTAGATTTTACCTCATTAGACTTTGTAAAATCTAGCTCTACTGGTGCGAGAATCTCTACTGTTGGTTGACTTTCCTTCTTCTCAGTATGTTCATCTTCAATCACAACCGTCTTGGGCTCCAAAGTCTTACCACTTCATAAGGTAACTACTTTGCAATGTTCCTTTCCAAAATTCCTTGGATTTTGTGTATCACTCGACAAGGTTCCTTGTAGTCGGTTACGAAGCTCCGTAGCTAACTGACCCATTTGGCTCTCTAAATTTTTCAATGTTGCTGCTTGACTTTAGATTAAAGCGTCATTCTTCGCCATGTACGCCTTCAACAAGTTCTCCAAACTATTAGATGACTTGATTTTTGGTGGTTTTGGAACTTCTTGATTAAACCCTGGGGGTTGACTTGGTCTACGTTGCATGTAGTTGTTCGGTCCATTTCCTTGGTTTCTCCAAGAAAAGTTTGGATGATTGCACCATAAAGGATCGTAGAAGTTGGATTGTGGTCCTTGTCTACTTTTGTTTTGGTGTTGATTCCCTACGTAATATACTAACTCAGGATTTGATGGGTAATTCTCGAAAGAATAACCATCTCCACTGTATACGCAAGAAATAAGCTCAAACTGACTTGGTGACTAAGCTGCAAAACTATTAGAACCATTAGAGGTAAACTGTTTCAACATTGAAGAAATAGAAGGTACCTGAGAATAAACCTGTACAATTCAACCTACCTTCTCTCCAAATAAATAGATGACACCAACAAAGGTACTTACACAACTTTGAAAGATTGTTACTTTGCCAAAAAATTGAAAGAATTTATTCTCAACTATTAAATATATTTTATCAGAATAATAATTCTACATGTTTTTACTAAAGAAGAGAGAATTTTTATTTTCACCCCAAATAAAAGAGAGAAAACATTTTCTACTTCTATGTTTCAATTCAATTGGTTTAAGCCCACACTCAAAGTTGTTCGTGGAATGAGAATAGTAGAGAAGATTGTTTGGTTGAAAGTCAAGAACAATGAATGTAACACCTCAAAATAGGGCCTAGGAGTTTTAGGGGTATTTTAAGGATTTTAGATCTAGATTGCTCAAAATTTTGTAGCATGGTAAACTGGAGTTATATTCGACTATGGCATTATAACTGTGAAATAAATTTTTGAAAAAGTGTTATAGAAACCCTTAATTTTAGAAAAAGGACTGAATTGCAACAGAGTCAAAATTGTATGCATTTATGCTCCAGTTTTACTAGTTTTTAAAATTGAACTTAAAAACCCCATTCCCAGGTTTGTTTTCACGATATGTTTTCCACAAGCACCAATCTTGTCATCTCTTGCTATTTAAATTCTTTTTTTTTTTTATTCCCAAGCCATAATACTTTGATTTCCTATCATTCTCACATCAATTACCTTCCTAAACCTTCAAGAAAACACTAAAAAATCTTCACCAATTTCATTATTTTCTTCAAACGTGGGTTTTCTGGATTTTTTTCAAAACTCATTTAATCTTTCATCAAAGTAATGTTTCTAATTATTATGAGTTTTTCATGATATCTAGTCCTTAAAACTGAATTATTAGCCCTCAATTTGCATGTTTTAGATAAAACTAAAAATTTGGGTTGTTAGTGGTGGATTTCAGATTGTCAAGTAAAAATGTGATTTCAAAGTGTTCTTCTATTAGTTTTGATGTGATAAAAAGGTTTTTAAACTTACATTTAAGTTTCGTTAATGATTCCTCATGTCTTAATGAATTTAGTGAAAATTATTGAAAAGATGTTGAAAAATGTTGATACCATGAATTGAGCATTTTAGTGTAGTTTGAAGGTTGAGGATTAGGCGTAGATGACTAATTAGATGACTAGAATTCGTTTTAGGCAAAAATTTTAAATGTAGACCAAGTTAAGAACATTCTAAGTTTGTTATGTTAAAGGTTTTAGTTACATGAGAACTTAGAATAGGTTGATGTTTTAGTTCGTTTAAGTGAGTCCTTGGCTACTATCTGATTGTGAATTTTGCATGGTTATTGTGTGTAAATCCTTGGATTCATTGGAGCCTTCTACAAGTAAAAGAAGATCTAATTTGAGATTTTGACTTATCGATGAAAGCATAATAGGGAATGTTTGGAATCACTACTCTAGACACGAGTCATGTGTTATTTGGGAATTTAGTAGTAGCCTAAACCCCTACTTTAGATTCTGAGTTTAAGTTTTCTTGTATCTACATTTGTCTTGTGGTTATGTTCTTATATGTATATGAAATTGTGCATAGTGATGAGAAGCTTATAAATGTGATATATTGATATAGTAACGGTTGTGGAAAGTGAAAATGTATACATGATATATCTGTTAGATGACAGTGATGGTGTTTTGCAAAAGATACTAACATGCAATGATAGTGCATGGATAACCATTAAGTGATATGTGATTGTTTTCAAATATTTTGGCCTTGTGATCTTGGATATAGTTGGCATGCCATAGGATTGTGAGCACTCACTTATATGTATTGTGATTTTGGGCGTTGAGGCCTGGAACATGTTGGAGGGATAGGGAATGAGAGCTAAGCTCCATTCAACAGGATATGTGAGGTGAAACAAGGAGAGTGCTAGATATATGCTTCACTTATGGGACATGTTTGACTCTATGAATCTATATGGTGTGTTGGAGATCCTTGTATCCGATGACTGATTATGGAGCTAACTTTACATTTCAAACCTCAAGTGCCAATTTATCAGTATATATAACTTGTGTGAAATGTGATATAATGAATATGTGTTTCAAGATGCATGTTTGTATGAGTACGTAAATGTTGTGTAAATGAACTAATAGGTAATGCATGTAAAGGTACAATATGTCACTAGACGTAAGACTTTTGTAATCGTACTTATACATGGTTGTCTTGTGGATGCATGAGGACAAATTTGCAATGTGATTATTCTAATCATTCACTGAGCTTATTAAGCTCACCCACTCCTTTCTTTACTTATTGCAGATTAGTTACGTATCGATGTGAGTGGTGTGGCTTTTCGAGAGGTGGTCCAAGCCAATTTTGTGTTATTCCATATGTGTTCTTTATTTACGTATTGGGAAAAAGGCAATGTGATAGACTTGTTTAATGGCATGATGTGTTTGGACTATTTATCAGTCTTGCTTTTTTTTTTCTCTCAAAGGTTTATGAGTATATATATTTGCTTCGGTTTATAAACACTAATAATGGTATGATGATACTTTCCTAGACACAATTTTTGTAATTTGAACTATTGATTAAGAAGTTTGGATGGTTATTTGTTTTAGTAGCTGATGCATGATGATTAGAGACATATTTGGAATGAATTTATTACATATGTGTACTGCATTTTTGAGGTCTGGAGTAGAGGTATCGATAATCGAGTTTTAAAAATAGATCCTCTGTGTTTTAAATATGTAGGATGTCAGAATAGAGATTTTGTATCGATACTTTTGCTTGAGTATCAATACTTGGGGTTAAAGTATCGATATTTCATAACATGTATCGATAGTTTTCGAGTTTTGGGTTTCTAATCAAGAAACAAAATGTGTAACATCCTGAAATTGGGCCTAGTAGGATTGAGCTCAATGGGCCTTGGGCGTAGTAGCGTTTAAATTTTTTTTGAAAAATAAGAGATCGGCTTAAATGCAAGTTGGACCAATTAGATAAGTGAGTTTGAAAGGTTAGGGGGCTTCTATAAAGTCCCGGGTTCAAGTTAGGCCTTAGGAAAAATTTTAGTTTTAGGTGAAAAAAAACCCTGGAGGTTGGCGGGTAGGCCTTAAGAATAAAATGTGGAGGAAAATGACACAAGTGCAGTGTGTGGTGTAGTGGCAAAGTGACGCCACTTAAGGACAAGGGAATGACGCCACAAGGAAGGAAGGATGTCCAAGGTTCTAGTCAGTGGCGTTTGCATTCCTTTTAGATTATTCTTTATTAAATGAATTTAGACCTTGGCCATAGGGTTATATTTAGTTGCATGGTTTAAGACACAAGGAGCTGGTTGGTAAAGTGGCAAGTGGCGTGAATTGGTTGATGGGAGAGCTTGGGTTGAATCTCATGAGGAGCAAGGAGTATTTATTTTATGGATTGACGGTAAGAGTTTTAGTTGAATTTAAACTCTCTCGACGAAGGATCCCACATCGGAAAGATACAAGGAATGAAGGTGAAGAGCTAGCTATATAAAGAGCATGCCGGAGGAGGGTTAACATACCTTGGTAGGCGTTGGCCACAGGAGTGGTCGCAGCGCAGTTTAGCACCAGAGTCCTATCAGATGTGTAACTCTCTCTACTCTAGTTGTAGAACAAAAAATGCCAAAGTGCCGATCACGGCACTAGTAGCCACACGAGCGTGCGAGTGCACGTGTGGGGCTTCGATGCGATAGTTGAGGCCATCAGTAGTATTCTTGTGGGTTGGAATTTGCTGCTGCTAATGCGATAGGTAGAAGTGGGCCCAATAGGCCGTGGGCCTAATAGGCCCGTGGGGCCAATTGTAATAAATTGTATGATGATATAGTATATTGTGAACTAGACTAGGTGGAACCTATATACGTGGCTAGATTTGTGTTAGGTGGGCCACACGAGCGTGTGGGCCCGAATGGGCCAAAATTGGGTTTTAGGCCCAATAGTATGGTGACGACCGAAAATGGTAGCCGAGTCACTCAGGGTAACATTAGACCTCCGGGAGGGCCATTATAGGTGTGTAATTATGAAAATACCCTTGGTGGGTAAATTACAAAAATACCCTTGGTGGGTAAATTACGAAAATACCCTTGGTAGGTAAATTACGAAAATACCCTTGGTGGGTAAATTACGAAAATACCCTTGGTAGGTAAAATTACTGTTATACCCTTAGAGGTTGGTTAGATTGATTATGTTGTATATTATTATTCTGATTATAATGGTAATTCGTTTCATACGTTATTTGATATATGATTGCATACATGTCATACTGCATACACGAATTGTAATATTATGTATGTTGCATGGGCATATGGGTGATAATGATAAAGGGGAAGTGTTCTGGTGGTTTTTACCACATTATTTGGTGACCTATGTCACATATTATGAATCTGGTGACTCTGTCACATTATCTAGTGGCTATGCCACAATTATAAGGGCGATGTGCAGTTGACTGCAGCGACTGCCTTTGATGGTGTGTAGCGGATGGAGGGTCGATTTAGTAATCCCCACGGTGTGACTGGCAGGTACGGGTGGTGTGTAGAGGTTGGATACTTAGGTTGGGCTGGGTTGCATTGCATACATGCTTAATATGTTGTATTTGTATGGGTTGATACTGTTCTTACTATTGGGGTTGTACACACCGAGTTTTCGTAAACTCACCCTTCTTTTAAATGTTTGGGTAATCTCTAGTTTGAGGACTTGGAGCCGAGGTGGACTCTGTGGTGGCTATGCACCGCTTTTCTCGTAAACTTTTAGTTTCTATTTAAAATTACTTTCTAATTTTGGGATTTTGCAATGTAATAAGGCCTTGGTATTTTATTTGGTTTTAGATTTTAATTTGTTCTTGCTTGTTATTAAATGTTTAATCTGGGATTTTCCTAAAATGTTAATAAACGTTTTTTTCAAAATTACTTACACTCAATTTTTCACAACAAATATAATGAACACGAACTTTTTAACGAACACACAATTTTTAGACATTCCTTTCATGTGACATGCCGATCCAAATCGTAATGTTTAGTAGGGTTTGGGGTGTTACAATTTTGGTATCAGAGCCTAGGTTTCAAAAACTCGGCTGTGGGTTATGGGGTTCAAAAAAAGTTTTCAAAAGTTTGTTTTGAAAATACATGTTGTCTGGAAGTATGGCACCTTGAGTCTCCGCATCCAAACTGTAAGTTCCTTATTTTATGTTTGTTAAGACAATGTTATGACTGTATTTTTGGTATTTATTTTGTGTGTCTTTGGTTTGGATATAGAAATTGTATGTATAAATATCAATTTGCTTTTGTGTTTAGATATCTAGTTGTGAGAAAGAAGTTTCAAGATTTGGTTTATTAGTGTTATTAGATCAGAGTGCGCAGTGTGAGCGTAGTGTGGTAGGTTAGGACGTGTGACTGTTAGTTAGTTGGAAATTTCGAGGACGAAATTTCTTTAAGGAGGGTAGATTTGTAACATCCTGAAATTGGGCCTAGTAGGATTGAGCTCAATGGGCCTTGGGCGTAGTAGCATTTAAATTTTTTTGAAGAACAAGAGATCGGCTTAAATGCAAGTTGGACCAATTAGATAAGTGAGTTTGAAAGGTTGGGGGCTTCTATAAAGTCCCGGGTTCAAGTTAGGCCTTAGGAAAAATTTTAGTTTTAGGTGAAAAAAAACCCTGGAGGTTGGCGGGTAGGCCTTAAGAATAAAATGTGGAGGAAAATGACACAAGTGCAGTGTGTGGTGTAGTGGCAAAGTGACGCCACTTAAGGACAAGGGAATGACGCCACAAGGAAGGAAGGATGTCTAAGGTTCTAGTTGTAGCGTTTGCATTCCTTTTAGATTATTTTTATTAAATGAATTTAGACCTTGGCCATAGGGTTATATTTAGTTACGCATGGTTTAAGACACAAGGAGCTGGTTGGTAAAGTGGCAAGTGGCGTGAATTGGCCGATGGGAGAGCTTGGGTTGAATCTCATGAGGAGCAAGGAGTATTTATTTTATGGATTGACGGTAAGAGTTTGATTGAATTTAAACTCATCGACGAAGGGATCCCACATCGGAAAGATATAAGGAATGAAGGTGAAGAGCTAGCTATATAAAGAGCATGCTAGGAGGAGGGTTAACATACCTTGGTGGGCGTTGGGCACAGGAGTAGTCGCAGCGCGGTTTAGCACCAGAGTCCTATCAGATGTGTAACTCTCTCTACTCTAGTTGTAGAACAAAAAATGCCGAAGTGCAGATCACGACATTAGTAGCCACACGAGCGTGCGAGTGCACGTGTGGGGCTTCGACGCGATAGTTGAGGCCATCAAGTAGTATTCTTGTGGGTTGGAAATGCTTAATGCTGATGGGTCAAGTAGGCCCAATAGGCCCGTGGTGCCAATTGGAATAAATTGTATGATGATATAGTATATATAGTGAACTAGACTAGGTGGAACCTATATACGTGGCTAGATTTGTGTTAGGTGGGCCACACGAGCATGTAGGCCCGAATGGGCCAAAATCAGGTTTTAGGCCCAATAGTCTGGTGACGACCGAAAATGGTAGCTGAGTCACTCAGGATAACATTAGACCTCCAGGAGGGCCATTGCAGGTGCGTAATTACAAAAATACCCTTGGTGGGTAAATTACAAAAATACCCTTAATGGGTAAATTACGAAAATACCCTTGGTAGGTAAATTACGAAAATACCCTTGGTGGGTAAATTACGAAAATACCCTTGGTAGGTAAAATTACTGTTATACCCTTAGAGGTTGGTTAGATTGATTATGTTGTATATTATTATTCTGATTATGATGGTAATTCGTTTCATACGTTATTTGATATATGATTGCATACATGTCATACTGCATACACGAATTGTAATATTATGTATGTTGCATGGGCATATGGGTGATAATGATAAAGGGGAAGTGTTCTGGTGGTTTTTACCACATTATCTGGTGACCTATGTCACATATTATGAATCTGGTGACTCTGTCACATTATCTAGTGGCTATGCCACAATTATAAGGGCGATGTGCAGTTGACTGCAGTGACTGCCTTTGATGGTGTGTAGCGGATGGAGGGTCGATTTAGTAATCCCCACGGTGTGACTGGCAGGTATGGGTGGTGTGTAGAGGTTGGATACTTAGGTTGGGCTGGGTTGCATTGCATACATGCTTAATATGTTGTATTTGTTTGGGTTGATACCTGTTCTTACTATTGGGGGTTGTACACACTGAGTTTTCGTAAACTCACCCCTTCTTTTTAAATGTTTCAGGTAATCTCTAGTTTGAGAACTTGGAGCCGAGGTGGACTCTGTGGTGGCCATGCACTGCTTTCTCGTAAACTTTTAGTTTCTATTTAAAATTACTTTCTAATTTTGGGATTTTGCAATGTAATAAGGCCTTGGTATTTTATTTGGTTTTAGCTTTTAATTTGGTTACTGCTTGTTATTAAATGTTTAATACGGGATTTTCCTAAAATATTAATAAACCGTTTCTTTTTCAAAATTACTTACACTCGATTTTTCACAACAAATATAACGAACACGAACTTTTTAACGAACACACAGTTTTTAGACATTCCTTTCATGTGACATGCCAGATCCAGTCGTAATGTTTAGGCCGAGTTTGGGGTGTTACAATTTTGGTATCAGAGCCTAGGTTTCAAAAACTCGGCTGTGGGTTATGGGGTTCAAAAAAAAAGTTTTCAAAAGTTTGTTTTGAAAATACATGTTGTCTAGAAGTATGGCACCTTGAGTCTCTGGCATCCAAATCCGTAAGTTCCCTTATTTTATGTTTGTTAAGACAATGTTATGACTGTATTTTTGGTATTTATTTTATGTGTGCTGGTTTGGATATAGAAATTGTATGTATAAATATCAATTTGCTTTTGTGTTTAGATATCTAGTTGTGAGAAAGAAGTTTCAAGATTTGGTTTATTAGTGTTATTAGATCGAAGCGCATGTGAGCGTAGTGTGGTAGGTTAGGACGATGGATTGTTAGTTAGTTGGAAATTTCGAGGACTAAATTTTTTAAGGAGGGTAGATTTGTAACATCCTGAAATTGGGCCTAGTAGGATTGAGCTCAATGGGCCTTGGGCGTAGTAGCGTTTAAATTTTTTTTGAAGAACAAGAGATCGGCTTAAATGCAAGTTGGACCAATTAGATAAGTGAGTTTGAAAGGTTGGGGCTTCTATAAAGTCCCTGTTCAAGTTAGGCCTTAGGAAAAATTTTAGTTTTAGGTGAAAAAAACCACGGAGGTTGGCGGGTAGGCCTTAAGAATAAAATGTGGAGGAAAATGACACAAGTGCAGTGTGTGGTGTAGTGGCAAAGTGACGCCACTTAAGGACAAGGGAATGACGCCACAAGGAAGGAAGGATGTCTAAGGTTCTAGTTGTAGCGTTTGCATTCCTTTTAGATTATTTTTATTAAATGAATTTAGACCTTGGCCATAGGGTTATATTTAGTTACGCATGGTTTAAGACACAAGGAGCTAGTTGGTAAAGTGGCAAGTGGCGTGAATTGGGTGATGAGAGAGCTTGGGTTCAATCTCATGAGGAAGAAAGGAGTATTTATTTTATGGATTGGACGGTAAGAGTTTCATTGAATTTAAACTCTCATGTGAAGGATCCCACATCGGAAAGATACAAGGAATGAAGGTGAAGAGCTAGCTATATAAAGAGCATGCTAGGAGGAGGTTAACATACCTTGGTGGGCGTTAAGCACAGGAGTGGTCGCAATACGGTTTAGCACTGAGTCCCATCGATGTGTAACTCTCTACTCTAGTTGTAGAACAAAAAATGTCAAGTGCGATCACGACATTAGTAGTTACACGAGCGTGCGAAAGTGCACGTGGGGCTTCACGCGATAGTTGAGGCCATCGTAGTATTCTTGTGGGTTAGGCTGCTTGGGCGCGATGGGTCAAGTAGGCCCAATAGGCCGATGCGCCAATTGGAATAAATTGTATGATGATATAGTATATATAGTGAACTAGACTAGGTGGAACCTATATCGTGGCTAGATTTGTGTTAGGTGGGCCACACGAGCATGTAGGTCGAATGGGCCAAAATCGGGTTTTAGGCCCAATAGTCCGGTGACGAATAGAAAATGGTAATGAGTCACCAGATAACATTAGACCTCCGTGAGGGCCATTGCAAAAGCGTAATTACAAAAATACCCTTGGTGGGTAAATTACAAAAATACCCTTAATGGGTAAATTACGAAAATACCCTTGGTAGGTAAATTACGAAAATACCCTTGGTGGGTAAATTACGAAAATACCCTTGGTAGGTAAAATTACTGTTATACCCTTAGAGGTTGGTTAGATTGATTATGTTGTATATTATTATTCTGATTATGATGGTAATTCGTTTCATACGTTATTTGATATATGATTGCATACATGTCATACTGCATACACGAATTGTAATATTATGTATGTTGCATGGGCATATGGGTGATAATGATAAAGGGGAAGTGTTCTGGTGGTTTTTACCACATTATTTGGTGACCTATGTCACATATGATGAATCTGGTGACTCTGTCACATTATCTAGTGGCTATGCCACAATTATAAGGGCAATGTGCAGTTGACTGCAATGATCGCTTTGATGGTGTGTAGCAGATGGAGGGTCGATTTAGTAATCCCCACGGTGTGACCGGTGTACGGTGGTGTGTAGAGGTTGGATACTTAGGTTGGGCTGGGTTGCATTGCATACATGCTTAATATGTTGTATTTGTATGGGTTGGTACTGTTCTTACTATTGGGGTTGTACACACCGAGTTTTAGTAAACTCACCCCTCTTTTTAAATGTTTCGTGGAATCCCTAGTTTGAGGACTTGGAGCCGAGGTGGACTCTACGGTGGCTATGCATGCTTTTCTCAGAACTTTCGGTTTCTATTTAAAATTACTTTCTAATTTTGGGATTTTGCAATGTAATAAGGCCTTGGTATTTTATTTGGTTTTAGCTTTTAATTTGGTCTCGCTTGTTATTAAATGTTTAATACGGGATTTTCCTAAAATGTTAATAAACCGTTTCTTTTTCAAAATTACTTACACTCGATTTTTCACAACAAATATAACGAACACGAACTTTTTAACGAACACACAGTTTTTAGACATTCCTTTCATGTGACATGCCAGATCCGGTCGTAACGTTTAGGCCGGGTTTGGGGTGTTACAAAATGCAAGTTTGGCATCATTTTTCCGGTGGTATCAATACCACTTAGTGAAAATATTGATACCCTAGTGCCAATATCGATACATACGAACATGTTTTGAAAATTTTGCTAAATGGATCCTATGCATGTTTTAAATTATTTATTGGACTAATTATTGTGAGATTTGCTTGAAACAATGATAACTATCAAGTTGAGTGGTTTAAAACTTTGCAAATAATGAAATGATGGATGATTTGTTCGAATGAGCTTTTTCTTATTGCATATGACATGAGACAATGGTGTTGCATCCCGTATTCAGGCTTAGCAACCCGGCTAGGTATAAGGTGTTACATATGGTGGTATTAGAGCTCTAGGTTTAATAACTCTCAGACCTAGGTGATTTTTGCATGTGTGGAGCTTCGGAACTCATGAACTTAAATTTATCTATTTTCTTGAAATTGTTGGTATAAAATTGTTAGAATTGCTTGAAATGTCTTGGTTGAATTATATATAGGGTAGGAATGGAAACACATTGCCTTAATCCTAGAATTTGATTGCAGGAACGAGATTTGGATCATCCCCTCGCCACTCACACCGTTTATTTGTTTGTGTGTATGCTAGATTATTAGAATGTCTCCTAGAGTTGTTAATGTGCGAGCGAGCACTCAAGAGGATGGTACATCTTCTGCACCTCTAGTGCCGCCACGTAGAGTGAACATACTTGATAAGGGTGTAGGCCCTCTGATGAAGCCATGATAGGAGTGTCTTAGCGGATTGATGGTGCTAACCCTACTCCTACACCTGCAATCCTGCACCAGTTAGTCGTGGGTTACTACTTGAATGTATTTAGGCGCTGGGTAGTTTAGAGTTTTCTGGGGTGAAAGGTACTGATATGACAGTAGCTGAGTACTGGTTGAAAGGATCCTCGAGCAGATGTCTTGTTCTAATGAGAAAAAGTTGGGTTTTGCGGTGTCTTCACTCAATGGTGAGGCTCATCGTTGGTGGAATACGGTTAGGAGAGGTATTGTTTGTGATAGGCTCATCATTGGTGAGGCTCATAATTCTGGTAGAGGTGTGAGATGTGGATCTCGACTGAGTTAGTGTAGGTAGCACAGTAGTACTGTGTTTAGTGCTAGTGGTTTGACGGGTGGTTCTAGTTAGCCGCTTTGTACACATTGTGTAATAGCTCATTTTTCAGTGAAATTGGAATAGTGGTTTTGGGACCACAAATACGAGTTAAAAAGAAAACTTATTTTCATGTCATTACGTGGTGTGCATTATGATAGGAAGGATGTATGAAAATTTTGATAAGAAAATTTTACCGATTATGTGTTTAATTATAGAAATGACCAAATTGCATAAAATGCAAAAGTTGAATTCTAGTAACTAAAAGGATCAAATAGCTATGGAATTCAAAATAAGAGGTCCTTATATGGTAATTAGATCATTAAATAAAACTTTGTAGATATTTTGATGATTCATCCATGGAAAATTAGAAAAGAAAAGGATGAAATTGGAAAGTTGAAAATTAAAGATGATAAATAAAATAAATATCAAATAACATCATTTTATATCATCTTCTTCCCCAAAATTTATATGGAAACCCTAGAAAAGAGAACAAGCTTTCTTGGCTTAATTAGGTAAGTATCCTTTCCCTTTTAGTAATTTTTATATTTTTAAGATCGGAATAGTTTAATCTATATATTTTAGGGATTAATTTGTAAAGATATCAAAGTATAGAAATTTTTTCATGGATGTAAAAGCTGAAATTTTTAAATTTATGGTAGAAAGTGAGAGGTTGTTGAGAGATAAACAACTTTTGTAAAGTGGATTTTGATGAAATTATAATTTAGGGACAAAATTATGAAGATGTAAAAGTTATGGAAAATTCTGAATTTTGTGAAATACAAGTGTTGTAAATGCTATATGAAAATTTTGGTTAGGCTTGTAATAAGGATTAAATGAGAGTGTTGTAAGTGCATCCATTTCGTGCACTCCAGCTACTCGTCTTCCAAAAGTTGTTCGATTTGTCGGCCATTGGTCGTTGTTGCTAGATCCTTTCAATGATCTCGTAAGCCTTATTATAAGGCTTAGACAAAATTGCACCATCCGTAGAAGCATGTACCACCAATCTTTTGTGTGTGTTGAGATCGTTATAAAATGTCTCCAACTAGATGCAATGTGGAATCCCATGATGAGGACACTTACGAAGTAATTCCTTAAATCTTTCCCACGCCTCGTACTAGGATTCATCATCCAATATTGAAAAAGTGGTTATCTCATTTCGCAACTTAGCGTTTTTTCTTGGTGGAAAATACTTAACCAAAAATCTTTCTACTAATTCTTGCCATGTAGATATTAAACTTGGGGGCAATGAATTAAGCCATGCTCGTGCTTCGATCTCACAGCAAGTATGGAAACAACTTCAACCTCAATGTATCTTCAAACACACTAGCTATCTTAAAAGAATCACTCACCACCATGAATAGTCGAATGTGAAGGTGTAGATCTTCCATGGGAATACCACTGAAGTGGCCTACCATTTGGAGCATTTGAAACATCCCAGGTTTTGTTTTAAATTGGGGTGCCTCAATCTCCGACCTCCTGATTCCCGAATTTAACTCATTGAAGAGTGGCACAACGTACTATCTTATGGCACGATCCCTATCAACAGCAATAAGGATTGGATTGTGCACATGATTGGCTCTATTTCCTTGTCCATCATTTTGATTTCCAAGGTCCATCTCGACTTGTCTTTGAGCTAATCGTTCACATATTCTTTGTATAAACGTCCGCTCGATTTCAGGGTCTACGGGTAATAAATCGATAAATCAGTCTATGCTTATAACACTTGAGAAAAATTCACAAAAAATAAAGAATAAATTAGTAAAGTTAGAAGTTAGATAAAAATAAAATAAAAACAAAATTGTAAAGAATAATTTTACAAAAAATTATTAAGGCAACAATCCCCAGCAACGGCGCCAAAAACTTGTAACGCTCGGGTTGTGCAAGTGCACACAGTCGTTATCAAGTAATAAAGTAAGTTAAAGAGTTATCGTCTCCACAGGGACTGTGTATGTTAATTAATTAATTTTAAAACTAAAGTTAATAATTTGTTGATAAAAACACAATATTTTGAGTGATGAAATTTAAGCCAAATTAAATTATCTAAATGCAGGATGATCCCTAATGCAATTTAATATAAATGCAAAGTGTTAGATGAGATGTATGAAATGAGTTTAGTAGCAAAACACAAAATTCAACAATCAATAACATGAATATGCTAAGATAATTACACTATTCAACTTAGTTTATTTTTCTCATGCTTAACAGTGTTCGGAAAATATTCCATGGCAACTCGATCTTTCATGAGTTTGGAAACCAAATTAAGTCATTTCAGAATCTTTTATGTAGGGAAATATGCATTTTACTGACCATATTAAACTAAGGATTTCTTAGAATTCATGTGAAGTAACAGGGATGGATCAGGTTTGAAATAATTTAATCACATAATTCTAAAAACTATGCAAGATAATAGAGCTTGTCAAAGTTATTATGAACCTTTAATTTAGTTAGATTAGGATCTAAATTAAGTATGCACTTTTCAGTTATTGTGTCCATTAGCCGTCATTTGGTCAGGATCGCTCAACTAATTCAAATGCATCCAATCACGTATGAATGACATACATACTTGAATTAATTGAAAACATGATCGACTGAGGCACAAACACTATAAACATGATTTAACATGTAATATCCTGGTTTATGGCTTATGCATTTATGCTTAATTATATGAAATAGCGTGCTTGAGTGTGTTGTGAATGTGTATTGTGAATTCTGTGAACCTTCGAATGTAGGAAAATGCCTTAGAAAATATTTAATTTTAAGTTTTAATAAGGGAGCTAAGCTTAGTAGGGCCTTAAGAGAAAATGTAAGGGAAATGAGACATGAACATGGGCTTAGCAAAGTGGCTACAAGGCGCCACTTAGGGCTTTAGTGTGTGACGCGATATGCTAGGGGGAAAGGGCTTGTGTTCGAGCCACAAGAGAAGCAAAAAAAATTTTTATTTTTAGCTGCAAGGAGTTAGAGAAGTGGACGGCAAAAGGGACACTTACAAGATGAGTTTTATTTTTATTAAAATTCGGCTAGAAGAGTAGGGGATAAATGATGGATTATTTCTTTTTATTTTATTAATTTTAGATGAGGTGATAAGAGGAGAAAAATGAGGGATGAGGGAGCATGTGATTAGTTTTGGCCAAAAGGAGGAGTGTGAGGCCAATTGTTCTTTTCATCTCTTTTGTCGAATTCCTTAGTCAATCTTCATTCCTTCCTCCTTGTTCCTTTGCCAAAATTCTCCGCAAAAAAATTCTCCTCTTCTCTTTTATTTTGATAAGCGAAATACTCCTGTGCTAGTTAATTTACATTCCACCATTTCCGATTTCTTCTCTTTTCTTCCTCCCAAAGCCGAATCCAATAAGCCCCTTATCTCTTTCTCTTTGCATCTTTGTTGAAGCAAAAACCAAGTGACCACCATCTAAGCCAAGGCCGAATCTTCTGTGGTGTCAGACATAGGAGCTGTCGATTTCATCTATAGGGGTAAGATCAAGTTCGATTTTCATTCTGTTCTTTTAGGCTTGTCGAGATTCAGGAACTAATCTCTCATATTATTTTTCGTGAAACTATGAAGGGTTATTCAGGATTTTGGCCTATTGTCGATTTCTAGGAGGAAGATTTTCAGGATTTCAAGGATTTAAGGTAAGACATGTATTCGGCCAAAAAGTCATTGATCATGTTTAAGTGATTGGAATCAGATCTAACCTATGTGTATAGGGATTTCGACATCTCCATAGTCAAGTGGTGTTTTGGGATTTGAGAATCGTAAGGTAAGTGTACTTACACATTCGCCAAGGCCAATTTTGGTATTTAGATCTATTTCTTATTTGTTTAAAAAGTCAAAACTAACTAGTTCAATGGTTAAGGGTATAGCCGATTGCAATAAAGAAGCATCATAAAGTTTCGGGATTCGTTTAAGAATCAAATCGGTAGCAAGGTAAGATTTTTGTCGTAATGATCCTTCGAGATTTAATCACATAGCCAAATAGACTTTTACTAAACATCAAAGTGATTGACCAAATGTAGGAATTGAGATCTAAATCAGTAGATGGGGTTTCGAGATTTGGAGTGAATTCGTTAAGTTAACCAGGTGTGTACCCCACACTAATACTTAATAGCTTTATGGTTATGTTTTAAAATGTGATTATAAGAATGTGAAAAATAAGGCTAAAATACCTTGCCATGGTATGAAGTACTCAGGTACGTTTCCTACTCCTACTATAAGTATGACTTGAGTTATTATGGCACCTATATACACCTCTAAGAATGTGAATATATAGAACATGGCATGTTAATGTATGATCTGTATAACATTGGCATTTGGGTGATTATGAGAGGGGAAGTGAAAGTGGTAGTTTTATACCACGATATCTGAATGTGGTGACTCTGGTCACATTATCTGAATGTGGTGTGACACAAAATATTATTTGGTGGCTATGCCACAAATTATAAGGGCGATGAGCACGTCGACTGCAGTGCCTGCCTTCGATGGTGTGCAGCGGATGGAGGGTTGACTTAGTAGTCCCCACGGTGTTCAGGTTGCTACGGGTGATGTGCAGCAGATGGTAACTAGGCTTGGGTTCGGGGTTGCATCATAATTTATGTTATTATATTTGTATGTATGATTTTGTATGCCATAATCTGTTGGGCCTTAGTGTTGTGGTTACACATTGAGTCTGCTTGACTCACCCCGTTGTGGGATCATTTTTCAGGTGACGCAGAGTAATGGACCGGGCCGGCAAGAGCTTAGTGGTGGCCATGTTCAGCAAGGAATTATTTTTATTTGGACATTTCATTTTATTTAAGTACTTTAAATTATTTGGGTTGTATTGATGTAATAAGGCCATAGTATGAACTATTTTATGCATGCATGTCATTTATTTCAGTACGATACAAATTTTATCATATTTAAGGTTAAGTAATTTTTCTTAAGTAAAAATATTACATGTTTTAACACCTAATCAACAAGGAATTCAATTTTGAACCCAACCCAAATCAACCATTTTCAAAATCTCGAAATAAAAATTTTAGCTAAGTCTCCAATAAGAATCGAATGGCTTTTCTTAGAAGCATGCCAGATCCGGACAAGGCTCGTGGGCTGGGTTTGGGGTGTTTCAGCTTGGTATTAGAGCCCAGTTTTAAACTTTCAACCTTGGGTTTAAGGCCCAAAACGTTTTCAAAATTAAGCCCAAAAGAACTTTGTGAAAAATTTTGAGAAAAAAGCAGGTTTTCTGGCATGGCACCTAAGTCTCCGACCCGAAGTCCACCAGGTAAGTACCCCTATCTCTAGTGTGATTAATGATATGAATTGTAGAAGGGTAGAAAGGGAACGTAGATTAGCATGATAAGTACTTGAACCCTAGGACTAGGTTACCCCAACAATTACATAAAATTTTAAATGCATAATTAAACAAACCTGTGGTTAAGTCGCCGAGTTAGGGTGTGGCAACCATTGTGCGCATGTCTAGGATTGGTTTCGGTGGGAGCTTGGTATTTAAGCAGTCCGCGTGACTCACCTTCTCTCCACTCGAATCCTACCTAGTGCGTAGCTACGGTTCACCCTAACCAAGAGGACTTAATCATGGGCTAAACCCAATAACTAAAACCCGAAAGGGACTAGCCGTATTATCATAAAACACCCTAGTTTTAAAATCACTAAATTACCCTTTTGATTTGTAAAGACTATTTTTATGAATTTTTCTGCAATATTTTTGATTTACAAAATTACTAAAATACCCCTAGTGGTAAAATTACTAAAATGTCCTCGATTTCTAAATTTCCATACTAGCCTCGGTTTTAATAAAATTTCCCTATTTTGTAAAGGTATTCAAAAACCCTATTTTGTAAAAAGACAAAATACCCTAATTGGGAAAATTTACCAAATTGCCCATGGTTTACGAAATTACCAAAATAACCCCGATTTCTAAAATTTCTGCAATACCTTGATCTGGGAAATCTTTCTTTTAAAATACCAATAAGTTTGGAAAATTTTGAAATGACTTTTGTGATTTTCAAATTGACCCCGATTTATTACCGAAATACCCTTGTAGGACAAATTACGAAAATACCCCTGGGATAGGAACGGACAAAAATGTTCGAAGAGTGAATGTGTATGGGAGATACTAAGAAATGGATGTGTTTTCTTTGAATTAGGATAGAAGACTTGAAACTTTGAATGATCGAAAGAACCCCTATTAAACTTCCTGCCATAAAACTTCTTTGTGGATAATCAGTGGAATAAAGGCTAATTCATAAAATTTCTTAAACCAGATTAAAGCGCGATCGTAGAAATGAGCTCTAGGGGACGTGGTCGTAATGTACGAGGACGCGGTCGAGGTAGAATGACCGTGTCGAAACCTGTTAGATCGGGTCAAGAATCTGAGAATGAGGTACCACCGCCACCACCATCAGCAACTGTTGGTGTTGAGCAGCAAGATCAGACAAGAGAAGATGCTGTATCACAGGCTGTGCTGTGAGTTCTTGAAATGGTGGCTGGTGCTGGAGGGAATATAGGAGCTCGAAAATCTGTACCCGAGCGACTCCGAGCCAACGGAGCTGAAGTGTTCCGTGGAGTATTTGGTGTGGCACCCAGTACAGCTGAATATTGGTTGGAGGTGACCGAGCGAATTATGGATGAGCTCGATCTGACCCTTGAAGAGAAATTGAAAGGAATGGTGGCACTGCTACGCGATGAAGCGTATCAATGGTGGCTCACAGTTCGAGATAGTGCCACCGCTAAGGATCTAACCTGGGAGTATGTTAAGGCGGCGTATCAGAAGAAGTATGTGGGAACCAAATATATTGATGAGCAGAGGAAGGCATTTTCGGAAGTGGTTCAAGGAACAAGTCAGAAAGTGAATATGAAGCTGAATTTCTAAGATTGAGCCGGTATGCTCGAGGAGTGGTGGCAACAGAGCATGAGCGATGTGTCCGGTTTGAGGACGGACTAAGGGATGACCTGAGGTTATTGATAGCCCCACACCAGGAGTCGGAGTTTACCGCATTAGTAGAAAAGGATAAGGTAGCCGAGGGAATTAAGGACACTGTAAGGCAGAACACGGACTGGAGTAAGAAGAAAAGAGGATTTGGGCCGTCAGGATCATCTGGGAGTGTTCAGAAGAGGCCTAGAGTTGATGGGCCGCGAGATCAGCAAGCTGCTATTGGAGGGCAGTATCGTACTTGTGATCAATGTGGGAAAAAGCACTTAGGCAAATGCTGGAAGAAGACAGGGGGATATTTCAAGTGTGGGTCAAAGGACCATATGATTAAGGACTGTCCGATGAGACCAGATGGGAATCGACCAGTAGCTCAGAATGTTAATCAGGCTGGTAGAGGTGGTCAGCAGCCTCAGCGAGGTCGTGGTCTGAATAATAGAGGAAATGGTACCAGGAAGAGGACGTGGAACACCGAGCCGAGGTAGTGGTAATACAAAGGCAAGACAACCAGGTTTGGTGTATGCGGTTCACCGTAGAGAGGACGGTGACGTACCGGACATCATAACGGGTACGTTCCTTATTTATGGCAAGCCTTATTTTGCTTTGATCGATGTGGGCTCGACCCATTCTTATGTTACATGTAGAGTAGTTGAAACTCTAGACATAGCCTCTGAACTTTTTGATAGGGTGATGACTGTAGTAAGCCCACTAGGCCAAACTGTAGTGGTGAATAAGATCTTTCAAAGTGTACCTTTAGAAATTCAAGGCATAGTATTTTCTGCTGACTTGATGGAACTTCCCTTCGGAGAATTCGATCTCATACTTGGGATGGACTGGCTAGTGGAACATCGGGCTGTGGTGGACTGTGCAGCTAAGCGAATGGAGTTAAGGACCCTAGAGGATAAGGTGGTAGTTATGATAGAAGAAAGGAGGAACTACTTGTCTAATGTAGTTTGACTTTAAAGGCGGATAAGATGGTTCGGAAGGGGTGTAAGGCATTCTTGGCTTTTATTAGTACTTTGGATGCGAAAGAAGGGGGAGTTGGTAGAGTTAGAACGGTAAGGGAGTTTGAGGATGTCTTTCCTGAGGAATTACCTAGAATACCCCCAGACAGGGAGGTAGAGTTTGAAATCGAATTATTGTTGGGAATAGCTCCTGTGTCAATCGCCCGTACAGAATGGCACCAAAGGAGTTGGTTGAGCTCAAGGCTCAAATCCAGGAGTTACTTGATCGTGGGTTTATTCGACCCAGTGTGTCTCCATGGGGAGCACCGGTTCTGTTTGTAAAGAAGAAGGACGAAACTATGCGCATGTGCATAGATTATCGTCAGTTGAACAAGCTGACCATCAAGAACAAGTATCCATTGCAAGGATAGATGACTTATTCGATCAGCTTAAAGGAGCCGCGGTATTTTCGAAGATAGATCTAAGGTCTGGATATCACCAGCTTAAGGTGAAGAAGGCTAATATCCATAAGAAGGCTTTTCGGACAAGGTATGGCCATTTTAAGTTCGTGGTAATGCCATTTGGATTGACAAATGCCCCAGCCGCGTTCATGGATATGATGAACCGGGTTTTTCAACCCTACTTGGATAGGTTCGTCATTGTGTTCATCGACGACATCCTAGTGTACTCCAAGTCTGAAGAAGAGCATGATGAGCATCTTCGGGTTGTGTTGCAAGTGTTGAGGGAGAAGAAGCTTTATGCCAAATTCAGCAAGTGTGAATTTTGGCTTAGGGAAGTTGCGTTCTTAGGACATGTGGTATCCGCAGAAGGAATAAGGGTGGATCCTAGGAAGATTGAGGCGGTGTTGGATTGGAAACCCCCTAAGTTAGTGGCAAAAGTCCGAAGCTTCTTAGGACTAGCAGGCTATTATAGACGGTTTGTGGAAGGGTTCTCGTCAATAGCCGCGCCTTTGACAAAGTTACTGAGAAAGGAAGTACCTTTTGTATGGTCGGATAAGCAACAGGAGAGCTTTGAGAAGCATAAGAATGTCTTGACCGAAGCTCCAGTTTTGATTCAGCCGGAGGCAGGGAAGGATTTTGTGGTGTATTGTGATACTTTCCATACAGGATTGAGAGGTGTCCTTATGCAAGACGGAAAAGTAGTCGCTTATGCGTCTCGACAACTAAGGCCACACGAGGTTAACTACCCGACGCACGACTTGGAATTGGCGGCAGTGGTCTTTGCCCTTAAGGTATGGAGGCACTATTTATATGGAGAAAAGTCGGTGATCTACACAGACCACAAAAGCCTTAAGTATCTGCTGACTCAGAAGGAATTGAATCTAAGACAGCGAAGATGGGTGAAACTATTGAAGGACTACTATTGTTCCATAGCATATCACCCGGGCAAGGCAAATGTAGTGGCAGATGCCCTAAGTCGGAAGGTTGTGTCAGATCTGAGGGCAATGTTCGCACATCTGAGCTTGTATGATGATGGAAGTCTGCTGGCAGAGTTGCAAGTTAAGCCGACGTGGTTGAATGAAGTGAAAGAGGGATAGTTGGTAGATGTTGATCTAAGTGATAAGTTATGGCAAGTGTAGAATGGAGAATTGGAGGATTATGGTTTTAATGATGAAGGAGTACTGTGTTTCAAGGGTAAGGTTTGTATGCCGAAGAACGAAGAACTTAGACAAAAGATTCTTCAGGAATCGCATGGTAGCCCTTATGCTATGCATCCTGGAGGCACTAAGTTGTACAAAGACCTAAGGGAACAGTTTTGGTGGCCTGGTCTGAAGAAGGAAGTTACTGAATTTGTTGGCAAGTGTTTGACATGTCAGCAAGTTAAGGCTAAACACCAAGTTCCATCAGGATTGCTTCAGCCAATACAGATTCCCCAATGGAAGTGGGAGAGAATTACCATGGACTTCGTTAGTGGGCTTCCCCTTACGCCTACTAAGAAGGACTCGGTATGGGTGATAGTGGATCGGCTGACCAAGTCTGCGCATTTTATTCCAGTGCGGGTTGACTACTCCCTACAAAAGTTAGCAAGGTTGTATGTAGCGGAGATTGTAAGATTGCACGGAGTACCGATGTCAATTATCTCGGATAGGGATTCGAGGTTCACGTCTCGATTTTGGAAAGCTCTACATCAGGCTTTAGGCACCAAATTGGATTTCACTACGGCTTTTCATCCATAGTCTGACGGCCCATCTGAATGAGTAATCCAAGTCTTAGAAGATATGTTACGGGGCTGTGTAATGGATTTCAGAGGAAGTTGGGAGGAATATTTGCCTTTAGCAGAGTTTGCCTACAATAACAACTATCAGGCAAGTATTCGAATGGCACCATACGAAGCACTGTATGGTCGGAAGTGTCGGACTCCTACATGTTGGACGGAATTGGGAGAACGTCGAGTTTTGGGTCCAGAGATTGTGGCAGAATCTGAAGAGAAGGCTAGTGTAATTCGGGCACAGTTAAAAGAAGCATCTGATAGGTAGAAATCGTATGCAGATCTCAAACGGAAGGAAATAGAATTTGATGTGGGAGATCAAGTATTTCTTAAAGTGTCGCCTTAGAAGAAGGTGATGAGATTTGGTCGCAAAGGGAAGTTAAGTCCAAGGTTTATAGGACCTTATCGGATTTTGAAGCGAGTTGGACCAGTGGCATACCAGTTAGAGTTGCCTTCAGAATGAAGTAGATGCACGGCGTATTCCATGTGTCCATACTACGCCGTTACCGATCGGATCCATCTCATATATTACCAGTTGAAGAGGTGGAGCTAAGACCAGACTTGTCTTACTAAGAAGAGCCAATTCAGATCTTGGAGTGAGATATGAAAGTGTTACGGAAGAAGTCAGTTCCTCTAGTCAAGGTGTTATGGCGCAATCATGGATCGGAAGAAGCTTCGTGGGAGCCAGAAGAAGCAATGCACAGCAATACCCTCACTTATTTTAGCCAGGTAATTTCGAAGACGAAATTATTTTAAGGGGGGTAGAACTGTAATATCCTAGTTTATGGCTTATGCATTTATGCTTAATTATATGAAATAGCGTGCTTGAGTGTGTTGTGAATGTGTATTGTGAATTCTGTGAACCTTCGAATGTAGGAAAATGCCTTAGAAAATATTTAATTTGAAGTTTTAATAAGGAGCTAAGCTTAGTAGGGCCTTAGGAGAAAATGTAAGGGAAATGAGACATGAACATGGGCTTAACAAAGTGGCTACAAGGCGCCACTTAGGGCTTTAGTGTGTGACGCCATATGCTAGGGGAAAGGGCTTGTGTTCGAGCCACAAGGAAGCAAAAGAATTTTTATTTTTGGTCGCAAGGAGTTAGAGAAGTGGACTGACAAAAGGACACTTACAAGATGAGTTTTATTTTTATTAAAATTTGGCTAGAAGAGTAGGGGATAAATGATAGATTATTTCTTTTTATTTTATTAATTTTAGATGAGGTGATAAGAGGAGAAAAATGAGGGATGAGGGAGCATGTGATGGCCGGCCAAGGGACTCTCTTGGTGTAGTTTCGACCAAAAGGAGGAGTGTAGGGCCAATTGTTCTTTTCATCTCTTTTGCTGAATTCCTTAGTCAATCTTTATTCCTTCCTCCCTTGTTCCTTTGCCGAAATTCTCTGGCAAAAAAAATTCTCCTCTTCTCTTTTATTTTGATAAGCCGAAATAATCATTGTGCTAGCCGAATTTACATTCCACCATTGTCGATTTCTTCTCTTTTCTTCCTCCCAAAGCCGAATCTAATAAGCCCCTTATCTCTTTCTCTTTGCATCTTTGTTGAAGCCTAAACCAAGTGACCACCATCTAAGCCAAGGCCGAATCTTCTGTGGTGTCAGACATAGGAGCTGTCGATTTCATCTATAGGGGTAAGATCAAGTTTGATTTTCATTCTGTTCTTTTAGGCCTGTCGAGATTCAGGAACTAATCTCTCATATTGTTTTATGGCCGAAACTATGAAGGGTCATTCGGGATTTTGGCCTATTGTCGATTTCTAGGAGGAAGATTTTCAGGATTTCAAGGATTTAAGGTAAGACATGTATTCGGCCAAAAAGTCATTGATCATGTTTAAGTGATTGGAATCAGATCTAACCTATGTGTATAGGGATTTCGACATCTCCATAGTTAAGTGGTGTTTTCGGGATTTGAGAATCGTAAGGTAAGTGTACTTACACATTTGGCCAAGGCCAATTTTGGTATTTAGATCTATTTCTTATTTGTTTAAATAGCCGAAACTAACTAGTTCAATGGTTAAGGGTATAGCCGATTGCAATAAAGAAGCATCATAAAGTTTCGGGATTCGTTTAAGAATCAAATCGGCAGCAAGGTAAAATTTTTGTCGCAATGATCCTTCGGGATTTAATCACATAGCCAAATAGACTTTTGCTAAACATCAAAGTGATTGACCAAATGTAGGAATTGAGATCTAAATCAGTAGATCAGGTTTTCGGGATTTGGAGTGAATTCGTTAAGTTAACCAGGTGTGTACCCCACACTAATACTTAATAGCTTTATGGTTATGTTTTAAAATGTGATTATAAGAATGTGAAAAATAAGGCTAAAGTACCTTGCCATGGTACGAAGTACTCAGGTACGTTTCCTACTCCTACTATAAGTGTGACTTGAGTTATTATGGCACCTATGTGCACCTCTAAGAATATGAATATATAGAACATGGCATGTTAATGTATGATCTGTATAACATGGGCATTTGGGTGATTATGAAAGGGGAAGTGAATGTGGTGGTTTTATACCACGATATCCGAATGTGGTGACTTGGTCACATTATTCGAATGTGGTGTCACATGACACAAAATATTATCCGTGGCTATGCCACAAATTATAAGGGCGATGAGCACGCCGTCATTGCGATGTGACGCCTCGATGGTGTGTAGCGGATAGAGGGTTGACTTAGTAGTCCCCACGGTGTTCAGGTTGGTACGGGTGATGTGTAGCGGATGGTAACTAGGCTTGGGTTCGGGATTGCATCATAATTTATGTTATTATATTTGTATGTATGATTTTGTATGCCATAATCTGTTGGGCCTTAGTGTTGTGGTTACACATTGAGTCTGCTTGACTCACCCCGTTGTGGGATCATTTTTCAGGTGACGCACAGTAATGGACCGGGCCGGCAGGAGCTTAGTGGTGGCCATGTTCAGCAAGGAATTATTTTTATTTGGACATTTCATTTTATTAAAGTACTTTAAATTATTTGGGTTGTATTGATGTAATAAGGCCATAGTATGAACTATTTTATGCATGCATGTCATTTATTTCAGTACGATACAAATTTTATCATATTTAAGGTTAAGTAATTTTTCTTAAGTAAAAATATTACATGTTTTAACACCTAATCAACAAGGAATTTAATTTTGAACCCAACCCAAATTAGCCATTTTCAAAATCTCGAAATAAAAATTTTAGCTAAGTCTCCAATAAGAATCGAATGGGTTTTCTTAGAAGCATGCCAGATCCGGACAAGGCTCGTGGGCCGGGTTTGGGGTGTTTCATAACAAACTTCATTGAATAAATGCAATCATCTTACCTCAATGATTTAAGCTACCATTATTGATGACAAGATCATAAAACACATTGCAAACGTATTTAAATCAAAATAACAAAGTAAAGGAAGAATAAACTCTATTCAAATCAGTAGTCTCGCAAACTCCGAATGAAGATATTTTCCTCTGATCCTCATGTTGCTCATTTGCTAATGGCTCCTTAAGGTGGCCGGCCAAGAGACAACCTTATCATGGTTTTGCTAGCTAAAAATGAAGGGAAGTATGGACTGCTAGGCATGAAATGAAGGAAGAAAATGAGAAAATCAAAATAATGAATGGATGAATAATGAATGAAGAAATAATGGATGATTTTAGGGATTAAGGGATGAATGAAAATGTGAGAGGAGTGTAGTATTTATACTTGAGGTTGGTGGTTGAATTTACTAAAAATGGCGTCAAAGATCCCTTGGTTCTCTGCCATTAATGGCTAGCCATAACAAGTGGAAATGAGGGTGAGTTGTTTGCTTGATTTAAGCATGGAATCATTCTAAATTTAACCATGGAGTGGACGGTTTCTTGAGCAATCTTCATTTGCTGATTTTTAATTATTTTCAAAGTGTAGGGACCTCAAATAATTGTCCTAAAACTGATTTTTGGGCAGCCATAGGCTTGTGCTGAATTTGGGCTTGACTCCCTCTTGTTGGATAGTTTCATGACCCAATAATAACCAGACATGTCCACTATGTAACATCACTTTAATTGGGTCAAATTAACATCCTTATGACCCAATTTTGCATGGTTTTGCCGTCCAAGTAAGGTGGATTTGTTCATGTCCATGCAAAAATTGTACTGAGCTCCATATTATATAATCTCATGGACCCACTGCATTATTAAAATATAGCGCATTAATAAATAACATGAAAATAATATAATTTATGCATAAAATTCATATAATAAAGCACAAATTTGCATATTTCATAAATTAATGTCCATGATTGATATTTAAACAAAATTCACTGAATTCATTAACAAATGCTCGGGAATAATGTTATTTTTAAGGCAAAAGGTGTTAAAAAGGACTAGAAAAACCCTATACAATTTAGAGTTTACACTTTTCGACGAGCAGCTTTCCTCGTTACAATGTTGGTGGACAGCGTGTCACGTTAATGTTGCGATGACGAGTGGTCTGAGGTCACGATGTGACCAACTATTTGGCGACATCACGACTTGGAGGAGGTGGCGTCACGACACTAGTCCTGAATTTTCAAAAATTTACAATTTGTTACTATATCATGCTCGGGTCAATAAAAAGTTTTCGTAAACTCTATGAAGGCTTGGATTTAATTGTGTATAGTAATAAGAATGTGTTTACGACATGTTTGAGTGTTTGATTGATTTATTTACGGTTTATTTGATAGTAATTACCCTGGTAACAAAGGTGACATCTTGTAGTCGGACGATGAGTGTTACATCAAATATATATTGTTAACCTACTAGAGTCTAACAATTTTTAATATATATAAAAACATTGATTAAATTAGTATCACAAATTAATTGAATAAAAATTTAGTTAAAAAAGATCAAAATTTATTTTTGTTAAAATAACAATTATTATTATAAAATTATTTAGATCTTATAATATTTAAAAGGAAAAGCTTTATATTTTTGTAGAAGGATCCATCTTAAAAATCTACTTTTTAAATAACCACCCACTCTGTTAAAAGAAACATCTAAAAAAATGATAAATCATAATAAATCAAATCACAAATAATTTAAATTTTTGAAGATAAGTAATTTAATACCTACTATATTAATTTTTTTTTAAAACATAACCTTGAAAAATAACCTTCCTTAAAATTATCTTTTATTTTTGAAATCATAAATTATTAATGGGATGTTTGGCATACAAAGTTTTGAGTATTTTTTAGCTGATTTAGGTACTAATAGAAGATCGAGTAGTCAAACAAATGAAAGTTTGTAAGAACTTATTGAGTTAAAACTTCTAAAACAAAAAACACAGAAATGAGCAACTTTTTCTACAATTGATTGAGAATGAGATATGCAGAATGACATATCTGACTATACTTACTCAAAAATATCTCCCTTTGTCACATGTTTCTCCCTTTACCACATGTTTCCATTTCTTGAATATTTATATACTCTTCATTTATTTATAATTTACTTGTATAAAATGATTTATTATGCAACTTTATATTAATTGAAATATGCTACTTAACAAATTTATTTAGAGTATGACATAGTTATCACTAATTTACATACTAAGAACATGATATAGTTATCACTAAGAATATAGTTTACAATATATTGATACACTATTAATATTTATCAATTTCTACAAGGTTAATATTTTACAAATAAGGAACTTAAGAAATTTATTTATTTAAATTTTCAAAATATTACTAATTAATTTCAATAATAAATATTTTAATTCCTTGATAATAGTATTTTATTTCAATAATTTCACACAATAAAAACTAAAATATTATAAATAAATAAATACTTAATAATAATATATATCATATTCTTATTTGTCATTTTACATATATCAGCTTTCAGTTATCAGTTGATCAAATTAGTTAATAGAATCAGTTCGTCAAACCAACCACTGCAATCATCAATCAACTATCAATTATCAGTCAATTGCCAAATAGGACCAATAACTTATTTCTTAAAAATTAAAATAAACTTATCAAACAAAAATAAATATATCATTTAGCACCTACTATATTAATTAAAAAAATAACTACCAAAAATAACCCCGCTTGAAAATTATCTTTTATTTTTGAAATCATACTTTTTTTAATATAATTATTTTAAAACTATCCTATTAATTATTAAATTATGAGTAAGTCTTCATTTTGTTACTTAACTAAAATATTTACAATTTATTATTGAATTATAAAAATTTTCATTTTAGTCTCGTGGCTTTTAAAATTGATGCAATATGGTTTTCTCTTTTTACATTGCTTGTACAAATCAAAATCTCACTTTCCCTTTTTTCTTCTATAGTTTAGTTTTTTTACATGAAATAATTTTAGATATTATGAATCTGCGAATCAAAATTCAAATAATTTTTCTCCGATCTCTTATATTGACCGTTAGGTCAACTTGAATCTAAGATATATTTTTTTACTCATTGATAGGTATTAATCTATCGTATTGATCATCGAATTATAACTTGGAAGTTGGAACTTGTTGGCAGAACTTAAAAAATAAAAAACTTAACAACCCAATAACTAAATTAAAATTTTTTGAATAGTTTAAATAAAAAATTTTGAATAATTAAATCATCAAATTATAACTTTTTTTAATTAACTTACTCATAATTTAGTATAGTGTATCCTAATTTTTAATAACTTTATTATTTTAAAAATATATGTTTGTTTTGAGGTGGGTCCAATAGATAGGATTAAGACGTGTGATGAAGCATAGGATGTGGATTAATCGGAGGGTGGAAGATGTTAGT
This sequence comes from Gossypium rotundifolium, assembly GCA_025506655.1. Lineage (NCBI taxonomy): Eukaryota > Viridiplantae > Streptophyta > Magnoliopsida > Malvales > Malvaceae > Gossypium > Gossypium rotundifolium. The sequence continues at coordinate 129,646,843 of CP106732.1, read as the reverse complement.
AAGGTCAATTATTTTGGGGAAGGTGATTTGATTGGTGAACTGTGAAAAGTTCGAGGAAATCGTATGTTCCCAAGGTTTACTAATGCACGTGTTGTGTTCTGGCTTTCTATACCCTTGGATGATCTGATGTAAAGGGACGATCGACGGCTCCAGATTCTCCAATATGTACTCTTCAGTACTTCTACAACTCGTTATATCCCTTCTCTTTGACTACATTTCTAGTAGCAATAATGCACAGTTCGGGTGCGTGCGTGGTCCAAGTGATCTTTTATTATTATTATTTATTTATGTGTTTTTCTAACTTTTTTCTTCCAACACATTCTCATTATATATATATATATATATATATAAAGGTAATTATCCTGTTGGTAAAGTGATTTTTTTTTACCACCTAAAGAGAATGACATACCTCTTTATAATATCTTGAAAATTGATAAAGATATATTTAAAATTAAAAAATAAAAATATTACTGTTTGTGAAACTTTATTTATTACATTAATAGTTGATAAGATAATAATTTAAATAAATATTTATTAGTAAATGGGGACTCGGATTAATTGATAAAGATAGAGATTTGAATCTTTAAATATTTAATGAGTCACACTATATGGGTTTTGGTTCTACTACTTTAATTTATACTTGTATTTTGTCTGTATTAAATTTTTAAAAATAGATTTTTAAAAATAAAAATATATTGTGTTTTTAAATTGAAAATAACTTTTGAAAATTAATTTTGGATATAGATTTTTTTAGAAAAGTTGTGTAAGGCCCAAATTTATGCCCGAGCCCAAGAAGAAATAGTCAAAAAATACAAGCCCAAATGCAGACCCAAACTAAAATTTCAATCCAAAAACACAACCCACAAAATCTAAATGTAATGAAATAAAGAGAAGAAACCCTAGCAGAAGACCAACAGTCCTAACTCAGCACGCCGTCAGCCACGTTGTCCACCCCTCCGAGTCGTGCGCGATTCCAGTGCTCGTCTGAAGAGCCCCACTCCTCCACGACTCTCACCTACAAATGTAAGAGTAACAATACGATCAAAAAGCTAGAGTTTTAGGATTTTGATAAGGCTATAAAAGCCTTAGGAATCATTGTAAGGGGTTTTTTGGGAAAATAGAGAGGAATACAAATATTGTGGAATACAATAAAAAGGATTCAAAAGTCGAGTTGCAAGGTTTTTTTTCTCTTGTTTTTATTTTTATTTTATTTTTTTCCTTTTTTCTATATTTATCGTTTTAAATATATATACATATCGAAATTAAAAAAAAGAAAAGAAAGCTTACCTTTTGAGATTTCCATCACATGCATGGCATGGCGTCGGCTTCTGAGCCTCATCGGTGGGTATGGGAAATCGCTGGGAGCTAGCGAGGAGCCCTCTGTTTTGTTTCAAAAAAAGAGAATGAGAAATTTCAAAAGATTTTTTTCTTTTATCTTTGTTTTAAAACGGCACCGTTTTGAGCTTTGGGGTTAGAGGCCAAAACGACGCGTCGTTTTGGGCCTTTGACCATGACCGACACAAGACAGGACAAGATCGCATGTTTTTGCTAGGAAGGGGCTAATTGCGCTTAGCCCTCCGCTTTTCTTGGTTTTAAAATCGGGTTTTTTCCTTCCGATTTGACCCCAAAATTTCTTTTGATTTCAATTAAGTCCTCATTGAGTCTTTGCGTTTACTGATGGGGTTTATTTCCTTTTGGTCCCTATAAGTTGCAGCACATTTCAATCCACTCCTTTATCATTATTTGTTTTAAATTCGCCCAAATATTACATTTTTAGCCTAATTTAGTCCCTTTAATTATTTTTCGCTATTTTATCATTAAATCAATCATTTTTGAATATTTTGGTTACGATATTATTAAACTATATTTTCTAGTATCTTTATTATTATTATATATTATTTTACTTACCTTTTTTTATTTTTTATATTGTTATTATATCCATATTCTACCAAAAAATTCCTCCATTTTACATATATTATTATTAATATTATTAAATTGTATTATATCCATTATTATTATTTCTATTATATTCACTGTTATTTTCAATATGGTTACTATTATTTTATTATTATATTTATTATGTGTATATATTTATGTCTCTATTATTTTTATTTTTATTACTATGGTTATTATTTTATGTTTTCTTTATCAATATTAATATTGCTACTTTTGTTATTTTTGTTACCTTCATTATTTTTATTTTTTATTTTTTGGTAATTTACTATTGAAATTTATATATTTTGTTCTTATTATCCCATGTCGATCAATGATTTTGAATGACACCTTAACGTTTTTACCCTTTTTTTTTCCAAAATTCATAAAAAAGGGATTTTACAAAGGTAACATTACGTGATTGGAAGTTCGAGAAATCGTGCTCAATCGTGCCCGGCTTCGATTTTTTCGTTCGTCCAGGATCACTAAATGTCCTTTAAAGATTTCATTGTATATTTTTTGAAAGTAAAGGCACTGTTTTGTGTTTGGAAGTTCAAGAAATTCGTGCCCAATCGTCTTTGGGTTTCGATTTTACATCCATCTAAACAACGAGATATCCTTCATGATTTTTTATCCTATTTCTTAAATAAGGGCAATATTTCATGATTGGAAATCCAAAGAATCGTACCCAATCGTGCTGGGTTTCGGTTTTAGTTTAGCCAAATAGTGAGATACCCTTTTCAAATTGCACTACATGTATTTCGGAAATCATAAAATCATCTTGGGATCGAGAGTTTGAAGCATCGTGCCCTATCGTGCTGGACATGATATTTCAGCTTTTCGGAACAAGAGAGTTTTGATATCCAATGCGAGTCATCCAAACATTTTTCCATATTTTAAAATATGTTCTAATTTTTGATATTAAGGACATTAATCAATCAATACGGTACCAATTTTGGGCGCTATGAGGGTGCTAACCTTCCTCGTATGCGATAACCGACTCCGAGCCCGTTTTCTTAAAATTAAAGACCAAAATGTTTTATAAGTGGCCCAATCACACTTCAAAAAAGATTGGTGGCGAATCCGTTTTCTTTTTAAAAGTCGGCCCGCTTTTCCAAACAAAAATGGTTTCGACAAGTTGAATTTTTTATTTTATTTTGTGTAAAATCTTGTTATTTGTTTAACAATTTTTCTAAAATCATTTTTAAAAAATCATTTAAAAAATAAATATAGCATTTATAAAAGCATTTTCTTTAGACAATCCAAGTTTATATTATAATAAAATAATATAGCATTTTATATAGACTTAATAACAATCGATACCTTATAAAAACCTTAATGCTTAATTAAAATTTAATTTAAATTTCATTATAAAAACTTGAATTTACATATATTACACATAAGAAAGTGAATGGTGACATTGACAAAAAAAAAATAGTGATCATTACGTCGAAACTATAATTATTATTAAAATAAAATTATAGTATTAAAAACTTTATTAAAATTATATTATTAGAGATTTGAATATTCTAATATTTAATGAGTCACACTATATGGGTTTTGGTTCTACTACTTTAATTTATACTTGTATTTTGTCTGTATTAAATTTTTAAAAATAGATTTTTTAAAAATAAAAATATATTAATGTTTTTAAATTGAAAATAACTTTTGAAAATTAATTTTTGGATATAGATTTTTTTAGAAAAGTTGTGTAAGGCCCAAATATGCCTTGAGCCCAAGAAGAAATAGTCAAAAAATACAAGCCCAAACAGACCCAAACTAAAATTTCAATCCAAAAACACAACCCACAAAATCTAAACAGAGCGAAATAAAGAGAAGAAACCCTAGCGAAGACCAACAGGTCCTAACTTCGAGACGCCGTCGATACGTTGTCCACCCTCCGAAGTCGTGCGCGATTCCAGGTTTTCGTCTGAAGAGCCCCACTCCTCCACGACTCTCACCTACAAATGTAAGAGTAACAATACGATCAAAAAGCTAGAGTTTTAGGATTTTGATAAGGCTATAAAGCCTTCGGGAATCATTGTAAGGGGGTTTTTTTTTGGGAAAATAGAGAGGAATACAAATATTGTGGAATACAATAAAAAAAGGATTCAAAAAGTCAGATTTGCAAGGTTTTTTTTTTCTCTTGTTTTTATTTTTATTTTTATTTTTTTCTTTTTTTCTATATTTATCGTTTTAAATATATATACATATCGAAATTAAAAAAAAAAAGAAAAGAAAGCTTACCTTTTGCGATTTCCACCATGTGTGATGTCAAATGGCGGCGTCACTGGAGCCTCACTTCGATTGGTACGGAAATCGCTGGGAGCCAAGCGAGAGCCCTGCATTTTGTTTCGAAAAAAAGAGAATGAGAAATTTCAAAAGATTTTTTTCTTTTATCTGCTTTTTAAAGCAGCACGTTTTGAGCTTTGGGGTTAGAGGCCAAAACGACGTCGTTTTGGGCCTTTGACCATGACCGATTTTTGCATGGGACAAGATCCGCATGTTTTTGCTAGGAAGGGGCTAATTGCGCGTTTAGCCCCTCCGCTTTTTACTGGTTTTAAAATCAGGTTTTTTTCCTTCCGATTTGACCCCAAAAATTTCTTTTGATTTCAATTAAGTCCTCAGTTGAGTGCTGCGTTTTACAGAGTGGGGTTTATTTCCCTTTTGGTCCCTATAAGTTGCGCGCACATTTCAATCCACTCCTTTATCATTATTTGTTTTTAAATTCGGCCCAAATATTCTGTTTTTAGCCTAATTTAGTCCCTTTTAATTATTTTCGCTATTTTATCATTAAATCAATCATTTTTGAATATTTTGGTTACGATATTATTAAACTATATTTTTCTAGTATCTTTATTATTATTATATATTATTTTACTTACCTTTTTTTATTTTTATATTGTTATTATATCCATATTCTACCAAACAGTTCCTCCATTTTACATATATTATTATTAATATTATTAAATTGTATTATATCCATTATTATTATTTCTATTATATTCATTGTTATTTTCAATATGGTTACTATTATTTTATTATTATATTTATTATGTGTATATATTTATGTCTCTATTATTTTATTTTTATTACTATGGTTATTATTTTATGTTTTCTTTATCAATATTAATATTGCTACTTTTGTTATTTTGTTACCTTCATTATTTTTATTTTTATTTTTTGGTAATTTACTATTGAAATTTATATATTTTTGTTCTTATTATCCCATGTCGATCAATGATTTTGAATGACACCTTAACGTTTTTACCCTTTTTTTTCCAAAATTCATAAAAAAGGGATTTTACAAAGGTAACATTACGTGATTGGAAGTTCGAGAAATCGTGCTCAATCGTGCTGGGCTTCGATTTTTTCGTTCGTCCGGATCACTAAATGTCCTTTAAAGATTTCAGTTGTATATTTTTTTGAAAGTAAGGCACTGTTTTGTGTTTGGAAGTTCAAGAAATTCGTGCCCAATCGTGCTGGGTTTCGATTTTCTGTCCATCTAAACAACGAGATATCCTTCACAGATTTTTTTTATCCTATTTCTTAAATAAGGGCAATATTTCATGATTGGAAATCCAAAGAATCGTACCCAATCGTCTTTGGGTTTTGGTTTTAGTTTAGCCAAATAGTGAGATACCCTTTTCAAATTGCACTACATGTATTTGAAATCATAAAATCATCTTGGGATCGAGAGTTTGAAGCATCGTGCCCTATCGTCTTTGGACATGATATTTGACTTTTGAACAAGAGAGTTTTGATATCCAATGCGAGTCATCCAAACATTTTTCCATATTTTAAAATATGTTCTAATTTTTGATATTAAGGACATTAATCAATCAATACGGTACCAATTTTGGGCGTTATGAGGTGCTAACCTTCCTCGTCATGTAACCGACTCCGAGCCCGTTTTCTTAAAATTAATTGAGACCAAAATGTTTTATAAGTGGCCCAATCACACTTCAAAAAAGATTGGTGGCGAATCCGTTTTCTTTTTAAAAGTCGGCTGCTTTTCCAAACAAAAATGGTTTCGACAAGTTGAATTTTTATTTTATTTTGTGTAAAATCTTGTTATTTGTTTAACAATTTTTCTAAAATCATTTTTAAAAATCATTTAAAAAATAAATATAGCATTTATAAAAGCATTTTCTTTAGACAATCCAAGTTTATATTATAATAAAATAATATAGCATTTTATATAGACTTAATAACAATCGATACCTTATAAAAACCTTAATGCTTAATTAAAATTTAATTTAAATTTCATTATAAAAACTTGAATTTACATATATTACACATAAGAAAGTGAATGGTGACATTGACAAAAAAAAATAGTGATCTGCGTCGAAACTATAATTATTATTAAAATAAAATTATAGTATTAAAAACTTTATTAAAATTATATTATTAGAGATTAATATTCTAATATTTTTAAATATTTTAAAATTAAAATTATTTTTAATATAATAATATTTTACTTGATTAACTTAATTTTTATATAAAAATCAGTTTAGTTATAAGGTATTTTAAAAACAAAATGTCAAATTAAAAAAAAAAAGAAAGAGATTGTTTAATCTCCTTGATCAGCAAGTCGTTGTTATTTTTATTTATGGATTTATTTTTGTGAAACAAATAAAAAGTACAAATAAATATTTTTCATGAAACAAAAATACTTAAAAGTATTTTGAGGCATTTTTTAAAATTTGTTAACGCTAGTTATAAGGTCACACATTCAATTTAAATATTGAATAATAAAAAGAAGTAAAATATTTATCATAATAAAACAAAATAAGAAGAAGTAAAATACTAACAGTCTAAAAGGTGATAAAGATTCAAAGGAAAAACACTGAATACGAGTTTTAGGGTAACAAAGCTAGGCTAAAGAAGAAAACCATAGAAGTCTTGAAGTTATAGAAATTTGGAAAATGAGCAGTTAATAATATGGCCCAATTTGAATGTCTTGGACCACCGATCACTGTTTTCCTAAGTAGAATGACTCATGTATGCTAACATGAAAATCTCCGAAATGGAAGGAAAAGTAAAATAACAAATGCCTATAAAAATACTGAGGTGACTGGCAGGTCCAAAAATTCAGCAGCTTGTGTTTTTTTTTTTTTTTTTTTTAATCAGATATTAAAAGGAGGCATGAGAATGGTGATCCTGATTTCAAATAGCCAAAGCTGTCTTTTTGCATATGGGGCATGAATTCTTTTGCACCAGCCTTTGCTTGATGCAATTGAAGTGAAAGTCATCGCCGTTAGCAAAATCCTCCTGTAAACAGTTTTCAAGCACAGAGAAACGAAAATAATTTTCAATAATCAAAACATATCTTATTCATGGAAATAACAAGAAATGAGGGACAACATTCACATACATACCTGACAAATACAGCAGGGTTCAGTTTCTGCTGGAGGTCCCATCGTTAAGGACTGTTATTGTCGCCCTCTCAGATCCCCCAAAATAGCTTCCTCGCTTAACCCAGTGTAAACGTTCCCAATTTGCTCCTCCAAATCCAGTAGTTGCTAGAAAATAAACAAACAAATAGGACCTCCATCCCTAATTTGCTAACATTTTATAAAGAGTAAATTACACTAATAATAACTTAACTTTCAATTCAGTCACTAAAATTTAAAATAAATAATAAATCAGTCACTATTAATCATTTTTCGTTACAAACATAACAAAATTGTCATTTTCTATTATAGACTTAATAGAGCTGTCATTTTCCATCCATCTCTCTCCCCTACCACTGCTTTCCCATCCCTTTTTCTCTTCCCACCATCCCTCCCCTACTCCGTCCGATTCTCTCCCTCTCCCCACCATCCTTCTGCTAACCCTCTCCCCCACTGTATTGAGAAGATTAGACAGATTTGTTCTGGCCTGCTTTTAAATCCACACAACATCAGAAGCAGATGAAGGATTTTGTAATACATGATAAAGGAATAAGATGGCTTCAGATGGTGTTTTGGCTTCTAGGGCTTGAGCAATTGAATCTGTGGTTGCTGGGAGATTTGATGAAGACATTGTAATTATAAAATTATGCAAAACCAACAAGTCAATTTGACATAGATAAACTTGCAGAAATAAAAAAATTCCATTACAAAAGGGATACAAGTAACCCAAGAAGTTACTACCTAATTTGGCATCACGGTTTGTAACCATTTTAGTCCGTAAATCTTATACTAAACCAACCCACAGAATGCATTAGTTGATGGGAATTTAAAAGACAAGCATCATCAAACAACTTGCCTTTTTGATAAAAACACAAGTACACTTATTGTTGGGGATCAACCCGATTAAGCAATGAACAAGTAAAAATAGCAAAAGAAATTAAGAAATCGAACACACAAATTTAACATGGAAAAACCTCTCCAAAGAGAATAAAAAATCACGGGTCAAGATAATTTTACTATAATGGCAAAAGAACGAAGAGTACAAAAGATGGAGATAAAAACTAAACCTCGAAAACCTGAAAATAAAAAACCCTCAAAACGTAAACACAAAATTCTCTAAATGTGTTATGAGTTTTAATATATAATGGGTGTATTTTCTAAGGTTGTAAAAGAGCCTATTTATAGGCTAAATTCATAGGTTAAATAATAACCAAATAATCTAAACTAATCAGAGTTTGATTGAAACAAATAAACAGAGTTTAACAAGAAGATTATTTCTCAAATTTGACTAAAATAGGAGTTATACTTAACAAATCTCCACCTTGACTCATATTTCCACAACACCATCGTTTCCAAAGCCCTCCACGAACCTATTTTGAACTATGCAGGAAATTAACTGAGTCGAATCTGTACTTAGAAACTGGAAGGCTTCTATCCTTTGACTTGTCAACTGCCACATCAAAACTAACTAGCTCTGATTTTCACGAACCCAGTGTTTTGACTTTTCAAAACCTGTATCCAAAAGAGAACCTCTCTTCAATGAAACGAACATACATTTTTCCCTCCTATGACCAAGTTGCCTCTGCTCCAAACGAGTTAAATTTGACTCCGTAGCGGACGAGGGACGTCTGATTTCACCAGTCACTGTAGAACCTTCCAAAATATAAAGACTGTCAGTTCTTTTACCTTTTAACAAAACAAGAGCTCTACGAGATACTTTAATCCGCTCGACTTGATGTTGATTTTGTATCCTTTCAAGTCTAAAATACTCAAGGAGATGAGATTCTTTTGTAAATCAGGTACATACCTGACATTTAAGATTGTCCTAATCGTCCCATCGTGTATCCTAATTTTAATAGTACCAATACCAATTACCTTACTGGATGAATCGTTTCTCATACGCACAACTCGACCTTCAACCGAACTATATGTGGAGAACCATTCTCTATTGGGACACATGTGGAAAGAACATCCATAATCTTGGATCCATTCAGACGTAAGCTTGGAGTTATCGCTCATTGACACTAACAAGAAATCATCACCACTTTCATCAGTTAAATTAGCACCAACTACATCTTCCTTGTTACTTTCAGCAGCTCTTTTATTTCGCAGTTTATAACAATCTGCTTTGACATGACCTAACTATTTACAATAGCGACACCTTTTGTCCCACTTCTTTGATGCTACCAAAATGGAAGCTTGCTTATCTGTCTTGTTATCCAAACCAAACTCATTTTAGAGTTTGTCTCTACTTGAAAAATGACCTTTCACATATTCAAATGAGAGTTTGTCTCTGCCATAAATCAGGGTCTCCTTGAAAGGCTTGTATGAAAGGGGTAAAGAGCACAATAATAGCATAGCTTGATCTTCATCGTCAATCTGAACCTTAATGTTCTTTAAATCATTTAAAAGAGTAATGAATTAACTGATGTGATCTCTAAACAACTCATATTCGTTCATGCGAAACGTAAATAGACGTTGTTTCAACACTAAAAGGTTAGCTAGAGACTTAGTCGCATAAAGAATTTCTAATCTTTTCCACAAGGCGGATGAGGCTTCTCCATCAATACCTTCTACAATACCGTATTCACAAGGCACAACTGGATAGCAGACAAAGCCTTTTCATCAAGATCTTCCCATTCTGCTTTATTTAGATTCTCAGGCTTTTTCTCAGTAACAACCTTTTTCAAGCTAGATTGAACTAGAATTGGCATCATTCGAACTTGCCACAGATTGAAATTTGTCTCACCATCGAACTTCTCGATTTCAAACATTGTTGCTACCATCTCTAAACGGACTGATCTATGAAAATTGAACTAGCTCTGATTCTATTTACTAGGGATCAACCAGATTAAGCAACTAACAAGTAAAAATAGCGAAAGAAATTAAGAAATCGAACACACAAATTTAACATAGAAAAACTCCTCCAAAGAGGATAAAAAACCACGAGTCAAGATAATTTTACTACAATGGAAAAAGAACGAAGAGTACAAAAGATGGAGATAAAAACTAAACCCCGAAAACTTGAAAACAAAGAACCTTCAAAATGTAAACACAAAATTCTCTAAATGTGTTATGAGTTCTAATCTCTAATGAGTGTATTTTCTAAGGTTGTAAAAGAGCCTATTTATAGGAGAAATTCATAGGTCAAATAATAATAAAATAATTTAGACTAATCAGAGTTTGATTAAAACAAATAAACAGAGTTTAACTAGAAGATTATTTCTCAAAATTGACTAAAATAGGAGTCATACTTAACACTTACAAAGCCAATTCCATACTTTAAAGGCCATAAAACAATTCATCCTAAATTTTGAAAATAAAAACTTTTCTTGTTGAATCCCTTTGAACATCCATTGAAGGTCTACAAAATCGTTTGTCCTTCCATGTACCATGTTAGCTTCAACTACAAAGCATGTCACTTGCTATAGGTATCAACATATTGAAAATGATCAAGAATAAAAAGGCATATCAGTATTTCCTGATCATCACTTGCCATTCAAATCTCATTGAAGTTGGCCTCAAATTACTATGGATTGCAATACAGTTTCTCACAGAAGAAACAACAATTGCTAATTAGCACCGCCAAAAGAATATATAAACTAATAAAATGATGAAAAATCAAAAGTGTCATAGTTTTCTTTGAGAAGTTGGAATAAGAAAGGTATTATAAACCCAATGATTAGCTATTCAATATCCTATTTATCTCTAATATGGAAAGAAAGAGCTAAGCCATCAAATAGAGGCCTCTTTATTACCTGGACTCGATAATTTAGGGTTTAGTACTTATGTCGACACGATCTGATATGGGTCAGATCCGAAGAAAACTAGCGGACACGGTAGTTGGTGAGAACTAAGATGAAAAGAGAAGAAAATTGATTCGTAGAGATGAGAGAGAAGGAGAGAGGGAGATGGTAACAGAGGGATGGTGGGGGAGAGGGATAGAATCGGAGTAGGGAGAGGGATGGTGGGGAAGAGGGAAAGGGATAGGAGAGAAGTGGTAGGGGGAAGGAGACGAGAGGGGAGGGGAGGGGGAGAGAAGGATGGAAAATGGTAGTCCCGTTAAGTTTGTAACAGAAAATGGCAGCTAAAAATGGCAGGTGTTAAGTCTGTAACGAAAAATAGTTAGCGGTTACTAATTTGTTATTTTTTAAAAGTTTAATGAGTGAATTGAAAGTCGAGTTACTGTTTTGTCATTGAAATCAAACTTGAGTGACTATTGGTATAATTTACCCTTTTATAAAATCTGAAAGAATATCGTTTGGATTGAAGATATCTAAATATTACCTCATAAGACATATTATCAACACCAGTGCATATTCTCAAGAATACTAGGCACCTTAGGTATGAGATACAAAAAAGAACAATCAATTACCATTACATCCTAACATACATGCCATGTTTGTTGAAAGCCAAAGCTAAACATTGATATAGCAATAATTTTCTCAATATTGAAACTAGAGAAAAGAACATCTTATAATATATATGAGCAACCATTGATATCTAACTAAAACTTTATAAATAAATAATACTTTAGTCTTACCTCAAGTCGTAAGCCACTATGCCTACGTATAAGTCCTAAGGCATTGCAAACTCGTTATAGAAAAGGCAGGTAGTTAAGTAGCAGCTAGTAGGACAATATACTTCAACAAAAGATATTAGCATATGGGACAACATACTTCAGATACCAGTATATTTCTCCTTTGAGCACTAATTTAAGATAATACTATTGATGAGACTCTAGAATTATAACCAACTTGTGTCTCAACCCTTGCTCCCAACCTTAGAGGAACCTGAGCAGGCCTGGGATTACCACCTTTCATTGAAAGGTCCATGTCTCGAGCAGCTGGGGAAGAACTAAAATGTATCGAATGGTAATTCCCTTGCTTCTAGGGCTTAAATAGATTGGCAATAGCTCGCATTATTTTTCCGTTCTTTTAACCATTTTTGGATTAGGGGACCTTATGGATGAATACGATAGATGCATGCCAGGAACGGATTGGCTCCTAGAAAAGGAGGCAACGTTTCCAATGAAGTTTAAATTCTCATTGGCTAAGTTTTTGGCACCCCAAACTCGGCCTGAACGAACCGACCCAAATCTGAAACGTCACATTAGCCATTTATGTGACTCTCCTTACCGATCATCCAAACACACCATAAAATCAACTATCACACCATCAAAGCATGCTTGATCAAGTGTTTCTAGTCATACAAGCCTAAATCGTGCTTCAATTAATACAAATTAGCAATTTAAGGATAGAGGTAAACTCGTCATTTTGCACATCATTGGCGAAAAACACATAAATCATAAAATTAATCCAACAAGTTTTTTGGGCATTTTATTTTAAACCATTTGTGAAAATTTCATCTTAAAATGACATTTAAAACTCACTTAATTTCAAAACTAAATTTAAGGATTAAAACATAAATTTTACAAAATATCAATATAAACCATTTAAAGAAATTGAAGTTAACATATTGAAATTCAGTGTATAAATCTATGTCATGTAAAATTTTAAAGCCTTTCACGATGTTTAAGGCCTCCAATTTTATTTTGTAAAAGTCAAGACTTATTTGCAACAATTTCAAAATATGCCCAGTGTTGAAACCATTTTTAATTTTTTTTTAAAAACAGGGGTCGACTTTAAAAATGAAAATGGAGTAACCACCAATCTTTTTTCGAGGTGTGATCGGGTTACCTTGAGATTAATCATTTTAATAAAACATTTTGATTGATTAAAATAATAATTTTGGTCTACAAAATTCGAGAAAACGGGCTCGGGAGTCGATTACGCACGAGGAAGGATTAGCACCCTCGTAACACCCAAAAACTAGTATCTAATTGATTAATTAATGTCCTAATGTCAAAAATTTGAAAAGATTTTAAAACACGACCATTTTGATTTTTAAAACTTATATCCTTTAATTTTAAATGGACATTCAATTATTTGGATTTTAAAAGAAAAATCGAAACTCAGTAAGTTAGAGCACGATCTTTCGAATTTTCCAAACACCGAATATCCTTTGCTTTTTAGAAATCCTTGCCTCGAGATGACAAAACGTCGCATCCAGTGAGTTAGGACACAACATATTTAATTCCCAAGAATAGGTTTTTTATTTAAAAATTCATATGTAGGACACAACATCTTTAATTCCCGAGAATAGGTTTTTTATTTAAAAATTCATATGTTTTAATTTCAAAAAGGGTACTCAATCATTTGGACTTAATGAGAAAAATCGAAACCCAGTAAGTTAGGGCACGATTTTCTCAAAACTCCCAAATATCGAATATTGCCTCATTTTTAAATTTAAAAAAAAATCATGGATTTTGAAATATGAAGGTATATTTGGCCACATTAATAAATAAAGATTAATGATTTTTTTAAAAATAACAAATAAAAAACAAAATGTACCAAGCTTTCAAATAATAATGGACAATGTTAAAACAAATAATGTGAAAGAAAAAGATTTTGAAATCGACAATAAAAAGCAATTTAAAAATAAATTCATGTATAAAATTTTAAAGTAGGTAATATATGTAAAAGTTTAAAATAAATCCAAAAAAAAAGATAAATAAATAATATATGAAATAGTAATATATAAATGAATTTTAAAATAAATATTATATAAAAGTAAGTTTAAATAAGTAATATATAAAACAATATATATCAATCTAAATAAATAATATACAAAATGACTTAAAGAAAATGATATGTGACAAATCCTAAAAAATACTATAAGTTTAAAATAAACAATAAACGAAAACTTAAAATAGATAATATAAAACAGTTTAAAATGATATAAAATAAAACCACTTTAAAATAATCGTTACATAAAACATTAAGAAAATGAATGATATATAAGATAATTTAAAGTAATAATATAAAAAACTTAATCAAAATAAAACTATTTAAAATAAGTAATATCAAAAATAATAGAATAAAACATCTTGAAATAAATACCACATAAGAATTTGGAATAAATAAATAAAATACAAATTTGCAAAAGTGTGAAAATAAAATAAATCTCTATACAAAAATAATAAATAAATGAATAAAATAAAATGAATAATTAATAATTAAACAATTAAATGGATAAATAAAAAAGGTTAAAAAAAACGAAGATGAATGAAGAATAAAATAAGAATAAACCATAGAAAATAAGAACGCAAGAGAGAGAAATATTTAAGTGAATGCTCTCAAGAATTTTTATTGCTTCCCCAAAACTCAAGTTTTTTTACAATGAAGGGAAGGAGATGCCTCTATTTATAGTTGAGCCTCCCCAAATCCAACGGTACAGATCAATTACATCAACGACTAAGATTAAAAGGTATATACAAATTAAATCTCTAAGATTACAAAATCATATCTTCTAAGATTGCATATTATATCTAAGATTTGCATATCATATCTAAGATTGCATAAAATATCTTCTAAGATTGCATACCATATCTTCTAGGATTGCATATCATATCTAAGATTGCATATCCTTGAAGATTGTATTCCCATATAAGTCAAGCTTGTAGATGGACCTTCAATCTTTTCAAGTAATGGGCCATTTCAATCGGGCCAAATGATATATTTTGGACTGGACTTAGACTTTATTTTATTATTTTAGGTTTTTTTTTGTATTGGGCCCGTGCTAAATTGGCCTATTACAGCTGCCCCTCTTTACTCATTGTCGTGTAACGAGAATTGAGCAAAGACTATAAAAGGACCAATTTTGCCCGATCTTGCCGAGCCTTAACTTCTTGATCCTCATATTCTTCAAGTAGTCTCTAACCCAATTGCAACTTCAAGGAGATTGAATCTATAGCTTTAATCTTATTCTACTGCAACTTCAGGGAGATAAGACCTACTCTTGTAAATTTAATCCATCCTACTGTAACTTCAGGAAAGTGAGACTAGTATCTTTGATCTTGCTTCACTGCAATATTCAGGAAGATAAGATCTGCTATTTTTATTCTGCTCCGCTACAAACTCAGGGAGGCAAGCTAATATCTTTGATCTGCTTCCTACAACTTCATGAAGATAAGATCTGATGTCTTCAGTCTGCTCCGCTGCAACTTCAAGAAAACAATATCAGCTATCTTTGGTCTCCTCTACTGCAAACTCAGTGATGCCAAACTAGTATCTTCGATTTGCTTCGCTGCAATATCAGGAAGACAAGATCTGCTATCTTCAATCTGCTCCATTGCAAACTCAGGGATGCCAGGCTGATTTTTTCGATCCGCTTCACTGCAAACTCAGGAAGACAAGATCTGCTATCTCCGATGCATTCCATCGCAAACTCGTGGATGCAGATTAGTATCTTTGATCGCTTCGCATGAAAACTCAGAAGACAAGATCTGCTATCTTGATGCCGCTCCACCGCAAACTCGTGGATGCGGACTAGTATCTTCGATTCGCTTCACTGCAATGTCAGGAAGACAAGATCTGTTATCTTCAATCTGCTCCACTACAAACTTAGGGACGCCAGGTTGATTTTTTCGATCCGCTTCACTGCAAATTTAGGAAGACAAGATCTGCTATCTTCAGTCTGCTCCACTGCAAACTCAAGGATGCCAGACTGGTATCTTCGATCCGCTTCACTGCAAACTCAGGAAGACAAGATCTGCTATCTTTAGTCTGCTCCACTGCAAACTCAAGGATTCTAGACTAATATCTTCGATCTACTTCACTGCAATCTCAGGAAGACAAGATCTGCTATCTTCAATCTGCTCCACTGTAAACTCAGGGATGCCAGGTTGATGTATTCGATCCGCTTTACTGCAAACTCAAGAAGACAAGATTTGCTATCTTCAGTCTGCTCCACTGACAACTCAGGGATGCCATACTGGTATCTTCGATCCACTTTGCTGTAAACTCAGGAAGACAAGATCTGCTATCTTCAGTCTGCTCCACTGCAAACTCAGGGATGCCAGACTAGTATCTTCGATCCGCTTCACTGCAATATCAGAAGACAAGATTTGCTATCTTCAATTTGCTCCACTGCAAACTCAGGGATGCCAGACTGATGTTTTCGATCCGCTTCACTACAAACTCAGGAAGACAAGATCTACTATCTTGACCGCTCCATCGCAAACTCGTGGATGCCGGATCGGTATTTTCGATTCGCTTACGCAAACTCGGAAGACAAGATCTGCTACTTCGATCCCGCTCCACTACAAACTCAGGGATGCCAGACTAGTATCTTCGATCTGCTTCACTGCAATCTTAGAAAGATAAGATCTACATCTTCAAACTGCTCTACTACAAACTCAGGGATGCCAGGCTGATGTTTTTGATCCGCTTCACTGCAAACTCAGGAAGACAAGATCTACTATCTTCAGTCTTCTCCACTACAAACTCAGGGATGCCGGACTGGTATTTTCGATTCGCTTCGCTGCAAACTCAGGAAGACAAGATCTGCTACTTTCGGTCTGCTCCACTACAAACTCAGGGATGCTAGACTAGTATCTTCTATTCGCTTCACTGCAATCTCAGGAAGACAAGATCTACATCTTCAATCTGCTCTACTACAAACTCAGGGATGCCAGGCTGATGTTTTCGATCCGCTTCACTGCAAACTCAGGAAGACAAGATCTGCTATCTTGACCGCTTCCATCAAACTCGTGGATGCCGATGGTATCTTTGATCCGCTTTGTTGCAAACTTAGGAAGACAAGATCTATGAATTCACTGATGTTGCGACACCGTCTACTGGGGGACCTATCTTATAAAATCGATTTTATGTGTTTACGCTTATGCAAAATGGTTAGGATGCTATGATCTGAATGAATCAACTGCTCCTAACCGAATGTCATATGTACGAATGCAAAATGTCATGAGGACGATCCTTTTTAATAATTAGGATGTTACCACTTGTTGCTTACCATTGCTCTATCATTAACGTAGTACACTGTCTTCCTACTCGACTGACATTTGACGAAAAACTCAAAAATATTTTTGCTCAACTGATTTGCCCCACTACCTTCAAGGTCCTTTCCATTGTACCTCAGAGACATAAGGCTTGTACCATTTTCAAACCATCTCACTGCGTTATAGGATTTGAAACTTTTTCGATTCGTTCCCACTACAATTCAAGGGTATAGGACTTGTATCTTTTTCAATTCATCCCACTACAACTTTGGGGTATAGGATCTGTAACTTGTTCCATCACTCCCTAGTGACCCGACCAGATGTGTATGCATGATACTCGTATGGATGCAGAATGTCATTTTTGCTTTTTAAGAATGATTCCTTCTACACTTGGGTTGTCATTGCTTATTTTCTGCCGGATTTGTATCACCGACGCAATATCTAATCTTTTGATCAACCAATGTCCTTGACAGAAAATATGAAGATATAAACTCATTTTAGGCTTAAATATTTCCAACCCTTAAGCTTGGTGAGTTCTAAACAATAGTCCTGTTTCAGATTTCTCATATTATTTAGAAGCTTCCAAAGTAATATGCGAGACTTCTTTTATGAAAGCATTGTTAGTCCATTAATCGTTATTTCAATATAAAATGCTTGATAAAGATCACAACAATGGACGAGAAAGAAATTAATCAGGAGCATAGCTCAAAACAAATACATTAATCAAAGATAAATAAGGCAATAAAAGAAAATTGATTGGGTGTATCGTGAAAAAATAAAGTAATCAAAGATAGCCAAGGCCATAAAAGAAAATTGATTGGGGTGTATCTTGAAAAGAATAAAGTAATCAAAGATAGCAAATTCAAAATGGGTAAGATAGAAGCTAGGTGCCCTAGATATCGTAGCCTAAGCTTCTCTGTACAAACTTCTTGAGGACCATTTTGAGCTCAATACATGTTTAGAGGATCTGGAGTACTTTGTCAATGCCCCAAGACATAGCATACTTCCTCGTTGTTAATTCAGGCATAGCAAGACTACCACATGCCCTATCTTTGATCAAAATTTGAGCTACCCTCTTCGGGTTTTCGGCTCAAAAATCCTTTGGTCTCAAAGCACCCTTTGCAGGTTTTCACCTTGGCCTCTCTTTTTTTTTTTTTGAATTTGATCTCAAGGCGCCCTTTGTGGGTTTTCACCTTGGCCTTTCCCCTTGCAAGTAAAATACTTCTTAACTGAACCTGAATTTACCGAATTGGGCAAGCTTCGCCATCCATCTTGGTCAATATCAATGCTCCTCTAGAACATGCCTTTTTTTACTACATAAGGTCCTTCCCAGTTTGGCATCTACTTTCCTTTAAAATCCTTTTGTATAAAAAAGATATTTTTAACATCCGATTCCCCTCGTGGAATTCTCTAGGATGAACCTCTTTGTCGTAAGCTTGCATTATCTGACCGTGATGGATAACTTTTAACCTTTTCTTCGATTAGGTTCAATTGGAAAAAACGCTTCCATTCTATAAACCAATGGGTAAGATGTTGCCCCAGAAAAGGTCCTGGCCAACGTTCGATAATCATAGAGGATAAATGGTAACTTCTTTATGCCAAACTTTACAAGTCTCGGTCATCTTTCCTACAATCTTTGTTTTGTTTTTTGTTGTTGTTGGTTTTTTTTTTCTTGGCTACCTTTGTTTCTTTATGATATGGCGTCTGATCTTTGAACAGACTACAAACTTTTGACATTGTCCTTTTTAGCAATCTTTGTCGGCACCTGATCTTTTTTTTTTTTTGAGAATTTGATGACTATCGACTCTGTAACATTGGCATATGAAGTTACTTCCACCCTCTTAGTGAAGTAAATGACGACCACGACGATGAATTGATGTCGACTAGAAGCTTTTGACGAGATCGGCCCCATAATATCCATTCCCCACATATAAAAAATCTGTGAAGAAATTAATGAGGCATATGATTCTTGTTTTCTTAAATACGACATAACTGATGCCATCCCCTTCTATGTAGATTAGCAGTATACAAACCTCATGATTAGCTTGGCTCTTGTAAAACCATTAGCATGTGTCCTTTTGATATCCTTATGGACCTCTTTTAAGATTTCAACGTACCCGCGTCTCAGTAGCCCAGGCATTTCCTGATATGATCGTGCAAAAACATCTTTGAATTCTTGAAAATAACTCAATGATGTCTCACCTTATTTCTGTGGTGAGCTAGGCTACAATCTTTACCTCTTTTCTAGGCTCATAATATCCACTGACCCTTTGTAGAGTAGGGTCTGTTTTTCATCTTGTTCTACCATTCTTAACGAATCAGAAGATAGGTTACAATCTCTGTCATCTTCAAAGTCCTGAGATCCCACTAGACACATATCTTACTCGAAAGGAGACTTTGAGTTAGTAGCAGCGTTGCTCACATTGTTGATATCTGGAGACCTATTGTAGGTTCGAAGGAAAATTCCAAAGAATAAATGATTCAAAGAATGATTATTTGTATGATATGATCATGAATGAATAATAAAAGAATATTGGAAAGAAAGTCCAAAAATAAAAGAATCTATACATGGAAAGAATAAAAGAATATTTGTTCAAAAAGATGCATTTTATTGAAATAAAGATTTTGGACACGAGCCTATTTCACAAAAGGATTCTTATTGCCTCTAGGCTTAAGGCAACAAGTGTATTTTGAATATTACTCTAAATTAGCTCTAAAAATATAAGGATCTCTTCCACAGTCCTATTGTTCAAAATACTCCCAAGTATGTAAAGGCAGATGCTTGGAAAAATCCAGTTCTTTCTTCAGATACATCGTTAATATTCAGATTTCCCAATATCAGGTTGTAACACCCTTAACCCGTATCCGCCTCCAGATTAGGGTTAGGAGGCATTACTGAACATAACATAACTTAGTACATGCATTCAATCCCTTTCATACTTCATAAACTAATCATAACAATATACTTAATCTATGCAAAATTTCAAACTTTATTATTATTTTTCTATCAATTGCATAATAAAATTTAAAAGTAAATATATAACAAGACGTAACATATATTACCTTCATACATGCACATTTTAAGAATCAAACATATACCATTTCATTCCTAGAATATTTAAAACATTATTAATAGTTCAAATATATTCAAATACGTTACCAATTCATACTCAATTCACTAAACCTCTTTAATCATTTTCGAACATCAAGACATATCATAGTATCTATTTCACTTGCACGAAACCAACCAAACCATTTTATACCATGAGTCACATTTAACATTTGCATAAAAATAACATTTTAATGTACACCATATTTGCATTTGTATATTAGTATACTTAAACACACATTTTATCCTATTAACTAATCATTGATTCATTCATAACATTATCAATATCATATGCATATCATAATGAACCAAATATTATAACCAAACCATACTATTTCACTTGCCCTTTAGATACGTACCTAAACATTCATGAAACATATTCATAACTTACCAAAACAACCAAACATATATAGTCAACCATTCGGTATAATATAAGTACCTACATCGTCATTACAAATTGAATTAAATTATCCTATACACATTCGAACATATAAGTATCCTTTTATCATACTTTCAAATGAATTATAAATAACTTTAGTTTCCAACTCCCGTATACATACTACATTATATATATAAATATCACATAGCCAAAATCATTAAACTTAACATTATTTATTCTTCTAAATACATCAAACATGTTTCATTTACCTTATTGTCGAATCACATAGCTTAACTCAACTATCATTAACAAAGCATATTACACAAATTACACATAAACTCACCTTAACCGAGATTATACACACAAACATAAACATAGCAACCATGTTTTGCATATAATAAGTCAAGACCAATTTGCTAAAATCGAACATATCGAGCACTTAACCAATTATTTACTTAGCATTTCACCTATAAATCATAATCGAATTCACTTAATACCAATCACTTAACAACACTTTAACAAAGCATATCAAACAAAATTTACATATATTTACTTATAATTAACCTATAGCCGAATCACTAAGACCATAACCAAACATGTCACACATACCATATATATATATTTATAACACATAAACATGATTAATTAAACTTGAATATTATTTCTAGACATTTTCGCATGGGTTTAATAATTACAAATTCAAAACCAACCAAACTAATACTAGACTATACATGCCATAGATTCAAAATTCAAACTTAGTAAATACCAAAACAGTCGATAGTCTGATAGGCTCCTCCGACAATCCCCAAGCTCAATCCATCTTCCAAAATCTATAAAACAAATAGTAAACATACACACAATAAGCTTTCGCAGCTTAATAAGCCATAAGCAAACAATAATCACGTGAACATTAACACTGAATCAATTAGCCAAGTCAATCCAACACTGAATCAATTAGCCAAGTCAATCCAAACCTTAATTAAATATACATATAACACACCCACAAGTTTATATGTTATCAAATATACGTTAACATTTAATATCATATAGCTAAATGCACAAATACTCATAAACATATATAATTATCACTTTTAAATATCACAACTATATCAATAAGTCAATATAAATGTTCTCAAATAGAAGGTTATCATTTAAATTTCTCATACACATACCATATGGCTAATTGTACCAATACACATGAACTTATATAAATCTCACTATTAAATTGACATATACCACATTTGACTAAATACACAATCACATATGCTTAGACATAGTTCACATTTATACCTTTAGCATTTATACACTCAATAAAACAACCGACTTACCTTATTTTCACAACTTGGTATAAGTACATACTTGAGCCTTTTAATTCAATTTTCACATTTGGTCTTCACTTAACATTGCCCGTTGAACTGTTCAGAATTAAAAAGGATACGCGGATAGTAGGAAGCTCGTACAATGCCAACGTCTCCAGACGTGGTCTTATATGTAATCACATATCGATGCCACTGTCCTAGATAGGGTCTTACACGAATCAAATACGATGCCAATGTCCTAGACATGGTCTTACACATAAACACAAGTCGATGCCAACGCCCTAGACGTGGTCTTACACGATAAGACATATCGAATGTCTTATGTCATGACATATGTATCCTAACTATTCCTAGGGTTCGTACGGGGCTTTCGAATATCGGATCTCGATAAAATCAAACTCAGAACATAGTCAATTCTCGATTTCACATTCGGCTAAGGCATAATTTTAATCAAATAATTAAAGTTATCACATAGCAATATATATTCATAATTATAACAACATATAAATGCTTATTGACTTACCTCGGATATCAACGGACGGAATAAATGATTATTTGTTTATTTTTTATTTTCCCCCGATCCAAATCGTTTTCTTTGGTTCTTGATCTAAACATATTCAAATTAAACTTATTTAAACATAATTCCATTCAATTTAATCCAAAAACACATAAATAGGCAAATTACCATTTTACCCCTAACATTTTATACTTTTTACAATTTAGTCCTTATTGCATAAAACACAAAATACACAAAATTTCACATTACCCATGCTTGGCCGAATATTCACATGCTTCATACAAGTCCATATATCTCATTTATTTCACATTTTAGTCCCTCAAAATATTATTTTCACAATTTAATCCAAATTACTCAAATTCATAAAAAATTCAAAGACAAAACATGTTAATCTAACACATATATTTTATATTTCATCATGAAAAAAAAAAACAAGCTATCATTAATGGCTTAACTCAAAATATTCATCAAAATCAAAAATTCAAGCATGGGTTTTGTAGTACTCAAAACAACGATCTCAAAAATGTAAAAATTATCAAAAACCGAAATCGAAACATACCTCAATTTGCTTGAACAAGGGCCGAATACCCTAAGCTTGTTCTTTTCTTTTTCCTTTTCTTTACATTCGGTTATAATAAATAAAAAGATGGACATAACTTTTTTTAAGTTATGTTTGTCTTATTATATCATTATATTATTATTATTATTATTATTTAATATAAAAAACTATATAATATAACATTAGTGCCGTCCATTCAACTATTAAAATGGGCTAATTACAGCTTAAAACCTCCATATTAAAAAGATAACAACAATTAGGTACTTTCACAAATAACCATCAAATTTTTATTTTACGCGATTAAGCCCTTTTATTTAATTGGACACTCAAACAACGAAATTAAAACACTAAAATTTAACACAAACAAATTCACACATAATAAACACTGAAAATAATTTCAAAATATTTTTTCAGACTCGAATTTGTGGTCCTGAAACTACTATTCCAATTAGTGTCAAAATCGAGCTGTTACACAGGTCTTGCACTAAAGCCCTGAAATCGATGCATTCTTGGATCTCATAGATCTCATAATAATTACCCCTTTATCTAGATGGTTGGGTGACAGATTTTTTTCCCAGAGGGATCATCGAATTTGACAATACCCATTTTTACAAGTATTTTAATCATCTTTTTGAAGGCGGTGCAGTTCTCGATCGAGTGTCCTGTGATTCCCGCAAGGTATTCGAATCGGGCGTTCGTGTCGTATCATTTAGGGTATGGAGGTCGTATAGTTTTTAGGTAGAAAGGGGATACTACATGTGCATCAAACAAAATTTGGAACAGCTCCCTATACGTGATTGGGATGGGCGCGAATTGGGATTTTTCTAAGTTCGGTCTTGGATTGGGTTCTTGCCTTGAGGAGACTTGATGGCCAGTAGTTGACTGGCCTATGGTATTCAGTTTTGAATAACCCTTGCTATACATTCTTGTGTTATTCGCCTCATTTTCTTTTTTCTTCGGGGCCCTTAAAGTATTAACTTGGGAGCTCCAGTCTCGCTTTTTCCTTTTGTAACAATCTTCACATTGTTTCGGGATCTTCACTCTAGCCTTCCTTGTTTCTTCTATACTAGCCAGATCAATGACAATGAGATTGGTTGGATTGCCCCCCAGATTGGAACCTAAGCCTATCGAGTAGTTTATTGGTTCCGACATACCAGCCTGATGTTGTTGGGGTCTGATAGTAACGGATACCCCTTTCAGATATGCGTCTGGTTGAGTTTGGATGCTTATTGGAATAAAACCTGGGGGATAGACGAGGTCTTCATTATCATCCCCATTGTTGACTACTGGGCCTTTCCTCTCTTCAATCCCTTCGGCTAGCAACTGACTTAACTGGCCAATCACATTCTTTTAGAATTCTAACATTTGATCCCTCATATCTTGTTGAATTTTGGTCAATTGATCTTGCATCTGTATTTGCCTTTTCTCTAATCTCTCCAACCTTTGTTCCATGTTTTGCAGGTTAACTGTGTAACATCCTAAAATCGGGGCTATTTGTGATTAAATGTTTTTCTTTGTGTTTGAATTGTTATGGTATTATTTATGGAGTGATAAGATTTAATTAAGGATCTTAGGTTGGCTCGGTTTGGTAGAAAATTGTATTTGGGAACTTTAAAGGTAAGGATCTCTAGCAAGTAGGGGTTACAAGAATAAATAGAGGATTTATTGACACAAAATAAGTCTTGGAAAAGTGGCAAAAGGAGGGCTACTTGGGAGTTGCATGTGACGCCACAAGGGATAAGGAGAGCCTTGGTTGAGTCACGAGATTCTCTCTTTTGCTCTTGGAATGGGCGGCATAGGAAGGAGAGATTTTCTCTCCTTAAAACTCTTTTTTAGATAATAAGATAATACAAGATAATCAAGGATATTATTTGATTAAATGGATTATTTGACTATTATTTGGGATTATTTCAAATTATTTGAATGGTTTCAAAATAAGTGGCTTGGAGTGATTCAAGGAAGTTGAGGGAATTTGAATTCCTTGCTCAAGGAAGTGTGGACGACAAGGCTACTAGGGGGATGCCAAATCCTTTTTAAGGCACATATCTATCACCTTATTTCACTTTTCTTCATTTTTACACATAGCCGAATTCCCCAGTGAGCAGCTTTTCTATTTTCGTTTTTTTATTTTTTTTACAACCTTGTTCAACGTCCCAAAACTCCACTCTTTTGTTCCTCTTTTCCCGAAATCCCACCTCCCATCTCACTTCTTTCTTTCCTCTTCTCAAAACTCTTAGCCGAAACTTCTGTTCTTCCTATTAAATTCACCATTGGCCGAATACATCCAGTGTAAGTGTCGAATTCTTTCTTTGGCAACTGATTTGGTGAAGGTAAGTGTGCCAAAACTCCATGGTTTCCCTTCTCTATTTTTACTGATTTCTATTAAAAGGGGAAGTGCCGATTTCGGCAATGGTTAACAAGGTTTCTGAACGCTTTGTGGTAATCGATCTCTTCTAGGAACCCCAAGTGCGTGAAGCAGTCAACCCAAGCTCCTAATCTCTAGCATTCGGCTTTGGTAAGTGGTGGTAAGGGCCTATTGTTAATGGATTATTCTTTAAGTGATTAAAAGTCGAAGGCTATTAACACCGCGTTTGGTGATTATTTGGTAAAAGCAGATCGTGTGTCGAAGCCGTGGTTAGTAGCCAAAAGGGGAAAGGTAAGGAGTCGGGATCACAAATGACCCTTTGGATTATTTGGGTTGGCGAATAGGCCATAATACTAACCCATGTATTTGGCGAATATAGGGACAAGTAGATCTAGGTGGCCGACTTCTCTTTTCGGATTTAAACTTCTCGTTGGTGACGGTGTGTACATACACGTTATGACTTATTAACTGTGCTAAGCGTTGTGAATGCTAACTCGATTTATGTAGCATTGGATTTAATACCGTATTGGTATAAGTGACGATTGAGTAAGTACACATTAATATGTGTTGCTATTTAATGCTTTTGGGAAGCATGGCATGAATTTAATTGTAACTTAAATATCATTGGCATGAGATTTATTATACAATGATTTGTTATGGGTTGATGAGTGGAGGCGGTTACATTGTGTCGACGGACACCGGTGTTTTAGTAACACACTGTGACTACGGTCACCGAGGTTTGGTACCTCCGAGGTTTGGCACCTCATAGCGTCTCGTCGGTGGCTTAGTACCACGATGGGTTGGCCCCACGATGATAATCTGGGATTGGCGCGGTGATTTGGTATCACGCGATGGGTTGGCCCCATCAACCGATTTGTGTCTTCGGACACCGAGGTTTGGCACCTCCAATGATTTGGTATCACATCGTGACTATCGTCACCGTGGTTTGGCACCACCGATGGTTTGGTACCACAAAGGGGTAGACAGAGGCGTTTGGTTGGCTAGGTTGGGTACACGACTTAATGCATGTTGATTTGTCATAAATTGTGTATGATGTGGCTTAAACCGGGGAAGGGTTACATACTGAGTCTTGGTGACTCACCTTCTCCTTTATTATTTTTAGGTGACACGTAGTTCATGGATTTGGGCCGGAGGGACTTGAGGTGGCCATGCAGTGGGATTTTAAATTTAATAGACTTTGAATTTCGGTTTATTCATTCTTTTTGATTGTTGGTTTAAAATTTTAATTGGGTTGTAATAAGGCCTCCAATAACTCCTTTTTATTATTTTGTTATTGATACCTGCTTTGAATATTAGTTAAACTACTTAATTATGGTAATAATAAGTTCACACGATTTTCTAAAGTAATTCGGAAATGTTTTCTTTGTACCATCGGGTACGTCTTAAAATATGTATAATAACTTGATTTAAAAAGAAAAATATTTTTCAAAATAAATCTAAGTATGAGTTTTATACACCCCAACTATTATAACAAGACACTATCTTTTGTCTAGAAGTTAGTTCGGTTTTAAAAGGTTTCAAAATGTTTTCTCCGTAGCAAACCAAATTCGGTCATAGCGTTTGGGCCGGGTTTGGGTTGTTACAAAATTGGTATCAGAGCTAGGTTCAAAGTTTCGGCTATGGGGACCCAAGGCCCAAAAATGTTTTAGTAGGCCTCTTTGAGTTATTTTGGGTTTTTGAGCGACATGGCACCGAGTCTCGGCACCTATCCGCCTGTGTAAGTACTACGAACCTCTTTGTGAATTATTTTACGTAGAAGGGTAGGAAGCGTGGAGCGTAGAATAGACTTATAGGAATTCAAACCTTAGGATTAGATTACTCAAACACACAAACAGAACATAAGACTTAATGAACTCAACCAACCTATGGCCAAGCCACTGAGCTAGGGTGTGGTAACCCCCACGCATGTCTAGGATTGGATCCCGGAAGAGCTGGTATTTAAGCGGTCAAGGTGACTCACCTCCTCTTCGCAGTATCCTACGGTGTGTAGCCGGTTCACCCTAACTCGGAGGGCTCGGTGGTGTGGTAACCCTCATGCGCATGTCTAGAAAGGTTCGGTGGGAGCTTGGTATTTAAGCGATCACGTGACTCACCTCCTCTCCACTCGAATTGTAATGGCCTAAATTCAAGGTTATCGGAACAATGGTTTCGTAACCATAAATCCGATTTAAAGAGAAATTTATTTTAATATTTTTGCATGAATATTTATATAATAGGAAAATCGTATTAAAATATCGATAGAAAATTTTACCGATTTAGTGGTTAGTTAGAAAAGGAATTATTGAAGGAATTAGGTAAAAACAAGGTATCGAGACCTTGATCTCATAAAATTGAGTAGGAAATATTTTTATAAATATTTATAAAATGTTATTAATGTGGTAGTAAAATTTAGTTAGAAAATTTTAACGTTTGAGTATGTAATTAAATGAAAAGACTAAATTGTAACAAATACAAAATTATGAAAAATGATTAAATAGTTTAAAGGATAAAAGAAAGAGGGCTTAAAGGAAAATAGACCCAAGGTCTGATTGGGCTGGACGGAAAGGGTATGAAATCAGCAAGAAAATAAGGAGAAATAAGGGTAAAATGGGAAAATAACAAAATTTGCTAAATAAAACTAGGACTAAATAAGGATATCTAGAAATCTCTTCATTTTCTTCACTCTCATCAGCTAAAAACGCCATAGGAGGGGTATCTAAGCTGGTATATCATAATTTTTGCACCAAGTAAGTGAATCCTTGCCTATTTCTTGTAATTTTGTGTTTTTAAAGACTTTTACAACTAGGTCCTACTATTAAATTCATTAGTCTTTGATTTCATGGATGAAATTGAAAGCCACCATGGTTGGTTTATGTAAGTTTATGATGAAATAGCATGAAATTTAAGCCTTAATTCATTTAAGAGATGATTTTATTAGGTAATTTCAATAGAAATTGATTTTTGGGACCTAATTATGAAAGTGTTTGGAATTAAAGTCTATTACTGAAATTATGATTTCCAAAGGTTATAAAGTAGTTTAAAGTGATAGAATAAAGTGTTAATTGAGAAAAATAAGCTCAATTGATAGGTTAATTGAGTAGGGACGAAATTATCATTCATTGAAAGTTTAGGGAAAATGGTAATAACCAGCTTGCACTAAAACAGTTTTGACAGCAGCAGTAGTCTAACTTTGAAAAATCACCATAAATGGTAGAAGTTGAATTAGAAGATGAACAAAATATGAAATTAAAGCTTATTGAGTCTAGTTTCTTATGGAAGAAACTTTGTAAGCAATAAATTGTAAATCATGAGATATAATAGGTTTTGTGAGACAAGGTCAGAATGAATTCTGGTTCCCCTGTTCTGACTTTGAAAAATCATAAAAAATTGAATAAAAATAATTATGGGGAGTGGTTTATATTATTAGAATCCTTAGTGAGTCTATTTTTTTATGGTACAAACGAAAACATTATTTTAATTCTGTACAGTGAGATATCTGAGATTTTGTGAAGAGATAGCAGAACTGTCAAACAATGAAACAGGGAAACTTTAATGAATAAACTGTACTAATTGGCTAAGACAAAATTATGAAAATTTTATGGTGTGAAGATATGTGAGTCTAGTTTCAAGGAAAATTAACGGTTCTTCATTTGGAGTTCTTTAGCTCGAAAAATAAATAATTTAGTGACTATGACTCAAGTAGACAGCTTTGAATGAACTATAAATAGTAATAGAATTATAATGAATGGT
Organism: Gossypium rotundifolium; assembly: GCA_025506655.1. Taxonomy (NCBI): domain Eukaryota; kingdom Viridiplantae; phylum Streptophyta; class Magnoliopsida; order Malvales; family Malvaceae; genus Gossypium; species Gossypium rotundifolium. Next base: position 129,617,658 of record CP106732.1, on the reverse strand, counting down.
ACATGTGAACATGAAATGTATTGAATTGATGATTGAATTTATTCATTTAGATCCGGAAAACTCAAATACAAAGCTAGATCGAGGAAAGGAAAAAGTCCCGGATTAGTAGATTTTATATACGAACTAGTATCGAGGTAAGTTCATGTAACTTGAATTATCTTCTTAAATGTTTGAAATGTATGTTATTAATATGGATATAATTTGAATGTTCATTGTATGAAAATTGATGAAATATTGATATATTTGATAAAAGGGAAGAAATCGGTTGAATAAAAGGAAAATTCGATGGGTCTCGAAAAGGAATTGACGGTAAAAGGATCTAGCAGGACGGGTGATCCTATCTTGATATAGCCCTCCAGAAGAATATGTGTAAAATGGATTTAGCCGGATGGGTAATCCAATTAGGGTCTCAATTTGCTTTGGTGGTAATTGGATCCAAGCTCATTAGAGTAATTGTCGTTGCGATTTAGCTTTGGTGGTAATCCCGACAATACTCTATGAGTTTATATTCTGAGATTTAGCTTTGGTGGTAATCCTCTGTAAGGATGAGGTTCAAGTGAGTGTGCTCTCGAAATGGAAATGTCGCACATGAATATGAATTGACGGACCGGTTTGTACACTAAAGTGTACCTTTGAAAATCCATCGAAATTCGAGTAATTCAACGGGATAAATATGGAAAATAACAAGGAAATGGAAATCATGATATTGATGAGCTCATCAATCATAGTATTTGTATTATTGATATATGGAAATTATTGAACCGACTTGAATGTTGAGTTTGTGAATGTTAGGGTAATAATGCATTGAATGGGTATATGAGTGTTTATTGCTTGTATTGAAAATATTGGGTAAGTATAATTCTTATTGCATGGGCTTACTAAGCACAAAGTGCTTACCTATTTCCTTTTCCCTGTTTTGTAGTGTTAAGAGCTCGGAGATCGGATCGGTGGGAGACTCATCACACTATCAACCCCAATATTTCGGTATTTAAAGAAACTTTAGTTTGGAAATGAATGGCATGTATAAGCTAATAAAATAAATGTTAATATGAAATGAATGTAAGGTCCACCATTGGTATGGCTAGCAAACCTTGGTTTGGTATGTGTTGATGTTATCTTATAAATATGCATGAATTTATTTTGAAAATATGTTGAATTGGAATAGTCTCGGTTTAGAACTTGCAGGAAATGCTAGATATTTATAAATGGGTTATATTGAGTAAAAAAAAAATCGTAAACTCCGGTAATGCCTCGTACCCTATTCCGACAATGAATACGGGTAGGGGGTGTTACACGAATCCTGCCTGGTGCGTAGCTTTGGTTCACCCTGACCAAGAGGGCTCGGTCATAGGCTAAACATAACGACTAAAACCCGAAAGGGAACTAACCATGTTTTTGAAAAAGAAGAAAACAACGAAACTCTAGTTTTTTTCAAAACTTTTAAAATCACTCTTTCAAAATTTGAGAACAACCATTTTCACAACTTTTTCCAAAAAAATTTGATTTGTGAAAATTACAAAAAATGCCCTTAGGGGTAAAATTACTAAAATGCCCTTGACTCATAAAATATTAATTCAATGGTTTTGCCCAAAAATTTTATTATTTTCAGGAATATCCAAAAACTCTACTTTTCAAATCACCAATAAAAACTTTGGTTTTGGAAAATTACGGAAATGCCCTCAACTTATAAAATTACCAAAACGACCCTGAGTTCAAAATTTTTGCAACATCATCGTCTTAAGAAAGGAAAACCCTCAAAAGGGACCCTCAGAGTTTTACAATTATTAAAACATCCTTGTTTTAAAAAAAATTATTACAAAATTACCCCTGATTGACAAAATTACCAAAATACCCCTGGTTCCCAAAATGATGCCATATCTTTAAATTTTACAAATTTTCAGCAATACCCTCCAGTTTTGGGAATTTCAAAGCGACCTGCTTTGTTAAAGTTCTGAAATCCCTCAGATTTTAATACAAAAAATACCAGAGGAAAATGACGAAAATACCCACAGGATAGAAGCAGGACATAAATGTCAGAAGAGTGAATAAGTATGGAAAGTATTAGGGAATGAATGTGCCCTTTTGTGTGAACTAGGGTAGTAGACTTAAAACATTGTTTGATCGAAAGAATCCTTATTAAACTTTTCATAAAATTCTTGGCGGATAATCAAGCGGAACAAATTACTAATCCATAAAATTTTTCTTAACTGATTAAAAGCGCGTTAGATAGAATGAGTTCTAGAGGGCGTGGCGACGTGGGCGTGGTAGGGAAGAATGACCGTATCTGAACCCGTTAGGTCGGGACGAGGTTCGAAAATGAGATACCACCGCCACCACCCCCGACTTTTGGAGCCGAGGAGCAAGATCGACGGGAGGTGAGGCGATCGCAAGTCGTATTCTGAGTCTTGGAGTTGGTGGTGGGGCTAGTGGAAATTTAGGGGCTCGAAATTTGTTCCCGCGAATTCGGTCTAACTGAGTGAAGTGTTCCGGTGTGTCGAGTGGCACCAGTGTAGCGAAATCTTGGCTAAAATCTGAGAAAGGATCATGGACGATCTTGACTGCGATGGGGAGAAACCGAAAGGAGCCGTGTCGCCGAAGGATGAAGCATATCGATGGTGGCTCACGGTCCGAGATGGGCGCCATGCAGGAGGATCTTACATGGGAATACTTTAGAGTTGCTTTTTAGAAAAGTATGTGGGTACCGGCCTACACCGACGCTACAGAGAAAGGCTTTTAAGGGGTTGGTACAAGGAACTAAGTGCGTGTTTGAGTATGAGGCAAAATTCTTAAGGTTGAGTAGATATGCGAGAGGCATCGTGGCTCTGAACATGAGCGCCGTGTCCGCTTTGAGGACGGGTGAGAGATGATTTGAGGTTCTTGATTGCTCATAGCAGGTTCGTGAGTTTTCGTCTCTAGTGGAAAAGGCTAAGGTAGCCGAGGGTATCAAGGCATCGTGAGGCAAAACTATGATAGGCTCAAGCGTAAGAGAGGTTTTGGGCCAATGGGTCGGTGGTAATGATCGAGAAAAAGGCTAGGCGAGTGGGCCAAGTCAAGCACAAGGCCCATGATCGCTAATCGAAACCGATCAAAGTGTAATCATTGTGGAAAAGCTCATTGGGAGGTTGTTGGGTGGTGAGCGAGGTTGCTTTGAATGTGGGTCTTTGGAACACCGCGTGAGGATTATCCCCAAGCGAGCTCGAAATCGATCGATGAGGCGTAACTGTACTCAGGATAGAAGTGTGGGACCACAGAGAGGTCGTGGTAATGGTAGAGGGGGAAATGGTGCTAATCGTGGTCGCGGAACTCGAAGCGGAGGCACGAACATCTGAGGCAAGGCTGACTGGCTTAGTCTATCTGCGAGGCGTCGCAAGGAGGTGACATGCCGGATGTCATAACCGATGCGTTTCGATTTTCGGTCTCCTTATGTTGCATTAATTGATGTGGGTTCAACGATTCATACGTGGCAGTAGTGTGGTAGAGACTTTGAACCTAGACTCGAGGCTGCTGCTAGGGAGATGATCGTAATTAGCCCTTTAGGCCATTCGTAGTTGGAAACAAGCTTTATAGGGATGTACCCTAGAACTCTAAGGGTCGTGTTTACAAATGATCGATGGAGCTGCCGTTTGGGGAGTTCAATTTGATCCTCGGGATGGACTGGTTGGTTAAGTACCAAGCGAGGTTGGATTGCGTCGCTAAGCGCATGGTTCTTAAGATGGCCAAAGGGGATGAAGTGGTTATGATCGGTAATCGAAGAAATTACCTGTCAAATGTGGTGTCGGCCTTGAAGGCTGAAAAGATGGTTAGGAAAGGGTGTGAGGCATTTATAGTTCGAATTTGTGCCTTGGAGGCTAAGGAGTCAGCGGTTGAAAAGGTCTGAACAGTAGGAGAATACACTGATGTATTCCCAGAGGAACTTTCGGGTTTGCCTCGGATCGGAAGTCGAATTGATATAGATTTGCTACCGAATAGCACCTGTATCTATAGCACCATATCGAATGGCACCAAAAGAATTGGTGGAGCTGAAGGCTCAAATTCAGGAGCTCTTGGATAGAGGGTTTATTCTACCTAGTATATCTCCGTAGGGAGCACCTGTGTTGTTTGTCAAGAAGAAGGACGGTTCTATGTGGATGTGCATCGACTACCGTCAGTTAAACAAGTTAACGATAAAAAATAAGTACCCGTTGCCTCGGATCGATGACTTGTTTGACCAACTAAAGGGTGCGTCGGTATTCTCAAAGATAGACCTTAGGTCGGGTTACCATCAACTTAAGGTGAAGGAGGCCGATGTTCACAAGACGGTATTCTGAACTCGGTATGGGCATTACGAGTTCTTAGTGATGCCATTCGGGTTGACCAATGCACCGACGGCATTCATGGACTTAATGAATAGGGTATTTCAATAGTACTTGGACCAATTTATCGTGGTGTTCATAGACGACATATTGGTTTACTCAAAGACGGAGGAGGAGCATGACAAGCATTTGCGAATAGTTACGCAAATCTTGAGGAGAAGCAGTTATATGCCAAATTGATAAGTGCGAATTTTGGCTAAGGGAGGTGGCTTTCTTAGGTCACGTGGTGTCGTGGAAGGATTAGAGTGGATCCCATAAGATTGAAGCGGTGTTGGATTGGAAGCGCCTAAGTCGATTGGCGTAGATTGAAGCTTTTGGGTCTAGCCGGATACTATCGAAGGTTTGTGAAGGGATTTCGTTAATTCTTTGCACTGTTAACTAAGCTATTAAGGAAGGAGTACCATTTGTTTGGTCGGAAAGAAGCAAGAAAGTTTTGATAAGTTGAGGAAGATTACATTGAAGCTCGATTTTGGTACTGACTGAGGCGGGGAAGTTGTTCTGATTCTTGTGATCGTCCCATCTGGGGTTGGGATGTGTATTGATGCGAGGAAGGAAAGGTAGTAGCCTATGTGTCCCGTCGACTAAGACCGCATGAGGTTAACTACCCAACTCACGACTTGGAGTTAGCGTGATAGTCTTCGCCTTGAAAATATGGAGGCATTACTTGTATGGGAGAAGTCGGTGGTTTACACGGATCACAAAAGTTTAAGGTATCTCTTATCTCAGAAGGACTTGAACTTGAGGCAACGACGGTGGATTGAACTATTAAAAGACTACGACTGTTCAATTGAGTACCATCCGGGCAAAGCTAACGTGGTGGCTGATGCGTTAAGTCGGAAGGTCGTGGCGGACTTACGGGCGATGTTTGCTCATTTGAGTCTATACGATGATGGAAGTTTTTTGGCGGAGCTGCAAGTTAAGCCAACTTGGATCGAGGAGATTAAGGATAAGCAGTTGGTAGACGAGAGATTGAATGCAAAGAAATTGCAAGTCCAAAATGGTGGTTTGGAAGAGTATAGTTTGACTGATCATGGTGTGTTATGTTTTCAAGGACGGCCCTGTATGTCGAAGGATGTGGAATCGAGACAAAGAATTCTCCAAGATGCACATAGCAGCCCATACGCTATGCATCCGGAGGTAGCAAAATGTACGGAGACTTGCGAAGACGATTACGGTGGCACAGGTTGAAGCGAAGTGGCGAGTTCGTGGGAAGGTGTCGGCGTGTCGGCGAGTTAAAGCGAACATCGATTACCCTCGGGACTACTTCAACCAAGAAAGATCCCTCGGTGGAAATGGGGCGGATCACTATGGATTTCGTCGTGATCTACCCTCGCCAAACAAGAAAGATGCGGTTTGGGTAATTGTGGGGTGCTCGACTAAGTCACTCACTTCGTACTGGTGAGAATGGATTACTCACTCCAGAAGCTAGCAAAGTCGTATGTGGCCGAGATAGTGAGGTTGCATGGGGTGCCAATATCGATTATCTCAGATAGGGATCCAAGGTTCACGTCGAGGTTTTGGAAAGTGTTGCATCAAGCTTTGGGTGCGCGATTGGATTTGAAAGACTTTTCATCCACAAATCGGACGGCAATCGAAAGGGTCATCTGATCTTAGAGGATATCTTTGAGGGTTGTGTCTTGGAATTTCGAGGTAGTTGGGAGGAATTTTACCATTAGCCGAGTTCGCCTACAACAATAGTTACCAAGCGAGTATCCAGATGGCACCATCTGAAACCAGTATGGATGTAAATGCCGAACTCCAATGTGTTGGGATGAGTTGGGTGAGCGACAAGTGTTGGGTCCGAATTGGTATGACCGAGGATAAAGTGAAGGTGATTGAGCTCGTCTTAAGGAAGCGTCGGATAGAGCGAAGTCTTATCTTGATCTGAAGCGCAAAGAAATGGAGTATGATGTAGGAGACAAGGTTTTCTGAAGGTATCACCTTGGAAAAGGTGTTGAGATTTGGCGAAAAGGAAAGCTAAGCCCAAGGTTCATTGGCCCATATCGATGTTGAAGCGAGTAGGACCGGTAGCTTATCGACTTGAACTGTCGACGGAGTTAAGTCGATTCATGACGTCTTCCACGTGTCGATGCTTAAGCGATGTCGGTCGATCCATCACACATGGTGCTGTGGCGAAATTGAGGTCAACTCGGACTTATCTTTTGAGGAAGAACCGGTTCATATTTTGGATCGAGATGTGAAGGTTCTGCAGGAAGTCGATGCCCTTAGTGAAAGTGCTATGGCTGAACCATGGTGCGAGAGGAAGCTACGTGGGAACCCGATGATGTGATCTGGCGATAATACCCCCACCTCTTCTAACCAGGTAATTTCGAGGACGAAATTCTTTTAAGGGGGTAGAACTGTAACATCCTAAAACCGAGGCTATTTGTGATTAAATGTTTTTCTTTGTGTTTGAATTGTTATATTATTTATGGAGTGATAAGATTTAATTAAGGATCTTAGGTTGGCTCGGTTTAGTAGAAAATTGTATTTGGGAACTTTAAAGGTAAGGATCTCTAGCAAGTAGGGGTTACAAGAATAAATAGAGGATTTATTGACACAAAATAAGTCTTGGAAAAGTGGCAAAAGGAGGGCTACTTGGGAGTTGCATGTGACGCCACAAGGGATAAGGGAGAGCCTTGGTTCGAGTCACAGAATTCTCTCTTTTGCTCTTGGAATGGACGCCATAGGAAGGGAGAGATTTTCTCTCCTTAAAACTCTTTTTTAGATAATAAGATAATACAAGATAATCAAGGATATTATTTGATTAAATGGATTATTTGACTATTATTTGGGATTATTTCAAATTATTTGAATGGTTTCAAAATAAGTGGCTTGGAGTGATTCAAGGAAGTTGAGGGAATTTGAATTCCTTGCTCAAGGAAGTGTGGACGGCAAGGCTACTAGGGGGATGCCAAATCCTTTTATGGCACATATCTATCACCTTATTTCACTTTTCTTCATTTTTACACATAGCAGAATTCCCAGGTGGCGACTTTTCTATTTTCGTTTTTTTACAACCTTGTTCAACGTCCCAAAACTCCACTCTTTTGTTCCTCTTTTCCCGGAATCCCACCTCCCATCTCACTTCTTTCTTTCCTCTTCTCAAAACTCTTAGCCGAAACTTCTATTCTTCCTATCAAATTCACCATTGGCCGAATACACCCAGTGTAAGTGCCGAATTCTTTCTTTGGCAACTGATTTGGTGAAGGTAAGTGTGCCGAAACTCCATGGTTTCCTTCTCTTTTTTCTTGATTTCTATTAAAAGGGAAGTGCCAATTTGGCAATGGTTAACAAGGTTTCAACGCTTTGTGGTGTCGATCTCTTCTAGGAACCCCAAGTGCGTGAAGCAGTCAACCCAAGCTCCTAATCTCTAGCATTCGGCTTTGGTAAGTGGTGGTAAGGGCCTATTGTTAATGGATTATTCTTTTAAGTGATTAAAAGCCGAAGGCTATTAACCTTGTCGTTTGGTGATTATTTGGTAAAAGCAGATCGTGTGTCGAGTCTTGAGTGGTTAGTAGCCAAAAGGGGAAAGGTAAGGAGTCGGGATCACAAATGACCCTTTGGATTATTTGGGTTGGCGAATAGGCCATAATACTAGCCCATGTATTTGGCGAATATAGGGACAAGTAGATCTAGGTGGCCGACTTCTCTTTTCGAGATTTAAACTTCGTTGGTGACAGTGTGTACATACACGTTATGGCTTATTAACTGTGCTAAGCGTTGTGAATGCTAACTCTGATTTATGTAGCATTGGATTTAATACCATATTGGTATAAGTGACGATTCAGGTAAGTACCTATTAATATGTGTTGCTATTTAATGCTTTTGGGAAGCATGGCATGAATTTAATTGTAACTTAAATATCATTGGCGTGAGATTTGTTATACAATGATTTGTTATGGGTTGATGAGTGGAGGCGGTTACATTGTGTCGACGGACACCGGTGTTTTAGTAACACACTGTGACTACGGTCACGGAGGTTTGGTACCTCAGGTTTGGCACCTCATAGCGTCTCGTCCCGGTGGCTTAGTACCACGATGGGTTGGCCCCACGATGATATCTGGGATTAACGCCGGTGATTTGGTATCCGCGATGGGTTGGCCCCATCAACCGATTTGTGTCTTCGGACACGGAGGTTTGGCACCTCCAGTGATTTGGTATCACATCCGTGACTATCGTCACCGGTGGTTTGGCACCACCGGTGGTTTGGTACCACAAAGGGGTAAACAGGCGTTTGGTTGGCTAGGTTGGGTACGACTTAATGCATGTTGATTTGTCATAAATTGTGTATGATGTGGCTTAAACCGGGGGAAGGGTTACATACTGAGTCTTGGTGACTCACCTTCTCCTTTATTATTTTTTAGGTGACACGTAGTTCGCGGATTTGGAGCCGGAGGGACTTGAGGTGGCCATGCAGTGGGATTTTAAATTTAATAGACTTTGAATTTTGGTTTATTCATTCTTTTTGATTGTTGGTTTAAAATTTTAATTGGGTTGTAATAAGGCCTCCAATAACTCCTTTTTATTATTTTGTTATTGATACCTGCTTTGAATATTAGTTAAACTACTTAATTATGGTAATAATAAGTTCACACGATTTTCTAAAGTAATTCGGAAATGTTTTCTTTGTACCATCGAGTACGTCTTAAAATATGTATAATAACTTAATTTAAAAAGAAAATATTTTCAAAATAAATCTAAGTATGAGTTTTATACACCCCAACTATTATAACAAGACACTATCTTTTGTCTAGAAGTTAGTTCGGTTTTAAAAGGTTTCAAAATGTTTTCTCCGTAGCAAACCAAATTCGGTCATAGCGTTTGGGCCGGGTTTGGGTTGTTACAAACTGAAATAATTTTACCTAATTATGGTCCTTTTATAAAAGTCTAATGCAAATGATGCAATGCAATGCAGATGCATGGAATGAATGCAAAAGAAAGAGAGGCGTTGATTCTGAATTCAATTCCATTAGAACAACTTTTCTAGAAAGCAAATTTCTTTACATAAAACAGATTACATATGCGGCCTTGCCCTCATATTCCAAGCAAAAACATCAACCCCCTTCTTCGAAAAGGTCAAATCTTGCAAACTTCTAATAGATGCCTCCACTAGCTCCTTTTTGCTTGGGTCACGACTCATTACTTACTTATCCTCGCAATGCTTGTTAGCCTCTTCAAGAAAGCCGAGACGTGGTGATTCTCGAATAGTGTAACACCTCAAACTCAACCCATGCGGTATGACCAGATCTGGCATGTCACACAAAGAAAACGAGTAAAGAACTTGTGATCCTTATTAAAGATGTTGTTATTTGTTTATAGTTTAAGAAAACAAGTTTGTTTATAAATATTTGATAAAATACTACTAATTTCGAGAGGTTGATTGATAAATCGAAAATCGAACTAGTGAACCTTAAAAACCGTGATTTTTGAAAATGACGTTGAGAATTCGAAAGAGAATTTCTAAGTTAAATTATTTTTAAAAGTTTGTTAGGAAATCCATTTGTTAATCTATTTTGGAAAACCTTTATTTATGATCTCAGAAAAATCCCTGTTTAAAATAATTTAAGAAAAGTAATAAGTACGTCAAAACATAAAGCAAATTTAAAACATATCCCAGAGGCCTTATTACAACTTTAAAACCCAAAATAATAAAAGTAATGAAATAAGTGGAAAAGAAATTTACTAAAGTTCGAAATTACTATTCCTAAAAGTATGGCCTCCACTGAGTCATCCATGGCCCCAAGTCCTCATTACTGAGCATTACCTGAAAGGATTAAGGAAAAGGAGTGAGTTGCAAGAACTCAGTGTATAATCCCCTTATTGTCATCCACTGGGCCTGAACCCATATAACATCATCTTGGACCGAAGCCTATTTATATAACAGTATAAATATGCAATGTATGCAACCCAACCCAACCCATCCATCCATCGCACCCCCGACCAGCCAATCACACCTGTGGGGATCAAGTCAACCCACCCCACCGCTCACACCAATTTGCAGCCAAGCTGCTAAAATATAATATTTTCGTGGTCAAGCCACCGGAATCATAATTAAGCATATTAATGAACAAATTGTGGCAATGCCACTAGGCTACACTGCTCTCCATACAATTTTTCCCATCCCATGCAATATGTAAAAATGCAACATTCATAGTTAAACATCCACATACATATATAATCATCAATAATCTAATGAATTAATTTTGGTGAATCATCCCATTAAAGCAATTTAATAATTCGGCCCACTAAGGCATTTTAGCAAATCGGCCCATTAGGAGCATTTTGGTAATTCAGCCCATAGGGGCATTTTCGTAAATCGGCCCTTAATGGTATTTTGGTAAATCAACACTTTAAAGGCATTTAAACAATTCGGCCCGTTAAGGCATTTTGATAAAAACGACCCATTGAGGGTATATTCATAATTCGGCCCATAAAGGCATTTTTGTAATTTTACAAATTAATACCAACTTTGACAAATCTTAGTATTAACGATTTTTAAGCAAATCACTCAATTCATACCATATTACCATTATTAAGTTCTTAAGCAACATCGATTAATTTTTCTAACATGATGATAAATCACTGATTTGTAAGATTTCGGTGTGAGATTACACACCTGATTACGGTAAGGATTAAACCTTTTTGATCGTCGGCACCTAAATCACCATTATACTCATTAACCAACAAACGTGATTTTATTAATCTAAATCTAAATCAGATGATCTAATGAAATGCTTACCCTCAATATCATGAACGACCACGATTTGTCTATTCTCACCGGACGATGGTCCACAACCCGGTGGAAAATCCCGAACTACCGATACCGCCCTTCGTTTGAACTTAGGAGTAGGAATTGCAAATCCACTCTTTTTGTGTTCCCCAATCGCTTTTCCTTTCAAATTGTTACCAATTGCCTCCATTGAAAAAGTCTCACTTAGAAAAATACTATGATGAGTGAACGTATTTATCTAAGGAGAGGTTTCGGCTTACCACTATTTTTGAAGGATTAACAAGTAGAGAATATCGAGTGATTTCATCCTTAAAATAATCGATTAGTTGAAACTTCGATCCGATTTGTATCATAGTCGAGTAGAGATATAATGAAAAATCCAAGAAGAAACTCCTTACCTTAATGATGATGAACCCGATTTCCACCGATTGACTTATGGCTACGGATGAGACAAGGATATAAGATTCGGCTTTCCACTATAATACTACAACAAGAAGATGATCAAGATATGAGGGATTAGGAGAGAATGGTATTTCGTTTTAGAATAAAGTGAAACATCCGAATGTTAATAGACACACATTCGGCTAGGGAAAAAGAAAATGAAAAAGAGTAGAATGGAATCACTTACCGATTCAGCTAATGGAGAGAAAAGGACAAGGAAGGTTCGGCCTTCAAATATTATTGACAAATGAAAAAGAGAGAAAATAAAAGAAATGGTGAGAAAAGAGAAAGAAAAATGGAGAAGAAGTGTTAGGGAGTTCAGCTATCACCAAAGAGAAGATGATCAAAAAAGGTGAGTGTTTTGGCAACAAAGGAAGAATGAACAAAGATGGATTGAGGGTTACGGCACAAAAAGGGAACAAGATGAACAATGGCTAGAGTGTTTCGGCCAAAACAAGAGAAAATGAGGTGAACATATGGCTTTAGAAATTCAGCAAGTAAAGGGAAAGAATTGGGAAAAAGAGAATACCAAAATGCTAAATGAAAACAAGCCTTACAAGCACCAAAATTTGCCAAATGACTATTGCAAAAATTCGGCTACCAAGACCCCCTCCCAAAATCGTGGATCATCTTTACCAAAAAGATGAGTGTTGACCAAAATTCTTTCTTAGGCAACTCCTAATATTTGGCCAACATGTTCCCTCCCTTGCCTTTTTCTTTTATTTCTTTCCTTCCTTTTCCTTGTTTTCCTCCTTACCTTATTTTCTTAGTCTTCTTTCCATCAATAAAAAGTCTCCCTTACCATATTTAGAACCATGGCCGACACTTGGAAAGAAAGTACAAAATAAATCCAAAATTTGCAATAGGTGGGATTCGAACCCCTTCCCTTCATGCTCTCCACTTGACGCCACACCACTCCACCATGTGCTTCACTTGTGCTAGCAAAATACACACTTATTTCCTTAAGTCTTGATGCCACTTACCTTCTCTCCTAAAGTGCTTGAACACAAAAATTTTCCTATAGCCTAACTTGAACCTGGAACTTCCTAGAAACCCCGTAACTTTCAAAAATCACCTTCTTAATAAGTCCCACTTGAAATAATGCCATTCTCTTGTTCTAAAAATAATTTTAAACATTCCTACGCCTAAGGCCCATTAAGCCCAATTCTAGTAGGCCCAATTTCAGGATGTTACAAATAGTCTTTGTCAGCTTGAATCCTTAGGCAATAAAGTCTTGTATTCCTTCACGGACTATCAGTCTTCCCTAGTTGTGTTTACTTGGACCATATTCGGACGACCGTATTATAATCCACTTTATCAAGGAATCCATTTTCTCATGACAAACTCTTCTATTTAGCAATCGAATTTGAATCAACACCTCTTTTCTATGATGTGAATGCAATGCAATCAAAACAAAAGAGAACACGTTAGTAGAAGAGAAATAAATAACAAAATAGGGCACCTATATGGGTGACCACTAGGGTTTTGCATAGTTCTACCTAGGGTAAGCCCTTAGGTTTTCTACATGTGGTTTAGCTCTAAAGTTGAGGTACTCGAACCAGCAGATTTCTTGATCTTCACCCATTATAGGCTCATACAGACCGAGTTTAGTTTAGGGGAATACATTTCCCTATGGCTGCACGGAGATGAAAATCTCACGAAGACATAGATACGGATGTATCCTGAATGCGATTCACTATCCTGCACGGAGGTGAAAACCTCACGAAGGAGTAGCTTCTCACTCCTACTTAAAAGGGTGTAACTACAAGGGTCATGCAATGCAATGCAGAAATACTTTACAAGATTAGAACAACATGCAATAAAAAAGATCATAATTTTTCAAATTGGATTTTCAAATTTAGACAAAAGGACAGGAAATAATCAATTTTACAGCTTGACTCTATTATTATGTCCCCAGCGGAGTCGCCAAGCTGTCGAAACCATTTTTAATTTTTTTTAAAAAATGGGGGTCGACTTTAAAAACGAAAATGGAGTCGCCACCAATCTTTTTTCGAGGTGTGGTCGGGTCACCTTGAGATTAATCATTTTAATAAAGCATTTTGATTTATTAAATAATGATTTTGGTTTACAAAATTCGAGAAAACGAGCTCGGGAGTCGGTTACGCACGAGGAAGGATTAGCACCCTCGTAACGTCTAAAAATTGGTACCTAATTGATTAATTAATGTCCTAATGTCAAAAATTTGAAAAGATTTTAAAACATGATCCTTTTGATTTTTAAAACTTATGTCCTTTAATTTTAAATGGACATTCAATTATTTGGATTTTAAAAGAAAAATCGAAACTCAGTAAGTTAGAGCACGATCTTTCGAATTTCCAAACACCAAATATCCTTTGCTTTTTAGAAATCCTTATCTCGAGATGACAAAACGTCGCATCCAATGAGTTAGGACACAACATCTTAAATTCCCGAGAATATGTTTTTTATTTAAAAATTCATATGTTTTAATTTCAAAAAGGGTACTCAATCATTTGGACTTAATGAGAAAAATCGAAACCCAATAAGTTAGGGCACGATTTTCTCAAAACTCCCAAATATCGAATATTGCCTTATTTTTAAATTTAAAAAAATCATGGATTTTGAAATATGAAGGTATATTTGGCCACATTAATAAATAAAGATTAATGAATTTTTTTAAAAATATAACAAATCTAAAAAACAAATAAAAAACAAAATGTACCAAGCTTTCAAATAATAATGGACATTGTTAAAACAAATAATGTGAAAGAAAAGGATTTTGAAATTGACAATAAAAGCAATTTAAAATAAATTCATGTATAAAAATTTTAAAGTAGGTAATATATGTAAAAGTTTGAAATAAATCCAAAAAAAGATAAAATAAATAATATATGAAATAGTAATATATAAATGAATTTTAAAATAAATATTATAGAAGAAGTAAGTTTAAATAAGTAATATATAAAACAATATATATATATATATATATATATATATATATATATCAATCTAAATAAATAATATACAAAATGACTTAAAGAAAATGATATGTGTGAATCCTAAAAGATACGTATAAGTTTAAAATAAACAATATATGAAAACTTAAAATAGATAATATAAAAGCAGTTTAAAATGATATAAAATAAAACCACTTTAAAATAATCGTTATATAAAACAATAAGAAAAATGAATGATATTAAGATAATTTAAAGTAATGATATAAAAAACTTAATCAAAATAAAACTATTTAAAATAAGTAATATCAAAAATAATAAAATAAAACATCTTGAAATAAATACCACAAAAAATTTGGAATAAATAAATAAAATACAAATTTGCAAAATTGTGAAAATAAAATAAATCTCTATACAGAAATAATAAATAAATGAATAAAATAAAAAGAATAATTAATAATTAAACAATTAAATGGATAAATAAAAAAGGTTGAAAAAAACGAAGATGAATGAAGAATAAAATAAGAACAAACCATAGAAAATAAGAACGCAAGAGGGAGAGAAATTTGAGTGAATGCTCTCAAGAATTCTTATTGCTTCCCCAAAACTCAAGTTTTTTTACAATGATGGGAGAGGCCTCTATTTATAGTTGAGCCTCCCCAAATCCAACGGTACAGACCAATTACATCAACGGCTAAGATTAAAAGATATCTACAAATTAAATCTCTAAGATTGCATACCATATCGTATAAGATTGCATACCATATCTTATAAGATTGCATATCATATATAAGATTTGCATATCATATCTAAGATTGCATATCATATCTTCTAAGATTGCATACCATATCTTCTAGGATTGCATATCATATCTTCTAGGATTGCATATCATATCTAAGATTTGCATATCATATCTAAGATTGCATATCCTTGAAGATTGTGTTCCCATATACGTCAAGCTTATAGATGGACCTTCAATCTTTTCAAGTAATGGGCCATTTTGATCGGGCCAAATGATATATTTTGGATTGGACTTGGACTTTGTTTTATTATTTTGGGTTTATTTTTTTTATTGGGTCCGGGCTAAATTGGCCTATTACACCTAGAACACTCTAAAAACCTTGTCGCAATCACGTGATTCTAACATTGTGACATTGAGCCTTTATCGCGACATCGATTGGAAAAATTGTAGAAAAATTTTAGCACCTACATATAACACTTTGACACTCAAATGCACATACCAATTCATGGTTTCATGCCATATTCCTTATTCAAACATATCATATAACATTCTTAAATCATATTAATCATGCTTAAACACACAAGGTCATATATTAACATGTTTTGGCTCCAAATCAATCACCTAAGCTAACATGCTTTTCTAAAGTCTCAAACCAATTTACTCAACATAGAAAATTTGTATAAAAGGCAATTTAAATTGAAATAAAGGTACATACCTTGCCATTTTTCATTTTGCATCTGACCAAACCTTCAACATATCATTTAAGCTATTTTAACGACAAACCAATAATTTACAAGCATGCTATTCAACAATTTAACTAAATATTCATCTAACATACTTCATGCAATAACCCAAGCAATTAAAACATCCACAAAATAGTCCATGGAAAGTCCATTTACAAATCAAAACAAATCCAAATTCTAATCCTCAATATAAATCCACATTGCCATCTCTCATTAGCCAAATCCATCCCACATGTATAACCAAGATGCCTTTGCCTTTGGATCTCAAGTTTGCCTATTTCACTACTCCACACAAGCAATTTCTCTGTCAAAAATAGAAACAAAAAAGTGTGAGCTTAACCAAGCTTAATGAGTATTTAAGATGCTACAATAAATCAGAAACAAAAGAGTTAAAACAAGAATGTTAAATACACTTATCGCATAGCATCATCAAACATCAAATACTATTTCAGTGCTCATAAAGACTAATTCGGTTTAATCTGATTACAAGTTTTATAAATCAGAATACTATTTCAGTGTTTATTAAAGATATTTTATGAGATATAAGAGATTGAGTTGTTTTCGCAATCACGTCCTATAATCTCGATCTCTACCATTTTGAACACCTAAAACTAAAAGTTCTAGAGTGTTCCTACGATCATATCACAATAATAAACATTCAATATACAAATACTTACTTGACTTGGTGCCAAATGCTCGTGGTGCCATACCATAAAGTCTAGAAATCTAAACAGTTTTTAAACAAAAATTGTTTGTTGAACCCAAACCACAGTTGAGTTTTGAAACTGGCTCTAATACCATAAAATGTAACACTCCAAACCCGGTCTATGCGTCAAGACCAGACTTGGTATGCCACATAAATCAAACATTCATCTAATCAAATGTTTTAAAGAAAACAGATCTTCAAAAACTATTTTGGTGATGGAGTTTATCAGAAACCGAGGTTAATTTGAAATCTATGATTTTAGAGTTTAAGAGTTTATAATTTGATCTTGAAGAAATAATTGGTTAAATTTTTAAAGAAGTTTAAAATGAATTCAAAAGATTTTGAAAACAAAATTAGAAAGGAGTTTTCACAAAATTTTTACGAGATTGAGATATTTAAGAAAACCTCTTTTATAAGTAAATTAAAGAAAACATTATTAAAATTAAAATAGTCCCTTTTAGTATCTAAAACATATTAAAATCCATCCATGATTTAAAATCCATAAAAATAACAATAATAGAGGCCTTATTACATAACAACTGAAAATTTGTTAAGTAAAATACTAAAGAGTAATTCAAAGTTCATATAAACCATCATTTGAAGTATGGCCCCATGAAGTCATCTCAGCCCAAGCCTCCATCAATTATCGTTACACGAGAAGGGTAAGAAAAGCGGGTGAGTTACTTAGAACTCGGTGTGTAACCCACTTACCGTGTCCATTGGGCCAAAACCATATAAGCATTTAATTGGGCTTGAGCCCATTTACGAATTTAACAATATAGTAATTAAAAAAATGCATGTGAAATGCAATTCCTAACCAACCCTAAATTTCCATCCGCTACACACCACCGTACCAACCAAACACACTGTGGAATCAAGTCAACCCACCCCAACACACCAATCCGGGCATAAATCCATTTAAAATGTTTGTGGCTGAGCCACCCGAACTAGATTGTGGCAGAGCCACCAGAACTTCTCTTCAATTTTATCCCAACCCATGCAATCATGTATACATATACAAGGCATAACAATATTCATATGATAATTTCAACATAAGGCCCATACTACAAGTTGACCCATTTCTCATTTTGGCCCACATGGTAATTTAGTAATTTGGCCCATCAAGCAATCTAACAATTCGACCCATTAAACAATCTAGCAATTTGGCCCATTAAGCAATCTAGCAATTTGGCCCATTAAGTAATCTAGTAATTTGGCCCATTAATCACATGAGGCCCTTTTTACAATTTCCACACTTGGCCAATTTTATCAAATAATTCTTATGGCCCATTTATCACATGGGGCCCAAAATATCACTTTTTAACATAATAGCCCATTAAGGGCAATTCTATAATTTTCACGATTTAATACTGATTTCATGCACTTAACACTAAAGTATTATTATACCATATTTTTTGATTTCATCAACGTTGTGGTTTTTAGTCTAATGTTTAATTATGGTATGACATCTAGCCCATGAGGTAAGTGTGAAATTACACACCAGATTACGGTGAGGACTACACTTTCCCGATCATCGATACCTAAATACCTATCATACTTGATTAGGACACTAATACTAAATATAAATCTCTGTTAAAGATAAACGATCTAGATCTTTTACCCTCGGATTCTCGAACAACAACTATTTGTGGTTTCTCCCCAATTGATGGTTCATAACCTGTTGAAGAACCACGAACCGTCAATGGCTCAAGAGTACGAACGACTTCAAAATTGATTTTCACTAGAAGAGGGTCCACAACCCGGTGGAAAATCTCGGATTGTCGAAATAGCCCTTCGCTTGAATCTAGAGGGAAGAGCGAATCCACCCCTCTTTCGATCACTATTCACCACTCTTTTCGACCCTATCTTGTTTGCCTCCATTAAGATTATTGTTTTAAGGCGAAATCGGCTTACCACAAAAATATCTTTGCGTTCGCGGAATGAAAATTGGGCGTTAACGTCCCTAGGATAAAATCGATTAATAACCCATCTTTGACGAGATAACGAAATAATATGGAAGTCCTTGATAGAAATCCTTACCTTAACACTTCGATTTGATTTCTAGCAAGTCACGATGATTACGAATACTCCGAGTTTGGCCTTCTCTATAGCACTATTTAGATGAATAAGATTGTTTAAAAGAAAGGAAATAAGGGATGCTATTTTCGGTCAAAAGACCCTCTAAACAATATGCATATTCGGATAAGACAAAGAAAAAAATAAGAAATGAAAAGGGTTCTCACCACTTGATTTAAACGAAAGTTGAAAGAATGATTAACAAGAGAAAAAAATATGTGAGGAGGAGGATTCGGCTAAGAAGAAAATTTTTGATGGAAATGATGCTAGCAACATTCAGCCATGGTCGAAGATTTTGGAAGAGAAAAAAAATGTTAAAAGGTTCTTTAAAAAAAAGAAAGGAAGAAAGAAGAAAAGAATGAGAATAATGAGAGTGTTTGTGAATCGGTTTTCAATATTGGAAGATGAACAAAGAAAGGGTCTTGTGTTTGGTGTATATTCGCCAAATGAAAAAAAACAAAGAAAAAGTCCTTTCAAGGCTATATGATTTCGGCACAAAGAGATTAGAGTTTAGGAAGAAAAGATGATATCAAAGTGGTAAAAATGAAATGGTCAAAGAATCAAATGCTCACCTATTGCTCAATTTCGGCTAGGAAGAGAAATTATGAAGAAAAGAAAATAATGCACTAATTTGCTAAAGCATTTTGGCCAACCAACTCCAACACCTTACAAATATTCGGCCATCCCCTCCTAGCACAAAAACCGTCCACATACATTGACCAAAAGTCAAAGTTTATCCACTCCATAGTTTCCAAAACACCTTCCCTTGTTTCAAGCCTTATGTCCCCATTTAATGCCTTTTCCAAAAGATTCTTTCCCTTAAGTTTACTCTTACCATTTCTCTTAGCCTTCATACCATAAAAAGAAAAATCTAACTTGCTAAGAATGGAGCTTGGCCGACACATGCTAGAAGAGTGCCAAAATAAAAGTCACCAAAATGCATTCCATGGGATTGAACCTCTCCCTCAAGCAACACTCATGGTGCCAACTCTACTTTACTACTAGCTCATCTTATGCTAGCTTTTGACACTAAAATTTACTTAAACCTCAAGGTCACTTGTTCCTCTTCAGTAAAGTACTCCTTACAAAAATTTATTCTAATTCAGAATAATCCCGAGCCTTCTCAAGACTATAAATTAAACACACAAATTGAATCATTCACAAGCTAAGCACCAAAACATGCAACATATCGCTACTCAATTTTAGGATGTTACAATTCTACCCCTTAAAGAAAATTTCGTCCTCAAAATTTACCTGGTTAAAAGAGGTGAGGATATTGTTACCGAATTGTGTCCTCAGGCTCCCACGTAGCTTCCTCCGCTTCGTGATTACGCCATAGAACCTTAACCAATGGCACAGTCTTCTTTCTTAACACCTTAACATCACGGTCTAAGATTTTCACTGGTTCCTCCTCGAAAGACAAATCTGGCCTTAACTCCACTTCTTCTGCTGGTACTATGTGTGATGGATCCGATCTATAACGCCTCAGCATAGAAACATGGAAGACACTATGAATCTGACTCAACTCCGGAGGTAATTCAAGCTGATAGGCCACTAGTCCTACACGCTTCAACACATGGTACAGTCCAATGAACCTAGGGCTCAACTTGCCCTTCCTTCCAAATCTGAAAATCTTCTTCCATGGTGAGACTTTCAGAAAGACCTGATCTCCCACCGCAAACTCAATATCCTTACGCTTTAGATCTGCATATGACTTTTGTCTATCCGAAGCTTACTTTAACCGTGCTCGAATCACCTTTACCTTTTCTTCTATCTCAGATATCAATTCAAGACCCAACAACTGCCGTTCCCCCAATTCAGTCCAATAAGTGGGGGTACGACACCTACGACCGTATAACGCTTCATAGGGTACCATTTGGATACTGGATTGGTAACTATTATTATACGAGAACTCTGCCAACGGTAGGAAATCCTCCCAACTTCCTCTGAAGTCAATTACACAACCCCTTGACATGTCTTCCAAAATCTAAATTACTCTTTTCGACTGACCATCTGACTGAGGATGAAAAGCCGTACTAAAGTTTAACTTTGTTCCCAAAGCCTCATGTAAAGCTTTCCAAAACCGTGATGTAAACCTAGGATCCCATGCGATATAATGAACCTTTGGTACCCTATGCAACCTCATGATCTCGGATACATACTGACAGCCAACTTCGCAATGAGAAATCCGTATGGTGGTAGAAAATGAGTGTCTTCGTCAATCGATCTACTACCACCCAAACAGAATCTTTCTTATTAGGTGTTAAGGGTAACCCACTAACAAAATCCATCGTTATCCCCTCCCATTTCCATAGAGGAATTTTTACCGATTGTAATAAACCCGATGGTAATTGATGTTCTGCCTTCGCTTGTTGACAAGTCAAACACTTCCCCACAAAATTAGTAACCTCTAGCTTCAACCCTGGCCACCAATACTGCTCACGGAGATCTCGATATATCTTACTTCCTCCGGGGTGCATAGCATAAGGGCTACTATGTGCCTCTCGTAGAATCATTTGTCTCAAATTCGAATCCATGGGCATACAAACTCTTCCACGAAAACACAGCACGCCATCCTTGTTCATTCCAAAATCACCTATAATACCACTTTCAACTTGTTGCATTAAAGGACCCAACTTTTCATCTGATAGCTGCTTTTCCTTGATATGCTCTAACCAGAAAGGCTTCACCTGAAGTTCCGCTAGCAGACTACCATCTCCGTACAAGCTGAGATGGGCAAACATTGCTCTTAACTCCAATACTACCTTACGACTCAACGCATCTGCCACCACGTTAGCCTTTCCAGGATGGTACTCGATTGAGAAATCATAATCCTTTAACAGCTTCACCCATCTCCGTTGTCTTAAGTTCAACTCCTTTTGGGTAAGGAGGTACTTAAGACTCTTATGGTCCGTATAAATGATAGTCTTCTCACCATAGAGATAGTGCCTCTAAATCTTTAAAGTAAACACCACCGCAGCCAACTCTAAGTCATGAGTAGGATAATTGACTTTGTGCGGCCTCAACTGGCGAGAAGTATAAAACACCACTTTTCCTCCTTGCATCAGCACACATCCTAAACCTGTGTGTGACGCATTATAGTAAACGATAAACTCTTTTCCAGCCTCAAGTTGAATCAGTACTAGCACTTCCGTCAAAATCTTCTTTAGTTTCTCGAAACTTTCTTATTGTTTATAGGTCCACACATACGGTATTCCCTTTCGCAATAGCTTAGTTAGGGTGTAGCAATCAACGAAAACCCTCAACAAAGCGTCTATAGTAACCACCAAACCAAGAAACTCCGAATCTCATTACCGACTTGATGGTTTCTAATCCAACGACCTCTACCTTAGAGGATCAACTCTTATCCCTTGGTGACACCACATGACCTAAGAAAGTCACTTCCTTCAACCAAAATTAGCATTTCTTGAATTTGGCATAAAGTTGCTTATCTCGCAATATTTACAACGCAATGTACAAATGTGAGTCATGCTCTTCTTCATTCCTCGAATATACCAAGATATCATCTATGAACACCACTACGAACCGGTCTAGATAGAGTTGAAAGACTCGGTTCATCATATCCATAAATGCAGCTGGTGCATTGGTCAAACCAAACAGCATCACCAAAAACTCATAATGTCCATAACGAGTTCGGAATGCTGTCTTATGAATATCTGCCTCTTTAACCTTGAGTTGATGATAGCTCGATCTCAATTCAATCTTGGAGAAAACTGAAGCTCCTCTCAATTGATCAAACAGGTCGTTGATTCTCGGTAATGGATACCTATTCTTGATCGTCAATTTATTCAGCTACCTATAATCAATGCACATACGCATCGACCCATCCTTCTTCTTGACGAATAAAATCGGTGCTCCCCACAGAGACACGCTCGGTCGAATAAATCCCTGATCCAAAAATTCTTGAATTTGATCTTTAAGCTCCGCTAACTACTTCGGTGCCATTCTATAAGGAGCAATAGACACTGGAGCCGTTCTGGGTAAAAGCTCAATGCCAAATTCTACTTCCCAATCTGGAGGTAGACCCGGAAGTTCTCCGGGAAAGACATCTGGAAATTCTTTCCCCGTTCTCACACCTTCCACCTATAATTCCTTGGCATCCAAAGCACTAATGAAGGCTAGGAACGTTCCATACCCTTTCCACACCAACTTCTCTGCCTTTAAAGTAGATACCACATTTGCCAAAAAGTTCCTTCGTTCGCCTATCATTACTACTTCCACATCATCCACAGTCCTTATTGACATCCATTTTTCAGCACAATCCAATTGCGCCCGATTCTTCACCAACCAATCCATGCCCAAAATAAGATCGAACTCGCCGAAAGCAAATTCCATCAAATCCGCTAAAAATATTTCTCTTTGGATTTCTAAGGGCACGTCTCTAAATAATTTATTCATGATTACAGACTGTCCTAAAGGACTAATTACCGTCATCTCTCTATCGGTAATCTCAGATCTAATATTCAAATTTCTAGATATAGCACTAGCAACATACGAGTGGGTAGACCCGATATCTATCAAAGCAGTAACAGGTACATCTAAGATGAAGAACGTACCAGTTATCACATCAGGTGCATAGCCATCTTCATAACGCCTGACCGCATAAACCAACCCCGACTGTCTTGCCTCCGCGTTACCTCTAAAGCCATTACCTCGACCCAGTGTACCTTGACCACGTCCAACACCATTACCACCACGACCTGGTCCACGGCCTCTCGATGGCTGTTGAGCGCCTCTGGCTAGCTGTACATCAAGGTTACGAGCTTCCTGAGTTAGAGAAGCCCATCGAGGGCAATTCTTATACTAATGATCCTTGGAACCATATTTAAAACAACCATCAGTTCTCCTCCAGCATTCCCCGAGGTGTCGTTTTCCATAGTTAGCACAGTCTCGACTCTGATTGGTAGTCACAGGTGCTCTAGCTTGAGCTGGCTCATCATTTTGAGACCTCTTCTAGATCCTTTTAGCAGAACCTGTGTACTTAAAATCCCTCTTGCCTCTGACTCTTTCCTGGTTCTGACGTTCTGAGTTCTTAGCCTCTTTGGCTATCTTGGCTTTCTCCATAAGCGAGGCAAAAGTCCTTACTTATTGTGGGGCTATCGATTTTGTAACTCATCATTCACCCATCGCAAAATGTACAGTAGCTCATGATCCGTTGGCACTATAGTCCAGAGCATAACGACTCAAGCGTAGAAATTACGCCTCATAATTTGTCACCGTCTTATTTTCTTGAACCAAATTTAGGAATTCCTTCCTCCGAGCATCCACATAACTTGTCCCTACATACTTCCCTTGAAAGCGGCTCTGAAGAAATCCCAAGTGACAAATAAAGCCTCGGTGCCTTCTCGAAGCGTAAGCCACCATTGATCGCCTCGTCCCTTAGCAAGGATACCACTCCTCTCGGTTTACGCTCGACGGTGCACTCGGATCATCGATAATCCACTCTCTGACCTCAAGCCAATATTAGTAACATTTGAGCTACACCGGAGACACCTCTAAAAACTTCGGCACCACTTGATTTAAGTCGTTTCGAAATTGATCCACGAACTGCTGAGCCAGTTCTAGTCCCAGCAACCCTTTCTAGGACTCGTAACATTGTTTGAGTCAAAGCATTGTCCTCTCTTGCGTGGTCATGTGATCCAGTCTTACTCCCGGGTGACGCAGATGCATTCATTTTTGGCATATGACCCGGCGCTTCAGACGCAACCCTAGCACCTTGTCCTCTACTACGGCCACGTCTACCGAATCCACATCCACGTCCTCTAGTGCTCATAAAGACTAATTTGATTTAATCTGATTATAAGTTTTATGAATCAGAATACTATTTCAGTGTTTATTAAAGATATTTTATGAGATATGATTGAGTTGTTTTCGCAATCACGTCTTATAATCTCGATCTCTACCGTTTTCAACACCTAAAACTAAAAGTTCTAGAGTGTTCCTACGAACATATCACAATAATAAACATTCAATATACAAATACTTACTTGACTTGGTGCCGGATGCTCGTGGTGCCATACTACCTTTAAAACATAAAGTCTAGAAATCTAAACAGTTTTTAAATAAAAATTATTTGTTGAACCCAAACCACAGTCGAGTTTTGAAACTGGCTCTAATACCATAAAATGTAACACCCCAAACCCAATTTATGCGTTAAGACCAGACTTGGTATGCCACATAAATCAAACATTCATCTAATCAAATGTTTTAAAGAAAACAGATCTTCAAAAACTATTTTGGTGATGGAGTTTATCGAAATCGAGGTTAATTTGAAATCTATGGTTTTAGAGTTTAAGAGTTTATAATTTGATCTTGAAGAAATAATTGGTTAAATTTTAAAGAAGTTTAAAATGAATTCAAAAGATTTTGAAAACAAAATTCGAAAGGAGTTTTCACAAAATTTTTACGAGATTGAGATATTTAAGAAAAACCTCTTTTTATAAGTAAATTAAAGAAAACATTATAAAAATTAAAATAGTCCCTTTTAGTATCTAAAACATATTAAAATCCATCCACGATTTAAAATCCATAAAATAATAATAATAGAGGCCTTATTACATAACAACTGAAAATTTGTT
Source organism: Gossypium rotundifolium (assembly GCA_025506655.1). NCBI lineage: Eukaryota > Viridiplantae > Streptophyta > Magnoliopsida > Malvales > Malvaceae > Gossypium > Gossypium rotundifolium. Next base: position 129,592,333 of record CP106732.1, on the reverse strand, counting down.
AAGTAAAATCTTGAAGAGTAGTTCAAAGTTCATATAAATCATCATTTGAAGTATGGCCCCATGAAGTCATCTCCCAAGCCTCCATCAATTATCGTTACGAGAAGAATTAGGAAAATGGGGTGAGTTACTTAGAACTCGATGTGTAACCCACTTACCGTGTCCCTTGGGCCAAAACCATATAAGCATTTAATTGGGCTTGAGCCCATTTACGAATTAACAATATAGTAATTAAAAAATGCATGTGAAATGCAATTCCCAACCAACCCTAAATTTCCATCTGCTACACACCACCAGTACCAACCAGCACACTGTGGGGATCAAGTCAACCCACCCATGAACACACCAATCGCAGCATAAAGCCATTTAAAATGTTAATGGTGGCATTCGAAAGTAGATTGTGGCGAGCCACCGAACTAGATTGTGGCGAGCCACCAGAACTTCTCTTCAATTTTATCCCAACCCATGCAATCATGTATACATATACAAGGCATAACAATATTCATATGATAATTTCAACATAAGGCCCATACTACAAGTTGGCCCATTTCTCATTTTGGCCGACATGGTAATTTAGCAATTTGGCCCATCAAACAATCTAACAATTCGGCCCATTAAACAATCTAGCAATTTGGCCCATTAAGCAATCTAGCAATTTGGCCCATTAAGCAATCTAGCAATTTGGCCCATTAATCACATGAGGCCCTTTTTACAATTTTCACACTTGGCCAATTTTATCAAATAATCCGTATGGCCCATTTATCATATGGGGCCCAAAATATCACTTTTTAACATATTCACGATTTAATACTGATTTCATGCACTTAACACTAAAGTATTATTATACCATATTTTTCGATTTCATCAACGTTGCGATTTTTAGTCTAATGTTTAATTACGGTATGACATCTAGCCCATGAGGTAAGTGTGAAATTACACACCTGATTATGGTGAGGACTACACTTTCCCGATCGTCGATACCTAAATACGTATCATACTCGATTAGAACACTGATACTAAATATAAATCTATGTTAAAGATAAACGATCTAGATCTTTTACCCTCAGATTCTTGAACAACAACTATTTGTGGTTTCTCCCCAATTGATGGTTCATAACCCATTGAAGAACCACGAACAGTCAATGGCTCAGGAGTACGAACAACTTCAAATAATTGATTTTCACCAGAAAAGGGTCCACAACCCGGTGGAAAATCTCGGATTACTGAAATAGCCCTTCGCTTGAATCTAGAGGGAAGAGTGAATCCACCCCTCTTTCAGTCACTATTCACCACTCTTTTCGACCCTATCTTGTTTGCCTCCATTGACAAAAGATTATTAGTCCAACTACAATATTGGAATTAAGACTATTGTTTTAAGGCGAAATCAGCTTACCACAAAAATATCTTTGCGTTCGTGGATTGAAAATCTGGCGTTAACGTCCCTAGGATAAAATCGATTAATAACTCATCTTTGACGAGATAACGAAATAATATGGAAGTCCTTGATAGAAATCCTTACCTTAGCACTTCGATTCGATTTCTAGCAAGTCATGATGATTACGAATACTCCGAGTTTGGCCTTCTCTATAACACTATTTAGATGAATAAGATTGTTTAAAAGAAAGGAAATAAGGGATGCTATTTTCGGTCAAAAGACCCTCTAAACAATATGCATATTTGGCTAAGACAAAGAAGAAAAATAAGAAATGAAAAGGGTTCTCACCACTTGATTTAAACGAAAGTTGAAAGAATGATTAACAAGAGAAAAAAAAATATGTAAGGAGGAGGATTGGCTAAGAAGAAAATTTTTATGGAAATGATGCTAGCAACATTCGGCCATGGTGGAAGATTTTGGAAGAAAAAAAATGTTAAAGGTTCTTTAAAAAAATAAAGGAAGAAAGAAGAAAGAATGAGAATAATGGAGTGTTTGTGAATCGGTTTTCAATATTGGAAGATGAACAAAGAAAGGGGTCTTGTGTTTGGTGTATATTCGGCCCAATGAAAAAAAAAAAACAAAGAAAAAATCCTTTCAAGGCTATATGATTTTGGCACAAAGAGATTAGAGTTTAGGAAGAAAAGATGATATCAGAGTGGTAAAAATGAAATGGTCAAAAAATCAAATGCTCACCTATTGCTCAATTTCGGCTAGGAAGAGAAATTATGGAGAGAAAAGAAAATAATGCACTAATTTGCTAAAGCAGCAAACCAACTCCAACACCTTACCAACATTCGGCCATCCCCTCCTAGCACAAAAACCGTCAACATACATTGACCAAAAGTCAAAGTTTATCCACCCCATAGTTTCTAAAACACCTTTCCTTGTTTCAAGCCTTATGTCCCCCTTTAATGCCTTTTCCAAAAGATTCTTTCCCTTAAGTTTACTCTTACCATTTCTCTTAGCCTTCATACCATAAAAAGAAAAATCTAACTTGCCAAGAATGGAGCTTGGCCGACACATGCTAGAAGAGTGCAAAAATAAAAGTCACCTAAATGCATTCCATAGGATTCGAACCTCTCCCCTCAAGCAACACTCATGGTGCCAACTCCACTTTACTACTAGCTCATCTTATGCTAGCTTTTGACACTAAAATTTACTTAAACCTCAAGGTCACTTGTTCCTCTTCACTAAAGTACTCCTTACAAAAATTTATTCTAATTCCGAATAATCCCGAGCCTTCTCAAGACTATAAATTAAACACACAAATTGAATCATTCACAAGCTAAGCACCAAAAACATGCAATATATCGATACTAAATTTTAGGATGTTAAACAATATATCCATTTCACACATTTATCTTTTGGTTTATGCACACTACAAATATCATGCTTTACCATAACCAAACACTTACACATATTCACATATCGCACCAAAAGTTCTAACACTTTGCTGATTGAAATCCTTTGATAACATGTTAATTTGCATGATTTCTTATGTTTAATTCGGTTTATTTCTGAATCAATCACTACTAAATTAGTGTTTTTATGATTTAAATCTTGTTAGGGATGCAATTGGTCAAAAACAAACTAAAAAGGGCCCAATTTAAAGATAATCATTAAAATGGGGCCAGATCAAAAAATGGAGGAAGCCAAGGGCACATCAAATATTTTGACTTTGTAAAAGCCAAAAATAGGAAAATCTGATTTTATTTATTTTTTGTTTTTATTTTATTTTAGATTTTATATTAAATTAGTTTAGACTATTTTTAGTAAACCCTATGTATATAAATAGGGGCTTTTTGTTATTAGGAAATCATCAATTAATTCTTTTCCTACTTCAATTTGGAATTGTATTATCCTCTTTGTCTTTTCTACTTCAATTTGGAATTGAATTATTCTCTTTTCTCTTTCAATTTGACGTGGGAATTTTGTTCATTTCATTTCAATTTCTTTGTTCTTCAAAAATTGGTCCAATTGCCTTCCAAGCCCTTTTCCTTTCCAAATTCCATCATCCTTCATACAAATCTAATCACATTCCACAACCTTCAAGCATGATTAAATTCATGCTACACTAAATTCTATCTTAGCTTTAGGCCGATGCTCTTTCCGGTCGGGAATCGTGAGATTTGTATTCGCGCTAAAATTCCTTCCAATCAATATTCACCTTTTTCCTAAGTATCAGGATAGCACAATCATCCCTTAAGGTTAAATTCAATTTCAAGTCAAAGTGCACGTTAGGTTGGAGTCCTGTTTGCTGACAGTTGGAGATTCGAGTCGGCCGTGTTGTATTCAAATTTTCGAGAACAAATCAAGGAAGAAGTGATTGGGTTTAAATGACCTATGGGGTTGAGGCTGCTCATTTGAGTTGAGTTCTTCAGAACGCAAGGCTACCGGAATCTTTAATCGGGAACATATGTATCTCGATTAGGTAATCGGTAAGTGTTGGTTTGCAGGACGTACCGGGACCAGCTACGAGAGGAAGAATTGGTGGTTAAGACGTTCTTAATCGCTATAATCGCTAGGAGAAGATCAATTTTTGAGGATCTATTCTTAACAAGGAATTTACCGAGTCTAAGGCTAAGGCTTATTATTTCTGTTTGCAAAATTATGAATTTATTTCTCGATTTAATTTTATTTTCAATATTAATTAATTGTTTATTTATGCTGATTAGATTATTTATGTTCTAAACATTCTTGAAACCCCCGATTTACTTTTATTTTTATTTTTTTTGCAGGTACGATTGGAGTCGTGGGCACAACTATTGCCATGACCTTCGACACGACGAACACTTTGATCATAAGTTATACACGTAAGTTGATTATAGCATCCAATCCCTGTGGACTCGACCCTACTACCACTCTTACTACTATTTAGAGTTATTTGTAGGAATTATTTTTGGTAGTTTCGACGCCCATCATCCTTAAATTCACAAACTTAATTACCAAATGAAATTTTGGTTATGTAGAAATTTATAACATCAAAAAATAGTACCAACTAACATAAGAATATGTATATATAATGGAAAAAATAAGCGTATAAAATGAAAAGCCACTATATTAACATATAAAACTTTGAATCTCAAATTCGAGACTTAACATAAAAGTGGAGTGAAAATTAAAACCAAATTAGGTGAGTTTCATGTGAATATTTAAACAAATTAATTGAATAAATTTAAATAAAAAGAATTAAAGGTTAGATTCAAGAATTAAAAAATTAAGAAAAAAGTAGATTAATGAAGAAAAATAAAACAAATGTATCTAAAATGAGACAAGTCTCAAAATTATACATGAATTTTGATTCAATGTGCAATTTTATACATTAATTTTGATTTGGTGTAATTATATATATATATATGAAACTTTGACTTTGATTCAAATATATGTACATAAAACTTTAATATTCATTCAATTATATACACATTTTAAAAAATAAATACATCAAATTATCTTTGTCGAAACCATTTTAAAGTTTGATTTTAAAAATGGGAGTCACCACCAATCCCTTTTTTACTTAGGTGTGATTGGATCACCTTATAAAACATTTTATTTCGAAACATTGATTTTTGGTCCACAAAATACCAGAAAATAGGTTCGGGAGTCGGTTACATACGAAGAAGGGTTAACACCCTCGTAACGCCCAAAATTTGGTACCAAATTGATAATATCATGTCATAATGTCGAAGATTTGAAAAGGTTTTTAAAAAAACATGATTACTTTAAAACTTGAATAATTTAAGTTAAAATTTGAGATTTCTTTGTTCCGAAGGAATATAAACATTACATCCAGCACGTTAGGACACGATGTTTTAAAACCTTTGTAATCAAAATCATCTCATGATTTATAAAACTTGTTAGAACGATATTTAGTTATTTGGATGGACGAAAATAGAAACCCAGCACGTTAGGGCACAATTTCTCGAACTTCCAAACATGAAACATTTCCTTGTATTCTAAAATTCTTATCTTGAGATAACATAACGTCATGTCTAGTGAGTTAGGGCACAAAGTTTTGAATTCCCAAGAATAAGTTTTTGATCTGAAATGTGTAAGTTTTGTTTTTTTTTTTTAAAAGAGAAGGGATATTTGATACCTTAAGTTCTACGAGAAAAATTAAAGCCCAGTGAGTTAGGGCACAATTTTTCTCGAAGTCCCCAAATATCACATATCACTTTTTTATTATTATTAAAATGCATCAAAAAAGTATTTTTATAAAACAATGGTTTGAATATACAACCTACATATTTAATAACAATTTTACATAATTACAAATTATACTAACAATGAAGAATAAAAGAATAATATAACATAAATATATAATGAACTATGCTAAACAATTATAAACAATCAAGTATATAAATAAATATATATAATAATTAATAAAATCATAATATATAATAAAATAATATAAAATAACTAATAATAATATATAATGATTATACATAACAAAACAATTAATAAATAATATAATTTTAAATAAAAGCATTTATATACATAATATACTAATTATAAAAATTATATAAATAATATAAATGAAATAGGTTATATAATATAATAGACTTTATACAAAACAAAATTTTAAAATTATATATAATATAATATAATACTATACAATATACATATTAAAATATAGTATAATAAATAATATATAAATTATTAAACCAAGTATATAATAATAATTAAATATATATAAATTAATACATATAAAAATATATATATGAACTATTAATAAATTAATAAATATAGGAAAATAATATAGAACATTTAACATGATAAAATAATTAAAATAATTTAAAATAAAATAAAATAAGAAAATTAAAAATAAATAAAGAAATAGGGGTTAAACAATTAAAGCAGATTAAAAAGATTAAATCAGAATGTGCCTGCAACCACAGGGATTTATTGGGTAATTAATCCTTTTTTCAAAACGGTGTTGTTCAGATTTTAAACCTTTAGGAACTTGAGGACTCAATTAAAATAAAATAATAGTTTTGGGGCCAAATTTAAAATAAAAAGAACTTAAATTAAACGGAATTAAAAATAATAAAAATTTGGGAGGACTGAAATGGCAATTAGACCATTCAATGAAAATGCGCGGATCCTTCCTCGTGTCGGGTCAACGCGCGGATCCTGGTCTGCTAAACGGCGTCGTTTCTTAAATACTATATAAGCCAGTTTTCATTAAAAAAACATTTCTAATCCGTTTTAAAAAAAAAACTTCAAGAAGGCTCTGAAATCCCCTTTGTTCTCTCGTCTGGCTTCGGCGCTGGATATTCGTGCCACTGTCTCACGCGCGCCACGCGTCTCCGTGGCTGATGGCCGGAGGCCGAAAACCACGATTTCTCTTGCGCAGGTAAACCCTTTCCTTTTATTTTTTTTAGAAAAACAGTATGTCTGCATAAAAAACAGTTCAATAATAAAAATAAACAAAATAACGTAGTAAATCACCTCTATGAACGAACTATAATACTTTATTTCTTTGTATTTCTTTTGCATCGTTCTATTTTCTCCCCCTCTGTTTATATCTCCCCTCCTTTATAGATTATGTAGGGTTTTTATACCCCCACGAAAATAAAAATAAAATAGGAAATGCTCCTATTCTGTTTTGTTTCTATGTTTTCTGTCCTGTTCTTTTCCTTTTTTGCAGGTGGTTGACGAGAAATCCTGGCGGTGATGAGGCAATTTGCGAAGATTACGGCACGATCGAGGGAGGGATGAACGAGAATTCGATTGCGGCGCGAAGGTTTGCGGTGCCTAGGGTTTCAAAAACCCTAGGCCATTGTTGATTCTATTTATTTTTTTGGGCCTTTTGGGCCACGGGTGTTTTAGGTTTGAGCAGTTTGGGTCAAATGGGTGTAATTGGGGTTTTGGGCTAGTCTGGGTAGGATTTGTCTGTTTGGGTGTAATGGGTAGTTTAGGTCAGGTTGGGCCACGGGTATTTTGGGCTTGTACAATGGATTGTTTAAAAACTTTGCTTATTTATTTATTTTTTAACAGGCCCAGTCAAAATTTGGCTCCTACAGCTGCTGTAACATCCTAAAATTTGAGTATTGATATGATGCATGTTTTGGTGCTTAACTCTTGAATAATTAAATTTTGCATGTTTAGTATAGTCTTGAAAAAACTTGAGAACTATTCAGAATTAGAATAAATTTTAGTAAGGAGTATTTAATTGAAGTGGATCAACTGACTTTGAGGTTTAAGCAAATTTAGGTGTCAAAAACTAGCATAAGATGAGCTAGTAGCAAGGTGGAGTTGGCGCATGCATGTTTGCTTGAGGGCAGAGGTTCGAATCTCCTAGCATGCAACTTGAAAGCTTTTATTTTTGCTTTCTCCTATCAAGTGTCGGCCAAGCTTCATTTTTGGTATGTTAGACTTTTAATTTTTATGGTAAGGTGGCTAAATGGATTAAAGAAACATTGAAATTGAGGAAAGGAATCAATAGGATAAGGCAAGTAAGGGGAACAAATGGCTTAAATTGTGGAATGTGCTATGGAAAGAAAGGTTGGAAAAAGTTGATCCTTGGTAGCTATGTACTTGGACGGTTTTTGGGGCTAGGGGTTGGTCGAAATTTTGATAGCTTTTGGTAGCTAGTTGACCACTTTGGCTTATGGTCATTTTTGTGCTTTTCTCCAAAACTTTTCTCTCCAATTTCTTCTCCCTAGCCGAATGTGTCTTGTGTAATAGGTAAAATTTTGCTTTGGTTTTGGTCATTTCTTTTAGACCAAATGGTTATCATCCTCCATACTTCCCCAAGCTCTTTTCCTCATTGTGCAGAAACCATACCATCTTGAAAGGTCATTTTCTTTTTCTTCCTTTTGGCCGAATATACACCAACCCCAAGACCCTATCTTTGTTCATCTTCCATCCTTGGAAAATCGACACATAAACACTCTCTTTATTCTTTTTGTTCTTCTTTCTTTCTTTTTGGTAAAGAAGACTCAAACATCACTATTCTCTTCCAAAACCTTTCTTCATGGCCGAATATTGATGGTAAAATCTTTTCCGAATCATTCTTCTTTTCTTTGTTTATTCATAGCGAATCTTTTCTTATACATAAGTATTCTCTTCAATCTTTTCTTTTCTTCTTTGAAGCCTTGGGCAATAGTGTGATAGTGGAGGTCGAAACTCAAGTGTTCAGAAGCGTCAGAGATCGTTGAAATCGGATTTAAGGTGTTAAAGGTAAAGGATTATTAAGGTAAGCCGATTACACTCTTCAAGTCTTTAGTCTTAAGATTTTCAATATATTGTTAGGACTAATGATTCTTTGTCTTTGAAGACAATCAAAATAGGGACGAAAAGGGCAGTAAATAGTGTTCGTAAGAGAGGTGGTCCCATTATTCCCCAAATTCAAGAGAAGGACTGTTTTGAGAATCTGAGACTTTCCACCAGGTTGTGGACCCTCATCCAGTGAAAATCAATTATTCAAAGTCGTACGTACCCCCGAACCATTGTTTACTCGTGGAACTAAACCTTTGATAGGAGAGAAATCGTAAATAGTGGTTGTTCGAGATTCCGAGGGTAAGATCTAGATCTCTCAATATTAGAATAGTTTAATATTAACTTTTAGTGTTCTAATCCTACGTAATGTGTGTTTAGATATCGACGAGCGGGAGAGTGTATTTCTTACCTTAATCAGGTGTGTAATCTCACACTATACCTCATGGGTTAGATGACTATACAGTAGTAAAAGTTGGATTAAAAATTGCAAAGTTGGTGAAATCGAAAAATATGGTATTATCGACACTTTAGTGTTAAGATCAAGAAATGGGTATTAAGATCGTGAAAATTTTGAAATCGCCCTTAATGGCTAAATCGATAATAAGTGATATTTGGGCCATATGTGATATTTGATAAATTTGGGCCATATGTGATATTTGACAATTTGGGCCATATGTGATATTTGACAATTTGGGCCATATGTGATATTTGACAAATTTGGGCCATAAGTGATATTTGATAAATTTGGGCCATATATGATATTTGACAAATTTGGGCCATATGTGATATTTGACAATTTAATATATGTGATATTTGACAATTTGGGCCATATGTAATATTTGAGAATTTGGGCCATATGTGATAATCGATAAATGGGCCATAAGTGATATTTGATAATTGGGCCATTTACGATAATTGATAAATGGGTTATATGTGATATGTGTTTTTAATGGGCCAAAATTTATAAATTATAATATGGTTTTCTTTACAAATATTTTGTTATGCATAAACATGATTGCATGGGTTGGGATCAATGATGAAGAGAAGAAAGGCTTGATGCCAAAATTCTAGATAGGTGACTCTGTCACGATGGCCATTGCCCAAAATCTAGATCGGTGGTTCTACCACAATTATTAAATGGCCGTTGCCACAAATATTATATTGGGCTTAAAGCCTACTTTGGTGTGTTGGCGGGGTGGGTGACTAAAGCTTCCCACAGGTGTGCTGGTTGGTATGGGGGTGTGTAGCGGATGGAAATCTAGGTTTGGTTTTGAGAATTGCATATCATTTGCATTTTTTTATGCTAAAATTTTTATATTTGAAATGGGCTTAGGCCCAAATAAATGCTTAAATGGTCTTGGCCCAATGGACTATGGTAAGTGAGTTACACACTGAGTTTTAAGTTACTCACCCCTTTTTTGAAATCCTTGACTAAAAACACAAGAGATTCTCATTGGATCTATAGAGTAGTATTTGATTAAAATTTTAAAATTTATTTAATCAAAATATTCTAACAAAGAGGTAAAGGATTTCTGAGTTTTAAAGATATTTAAGAAAACCTTTATTTTATCTGAAAGTTTTAGAAAATCATTTATGAAAAACTAAATCAATCCAACTTAATAAAACTAAAACATAATAAATCCATCCACATAATAAAATCCATAATTAAAAGGCCTTATTACATCGCCATTAAAAATAGTACTTAATAAAAAAATTATAAAAGAAGTCTTAAAGTTTTATAAACCACCATTTGTAGTATAGCCTCCCATGAAGTCATCTCCCACCCAAGTCTCCATCAATTGTTATTTCCTAAGAGGGGTAAAAAAATGGGGTGAGTTACTTAGAACTCAGTGTATAACTCACTTACCATAGTCCACTGGGCCAAGACCATTTAAACATAGCCCATTTCAAAATATAATAATTTAGCATATACATAAAAAAAATGCAAATGATATGCAATTCCCAAAACCAAACCTAGATTTCCATCTGCTACACACCCCCGTACCCAACCAGCACACCTATGGGGAGCTTTAGTCACCCACCCCGCCAACACACCAAAGTAGGCTTTAAGCCCAATATAATATTTGTGGCAAAAGCCATTTAAATAATTGTGGTAGAACTACCGATCTAGATTTGAACACGACCATCGTGATGAGTCACCTATCTAGAATTCGGCATCAAGCCTTTCTTCTCTTCATCATTGATCCCAACCCATAAAATCATGTTTATGCATTACAAAATATTTGTAAAGAAAACCATATTATAATTTATAAATTTTGGCCCATTAAAACACATATCACATATAGTCCATTTATCAATTATCATAAATGGCCCAATTATCAAATTTCACTTATGACCCATTTATTGATTATCACATATGGCCCAAATCAATTATCACAAATATCATATATGGCCCAAATTTATCAAATATCACATATGGCCCAAATTTGCCAAATATCACATATGGGCCAAATTCTCAAATATCACACATGGCCCAAATTCTCAAATATCACACATGGCCCAAATTTGCCAAATATCACATATGGCCCAAATTCTCAAATATCACACATGGCCCAAATTCTCAAATATCACATATGGCCCAAAATCTCAAATATCACATATGGCCCAAATTTTTCATGGCCCAAATTTTCACTTATTATCGTTTTAGCCATTAAGGACGATTTCAAAATTTTTACGATCTTAATACCGATTTCATAATCTTAACACTAAAGTGTCGATAATACCATATTTTTCGATTTCACCAACTTTGCCATTTTTAATCCAACTTTTACTACTGTATAGCCATCTAACCCATGAGATATAGTGTGAGATTACACACCTGATTACGGTGAAAACTACACTCTCTCTTGTCGATATCTAAACATACATTACGAAGGATTAGAACACTAAAATTTAATATTAAACTATTCTAATATTGAGCGATCTAAATCTTACCCTCAAAATTTTGAATAACCACTATTTGTGATTTCTCTCCGATTAAAGGTTCAGAACCACGAGGAAACAATGGTTCGGGGGTACGTACGACTTCGAATAATTGGTTTTCGTCGGATGAGGGTCCACAACCCGGTGGAAAATCTTGGATTCCCGAAATAGTCCTTCTCTTGAATTTAGGGGAATAATGGAACCACCCTCTTACGAACACTATTCTTCGCTCTTTTCGTTCCTATTTTGATTGTCTTCAAAGACAAAGAATCATTAGCCCTAACAATATATCGAAAATCTTAAGACTAAAGACTTAAAGAGTGTAATCGGTTTACCTTAATAATCCCTTACCTTTAACACCTTAAATCGATTTCAACGATCTCGACGTTTACGAACACTTGAGTTTGACCTCCACTATCACACTATTGTCCAAGGCTTCAAAGAAGAAAAGAAAATATTGAAGAGAAAACATATGTATAAGAAAAGATTCGCTATGAATAAACAAAGAAAAGAAGAATGATTCGCAAAAATTTTACCATTAATATTCGCCATGAAGAAAGGATTTGAAAAGAATAGTGATGTTTGAGTCTTCTTTACCAAAAAGAAAGAAAGATGAACAAAAGAATAAGAGAGAATGTTTACGTGTCGATTTTCCAAGGATGGAAGATGAACAAAGATAGGGTCTTGGGGTTGATGTATATTCGCCAAAAGGAAGAAAAGAAAATGACCTTTCAAGATGGTATGGTTTCGCAAAATGAGAAAAGAACTTGGGGAAGTATGGAGAATGATAACTATTTGGTCTAAAAGAAATGACCAAAACCAAAGCAAAATTCTACACATTACACAAGACACATTCACTAGGGAGAAGAAATTGAGAGAAAAGTTTTGGAGAAAAGCACAAAATGACCAAAAGCCAAAGTGGTCATCTAGCTACCAAAAGTTATCAAAGTTTCTACCAACCCCTAGCCCCAAAACCATCCAAGTACATGGACAATTAGCCATTCAAAGCTTTCCAAAACAAAGCCCTTGATCCATGCCTTATGTCCCTTATCACCTTAATTCATGAGATTCTTTTCTTTAAACCTTTACTTACCTTTTTCCTTTGGTCTTCATACCAAAAATGATATCCAACTCATCCCTTAACCTTATCCATGATCGACACTTGCTATGGAAAGCAAAAAAATAAAAGCTTTCAAAATGCATGCTAGGAGATTCGAACCTCTCACCTTAAGCAAACATGCATGCGCCAACACCTTGTTACTAGCTTATCTTATGCTAGTTTTCAACACTTAAATTTACTTAAACCTCAAAGTCACTTGATCCACTTCAAATAAATACTCCTTACTAAAATTTATTCTAATTTTGAATAGTTCTCAAGTCTTCTCAAGACTATACTAATCATGAAAATTTTTTTATACACAAGTTAAGTACTAAAACATGCATCAATTCAATACTCAAATTTTAGGATGTTACAACTCTACCCTCCTTAAAGAAAATTTCGTCCTCGAAATTTACCTGGCTAAAAGAGATGAGGATATTGTTGTCGAATTGCATCCTCGGGCTCCCAAGTAGCTTCCTCCACTCGTGATTATGCCATAAAACCTTAACCAACGATCTGATCTTCTTTCTTAACACCTTAACATCTCATCTAAGATTCTCTTGGTTCCTCCTCGAAAGACAAATCGACATTAATTCCACTTCTTCTACCTAAGATTATATGCGATGGATCCGATCTATAGCGTCTCAAAGATAGAAACATGGAAAACACTATGAATCGACTCAATTAGAAGGTAAATCATGTTGATAAGCCACTTTGGTCCTTCACGCTTCAACACACCTGACGGCCCAATGAACCTAGGGCTCAACTTGCCTTTCCTTTCGAATCGAAAATCTTTTCCACGGTGAAACTTTCAAAAGACACGATCTCCCACCTCAAACTCGATATCTTTACGCTTCAGATCCGCATCGACTTTTGTCTATCCAAGCTTCCTTTAACTTCGCTCAATTACCTTTACTTTTCTTCCGTCTCGATATCAATTCGGGACCCAAAAGTTATTGTTCCCTAATTAGGTCCAACAAGTAGGAATCGACATCTACGACCATATAACGCTTCATAGGGTGCCATCTGAATGCTAGGCGATAGTTGTTGTTATCGCAAACTCGCCAAGCAGTAGAAAATCCTCCCAACGCCTCTCAAATCAATCACACAACCTCTTAACATGTCTTCCAAAATCTGGATTACTCTTTCCGACGTGACCATCATCTGAGGGTGAAAAGTCATCTTGAAGTTTAACTTTGTACCCGAGCCTCATGCAAAGCTTTCCAAAATCGTGATGTAAACCGAGAATCCCTGTCCGATATGATAGACACTGGTACCCCATGCAACCTCACGATTTCATATACATACAGTTTAGCCAACTTCTGCAATGAGTAATCCGTATGAACTAGTAGAAAATGAGCAGTCTTCGTTAATCGATCTACTACCACCAGACAGAATCTTTCTTAGTAGGTGTTAAGGGTAACCCACTAACAAAATCCATCGTTATCCGCCTCATTTCCATAATGGAATCTTTCTTGGTTGCAACAATCCCGCGATAATTGATGTTCCGCTTTACTTGTTGACAAGTCAAACACTTTCCCACAAAATCAAGTAACTTCTGTTTTAACTTTGGCCACCAATACTATTCACGGAGATCCGATACATCTTATTTCCTCAGGGGTGCATAGCATAAGGGCTACTATGCGCCTCTAGAAGAATCATTTGCCTCAAATCCAAATCCTCGGGCATACAAACCCTTCCACAAAAATACAGTACACCATCTTTGTTCAAACCAAAATCTCCTATTACACCACTTTCAGCTTGTTGTATTAAAGGACCCAACTTTTCATTGGATAATTGCTTTTCTTTGATTTGTTCCAACCATAGAGGCATCACTTGAAGTTCCGCTAGCAAACTACCATCCTCATACAAACTGAGATGAGCAAACATTGCTCTTAACTCCGATACAACCTTACGACTCAATGCGTCTGCCACAACGTTAGCCTTTCTAGGATGATACTCGATTGAGAAATCATAATCCTTTAACAACTCCACCTATCTTCGTTGTCTTAAATTCAACTCCTTTTGGGTAAAGAGGTACGTAAGACTCTTATGGTCCATATAAATGATTGACTTCTCACCGTAAAGATAATGTCTCCAAATCTTTAATGCAAACACTACCGCAGCCAACTCCAAATCATGAGTAGGATAATTGACTTCGTGCGGCCTCAACTGTCGAGAAGCATAAGCTACCACTTTTCCACTTTGCATCAGTACACATCCTAAACCCGTGTGTGATGCATCACAGTAAACGATAAACTCTTTTTTGACCTCTGGTTGAATCAGTACTGGCACTTCCGTTAGAATCTTCTTCAGTTTCTCGAAACTTTCTTGTTGTTTATCGGTCCATACATACGGTACTTTCTTCCGCAATAGCTTAGTTAGAGGTGCAGCAATCAACGAAAACCCCTCAACAAAGCGTTTATAATAACCATCCAAACCCAAGAAACTTTAGATCTCACTCTCGACTTTGGCGATTTCCAATCCAACACTGACCTCTACCTTTCGAGGATCAACTCTTATTCCTTCGGTGACACTACATGACCCAAGAAAGTCACTTCCTTCAACCAAAATTCACACTTCGAATTTGGCATAAAGTTGCTTATCTCGCAAAATTTGCAACACGGGCGCTTGAGATGAGAGTCATGCTCTTCTTCATTCCTCGAATATACCAAAATGTCATCTATGAACACTACTACGAACCGATCTAAATAGGGTTGAAAGACTCGATTCATTCTATCCATAAATGCAGCTGGTGCATTAGTCAAACCAAACGGCATCACTAAAAACTCATAATGTCCATAGCGAGTTCGGAATGTCGTTTTATGAATATCTGCCTCTTTCACCTTGAGTTGATGATAACCCGATCACAAATCAATCTTGGAGAAGACTGAAGCTCCTCTTAATTGATCCAACAGGTCATTGATTCTCGGTAATGGATACCTATTCTTGATCATCAATTTATTCAACTGCCGATAATCAATGCACATACGCATCGACCCATCCTTTTTCTTGATGAACAAAATCGGTGCTCTCCACGGAGACACACTTGGTCGAATAAATCCCCGATCTAGCAGTTTTTAAATTTGAGCTTTAAGCTCCGCTAACTCCTTGGTGCCATTCTATAAGGAGCAATGGACAGGAGCGATTCGAGTAAAAGCTCAATGCCAAATTCTACTTCCCGACACGGAGGTAGACCGGAAGTTCTTGGAAAGACATCTAGAAATTCTTTCACCGTTCTCACACCTTCATCGATAAATCCTTGGCATCCAAAGCAACGATGAATGCTAGGAATACTCTATTCCTTTCCGCACCAATTTTTTCGCCTTCAAAGTAGATACCACATTTGCCAAAAAGTTTCTTCGGCTCCTATCATTATTATCTCCTTATCATCCACAGTCCTAATTGACATCCGCTTTTTGGCACAATCCAATTGCGCCCGATGCTTCACCAACCAATCCATTCCTAAAATAAGATCAAACTCACCGAAAGGTAATTCCATCAAGTCTGCTAGAAATACCTCTCTTTAAATCTCTAAGGGCATATCTCTGAATAATTTATTCACTATTACCGACTATCCTAAAGGACTAATTACCGTCATCTCTCTATCGGTAATCTCAGATCTAATATTTAGGTTTCTAGATATAACACTAGCAACATACGAGTGGGTAAATTCGATATCTAACAAAGTAGTAATAGGTACATCATAGATGAAGAATGTACCAGTTATCACATCAGGTGCATCGCCGTCCTCACGATGCCTGACAGCATAAACCAATCCTGGCAGTCTTGCCTCCGTGTTACCTCTAACACCATTACCTCGACCCGATACACCTTGTCCACGTCCGTTACCATTACCACCACGACCTGGTCCACGACCTCTTGGTGGCTGCTGAGTACCTCTAGCTGGCTGAGCCTCAAGGTTACGAGCTTTCTGAGTCGTTTCAGTCCGTCGAGGACAATTCTTAAACTGATGATCCTTGGATCCACATTTAAAACAGGCTCCAATTTTCCTCCAACATTCTTTGGGATGTCGTCTACCACAGTCGGCACATTCTCGAATTTGATTGGTAGTCAAAGATGCCCTAACTTGAACTGGCTCATCATTTCGTGGCCTCTTTTGAAACCTTTTAGAAGAACCAGAATACTTAAAATCCCTCTTGTCTTTTACTTTTTCCCGATTCTAGCATTCTGAATTCTTAGCCTCTTCGGCTATCTTAGCTTTCTCTACAAGCGAGGTAAAAGTCCACACTTTTGTGGAGCTATCGATACCATAACTCATCATTGATCCATCCTCAAAGCGTACAGTGCTCATGATCGATCGCACTATAGTACAAGCATAACGACTCAAACGAAGAAATTCTTCCTCATAGGCTGCCACAGTCTTACTTCTTTGAACCAAATTCAGGAATTCTTTCCTTCGGGCATCTACATAACTTGTTCTTCGTACTTCCCTTGGAAAGCAGCTTTAAAGAAATCCTAATTAACCAATGCAGCCTCGGTGCCTTCTCGAACAGTAAGCCACCATTGATACGCCTCGTCTCTTAGCAAAGACACGACTCCTCTCAATTTCTGCTCGATGGTACACTCCAAATCATCCATAATTCTTTCTACAGCCTCAAGCCAATATTCTGCCACATTTGGAGCTACACCAGAGACACCTCTAAAAACTTCTGCACCACTAGACTTGAGTCTTTTCGTTATTGATCTACGAGTTACTGGTCTAGTTCTGGCTCCAGCTACTCTTTCTAAGACTCGCGACATTGCTTGAGTCAAAGCATTATCCTCATTGGCATGATCATGAGATCCAATTTCGCTCTCGAATAACGCAACACCTCGTCCTCTACCATGACCACATCTACCGCGTCTACGACCACGTCCTTCTAGTGCTCATATTGACTAATTCGCTTTAATCTGATTACAAGTTTTATGAATCAGTATATTATTTCAGTGTTTATTAACGATATTTTATGAGATATAAGAGATAGGGTTATTTTCGCAATCACATCCTATAGTCTCGATCTTTATCGTTTTCAACACCTAAAACTAGAAGTTCTAGAGTGTTCCTTAGGTCTCATCACAGAAATAAACATTTAATAAACAAATACTTACTGAACATACTTACTTGACTTAGTGTCGGATGCTCGTGGTGCCATACTACCTTTAAAACGTAAAGTCTAGAAATTTAAGTGGTCTTTTAAACAAAATCATTGTTGAACCCAAACCATAGCCGAGTTTTGAAACTGGGCTCTGATACCATAAAATGTAACACCCCAAACCCGACCCATGCATTAAGCCCAGATTTTGGCATGCCACACAAATTTAACGTGCATTCAAATCATTTAACGAAGTAGAAATCAAATTCCAAAACGATTAAGAGAATGAATTTATCGAAAAATCGAGGTTTATTTGAAATCCTTGATTAAAAACACAAGAGATTATCATTGGATCTATAGAGTAGTATTTGATTAAAATTTTAAAATTTATTTACTTAAAATATTCTAACGAAGAGTTAAAGGATTTCTGAGTTTTAAATATATTTAAGAAAGCCTTTATTTTATACTGAAAGTTTTAGAAAATCATTTATGAAAAACTAAATCAATCCAACTTAATAAAACTAAAACATAATAAATACATCCACATAATAAAATCCATAATTAAAAGGCCTTATTACATCGCCAATAAAAATAGTACTTAATAAAAAAATTATAAAAGAAGTCTTAAAGTTTTATAAACCACCATTTGTAGTATAGCCTCCCACAAAGTCATCTCCACCCAAGTCTCCATCAATTGTTATTACCGAGAGGGTAAAAAATTGGGTGAGTTACTTAGAACTCGGTGTATAACTCACTTACCATAGTCCCCCAGGCCAAGACCATTTAAACATTTATTTGGGCTTAAGCCCATTTCAAAATATAATAATTTAGCATATACATAAAAAAAATGCAAATGATATGCAATTCCCAAAACCAAACCTAGATTTCCATCCGCTACACACCCCTGTAACCAAACACACCGTGGGGAGCTTTAGTCACCCACCCGCCAACACACCAAAGTAGGCTTTAAGCCCAATATAATATTTTGGCAACGGCCATTTAAATAATTGTGGTAGAACCACCGATCTAGATTTTGAAGTAAGCGACCATCGTGATGAGTCACCTATCTAGAATTCGGCATCAAGCCTTACTTCTCTTCATCATTGATCCCAACCCATGCAATCATGTTTATGCATTACAAAATATTTGTAAAGAAAACCATATTATAATTTATGAATTTTGGCCCATTAAAACACATATCACATATAGCCCATTTATCAATTATCATAAATGGCCCAATTATCAAATTTCACTTATGGCCCATTTATCGATTATAACATATGGCCCAAATTCTCAATTATCACATATGGCCCAAATTTACCAAATATCATATATGGCCCAAATTTATCAAATATCACATATGGCCCAAATTTGCCAAATATCACATATGGCCCAAATTCTCAAATATCACATATGGCTCAAATTCTCAAATATCACATATGGCCCAAATTTGTCAAATATCACATATGGCCCAAATTCTCAAATATCACACATGGCCCAAATTCTCAAATATCACATATGGCCCAAAATCTCAAATATCACATATGGCCCAAATTTGTCATGGCCCAAATTTTCACTTATTATCGTTTTAGCCATTAAGGACGATTTCAAAATTTTTACAATCTTAATACCGATTTCATGATCTTAACACTAAAGTGTCGATAATACCATATTTTCTGATTTCACCAACTTTGCGATTTTTAATCCAACTTTTACTACTATATAGCCATCTAACCCATGAGATATAGTGTGAGATTACACACCTGATTACGGTGAGAACTACACTCTCTCGTTTGTCGATATTTAAACACACATTACGAAGGATTAGAACACTAAAATTTAATATTAAACTATTCTAATATTGAGTGATCTAAATCTTACCCTCAAAATTTTGAATAACCACTATTTGCGATTTCTCTCGATCAAAGGTTCAGAACCACGAGTAAATAATGGTTCGGGGGTACGTACGACTTCGAATAATTGGTTTTCATCGGATGAGGGTCCACAACCCGGTGGAAAATCTCAGATTCTCGAAATAGTCCTTCTCTTGAATTTATGGGGAATAATGGAACCACCCCTCTTACGAACACTATTTACTGCTATTTTCGTCCCTATTTTGATTGTCTTCAAAGACAAAGAATCATTAGTCCTAACAATATATCGAAAATCTTAAGACTAAAGACTTAAAGAGTGTAATCGATTTACCTTAATAATCCCTTACCTTTAACACCTTAAATCTGATTTCAACGATCTACGACGTTTACGAACACTTGAGTTTCGACCCTCCACTATCACACTATTGTCCAAGGCTTCAAAGAAGAAAAGAAAATATTGAAGAGAAAACATATGTATAAGAAAAGATTTGGCTATGAATAAACAAAGAAAAGAAGAATGATTCGGCAAAAAATTTACCATTAATATTCGGCCATGAAGAAAGGATTTGAAAAGAATAGTGATGTTTGAGTCTTCTTTACCAAAAAGAAAGAAAGATGAACAAAAAGAATAAATAGAGAATGTTTACGTATCGATTTTCCAAGGATGGAAGATGAACAAAGATAGGGTCTTGGGGTTGATGTATATTCGGCCAAAAGGAAGAAAAGAAAATGACCTTTCAAGATGGTATGGTTTCGACAAAATGAGAAAAAGAACTTGGGGAAGTATAGAGAATGATGCCTATTTGGTCTAAGAGAAATGACCAAAACCAAAGCAAAATTCTACCTATTACATAGGACACATTCGGCTAGGGAGAAGAAATTGGAGAGAAAAGTTTTGGAGAAAAGCAAAAAAAATGACCAAAAGCCAAAGTGGTCATCTAGCTACCAAAAGCTATCAAAGTTTCGGCCAACCCCTAGCCCCAAAAACTGTCCAAGTACATGGACAATTAGCCATTCAAAGCTTTCCAAAACAAAGCCCTTGATCCATGCCTTATGTCCCCTTATCACCTTAATTCATGAGATTCTTTTCCTTAAACCTTTGCTTACCTTTTTCCTTTGGTCTTCTTACCAAAAATGATATCCAACTCATCCCTTAACCTTATCCATGACCGAAACTTGCTAAGGAAAGCAAAAAAATAAAAGCTTTCAAAATGCATGGTAGGGGATTCGAACCTCTCACCTCAAGCAAACATGCATGCGCCAACACCACCTTGTTACTAGCTCATCTTATGCTAGTTTTCAACACTTCAATTTACTTAACCTCAAAGTCACTTTATCCACTTTAATTAAATACTCCTTACTAAAATTTATTCTAATTCTGAATAGTTCTCAAGTCTTCTCAAGACTATACTAATCATGAAAATTTTATTATACACAAGTTAAGCATTAAAACATGCATCAATTCAATACTCAAATTTTAGGATGTTACAACTCTACCCTCCTTAAAGAAAATTTCGTCCTTGAAATTTACCTAGCTAAAAGAGATGAGGATATTGTTGTCGAATTGCATCCTCAGGCTCCCAAGTAGCTTCTTCCACTCCGTGATTACACCATAAAACCTTAACCAACGGTACAGTCTTCTTTCTTAACACCTTAACATCTCTGTCTAAGATTCTCACTGGTTCCTCCTCGAAAGACAAATCTGACCTTAATTCCACTTCTTCTATCGGTACTATATGCGATGGATCCGATCTATAGCGTCTCAGCACAGAAACATGGAAAACACTATGAATCTGACTCAATTCTGAAGGTAAATCAAGTTGATAGGCCACAGGTCCTTCACGCTTCAACACACTGTATGGCCCAATGAACCTAGGGCTCAACTTGCCTTTCCTTTCGAATCTGAAAATCTTTTTCCACGGTGAAACTTTCAAAAAGACCTGATCTCCCACCGCAAACTCGATATCTTTACGCTTCAGATCCGCATACGACTTTTGTTTATCCGAAGCTTCCTTTAACTGCGCTCGAATTACCTTTACTTTTTCTTCCGTCTCTGATATCAATTCAGGACCCAAAAGTTATCGTTCCCCTAATTCAGTCCAACAAGTAGGGGTACGACATCTACGACCATATAACGCTTCATAGGGTGCCATCTAATGCTAGGCGATAGGCTGTTGTTATCATAAACTCGCCATGTGGTAGAAAATCCTCCCAACTACCTCTGAAATCAATCACACAACCTCTTAACATGTCTTCCAAAATCAGATTACTCTTTCCGATCGACCATCGACCGAGGTGAAAAGCCGTCTTGAAGTTTAACTTTGTACCTAGAGCCTCATGTAAAGCTTTCCAAAATCGTGATCTAAACCGAAGATCCTCGTCCGATATGATAGACACTTGTACCTCATGTAACCTCACGATTTGAGATACATACGGTTTAGCCAACTTCGCAACTAGTAATCCGCATTTAATCGGTAGAAAATGGCGGTCTTCGTTAATCGATCTACTACCACCCGATGTAATCTTTCTTAGTAGGTGTTAAGGGTAACCCACTAGCAAAATCCATCATTATCCGCTCCCATTTCCATAATGGAATCTTTCTTGGTTACAACAATCCGAGCGATAATTGATGTTACGCCTTTACTTGTTGACAAGTCAAACACTTTCCCACAAAATCAGTAACTTCCCGTTTTAACTTTGGCCACCAATACTGTTCACGGAGATCCCGATACATCTTATTTAGGTTTGAGCATTAGCGGCGCTTTTAAGAAAGCGCCACAAAACTTTGAGCAAGTCTATTTTTTGAGCTTTAGTGGCATTTTTAGGAAAACGCCGCAAAAGGTAAGCTTTAGTGGCATTTTTGTAAAAACGCAAAAAAAAGTTATTTTAGGGTTTAAGGGTCTAAGATTTATGGTTTGTGGTTTTAAATTTAGGGTTTAAGGTTTGATGTTTGTGGTTTAGAGAATAATATTTAGAGTCTAGGGTTTATAATTTGTTAACATAAACACGTCACACATAAAAAGTTTAAATTTACAAAATATGAATTATTGATATATATATATATATATAAATTTATAATATTCTAAATAAATATTTTTTTGTTTGAAAAATATATAATTATATACAATGAATAACATACACCACAAACATAACAAAATCAGAATATTAATATAAAAAATTATATAAATAAAATCTACATAAATTTATGATACCTTAAATATTAAAAAATTAATATAAATGTGAATCACATCACTTCATTTCATTCGAACACAATAAAAACAAAATCTCAAAATATTTTTAGATTGCCAAATAACTTTATGTGAAATTCTAATAGCATTGCTTACTTGGCAAAAAATTAGTCTTCCTTAAACTTTAATTGAGTATATATTTTAGAGATTCCATATCATATTGAATTTTGGATTGAATTGATCTATTATTGATCCGAGTAAGAAAACCAAAATCATTTTCCTCCTTTCTTTCAAATGTACTTATTAAATAGGTAGCATTAGTTTCATCCCCAAAGGAAAAATTATAATTAGGGTGCCTTTGTTCTATGAAATTTAATTTACTTAATTTTTTTAGCTATTTTTTGTATTTATTTCATGGAAAATAGTTAACGAAAAATAATTTATTTATTTCAATTTTGAAATTTGACTTTTCTTTTAAAAGAATCCTTATAATACATTGATTTATATATATAATTTTTTGAATAAGGCAAACACTAATATATTGATAATATATTTAAATTAAAAATGTTGTCATTAATTATTTTACTTAAAAGAATTTTCAAATATATATAATTTTAAATTTATATGCTCTAACAAAGAATTAATTATATTATTTCTCAAAAAAAAGAATTAAATATATTATAATAATATTTTAATTTGATATGGTTTATTTTTTAAATTTAAAATTATATTTGAATTGTAAACATTAAAAATTGATCTTGAGGGTTATGTCATAAGATAATGCAAATTAAAAATTAGTTGAATCAATAATTAAATTGAAAATTGTAAATATTTTTTATTTTTATAATTTATTTAATTTAAACTAAATGGGCCAAAAATCGGTCACCTAACCGATTCAATAGATATTTTATTTTGGGCTGAAATCTGGTTACTAGTGGCGCTTTTTTATAAAACACCGCTAAAGGTATGTATTACCGACTTTTTTTATAAAAGCATACAAGTGTTCAAAAAAAAATATATCATTTTCTACTTTATTTTTAGTGGCATTTTGTGCAAAAGCATACAAAAGATTGTCATTAATGGCATTTTGTAAAGCATAAAATCCTATAACACGCCATTTTTGTAGCCCGAATTTCCCCAAATCGATATCCCGATTTTTTGACCTTATTCCCAACTCTTTTTTCCCCTAATTTCCCAATTTCCCCCAAGTTCTTCTTCCCCAGCTTCATTTTCTAGCAAAATCTACTGTTTTTCTACTTTCCATCTTATCTACTCTCCATCTTCCTCAAAAAGGCCGAAAAATCCAGGGGAGAAGGAAATTCTTTAAAATTTCTTTTCCTTGAATTTGAGAAGGGAAATCGGTGGTGAAAGGTAGGGGAAAACTTTATGTTTTATTCTATAATATATTTTTCTTAATTTGTCTATAAATTTACTTTTCTTTTCTTTTGCTGGTTCGAATGGATGAAATAAAAAGGGAGGTCCATTGCATGGAGGGAGAGGCCATGGATTTGGCATATTAAAGAAGAGCTTGGTTCGATAATTGATCCTGGGTCGGTTAGAATCGTGCTGGCTTCTTATATAAAGAAACTAGAGGAGCGTAATTCGGCGTCGTATCCAAGTTTGCCAGCGCGCTACGTTTTGCATTCGGTGAGCGTGTGGGTTGAAGGTTTTGCGAAGGAATATCTTTTTCTTGATGAACAAGAGGAGTACCGAATTTGAATGGGACCATGGAATTGGAGAAAGCGGTGTTTGTAAGAAAGCATTTTGGAAATGGTTAGTTCGATTCACTTCATTCTTGAATTTCGACTTATGGAATGAGGAATTTTGGTTTAATTATTTCCGTGTTTTTATGGGTTTTAGTTTTTTTTGCTTATTTAATCATGGAATTAAAGTACCCATTTTTTGTGTAGTAAAAAGGAATATTTGAACTTATATATATAGCAATATACATCAAAACAACATAGTTTCATATCTTTGTTGTAGTTTTGTATGTATATACTATATACCATTGTTTTGTATCATTGAATTTGTGCCATCATCATTTTTATTGCTTACAATAAGCTATTATTTCAATTGTGGAGCCATTGTAGTTAGATTGTTGAAATTAAAAGATGTTAGAAATTAGACACATGGATGAATTATTGTTTTGATTGCTTACTCTACCATCTCTTATTTCGAATATTCTTGAATCTTTAGAAAATGGAATTGGTCTTGTAGGAGCAACTTTGTATGTATTTGTAGAGATTTTAAAATGGAATTGTATGCATTTTCTAGAATGGTTGGAAATTGAGATGTTTTATTCTGTAATTGAGGTGTATAAATGTTGTTAATTGAGATGTTAAAGTGCCATAAATTGAGGTGTTTAAATGATGTTAATTGAAGTGTTTAATTGATGTAAATTGAGGTGCTCAAATGATGTAAATTGAAGTGTTTAATTGCTGTAAATTGAGGTGTTAAAGTGTTGCTGTAACATCCTAAAATTTGAGTATTGAATTGATGCATGTTTTAGTGCTTATTTTGTGTAAAATAAAATTTTTCATGTTTAGTATGGTCTTGAGAAGACTTGAGAACTATTCGGAGGTAGAATAAATTTTAGTAAGGAGTATTTAATTGAAGTGGATCAAGTGACCTTGAGGTTTAAGTAAAATTAGGTGTTAAAAATTAGCATAAGATGAGCTAGTAGCAAGGAGGTGTTGGCGCATGCATGTTTGTTTGAGGGGAGAGGTTCGAATCTCCTAGCATGCAACTTGAAGTTTTATTTTTTGCTTTTCCTTAAGCAAGTGTCGGTCATGGATAAGGATTGATGAGTTGGATTATTTTTTTTATGCCAAGAAGATCATGGGAAAAAGGCAAGTGATAACTTAGGGAAAGGAATCATTTGGAAAAGGCATGTAAGGGGGACATAAGGCTTAAAACAAGGGCTCTGTTTTGGAAAGCTTTGAATGGCTAATTGTTTATGAACATGGACGGTTTTGTGGACTAAAGAGGGCGCCGAAATTTTGTGGTAAGTCTTGGAAAAGTTAGTAGCTTGGGAGAATTTTTCATTTTGATCTTTTGCTCTCCTAAAATCAAAACTTTTCTCTCATCTTTCCTCTTGGCGAATGTGCTTGTGATAGGAGAAAACCATCTTTGCCTTGTTTTCTTTTAGTTATTCTTTTGACCATTTGGTCATTTATTTGTTAATCACTCTAGTAGCTCATTTGGTGTTTCCATTTAGTGCCTAAAAGATCAAAAACAAAACATTTTCTTCTCTCTCTCTCTTGGCCGAATGCACCATTGCTCAAACTCTCATTTCTTGTTTTCCTTATTTTGAAAATTTAATCATAACTCTCTCATCCTCATTTCTTCCTTTCAACATTTTGATTTTCTTTTCAACATACTTTCAACACTTTCTTTTCTTCTTGGCCGAATGATAGACTACCTCCATAGCCGAATCAATTCTTTCTCTCCTTTGTTTTTGCATAGTCGAATCTCCTATTCTCTATAAGCATCTATTCTTCAATCATTCTTTTTCTTTTATTCAAATCTTGGATCATCGTGAAATAGTGGAAGGGTCGAATATTCATTTTCTTGGAGAAATCTTAAAGATCATTTAAGATTTGATAATAACATACAAATGATTCTCTTGAGATTTTTCGGAATATTAAGGCAAGCCGATTTCACTCTTTAAGTTTTTAGTCTTAAGATTTGTCAAAATATTGTTAGGACTAATGTTTCTTTGTCTTCGAAGACAATCAAAATAGGGATGAAAAGGGTAGTGAATAGTACTCAAAAGAGGGGTGGTTCTATTAATCCCCCTAAGTTTAAGAGAAGGACTGTTTCGGGAATTCGAGATTTTCCACCGGGTTGTGGACCTTCATTCGGTGAAAATCAATTATTCGAAGTCGTACATACTCCCGAACCATTGTTTACTCGTGGTACTGAACCTTTGATTGGAGAGAAATTGCAAATAGTGGTTATTCGAGATTCCGAGGGTAAGATTTAGATCGCTCAATATTAGAATAGATTAATGTTAAATTTTAGTGTTCTAATCCTTCGTAATGTGTGTTTAGATATCGACGAGCGGGAGAGTGTAGTTCTCACCATAATTAGATGTGTAATCTCACACTATATCTCATGGGTTAGATGACTATACAACGATTAAAGTTGGATTAAAAATTACAAAGTTGGACAAATCGGAGAATATGGTATTATTGACACTTTAGTGTTAAGATCGTAAAATTAGTATTAGGATCGTGAAAATTTTGAAATCGCCCTTAATGGTTAAAACGATAATATTTGATAAATATGGGCCATATATGTGATATTTAATAAATTTGGGCCATATATGTGATATTTGATAAATTTGGGCCATATATGTGCAATTTGGTAAATTTGGGCCATATGTGAGATGTGGAAAATTTGGGCCTTATATGAAATATTTGGCGATTATGGGCCATATGTGAGATTTGGTAAATTTGGGCCTTATATGTGATATTTGGCAATTATGGGCCATATGTTAGATTTGGTAAATTTGGGCCTTATATATGATATTTGGCAATTATGGGCCATATGTGATATTTGGTAAATTTGGGCCACATATTTGATATTTGATAAATTTGGGCCATAAATGAAATTTGATAATTGGATCCGTTGTGATAATTGATAAATGGGCTATATGCGATATGTGTTTTATTGGGCCAAAAATTCATAAATTATAATATGGTTTTCCTTATAAACATTTGGAAATGCATAACCATGATTGCATGGGTTGGGATCAATGATGAAGAGAAGAAATGCTTAATTCTAGAAATCTAGATAGGTGACTCTGTCACAATGGTCATTGTTAGAAATCTAGATCGATGGTTTTACCACAATTATTTAAATGGTCGTTGCCACAAATATGATATTGGGCTTAAAGCCTACTTGATGTGTTGGCGGGTGGGTGACTAAAGCTCCCCAGTGTGTGTTGGTTGGAGTGCAGGGTGTGTAGCGGATGGAAATCTAGGTTTGGTTTTGGGAATTGCATATCATTTGCATTATTATTTTTAATACTAAATTATTATATTTTGAAATGGGCTTAGGCCCAAATAAATGTATAAATGGTCTTGGCCTAGTGGACTATGGTAAGTGAGTTGCTGCTGAGTTCTAAGTAACTCACCCCATTTTTTTACCCTCTCGTGTAATAACAATTGATGGAGACTTGGTTAGGAGATGACTTAGTGGGGTGGCTATACTACAAATGGTGGATCATAAAACTTTGAGACTTCTTTTATAATTTTTAAGTACTATTTTTTATTGGTGATGTAATAAGGCCTTTTTAAATATGGATTTTATTATGTGGATGAATTATTTATGTTTTAGTTTTATTAAGTTGGATTGATTTAGTTTTTCATAAATGATTTTCTATAACTTTCTTATAAAAACAAAAGTTTTCTTAACTAGAATCTTAGGAAATTCTTTTAAAACTTTTGATGAAATATTCCAATTAAATAAATCTAAAGTTTTTATCAATTACTACTTGTTATATATCAAATGACAAACTCTTGTGTTTTTAAACAAG
The DNA here is from genome assembly GCA_025506655.1 of Gossypium rotundifolium. Lineage (NCBI taxonomy): Eukaryota > Viridiplantae > Streptophyta > Magnoliopsida > Malvales > Malvaceae > Gossypium > Gossypium rotundifolium. The sequence continues at coordinate 129,563,938 of CP106732.1, read as the reverse complement.
CATTTCAAATAAATCTTGATTTTTTTTTCGATCAAGTAATGTTCTTAATCATTTTGAAATTTGATTTCTATATTGTTAAATGTTTTGAATGTTCGTTAAACTTGTGTGGCATGCAAATTGGGCTTAATGCATAGTAGGGTTTGGGGTGTTACATTTTATGGTATCAGAGCTTAGTTTCAAAACTCGGCTGTGGTTTGGGTTCAACGATGATTTTTGGTTAAAAACCACTTAAATTTCTAGACTTTATGTTTTAAAGGTAGTATGGCACCACGAACATCTGACACCAAGTCAAGTAAGTATGTTCAGTAAGTATTTGTTTATTAAATGTTTATGATTATGATGAAACCTAAGGAACACTCTAGAACTTCTAGTTTTAGGTGTTGAAATGGATAGAGATCGAGACTATAGGATGTAATTGCGAAAACAACCCAATCTCTTATATCTCATAAAATATCGTTAATAAACACTGAAATAATATTCTGATTCATAAAACTTGTAATCAAATTAAAGTGAATTAGTCAATATGAGTAATAGAGGACGTGGTCGTGGACGCGATAGACGTGGCCGTGGTAGAGGACGAGGTGCTGCGTCTGAAGCGCCGGGTCATATACCGAAAATGGATGCACCTGCATCATTCAAGAGCGAAACTGGATCTCATGACCATGCGAATGAGGATAATGCTTTGACTCAAGCAATGTTGCGAGTCTTAGAAAGAGTAGCTGGAGCCAGAACTAGGCCAGTAACTCACGGATCAATATCAAAACGGCTCAAGTCTAGTGGTGCGAAGTTTTAGAGGTGTCTCGGCGTAGCTCGAATGTGGCGAATATTGGCTTGAGGTCGAGAACGAATTATGGATGATTTGGAATGCACCGTCGAAAGCGTAAACCGAGAGGAGCCATGTCTTTGCTAAGAGACGAGGCGTATCAATGGTGGCTTACTGTTCGAGAAGGCACCGAGGCTGCATTGGTTAATTGGGATTTCTTTAAAGCTGCTTTCCAAGGAAAGTACGTCGGAACCAGTTATGTAGATGCCCGAAGGAAAGATTCCTGAATTTGGTTCAAGGAAGTAAGACTGTGGCAGTGTACAAGGCAAAATTTCTTCGTTTGAGTCTTTATGCTCGTACTATAGTGCAGACTGATCATGAGCACTGTGTACGCTTTGAGGATGGATGAATGATGAGTTATGGTCTTGATAGCCCCACAAACAAGTGCAGACTTTTACCTCGCTTGTAGCGAAAGCTAAGATAGCCGAAGAGGCTAAGAATTCAGAACGCCAGAACTAGGAAAAAGTAAGAGGCAAGAGGAATTTTAAGTATTCTGGTTAGTCTAAAAGGTTTCAAAAGAGGCCATGGAATGATGAGGCAATTCAAGTTAGGGCACCTGTGACTACCAATCAGATTCGAGAATGTACCGACCGTGGTAGACGACATCCTGGAGAGTGTTGGAGGAAAACTAGAGCCTATTTTAAATGTGGATCTAAGGATCATCAGTTTAAGAATTGTCCTCGATGGACTGAAACGACTCAGAAAGCTCGTAACCCTGAGGCTCAGCCAGCTAGAGGTACTCAGCAGCCATCAAGAGGTCGTAGACCAGGTCGTGGTGTTAATGGTAATGGACGTGGACAAGGTGCACCGAGTCGAGGTAATGGTGTTAGAGGTAACACGGAGGCGAGACAACCAGGATTAGTCTATGCTGTTAGGCGTCGTGAGGACGGCGATGCACCTGATGTGATAACTGGTACGTTCTTCATCTCTGATGTACCTGTTATTGCTTTGATAGATATCGGATCTACCCACTCGTATGTTGCTAGTGCTATATCCGAAACCTAAATATTAGATCCGAGATTATCGAGAGAGATGAAGGTAATTAGTCCTTTAAGACGATCGGTAATAGTGAATAAATTATTCGAGATGTGCCTTAGAGATTCAAAGAGAGGTATTTCTAGCAGACTTGATGGAATTACCTTTCGGCAAGTTTGATATCATTTTAGGCATGGATTGGTTGGTGAAGCATCGGGCACAATTGAATTGTGTCGAAAAGCAGATGTCAATTAGGACTGTGGATGATGAGAAGATAATAATGATAGGCGAGCGAAAAAACTTTTTGGCAAATGTGGTATCTGCTTTAAAGGCAGAAAAGTTGGTGCGAAAAAGGAATAGAGCATTCCTAGCATTCATCAGTGCTTTGGATGCCAAGGATTTATTAGTTGAAAGTGTGAGAACGGTGAAAGAATTTCCAGATGTCTTTCCCGAAGAACTTCTGGGTCTACCTCTAGATTGGGAAGTAGAATTTGGCATTGAGCTTTTACTCGGAACTGCTCTGGTGTCCATTTCTCCTTATAGAATGGCACCGAAGGAGTTAGCGGAGCTTAAAGCTCAATTTTAAGAACTGCTAGATTGGGGATTTATTCGACCAAGTGTGTCTCCGTGGGGAGCACCGGTTTTGTTCGTCAAGAAGAAGGATGGGTCAATGCGTATGTGCATTGATTATAAGCAGTTGAATAAATTGACGATCAAGAATAGGTATCCATTGTCGAGAATCGATGACCTATTTGATCAATTAAGAGGAGTTTGATCAATTAAGAGGAGCTTCAGTCTTTTCCAAGATTGATTTGAGATCGGGTTATCATCAACTCAAGGTGAAGGAGGCAGATATTCATAAGACGGCATTTTGAACTCGCTATGGACATTATGAGTTTTTAGTGATGCCATTTGGTTTGACAAATGCACCAGCTGTATTTATGGACATGATGAATCGAGTCTTTCAGCCTTATTTAAACCGGTTCGTAGTAGTGTTCATAGATGACATTTTGGTATATTTGAGGAATGAAGAAGAGCATGATTCTCATTTTTTGTCTTGCAAATTTTACGAGATAAGCAACTTTATGCCAAATTCAGTAAGTTTGAATTTTGGTTGAAGGAAGTGACTTTCTTGGGTCATGTAGTGTCAGCTGAAGGAATAAGAGTTGATCTTTGTAAGGTAGAGGCTGTGTTGGATTGGAAACCGCCAAAGTCGATGATGAGATTCAAGTTTCTTGGGTTTGGTGGTTATTATAGACGTTTTGTTAAGGGGTTTTCATTGATTGCTGCACCCTTAACTAAGTTGTTGCAGAAGGAAGTACCGTATGTATGGATCGATAAACAACAAGAAAGTTTCGAGAAACTGAAGAAGATTCTAATGGAAGCGCCAGTACTGATTCAACCAGAGGCCGAAAAAGAGTTTACCGTTTACTGTGATGCGTCACACATGGGTTTAGGATGTGTACTGATGCAAAGTGGAAAAGTGGTAGCTTATGCTTCTCGACAGTTGAGGCCGCATGAAGTCAATTATCCTACTCATGATTTGGAATTGGCTGCGGTAATGTTTGCATTAAAGATTTGGAGACATTATCTTTACAGTGAGAAGTCAATCATTTATACGGACCATAAAAGTCTTAAGTATCTCCTTACCTAAAAGGATTTGAATTTAAGACAACGGAGATGGGTGGAATTGTTAAAGGATTATGATTTCTCAATCGAGTATCATCCTGGAAAGGCTAACGTTGTGGCAGACGCTTTGAGTCGAAAGGTTGTATCAGAGTTGAGAGCAATGTTTGCTCATCTCAGTTTGTATGAGGATGGCAGTTTGTTAGCGAAACTTCAGGTGAAGCCTCTGTGGTTGGAACAAATCAAGGAAAAGCAATTATCCGATGAAAAGTTGGGTCCTTTAATACAACAAGCTGGAAGTGGTGTAATAGGAGATTTTAGTTTGAACAAAGATGGTGTACTGTGTTTTCGTGGAAGGGTTTGTATGCCCGAGGATTTGGATTTGAGGCAAACGATTCTTCTAGAGACGCATAGTAGCCCTTATGCTATGCATCCCGGAGGAAATAAGATGTATCGGGATCTCCGTGAACAATATTGGTGGCCAAAGTTAAAACGGAAAGTTACTAAATTTGTGGGAAAGTGTTTGACTTGTCGCAAGTAAAGGCGAAACATCAATTATCATCGGGATTGTTGCAACCGAAGAAAGATTCCACTATGGAAATGGGAGCGGATAATGATGGATTTTGTTAGTGGGTTACCCTTAACACCTACTAAGAAAGATTACATGCAGGTGGTAGTAGATCAATTAACAAAGACCGCTCATTTCCTACCGGTTCAGACGGATTACTCGTTGCGAAGTTGGCTAAATTGTTTGTATCTCAAATCGTGAGGTTGCATGGGGTACCAAAGTGTCTATCATATCGGACGAGGATCTTCGGTTTACATCACGGTTTTGGAAAGTTTTGCATGAGGCCCTGGGTACAAAGTTAAACTTCAGTATGGCTTTTCACCCTTAGTCAGATGGTCAGTCGGAAAGAGTAATCCAGATTTTTGAAGACATGTTAAGAGGTTGTTGGGAGGATTTTCTACCGTTGGCAGAGTTTGCGTATAACAACAGCTATCAGTCTAGCATTCAGATGGCACCCTACGAGGCATTGTATGGTTGTAGGTGTCATACTCCTACTTGTTGGACTGAATTAGGGGAACGACAACTTTTGGGTCCTGAATTGATATTAGAGACGGAAGAAAAAGTAAAAGTTATTCGAGCGTGATTAAAGGAAGCCTCGGATAGACAAAAGTCGTAAGCAGATCTGAAGTGTAAAGATATTGAGTTTGCGGTGGGAGATCAGGTCTTTTTGAAAGTTTCACCGTGGAAAAGATTTTGATTCGAAAGGAAAGGCAAGTTGAGCCCTAGGTTTATTGGACCGCACTGGTGTGTTGAAGCGTGTAGGACCAAAGTGGCCTATCAACTTGATTTACCTCAAACCGAGTCGATTCATAGTGTTTTCCATGTTTCTATGCTGAGATGTTATCGATCGGATCCATCGCACATAGTACCAGTAGAAGAAGTGGAATTAAGGCCAGATTTGTCTTTCGAAGAGGAACCAGTGAGAATCTTGGACAGAGATGTTAAAGTGTTAAGAAAGAAGACTGTACCATTGGTCAAGGTTTTATGGCATAATCACGGAGTGGAGGAAGCTACTTGGGAGCCTGAGGATGCAATTCGACAACAATATCCTCATCTCTTTTAGTCAGGTAAATTTTGAGGACGAAATTTTCTTTAAGGAGGGTAGAGTTGTAACATCCTAAAATTTGAGTATTGAATTGATGCATGTTTTAGTACTTAATTTGTGTAAAATAAAATTTTTCATGTTTAGTATGGTCTTGAGAAGACTTGAGAACTATTCGAAAGTAGAATAAATTTTAGTAAGGAGTATTTAATTGAAGTGGATCAAGTGACCTTGGGGTTTAAATAAAATTAGGTGTTAAAAATTAGCATAAGATGAGCTAGTAGCAAGGAGGTGTTGGCGCATGCATGTTTGTTTGAGGGGAGAGGTTCGAATCTCCTAGCATGCAACTTGATGTTTTATTTTTTGTTTTTTCTTAAGCAAGTGTTGGTCATGGATAAGGATTGATGAGTTGGATTATTTTTTTATGGAAAGAAGATCATGGGAAAAAGGCAAGTGATAACTTAGGGAAAGGAACCATTTGGAAAAGGCATGTAAGGGGACATAAGGCTTAAAACAAGGGCTCTGTTTTGGAAAGCTTTGAATGGCTAATTGTCCATGAACATGGACGATTTTGTGGACTAAAGAGGAAGCCGAAATTTTGTGGAAAGTCTTGGAAAAGTTAGTAGCTTGGGAGAATTTTTCATTTTGATCTTTTGCTCTCCTAAAATCAAAACTTTTTCTCTCATCTTTCCTCTTGGCGAATGTGCTTGTGATAGGAGAAAAACCATCTTTGCCTTGTTTTCTTTTAGTTATTCTTTTGACCATTTGGTCATTTATTTGTTAATCACTCTAGTAGCTCATTTGGTGTTTCCATTTAGTGCCTAAAAGATAAAAAACAAAACATTTTCTTCTCTCTCTCTCTTGGCCGAATGCACCATTGCTCAAACTCTCATTTCTTATTTTCCTTATTTCCAAAAATTTAATCATAACCCTCTCATCCTCATTTCTTCCTTTCAACATTTTGATTTTTCTTTTCAACATACTTTCAACACTTTCTTTTCTTCTTGGCTGAATGATAGACTACCTCCATAGCCGAATCAATTCTTTCTCTCCTTTGTTTTTGCATAGCCGAATCTCCTATTCTTTATAAGCATCTATTCTTCAATCATTCTTTTTCTTTTATTCAAATCTTGGATCATTGTGAAATAGTGGAAGGGTCGAGTCTTCATTTTCTTGGAGAAATCTTAAAGATCATTTAAGATTTGATAATAACGTACAAAGGATTCTCTTGAGATTTTTCGGAATATTAAGGTAAGCCGATGTAACACCCTAAATTAGGGGTTATTTGTAATATAAAAAAATGTGTAGGCTTCAAGAAATAAATAAATATAATTTTATTTGACATGTTTAAGGGCCTAAAAATAACCCGAGCTAGGCCTGACCCAGTGTTAAAAATTTATTCTTAAAGTGTGTACAAGGAAGGAGCTAGGTAAATATAGGGCCTAAATAAAATTTAGGAGAAACTTGACACCAGATTGTAATTGGCGTGTTGGCTTGGTGAATTAAGGGCTTGCAAGGGAGGTCTTGGGTTCGAATTTTGGAAAGGGGAGAATTCATTTTGTTTTTATTTTTGGGCGTTGAATGAAGGGGGCCAAAGTAATGAAGGCCTTAAAGATAATTGGGGAAGGTTCGTAGCATGAAAGTCCAGTGAGTAAGAGTGGCCTGGGGCGCCACTTGAGGGAGAGAGGTCTCGGGTTCGAGGAACGAAGGGAACGTTTCTATTTTGGGTTTTTGCGTTAAAGGCAAAAGGGCCGAAAGGTAGGCTTAAAATTAAATGGAAGGGCAATTTGACAAGAAAGTCAATTGGGAGAAGTGGCAAGGTATTTGGAAGAGAGGGTTGCTTGGGGTCATTGGTTCGAGTCCAAGCAATGACATTGATTTTATTTTCCTCTTTCTTTGTTGGCGTGAATTGGCCTACACATGGTACCTTGTTTCTTTCAATTTGAGTTTGACAAGCACATGGTCTCTTTTATTTTCATTATTTAATTGATAATTGTTAAAGGATAAGAGAATATATAGGAAATTGGTAAAGGATTAATCTAGTTTTTGGTCTTTGCATTCGGCTGGGGATGGTTGCTAACTGTATTTTATTTTATTATTATTTATTAAGGAAGGCAAAGGTGGCTTTATTGTTTAATTGTTTTCAAGAGGTTAAGGGATAATGAGGCTTTTTATTTGTGTTTTTATTTATTATTTGATTAATCAACAAGAGTTGGCAAGAGAAAAAGTAGGCATTTGTTAATTCAAATTCTTTTGGAATTATTTCAAATCAAGAGTTGGCTGAATTTTGAATTCCTTAGTGGAGTGGACGGCAAGGTAATTGGGGGATAATGTCAATTTCTGAGCTTTTCTTGACTAGCTCTCACTTTGTGATATTTTTCCTTTCATTCTCTCTCAAACCAAAATCCCATTTCCATTCACTTTTCCTATTCTTTTGATCTCTAATCAAATACCTACTCTTATTTTCTCTCTTCTTCAAACCTTGGCGAATCTACCATACTTTGATCTTCCATCTTTAACTTTCCTTTCTCTTCTCAAATCATTAAATAAACTCTACCTTCTCCCCAATATTTTTCACTTTGGCGAATATCAAGCAAAGGTAACCTTCTCTAAACTCGTCTCCAATCGGTTCATAAGGTGGGTAAGTAATCATGGCCGAATGCTATTTTCCTTCTCTTCAGTGTCTCTGTCGATTTTTACAAGGGGTAAGGACCGATTTCAGTATTTGTAAGCAAAAGATGTTAACACTCTTGTGAAACCGATTGATTATAGGATTCCCGGGATTTGTAGAACAAGCGATCTAGGCCATTCTCTGACAGTCGACTTTGGTAAGTGGTGGTAAGGGCCTATTGTTAATGGATTATTCTTTTAAGTGATTAAAAGTCAAGGCTATTGACATCGTCATTTGACCTGATTTGGTAAAGCAAATGTGTATCGAGCCGTGATTAGTAGCCAAAAGAGAAAAAGGACAAGTAGATCTAGGGTGGCCGACTTCTCTTTTCGGGATTTAGACTTCTCGTTGGCGACAGGTGTGTACATACACACTTATAACTATTAATAAACTATGCGAAAGGCATGTTATATGTAAATCTGCTCTATGTAGATACGGATTTAGTACCTTAATGGTACAAGCGAGGATCTCGGTAAGTCTCTATCAGTATGAGATTGTTAATAATGCTTTTGGGAAGCATGGCTTATTTGATACATGTAATAGATGTATGTTGACTTAAACTCTTTATAAGCGCTGATATGGGTTGATGAGAGGAGGGCGGTGACATTGTGTCGACGGACACGGTGATTTGGTATCACAATGTGACTTGGTCACGGAGGTTTGGCACCTCCGAGGTTTGGCACCTCATAGCGTCTCGTCCGGTGGCTTAGCACCACAAAGGTTGGCCCCACGAGGCGATATTAAGGGATTGACGCCGATGATTTGGTATCACACGATGGGTTGGCCCCATCAATCGATTTGTGTCTCACGGACACCGAGGCTTGGCACCTCCAAGTGATTTGGTATCACAATTGTGACTTTAAGTCACGGTGGTTTGGCACCACCGGTGGTTTGGTACCACACGGGTAGAGAAAGGCGTTTGGATGGCTAGGTTGGGTGCATGACTTAATGCATGTTAATTTGTTATAATTGTGTATGATGTTGCATTTAAGGAAAAGGGTTACACACTGAGTCTTGGTGACTCACCTTTTCCTTTAACATTTTCGGTGACATGTAGATAGCGGATGAGGAGCCGGATGAACTCGAGGTGGCCATGCAAGGAAATTGAATTTTACTTTGAAGTATTTTATTTTAGTTTTATTCTATTTGGGTTTTATTTAATTAAGTTGTAATAAGGCCTCCTAAGTCTATCTTTTTTTATATTTATTTTTATGATTGACTAACTATTTAAATTACTTTACAACTATAAAATGATTCCATAAGTTCCTTGAAAATCAAGCGAAAAATGTTTTATTGTGCCATCGGGTACATTAAAATCAGTAATAATTCGACTTAATAAATCTTCATACAAATTCCATGGTTTTAAAATAAAACAAAATCTTTTGCCTTAAATTTTAAATCGGCTAACAAGGGTTTTCAAAATGTTTTCTCTGTGACATACCGAATTTGGCCATAACGTTTGGGCCGGGCTTGGGATGTTACAAAATTGGTATTAGAGCCCAGTTTAGAGCTCGGCTGTGGGGGCCCAAGGCCCAAAAATGTTTTGGTAGGCCTCTTTGAGTTATTTTGGGTTTTTGAACAGCATGGCACCGAGTCTCCGGCACCTATCCGCCCAGGTAAGTACTTTTGAACCTCTTTGTGAATTATTTTCTGTAGAAGGGTAGGAAGCATGGAACGTAGAATAGTCTTATAGGAATTTGAACCCTAGGATTAGATTACTCAAACACACAAACAGAACATAAGACTTAATGAACTCAACCAACCTATGACCAAGTCCTTTGAGCTAGGGTGTGGTAACCTCAGACGCATGTCTAGGATTGGATCCAGGAAGAGCACGGTATTTAAGCAATCGAAAGTGACTCACCTCCTCTTCGCAGTATCTTACAGTGCGTAGCTTTGGTTCACCCCGACCAAGAGGGCTCGGTCATAAAGCTAAACATAACGACTAAAACCCGAAAGGGAACTAACCATGTTTTTGAAAAGAAGAAAACAACAAAACTCTAGTTTTCAAAACTTTTAAAATCACTCTTTCAAATTTGAGTTGAAAAATTTGATTTGTGAAAATTACAGAATGCCCTTGGGGTAAAATTACTAAAATACCACTTGGTTCATAGAATATTGATTCAATGGTTTTGCCCAAAATTTTATTATTTTTAGAAATATCCAAAACTCTACTTTGCAAATCACCAATAAAATACTTTGGTTTTGGAAAATTACGTAAATGCCCTCAACTTGTAAAATTACCAAAATGACCCTGAGTTCAAAATTTTTGCAACATCATCGTTTTAAGAAAGGAAAACTCTCAAAAGGGGCCCTCAGAGTTTTACAATTATTAAAACATCCTTGATTTACAAAAAAAAATTACAAAATTACCCCTGATTGACAAAATTACCAAACTACCCCTCGGTTCCCAAATGGTGCCATATCTTTAAATTTTACAAATTTTAGCAATACCTCCAGCTTTGGGAATTTCAAAGTGACTCGCTTTGTTAAAGTTTCAAATCCTCGAATTTTAATACAAAAATACCACAGAGGAAAATGACGAAAATACCCCTGGGATAGAAACAGGACAGAAATGTCCGAAGAGTGAATAAGTATGGAAAGTATTAGGGAATGGATGTGCCCTTTTTGTGTGAACTAGGGTAGAAGACTTAAAACATTGTTTGATCGAAAGAATCCCTATTAAACTTTTCATAAAATTCTTCGCGGATAATCAAGTGGAACAAATTACTAATCCATAAAATTTTTCTTAATCAGATTAAAAGCGCGTTAGATAGAATGAGTTCTAGAGGACGTGGCCGACGTGGACGTGATAGGGGAAGAATGACCGTATCTGAACCCGTTAGGTCAGGACAGGGTTCTGAAAATGAGGTACCACCGCCACCACCACCCCCAACTTTTGGAGTTGAGGAGCAAGATCAAACGGGAGGTGAGGCAGTATCGCAAGCTGTGTTGCGAGTCTTGGAGTTGGTGGCTGGGGCTAGTGGAAATTTAGGGGCTCGAAAATCTATTCCCGAGCGAATTCGGTCTAACAGAGCTGAAGTATTTCGGGGTGTGTCGGGAGTGGCACCTAGTGCAGCAGAATACTGGTTGGAATCAACGAAAAGGATCATGGACGATCTTGACCTGACTAATGAGGAGAAGTTGAAAGGAGCAGTGTCACTTCTGAAGGATGAAGCATATCAGTGGTGGCTCACTGTTCGAGATGGTACCACGATGGATGATCTTACGTGGGATTACTTTAGAGTTGCTTTTCAGAAGAAGTATGTGGGCACCAACTACACTGATGCTCAGAGGAAAGCCTTTCTGGGATTGGTGCAAGGAACTAAGTCAGTGTCGGAATATGAGGCGGAATTCTTAAGGTTGAGTAGGTATGCTAGAGGCATTGTGGCTACTGAACATGAGCGCTGTGTCCGCTTTGAAGATGGGCTTAGAGATGATTTAAGGTTGCTGATTGCTCCGCAGCAGGTTCGTGAGTTTTCGTCTCTAGTAGAAAAGGCTAAGGTAGCCGAAGGGATCAAGGAGACCGTAAGGCGAAGCATGATAGGAACAAATGTAAGAGAGGCTTTGGATCGCTGGATCGGGCGATAATATGGAGAAGAGGGCTAGATTTGGGGAATCGAAAGGGCCACAAAGCTCGCTTTCGATGGCCACCTCATGTGTGCTAGATGCGGAAATCCCACTTGGGAGAATGTCCGTGGGAAGTAGAGGTGCTTTGAGTGTGGATCGTTGGATCACCGTGTAAGGGACATCCTCGGAAGTTAGCTAAGAATCAACGGAGGTCGAACCGTGCTCGGGTTAGAAATGAAGGACCACCACGGAGGGGTCAGTGCGACTAGAGGTAATGATAATGGTAGCAGGCGTGGCGAGGTGTCAAGGTGCACCGACGAGGCAACCAAGGTTGGTTTATCTGATTGGCCGTCATGAGGAGGAAGAGGTGCGGATATGACAACGGGTAAGTTTCTTATTTCCTAATACATTTAATTACCTTGGTTGTGGTTACGTTAGTTCGTTTTTATGTTGCTAGTAAAGTGTATGGAACTTGGATTATGGACTTAGGGAGTGTGTAGAAAGTATGATAGATCTTTAAGATCAGAGTGCATAGCAGAGCGTAGGGTGATGAGTTAAGGATACACGATTGGACGATAGTAAGTAATTTCGAGGACGAAATTATTTTTAAGGAGGGTAGAATTGTAACACCCTAAATTAGGGGTTATTTGTAATATAAAAAAATGTGTAGGCTTCAAGAAATAAATAAATATAATTTTATTTGACATGTTTAAGGGCCTAAAAGTAACCCGAGCTAGGCACGACCAGTGTTAAAATTTATTCTTAAAGTGTGTACAAGGAAGGAGCTAGGTAAAGCTAGGGCCTAAATAAAATTTAGGAGAAACTTGACACGCATTGTAATTGGCGTGTTGGCTTGGTAAATTAAGGGCTTGCAAGGAGGTCTTGGGTTGAATCTTGGAAAGGGGAGAATTCATTTTGTTTTTATTTTTAGACGTTGAATGAAGGGGGCCAAAGCAATGAAGGCCTTAAAGATAATTGGGGAAGGTTCGTAGCATGAAAGTCCAGTGAGTAAGAGTGGCCTGGGGCGCCACTTGAGGGAGAGAGGTCTCGGGTTCGAGGAACGAAGGGAAAGCTTCTATTTTGGGTTTTTGCGTTAAAGGCAAAAGGGCCGAGAGGTAGGCTTAAAATTAAATGGAAGGGCAATTTGACAAGAAAGTCAGATTGGGAGAAGTGGCAAGGGCGCTGGAAGAGAGGGGTTGCTTGGGGTCGCTGGTTCGAGTCCAAACAGCAGCATTTGTATTTTTATTTTTCCTCTTTGCTGTTGGCGTGAATTGGCCTGCACATGGTACTTTGTTTCTTTCAGCTAGAGTTTGACAAGCATGGTCTCTTTTATTTTCATTATTTAATTGATAATTGTTAAAGGATAAGAGAATATATAGGAAATTGGTAAAGGATTAATCTAGTTTTTGGTCTTTGCATTCGGCTGGGGATGGTTGCTAACCTGTATTTTATTTTATTATTATTTATTAAGGAAGGCAAAGGTGGCTTTATTGTTTAATTGTTTTTGAAGAGGTGAAGGGATAATGAGGCTTTTTATTTGTGTTTTTATTTATTATTTGATTAATCAACAAGAGTTGGCAAGAGAAAAAGTAGGCATTTGTTAATTCAAATTCTTTTGGAATTATTTCAAATCAAGAGTTGGCCGAATTTTGAATTCCTTAGTGGAGTGGACGGCAAGGTAATTGGGGGGGATAATGCCGAATTTCCGAGCTTTTCTTGACTAGCTCTCACTTTGTGATATTTTTCCTTTCATTCTCTCTCAAACCAAAATCCCATTTCCATTCACTTTTCCTATTCTTTTGATCTCTAGCCGAAATACCTACTCCTATTTTTCTCTCTTCTTCTGAAACCTTGGCCGAATCTACCATACTTTGATCTTCCATCTTTTAACTTTCCTTTCTCTTCTCAAATCATTAGCCGAAACTCTACCTCCTCCCCATTATTTTCCACTTTGGCCGAATATCAAGCAAAGGTAACCTTCTCTAAACTCGTCTCCAATCGGTTCATAAGGTGGGTAAGTAATCATGGCCGAATGCTATTTTCCTTCTCTTGATGTCTCTGTCGATTTTTACAAGGGGTAAGGGCCGATTTCAGTATTTGTAGGCAAAAGATGTTAACACTCTTGTGAAACCGATTGATTATAGGATTCCCTGGATTTGTGGAACAAGCGATCTAGGCCATTCTCTGACAGTAGACTTTGGTAAGTGGTGATAAGGGCCTATTGTTAATGGATTATTCTTTTAAGTGATTAAAAGTGAAGGCTATTGACATTGTCATTTGGTGATTTGGTAAAGCAGATCTGTATCGAAAGTCCGTGATTAGTAGCCAAAAGAGAAAAGGGACAAGTAGATCTAGGGTGGTGACTTCTCTTTTCGGATTTAGACTTCTCGTTGGCTGCATGTGTGTACATACACACTTATAACTATTAATAAACTGTGCGAAAGGCATGTTATATGTAAATCTGCTCTATGTAGATACGGATTTAGTACCTTAATGGTACAAGCGAGGATCCCGGTAAGTCTCTGTCAGTATGAGATTGTTAATAATGCTTTTGGGAAGCATGGCTTATTTGATACATGTAATAAATGTATGTTGACTTAAACTCTATTTATAACTGCTTGATATGGGTTGATGAGAGGAGGGGGCAGTGACATTGTGTCGACGGACACCAGTGATTTGGTATCACAATGTGACTTCGGTCACCAGAGGTTTGGCACCTCCAGAGGTTTGGCACCTCATAGCGTCTCGTCCCAGTGGCTTAGCACCACAGTGGGTTGGCCCCACAGACGATATTAAGGGATTGACGCCAGTGATTTGGTATCACGCGATGGGTTGGCCCCATCAACCGATTTGTGTCACGGACACGGAGGCTTGGCACCTCCAAGTGATTTGGTATCACAATTGTGACTTTAAGTCACCGGTGGTTTGGTACCACCGTGGTTTGGTACCACACGGGTAGAGAAAGGCGTTTGGATGGCTAGGTTGGGTGCATGACTTAATGCATGTTAATTTGTTATAATTGTGTATGATGTTGCATTTAACCAGGAAAAGGGTTACACACTGAGTCTTGGTGACTCACCTTTTCCTTTAACATTTTCGGTGACACGAGATAGCGGATGAGGAGTTGGATGAACTCGAGGTGGCCATGCAGTGGAAATTGAATTTTACTTTGAAGTATTTTATTTTAGTTTTATTCTATTTGGGTTTTATTTAATTAAGTTGTAATAAGGCCTCCTAAGTCTATCTTTTCTTTTATATTTATTTTTATGATTGGACGAACTATTTAAATTACTTTACAACTATAAAATGATTCCACAAGTTCCTTGAAAATCAAACGAAAAATATTTTATTGTGCCATCGGGTACATTAAAATCTGTAACAATTCTGACTTAATAAATCTTCATACAAATTCCATGGTTTTAAAATAAAACAAAAATCTTTTGCCTTAAATTTTAAATCGGCTAACAAGGGTTTTCAAAATGTTTTCTCTGTGACATACCGAATTTGGCCATAACGTTTGGCCGGGTTTGGGGTGTTACCAGTCGATTTCACTCTTTAAGTTTTTAGTCTTAAGATCTGTCAAAATATTGTTAGGACTAATGTTTCTTTGTCTTCGAAGACAATCAAAATAGGGACGAAAAGGGTAGTGAATAGTACTCAGAAGAGGGGAAGTTCTATTAATCCCCCTAAGTTTAAGAGAAGGACTGTTTCAGAAATCTGAGATTTTCCACCAGGTTGTGGACCTTCATCTGGCAAAAATCAATTATTCGAAGTCGTACGTACTCCCGAACCATTGTTTACTCATGGTACTAAACCTTTGATCGGAGAGAAATCACAAATAGTGGTTATTCGAGATTCCAAGGGTAGGATTTAGATCGCTCAATATTAGAATAGATTAATATTAAATTTTAGTGTTCTAATCCTTCGTAATGTGTGTTTAGATATCGACGAGCGGGAGAGTGTAGTTCTCAACATAATTAGGTGTGTAATCTCACACTATATCTCATGGGTTAGATGACTATACAACGATTAAAGTTGGATTAAAAATTACAAAGTTGGACAAATCGGAGAATATGGTATTATTGACACTTTAATGTTAAGATCGTAAAATCAGTATTAGGATCGTGAAAATTTTGAAATCGCCCTTAATGGCTAAAACAATAACATTTGATAAATTTGGGCCATATATGTGATATTTGATAAATTTGGGCCATATATGTGATATTTGATAAATTTGGGCCATATATGTGATATTTGGCAAATTTGGGCCATATATGTGCAATTTGGTAAATTTGGGCCATATGTGAGATGTGGTAAATTTGGGCTTTATATGTGATATTTGGCGATTATGGGCCATATGTGAGATTTGGTAAATTTGCTTATATGTGATATTTGGCAATTATGGGCCATATGTGAGATTTGGTAAATTTGGGCCTTATATGTGATATTTGACAATTATGGGCCATATGTGATATTTGGTAAATTTGGGCCACATATTTGATATTTGATAAATTTGGGCCATGAATGAAATTTGATAATTGGATCAGTTGTGATAATTGATAAATGGGCTATATGAGATATGTGTTTTATTGGGCCAAAAATTCATAAATTATAATATGGTTTTCCTTATAAATATTTTGAAATGCATAAACATGATTGCATGGGTTGGGATCAATGATGAAGAGAAGAAAGGCTTAATGCCAGAAATCTAGATAGGTGACTCTATCACAATGGCGTTTCGAAATCTAGATCGATGGTTTTACCACAATTATTTAAATGGTCGTTGCCACAAATATGATATTGGGCTTAAAGCCTACTTTGGTGTGTTGGCGGGGTGGGTGACTAAAGCTCCCCACAGGTGTGTTGGTTGGGTACGGGGGTGTGTAGCGGATGGAAATCTAGGTTTGGTTTTGGGAATTGCATATCATTTGCATTATTATTTTTAATACTAAATTATTATATTTTGAAATGGGCTTAGGCCCAAATAAATGTATAAATGGTCTTGGCCTAGTGGACTATGGTAAGTGAGTTGCACTGCTGAGTTCTAAGTAACTCACCCCATTTTTACCCTCTCGTGTAATAATAATTGATGGAGACTTGGTTTGGAGATGACTTCGTGGGTGGCTATACTACAAATGGTGGTTCATAAAACTTTGAGACTTCTTTTATAATTTTAAGTACTATTTTTTATTGGCGATGTAATAAGGCCTCTTTAAATATTGATTTTATTATGTGGATGGATTATTTATGTTTTAGTTTTATTAAGTTGGATTGATTTAGTTTTTCATAAATGATTTTCTATAACTTTCTTATAAAAACAAAAGTTTTTCTTAACTAGAAACTTAGGAAATTCTTTTAAAACTTTTTGATGAAATATTCCAATTAAATAAATCTAAAGTTTTTATCAATTACTACTTGTTATATATCAAACGACAAACTCTTATGTTTTTAAACAAGCATTTCAAATAAATCTCGATTTTTTTCGATAAAGTAATGTTCTTAATCGTTTTGAAATTTGATTTCTAAATTATTAAATGTTTTGAATGTTCGTTAAACTTGTGTGGCATGCCGAAATCTGAGCTTAATGCATAGGCTGGGTTTGAGGTGTTATAGTTGCAATTTGAAGTATTTAATTGATGTTGATTGAAGTGTCAAGTGCTGCAAATTGACATGCTTAAATGCTGTAAACTGAAGTGTTAAAGTGTTGCAAATTTAAGTATTTAAATGTTGTGAATTGAAAGTGTTAAATGTGCTGAAAATTGAAGTGTTTACATGTTGTAAATTGAAGTGTTTTAAGTACTGCAAATTGAATTGTTTAGTTCCTGGAAATTGAGATGTTTATCGCTGTAATTGAGGTGTATAAATGTTGTTAATTGAGATGTTAAAGTGCTGCAAATTGAGGTGTTTAAATGCTATTAATCGAGGTGTTTAAATGCTATTAATTAAAGTGTTTAATTGCTATAAATTGAGGTGCTCAAATGATGTAAATTGAAGTGTTAAAGTGTTGCAATTTGAAGTATTTAAATGATGTGAATTGAAGTGTTAAGTGCTGCAAATTGAAGTGTTTAAGTGCTACAAATTGAAGTGTTAAAGTGTTGCAAATTGAAGTATTTAAATGTGTGAATTGAAGTGTTAAAGTCTTTGCAAATTGAAATGTTTACATGTTGTAAATTGAAGTGTTTTAAGAGCGCAAATTGTATTGTTTAGTTCCTAGAAATTGAGATGTTTATTGCTATAATTGAGGTGTATAATTGTTGTTAATTGGGATGTTAAAGTGTTGTAAATTGAGGTGCTTAAATGCTGTAAATTGAAGTGTTTAATTGCTGTAAATTGAGGTGCTTAATTGATGTAAATTGAAGTGTTTAATTTCTATAGATTGAGGTGATCAAATGATGTAAATTGAAGTGTAAAAGTGTTGCAAATTGAAGTATTTAAATGATGTGAATTGAAGTGTTAAAGTGCTGCAAATTGAAGTGTTTAAATGTTGTAAATTGAAGTGTTAAAGTGCTGCAAATTGAAGTATTTAAATGCTGTGAATTGAAGTGTTAAAGTCCTGCAAATTGAAGTGTTTACATGTTGTAAATTGAATTGTTTTAACTACTGCAAATTGTATTGTTTAGTTCCTGGAAATTGAGGTGTTTATTGCTATAATTGAGGTGTATAATTGTTGTTAATTGGGATGTTAAAGTGTTGTAAGTGGAGGTGTTTAAATGTTGTAAATTGAAGTGTTTAATTACTATAAATTGAGGTGCTTAATTGATGTAAATTGAAGTGTTTAATTTCTGCAGATTGAGGTGCTCAAATGATGTAAATTGAAGTGTTAAAGTGCTGCAAATTGATGTATTTAAATGCTGTGAATTGAAGTGTTAAAGTGCTGCAAATTGAAGTGTTTAAATGTTATAAAGTGAAGTGTTTTAAGTACTGCAAATTGAATTGTTTAATTCCTGGAAATTGAGATGTTTATCACTGTAATTGAGGTGTATAATTGTTGTTAATTGGGATGTTAAAGTGTTGTAAGTTGAGGTGTTTAAATGCTGTAAATTGAAGTGTTTATATTGATTTGTATTATAACCTTTCCTTACAATCAAATTATTAACCCGACTTTATGGAAAAAAACTAGCTTCCTCTCCCTTTTTAAGTTTGTACTGCTGTTTGCAAGTTTTGGATTATTTATTTATAAATTTTGATTAATTTAATTATATGTTTCAGGTGTTATTCAAAAATTAGACTTTCTCTCCAAACATTTTCTCTTACCAATAACATGTTAATGGTATACTTTCATCTTTCTTATTTTTCTTTTTTTCTATTAAATTTAACCAAAAATTGTAGTAGTTTCCTTTTAATAGATCAAAATCTTATTGTCTTTCTTGAAAAGTTTTTTTCTTGAATCGATTCCTTGAGAACTTTTTTCTTGAAAAGTTTCTTTACTAAATCTGATTCCTTGAAAAATTGTAGTATAAAATTTATTGAAATTCTTTCCTGAAAAGTTTCTTTCGAATCTGTAACATCCTTAAATAGGGGTTATTGTGTTTGAGCTTTTTTGCATGTGTGAGGCCGTTGTGTTAATTATTTGTGGTGTTGTAAGATCTAGTTATAAGTTTAGAGTAGGCCTGAGTTGCAGGAAATTTTTGTTTTCAAGTGTTAGTTAAAGGGAGCTGAAGGAGCTAGGGGTTAAGTATAATTCGTGGGGGATTTAAGCACACGATTGGGCTTGGAAAAGTGGCAAGGAGGCGCCACTTAGGGCCCTATGATTGATGCCACATGTAGGGAAGGGAGAACTCAGGTTCAAGCAGCAGAAATTTCATTTTCTGCTTACCATTTTGACGCCAAGGGGGAAGAGTTGTGCTCAGCACAAACTCTGTCAGATAAGCATTGAACAAGTCAAACTCATTTGAATGATTGGCTAGGAGTGATTTAGGGAATTTTGATAGAATCTGAACTCTTGATGAAAGAGGAGTGTTCGGTTTGGGAAGCTAAGGAGAGGAGAGTGCCGAATTTCCTTAGGTACTTGGCCGAATCTCCACTTGAACTCCCTCTCATCTTTTATTTTTCTTTGAAGTCGAAAGTAACCCTCTTTTCTTCTTTTTCTTTTCTTCCTCTCAAGTGTTTGTCCGAACCTTTCTTTCTCCCATCTCTTTCTCTTTCTTTTCATAACTACTCCAAACCACATCTTCCTCTTCACTTCTTTTGCCGAAACCCCTTAGTCCCTTCTCTTTGAACCCAAGGCCTAACACCATTCATATCTATTCCTTTCCTTTTCTGTTTTGTTTGGTGTTAGCCGAATATTGATTACTTTTATTTTCCATCCACCATACTCTGTGCTGAAATCTCCTTGGTTTCTTCTTGTCTTATTTTGGCCGAATAGCAACAAGGGTGGATCATATTTGGGTTCTTTTCTAATCGGTTTTGAGGAAAGGTAAGTGTTTTGGCTAAATTTCGTTATTTCTTTTCTCTCCTCTTTGTCGACTTTGGTGGGTGCAAAAGCTAAATTTTGGCATTTGTTATCAATATTTCTAACCATCTATAGGAACCGATTTCTCCTAGATTCTTCGGGACTTGGGAAGCAGTGGATCTGAGCCATTCTTTCTCTATCAAGCAATTCATTAAGTCAGTGGTAAGGGTTATGCTGATTCAATCTTTCCATTAGATGTTTGAAAAGCCGAAGGCTTTTGAGACTAATCTTTATTGTTGGTCAATGTAAGGGGAGAATCGGTTTGGGAGAATCTTTATTGTTGGCGAATGTAAGGGGAGAATCGCATATTTTGGTATTGTGATTTGTTTCATAAGGTAGAAAGGTAAGGGTGGAGTTGTTTGTGCGTAATCTCACCCTTTGGATTTATTGGTATGGTCGAATGGCCTTGTTAATGGTTTTGTGGTTTGGCCGAATGTAGGGCAAGGAGAACTAGTGTGGTAGATTGGGTCTTCGGGATTTAGTGCTTGCGTTAGTAACAGTTGTGTAACTTACACACTTTATAACTAAGTAAATATATTAATAACCTGAATATGTTAAAAGTTGAAAATTGTGTGGATCTTGGTATGATACCGTAAGGGTATGAGCAAGGATTCAGGTAAGTCCGTTTCGATATGATTTGCTATATGATGCTTAATACCATGATCTGTGATATATTTGCTGTATGATTCATAATAAAGCATGATGGCATGACTTGCATAAGTTTTGCATTGTGATGGGTGATATGAGAGAAGGGGGAAGATTTGATATTTGTGTCTTTGGGACACTAGAGGTTTGGCACCTCCAGTGGTTTGGTACCACAGATTATTTTGTGTCTTTGGGACACCAGAGGTTTGGCACCTCATAGCGACTCATCCCAGTGGCTTAGCACCACAGTGGGTTGGCTCCACAATTGATTTATCGGGATTGTCGCCAGTGATTTGGTATCACACGTGGGTTGGCCCCACACTTGGATTATTGATATTTCGTTACTTTGGGTCACCAGTGGTTTGGCACCACATTTTTATTGGATATCATGACTTTGGGTCACCAGTGGTTTGGCACCACCAGTGGTTTGGTACCACACGGGGTAGAAACAAAGTATGGATGGCTAGGTTTGGGTGCATTATATGTATTGCTTGGTTATGATTTGTGTAAGTATGTTGCTTTATCCGAGAGGAGGATTTATGCACTGAGTCTTGGTGACTCACCTTCTCCCTTATCTTTTCAGGTGATTCGTAGATCGCGGACAAGGAGCCGGATGGACTTGAGGTGGCCCATGCATTAAAACTTTTGATTTTACTTGGATTTTAAATTGGGTATTATTTCATATTTCATTTTTATTATTTGGGTTTGTAATAAGGCCTTCTAAATTATATTTTGAATTATTTATATGTTTTGGATTTGATTTCGATCATGGTTAAGTAAGTTACTTGATTAATTTAATAACATGAGCGCAAGGTTTCCTAAACTACAAAACGCAATGGTTTTCAAAACTTTACCATCGGGTAATACAAATCACTTGGTAATAAATGACAACTCAAATGTTTTTGACCACTTAAATGGTTTCAAATTTTAAGTTCTACATGCAAATGCAATCAGTTTTTAACTAATCATGCACCTGGTTTCTACAAACATAGAACAACAAAGGGTTTTCTCTAGTTTTCAATCGGTGACTTGATTTTCTTCAACACGTTTTACCTCTGTGGCATGCTAGATTCGGTCATGGTGTGTTGACCAGGTTTGGGGTGTTACATTTTTGGTATCAGAGCTAAGTTCAAAGGCTCAACTGTGGGCCTTGGGCCCAAAACGTTTTAAAGTAAGGTTTTTAAATGTTCTTGGGTGGAAATACATGGGTTGAATTTATATGTTCTTGTTTGGGTTTTAAATGGCACCAAGTCTTGGCACCAATCCGCCTAGGTAAGTACTTTTGACTGTTGTGTGATTTATATGTGGGGGAAATGGGTATTTCAGGATCGTAGATTAGTAAAATAGGAATTATTGAACCCTAGGAATAGCTTACCTCAACGCAAGTACATAAGACTTAATGATCCACTAAACACACCTGTGAGTACATCACTGAGCTAAGGGTGTGGCAACCGTTGTGCACATGTCTAGGATTGGACTTAGGGGGGAGCTTGGTATTTAAATAGTCCTAGTGACTCACCTCCGCTCTACATAAATCCTACCTTATACGTAGTGACAGTTCACCCTAGCTAAGATGGCTTATTCACAGGCTAAACTTCATAACTAAAACCCGAAAGGGACTAGCCGTTTTGCTTTGAAACACTTTAGAACCTTGGTTTTGAAATGGCCACAGTAACCTTGATTTATGAAATGACCAAAATACCTCCGATTTGAAAAAATGACCAAATTACCCCTGACTTGTAAAATTACCAAAATACCCTCAGTATGGGAAAATTTCTGAAGTACCCTCGAATTGAAAATTTTCAAAATACCTTTATTTTGAAATATCACCTTGAACCATATTTTGAAATATTTTTTCGAAAATACCCCTGGATTATGAAAATTACGAAAATACCCCTAGTTTATGAAATTACCAAAATGCCCCGATTTTTTTAGAATTTTTGAAATATCTATGATTTGTAAAGGTTTTAAAATTAACTTTGTTTTATTACTAAAATACCCTGATAGGCTAATTACGAAAAAAAACCTCCGGGGTAGTAAAATGACGAGAATACCCCTACAGGTGGAGTGAGGGTAGGAAATTGAACTGAAAATTGTGTGATGATCGAAAGAACCACTACCAAATTCCTTTACATAAAACTTATTCGTGGGTAATCAGTGAAACAGAAGCTAATTCATAAAAATCTCTTAAATAGATAAATAACAACCATAGACATGAATTCTAGGGGACATGGTCGTAATGTGCGTGGCCGTGGTAGAGGCCGAATGACCATGTTCGAGCCCGTTAGGTCCGGTCAAGGGTCCGAATATGAAATGCCACCACCACCACCAGCGATGTGGAATGTCGAGGATCGACGGGATGATGCGATATCACAGCGATCGCTGTGGGTTTTGGAAAGGGTGGCTGGAGTAGGTGGAGGCATGGGAGCTCAAAAGTTGGTA
Source organism: Gossypium rotundifolium (assembly GCA_025506655.1). Classification (NCBI taxonomy): domain Eukaryota; kingdom Viridiplantae; phylum Streptophyta; class Magnoliopsida; order Malvales; family Malvaceae; genus Gossypium; species Gossypium rotundifolium. The sequence goes on along the minus strand of CP106732.1, from coordinate 129,541,124 downwards.
CCTAAGCGACTCCGAGCTAATGGGCCGAAGTTTTCCATGGAGTGTATCGGTGTGGTGCCCAATCTGACTAAGTATTGGTTAGAGGCGACGGAGTGAATCATGGATGACCTGGATCTGACTGCTGAGGAAAAATTGAAAGGGATAGTGTCGCTTCTTCGGGATGAGTCATACCAGTGGTGGCTCACGGTTCAGGATAGTTCAGCAGCGGATGATCTCACTTGGGACTATTTTAAGGCGACTTATAGAAGAAGTATGTCGGGACCACTATATTGATCGTGCAGTGGAAGGCAATCGAGGTGGTTCGGGGAGTAAGTCTGTCTCAAAGTACGAGGCAAAATTTTTAAGGTTGAGCCAGTATGCTAGGGGCATCGTGGCTACAGAACATGAATGATGTGTCAGGTTTGAGGATGGATTGAGAGATAAGTCGAGGTTCTTGATTGCTCCACAAAGAAGAGCGAGAGTTCTTTGTCTTTGGTGGAAAAGGCCAAGGTAGCTGAAGGGGTAAAGGAGTCTGTAAGACAGAATCTGGATAGGAATAGATATAAGAGAGGTTTTGGATCTTCGGGGTCGACCGATAATTCGTAAAAAAGGGCTAGACAGAGTGGGCCGAATCAATCTGGAAGGCCTCTCGCTACTAATTAGGGACCAAAGACAGATTGTAATCGATGTGGGAAATCTCATTGGGAGGATGTTAGGCGGTGGAAAGGGATGTTTTGAGTGTGGTTCATTGGATCATCGTGTGAGGGACTTGCCCGTAAGTTAGCCAGATTTAGTCGAGGTCGTGGTCGTGCTCAATTCAAAATGATGGACCACCACCGCGGAGGGTCGTGGTACCGTAGGGAGGTAATGGCTCTGGTAGAGGCATGAGCACCGGCAGAGGTGCAGAAACACTAAAGCAAGACACTGGGTTGGTATATGCGTGAGACGTCGAGAGAAGGGCAACCTTGCCGACGTCATAACAAATACGTTTTAATCTTTGGATTACCGTATATTGCTTTGATTGATGTGGGTTCGACGTATTCGTATGTTGCTAGTAGCATAATAGAGACCATGAACCTAGACTTTGAAACTACTTCTAGGGAGATGACAGTAAGAAGCCCTTTAGGTCACTCTGTAAAAGTAAATAAGCTGTATAGGGATGTACCTCTAGAACTCCAAGGGGTAGTGTTCGTAGCTGATTTGATGGAACTGCCGTTTGGGGAGTTCGATCTGATTCTTGGGATGGACTGGCTGGTAAAGTACCAAGCAAGTTTGGATTGCGCGGCTAAGCGCATGGTTTTAAAAATGGCTAAGGGGGAAGAAGTGGTGATGATAGGTAATAGAAGAGATTATCTATCTAATATGGTATCGGCGTTGAAGGCTGAAAAGATGGTCAGGAAGGGTTATGAGGCGATTTTGGTTCGGGTGTGTGCTTTGGAGGCTAAGGAGGTTGATGTAGAGGGTGTTCGTACAGTAAAGGAATTTGCTGACGTATTTCCAAAGGAACTTTCGGGTCTACCTCTGGATCGGGAAGTGGAATTCGGTATAGACACATTACTCAAAGCGTGTTAAGGTCAATAGCCCATATAGAATGGCGCCGAAGGAATTGGTAGAGATGAAGGACCAAATTCAGGAGTTGTTGGACCGAGGTTTCATCCGACCGAGTATATCTCCTTAGGGAGCACTGTTGCTCTTTGTTAAGAAGAAGGATGGTACAATGCAGATGTGTATAGATTACCGCCAGCTGAATAAGTTGACAATCAAGAACAAGTATCCGTTGCCCCAGATTGACGACTTGTTTGATCAACTTAAGGGTGCATCGATTTTCTCAAAGATAGATCTTAGGTCGGGGTACCATCAACTCAAAGTAAAGGAGGTAGACGTTCATAAGACGGCATTCCGTACTCGGTATGGGCATTACGAGTTTCTGGTAATGCCGTTCGGGTTAACTAATGCACCGACAGCATTCATGGACTTGATGAATCGGGTGTTTCAGTAGTACTTGGACCAGTTTGTCGTAGTATTCATAGACGACATATTGGTGTACTTCAAGAATGAGGAGGATCATGATACACACTTGTGGGTGGTATTGCAAATTCTGAGGGAGAAGTAGCTCTTTGCTAAGTTCAGAAAGTGCAAATTCTGGCTTAGGGAAGTAACTTTCTTAGGTCACATAGTGTCCGCTGAAGGGATTAGAGTGGACCCTCGCAAGATTTAGGCGGTGTTGGATTGGAAACCGCCGAGGTCGATTGCAGAAATTCAGAGTTTTCTAGGTCTGGTGGGGTATTACCGGAGATTTGTGGAAGGATTTTCTCTGATTGCGGCACCGTTGACTAAGCTGTTGAGGAAAGGAGTTTCATTTGTGTGGTCAGAGAAACAGCAGGAGAGTTTCGACAAGTTGAGGAAGATTTTGACGGAAGCTCCAATTCTGGTACAGCCTGAGGTAGGAAAGGTATTCACGGTCTATTGTGATGCATCATATACTGGCTTGGGATGTGTGCTGATGCAGGAAGGGAAAGTAGTGGCATATGCGTCTCGACAGCTGAGACCGCATGAGGTTAACTATCTGACACATGACTTGGAGTTAGCTGCAGTGGTTTTCACTCTGAAAATATGGAGATACTATTTGTGCGGAGAGAAGTCAATAGTTTACATAGATCACAAGAGTTTGAAGTATCTTCTGACTCAGAAGGATTTGAACTTGAGACAGCGCAGATGGATTGAGCTATTGAAGGACTACAATTGCTCAATTGAGTATCATCCGAGCAAGGCTAACATGGTGGCAGACGCGTTGAGCCGTAAGGTAGTAGCGGACTTAAGAGCGATGTTTCCTCGTCTTAGCTTGTATGATGATGGGAGTCTTTTGGCGGAATTGCAGGTTAAGCCGACTTGGGTTGAGCAGATCAAGGAGAAACAGTTGGTGGATGAGGGCTTGAATGCTCGGAGGTTGCAAGTTTAGAATGGTGGTATAGAGGGTTATAGTGTGTCCAGTGATGGAGTATTGTGTTTCCAAGGGAGAGCTTGTATGCCGAAGGATGTCGAGTTAAGGCGGAGGATTCTTCAGGATGCGCATAGCAGCCCATACGCTATGCATCCTGGAGGCAGCAAGATGTACCAAGATTTGTGAAAACAGTTCTAGTGGCCGGGGCTGAAGCGGGAAGTGACTGAGTTTGTGGGTAAATGTCTGATGTGTCAACAGGTCAAAGCTGAGCATCAGCTGCCGTTAGGTTTACTTCAGTCGGTAAAGATTCCTCAATGGAAGTGGGAAAGAATTACCATGGACTTTGTCAGTGGGCTACCCCTTACGCCTAGTAAGAAAGACTCAGTCTGGGTAATTGTGGATCGTTTGACCAAATCAGCTCGTTTCATACCGGTGAGGGTTGATTATTCACTTCAAAAGTTAGCTAAGTTGTATGTGGCCGAGATAGTGAGGTTGCATGGTGTGCTAGCATCAATTATCTCAGATAGGGATCTAAGGTTCACGTCAAGGTTCTGGAGAGCTTTGCATCAGGCCTTGGGAATGAGGTTGGATTTTAGCATAGCTTTTCACCCGCAGTCTGACAGGCAGTCGAAAAGGGTTATACAAATCCTAGAGGATATGCTAAGGGGTTGTGTTTTGGACTTTAGAGGCAGCTTGGAAGAATTTCTACCATTAGCTGAGTTCGCATACAACAATAGTTATCAAGCAAGCATTAAGATGGCACCTTATGAGGCATTGTATGGTAGGAAGTGTCGCACACCTACATCTTTGGATGAGTTAGGTGAACATCGGATGTTGGGTCGAGTTGGTTCTTGAGACCGAGGATAAAGTTAAGTTGATTCGTGCTCGTCGAAGGAAGCTTTGACGAGCAAAAGTCATATGATGATCTCAAGCGGAGGGATATAGAGTTTGCCGTGGGTGATAGGGTCTTTTTGAAGATCTCGCCATGGAAGAAAGTGTTGAGGTTTGGTAGGAAAGGAAAGTTAAGTCCAAGGTTTATTAGCCCGTATAAGGTGTTGAGACAAGTGGGACCAGTAGCCTATCAGCTTGAGTTGCTAGCAGAGCTGAGTCAGATACATGATGTGTTCCATGTCTCCATGCTCAGGCGCCATCGTTCAGATCCATCGTATGTTGTAGCAGTGGAGGAAATTGAGGTAAGTCCTGATTTGACCATAAAGGAGGAACCAAGATGAGATCTGGATCGAGATGTGAAAGTTTTGCACAAGAAGTCGGTCCCATTAGTAATGGTGCTGTGGCGGAACCATGGAGTGGAGGAAGCTACATGGGAACCGGAGGATGTGATGAAACAACAATACCCTCAACTCTTTTGACTGTAATTTCGAGTAGAAATTATTTTAAGGGGTAGAAGCGTAACATCCTTAAATAGGGGTTATTGTGTTTGAGCTTCTTTGCATGTGTGTGGCCGTTGTGTTAATTATTTGTGGTGTTGTAAGATCGAGTTATAAGTTTAAAGTAGGCCTGAGTTGCAGGAAATTTTTATTTTTAAGTGTTAGTTAAAAGGAGTCAAGGAGCTAGGGGTTAAGTATAATTAGTGGGGATTTAAGCACAAGATTGGGCTTGGAAAAGTGGCAAGGAGGCACCACTTAGGGCCCGTGATTGATGCCACATGTAGGAAGGAGAACTCAGTTCGAGCAAAGAAATTCCATTTACGCTTACCATTTTGACGCTAAGGGGAAGAGTTGTGCTCAAAGACAAACTCTGTCGATAAGCATTGAACAAGTCAAACTAATTTGAATGATTGGCGAGAGTGATTCAAGGAATTTTGATGAATCTGAACTCTTGATGGAAGAGGAGTGTTCGGTTTGGGAAGCTAAGGAGAGGAGAGTGCCAAATTTCCTTAGGTACTTGGCCGAATCTCCACTTGAACTCCCTCTCACCTTTTATTTTTCTTTGAAGTCGAAAGTAACCCTTTTCTCTTCTTTTTCTTTTCTTCCTCTCAAGTGTTTGACCGAACCTTTCTTTCTCCCATCTCTCTTTCTCTTTCTTTTCATAACTACTCCAAACCACATATTCCTATTCACTTCTTTTTCCGAAACCCCTTAGTCCCTTCTCTTTGAACCCAAGGCTGAACACCATTCATATCTATTCCTTTTCTTTTCTTTTTTTTTGGTGTTAGCCGAATATTGATTGCTTTTCTCTTCCATCCACTATACTCTATGCCGAAATCTCCTTGGTTTCTTCTTGTCTTATTTTGGCCTAATAGCAACAAGGGTGGATCATATTTGGGTTCTTTTCTAATCGATTTTGAGGAAAGGTAAGTGTCTTGGCCGAATTTCATTATTTCTTTTCTCTCCTCTCTATCGACTCTGGTGGGTGAAAAAGCCGAATTTTGGCATTTGTTTTCAATATTTCTAACCATCTATAGGAATCGATTTCTCCTAGATTCTTCGGGACTTGGGAAGCAGTGGATCTGAGCCATTCTTTCTCTGTCAAGCGATTCATTAAGTTAGTGGTAAGGGTTATGCTGATTCAATCTTTCCATTAGATGTTTGAAAAGTCGAAGGCTTTTGAGACTAAGCTTTATTGTTGGTCGAACGTAGGGGGAGAATTAGTCTCGCATATTTTGGTATTGTGATTTGTTTCATAAGGCAAAAAGGTAAGGGAGGAGTTGTTTGTGCGTAATCTTACTCTTCGGGATTTATTGGTATGGCCGAATGGCCTTGTTAATGGTTTTGTGGTTTGGCCGAATGTAGGTTAAGGAGATCTAGTGTGGGAGATCGGGTCTTCGGGCTTTAGTGCTTGCGTTAGTAACAGGTGTGTAACTTACACACTTTATAAAAAAACCTGAATATGTTAAAAGTCAAAAATTGTGTGGATCTTGGTATGATACCGTAAGGGTATGAGCAAGGACTCGGGTAAGTTTATTTCGATATGATTTGCTATATGATGCTTAATACCATGATCTGTGATATATTTGCTATATGATTCATAATAAAGCATGATGGCATGATTTGCATAAGTTTTGCATTGTGATGGGTGATATGAGAGGAGGGGGAAGATTTAAGATCCGTGTCTTTGGGACACCAGATGTAACATCCTGAAAAGGGCCTATGCATTTTCGGGTTAATTGTACGAAGTGACATGTTTTATGTGTTAAGAATAAATTTTGAACATTTTTGGAAACCTGAAAAATGTATGGAAATGCTAAGTTAAAAAGAGGAAAGTGAACATTTATGGAAACTATGAAAATGATTTAGAAATGATTCAAAAGATGAAAGTGAACATTTATGGCAACTTGCAAATGTAAGGAAATGTCAAGTTTTAAAGTTTAAAAGAGGAAATTAAGGCAGGTGGCCTTAAGAGAAAAAGTATGTGAAATTTGACACACAACAGGGCTTGAAAAGTGGCTCAAGATGCCACTTAGGGCCTCTAGAAATGGCGCCACATGCAAGGGTGTTGGGCTGAGTTTGAGTCACATGGGAAGCAAATAAAAGAAGTTTATTTTTGCTTCTAGAAGCATAGAGGTGGATGACACAAGGCTTGCAAAAGAGGAGTTTTATTCTCTTTTAAATTGGTTAATTAGGGATAAATAAAGGATATTGTTTTGGATTACTTCTAAGAGATAATAAGGATTATTCTTTATTTTTTAAATTAAAGAGATAAAGTTATCACATAAGGAAGAGTGGTGGCCAAGCAAAGGATTCTTGGCCTAGTAATTTCGGCTATAAAAGGAAGAGAATAGGCTACTCATCAAATATTCTTCCTCCTCTCTCTCTCTAGAATGTTTCCTAGCAAAATCCTCTCCTCTTTTTATTTTGTCAAATGAATATACCAATAGTCTCTAGTGAAATCGATTTCTTTTAAGCCTCAAAAGTCAATCTTTATGACTCCAAGCAAGGTGCAATGACCGAGGTATTAAGGTAAGAAAATGGATTTTGTTGTTCATTTCTTTTATCGAGATCTAGAAACCGATCCCTTGTTGTCTCTTGGCGAATATTAAAGGAGGAACTCAGGATTTTGATAGTTGTGGACTTCAAGAGAAGGGATTTTCGGGATTTAAAGCTTCAAGGTAAGACATCGATATTGACCATAGGCCAATTAATGATGATTAAGTGTTAGAAATCAATCTAACATGTGCTTATAGGATTTTCGACAAAGATTAAGAAAGCAAGGATCTATTTTGGGATTTAAGATTTGGAAGGTAAGCATATAGGTATGTTCGCCAAGGCTTGATTTTGTATTTAGATCTATTCTTTAATTTGTTTAAAAAGGCGGAACTAACCCTTGATGAGATTTAGTGCTTGGTCGAATACAAGAAGAAGCATAGCAAAGAATTTCTGGATTTGAATAATCATCAAATCGGCACCAAAGGTAAGTTTAAGAATACTAATCCCATCGATTTGGAATTATGGCGAATGGCTTTTTATAAAAGTAATAAGTGATAAATCAAATGTAGGAGTAAGGATCTAAGCATTAGATCAAGCTTTTCGGGATCTCAAGGAATTGCTGTTTAATCGGTGTGTACCCACACTATATCATAATATGTTTTATGGCTACGCTTAATTAATATATGTGATATTAAGAATATGAAAGTGGCTAAGGTACCATGTTTTGGTGCAAAGTACTGTGCACGCTTCCTACTCCTAATAGGATTATGAAATATGTTAATTGTAACATGAGAATAAGAATAAGAATGTGAACTCGGCATATTTATGCTTATTACTATTATATGGGGCATATGGGTTTATTTTTGGGGAAGTGAATGTGGTGACCTAAGACCACAAACACGGTGACCTAAGACTATGATATCTAAATGTGGTGACCTAAGACCACGAAGAATCTGAATGTGGTGACCTAAGACCACGAAATCGAACGTGGTGACCTAAGACCACGAATGCGGTGACCTAAGACCGCGATATGGAGTGTAGCGGAAGGAGGGTCGACTTAGTAGTCCCCACGGTGTCTGAGGTTGGTACAGGGTAGCGGATGGCTTAATAGGTTTGGGTTTTGGGAATGCATCATAAATTGTATGCTATGATATGAATGTGTAATAATTGTTATGCCCGATTTGATTATGATTTAGTGTCAGGTACACATTGAGTCATTGACTCACCCCGTTGTGGGACCATGTTTGGTGATGAGCGGTGATGATGGACCGGGACGGCAGGACTTGTGGTAGCCATGCTCAACTTGGAAGTTTTTATTTTTAATGGACATTTTATTTCATTTAAGTACTTTGAACTATTTGGATTTGTTTGATGTAATAAGGCCATAAGGCCATGGTGAACCATTTTATTTACATTTATTGTTTAATTATGTTACAAATTTTATTGAGTTAAAGACTAAGTAATTCATTTTTTAATATACTCTATATGTTTTATCACTTAATATTAAAAAGGGTTTTCAAAATAAAATTTAATCCGTTTCAACACAAGCCCAACCCAAAACAATATTTTGTTTTAGAATCACACAAGTTTTCTAAGTTACAAAAGAACTTGAAACCGGTTTACTTGAGGAACATACCAACTCGTCAAAGCTCGTGGGCGGGTTTGGGGTGTTTCAGATTTGGTATCGAGCCAGTTTTAAACTCTCGACACGTAGGCTAAGGCCCAAAACATTTTCAAATCGATCCCAAATAAGCTTTATAAAGTATCTTATGAAATAAGCAGGTTTTTTTGGCATGGCACCTAAGTCTCCGACCCGCAGTCCACCCGGTAAGTACCCCTAACTATCTGTGTGATTATGTGAATTATAGAAGGGTAGAAAAGGAATGGAGCGTAGAATAGCATGATAGGAACTTGAACCTTAGGATTAGTCTACTCAAACACAAATACATAAGACTTAATGCACTTAACAAACCTATGGCTAAGTCAACCAAGTTAGGTGTGGTAACCCCTGTAAGCATGTCTAGGATTGGATTAGGAAGAGCACGGTATTTAAGCAGCCCTAGTGACTCACCTCCTCTCCACGAATCACGCACAGTGCGTAGCTTTGTTCACCTGCACCAAGAGGACTTGGTCATAGGCTAAACACAATAACTAAAACCCCAAAAGGAACTAGTCGTGTTTTATGGAAACCCTAATTTTTTCTAAAAAAATTCGACAACCCACTCTTTTGAATCGAGAAAATTGTTTTTTGGAAAAAATTTCTCAAAACTTCTAGTTTACAAAATTACTAAAATACCCCTAGTGGTAAAATTACAAAAATGTCCAACTACTCAACAGTTTTGCCAAAATTTCGTTATTTTATAAATGTTCAAAAACCCTAATTTGCAAACTATTAAAAATACCTTGATTTTGGAAAAACTGCAAAATTGCCCCTAACTTACAAAATTACCAAAATGACCCCGATTTCCAAAATTTTTGCAACACCACCGCTTTTGGAAAGTACAATTCTCAAAAGAACCCTCAAAGTTTTGCAACTTCAAATATCCCCGATTTATTAAAATTTTACAATTTACCACGATTTGTGGAAAAATTACCAAAATACCCCCAAAGTCCAAAATTTCTGAAATACCCTCGGATTTCAAAAATTTTCCAAAAATACCCCGGGAATTTAAAAATACCAAAATACTTTGTGACAAAATCACCAAGGAACTTTTTTTTTGAAAAATTATAAAAATACCCCTGGGTAGTGGAAAAACAATAACAATGAAAACTACAACGTTTCTTTAAATGAACGAAGGTTCATAATTGTTTGATGGATGTATGAATGAATGAAAAGACTGTGTGCATGTATGAATACGAAAGAACCACTCCTAAATTCCTTTTCATAAAATTTCTTCGCGGGTAATCAAGTGAAACAAAAGTACTAATTCATAAAACTTCTTAATCAGATCTCGACGATAGAAATGAGCTCTAGAGGACATGGTCATCGCGGACGCGGTAGAGGAAGAATGACTAGGTCGAAACCCGTTAGATCGGGTCAAGGGTCTGATAATGAAGTACCACCGCCACCACCACCCTCATTGTTGGTCTTGAGCAACCCACTTCAGACGGGGGATGATCTTTGTGTCATGATGGTCGCGAGAGTTGGAGTTGGTGGCTGGTGCAGGAGGGAATTCGAGAAATCGAAAGTCTGTGCCTGAACGAATTCGAGCTAATGGAGCCGAAATGTTTAGTGGAGTATCGGTGTGGCACCCAAAGGTGAAATATCGTTGAAGCAACTGAGCGCATCATAGATGAGCTTAATCTAACCCCTGAGGAGAAGTTGAAAGGAATGGTGGCACTGTTATGCGATGAAGCATATCAATGGTGGTTAACTATTCGGGATGGTGCCACAGCTGAGGACCTGACTTGGGACTATGTTAAAGAAGCTTATCAAAAGAAGTATGTTGGAACCAGGTATACTGATGAGCAAAGGAAAACATTTCGAAATTTGGTTCAAGGAACAAGTCGTGGCGAATATGAAGTCAATTCTGAGGTTGAGCCAGATGCTCGAGGAGTAGTGGCAATCGAGCATGAGTATTTGTGTCCATTTTGAGGACGGACAAAGAGATGATCCGAGATTGTTAATAGCACCGCATCGAGCGGGAATTTTACGCTTTGGTGGAAAAGGCTAAAGTGGTGAAGGAATCAAGGATTCTACAAAGCGCACTATGGATCGTAATAGGCCCAAAGAGGTTTTGGATCGTCTGAACGGTTCATAAGAGGCCTAGAGTTGATGGGCCGCGAGGTCGCAAGTTGGTTCTAGAGGCGATGTCGTCCTTGTGATGTGTGTGGAAAGAACCACTTAGGAGAGTCTTTGGAAGAAAATTAGAGGATGTTTTAGGTGTGGGTCCAAGGACCATGTGATCAAGGATTGTCCTAAGCAAGCAGATGAAAGTTGGCCGGTGACTCGTAATGTTAGTCAGTGGTAGAGGAGGACAACAACTTCAACGAGTCGTGGTTCGAGTAATAGAGATAATGGTCTTTGCAGAGGCCGTGGAACACAGGCGGAGGTGCTAATCTTGCCGAGGCAAGGCAACGGGTTTGGTTTATGCGGTTCACGGAGGAGAATGGAGACGTGTCGGATGTTATAACCGGTACGTTCTTTATTTTTGGTAAGCCCAATTTTGCTCTAATTGATGTGGGCTCGACCCATTCTTATGTTGCAAGTAGTATAGTGGAAACATTAGGCCTAAACTCTGAACTTTCTGATAGGCAGATGACTGTAGTAAGCCCATTAGGCCAAACTGTAGTGGTTGATAAGATCTTTTGGAATGTACCCCTAGAGATTCAGGGATTGAACTTTCGGGCTGACTTAATGGAAGTACCCTTTGAAGAGTTTGAACTTATACTCGGAATGGACTGGCTAGTAGAGCACCGAGCCATGTTGGATTGTGCGGCTAAACGAATAGAACTAAGGACCCCGAAGGATAAAGTAGTAGTAATGATCGGAGAAAGGAGAAATTACCTGTCTAATGTAGTTTCGACGTTAAAGGCTGAGAAAATGGCTAGGAAAGGGTGCAAGGCATTCCTAGCCTTCGTAAGTGCGTTGGGCGGAAAGGAAGAAGGTGTTAATAGAGTTAGAACTGTAAAGGATTTTGAAGATGTGTTTTCGGAGGAATTACCAGGAATACCCCCAGATAGGGAGGTGGAATTTGGAATAGATTTGCTGTCGGGAATAGCTCCTGTGTCAATTGCCCCATATTGAATAGCACTAAAGGAGTTGGTTGAGCTCAAGGCTCAAATCCAGGAATTGCTGGATCGTGGGTTCATTCGACCCAGTGTGTCTCCATGGGGAGCACCGGCTCGCATTTGTGAAGAAGAAGGATGAGACCTATCGTATGTGCATAGATTACCGTCAGTTGAACAAGCTGACCATCAAGAACAAGTATCCTTTGCCAAGGATCGATGACTTGTTCGATCAGCTGAAGGAAGCCGCAGTATTCTCGAAGATAGACTTAAGGATGGGATATCATCAATTAAAGGTGAAGGAGGCAGATATCCATAAAACAGCTTTTAGGACAAGATACGGCCATTTTGAGTTTGTGGTAATGCCATTTGGGTTGACGAACGCTCCAGCCGCGTTCATGGATATGATGAATTGAGTTTTTCAACCCTACTTGGATAGGTTCGTCGTGGTGTTCATCGACGATATTTTAGAGTACTCTAAGTCTGAAGAGGAGCATGACGAGCATCTCCGAGTTGTGCTGCAAGTATTAAGGGAGAAGAAGCTCTATGCCAAATTCAGCAAGTGTGAATTTTGGCTTAAGGAGGTGGCATTCTTATGGCATGTGGTATCCGCAGAGGGAATAAGAGTGGACCCTAGGAAGATAGAAGCAGTGTTGGATTGGAAACCACCTAAGTCCGTGGCTGAGATCCGAAGTTTCTTAGGTTTGGCCGGCTATTATAGGAGGTTCGTGGAAGGATTCTCGTCATTAGCCGTGCCTTTGACAAAGTTATTGAGGAAGGAAGTATCATTTGAATGGACGGATAAGCAACAAGAGAGCTTTGAAAAGCTTAAGAAGGTGTTGACGGAAGCTCCAGTGTTAATTCAGCCAGAGGCAGGGAAGGATTTTGTGGTGTACTGTGACGCTTCGCATACGGGATTAGGATGTGTCCTAATGCAAGATGGAAAAGTAGTCGCTTATGCGTCTCGGCAGTTAAGGCCGCATGAAGTTAACTACCCAACCCATGACTTAGAATTGGCAGCAGTGGTTTTCGCCCTTAAGGTGTGGAGGCATTATCTCTATGGTGAAAGGTTAGTGATCTACACAGACCACAAGAGCCTTAAGTATTTGTTGACTCAGAAGGAGTTGAACTTGAGGCAGCGAAGGTGGGTAGAGTTGTTGAAGGATTATGATTGCTCGATAGAGGACCACCCTGGCAAGGCAAATGTAGTGGCTGATGCCCTAAGTCGGAAGGTTGTGTCAGACCTAAAGGCTATGTTCACACACTTGAGTTTGTATGATGATGGAAAGTGCATTGGCGAGTTGCAAGTCAAGCCCACATGGCTGAATGAGGTGAAAAGGGGACAGTTGGCTATCGATAAGGACCTAAGTGCTAAGTTACAGCATGTACTGAACGGAGAGTTAAAGGATTATGACGTTGATGATAAAGGAGTATTGTACTACAAAAGAAAGGTCCATATGCCAAGAGACGAGAAGTTAAGACAGAGGATTCTTTGGAAGCGATAGTAGCCCTTATGCTATGCACCCGGAGGCATTAAGTTGTACAGAGATCTAAGAGAACAATTTTGGTGGCCTCGATCTTAAACGAAGTTATCAATTCATGGGAAAATGTCGGCGTGTCGACAAGTTAAGTGAACACCAAGTTCCATCAGATTACTTCAACCAATTGAGATTCCATAGTGGAAGTGGGAAAGAATTACCATGGACTTCGTTAGTGGGCTTCCCCTTACGCCTACTAAGAAGGAGTCGGTATGGGTGATCATGGACCATTTGACCAAGTCCGCGATTTTATTCCTAAGAAGAGTTGACTATTCTCTTTAGAAGTTGGCCAAGTTATATGTAGCAGAAATTGTGAGGTTACATGGAGTACCGGTATCGATCATCTCCGATAGAGACCGAAGGTTTACGTCTCAGTTTTAGAAAGCACTTCATCAAGCTTTAGGCACTAAGTTGGACTTCACTCGACTTTTCATCCACAATCGACGGGCGGTCCGAACAGGTTATACAAGTGTTGGAGGATATGTTGAGAGGCTGTGTGATGGATTTCGAGGAAGTTGGGAAGATTACTTGCCTTTAGCAGAGTTCGCCTACAACAACAGCTATCAGACTAGCATTCGGATGGCACCATATGAAGCGTTGTATGGTCGAAAGTGTCGAACTCCTATTTGTTGGACTGAGTTAGGAGAGCGTCGAGTTTTGGGTCGAGTTAGTGGAAGAAATCAAAGAAGGTTGAGATAATTGAGACGCAGTTAAAGGAAGCCACCGATAGGCAAAAGTCACACGCAGACCTTAAGCGGAAGGAAATAGAGTTTGAAGTGGGAGACCAAGTGTTTCTTAAAGTTTCGCCTTGGAAGAAGGTGATGAGGTTTGGTCAGAAAGGGAAGCTAAGCCCAAGGTTTATAGGGCCCTATCGTCTTGAATCGAGTTGGACTAGTGGCATACCGATTAGAGTTGCCACCGAGTTGCAAAGAGATGCACGACGTATTCCATGTATCCATGCTACGTCGTTACCGATCGGATCCATCTCATGTGGTACCAGTTGAAGAAGTGGAGCTAAGGCCAGATTATCCTACGAGGAAGAGCCGATTCAGATATTGGAACGTGATGTGAAAGTACTACAGAGGAAGTCAGTTCCTCTAGTCAAAGTGTTATGGCGCAATCATGGATCGGAGGAAGCTTCGTGGGAGCCAGAAGAAGCAATGCGACAGCAATACCCTCAATTATTTTAGTTAGGAAATTTTGGGGACGAAATTATTTTAAGGGGGTAGAACTGTAACATCCTGAAAAGGGCCAATGCATTTTCGGGTTAATTGTACGAAGTGACATGTTTTATGTGTTAAGAATAAATTTTAAACATTTTGGAAACCTGAAAAATGTATGGAAATGCTAAGTTAAAAAGAGGAAAGTGAACATTTATGGAAACTATGAAAATGATTTAGAAATGATTCAAAAGATGAAAGTAAACATTTCTGGCAACTTGGAAATGTAAGGAAATGTCAAGTTTTAAAGTTTAAAAGAGGAAATTATGGCAAGGTGGCCTTAAGAGAAAAAGTATGTGAAATTTGACACACAAACAGGCTTGGAAAAGTGGCCTGAAGATGCCACTTAGGGCCTCTAGAAATGGCGCCACATGCAAGGGTGTTGGGCCTGAGTTCGAGTCATATGGGAAGCAAATAAAAGAAGTTTTATTTTTGCTTCTAGAAGCATAGAGGTGGACGGCACAAGGCTTGCAAAAGAGGAGTTTTATTTCTCTTTTAAATTCGGCTAATTAGGGGATAAATAAAGGATATTGTTTTGGATTACTTCTAAGAGATAATAAGGATTATTCTTTATTTTTTTAAATTAAGGAGATAATGTTATCACATAAGGAAGAGTGGTGGCCAAGCAAAGGATTCTTGGCCTAGTAATTTTGCTATAAAAGGAAGAGAATATGGCTACTCATCAAATTTTCTTCCTCCTCTTCTCTCTGTAGAATGTTTCCCTAGCAAAATCCTCTCCTCTTTTTATTTTGTCAAACCGAATATACCAATAGTCTCTAGTGAAATCGATTTCTTTTAAGCCTCAAAAGCCAATCTTTGTGACTCCAAGCAAGGGTGTAGTGATCGAGGTATTAAGGTAAGAAAAATGGATTTTGTTGTTCAGCTTTTTATCGAGATCTAGAAACCGATCCCTTGTTGTCTCTTGGCGAATATTAAAGGAGGAACTCCGGATTTTGATAGTTGTGGACTTCAAGAGAAGGGATTTTTGAGATTTAAAGCTTCAAGGTAAGACATCGATATTCTACCATAGGCCAATTAATGATGATTAAGTGTTAGAAATCAATCTAACATGTGCTTATAGGATTTTCGACAAAGATTAAGAAAGCAAGGATCTATTTTGGGATTTAAGATTTGGAAGGTAAGCATATAGGTATGTTCGCCAAGGCTTGATTTTGTATTTAGATCTATTCTTTAATTTGTTTAAAAAGCCGAACTAACCCCGATGAGATTTAGTGCTTGGTCGAATACAAGAAGAAGCATAGCGAGAATTTTGGATTTGAATAATCATCAAATCAAGCACCAAAGGTAAGTTTAAGAATACTAATCCCATCGATTTGGAATTATGGCGAATGGCTTTTTATTAAAGTAATAAGTGATAAATCAAATGTAGGGATTAAGGATCTAAGCATTAGATCAAGCTTTTCAGGATCTCAAGGAATTGCTTGTTTAATCGGTGTGTACCCCACACTATATCATAATATGTTTTATGGCTACGCTTAATTAATATATGTGATATTAAGAATATGAAAGTGGCTAAGGTACCATGTTTTGGTGCAAAGTACTCAGGTACGTTTCCTACTCATAATAGGATTATGAAATATGTTAATTGTAACATGAGAATAAGAATAAGAATGTGAACTCGCATATTTATGCTTATTACTATTATATGGGGCATATGGGTTTATTTTTGGGGAAGTGAATGTGGTGACCTAAGACCACAAACACGGTGACCTAAGACTATGATATCTAAATGTGGTGACCTAAGACCACAAGAATCGAATGTGGTGACCTAAGACCACGTAAATCGAACGTGGTGACCTAAGACCACGAATGCGGTGACCTAAGACCGCGATATGGAGTGTAGCGGAAGGAGGGTCGACTTAGTAGTCCCCACTTGTACAAAGTTGGTACGGGAGTGTAGCGGATGGCTTAATAGGTTTGGGTTTTGGGAATGCATCATAATTTGTATGCTATGATATGAATGTGTAATAATTGTTATGCCCGATTTGATTATTATTTAGTGTTTGTGTACACATTGAGTCATTGACTCACCCCGCTAGGGACCATGTTTGGTGATGAGCAGTGATGGACCGGATGGCGAGAACTTGTGGTAGCCATGCTCAACTTGGAAGTTTTTATTTTTAATGGACATTTTTATTTCATTTAAGTACTTTGAACTATTTGGATTTGTTTGATGTAATAAGGCCATAAGGCCATGGTGAACCATTTTATTTCTGTTTATTGTTTAATTATGTTACAAATTTTTATTGAGTTAAAGACTAAGTAATTCATTTTTTTAATATACTCTATATGTTTTATCACTTAATATTAAAAAGGGGTTTTCAAAATAAAATTTAATCCGTTTCAACACAAGCCCAACCCAAAACAATATTTTTTTAGAATCACACAAGTTTTCTCTAAGTTACAAAAGAACTTGAAACCAGTTTACTTGAGGAACATACCAACTCTGGTCAAAGCTCGTGGGCCGGGTTTGGGGTGTTTCAGTTTGGTATCAGAGCCCAGTTTTAAACTCTCGACTGTGGGCTAAGGCCCAAAACATTTTCAAATCGAGCCCAAATAAGCTTTATAAAGTATCTTATGAAATAAGCGTGTTTTTCGGCATGGCACCTAAGCCTCAGACCAAATCCACCGATAAGTGCCCCTAACTATCCTGTGATTATGTGAATTATAGAAGGGTAGAAAAGGAATGGAACGTAGAATAGCATGATAGGAACTTGAACCCTAGGATTAGTCTACTCAAACACAAATACATAAGACTTAATGCACTTAACAAACCTATGGCTAAGTCAACCAAGTTAGGTGTGGTAACCCCCATGCGCATGTCAGGATTGGATCCAGGAAGACCACAGTATTTAAGCAGTCCTAGTGACTCACCTCTCTCCACTCGAATCTCGCCTCGTGCGTAGCTTTGGTTCACCCCACCAAGAGGACTCGGTCATAAGCTAAACACAATAACTAAAACCCGAAAAAGGGAACTAGTCGTGTTTTTATGGAAACCCTAATTTTTTTCTAAAAAAAAAAATTCGACAACCCACTCTTTTGAACTGAGAAAATTGTTTTTTTCGGAAAAAAATTTCTCAAAAACTTCTAGTTTACAAAATTACTAAAATACCCCTAGTGGTAAAATTACAAAAATGTCCAACTACTCAACAGTTTTGCCAAAATTTCATTATTTTATAAATGTTCAAAAACCCTAATTTGCAAACTATTAAAAATACCTTGATTTTGGAAAAACTACAAAATTGCCCCTAACTTACAAAATTACCAAAATGACCCCGATTTCCAAAATTTTGCAACACCACCGCTTTGGAAAGTACAATTCTCAAAAGAACCCTCAAAGTTTTGCAACTTCAAATATCCTCGATTTATTAAAATTTTACAATTTACCCCGTTTGTGGAAAAATTACCAAAATACCCCAAAGTCCAAAATTTCTGAAATACCCTCGGATTTCAAAAATTTTCCAAAATACCCCTTGGAATTTAAAAATACCAAAATACTTTGTGACAAAATCACCAAGGAACTTTTTTGTTGAAAAATTATAAAAATACCCCGGTAGTGGAAAACAATAACAATGAAAACTACAACGTTTCTAAATGAACGAAGGTTCATGATTGTTTGATGGATGTATGAATGAATGAAAAGACTGTGTGCATGTATGAATACGAAAGAACCACTCCTAAATTCCTTTTCATAAAATTTCTTCGCGGGTAATCAAGTGAAACAAAAGTACTAATTCATAAAACTTCTTAATCAGATCTCGATGATAGAAATGAGCTCTAGAGGACGTGGTCATCGCGGACGCGGTAGAGGAAGAATGACTAGGTCGAAACCCGTTAGATTGGGTCAAGGGTCTGATAATGAAGTATCACCACCACCACCACCCATATTTGTTGGTGTTGAGCGACCATTTCGGATGGGGATGATCTTCGTGTCGCGAAGGTCGCGAGAGTTGGAGTTGGTGGCTGGTGTAGGAGGGAATTCGAGAAATCGAATGTCTGTGCCTGAACGGATTTGAGCTAATGGAGCTGAAATGTTTCGTGGAGTATCTGGTGTGGCACCCAAGATACCGAGTATCGTTGAAGCAACCGAGCGCATCATGGATGAGCTTAATCGACCCTCGAGGAGAAGTTGAAAGGAATGGTGGCAATCACGCGATGAAGCATATCAATGGTGGTTAACTGCTCGATGGTGCCACAGCTGAGGACCTGACTTGGGACTATGTTAAAGAAGCTTATCAAAAGAAGTATGTTGGAACCAGTATACCGATGAGCAAAGGAAAACATTTTTGGGCTGGTTCAAGGAACAAGTCGTGGCGTAATATGAAGTCAATTTCGAGGTTGAGCCAGATGCTCGAGGAGTAGTGGCAATCGAGCATGAGCGCTGTGTCCATTTTGAGGACGGACTAAGAGATGATCTGAGATTGTTAATAGCACCGCATCAGGAGCGGGAATTTTCTGCTTTGGTGGAAAAGGCTAAAGTGGCTGAAGGAATCAAGGATTCTACAAAGCAGACTATGGATCGGAATAGGCCCAAAATAGGTTTTGGATCGTCTGGAAAGGTTCATAAGAGGCCTAGAGTTGATAAGCCGCGAGGTCAGCAAGTTGGTTCTAGAGGGCAGTATCGTCCTTGTGATGTGTGTGGAAAGAACCACTTAGGAGAGTGCTGGAAGAAAATCGGAGGATGTTTTAGGTGTGGGTCCAAGGACCATGTGATCAAGGATTGTCCTAAGCAAACAGATGAAAGTCGACCAGCAGCTCAGAATGTTAGTCAAGCTAGTAGAGGAAGACAACAACTTCAACGAGGTCGTGGTTCGAGTAATAGAGATAATGGTACTGGCAGAGGCCGTGGAACACAGGGCAGAGGTACTGCTAATGCTGAGGCAAGGCAACCGGGTTTGGTTTATGCGGTTCGCCGGAGGGAGGATGGTGACGCGTCGGATGTTATAACCGGTACGTTCTTTATTTTTGGCAAGCCCTATTTTGCTCTAATTAATGTGGGCTCGACCCATTCTTATGTTGCATGTAGTATAGTGGAAACATTAGGCCTAAACTCTGAACTTTCTGATAGGCAGATGACTGTAGTAAGCCCATTAGGCCAAATTGTAGTGGTTGATAAGATCTTTTGGAATGTACCCAGAGATTCAGGGATTGAACTTTCAGTGACTTAATGGAAGTACCTTTGAAGAGTTTGAACTTATACTCGGAATGGGTGGCTAGTAGAGCACCGAGCCGTGTTGGATTGTCTTGGCTAAACGAATGGAACTAAGGACCCCAAGGATAAAGTAGTAGTAATGATCGGAGAAAGGAGAAATTACCTGTCTAACGTAGTTTCGACGTTAAAGGCTGAGAAAATGGCTAGGAAAGGGTGCAAGGCATTCCTAGCCTTCGTAAGTGCGTTGGGTGGAAAGGAAGAAGGTGTTAATAGAGTTAGAATGGTAAAGGATTTTGAAGATGTGTTTTGGAGGAATTACTGTGAATACCCCAGAGATAGGGAGGTGGAATTTGGAATAGATTTGTCACGGAATAGCTCCGTGTCAATTGCCCGTGATCGAATGGCACTAAAGGAGTTGGTTGAGCTCAAGGCTCAAATCCAGAATTCTTGGATCGTGGGTTCATTCGACCCAGTGTGTCTCCATGGGGAGCACCTGTTACATTTAGAAGAAGAAGGACGGAACTATGCGTATGTGCATAGATTACCGTTAGTTGAACAAGCTGACCATCAAGAACAAGTATCCTTTTCCAAGGATCGATGACTTGTTCGATCAGCTGAAGGGAGCCGCAGTATTCCTGAAGATAGACTTAAGGACGGGATATCATCAATTAAAGGTGAAGGAGGCAGATATCTATAAACCAGCTTTTAGGACAAGATACGGCCATTTTGAGTTTGTGGTAATGCCATTTGGGTTGACGAACGCTCCAACCGCGTTCATGGATATGATGAATCGAGTTTTTCAACCCTACTTGGATAGGTTCATCGTGGTGTTCATCGACGATATTTTGGTGTACTCTAAGTCCAAGAGGAGCATGACGAGCATCTCAAGTTATGCTTGCAAGTATTAAGGAGAAGAGTTTCATGCCAAATTAAGCAAGTGTGAAATTTGGCTTAAGGAGGTGGCATTCTTATGGCATGTGGTATCCGCAGAGGAATAAGTGGACCCTAGGAAGATAGAAGCGGTGTTGGATTGGAAACCACCTAGGTCCGTAGGTCGAGATCCAAAGTTTCTTAGGTTTGGCCGGCTATTATAGGAGGTTCGTGGAAGGATTCTCATCATTAGCCGCGCCTTTGACAAAGTTATTGAGGAAGGAAGTATCATTTGAATGGACGGATAAGCAACAAGAGAGCTTCTAACAGCTTAAGAAGGTGTTGACGGAAGCTCCAGTGTTAATTCAACCAGAGGCAGGGAAGGATTTTGTGGTGTACAGTGACGCTTGGCATACGGGATTAGGATGTGTCGTAATGCAAGATGGAAAAGTAGTCGCTTATGCGTCTCGGCAATTAAGGCCGCATGAAGTTAACTACCCAACCCATGACTTAGAATTGGCAGCAGTGGTTTTCGCCCTTAAGGTGTGGAGGCATTATCTCTATGGTGAAAGGTTAATGATCTACACAGACCACAAGAGCCTTAAGTATTTGTTGACTCAGAAGGAGTTGAACTTGAGACAGCGAAGGTGGGTAGAGTTGTTGAAGGATTATGATTGCTCGATAGAGTACCACCCTGGCAAGGCAAATGTAGTGGCTGATGCCCTAAGTCAGAAGGTTGTGCCGGACCTCAAGGCTATGTTCACACACTTGAGTCTGTATGATGACGAAAGTCTGTTGGCAGAGTTGCAAGTCAAGCCCACATGGCTGAATGAGGTGAAAAGGGGACAGTTGGCTGATAAGGACCTAAGTGCTAAGTTACAGCAAGTACTGAACGGAGAGTTAAAGGATTATGACGTTGATGATGAAGGAGTATTGTGCTACAAAGGAAAGGTTTGTATGCCAAGAGACGAGAAGTTAAGACAGAGGATTCTTCGGGAAGTGCATAGTAGCCCTTATGCTATGCACCCCGGAGGCATTAAGTTGTACAGAGATCTAATAGAACAATTTTGGTGGCCTAATCTTAAACGAGAAGTTACTGAATTCATGGGAAAATGTCTGACGTGTCAGCAAGTTAAGGCTGAACACCAAGTTCCATCAGGATTACTTCAACCAATTGAGATTCCACAGTGGAAGTGGGAAAGAATTACCATGGACTTCGTTAGTGGGCTTCCCCTTACGCCTACTAAGAAGGAGTTGGTATGGGTGATCATGGACCGTTTGACCAAGTCCGCGCATTTCATTCCGGTAAGAGTTGACTATTCTCTTTAGAAGTTGGCCAAGTTATATGTAGCAGAAATTGTGAGGTTACATGGAGTACCGGTATCGATCATCTCCGATAGAGACCCAAGGTTTACGTCTCAGTTTTGGAAAGCACTTCATCAAGCTTTAGGCACTAAGTTGGACTTCACTACGGCTTTCCATCCACAATCGACAGGCGGTCCGAACAGAGTTATACAAGTGTTGGAGGATATGTTGAGAGGTCAGGTGATGGATTTCCGAGGAAGTTGGGAAGATTACTTGCCTTTAACAGAGTTCGCGTACAACAACAGCTATCAGACTAGCATTCAGATGGCACCATATGAAGCGTTGTATGGTCGAAAGTGTCGAACTCCTACTTGTTGGACTGAGTTAGGAGAACGTCGAGTTTTGGGTCCAGAGTTAGTGGAAGAAACTAAAGAGAAGGTTGAGATAATTCGGGCACGGTTAAAGGAAGCCACTGATAGGCAAAAGTCATACGCAGACCTTAAGCAGAAGGAAATAGAGTTTGAAGTGGGAGACCAAGTGTTTCTGAAAGTTTCACCTTGGAAGAAGGTGACGAGGTTTGGTCAGAAAGGGAAGCTAAACCCATGGTTTATAGGGCCCTATCGAGTACTGAAGCGAGTTGGACTAGTGGCATACCAGTTAGAGTTGCCACCAGAGTTGCAGCAGATGCACGACGTATTCCATGTATCCATGCTACGTCGTTACCGATCGGATCCATCTCATGTGGTACCAGTTGAAGAAGTGGAGCTAAGGCCAGATTATCCTACGAGAAAGAGCCGATTCAGATATTGGAACGTGATGTGAAAGTACTACAGAGGAAGTCAGTTCCTCTAGTCAAAGTGTTATGGCGTAATCATGGATCGGAGGAAGCCGTGGGAGCCGTAAGAAGTAATGGACAAAGAATACCCTCAATTATTTTAGTTAGGAAATTTTGGGGATGAAATTATTTTAAGGGGTAGAATCAGAACATCCTGAAAAGGGCCTATGCATTTTGGGTTAATTGTACAAGTGACATGTTTTATGTGTTAAGAATAAATTTTGAACATTTTGGAAACACGAAAATGTATGGAAATGCTAAGTTAAAAAGAAGAAAGTGAACATTTATGGAAACTAGGAAAATGATTTAGAAATGATTCAAAAGAGGAAAGTGAACATTTCTGGAAACTTGGAAATGTAAGGAAATGTCAAGTTTTAAAGTTTAAAAGACGAAATTATGGCAAGGTGGCCTTAAGAGAAAAGTATGTGAAATTTGACACACAAACAAGCTTGGAAAAGTGGCTCAAGATGCCACTTAGGGCCTCTGGAAATGGCGCCACATGCAAGGGTGTTGGGCTCGAGTTCGAGTCACATGGGAAGCAAATAAAAGAAGTTTTATTTTTGCTTCTAGAAGCACAGAGGTGGACGGCACAAGGCTTGCAAAAGAGGATTTTCATTCTCTTTTAAATTGCTAATTAGGGATAAATAAAGGATTTTGTTTTGGATTACTTCTAAGAGATAATAAGGATTATTCTTTATTTTTTAAATTAAAGAGATAAAGTTATCATATAAGGAAGAGTGGTGGCCAAGCAAAGGATTCTTGGCCTAGTAATTTTGGCTATAAAAGGAAGAGAATAGGCTACTCATCAAATTTTCTTCCTCCTCTTCTCTCTGTCGAATGTTTCCTAGCAAAATCCTCTCCTCTCTTTTATTTTGTCAAACCGAATATACCAATAGTATCTAGTGAAATCGATTTCTTTTAAGCCTCAAAAGCCAAATCTTTGTGACTCCAAGCAAGGGTGCAGTCGACTGAGGTATTAAGGTAAGAGCAATGGATTTTGTTGTTCAGTTTCTTTTGTCAAGATCTAGAATCGATCCCTTGTTGTCTCTTGGCGAATATTAAAGGAGGAACTCCGGATTTTTGATAGTTGTCACTTCAAGAGAAGGGATTTTTGGGATTTAAAGCTTCAAGTTAAGACATCTGATATTCGTCCATAAGCCAATTAATGATGATTAAGTGTTAGAAATCAATCTAACATGTGCTTATAGGATTTTCGACAAAGATTAAGAAAGCAAGGATCTATTTCGGATTTAAGATTTGGAAGGTAAGCATATAGGTATGTTCGCCAAGGCTTGATTTGGTATTTAGATCTATTCTTTAATTTGTTTAAAAGTGGAACTAACCCCGATGAGATTTTGTGCTTGGTCAAATACAAGAAGAAGCATAGCAACAATTTCGGATTTAAATAATCATCAAATCGGCACCAAAGGTAAGTTTAAGAATACTAATCCTACTGGGATTTGAAATTATGGTCGAATGGCTTTTTATTAAAGTAATAAGTGATAAATCAAATGTAGGGATTAAGGATCTAAGCATTAGATCAAGCTTTTCGAGATCTCAAGGAATTGCTAAGTTTAATCAAGTGTGTACCCTACACTATATCATAATATGTTTTATGGCTACGCTTAATTAATATATGTGATATTAAGAATATGAAAGTGGCTAAGGTACCATGTTATGGTACAAAGTACTGTGCACGTTTCCTACTCCTACTAGGATTATGAAATATGTTAATTGTAACATGAGAATAAGAATAAGAATGTGAACTCCGCATATTTATGCATATTACTATTATATGGGGCATATAGGTTTATTTTGGGGAAGTGAATGTGGTGACCTAAGACCACAAACACGGTGACCTAAGACCGTGATATCTGAATGTGGTGACCTAAGACCACAAGAATCGAATGTGGTGACCTAAGACCACGAAATCTGAACGTGGTGACCTAAGACCACGAATGCGGTGACCTAAGACCGTGATATGGAGTGTAGCGGAAGGAGGGTCGACTTAGTAGTCCCCACTTGTACAAGTTGGTATGGGGAGTGTAGCGGATGGCTTAATAGGTTTGGGTTTTGGGAATGCATCATAATTTGTATGCTATGATATGAATGTGTAATAATTGTTATGCCCGATTCGATTATGATTTAGTCTGTGTGTACACATTGAGTCATTGACTCACCCCGTTGTGGGACCATGTTTCAGGTGATGAACAGTGATGGACCGGGATGGCAGAACTTGTGGTGGCCATGCTCAACTTGGAAGTTTTTATTTTTAATGGACATTTTTATTTCATTTAAGTACTTTGAACTATTTGGATTTGTTTGATGTAATAAGGCCATAAGGCCATGGTGAACCATTTTATTTCTATTTATTGTTTAATTATGTTACAAATTTTTATTGAGTTAAAGACTAAGTAATTCAATTTTTTAATATACTCTATATGTTTTATCACTTAATATTAAAAGGGTTTTCAAAATAAAATTTAATCCGTTTCAACACAAGCCCAACCCAAACAATATTTTTTTTCTCTAAATTACAAAAGAACTTGAAACCGCTTTACTTGAGGAACATACCAAATCTCGTCAAAGCTCGTGGGCCGGGTTTGGGGTGTTTCACCAGAGGTTTGGCACCTCCAGTGGTTTGGTATCATAGATTATTTTGTGTCTTTAGGACACTAGAGGTTTGGCACCTCATAGCGACTCGTCCCAGTGGCTTAGCACCACAGTGGGTTGGCCCCACAGTTGATTTATCAGGATTGTCGCTAGTGATTTGGTATCACACATGGGTTGGCCCCACACTTGGATTATTGATATTTTGTAACTTTGGGTCACCAGTGGTTTGACACCACATTTTTATTGGATTCGTGACTTTGGGTCACCAGTGGTTTGGCACCACCAGTGGTTTGGTACCACACGGGGTAGAAATGGAGTATGGATGGCTAGGTTTGGGTGCATTATATGTATTGCTTGGTTATGATTTGTGTAAGTATGTTGCTTTATCAGGAGGAGGATTTATGCATCGAGTCTTGGTGACTCACCTTCTCCTTATCTTTTCAGTGATTCAGAGATTGCGGATGAGGTGCCTGATGGACTTGAGGTGGCCCATGCATTAAAACATTTGGTTTTACTTGATTTTAAATTGGGTATTATTTCATATTTCGTTTTTATTATTTGGGTTTTAATAAGGCCTTCTAAATTATGTTTTGAATTATTTATATGTTTTGGATTTGATTTCGAACATGCTTAAGTAAGTTACTTGATTAATTTAATAACATGAGCGCAAGGTTTCCTAAACTACAAAACGCAATGGTTTTCAAAACTTTACCATCGGGTAATACAAATCACTTGGTAATAAATGACAACTCAAATGTTTTCAACCACTTAAATGGTTTCAAATTTTAAGTTCTACACTCAAATGCAATCGGTTTTTAACTAATCATGCACCTGGTTTCTACAAACATAGAACAACAAAGGGTTTTCACTAGTTTTCAATCGGTGACTTGATTTTCTTCAACACGTTTTACCTCTGTGGCATGCCAGATTCGATCGTGGTGTGTTGACCGGGTTTGGGGTGTTACAGAATCTAATTCCTTGAGAACTCTTGTTTGATCCTTAAAGTCCTGAATTTAATATCAAAGCCACCCCTGTTAATTTCATTGATTCTTTAGAACAAAAGTTTGCCACTGGAATAAAACCAATTTTATTGTTATCATTGATGTATATAGCTTTTGTACAAGAAATCTTCAGTTGCTTGGTTCACCTTTTATGGCTAGAGAAATGCATGGAAAATACATTGGGAAAGAAAAGTAGTTATTGTTAATGTATGCTATTTCACTGATTATTTTATACTTTGCCCTTGCTAAGTGAAAATTTTATACTTGTTGGTGCTCACCATTTAGCATTTTGCCAAGGTTCTCATATGATTTCTGTACAACTTATCCCTCCTATTATTATTTTCTATATAAAAACATCCTTTGGCTACTGGCATCAATTTACCTTCTATATACCTTGTACTTTTTTGATGGTTGGATGGTATCTGTCAATTAAGCAAGCATGGTCTGATTACATTGCTTTGCTTTGTAATACAATGTACAAAAATAAAACCACCAAGGCTCTATTTACGACATGTTTGGCTAAAACTCTAAGGTGGTTAACTAATTTTAAGCATTTATATTGTAGAGTTAGCTTTGAAAGGCATATGACTTATGAATAGATAGTCTTGAATGATGTAACTATTCAATTTGCAAATGATAATAATTCTCTACTTGTTTTCCTTTTCTTTTCATTATTGATAAGTAAGTGAGTTTATCATCTTCATTAGGTCACTATTGACTAGTTTTCTCATCGAATCTTTTACTTCAAAGACTGCACATTGAAAAAAGTTTTGTTGGATGTTTAAAGTTAAAAGTGTTGATGTGAGTCAGCCAGAACTCTTGATTGTTATAAATTGACATCCCCATTTGTAACATCCTAAATTTTTGGGCCTATGCGTTTAATGGGTGAATATGTGGAATGAGTTAATTTAAGTGTTAGGGGCCCAAATTTTAAGTTTTAAGGAGCCCAAATCTTCTAATTTAAGTTATTTAAATTTGGCATTAGGGATTAGGGAAGTGGACTGACACAAGGCTATTTTTTTGGGAATTTTATTATATTTATTCTATGTGGATAATAAGCAGATAAAGGCTATTATTTAGGGATTTAGTCTTTAAGGATAATAAGCAGATAAAGACTATTTTTGAGGAGATAATAGATTAAGATAATGAAAAAGGGATAGGAGCTATCATGTGTGGTAGTGTTGGCTGAAAATCAACCTCTGCTAAAGGGAGGAATCGGTTTTCTATATAAAGAGGAGGCGTGCCGAAATTTTAGAAGCCTTTCTTTTATTTTCTTTTCTCATCTTCTTCCTCTCAAAAGTTGAAAACCACCATTTTCTTCACCCTTTCTTCCTCTCTAAAATTTCTGGTTGGCCGAATCTTTTAACCTCTATTGTTATTTTTCTTCTAATCCCTAAAAGCCAAAATCACATATCTATTATTCTATTCTTCTCCTTAATATTCATTAGCCAAATCTCTCTTAGCCATCTCTTCAATTCATAAATCTTCTAAAAACCAAAATTCTTAGATTTCACCTCTTGAAGTTGCCGAATTTTCTTCAGTGAAGTCTACTTGTGCCGAATCTGAAGAAAACAATAGGTATGTGTCGATTTTGGGTTTCCAATATTTCTCCGGCTTTTCAAAGGCCCTAGCCGAATGGCTATTTAGTGACTAATCAACGGTTTTTCTTATTTTTCGCATTCCAAGATCTGAAGAGGAGTCCAACGCTTAGATCTCTAAGTCTGTAACACCCAAAACCCGACCCATTTGCTACGACCGAATTTGCATTGCCACCACGGAAAACGTTTGAAAAACTTTTGACTTAGAGTTAGAAACATAAAAATTTATTGTCCTTTGTAAAACATTGTTTGTTTAAAATTCTAAGTAAAACTTTATTATTACAAACTGTCCGAATTGAAAACCGTAATGCATATTTTTAAGGTATAAATTACCGAGAATAAAAACATTTTCAAATAATACTTTAATCGTCAATCCACTTTAAACATAATAATAAACCTCAAATCCCTTAAAAGGCCCTTATTAAAATAAACCTTACTTAAAAATATTGAAAATATAAAATATGTAAATAATTAGAAACATCTTCTGCATGGGCCACCTCGTATCCACTCCAACCCGGCCCAAGCTTTATGCATCACCTGCGATGTTGGTAAAAATTGGGTGAGTCAAACAGACTCAGTGCATAGTTATTTCACATGTCTCCACATATGGGCTTGGCCCATATCCACACAGTCCACATACATAATCATGTAACATGAAGCCCAACCCAACCTAATGTCCATCCGTCACACCTACTTGGCAGACCCGCTGCCCAAGGCCTTGGCTAATCCACTGATCAACCAAGTGATCCACATATCTTACCTTGGCACTGCAGATAAGGATGTGGGTGAGCCACCGATCACATAAGTGATCCCACATATCAATCACCCACGGTGATGTACACAACTATCAACCGCCGAGATGTGGCACCTAGCCAACACCTCCCTTGATGAGGCACATAGCCAACATCAAGCGCCAATGTAGCACAAGGCTAACATTAGACCACGTACATAAAGCACACCCTTTCCTTCGATAGTCACATCCCAAGTCCCATGCATACATATATATCATGGCAACATATCACTTGAACAATTATACATCACATGCCATTACATTTCATACATATATCAAATGTAAATCAACGTCATAAAATACTGACCTGGTTGAACGATTACCCATCATGTGTATTCACCATTTTAGCCCTTACTTCGGCAACCATTCACATCATATCACATATACATAAATATAACACATACACACAACAAGAGAACAGTGCGATAACTACGCACATTTTCTTTGGCACAATCGATCAAATCCCGAAACTCCCTTATTCCTGTCGATTTGTCCCTAAACCATAGCACACAATTGGTCACACTAGAATACCAACTATGGCCTATGGCCGAATGTCAACACTTCCTTACCTTGCTTACCAAATCCCGAAATACTTGCTTGCTCCTTGGAGACTGTCGAAATCCTTGAACCCTTCAAATCCGAAAGTCTCCTCTCGCTCCTTAACGTTGGCTACATATAATGTATACACATATTATGGCTTTAAAGACCATTCGGCCACCCCTAGAAATCAAGGTCCAACACTTGATTTCGGCTCTTCAAAAAGAAAGTGAAACCAACTACCAAAGAATAATTTCCTTACCACCAATCCCATGTTTGAAGAGCAAGAGAGAGAGTTTGATTTTCGACTCTTGGTCTTTGATTTTCGGCTCTTGGTCTAAAGAATAAATCGACTCCAAGACAAAAGTTGCAATCGGCTATGGCATCAAAATTAGGGAATGGAGTATTTGGCTAACAACAAATAGAGAAAAGAGAAATAAAACACAATGGCCTTGATGCTCTTTGAAGTTTTAGTCGACAATAAAAGAATAAACAAGCCGAAACTAAATGGCTTCCTCAAAAAGAAAATGGCACAATGAGAGAATGAGAGGAACAATTTTAGGCACAAAGAAAAATAATATGAGAAAAGAACACAAGTTGTATTCCTAGTGATTTTTGGCACAACTGAATAAGATGAGAAAGAATCAATTTTGGCACACCTATCCTACTATTACCAAAACCGAAAATGCCATCCTTCCAAACCTCAAATTCGGCCAACACCAATTTCCTCACCCAAATCCCTTAAAACTTTCCTCAAATCTCTCCCCTTATCCCTCCTCCTAATTCCTTCCAAAAAATTCGGCCAACTCACCCCTAGTCCATGAAACCGTCCATGTTCATGGACAAAATGCCAGTAAAAAGTTTCCAAACCTCATCCCTTAATCCATGCCTTTTGTCCCCTTATCATACCATATTTTCTTGATTCCATACCTTAACTAATAATTTACCTTATTCCTTTAGTCTACTATCCATAAATGATAAAGTCCAACCTTATCTTAATTAGAGTTGATCGACACATGCCATACACATGCAAAAATAAAAGTCACCTTATTGCCATTCATGGATTCAACCTCTTCCCTCATGCAATTACTCATGCGCCAACACCACTTTACTACTAGTTCATTTATGCTAACATTAAACACTTAAATTAACTTAAGCATCATAATCACTTGATCCACTTCACTAAATTCTCCATACTAAAAATCATTCTAAACCAATTAATTCCAAGCCTTCTCAAGACTATATTAGGCATACTATAAAATCATATCCGAGATAACACAATCAATAAGATGATACTCAAATTTTTTTAAAGCCCAAGGCCCAATCAGCCCAATCCTACTAGGCCCAATTTTGGGATATTACAATTCTACCCTCCTTAAAAATAATTTCGTCCTCGAAATTACTTACTAACGAACAATTGTACGTCCTAAGTCACCACACTACGCTACTACTGCGCACTCTGATCTTAATAAAACTATCATACTTTCTAGGCACATTCTCTAAGTTCACAATCAGGGTTTCATACACTTCATTAGCAACATAAGAATAAGCTGATTCTACAACGAATAGGCAATAGGTATTCTAGAAACAAGAAACTTACCCGTTGTCACATCTCGTACATCACTATCCTCGTGATACCCATCGCATAAACCAACCTTGGTCGCCTTTGCATCCGAACCTTCAAGACCTCCGCTTGGTGTTCCATGACCTCGACCGAACCATTTCCTCCATGGTTGAGGCCACGACCCTAAATAAACTATCGACCATTCCTACCCTACTGCTCATAACCCCGCCTACTATCCGAGCCCTACTCGAATCCTGGGGACAGTCTTCAATCAAATGAGACTTGGACTTACACCTAAAACATTCCCATTTTCGATTCCAGCATTCGCTAATATGATACCTTCCACACTGAGCACACGGACGGTTCGAATTTCCAGTAGCTGACTTAATAACACGAGCAGAATTCTCAACCTTCGGTCTTTTCTAAAAACTCTCAGTCGATTCTGACGGTCCAAAACTCCTCTTATCTTGGTTCCTATCCTTATCTCTGTTCTGTCTTATAGAGTCCTTAATTCCTTTAGCCACTTTAGCCTTTTCTACTAACACAGCAAATTCTCGCTCTTGATGTGGAGCTATCAACAACCTCAGATCGTCCCTTAATCCATCCTCAAACCAAACACATCGTTCATGCTCTGTAGCCACTACTCCTCGAGCATATCGGCTTAACCTTAGAAATTCAGCCTCGTACTCCACTACGGACTTGTTCACTTGAACCAGCCCCAGAAAAGCCTTTCTCTGCGCATCAATGTAATGAGTACCAACATACTTCTTCTCGTAGCCACCTTAACATAGTCCTAAGTGAGATCCTCCACTGTAGCACCATCCCAAACTGTGAGCCACCACTGATACGCCTCATCGCGAAGCAGCGCCACCATTCCTTTCACTTTCTCCTCAGTGGTTAGATCGAGCTCATCCATAATTCGCTCGGTCTCCTCCAACCAATACTCAGCGGTACTGGGTGCCACACCAGATACGCCACGAAACACCTCAGCTCCATTGGCTCGAGTCGCCGCATGCACTTCCTAGCTCTCATATTTCCACCGCTCCACCACCATCTCAAGAATTTGCGAGATCGCTGCGACATCGCATCATCTCACGTCTGATCTTGCTGCTCAACACCAAAAGCTGGTGGTGGTGGTGGCGGTGGTAGTGGTACCTCATTCTCAGATCCATGACCCGATCTAACGGGTTCCGAAACGGTCATTCTGCCTCTACCGGGTCCACGGCGACCACGTCCCCTAGAACTCATTTCTAACGTCGCGATTTAATCTATTTTAGAAGTTTTATGCATTAGTACTTTTGTTCCACTGATTATCCGCGAACAATTTTATGAAAAGAGCTTAATAGTAGTTCTTTCGATCATAATTTCAGGTTCAAGTTCACTATTCTAATTCAGAGAATCACATTCACATTCATCCACAACATTCAACACATCATTATGGGCATTTCTGACCATTCCCGACCCAGGGGTAATTTCGTCATTTTCCTTACAGGGGTATTTTCGTAATTAATCGGGGTCAACTTGAAAATAATCTTTACAAATCAAGGCATTTTGAAATCTCAAAGTCTCAAGGGTATTTTGGAAAATATTCTTCGAATCAAGGGTATTGCAGAAATTTTGGAAATCGGGGTTATTCCGGTAATTTTGGAAGTCAGGGGCATTTTGGTAAATTTCCCAATCTAGGGTATCTTAACATTTTGCAAAATAGGGGTTTTGGTATTTTTGTAAAGTAAGAATATTTTCATAAAAGTCGAGGTAACATGGTAATTTTATAAACCAAGGACATTTTCATAATTTCAAATTTCATGGGTATTTTAGTAATTTTGTAAATCGGACGTATTTCTAAAATTTTCAAGTCTAAAAGAATTTTATAAATCGGAGGGTAATTTGGTAAATTTAAAACTAAGATCTTTATGAAACAAGATGGCTAGTCCCTTTCGGGTTTTAGTTATCGGGTTTAGCAGTGAATAGGTCCTCTTGGTTAGGGTGATCCAGTAGCTACGCACTAGGTAGGATTCGAGTAAAGAGGAGGTGAGTCGCTAGGACCGCTTAAATACCAAGCTCTTCTTGAATCCACTCCTAGACATGCGCATGATGGTTGCCACACCTAACTCGGTGACTTAGTCATAGGTTTGTTTAGTTGTTCTTAAGTCTTATGCATGTGTTTGAGTGTACTAGCCCTAGGTTCAATAGCCATAATCTTCTAGTCTACGAGCCCAATTATGCCCATAACATTCACATATACAGATCACTTCAATAGTTAGAGGTACTTACCTGGCGGACTTCGGGTCGGAGATGCAGGTGCCATGCCAGAATAACGTGAAAAATTTCGTGAATATCCATATTTTTGAAAAGCCCATTAAAAAAAATGTTTTTGGGCCCAAAACTCTCAAAGTCGAGTTTTGAACAGGGCTTTGATACCAAAATGTAACACCCCAAACCCGGCCCATTTCTACGATCGAATTTGAAATGCCTCTGCGAAAAATGTTTGAAAAACTTTTGACTTAGAGTTAGAAACATAAAAATTTATTGTACTTTGTAAAACATTGTTTGTTTAAAATTCTAAGTAAAACTTTATTATTACAAACTGTTCGAGTTGAAAACCGTAATGCATATTTTTAAGGTATAAATTGCCGAGAATAAAAACATTTTCAAATAATACTTTAATCGTCAATCCACTTTAAACATAATAATAAACCTCAAATCCCTTAAAAGGCCCTTATTACAATAAAACTTACTTAAAAATACTGAAAATATAAAATACGTAAATAATTAAAAACATCTTCTGCATGGGCCACCCCGTATCCACTCCAACTCGGTCCAAGCTTTATGCATCACTTGCGATGTTGGTAAAAATTGGGTGAGTCAAATAGACTCAGTGCATAGTTATTTCACATGTCTCCACATATGGGCTTGGCCCATATCCACTCAGTCCACATACATAATCATGCAACATGAAGCCCAACCCAACCTAATGTCCATCCGTCACACCTACCTTGGCAGAGCCGCTGCCCAAAGCCGTGGCTAATCCACCGATCAACCAAGTGATCCACATATCTTACCTGGCGGCAGACTGCTTTGCACAAGGCCGTGGATCGAGCCACCGATCACATAAGTGATCCCACATATCAATCACCCACGGTGATGCACACGACTATCAACCGCCGAGATGTGGCACCTAGCCAATACCTCCCTTGATGAGGCACATAGCCAACATCAAGTGCCAATGTAGCACAAGGCTAACATTAGACCACGTACATAAAATACACCCTTTCCTTCGATAGTCACATCCTAAATCCCATGCATACATATATATCATGGCAACATATCACTTGAACAATTATACATCACATGCCATCACATTTCATACATATATCAAATGTAAATCAACGTCATAAAATACTAACTGGTTGAACGATTACCCATCATGGGTATTCACCATTTTAGCCCTTACTTCGGCAACCATTCACATCATATCACATATACATAAATATAACACATACACACAACAAGAGAACAGTGCGATAACTACACACCTTTTCTTTGGCACAATCGATCAAATCCCGAAACTCCCTTGTTCCTGTCGATTTGTCCCTAAACCATAGCACACAATAGATCACACTAGAATACCAACTATGGCCTATGGCCGAATGTCAACACTTCCTTACCTTGCTTACCAAATCTCGAAATACTTGCTTGCTCCTTGAGACCATCAAAATCCTTGAACCCTTCAAATCTCGAAAGTCTCCCATCGCTCCTTAACGTTGGCTACACATAATGACACACATATTATGGCTTTAAAGACCATTCGCCACCCCTAGAAATCAAGTTCCAACACTTGATTTTGGCTCTTCAAAAAGAAAGTGAAACCAACTACCAATGAATAATTTCCTTACCGCCAATCCCACGTTTGAAGAGCAAGAGAGAGAGTTTGATTTTCGGCTCTTGGTCTAAAGAATGAATCGGCTCCAAGACAAAAGTTGCAATTGGCTATGGCATCAAAATTAGGGAATGGAGTATTTGGCTAACAACAAATAGAGAAAAGAGAAATAAAAAACAATGGCCTTGATGCTCTTTGAAGTTTGAGTCAACAATAAAAGAATAAACAAGCAGAAACAAAATGGCTTCCTCAAAAATAAAACGGCACAATGAGAGAATGAGAGGAACAATTTTAGGCGCAAAGAAAAATAATATGAGAAAAGAACACAAGTTGTATTCCTAGCGATTTTTGGCACAACTGAATAAGATGAGAAAGAATCAATTTTGGCACACCTATCCTACTATTACCAAAACCGAAAATGCTATCCTTCCAAACGTCAAATTCGGCCAACACCAATTTCCTCACCCAAATCCCTTAAAACTTTCCTCAAATCTCTCCCCTTATCCCTCCTCCTAATTCCTTCCAAAAAAATTCGGCCAACTCCCCCTATTCCATGAAACCGTCCATGTTCATGGACAAAATGCCAGTAAAAAGTTTCCAAACCTCATCCCTTAATCCATGCCTTTTGTCCCCTTATCATACCATATTTTCTTGATTCCATACCTTAACTAATAATTTGCCTTATTCCTTTAGTCTACTATCCATAAATGATAAAGTCCAACCTTATCTTAATTAGAGTTGACCGACACATGCCATACACATGCAAAAATAAAAGTCACCTTATTGCCATTCATGGGATTCGAACCTCTTCCCTCATGCAATTACTCATGCGCCAACACCACTTTACTACTAGCTCATTTATGCTAACATTAAACACTTAAATTAACTTAAGCATCATAATCACTTGATCCACTTCACTAAATTCTCCATACCAAAAATTATTCTAAACCAATTAATTCCAAGCCTTCTCAAGACTATATTAGGCATACAATAAAATCATATCCGAGCTAACACAATCAACAAGATGATACTCAAATTTTTTCTAAAGCCCAAGGCCCAATTGGCCCAATCCTACTAGGCCTAATTTTGGGATATTACAAAGTCAAAGATCAGTAACACTCAAGTCATGTTATTTTCAGGATTTCAAGGTAAGGAGATTGGTTTATCTATAAATATATGAAATCGGGTAGAACACTAACCATGGCGTAATATAGGAGAGGCCCTATTTTCACATCATTTCGACTTTTTGAGCAAAGTTGTAGATCAAGATAACAAGGATATCGACTAAGAATATCGGATTTCGCGATATCAGGTGTGTAACTCTTTCCCACCATCTAGATCTATTTGATTAATATATGATTATAAGTCTTATATGTTTTGATAAATGCCAAATCGGGCATAATAGAGGAAACCCAAAGAGGGTAAAAGCAAATCATCAGGTTAGTGAATTTTTTGATTAAACGATATAAGTATATTGATTTTATGTGATTGCATGGGTTGGGTTTGATGAAAGGAGGAAGTTCTATGTTGTAGCGGTTTTCCAAGTGATCATTGTAGCGGTTTTACCGTGATCATTGTAGCATTTTTTACCGTGATCATTGTAGTGGCTACGGCCATGATCGATGATGAGCAAGACCGCCATCAAGTATGCAGCGGTGTGGGTTGATTGTAGAAATCCCCAATGGTGTGAATGGTGATGCGGGCGTGTAGCGGATAGAAACCTAGGATTTGGGTTGGGCTTGCATATTATTTTTATTATGTGTATTTATTCGATTATTTTAGTTTTTTGGTGTAACAACCCAAACCCGCCCAAACGCTATGGTGAATTTGGTTTGCTACGGAGAAAACATTTTGAAACCTTTTAAACCGAACTAACTTCTAGACAAAAGATAGTGTCTTGTTATAATAGTTGGGTGTATAAAACTCATACTTAGATTTATTTTGAAAAATATTTTTCTTTTTAAATCAAGTTATTATACATATTTTAAGACGTAGCCGATGGTACAAAGAAAACATTTCCGAATTACTTTAGAAAATCGTGTGAACTTATTATTACCATAATTAAGTAGTTTAACTAATATTCAAAGCAGGTATCAATAACAAAATAATAAAAAGGAGTTATTGGAGGCCTTATTACAACCCAATTAAAATTTTAAACCAACAATCAAAAAGAATGAATAAAGCAGAAATTCAAAGCCTATTAAATTTAAAATCCTTTGCATGGCCACCTCAAGTCCCCTCGGCCCAAACAAGTGAACTACGTGTCACCTGAAAAATAATAAAGGAGAAGGTGAGTCACCAAGACTTAGTATGTAACCCTTCCCCCGGTTTAAGCCACATCATACACAATTTATGACAAATCAACATGCATTAAGTCGTGTACCCAACCTAGCCAACCAAACGCCTCTGTCTACCCTTTTGTGGTACCAAACCACTGGTGGTACCAAACCATCGGTGACGTATAGTCACAGATGTGATACCAAATCCTTTGGAGGTGCCAAACCTATGGTGTCCGAAGACACAAATCGGTTGATGGGGCCAACCCATCGCGTGATACCAAATCTTGGCGTCAATCCGTATTATCATCGTGGGGCCAACCCACTGTGGTACTAAGCCTTGGGACGAGATGCTATGAGGTGCCAAACCTGCGGAGGTACCAAACCTCGGTGGACCGTAGTCACAGGTGTGTTACCAAAACACCGTGTCAAAATCGACACAATGTAGCCCCCTCCACTCATCAACCCATAACAAATCATTGTATAACAAATCTCATGCCAATGATATTTAAGATACAATTAAATTCATGCCATGCTTCCCAAAAGCATTAAATAGCAACACATATTAGCAGTACTTACAGATCGTCACTTATACCAATACGGTATTAAATCCAATGCTACATAAATCGAGTTAGCATTCACAACGTTTAGCATGATTAATAAGTCATAGCGTGTATGTACACACCGTCACCAACGAGAAGTTTAAATCACGAAAGAGAAGTCGGCGACCTAGATCTACTTGTCCCTATATTGGCCAAATACATGGGTTAGTATTATGGCCTATTCGCCAACCCAAATAATCCAAAGGGTCATTTGTGATCCCGACTCCTTTCCTTTCCCCTTTTGGCTACTAACCACGACTCGACACACAGATCTCTTTTACCAAATAATCGGTCAAGCGGCGGTGTTAATAGCCTTGACTTTTAATCACTTAAAAGAATAATCCATTAACAATAGGCCCTTACCACCACTTACCAAAGCCGAATGCTAGAGATTAGGAGCTTGGGTTGGTGCTTCACGCACTTGGGGTTCCTAGAAGAGATCGATTACCACAAAGCGTTGAAACCTTGTTAACCATTGCCGAAATCGGCACTTCCCTTTAATAGAAATCGGTAAAAGCAGATAAGGGAAACCATGGAGTTTGACACTTACCTTCACCAAATCGGTTGCCAAAGAAAGAATTAAGCACTTACTTCGGGTGTATTAGGCCAATGGTGAATTTAATAGGAAGAACGAAGTTTTGCTAAGAGTTTTGAGAAGAGGAAAGAAAGAAGTGAGATGGAAGGTGGGATTAGGAAAAGAGGAACAAAAGAGTGGAGTTTTGGGACGTTGAACAAGGTTGTAAAAAAACGAAAATAGAAAAGGCGCTCCTTTGGGAATTGGCTATGTGTAAAAATGAAGAAAAGTGAAATAAAGTGATAGATATGTGCCTTAAAAAGGATTTGGCATCCCCTAGTAGCCTTGCAGTCCACACTTCCTTGAGCAAGGAATTCAAATTCCTCAACTTCCTTGAATCACTCCAAGCCACTTATTTTGAAACCATTCAAATAATTTGAAATAATCCCAAATAATAGTCAAATAATCCATTTAATCAAATAATATCCTTGATTATCTTGTATTATCTTATTATCTAAAAAAGAGTTTTAAGGAGAAAATCTCTCCCTTCCTATGCAAATCCATTCCAAGAGCAAAGAGAATTTCGTGACTCAACCAAGGCTCTCCTTATCCCTTGTGGCGCCACATGCAACTCCCAAGTAGCCCTCTTTTGCCACTTTTCCAAGACTTATTTTGTGTCAATAAATCCTCTATTTATTCTTGTAACCCCTACTTGCTAGAGATCCTTACCTTTAAAGTTCCCAAATACAATTTTCTACTAAACCGAGCCAACCTAAGATCCTTAATTAAATCTTATCACTCCATAAATAATACCATAACAATTCAAACACAAAGAAAAACATTTAATCACAAATAGCCCCGATTTTAGGATGTTACAGTTCTACCCCCTTAAAAGAATTTTGTCCTCGAAATTACCTGGTTAGAAGAGGTGGGGGTATTCGCCAGATCACATCCTCGGGTTCCTACGTAGCTTCCTCTCGCACCATGGTTCCGCCATAGCACTTTCACTAAGGGCACCGACTTCCACGCAGAACCTTCACATCTCGATCCAAAATCTTAACGGTTCTTCCTCAAAAGATAAGTCCGAGTTGACCTCAATTTACGCCACGTGCACCACGTGTGATGGATCGACCGACACCGCCTAAGCATCGACCGTGGAAGGCGTCATGAATCGACTTAACTCCGTCGGCGGTTCAAGGCGATAAGCTACCGGTCCTACTCGCTTCAACATCTTGTATATGGGCCAATAAACCTTGGGCTTAGCTTTCCTTTTCGCCCAAATCCCAACACCTTTTCCAAGGTGATACCTTCAGAAAACCTTGTCTCCTACATCATACTCCATTTCTTTGCGCTTCAGATCAAGATAAGACTTACATCTATCGACGCTTCCTTAAGACGAGCTCGAATCACCTTCACTTTATCCTCGCCTGTTACCAATTCGGACCCAACACTTGTCATTCACCCAACTCATCCAACACGTCGGAGTTCAAACATTTTAAATCCATACAAGGCTTCAGTATGGTGCCATCTGGATACTCGCTTGGTAACTATTATTGTAGGCGAACTCGCTAATGGTAAAATTCCTCCCAACTTCCTCGAAATTCCAAGACACAACCCAAAGCATATCCTCTAAGATCTGTATGACCCTTTCTGATTGCCCGTCCGACTGTGGATGGAAAGCTATACTGAAATCTAATCGCGTACCCAAAGCTTGATGCAACGCTTTCCAAAACCTCGACGTGAACCTTGGATCCCTATCTGAGATAATCGACATCGGCACCCATGCAACCTCACTATCTCGCCACATACAACTTTGCTAGCTTCGAGTGAGTAATCCATTCTCACCAAGTCTGAAGTGAGCTAACTTAGTCAGCGATCCACAATTATCAAGCGCATCTTTCTTCTTTGGGCGTGAGGGTGAACATCGACGAAATCCATAGTGATCCGCTCCCATTTCCATCGAGGGATCTTTCTTGGTTGAAGTAGTCACGAGGGTAAGCGATGTTGAGCTTTAACCTTCTGACACGTCAGACAACTTCTCACGAACTCAGTCACTTCGCGCTTCAACCCAGGCCACCAGAACTATCTCCGCAAGTCTCCGTACATTTTGCTACCTCCGGGATGTATAAGCGTATGGGCTGCTATCGCATCTTGGAGAATTCTTTGTCTCGTTCCATCCTTCTAAGATATGAGGCCGTCCTTGAAAACATAACACACCATGATCGGTCAAACTATACTCTTCCAAACCACCATTTTGGACTTGCAATCTCTTTGCATTCAATCTCTCATCTACCAACTGCTTATCCTTAATCTCCTCGATCCAAGTTGGCTTAACTTGCAGCTCCGCATAAAGACTTCCATCGTCGTATAGACTCAAATAAGCAAACATTGCCCGTAAGTCGCCACGACCTTCCGACTTAACGATCACCACCACGTTAGCTTTGCGGATGGTACTCAATTGAACGATCAGAGTCTTTTAACGATTCAATCCACCGTCGTTGCCTCAAGTTCAAGTCATACGAGTCAAGAGATAGCTTAAACTTTGTGATCCGTGTAAACTATTGACTTCTCCCCATACAAGTGATGCCTCCATATTTTCAAAGCGAAGACTGCTGCTAACTCCAAGTCGTAAGTTGGGTAGTTAACCTCATGCGGTCCTAGTCGACGGACGCATAAGCTACTACCTTCCCTTCCTGCATCAATACACATCCCAACCCGTATGGGACGCATCACAAGATGGCGTAAACAACTTCCCTCTCAGTCGTACCAAAGCCAAGCTTGATGAGAATCTTCCTCATCTTATCAAAACTTTCTTACGCCTTCCACCAAACAAATGGTACTCCTTCCTTAATAGCTTAGTTAAGCAGTGCGACAATTAACGAGAATCCTCCACAAACCTTTGATAGTATCCGCTAGACCGTAAAGCTTGAATCTACGCACCGACTTAGGCGGTTTCCAATCAACACCGCTTCAATCTTGCGAGGATCACTCTAATCCCTTTCGGCGACACCACGTGACCTAAGAAAGCCACCTCCCTTAGCCAAAATTCGCACTTACTGAATTTGGCATATAACTGTTTCTCCCTCAGTACTTGCAGACTATTCGCAAATGCTTATCATGCTCCTCCTCCGTCTTTGAGTAAACCAATATGTCGTCTATGAACACCACGACAAATTGGTCTAGGTACTGTTGAAATACCCTATTCATTAAGTCCATGAATGCCGCCGGTGCATTGGTCAACCCGAATGGCATCACTAGGAACTCGTAATGCCCATACCGAGTTCAGAATACCGTCTTGTAAACATCGGCCTCCTTCACGTTAAGTTGATGGTAATCCGACCTAAGGTCTATCTTTGAGAATACCGACGTACCCTAGTTGGTCAAACAAGTCATCGATCCGAGGTAACGGGTACTCCCCACGGTAGTCGATGCACATCCGCATAGAACCGTCCTTCTTCTTGACAAACAACACAAGTGCTCCCACGGAGATATACTAGGTCGAATAAACCCTCTATCCAAGAGCTCACAATTTGAGCCTTGACTCCACCAATTCCTTTGATGCCATTCGACACGGTGCTATGATACGGTCTTTGTTCTGTAGTAAATCTATATCGAATTCGACTTCTACGATCGGAGGCAAACCGGAAGTTCCTCAGGAATACATCGGTGAATTCTCCTCTTGTTGGGACCTTTTCAACCACGACTCCTTAGCCTCCAAGGCACAAATTCAAACTATAAGCGCCTCACACCTTTCCTAACCATCTTTTCACCTTCAAGGCCGACACCACATTAGGCGGGTAATTTTTTCGATTCACCGATCATAACCATTCATCCCCTTGGCCATCATAAGAACCATGCGCTAAGCAAGCAATCCAACCTCGCTTTGGTACCTAACCAACCAGTCCATTCCAAGGATCAAATCGAACTCCCCAAGCGGTAGTTCCATCGGATCGACCACAAACACGACCCTTGAGTTCTAGGGTACATCCTATAAAGCTTGTTCACAACTACTGAGAATGGCCTAAAGGGCTAATTACGATCGTCTCCCTAGCGGGATCTCGAGTCTAGGTTCAAAGTCTCTACCACACTACTCGCTACGTATGAATGCATTGAACCCACATCAATTAATGCAACATAAGGGAGACCGAAAATCAAAAAGCGTGCAGTTATGACATCCGGTCGTCACCCTCCTTCTGACGCCTCAGCAGACTAAGCCAGTGCCTTGCCTCTGATCGCTTTGTGCCTCACTTACGAGTTCGCGACCACGATTAGCACCATTTCCCCTCTACCATTACCACGATCGCTGCGTGGTCCCACACTTCTATCCTGAGTGCAGTTACTCCACCGATTGATTACGAGCTCACTTGGGGACAATCCCTCACGCGGTGTTCCAAAGACCCACATTCAAAGCAACCTCGCTCACCGGTCCAACAACCTCCCCAATAGGCTTTTCCACGGTGATTTACACTAGGCTGGTTTCGATTAGCGATCATGGCCTTCTTTGCTGACTTGACCCACTGCCTAGCCTTTTTCTGATCATTACCACTTGACCCAGATGGCCCAAAACCTCTTTTCTGCTTGAGCCTATCATAGTTTTGCCTCACAGATGCCTTGATACCCTCGGCTACCTTAGCCTTTTCCACTAGAGATGAAAACTCACGAACCTACTGCGGAGCAATCAGCAGCCTCAAATCATCTCTCAGCCCGTCCTCAAAGTGGACACAGCGCTCATGTTCCGTAGCCACCATGCCTCTCGCATATCTACTCGGTCTTAGGAATTAGCCTCATACTCAAACACAGACTTAGTTCCTTGTACCAACCCGAAAAGCCTTTTCTCTGCGTCGGTGTATTTGGTACCCACATACTTTTTACGAAAAGCAACTCTAAAGTATTCCCATGTAAGATCCTCTGCCGTGGCGCCATCTCGGACCGTGAGCCACCATCGATATGCTTCATCCTTGAAGTGACACGACTCCTTCGAGTTTCTCCCCATCGGACGAGTCAAGATCGTCCATGATCCTTTCAGAGATTCTAACGGTATTCACTGACTTTGGGTGCCACTCGACACACCCAAACACTTGACTCCATTAGGCCAATTCACTCGGGAATAGATTTTTGAGCCCTAAATTTCCACTAGCCCCAACCACCAACTCCAAGACTACTAACACGACTTGCGATCTTGCCTCACCTCCCGCCCGATCTTGCTCCTCGACTTCAAAAGTTGGGGGTGGTGGCAGCAGTGGTATCTCATTTTCGAACCTGTCACGACCTAACAGGTTCGAGATCGGTCATTCTTCCCTACCACGCCCACGTTGGCCATGTCCTCTAGAACTCATTCTATCTAACGCGCTTTTAATCGATTAAGAAAAATTTTATGGATTAGTAATTTGTTCCGCTTGATTATCATGAAGAATTTTATGAAAAGTTTAATAAGGATTCTTTCGATCAAACAATGTTTTAAGTCTTCTACCCTAGTTCACAAAAAGGCACATCCATTCCTAATACTTTCCATACTTATTCACTCTTGGGCATTTACGTCTTGTTTCTATCCGAGGTATTTTCGTCATTTCCTCTGTGGTATTTTTGTATTAAAATCCAAAGAATTTCGAACTTTAACAAAGCGAGTCACTTTGAAATTCCCAAAAGCTGGAGGGTATTGCTGAAAATTTGTAAAATTTAATGACATGGCATCATTTTGGAAACCAGGGGTATTTTGGTAATTTTGTCAATTAGGGGTAATTTTGTAATAATTTTTTTAAATCAAGGATGTTTTAATAATTGTAAAACTCTGAGGGTCCCTTTTGAGGGTTTTCCTTTCTTAAGACGATGATGTTGCAAAAATTTTGAACTCAGGGTCGTTTTGGTAATTTTATAAGTTGAAGGCATTTCCGTAATTTTCCAAAACCAAAGTTTTTATTGGTGATTTGCAAAGCAGAGTTTTTGGATATTCCTAAAAATAATAAAATTTTGGGCAAAACCATTGAATTAATATTTTATGAGTCAAGGGCATTTTAGTAATTTTACCCTAAGGGCATTTTTGTAATTTTCACAAATCAAATTTTTTTGGAAAAAGTTGTGAAAATGGTTGTTCTCAAATTTTGAAAGAGTGATTTTAAAAGTTTTGAAAAAAAAACTAGAGTTTCGTTGTTTTCTTCTTTTTCAAAAACATGGTTAGTTCCTTTCGGGTTTTAGTCGTTATGTTTAGCCTATGGTAGAGCCCTCTTGGTCGGGTGAACAAAGCTACGCACAGGCGGGATTCGAGTGGAGAGGAGGTGAGTCATGCGGATTGCTTAAATACCAAGCTCCCACTTGAACCTTTCTGAACATGTGCACAGAGGTTACCACACCACTTGAGCCTCACGAGTTAGGGTGAGCAGAAGCTACGCACCGGGTGGGATACTGCGAAGAGGAGGTGA
This sequence comes from Gossypium rotundifolium, assembly GCA_025506655.1. Classification (NCBI taxonomy): domain Eukaryota; kingdom Viridiplantae; phylum Streptophyta; class Magnoliopsida; order Malvales; family Malvaceae; genus Gossypium; species Gossypium rotundifolium. Next base: position 129,496,857 of record CP106732.1, on the reverse strand, counting down.
GTCACTCTGATTTGCTTAAATACCGAGCTCTTAGGATCCAATCCTAGACATGCGTCATGAGGTTACCACACCTAGCTCAATTAAGCTTGGCCATAGGTTGGTTGAGTTCATTAAGTCTTATGTTACATTTGTGTGTTTGAGTAATCTAATCCTAAGGTTTGAATTCCTATAAGTCTATTCTCGTTCCACGCTTCCTACCCTTCTCTGAAAATAATTCACAAAGAGGTTCGAGAAGTACTTACAGGCGGATAGGTCTGGGAGACTCGGTGCCATCTGTTCAAAACCCAAAATAACTCAAAGAGGCCTACAAAACATTTTTGGGCCTTGGGCCCCACAGTAGAAGCTTTGAACTGGCTCGATACCAATTTTGTAACAACCCAAACCCGCCCAAACGCTATGACCGAATTTGGTTTGCTACGGAGAAAACATTTTGAAACCTTTTAAACCGAACTAACTTCTAGACAAAAGATAGTGTCTTGTTATAATAGTTGGGGTGTATAAAACTCATACTTAGATTTATTTTGAAAAATATTTTCTTTTTAAATCAAGTTATTATACATATTTTAAGGCGTGCAGATGGTACAAAGAAAACATTTTGAATTACTTTAGAAAATCGTGTGAACTTATTATTACCATAATTAAGTAGTTTAACTAATATTCAAAGCGGTATCAATAACAAAATAATAAAAAGGAGTTATTGGAGGCCTTATTACAACCAATTAAAATTTTAAACCAACAATCAAAAGAATGAATAAGCCAAATTCAAAGTCTATTAAATTTAAAATCCTTTGCATGGCCACCTCAAGTCCCTCGGCTCCAAATCCATGAACTCGTGTCACGAAAAATAATAAAGGAGAAGGTGAGTCACCAAGACTCGATCGTAACCCTTCCCGGTTTAAGCCATATCATACACAATTTATGACAAATCAACATGCATTAAGTCGTGTACCCAACCTAGCCAACCAAATGCCTCTGTCTACCCCTTTTGTGGTACCAAACCACTGGTGGTGCCAAACCACTGGTGACGTATAGTCACAGATGTGATACCAAATCACTGGAGGTGCCAAACCTATGGTGTCCGAAGACACAAATCGGTTGATGGGGCCAACCCATCGCGTGATACCAAATCATTGGCGTCAATCCCGTATTATCATCTGTGGGGCCAACCCTCTGTGGTACTAAGCCACTGGGACGAGGCGCTATGAGGTGCCAAACCTCGGAGGTACCAAACCTCTGGTGGACCGTAGTCATAGTGTGTTACCAAAACACGGTGTCAAAATCGACACAATGTAACCGCCCCTCCACTCATCAACCCATAACAAATCATTGTATAACAAATCTCATGCCAGCAGATATTTAAGTTACAATTAAATTCATGCCATGCTTCCCAAAAGCATTAAATAGCAACACATATTAACAGTACTTACAGATCGTCACTTATACCAATACGGTATTAAATCCAATGCTACATAAATCGAGTTAGCATTCACAGCGTTTAACAGTTAATAAGTCATAGCGTGTGTATGTACACACTGTCACCAACGAGAAGTTTAAATCCGAAAAGAGAAGTCGGCCGACCTAGATCTACTTGTCCCTATATTCGGCCAAATACATGGGTTAGTATTATGGCCTATTAAGTAACCCAAATAATCCAAGGGTCATTTGTGATCCCGACTCCTTACCTTTCCCCTTTTGGCTACTAACCACGGCTTTTCGACACACGATCTGTTTTACCAAATAATCGGTCAAGCGATAGTGTTAATAGCTTTCGACTTTTAATCACTTAAAGAATAATCCATTAACAATAGGCCCTTACCACCACTTACCAAAGCCGAATGCTAGAGATTAGGAGCTTGGGTTGGCCTTCACGCTTGGGGTTCCTAGAAGAGATCGATTACCACAAAGTGTTGAAACCTTGTTAACCATTGCGAAATCGGCACTTCCCTTTAATAGAAATCGGTAAAAATAGAAGGAAACCATGGAGTTTGCACACTTACCTTCACCAAATCGGTTGCCAAAGAAAGAATTAAGCACTTACTTTGGGTGTATTAGGCCAATGGTGAATTTAATAGGAAGAACGAAGTTTGACTAAGAGTTTTGAGAAAAGGAAAGAAAGAAGTGAGATGGGAGGTGGGATTAGGAAAGAGGAACAAAAGAGTGGAGTTTTGGGACGTTGAACAAGGTTGTAAAAAAAAAAGAAAATAGGCGCTCCTTTGGGGAATTGACTATGTGTAAAATGAAGAAAAGTGAAATAAGGTGATAGATATGTGCCTTAAAAGGATTTGGCATCCCCTAGTAGCCTTGCCGTCCACACTTCCTTGAGCAAGGAATTCAAATTCCTCAACTTCCTTGAATCACTCCAAGCCACTTATTTTGAAACCATTCAAATAATTTGAAATAATCCCAAATAATAGTCAAATAATCCATTTAATCAAATAATATCCTTGATTATCTTGTATTATCTTATTATCTAAAAAGAGTTTTAAGGAGAAAATCTCTCCTTCCTATGCAAATCCATTCCAAGTGCAAAAGAGAATTGCGTGACTCAACCAAGGCTCTCCCTTATCCCTTGTGGCGTCACATGCAACTCCCAAGTAGCCCTCCTTTTGCCACTTTTCCAAGACTTATTTTGTGTCAATAAATCCTCTATTTATTCTTGTAACCCCTACTTGCTAGAGTTCCTTACCTTTAAAGTTCCCAAATACAATTTTCTACTAAACCGAGCCAACCTAAGATCCTTAATTAAATCTTATCACTCCATAAATAATACCATAACAATTCAAACACAAAAAAAAACATTTAATCACAAATAGCCCCGGTTTTAGTATGTTACATTTGGGATAAGGCCCAAATCTAATGGTGCATGAGGGTTGCACACTTGAGTCTCATGACTCAACCAATTAATTAACATTTCGGTAGCATTTAGTGCATCGAATTTGGTGGAGAGGAGCGCAAGGTGGCCATGCGAAAGAACATTTGGATCCAAACAAAAAACTCTAGGTATTATTTTATATTCTTATTTAATGGATTTTAAATCTCGTTGTAATAAGGCCATGGGCCACCAGTTTATATTTTGTTTTATTACGGGCTTTTATTACTTTTAGTTATTTAAATTTTATTTTTAATTAAAGCGAGGCATGTATTTAAATTTGGGTTTTAATTCATAAATGCATATTTTATTTAAAACTATAAATTATAAATTTTTTCCTGAATAAAAGGTTAAACTTTACCAAAATGTTTTTTTGAAAATGCGATATGTTTTACAAAATTTCTTTAGTGACATACTAGATTCGATTGTAGTGTTTGGGCCAGGTTTGGTGTGTTACAAATTGGTATCAGAGCCTAGTTCAAAACTCAGCTTTGGGGTTTTTGGGCTCAAAATATTTTCTAAAGATGGGTTTTTGAAACATGCATGTTTATAAATGATAACAGGTTTGTTAGCTCGGCATGACACCTGCGTCTCCGGCCCAAGTCCGCCAGGTAAGTATTCTAAACCCACTTTGTGATATATATGCATGTGGGCTTGATGGGCTTTAAGGGACGCAGATTATTTTAATTAGAACTTGATGGACTTTAGGCTTAGCTTAAACAACTTCTTAAATTCCATAAGACTTAATTTATCCAAACAAATCTTGTGAACTAGTCGTAGAAGTTAGGGTGTGGCAACAGCATACGCATGTCTAGGATTGGATTAGGGAGAGCTTGGTATTTAAGCATCCTAGTGACTCACCTCCTCTTGTTGAATCCTACAGTGCGTGGTGACTGTTCACCCTAGCCATGAGGACTTGTTGACGGGATAAAATTTATAATTAAAACCCGAAAGGGACCAGCCACCCTATTTTGTAAAATTACTAAAATAACCTCTAGTTTCAAAAATTTCCAAATTTCCCCTGATTTGTAAAATAACCAAAATACCCCTGGTTTGAAAAGAAATTACCAAAATACCCCCAATTTGCAAAATTACTGAAATACCCCCCGATTTGCAAAATTATCGAAATACCCCCAGTTTGCAAAATTATCGTAATACCCTCGAATTGCAAAATTACCAAAATACCCTTGTTTTGAAACATCACTAAGATACACTATTTTGAAAAAAATTATGAAAATACCCCTATAGGTAAAATTACAAAAATACCCTTGGGTAGTGAAATGACGAAAATACCCCTAGGAGGTGAATGTAAGTGTATAAGGCTATTTTTATGATTGATGTGTGTTGAATGTTGACTGAAGGTGAACTCTAGGACTAGGAAGTATCGACTTGAGAACTAAACCCGTAGATAGAATTCGAATTTGAAAGAACTACTATCGAAATGATTTTACATAAGATTGTTCGCGGTTAATAAGTGGGAAGAATTAATTATTCATAAAATTCTTAATCAGATAAATGTCGATCGAAAGAATGAGTACAAGGGTACGAAAACGCTTCACCTGCGAATAATGGTGCGTACCCTACCATAGTATACTAAGTGTTTATTTTGGCTTTAGAATTAGAGTGCGCAGCGAAAGCATAGTGGTAAGACTTAGGTAGTGTGATTTCTAGTTAGTTGGAAATTTCGAGGATGAAATTTCTTTAAGGAGGGTAGAACTGTAACATCCTAAATTTTTGGGCCTATGCGTTAATGGGTGAATATGTGGAATGAGTTAATTTAAGTGTTAAGGGCCCAAATTTTAAGTTTTAAGGAGCCCAGATCTTCAAATTTAAGTTAGTTAAATTTGGCATTAGGGATTAGGGAAGTGGACGGCACAAGGCTATTTTTTTGGGAATTTTATTATATTTATTCTATGTGGATAATAAGCAGATAAAGGCTATTATTTAGGGGTTTATTCCTTAAGGATAATAAGCAGATAAAGACTATTTTTGAGGAGATAATAGATTAAGATAAGGGAAAAGGGATAGGAGCTATCATATGTGGTAGTGTTGGCTGAAAATCGATCTCTACTAAAGGGAGGAATCGGTTTTCTATATAAAGAGGGGGTGTGCCAAAATTTTGGAAGCCTTTCTTTTATTTTCTTTTCTCATATTTTTCCTCTCAAAAGCCGAAAACCACCATTTTTTTCACCCTTTCTTCCTCTCTAAAATTTCCTGGTTGGCCGAATCTTTTAACCTCTATTGTTATTTTTCTTCTAATCCCTAAAAGTCAAAATCACATCTCTATTATTCTATTCTTCTCCTTAATATTCATTGGCCAAATCTCTCTTAGCCATCTCTTCAATTCTTAAATCTTCTAAAAACTGAAATTCTTAGATCTCACCTCCTGAAGTTGCCAAATTTTCTTCGGTGAAGTCTGCTTGTGCCGAATCTAAAGAAAACAATAGGTATGTGTCGATTTTGAGTTTCTAATATTTCTCCGGCTTTTCAAAGTCCCTAGCCGAATGGCTATTTAGTGACTAATCAAGGGTTTTTCTTATTTTCGGCATTTCGGGATCTGAAGAGAGTCCAACGCTTAGATCTCTAAGTTAAAGATCAAGAACACTCAAGTCGTGTTATTTTCGGATTTTAAGGTAAGGAGATTGGTTCATTTATAAATATATGAAATCGGGTAGAACACTAACCATGGCCGAATATAGAGAGGCTCTATTTTCACATCTTTTGACTTTTTGAGCAAAGTTGTATATCGGGATAACAAGGATATCGACTCGTAATATTGGATTTTGCGATATCGGTGTGTAACACTTTCCCACCATCTAGATCTGTTTGATTAATATATGATTATAAGTCTTATATGTTTTGATAAATGCCAAAATCCGGGCATAATAGAGGAAACCCAAAGAGGGTAAAAGCAAATCATCAGGTTAGTGAATGTTCTGATTAAACGATATAAGTATATTAATTTTATGTGATTGCATGGGTTGGGTTTGATGAAAGGAGGAATTTATATGTTGTAGCGGTTTTCACCGTGATTTGTTGTAGCAATTTTTACCTTGATATGTTGTAGCAGTTTTTATCGTGATCTGTTGTAGTGGCTACGGCCATGATCTGATGATGATCAGCATGACTGCCATCAAGGCGTGTAGCGGTATGGGTTGATTGTAGAAATCCCCAATGATGTGAATGGTCGATGCAGGCGTGTAGCGGATAGAAACCTAGGATTTGGGTTGGGCTTGCATATTATTTTTATTATGTATATTAATTCGATTATTTTAGTTTTATGGGGCTAAGGCCCAAATCTAATGGTTCATGAGGGTTGCACACTAAATCTCGTGACTCAACCAATTAATTAACATTTCAGGTAGCATTTAGTGCACCGGACCGGGCTGGAGAGGAGCGCAAGATGGCCATGTGAAAGAACATTTGGATCCAGCGAAAAGACCCTAGTTATTATTTTATATTCTTATTTAATGGATTTTAAATCTCGTTGTAATAAGGCCATAGGCCACCAGTTTATATTTTGTTTTATTACGGGCTTTTATTACTTTTAGTTATTTAAATTTTATTTTAATTGAACTAAGGCATGTATTTAAATTTGGGTTTTAATTCATAAAGGCATATTTTATTTAAAACTATAAATTATAAATTTTTTCCCGAATAAAAGGTTAAACTTTACCGAAATGTTTTTCTAAAAATGCGACATATTTTACAAAATTTCCTTAGTGACATACGAGATCCGGTTGTAGTGTTTGGGCCGAGTTTGGGGTGTTACACCATTAGTAACACTGCTTTCTTACTTTTAGATGTCATTATATATCTTTGAGCTGAACCACTACTGGTTTATTATTTAAATACTGCTTTCTTTGCTTTTCAGGGACGTTCAAGTTTGCACTTAACTCATGTTACCTTTAGTCATAATGGATAAGAGGTTCTTCTTAGCTATAGTGGGGAGCATGTATATCTAATGGATGTAAATCATGGTAAGCATATCCCAGATTCTCTACTGTAGTCCAATTTGTTTGTCCGTATCTAATGGACGTAAATCATGGTAAGTATATCTAATGGACGTAAATCATGGTCCAATTTGTTTGTCTGTTTTTTTAAAAGAGGTTTCATGCTGCCTGACTTGATGTCTATAGTTTTTATTTCTCTCCATATTTAGGTTCCTGTTTTGAATTTGAAAAACTGAATTGTGTCTTAAGATTCAACTTAGCTTAATGTGTCTTGCCTCCCCTTCTTCCTATTTTATTTTATTCTTCATTTTCATCTAGTGCTTTTTAGATTACAATATTAAGGTTAAGCCTTAGGTCAGTATAGGTGTGGTAGCTTGTCACATTCTCAAGTTTAGTTTAATGTTCTTTAGCTCAGTATTTTCTAGTAATTTGCTTTATTTGCAGTTAGTACGATGCTTATATAACTATTATTTGGATTGTTAAGATGTTATTCATCTGATCATCATCTATTGTTTCCATAATTGCCAGCTAGTGGGAGTTCAATGCAATATACCTCAGGAGATGCTTCAAAATTGATGACCTTCACTCCTGTACTAAATAAACTAGAGCATCGACCACCTCTTTCCAATGCCTTCCAAAATGGTTTTCCTGAGTAGAGGCAAAACCTCTTTGGAGTATGCATATTTTATTTTATTGTCCTTTTCTTTTTGAGAAACTAGATGAATGTATAAGATATATTTTAGATGTTAGACTAGTGACAATTGAGGTTTTATTCAATAGGGCCATGGAATTTCCACTAGAGTTTTTCACTTTGTTATTTGCAATTCCATGTTTAAAAAAGTTAATTTGATTAAAATGTAAAATAGGCTTTATTTTATTCAATTAGTTAGTGTCTAAAATAGGTTTTACTTTATTCAATCAGATTAAAATGTATATTGGAAATGAACATCTAATAGTATATGGCGTTTTTATAATATTTTAATTTTTTTATTTTTTATGCTTTTTAGCGGCGTTTTTGGGGAAAGCGCTAAAAGTCATGACTTTAGTGGCGTTTGTAGGAAAAGCGCCGCTAAAAGTCATGACCTTTAGCAGCATTTGTGGAAAAGTGCCGCTGTAACACCCCGAACCCGGCCCAAACACTATGACCAAGTCCGGTATGTTACAGATGAAAATTTATTGAAAACCCCCTTTCACTTACTTTAAAATTTTGGTAAAAAGAATATAGTTTTGTTTAAAACATTTGAGGTGTATAGCTTTGTTATTTTAAGTCATGTTGTTACCAATTCTATCAATGTACCCGATAGTGTACTAAAGAAAACATTTTCGTTCAAATTTAAGAAAACTTGTGTAATCATTTTAAAGTTGTTAAGTGGTTTAAACAAATTATCCCAAACATGTAAAATAATAAAAATAATCTTAGGAGGCCTTATTACAACTCGAACAAATAAAACCCAAAATAAAATAAAATAATTCAAAGTAAACTCAAATTTCCTTTGCATGGCCACCTTGAGTCCATCCGGCTCCTCATCCGCGATCTACGAGTCACGAAAATATTAAAGGAAAAGGTGAGTCACCAAGACTCGATGTGTAACCCTTTTCTCGGTTTAATGCAACATCATACACACAAATCACAATCAAGTTTAACATCGCCCAACCTAACCACCCAAAACACCTTTTTCTACCCGTGTGGTACCAAACCCTTTGGTGGTGCCAAACCAATGGTGACTTAAAGTCACGATATCCATCAATGTTGTGGTGCCAAACCACTTTGGTGGTGCCAAACCACTTGTGACTCGAAGTCACATATAATAATCGTGTGATACCTAGCGTCAATCCCATAATATCATCGTGGGGCCAACCCATTGTGGTGCTAAGCCACGGGACGAGCGCTATGAGGTGCCAAACCTCCGGTGACCGTAGTCACGAAATGTGGTACCAAACCACTTTGGTGTCCAATCGACACGAATATTACTTCCCCTTCTCTCATACAACCCACATCAATCAATGATATGCATATAACAGGAATCATGCCCACATGTTTATTTAACAACATCCATTGAATTTAACATTAGCCACATATTTATATGCCACATATACCAAATATGTCATGCTTCCCAAAAGCATCATAAAGTAAACTCATAACAACAAGGACTTACTCGATTCCTTGCTTATACCACGATGGTATTAAATCCAAATCTACATCAATTTAGATTAGCATACACAAAGCATTTAGCACGATTACAAGTTATGTAGTGTGTATGTACACACACATTACTATCGGTAGCCCTAAATCCCAGAAGAATCAATCGCCACACTAGACTTCCTTGCCCTATATTTGGCCATACATGAAAGTTAGTGACATGGCCTATTGGCTAAACCACACAAATCCAAAGGGTTAACGCCCACCCTTACCTTACAAATGATTCGGTTTCCTACCAAATCTCGAGCCAAAGCGATGGTTCACCTCGACAATCGGCCACACCTTAAGACATAAAATAGTTAGCCTCACAAGCCTTGACTTAACGAATACCTAAAGGAAAAAGATTACCAAATCAAGTCCTTTCCACCACTTACCAACCGATCAACCGAGAAAGAAGGCTACGCTTGATTGTTTCCAAGTCCCGTAGATCCTTCCTCTCAAACTGATTGGAAAAGAAGAGCACCCTTTTCATTGATGTTCGCCAAAACTACACCAAATAGGGAGGAGGGATTCGGCTAAGAAAAACAAAAGAGATGCTGGAATATTTGAATAATTTTGGGCAATTGCATAAAGGAATTTGACGACAAGATGGTAGGGGTTCTGCTAATGGAGGAAGAAAAAGGAGAAGGAAAAGAAGTAGGGGATCAAGGAGGATTTGGCTTGTAAAAGAAGAAGAAAAGAAGCTGGAATTTTTAGTAATATAGGCAAAGCAACAAGAGGAAATTCGGCAGCAGCAATTTGGAGAAGAAAGAAAAGAATTTTGAAGAACTTTGGCCCCTCTCTCTAGGTGTTAAACCGAACATGGACAGCCCCCAAAGAGTTCAAGGTTCGGCCAACACTCTCTTTTTGGGTGATAATTCCAGCCTTGAATTATCCAAGATAAAACATGATTTATCTTACCTTCTATCCCTTAAGCTCCTCTTTAACAAATTAAATGAAAATAAAACACTAAAATTCCCTCTTCCAGCCGAAATTGAGAGTCCAAAATTGAACCAACATTCTCCCATTCACGCCAGCAGCATTGAAAAAAAATAAAAATGCCAATGCAGTTTCTTTGGATCGAACCCGCGACCCCACTGCAGCCCTCACATCCATCGCCCTTTGCCACTTCTCCTATTAGACTTTCATGACATAAAGCCCTCACCTTTTAATTATAAGCCTGCTTCTTGGCCCCCTTCTCTTTAACGCCAACAAAACCCAAAAGAAAAACACTTCCCTTTTGTTACTACCGAGACTCGATCCTAAGACCCCCTTGACGCCACCTCCAAGGCACCTAAGTGGCACATGAAAGCCACTTAGCCATGCTATTCTTTGTGTCACGTTTCACCCAAAATTTTATTTAACCCCTATCTCACCTAGCTTCCCTAATTTTAGGTACTTACAAAGAAATTTTTAATACCAGGTCAGGCCTAGCTCGGGTTTAATTCTAGACCTTAGAACATGCCAAATTAATCATAACATTTATTTCTTCAAGCACACACACACATGGGAACAAATAATTAAATTTTCAAACAACCCCTAATTCAGGATGTTACAGCCTCTAAGTCATGACCTTTAGCGATGTTTGTGGAAAAGCGCCGCTAAAAGTCATGACCTTTAGCGGCGTTTGTTTCTCATAAACGCCGCTAAAATTTGCGGCGTTTGTTTTAGCAGCATTTTTTACGGCACTTTTAAAAGCACTGCAAATACTGTTAGTGGCTCTTATACAGTAGCATGAAATAAACCTTCCTGATAAGTGGAAACTTGAGGGTGCTACAAACCCTGTGGCACCAACACCAATAAGAAACACTTCATTAAGTGAAATCTCTCAACACCAAGATGGCACAGTTGAATTAATATTTAACAGGCCAAGAAGAATGCTTCCAAGACATTCCTTTGAAATAGGAAGTACTAGCACAGCTTTTAGGAAGTTAAATTTAGAAGAAGAGTCAAATTAATAGAAAAAAGTTCTAAAGAACCAATATTTACACCTTATGAGATTCCAAAACCTTTCCAAAACCCCCAAAATGATTTCTTGATAGAAATCCAAAATAGACTTGATGCTTTGGAAAGTTACAAGTCTGAATTAATTGCACCTGATACCCCAATGCAAGCCCAACATTCGGTAAATACATTACACCAATCCTCCCAATCTGACTCTGACCAGTTAGATGAACAACAAATTAACAAGATGGCTTGGAAAGAACCAAAAATATTATATTATCCAAAAACCACTGCACCTGATCTTAATATAGAATAAAAACTTGTTTTCCAAAATAAATACAATACTAATACAAGTTATGAATGGAATATAGATGGAATGTCTAAATACAATATTCTTATTTTATTACAACAAATGACGATGGTTTCAAATGTTTATAATACCTAAAACCAAAATGGATTAATCAGTGATCATGCTATAGCCAACCGTTTGGTTCTTTGGATTCTTAGTCAATTAAAAGGATGGTAGGATCATGCACTCACTAAAACCCAACAAGAAGAAATCTTAAAAGCAATAAAAAGGATGATCAAGGAAAAATATTTTAGATGAACAAGGAAGAGAAATCCAAGATGCAAGAGCAACTTTAATTTTCTCAATCTCTAAACACTTTATAGGAGATCCTTCTCATCTTAAAGATGAAATTCAAATTATTATCAAATTTAAAATGCAAAAATTAACCGATTCTAAATGGTATAAAGATGTCTTTATGACTAGAGTTATGCAAAGATCTGATAACCAACAACCGTTTTGGAAAGAAAAGTTTCTAGCAGGACTTCCTACTTTGTTAGAAGAAAAAGTTAGAAATCAAATAAGAGAAAATTATAAAGGTATTATTCCATATGAAAAGCTTACATATGATGAACTAATTAGTTTCACTCAAAAGAAGGATTAAAAATTTGTCATGATTTAAAATTATAAAACAACTTAAGAAAGAAAGATATCAATGTAGAAAAGAATTAGGATCATTACGCACCAATTTGATATTAGGAATGAACCTTCTTCTTCAAAAACATGCTTCACTGTAAAACCAAAAATAGGAAAAGAATATTTGAGAATATTATAAAAAACCCAAATATAGAAAATACGAAAAGAGAAGAAACAACAAAAACAAAAAACAAAATTGATAAAACAATAAAATGTTATAGATGTGGAAAACTAGGACACATTTCAAAATATTGTAAAATTAAAAGAAAAATTAATAATTTAAATCTAGATGAAGAAATGGAACAAAAATTAAATGTGATTCTCTTAGAAACAACTTCTTCTGAAAATGATACATCTACCGAAACAGACAAATTACAAATAGACGAATTACATACAACATCTCAATCTTCTGATGATGAAAATGAACCCTCAATTAATATGTTAACCAAAGACCAAGAATTTATGATTGAAGTTATTAATAAAATTCAAGACTCGAACTAAAAAGAGAATACCTTTTGAAATTAAAATCCTCATTAAAAGATAAACCGGAAAAAGAAAAAGAAATTATTTCTAGTCAATCACAAATGTATAATATACAATATATAATATTTAATAAATATGAAAAATAAAACCAAGACAAATTACAAATTCGAATTACGTTAGAAATAAAACAAATTAAATTAGAACTTTCTCACTTAAATGGAACAACAAGAAATGAAAAACAAATGCAATCCTTAAAACATGAAATCCCGGAAAAAGTTTGTCGAAATCGAACCCGAACTCAAGAAAATACACAAGAATATATGATGGTTCTAACTGAAGTATCTATTCAAAGATATTTAATAAAAATAAATATTGTCATAAATAATGAATTTCAATTAGAAACAATAGCCCTTTTTGATACAGGAGCGGACCAAAAACTGTATTAGAGAAGGGATAATTCCAACAAAATATTATGACAAAACATCAGAATCTCTTAAAGCCGCAAATGGTAAAAATAAAAATTACTTACAAAATTCCCAATGCAGAAATATCCAACAAAGGTATAAAATATCAAACATGTTTTTTAATGGTAAAAGACATTACCCAAGATGTCATATTAGGAACCCCATTCATATCCCTACTCAAACCTTAAAAAGTAACAAATAATTCTATCTCCACCAAAGTTATAAAAACTAAAATAGAATTTCCTTTTGTAGAAAAACCAAAGATAAGAAATCTCAACTTATTAAAAATCTTTATCCATCCATAGTGGGCCCATAACCATTTTTCTCCTAACAAAGTAGGAGGTCCTGCTAGAAACTTTTCTTTCCAAAACGGTTGTTGGTTATCAGATCTTTGCATAACTCTAGTCATAAAGACATCTTTATACCATTTAAAATCGGGTAATTTTTTGAATTTTAAATTTGATAATAATTTTGAATTTCTGTCTTTAAGATGAGAAGGATCTCCTATAAAGTGTTTAGAGATTGAGAAAATTAAAGTTGCTACTGCATCTTGGACTTCTCTTCCTTGTTCATCTAAAATATTTTTTCCTTGATCATCCTTTTTTATTGCTTTTAAGATTTCTTCCTGTTGGGTTTTAGTGAGTGCATGATCCCACCATCCTTTTAATTGACCAGTAAATCCAGCAACCAAAAGGTTGGCTATAGCATGATCACTGATTAATCCATTTTGGTTTTGGGTTTTATAAACATTTGAAACCATCGTCATTTGTTGTAATAAACTAAGAATATTGTATTCAGACATTCCATCTATATTCCATTCATAAATTGTATTAGCATTGTATTTATTTTGGAAAACAGGTTTTTCTTCTATATTAAGATCAGGTGCAGTGGATTTTGGATAATATAATCTTTTTGGTTCTTTCCAAGCCATCTTGTTAATTTGTTGTTCATCTGACTAGTCAGAGTCAGATTGGGAGGATTGGTGTAATGTATTTACCGAATGTTGGGCTTGCATTGTGGTATCAGGTGCAATTAATTCAAACTTGTAACTTTCCAAAGCATCAATTCTATTTTGGATTTCTGTCAAGAAATCATTTTGGGGCTTGTGGAAAGGTTTTGGAATCTCAAAAGGTGTAAATATTGGTTCTTTAGAACTTTTTTCTATTACCTCTTTTATTGGTTCTTTTGTAAAACCCCAAACCCGGTCTATGCGTTAAGACGAGATTTGGTTTATCACACTAATCGAACATTCTTTTAGTCTATCTAATGATTTAGGTGAATCGGTATTTCAAATCCCTTTTGAGATTAAAGTTTAATAAAAACTAAGAGAAATAATTCTAAGTTCGATGAATTTGAAAAACATTAGTTGAAAATCTCTTTATTTAAAATTTAACTATCAAAACATTAAAGTAATTTTTATAGGAGTTCAAAGGATTTGAAAATAAGAATAGTTAAAGAATCTCGTATGTTTGAAAACCCAAAGTATTTTAAGAAAACATTATAAGATAAACATAAATCTATATTAAATTATCCAAAACATTATTTAAATCCATCCACGCATAAAATCCATAAAATATTAATAGAGGCCTTATTACATTATACCCAAAATAGCAATTTAAAGGAAGTACTTAAAAGTTCAAAGTTTATAAACCCATATTTGCAGTATGGCCTCCACGAAGTCATCATCGGCCCAAGTCCACGTCAATTTCCATTACGAGATGAAAATTTGAGGAGTGAGTTACTCAGAACTCAGTGTATAACTCACTTACTTTATCCTCTGGGCCAGATTATCAAGTCATAATTTTGGGCTTGAGCCCATAAACAGGTTTAACAATATAAATAATGAGATGCATGCAAAAATGAAATTTCCCACCCAAACCTAATTTCCATCCGCTACACACCACCCGTACCAACCATCACACCTGTGGGGATCAAGTCAACCCACCCCGCCAACACACCAATCGTAGGCATAAAGCCATTTTTATATTTGTGGCAGAGCCACCAAACTAGATTGTGACAAAGTCACCGAACTAGAGGCATTGAGCCATTAAAATATTTGTGGCAGAGCCACCGAACTAGAGGCAATAAGCCATTTAATTATTTGTGGCAAAACCACCGTACTAGAGGCAATAAGCCATTTAATTTTTTGTGGCAGAGCCACCGAACTAGATTTTGGCAACAGGCCTTTCTTCTCTTCATCATTAAACCCATCCCATGCAACATGTATGCAAAATAATCTATATACATATGATGATTTTAGCAAAAAGGCCCAATTTACATATGAGTCAATATTTCAGGTTTTTATTAAGGCCCATAATACAAAATATCATTTAGCCCATTTAACAATCTAGCAACTTTGGCCTATTTAACGATCTAGCAGGGATTTTGGCCTTTTTAACGATCAATCAGGGATTTCGGCCCATTTAACAATCTAACAAAGATTTCGGCCCATTTAACATTTTATCAGAGATTTCAGCCCAATTAACGATCTATCAGGGATTTCGGTCCATTTAACGATCTAGTATAGATTTCGGCCCATTTTAAGATCTAACAGGGTTTTCGGCCCATTTATACATAAGACATAAAATTTACATTTTACCAACTAACTCATCGAGGGCATTTTCGTAATTTTCACAACTTTAACCGTTTTCATGTAATTTCAACAAAAGTACCAATTATTACGTATTGTACCGATTTTGTCGTCTTTACGATTTTGCTCAATACTACGGTATGACATCTAACGCGAGATAAGTGTAAAGTTACACACCTTGATATTGTGAGTACTAAACCTTCCCGCTCGTCAACACCTAAACGTAACACGAACCATTAGAACACTTTCATTTATTTAAAAAAATTCTCTATTGGTAAACGATCTAAATCTTTACCCTTTTGATTTCGAACCACTTCTATTTGTGGTTTCTCCTCGATTATTGGTTCGTTGCCTGATGAGAATCCACGAATGAACAAAGGCTCGAGAGTACGAATAACTTCAAACAATTGATTCTCCTCGGATGAAGGTCCGCAACCCGGTGGAAAATCTCGAACTCCCGAAATAGCCCTTCGTTTATACTTAGGGGGATTAGCGAAACCGCCCCTCTTTCGAAGACTATGGACTGCCCTTTTCTGCCCTATCTTGAATGTCTCTAAAGACATAAGATCATTAGTCCGACTAAATATTATTGAAATATGGCTAACAATTTATAAGATTTGAGATTGGCTTACCACAATTATCTTCGTTCCTCGAAGAAATGATCGAGCGATTATGACCCTATAACGAAATCGATTAAATAACTAACTAATCCAACATAATGAATAAAGTGAAAATCCTTGAATAATCTCCTTACCTTACTCTTAAGATTGATTCCAACGATCCACAATACTCAAGAACACGATAAGTTTCTGTCTTCCAAAACTCTCAATAGAGTCCAAGGTTGAAAGGAATTGAGTGAGAAAATTATGTATGATTAAAGGAAATCGGTTGTGATCAAAGAAAATGAAAGAAATTTTGGCACAAGAACAAGTTAACATTCGGCCATGAGTGAAAGTGTTGGAGAGATTTTAATGAAGAAGAAAAATAAAAGAATGGAAAAATGGAAAAGATATGATTCGGTTCAAGAGATAAAAAGAGAAAGAAAAGAGAAGAAAAGAGAACTTAGTTTAGAAGAAAGGTGCATTCAGCATTGAAGAGGAAAATGAGAGAAATGAAAAGAAGAAAATATTTGTTTGCTTATGTGTTTTTGGTCACTATAAGAAAAGAATTTGGGAGAGAAAAAAAAACTTCTAAACCGAAATGGTCAAAAGAAAAATGAAACAAACATGAGTTGCTTACCCAAGGATGTTGGCAAATTTGGCTAGAGAGAAATGAATGGAGAGGAAATATGTTTTGCTAAAAGAAATGACCAAAAGAAAGTGTTTCACCAACACTAAAACCTACCAAAACAATCAACCAAAATCGGCCATCCCCCCTAGCCTCTATGCCGTCCAAATACAAGGTCAAAAGACCATTAGGAAGTTTCCAAAACATCTCTCCATCTTAAGCCCTATCTTCCTCCTTTTTCCTTAAGTTGAAGAGACAAAATCCCCCAATTCAAGCCCTTATCTTTAGCTTTCCAAATCCTTAGTCTTCTTACCAAAATAAAAACAATCCAACTCATCCTAACCTTATCCCTTGCCGACACATGCTATGCTAAAGCAAAAATAAAAATTCCCTAATTGCATGCTAGGTGATTCGAACTCCTTCCTTCATGTCCAACTTGTGGCGCCATCACCACTATGCCACTAACTCATCTTATGCCATCTTTTAGTACTTAATTAACTTAAGTTTCAAGGTCACCTAATTTCTTTACATTAAAGTACACTTTACTAATATTTATTCTAATTCCAAGTAAACCCGAGCTAACACTTAGCAACATAATGATAGATGTTATACCGTTATTAAGCATTAGAATAATAGTCGTAAAGTTGGTAAAATTGAAAAACGTGGTTTATTAACACTTTAGTGTAAGTGCATGAAATCGGCATTAAAATCGTGGAAGTTACAAAATTGCCTTTAATGGGCTAATATGATAAAAAGTGATATATGGGCCTCATGTGTTAATGGGTCGTATTGATAGATTACTTAATGGGCCATTTTGATAGATTTATATATGGGCCAACTTGTTATATTGCTTAATAGGCCAAATTGTGTAATGGGCCAAATTAATATGGGCCTGATGTAACACCCCAAACCCGACCCATGAGTCCTGACCGGATCTGGTATGTCACGGAGTAAAATGATTTGAAACATTTTGAGTGTCTGGTGAAAACTTGTTAAAATATGGCTAAGGTATTAAAACAGGGTTTGATAAAACTCAGTTGGGATTATTTTTATAAACATGGTTGTGTTGATAAATCCTTTGAAAACGTTTGATCATGTAAAATTTTAAAATCGTCAAGGTTATAGTTGACTTGGTGTATTTCGTTACCCGATGGTAACATCTTTGAAAACTTGTAAAAGTTAATTTGAAAATGTTGTTTTTAACCGATTTACTTAACATTTATAATTTCATTTTGTCTATAGTATAAGTAAATTAAAACAACTAATTTCAAACATCCAAATAATAATTAGTGGCCTTATTACAACCCAAATTAAAAATGTAGAAAGTAAATAAACATGAACAAAATCAAATAAAATTCCAAAAACTAAGGAACAAGCATGGCCGCTTCGAGTCCTCTCCGGCTCCATCTCTGCGATCTACTCATTTGCAAAATAAGTTGGGAAGGGGTGAGTCACCAAGACTCAGTGTGTAAATCCCCCACCCGGAAATGCAACTCATACACAAATTATTAATAACATGCAAACATGCAACCCCACTAACCATCCATACTTCTTTAACTACCCCGTGTGGTCAAAACCACTGGTGGTCAAAACCACTAGTGACTAGAGTCACAAAACAAATGATGGGGCCAACCCATCATGTGGTCAAAACCACTGATGACCATAGGTCACAATTTATCAAGATGTGGTCAACTGGTGGTACCAAACCACTGGGACTTAGTCATAATTTATTATCGGTGTGGTCAAAACCACTGGTGACCGAAGTCACAATTAAACTGATGGGGCCAACCCATCTTGTGGTCAAAACCACTGGTGACAGTCCATAGAAATCACCCCCTCCTCTCATCAATCCCACCATCATCATGCTTACATAACAAATGTCATAATCACATATATCATGCATTTATGTATAGCATAGCATCCAACAGCATATGATGGCATACAAAATCATATATCATAGATCACGTAATAGGGGACTTACCCGGAATCCATGCTTAAGCCCACAAGCAAATCACTACCATAATGATTAAAAGGCACAATATAACAATGTTAATTAATAAAGTGTGTAAAGAATTTTACACACCTGTTTACTAGCAAATGTCGAATATACTAGCGAAATCCCGAGAGGTTGCTTCCCCCCTACAATCGACCAACACATAAACCTTTAGATCTAATAGCCATTCGGCTATACTAGTAATCTCGAAGGATAAGTCGTACTCGTAATAACACTCACCTTGGTTACTGATTTGGTCTCCTACCAAATCCCGAAACTACGCTTATTCCTGAAATCGTCGACTCCATATATGACACATGTTAGTTTTCGCTTTAAGCATTAATTCTTAACAAATGGCCCTTGGCCGAATCTTACTAATCACTTACCAAACTTATTGAAAACCTGAGATTGTCACTTGACTTGTCGAGATCCCTACCAAAACACTTGTTAAAATCGACTTGCACACTTATACATAATCAAAGCCTATAGCTGAATAGTGTATGTGCCTCACCTTTGAAGAATCAACTCTCGATAGGCTCCGCCAATGCACCTTGCTGTTAGCTACAACAAATCGACTTTCATGCCTCAAAACCTTGCCTCACCTAAAGGAGCAAACTGCAGCAGCCCCTTACAACGCCCCAATCCACTCTTCCAAATCGACTTTCATGCCTCAAAACCTCGCCATTTATTCTTAAGGCCTTCCTAGGTCGATTCCTTCCTAAAGCAAAAGAAAATAAAACTCCCAAGGTAGCATACTCTAAGTCTAACCCAAGACCTGCGCCCATTGTCACCTCAAGCTCTTAAGTGGCGCCCAAGCCACTCCACCAAACGACTTTCATGCCCTTAAACCTTACCATTTAATTTTAAGGCCTTCTTACTCTAGCCCCTTTCTTAAACGCCCAAAAAAACCCAAAACAAAACGCATCCCCCTTGTAACTCTCAAGACTCGAACCTTTCCCTTGAAACTCCTTTTGACGCACCAAGCCAATCACGCCAATTAAATCCTTGTGTCCAACTTCTCACAAAATTTCATTTAACCCCTATCTCCTAGCCCCCTCCTTTTAAACACTTAAAAGAAATTTTTAGTTCTAAGTCCGACCTAGCTGGGGTTATGACTAGACCCTAAAACATGCTTAGCAATCATAGTATTCATTCCTTCAAGCACACACATGGAAAAATAATTAAATTACAAACAACCCCTAATTTGGATGTTACAGCTTCTACCCCCTTAAAAAGAATTTGACCTCAAAATTACTCGGATCAAGAGTTGGGGTATTGTCGCCGATCACATCCTCGGGTTCCCATATGGCCTCCTCCGCACCATGGTTTCGCCATAGCACTTTTACCAAAGGCACTAACTTCCTTCGCAGAACTTTGACATCTCGATCCAAAATTTGTACCGGCTTCTCCTCGAAAGATAAGTTCGAGTTCACTTCAATTTTCGAACCGCACAACGTGTGAGGATCCGATCGATAGCGCCTCAAGATCGAAACATGGAAGACATCATGTATCCGCTCAATTTCATCGGCAACTCAAGTCGGTAAGCTACCGGTCCCACACGCTTCAACATCGTACGGTCCGATGAATCTAGGGCTTAGCTTGCCCTTCCGCCAAACCTCAAGACCTTCTTCCAAGGGGATACCTTCAAGAAAACCTTATCACCCATCGTGATACTCAACATCTTTGCATTTAAGATCGTAGGATTTACTTCGTCCGATGCCTCCTTAAGACGAGCCCGAATTACTCTAACCTTATCCTCCGTCTCTGCCACTAACTCTGGCCCCAACATCTGTCGCTCTCCTAGTTTCATTCAACACGTAGGAGTACGACATTTTGGACCATACAGCGCCTCATACGGTGCCATCTGAATGCTCGCTTTATAACTGTTGTTATAAGTGAACTCAGCCAAAGGTAGGTACTCCTCCTAACTACCACGGAAGTCCAAAACACAGCCCCTTAACATATCTTCCAACACTTGGATTACCCTCTCAGATTGTCCATCAGACTGTGGGTGAAAAGTCGCGCTGAAATTCAACTTCGTGCCTAACTTCTGATGTAAAGCCTTCCAGAATCTCGACGTAAATCGGGGATCCCGATCTGAGATAATGGATAACGGTACTCCATGCAATCGCACTATTTCTGCGATATACAACTTAGCTAACCGTGGAAGTGAGTAGTCAACCCTCACCAGGATGAAATGAATCGACTTAGTCAACCGGTCTACTATCACCCAAACAGCATCTTTCTTACTGGGCGTAAGGGGAAGCCCACTTACGAAATCTATAGTAATCTCCTCCCACTTCCACTGTGGGATCTTTACCGACTGTAATAGCCTTGATGGCAATTGATGCTCAGCCTTAACTTGCTGGTATGTCAGACACTTGCCTACCAACTCGGTCACTTCCCGCTTAAGACCCGGCCACCAAAACTGCTCCCTTAAATCTCGATACATCTTGCTGCTTCCCGGGTGCATAGTGTACGGACTGCTATGAGCTTCCCTAAGGATTCGCTACCTCAACTCATCATCCTTAGGCATACATACTCTCCCCTGAAAGTACAACACTCCATCACTGTCCAAGCTGAAACCTTCGGCCTCACCATTCTGTACTTGCAACCTCCGAGTATTCAAAGCTTCATCGGTCATCTGTCTTTCTTTGACCTCATAAATCCAAGACGGCTTCACTTGCAACTCTGCCAAAAGGCTCCCATCCTTATAGAGACTTAGATGAGCAAACATTGCTCGCAAACCGCTTACCACCTTTCGACTCAATGCATCGGCTACCACATTAGCCTTCCCGGATGGTATTCGATCGAGCAATCGAGTCCTTCAACAACTCAATCCACCTCCGCCGCTCGATTTAAATCTTTCTCGAGTCGAGGTACTTCAAACTTTGTGATCTGTGTACACTCACCGACTTCTCCCCGTATAGATAGTGCCTCCAAATCTTCAAGGTAAAACCACAACACCAATTCCAAATCATGTGTCGGGTAGTTAGCTTCGTGAGGCCTCAATCGTCGTGGACGATAAGCGACCACCTTCCTTCTTGCATCAAGACACGCCTAAACCAAGATGCGATGCATAGCAATACAGTGAATTCTTTCTCGCCTCTAGTTGAATCAAGACTGGTGCTTCACAAAATCCTCTTCACTTATCGAAACTCTCTTCGCTTCTCGGACCACACAAACGGAACCCTTTTTCTCAACGGCTTAGTCAATGGTGTCTGCGATTATGAGAAATTTTCCACGAATCTCGTATAATATCCCCGCCAACCCCAAAAACTCGAATTTTCAGAATCAATTTGGTGGCTTCCACTCCAATACCGCCTCAATCTTACGGGATCCACCCGATTCCCTACCGAAACAACATGCCCTAGAAGAGTTACCTCCTTGAGCCGTAACTCACACTTGCTAAATTTGGCGTACAACTGTTTCTCCCTTAGAACTTGCAGAACCACATGAAGATGTGCGTCATGTTCCTCCTCAGAATTTGAGTACACCAAAATGTCATCTATGAACACCACGACGAATCGATCCAGATAGGGTTGGAAAACCTTGTTCATCATGTCCATAAACACAGTAGGTGCATTCGTCAAACCAAAAGGCATTACCGAAACTCAGAGTGTCCATACCGAAAATGAAATGCCGCCTTATGGACATCACCTCCTTCACCTTAAGTCGATGGTACCCGACCTAAGGTCAATCTTAGAGAACACCGATGCTCCCTTGAGTTGATCGAGCAGATCGTCAATCCTGGGCAAAGGATACCAGTTCTTTATTATCAACTTGTTCAGTTGCCGATAGTCTATACACATCCTCATTGTCCCATCCTTCTTCTTGACAAAAGCACTGGAGCTCTCCAAGGCGATACACTTGGTCGGATGAACCTCTATCCAACAATTCTCGAATCAGTGCCTTCAACTCTACCAATTCTTTCGGCGCCATCCGACACGGAGCTATAGATATCGCGGCGGTTCCGGTAGCAAGTCGATACTAAATTCAACCTCACGGTCCGGAGGTAGACTGGAAGTTCCTCCGAAACACATCAACATAGTCCTCATCGTCTGGACATCTCTCACAAGAACATCCTTAGCTTCCAAGGCACGACATGCACCACATAAGCTTCACAACCCTTCCTAACCATCTTTTTCGCCTTTAATGCAGAAACCAGATTAGATAGATAATCTCTCCTTTTACCTACCATCACCACCTCATCACCTTCCACGGTCTTTATTACCATGTGCTTAGCTATGCAATCCAGGCTAGCCTGATACTTTACTAGCCAGTCCATTCTGAGAATTAGGTCAAACTCTCGAAACGGTAGTTCCATCAAGTCAGCCAAGAACACGACCCCTTGGAGTTCTAGGGGTACATTCCTATAGAGTTTACTTACTTCTACAGAGTGACCTAGGGGGCTTAATATAGTCATCTTCCTAGAAGTAAGCTCAGAATCTAAGTGTAGAGTTTCCACTACGCTACTAGCAATGTAAGAGTAGGTTGAGCCAATGTCAATTAAAGTACTATAGGGTACACCAAAATCAAGAACATACCGGTTATGACGTCCGATGCATCGCCCTCCTCCTGACGCCTCACAGCATAGACCAAACCAGTTGCCTAGCCTCAAGATTACTCGACACCGCCCAAGGTGCCCACGACCTCTACCAAAGACCATTACCTCCTCTTCCCGCACCACGACCTCTCTGAGGCTATTGGTTATCCCTTCTATTCAGTGCACGATCCTGACCCTCTGATCTCATTCTAGCTGCCTTTTTTGAACAGTCCCTAACTCGATGTTCCATGGACTCACACTCGAAGCATCCGCGATTACCACCGTGGCGGTCATTGAGAATTGGCAGCAGTAGCAGGCCTAGCAGCTTGATCTGACCCACCAAACCTCATCCTCTTTTGCTGATTACCAGAAAACTTTGAAGATCCGGAGCTCCTCTTATTCCGGCTCCTATCCCGATTACACCTAACTGATCGCCTTACCCTTCAAAGAACCTTAGACTTCTCCACTAGGACAAATAACTCCGTTCTGCTTTGTGGAGCTATCATCATCCTCGGCTCATCTCTCATTTCATCCTCGAATCTAACACGGTGTTCATGCTCAAGACCCACAATACCACGAGCATACCTACTCAACCAAGAAATTGACCTCATACTGCTACTATCTTATTACCCGAACCAAGTTCAAGAAAGCCTTTCGCTGCGCATCCACGTAACTAGTTATGATGTATTTCTTTTGATAGGCGGCCTTAAAGAATTCCCATGTGAGATCCTCTGCCATCGCTCCATCCCTTACAGTGAGCCACCACTGATATGACTCATTCTAAAGTAGAGATATTATGCCCTTCAACTTTTCTTCAGCTGTAAAATCTAGGTCATCCTTGATCCTCTCAGTTGGTTCCAACCAATACTCCGCCGCACTGGGTGCCACTCCAGAAACTCCTCTAAACACCTCTGCTCCGTTAGCCCTGTAGTCGCTCAACCATGGATTTTCGGGCTCGCACTCGCTACCGCCTCAAAGAACTCGTTCCAACACTCGTAGCAACTGTCGGGATACTACGTCGTTACACCACCGATCTTGAAACTTCGGTTTCGCCACAGAGATCCGACATCTTATTTCTAGACCCATGACCAGACCCTGCTGGCTCTGACAAGGTCATCCTACCTCTACCACGGCCACGGGGCGGACGTCCACGACCTCTTGTACTCATTACTCTCGTTTGCGTTTATCTGTTTAAGAATTTTATGCATTAGTACCTTTGTTTCACTTGATTATCCGCGAAGAAATTTTATGATAGGAGTTTTAGGAGTGGTTCTTTCGTATTCATACATGCACACAGTCTTTCTATCCATTCATTCAAGAGACGTTGTAGTTTTCATTGTGATTGTTTTTCCACTACCCAGGGGTATTTTTGTAATTTATCCTACAGGGGCATTTTTGTAATTTTTCAAAAATAGAAGTTCTCGGATGATTTTGTCAAAAAGTATTTTGGAGCTTTTGAATTCCTGAGGTATTTTGAAAAATTTTAAAATCCGGAGGTATTTCGATAGTTTTGGACCTCGTGGGTATTTGGTAATTTTTCACAAATCGGGTGAATTTGTAAAATTTAATAAATCGAGGATATTTCAAAAGTTGTAAAACTTTGATGGTTCTTTTGAGAATTGCATTTTCCAAAATAGTGATGTTGCAAAATTTTGAAAATCAAGGTTATTCGTAATTTTGTTGGTTAGGGCAATTTTGTAATTTTACCACTAGGGTATTTTAGTAATTTTCCATAAAAGATTTCCAAAATTTGGTTCTAATGGATTTCACAAAGAAGGATATTTTGAAAATTTTCTATTTGGAAATTTTTCATACGAGGGTATTTTGGTAATTTTCTTTTTTAAAAACCAAGGTTTTAATTACTTCAAAACAAAACGGCTAGTCCCTTTCGGTTTTAGTTATCAAGTTTAGCCTATGAGTGTGTCGTCTCAGCTAGGATGAACCGTCACTCACGCACTGTAGGATTCAAGTGAGTAGGAGGTGAGTCACTAGATCGCTTAAATGCCGTGCTCCCAGAATCCAATCCTAGACATGCGATAACGATTGCCACATCCCTTGCTGGTGACAACTCATGTGGTTGTTTAGGGAATTATTAAATCTTATGCATGGTTTGTTGGGGTTCGCTAACCCTAGGGTTCAATAATTCCTTATTCTAATAGTCTACGTTCCCAATTTACCATTCTACCCCTATCAAGTATTCACAAAATAGATAGAATTACTTACAGGCGGATAGGTGCTGAGAGACTCGGTGCCATCTTTGTTCAACCATAAACAATTTCCCAAAACATTTCAATAAGGCCTACTAACAAAACAAAACATTTTGGGCCTTGGGCCCCCACAATGAAGTTTTGAACCTGCTCGGATACTAAAATGTAACACCCCAAATCCGCCCATGAGTCGACGGATCTGGTATGTCACGAGTAAAATGATTTGAAACATTTTGAGTGTCCGTGAAAACTTGTTAAAATATGGCTAAGGTATTAAAACAGGTTTGATAAAACTCATTGGGATTATTTTTATAAACATGGTTGTGTTGATAAATCCTTTGAAAACGTTTGATCATGTAAAATTTTAAAATCGTCAAGGTTATAGTTGACTTGGTGTATTTCGTTATTGCGATGGTAACATCTTTGAAAAGCGGTAAAAGTTACTTAATTTGAAAATGTTTTTTAAGCGATTTACTTAACATTTATAATTTCATTTTGTAATATAGTATAAGTAATATAAAACAACTAATTTAAAACATCCAAATAATAATTAGCGGCCTTATTACAACCCAAATTAAAAATGTAGAAAGTAAATAAACATGAATGAATCAAATAAAATTCCAAAACTAAGGAACAAGCATGGCCGCCTCGAGTCCTCTCCGGCTCCATCTCCGCGATCTACTCATCTGCAAAATAAGTTGGGAAGGGGTGAGTCACCAAGACTCAGTGTGTAAATCCCCCACCCAGAAATGCAACTCATACACAAATTATTAATATCATGCAAACATGCAACCCCACTAACCATCCGTACTCCTTTAACTACCCCTGTGGTCAAAACCTTTGGTTGTCAAAACCATCGTGACTAGAGTCACAAATCAAATGATGGGGCCAACCAATCGTGTGGTCAAAACCACTGATGACCATAGGTCACAATTTAACAAGATGTGGTCAAAACCACTAGTGCTACCAAACCACTGGGACTTAGTCACAATTTATCATCGGTGTGGTCAAAACCATTGGTGACCGAAGTCACAATTAAACTGATGGGGCCAACCCATCTTGTGGTCAAAACCACTCGTGACAGTCCATAGAAATCATCCCCCTCCTCTCATTAATCCCACCATCATCATGCTTACATAACAAATGTCATAATCACATATATCATGCATTTATGTATAGCATAGCATCCAACAAAGATATGATGGCATACAAAATCATATATCATAGATCACGTAATAGGGACTTACCCAAATCCATGCTTAAGCCCACAAGCAAATCACTATCATAATGATTAAAAGGCACAATATAACAATGTTAATTAATAAAGTGTGTAAAGAATTTTACACACCTGTTTACTAGCAAATCCCGAATATACTAGCGAAATCCCGAGAGGTTGCTTCCCCCCTACAATCGGCCAACACATAAACCTTTAGATCTAATAGCCATTCGGCTATACTAGTAATCCCGAAGGATATGTCGTACTCATAATAACACTCACCTTGGTTACTGATTTGGTCTCCTACCAAATCCCGAAACTACGCTTATTCCTGAAATCGTCGAATCCATATATGACACATGTTAGTTTCCGCTTTAGGCATTAATTCTTAACAAATGGCCCTTGCCGAATCTTACTAATCACTTACCAAACTTATTGAAAACCTGAGATCGTCACTTGACTTGTCGAGATCCCTACCAAAACACTTGTTAAAATCGACTTGCACACTTATACATAATCAAAGCCTATAGCCGAGTAGTGTATGTGCCTCACCTTTGAAGAATCAACTCTCGATAGGCTCCGCTAATGCACCTTGCTGTTAGCTACAACAAAGAAATACCATCTTGTGATCCCATGAACATTCGGCCATCCCAAAAGAGAAGAAACAAACCGATTACCTTTAGGAAGAAATACTTACCACTATGCCGCTTGGAGAACTACAAGTGAAAAGCTTGACAGCCCCTAAAAGATTCGGCTAACACAAGATGGAAGGGTTGGAATTCTTGAGTAGAAGAGGGGGTAGGTTCGGCTAAGAAGAAACAAGAGGAGAAAAGGGATTTGAAGAATTTTAGCAATGTGCCTAGGGAGATTTCGGCCAGCAACAGTTTGGAGAAAAAGAAAAGAAAATAATTTGATGAACTTTTGGCACCTCCTTAATGATAAAACCGATTGTGGACAGCCCCCCAAGGAGTCCTATAATCGGCCATCTCCCCTCCTATTGTGATAATTTTTGACTTTTAATTATCAAAAGATAAAGCAAGATTTATCTTCCATTTTATCTCTAGCTACCCCTTCAAAATAAAGAAGAATAAACTAACAATACTACTCTTTCCAGCCGAAAATTAAAAGGAAAACAATGTTTATCCTTATCTCCTTAAGAGTCCCACATGCAAGCCATCAGCTCCCTCTCCCATTCACGCCAGCTTCCAAAAAAATAAAATGCCAAACTGCTGCTCCCTTGGTTCGAACATAGGACCTAAAGGAGCAAACCGTCTGACAATTTCACAACGCCCCAAGCCACTCTTCCAAATCGACTTTCATGCATCAAAACCTCACCATTTATTCTTAAGGCCTTCCTAGGCCGATTCCCTTCCTAAAGCAAAAGAAAATAAAACTCCCAAGGCGTATACTCGGCAGCTCGAACCCAAGACCTGCGCCCATTGTCACCTCTAAGCTCTTAAGTGGCGCCCCAAGCCACTCCACCAAACGACTTTCATGCCCTTAAACGTCACCATTTAATTTTTAAGGCCTTCTTACTCTAGCCCCTTTCTTAAACGCCCAAAAAAAACCCAAAATAAAATGCATCCCCCTTGTAACTTCCAAGACTCGAACCTTTCCCTTGAAACTCCCTTTGACGCACCAAGCCAATCACGCCAATTAAATCCTTGTGTCCAACTTCTCACAAAATTTCTCTTAACCCCTATCTCCTAGCTCCCTCCTTTTAAACACTTAAAAAGAAAGTTTTAGTTCTAAGTCTGACCTAGTTCGGAGTTATGACTAGACCCTAAAACATGCTTAGCAATCATAGTATTCATTTCTTCAAGCACACACATGGGAAAATAATTAAATTACAAACAACCCCTAATTTAGGATGTTACAGTTCTACCCACCTTAAAAAGAATTTCGGCCTCAAAATTACCTGGATCAGAAGAGTTGGGGTATTGCTGCCACATCACATCCTCGGGTTCCCATGTGGCCTCCTCCGTACCATGGTTTCGCCATAGCACTTTTACCAAAGGCTTGCGACTTCCTTCGCAAAACTTTGACATCTCGATCCAAAATTTGTCTGGCTCCTCCTCGAAAGACAAGTTCGAGTTCACTTCAATTTTATGGCGGCACTACGTGAGGGATCGATCGACGCCTCGAAGATCGAAACATGGAAGACATCATGTATCGACTCAATTCTCTGGCAACTCAAGTTGGTAAGCTCTGGGTCCCACACGTTTCAACACCGTATACGGTCAGATGAATCTAGGGCTTAGCTTGCCCTTCCTACCAAACCTCAAAGACATTCTTCCAAGGATACCTTCAAGAAAACCTTATCACCCATTGCATACTCAACATCTCTGCGTTTAAGATCGGTTGTAACACCCCAAACACAGCCCAAGCGTTATGACCGAATTTGGTATGCTCTGAGAGAAAACATTTTGAAAAATCCCTTTAAGCCATTTTAAATTTTGATAAAAGATATTGTTTTGGTTTAATAATTTATTAGGTCGAGGTTATTCTGATTCACGTGTACCGATGGCACAATAAAACATTTTTTTATGTATTAATTTGAGAAAACATGTGTATCCATTTTCAAGCCATTAAGTTATTAAACAAATTATTCAAAGCAGATAAAATAACCAAAATATAATCCTAGTAGGCCTTATTACAATTTAAGCAAAATAATCAACAATAAAATAAAAGTAGTTCATAAATCATTTAATCCAAATGTCCTTTGCATGGCCACCTCGAGTTCTTAGGCTCCTTATCCATGATCTACGAGTCACTGAAAATTTAAAAGAGAAGGTGAGTCACCAAGACTCGAGGCATAATCCCTCTCCGAGTAAATGCCACATTCTTACACAAATTATAACAAGCAACATATATGTATTATGCACCCAACCTAGCCATCCATAACTCCTTTTCTACCCAGTGTGGTACCAAACCACTGGTGGTGCCAAACCACTGGTGACTTAAAGTCACATATGTGATACCAAATCTTTGGAGATACCAAATCTCGGTGTTCAAGACACAAATCGAATGATGGGGCCAACCCATCGTGTGATACCATATCACTGGCGTCAATCCCATATCTCAAAGTGGGGCCAACCCACGGTGGAATTAATCCACAGGGACGAGACGCTATGAGGTGCCAAACCTCTGGAGGTACCAAACCTCTGGTGACCAGTAGTCACAATGTGTTACCAAAACAACGTGTCCGCCAACACGTAATATCACCGCCCCTCCACTCATTTGATCCCACATGAATCAATAATATAAACAAATCATGTCAATATACCTTGATATGAATCATATAACAAAATCTCATAAATCGTAAATCATGATTTCAATCCTCATGTATTAACAACATATCAAAACGGACTTACCCGAATCCTCATTCATACCATCATGGTATCACCTCAAAAACTCATCATTTCGGCTTTAACAACATGAATAGTTATTTAACATACATATATACAAATATGAATCAAGTTATAAGTGTGTAAGATACACACCTTTCACCAACGCAAGAACTATCTCCCAAAAATCCGATCTATCGCACTAGATCACTTTGTCCCTACAATCGGCCAATACTAAAAATTATTAACAAAGGCCATTTGGCCAAACCACAATACTTTAATCCCAAAAACTTTAGTCTTTTCAAAAGAATGATGAATCAACTAAAATCCTTACCCCTTTGACTTACCAACCTTTGATTGCTAGAGAGAGATAGGACTTAAATCAATCGCTTCCAAAGTCCCAAAGAGCCTATCTTTCAAAACCGATTGTATAAAAAATCAAAGAAAACCACCCTTGAATATTCGGCCAAAACAAAGACTATAAGAGAGGAAGAAGATTCGACTATGGTTGATTTGTATTAACAACAAGGATTGAATTAAAATTGAGAAAGAGAAAGGAAAAACAAAAGAAGAAAATGGAAGAGATTTCAATGGAAAAGAAATGTTTATGGCTTAAAATAAAAGAAAGTAAAGAGAGATGGAGAGATGGAAATTTCGGCCAAGAGAGAGTGTAAGAGAAAAGTGATTTGAACAATATTGAAAGAAAGAAAAGGTGAGAGTTGTAGGAGAGATTCGGCCAAGCACTACTTTGCCAAAAGAAAGTGCACAAAAAATACACAAGTTAGATTGTAGTTTCGGTTTCAAAAGGGCAAATGAAAGAAAGTAAAATGATGTGATTTGGTTAAACAAAAAGAGGCTAAAATCAAAAGTAAATTTGCACAAAATGCTTATGGTGCATTCGGCCAAAGAGTGATTTGTTTGGAGAGGAAGAGAAAAGTATGCCCAAAAGGTGAACAAAAGCAAAAGTTGGCCAAATATCCCCCCCAAACTACCTATCACATTCGGCCATCCCCCTTTTTCACACATGTCGTCCACATTCAACCATTAAGGCCTAGGAAAACTTTCCAAAACATCCTCCACCCTTCATGCCTTTTGTCCCCTCAT
The DNA here is from genome assembly GCA_025506655.1 of Gossypium rotundifolium. Taxonomy (NCBI): domain Eukaryota; kingdom Viridiplantae; phylum Streptophyta; class Magnoliopsida; order Malvales; family Malvaceae; genus Gossypium; species Gossypium rotundifolium. The sequence goes on along the minus strand of CP106732.1, from coordinate 129,465,753 downwards.
CATACCATAACCTTAAGAATATTATCCCTACTTTCAAGCTTTCCTTAAACATATATTCAACTTACCAAAAGATGAAAGTCCAACCTATCATAAACATAGGTTGACCGGCCATTAATGTTAAAATAAAAAAAATAAACTTTCAAATTGCTAAACATACTACTCGAACCTCTAACCTCAAGCCACATTTCAAACTCCTTAACCAACTTGCCACTTACTCCTCTTGTGCTTTAAATAACACTTAAATTAACTTAAGTGCTAAGCTCACTTAATCCACTTCATTAAATAAACCATACTAAAAATTACTCTACTAAACCGAGCATACTCAAGACCCCAAATTTAGTCTTATAACTCTACGAATAATATCACAACAATTCATATACAAGAAAAATAATTCAATCACAAATAACCCCAATATTAGGATGTTACAGTTCTACCCCCTTAAAATAATTTTATCCTCGAAATTACTTACTATCGTCCAATCATGTATCCTTAACTCATCACCCTACGCTACTGTTGCGCACTCTGATCTTAAAGATCTATCATACTTTCTAGAAACATTCCCTACGTCCATAATCCAAGTCCCATACACTTTACTAGCTACATAAGAGCAAACTAACGTAACCACAAACACGATAATTGAGGGTATTTTGGAAATAAGAAACTTACCCGTTGTCATATCCGAACATCTTCCTCCTCGCATGACGGCCAGCGCATAAACCAACCTTGGTTGCCTCGCCTCTGTACCTTGATTACCTCGCCACGCTTATTACTATTACCTCTAGCTGCACCTCGACCCCTCCGTAGTGGTCCTTCATTTCTAACACGAGCAGTTCGACCCTTTGGGTGATTCTTAGCTAACCGAGGACAATCCCTACACGGTGATCCAACGATCCACATTCAAAGCACCCTCTACTTCCACCAAACATTCTCCCGGTGGGATTTCCCACATCTAGCACTTTGAGGTGGCCACCGAGTAGGCTTTGTGGCTCTTTCCGATTCCCCAAATCTAGCCTCTTCTCCACATTCTTGCCCGATCCAGCGATCCAAAGCCTCTCTTCTATTTATTCTTTTCGTGATTACGTCTTACGGACTCCTTGATCCCTTCGCTACCTTAGCCTTTTCCACCAAAAACAACAAACTCACGCTCTGTTGTGGAGCAATTAGCGATCTCAAGTCATCTCTCGGTCCGTCTTCAAAGCGACACACCGATCATGCTCCGTTGACACAATTCCACGAGCATAACGGCTCGATCTCAAGAATTTCGCTTCATATTACGACATGACTTATTTCCTTGTACCAACCCCAGAAAAGCTTTCCTCTGTGCATCAATGTAGCTAGTGCCCACATACTTCTTCTGATAAGCAGTTTTGAAATACTCCCAAGTAAGATCGTCTGCCGTAGCACTATCTCGAACCGTGAGCCACCATCGATATGACTCATCCTTGAGAAGCGACACCGGCCCTTTCAGTTTCTCTTCATTTGTCAAATCTATCTCATCCATGATTCTTTCGATCGATTCTAGCCAATACTCACCAGTATTGGCGCTACACGATACACCTCGGAAAAATTTAGCTCAGATTAGCTCGAAGTCTCGGTACCGATTTTTGAGCTCCTCCACCTCTACCCATTCCAGCTACTCTTCCTGAACCCATGACATCGCTTGTGACCTTTGCATCATCACCCGTCGATCCTGCTCTTGGCTCCAAAAGTTGGGGGTAGTGGTGGCGGTGGTATATCGTTCTCGGATCCGACGACTGTGAGTTACGATACGGTCATCCTACCCCTTCGCGCCCACGACTACCACGTCCTCTAAAGCTCATTCTAACTATCGCACTTTAATCGATTAGGAAATTTTATGAATTAGTACATGTTTCACTTGGTTATCCATGAAGAAATTTTATGAAAAGAATTTAATAGAGATTCTTTCGATCAAGCGAGTTTTAAGTCTTCTATCTAGTTTACATGTAAAAGTACATCCATTCCTAATACCTTTCATACCTATGCACTCTTGGGCATTTACATCTGTTTCTATCCGAGGGTATTTTCGTCATTTTCCTACAAGGGTATTTTCGTAATAAATCGAATTTTTTAAAACTTTTGTAATTAGAACATTTTGAAATTTCCAAAACTAGAGGGTTCTTTTCAAAATTTCTCAAATTAAATGTATGGCAAAATTTTGGAAACCAGGGGTATTTTGGTAATTTTGTCAATCAGGGGTAATTTTGTAAATTCCAAAAGTCAGTGTATATATTTTGAAATACAAGATTTTCGGCTACTTTTGTAAAGTAAGAAGATTTTATTGAAATCAAGGTAATTCGGTAATTCTAGAACCAAGGGCATTTTCATAATTTTGCCACTAGGGGCATTTTGGTAATTTTGGTAAATCGAGAATATTTTGAAGATTTTTTTTCCAAAATAAATTTTTCCTAATATCTAGAGAGTACTTAAACAATTTTAAAACTCGAGTTTTCATGAAAACATGGCTAATCCCTTTCGGGTTTTATTTATTGTTTACTTTATGAGGAGTCCTCTTGGTTAGGGTGAACCGAAGCTACGCACGGGTAGGATTCTGCGAAGAGGAGGTGAGTCACGAGGACTGCTTAAATACCAAGCTCTTGGGATCCAATCCTAGACATGCGCACTGTGGTTACCACCCTAACTTTCGGCGACTAGGTCGTAGGTTTGTTTAATTAGGCTCTTAAAGTCTTATGTCTTTGTTTGGGGTAACTAGTCCTAAAGTTTAAAGTACTTATCACTATCTACGTTCCATGCTTCCTACCCTTCTCTGAAAATAAATCATCTGAAGTTACTTACAGGCGGATTGGTGCGGAGACTCGGTGCCATGCTTATTCAAACCAAAATATTTCAAATAGGCTTACTAAAAACATTTTGGGCCTTAGGCCCCCAGTGAACTTTGGCGGGCTCGATACCAATTTGTAACACCCCAAACTGGCCCAAATGTTATGACCGAATTTGGTATGCTACAGAGAAAACATTTTGAAAAATCCCTTTAAGCCGCTTTTAAATTTTGATAAAAGATATTGTTTTGGTTTAATAATTTATTAGGTCGGGTTATTCTGATTCACGTGTGCCAGATGGCACAATAAAACATTTTTTTGCGTATTAATTTGAGAAAACATGTGTATCCATTTTCAAGTCATTAAGTTATTAAACAAATTATTCAAAGCAGATAAAATAACCAAAATATAATCCTAGTAGGCCTTATTACAATTTAAGCAAAATAACCAACAATAAAATAAAAGTAGTTCATAAATCATTTAATCCAAATGTTCCTTTGCATGGCCACCTCGAGTTCTTAGGCTCCTTATCCATGATCTACGAGTCACCTAAAATTTAAAGGAGAAGGTGAGTCACCAAGACTCGGTGCATAATCCTCTCCAGAGTAAATGCCACATTCTTACACAAATTATAACAAGCAACATATATGTATTATGCACCCAACCTAGCCATCCATAACTCCTTATCTACCCCGTGTGGTACCAAACCTTGGTGGTGCCAAACCCTTGGTGACTTAAAGTCACATATGTGATACCAAATCATTGGAGATACCAAATCTACGGTGTCCAGAAGACACAAATCGAATGATGGGGCCAACCCATTGTGTGATACCATATCCTTGGCGTCAATCCCATATCTCAAAGTGGGGCTAACCCACGGTGGAATTAATCCATAGGGATGAGGCGCTATGAGGTGCCAAACCTCACGGAGGTACCAAACCTCCGGTGACCGTAGTCACAATATGTTACCAAAACACTGGTGTCAAAATAAACACGAATATCACTTGCCCCCTCCACTCATTTGATCCCACATGAATCAATAATATAAACAAATCATGTCAATATACCTTGATATGAATCATATAACAAAATCTCATAAATCGTAAATCATGATTTCAATCCTCATGTATTAACAACATATCAAAATGGACTTACCGAATCCTCATTCATACCATCATGGTATCATCTCAAAACTCATCATTTAGAACTTTGACAACATGAATAGTTATTTAACATACATATATACAAATATGAATCAAGTTATAAGTGTGTAAGATACACATCTTTCACCAACGCAAGAACTATCTCCCAAAAATTCGATCTATCGCACTAGATCACTTTGTCCCTACAATCGGCCAATACTAAAAATTATTAACAAAGACCATTCGGCCAAACCACAATACTTTAATCCCAAAAACTTTAGTCTTTTCAAAAGAATGATGAATCAACTAAAATCCTTACCCGTTTGACTTACCAACCTTTGATTGCTAGAGAGAGATAGGACTTAAATCAATCGCTTCCAAAGTCCCAAAGAGCCTATCTTTCAAAACCGATTGTATAAAAAATCAAAGAAAACTACCACTGAATATTCGGCCAAAACAAAGACTATAAGAGAGGAAGAAGATTGGCTATGGTTGATTTGTATTAACAACAAGGATTGAATTAAAATTGAGAAAGAGAAAGGAAAAACAAAAGAAGAAAATGGAAGAGATTTCAATGGAAAAGAAATGTTTATGGCTTAAAATAAAAGAAAGTAAAGAGAGATGGAGAGATGGAAATTTCGGCCAAGAGAGAGTGTAGGAGAAAAGTGATTTGAACAATATTGAAAGAAAGAAAAGAAGAGAGTTGTAGGAGAGATTCGCCAAGCACTACTTTGCCAAAGAAAGTGCACAAAAATACACAAGTTAGATTGTAGTTTCGGTTTCAAAAGGGCAAATGAAAGAAAGTAAAATGATGTGATTTGGTTAAACAAAAAGAGGCTAAAATCAAAAGTAAATTTGCACAAAATGCTTATGGTGCATTCGGCCAAAGAGTGATTTGTTTGGAGAGGAAGAGAAAAGTATGCCCAAAAGGTGAACAAAAGCAAAAGTTGGCCAAATATCCCCCAAACTACCTATCACATTCGCCATCCCCTTTTTCACACATGCCGTCCACATTCAACCATTAAGGCCTAGGAAAACTTTCCAAAACATCCTCCACCCTTCATGCCTTTTGTCCCCTCATCATACCATAACCTTAAGAATCTTATCCCTACTTTCAAGCTTTCCTTAAACATATATTCAACTTACTAAAAGATGAAAGTCCAACCTATCATAAACATAGGTTATTTGGACATTAATGTTAAAATAAAAAAAATAAACTTCCAAATTGCTAAACATACTACTCGAACCTCTAACCTCAAGCCACCTTTCAAACTCCTTAACCAACTTGCCACTTACTCCTCTTGTGCTTTAAATAACACTTAAATTAACTTAAGTGCTAAGCTCACTTAATCTACTTCATTAAATAAACCATACTAAAAATTACTCTACTAAATCGAGCATACTCAAGACCCCAAATTTAGTCTTATAACTCTATGAATAATATCACAACAATTCATACACAAGAAAAATAATTCAATCACAAATAACCCCAATATTAGGATGTTACATCAGCGTAGGATTTCTGCCTGTCCGATGCCTCCTTAAGACGAGCTCGAATTACTCTAACCTTATCCTCCGTCTCTGCCACTAACTCTGGCCCCAACATCTGTCGCTCTCCTAGTTCCGTCCAACACGTAGGAGTATGACATTTTTGACCATACAGCGCCTCATACGGTGCCATCTGAATGCTTGCATTATAAGCTGTTGTTATAAGTGAACTCGACCAAAGGTAGGTACTCCTCCCAACTACCACTAAGTCAAAACACAGCCCTTAACATATCTTCCAACACTTGGATTACCTCTCGATTGTCCATCGATTTGTGGGTAAAAGCCATCTTGAAATTCAACCGTGCCTAACTCCTGATGTAAAGCCTTCTAGAATCTCGATGTAAACCGGGGATCCCGATTTGAGATATACAACTTAGCTAACCGTTGAAGCGAGTAGTCAACCCTCACCGGTATGAAATGAGCCGACTTAGTCAACCGGTCTACTATCACCCAAACAGCATCTTTCTTACTGGGCGTAAGGGGAAGCCCACTTACGAAATCCATAGTAATCTCCTCCCACTTCCACTGTGGGATCTTTCTGCATTTAATACACGATGGCAATTGATGCTCAGCCTTAACTTGTTGGCATGTCAGACACTTGCCTACCAACTCGATCACTTCCCGTTTAAGACCCGGCCACCAAAACTGCTCCCTTAAATCCCGATACATCTTGCTGCTTCCCGGATGCATAGCGTACGGACTGCTATGAGCTTCCCTAAAGATTTGCTGCCTCAACTCATCATCCTTAGGCATGCATACTCTCCCCTGAAAGTACAACACTCCATCACTGTCCAAGCTGAAACCTTCGGCCTCACCATTCTGTACTTACAACCTCCGAGTATTCAAAGCTTCATCGGTCATCTGTCTTTCTTTTACCTCATTAATCCAAGACGGCTTCACTTGCAACTCTGCCAAAAGGCTCCCATCCTCATAGAGACTTAGATGAGCAAACATTGCTCGCAAATCCGCTACCACCTTTCGACTCAATGCATCAGCTACCACATTAGCCTTCCCCGGATGGTATTCGATCGAGCAGTCGTAGTCCTTCAACAACTTAATCCACCTCATTGCCTCGATTTAAATCTTTCTGAGTTAGGAGGTACTTTAGACTTTTGTGATCAATGTACACTGAGACTTCTCCCGTAGAGATAGTGCCTCCAAATCTTCAAGGCAAAAACCACGAGCCAATTCCAAATCATGTGTGGGTAGTTAGCCGTGAGGCCTCAAGCGTGTCGTGACGCATAAGCGACTACCTTCCCTTCTTGCATCAGCACACACACCTAAACCAAGATGTCGATGCATCATAATACGATGAATTCCTTTCACGCCTCTATTGAATCAAGGCTGGTGCTTCATCAAAATCCCTTGACTTATCGAAACTCTCTTCTTTGTTTCTCGGGCCACACGAGCAGTAACCCTTTTCTCAATGACTTAGTCAGCGGTCTTTGTGATTATGGAGAAATTTTCTATGAATCTCCTATAATATCCTGCCAACCCCAAAAAACTCTGAATTTTTGTAACCGACTTTGGTGGCTTCCACTCCAATACCGCCTCAATCTTACGGGGATCCACCTTGATTCCCTCAGCTGAAACAACATGCCCTAGAAAAGTTACCTCCTTGAGCCAGAACTCACACTTGCTGAATTTGGCGTACAACTGTTTCTCCCTTAGAACTTGCAGAACCACATGAAGATGTGCGTCATGCTCCTCCTCAGACTTCGAGTACACCAAAATGTCGTCTATGAACACCACGACGAACCGATCCAGATAGGGTTGGAAAACCCTATTCATCATGTCCATAAACGCGGCCGGTGTATTCATCAAACCAAAAGGCATTACCAGAAACTCGTAGTGTCCATACCGAGTACGGAATGCCGTCTTATGGACATCAGCCTCTTTCACCTTAAGCTGATGGTACCTTGGCCTAAGGTCAATCTTAGAGAACATCGATGCTTCTTTGAGTTGATCAAACAGATCGTCAATCCTGGGCAAAGGATACCGGTTCTTTATTGTCAACTTGTTCAGCTGCTGATAGTCTATACACATCCTCATTGTCCCATCCTTCTTCTTGACAAAAAGCACTGGAGCTCCCCAAGGCGATACACTTGGTCGGATGATCCCTCTATCCAACAATTCCTGAATCTGCACCTTCAACTCTACAAATTCTTTCGGCGCCATCTGATACGGAGCTATAGATATTGGCGCGGTTCTGGGTAGCAAGTCGATACCAAATTCAACCTCACGGTCCGGAGGTAGACCTGGAAGTTCCTCTGGAAACACATCAACATAGTCCCTTACGGTCCGGACATCTCTCACAGCAACATCTTTAGCTTCCAAGGCACAGACATGCACCACATAAGCTTCACAACCCTTCCTAACCATCTTTTCCGCCTTGATGCGAAAGCAGTTAGATAGGTAATCTCTCCTTTTACCTATCATCACCACCTCATCACCTTCCACGGTCTTTATTACCATGCGCTTAGTGCGCAATCGAGCTAACTGATACTTTACTAGCCGGTCCATTACGAGAATTAGGTGAACTCCCAAAGCGGTAGTTCCATCCGTCGACCAAGAACACGACCCCTTGGAGTTCTAAGGGTGCGTTCCTATAGAGTTTACTTACTTCTGAGTGACCTGGGGGCTTATCTGGTCATCTTCCTAGAAGTAAGCTCGAGAATCTAAGTGTAGAGTTTCCACTCGCTACTAGCAATGTATGAGTGGGTTGAGCCAATGTCAATTAAAGTACTATAGGGTACACCAAAGATCAAGAACATCTTGGTTATGGCGTCCGGTGCATCGCCCTCCTCCCGGCGCCTCGGCATAGACCAAACCAGGTTGCCTAGCCTCGGTACTCTGGTACCTCCCTCGGTGCCCAGGACCTCTGCCGGCACCATTACCTCCTCTTCGCACCACGACCTCTTGGAGGCTGTTGGTTATCCCTTCTATTCAGTGCACGAGCCTGACCCTCTGATCTCAGTCTAGCTGCCTTTTTCAGACAGTCCCTAACTCGATGTTCCATGGACCCACACTCGAAGCATCCGCGATTACCATTCTATCACTCCCCCGTGTGGGATTTTCCACACTGAGCATACCGTGGCGGCCATTGAGAATTGGAAGCAGCAGCAGGCCTAGCAGCTTGATCTGACCCACCAAACCTCGTCCTCTTTTCGATTACGAAAACTTTGAAGATCGGAGCTCTTCTTATTCCAGTTCCTATCCCGATTACGCCTAGCGGCGCCTTACCCTTCAAACAACCTTAGACTTCTCCACTAGGGGGCGAACTCCCGTTCCTGCTGTGGAGCTATCATCATCCTCAGCTTATCTCTCAGCCCATCCTCGAATCTAACACAGCGTTCATGCTCGGTACCCACAATACCATGAGCATACCTACTCAAGCTGGAGAAATTGACCTCATACTCCGCTCTTGTCTCATTACCACGAACCAGTTCAAGAAGCCTTCATTGCGCATCCACGTGGCGGTTCCGATGTATTTCTTTTGATAGGCGGCCTTAAAGAATTCCATGTGAGATCCTCCGCCATCGCTCCATCCCTTACGGTGAGCCACCACCGATATGACTCATTCAAGCGGAGATATTATGCCTTCAACTTCTCCTTTGTAAAATCTAGGTCACCCATGATCCTCTCGGTTGATTCCAACCAATACTCCGCCGCCTTTGGGTGCCACTCCGTAAACTCCTCTAAACACCTCTGCCCGTTAGCGAGTCGTTCAACCATGATTTTTAGGCCCTCACCGCGCGCCGCCTCGACAACTCGTTCCAACACTGTAGTAACCGCTTGGGATACTACGTCGTTACCACTAGTCCGATCTTGAAACTCGGTTTTTGCCCTTGGCGATCAGGCATCTCATTTTTAGACCCATGACCAGACCCTGCTGGCTCTGACAAGGTCATCCTACCTCTACCACGACCACAGGCGGGCGTCCACGACCTCTTGTACTCATTACTCTCGTTTGCGTTTATCTGTTTAAGAATTTTATGCATTAGTACCTTTGTTTCACTTGATTATCCGTGAAGAAATTTTATGATAGGAGTTTTAGGAGTGGTTCTTTCGTATTCATACATGCACACAGTCTTTCTATCCATTCATTCAAGAGGCGTTGTAGTTTTCATTGTGATTGTTTTCCACTACCGTGGGTATTTTCGTAATTTGTCCCTCTTGGGGTATTTTGTAATTTTTCAAAATAGAAGTTCTCGAGATGATTTTGTCGAAAGTATTTGGGAGCTTTTGAATTCCCGAGGTATTTTGAAAAATTTTGAAATTCGAGGGTATTTTGGTAATTTTGGACCTTAGAGGTATTTCGATAATTTTTCACAAATCAGGGTGAATTTGTAAAATTTAATAAATCAGGGATATTTCAAAAGTTGTAAAACTTTGATGGTTCTTTTTGAGAATTGCAATTTCCAAAATAGGGATGTTGCAAAATTTTGAAAATCAAGGTTATTCTGGTAATTTTGTTGGTTAGGGACAATTTTGTAATTTTACCACTAGGGGTATTTTAGTAATTTTCCATAAAAAGATTTCCAAAATTTGGTTCTAATGGATTTCACAAAAGAAGGATATTTTGAAAATTTTCTATTTGGAAATTTTTCATACGGAGGGTATTTTGGTAATTTTCTTTTTTTTAAAAAAACCAAGGTTTTAATTACTTCAAAACAAAAACGGCTAGTCCCTTTCGGGTTTTAGTTATCAAGTTTAGCCTATGAGTGTGTCGTCTCAGCTAGGATGAACCGTCACTACGCACCATGTAGGATTCAAGTGAGTAGGAGGTGAGTCACTGGGGATCGCTTAAATACCGTGCTCCCAATCAATCCAATCCTAGACATGCATTATAACGATTGCCACATCCCTTGCTCAGTGACAACTCACAGGGTTGTTTAGGGAATTATTAAATCTTATGCATGGTTTGTTGGGGTTCGCTAACCCTAGGGTTCAACAATTCCTTATTCTAATAGTCTCGTTCCCAATTTACCCTTCTACCCCTATCAAGTATTCACAAAATAGATAGAATTACTTACAGGCGGATAGGTGCTGGGAGACTCGGTGCCATCTTTGTTGAACCATAAACAATTTCCCAAAACATTCCAATAATGCCTACTAACAAAACAAAATATTTTGGGCCTTGGGCCCCAGTAGAAGTTTTAAGCAAGACACGGATACCAAAATGTAACACCTCAAACCCGCCCATGAGTCTGACCGGATCTGGTATGTCACGAGTAAAATGATTTGAAACATTTTGAGTGTCTGGTGAAAACTTGTTAAAATATGGCTAAGGTATTAAAGCGAGGTTTGATAAAACTCGGTTGGGATTATTTTATAAACATGGTTGTGTTGATAAATCCTTTGAAAATGTTTGATCATGTAAAATTTTAAAATCGTCAAGGTTATAGTTGACTTGGTGTATTTAGTTGCCGATGGAACATCTTTGAAAACTAGTAAAAGTTACTTAATTTGAAAATGTTGTTTTAACCGATTTACTTAACATTTATAATTTCATTTTGTAATATAGTATAAGTAAATTAAAACAACTAATTTAAAACATCCAAATAATAATTAGCGGCCTCATTACAACCCAAATTAAAAATGTAAAAAGTAAATAAACATGAACAGAATCAAATAAAATTCCAAAAACTAAGGAACAAGCATGGCCGCCTCGAGTCCTCTCCGGCTCCATCTCCGCGATCTACTCATCTACAAAATAAGTTGGGAATGGGTGAGTCACCAAGACTCAGTGTGTAAATCCCCCACCCGGAAATGCAACTCATACACAAATTATTAATAACATGCAAACATGCAACCCCACTAACCATCCGTACTCCTTTAACTACCCCGTGTGGTCAAAACCACTGGTTGTCAAAACCACTGGTGACTAGAGTCACAAATCAAATGATGGGGCCAACCCATCGTGTGGTTAAAACCACTGATGACCGTAGGTCACAATTTATCAAGATGTGGTCAAAACTAGTGGTGGTACCCAACCACTGGGACTTAGTCACAATTTATCATCGGTGTGGTCAAAACCACTGGTGACCGAAGTCACAATTAAACTGATGGGGCCAACCCATCTTGTGGTCAAAACCACTGGTGATAGTCCATAGAAATCATCCCCCTCCTCTCATCAATCCCACCATCATCATGCTTACATAACAAATGTCATAATCACATATATCATGCATTTATGTATAGCATAGCATCCAACAGCATATGATGGCATACAAAATCATATATCATAGATCACGTAATAGGGGACTTACCCGGAATCCATGCTTAAGCCCACAAGCAAATCACTACCATAATGATTAAAAGGCACAATATAACAATGTTAATTAATAAAGTGTGTAAAGAATTTTACACACCTGTTTACTAGCAAATCCCGAATATACTAGCGAAATCCCGAGAGGTTGCTTCCCTCCTACAATCGGCCAACACATAAACCTTTAGATCTAATAGCCATTCGGCTATACTAGTAATCCCGAAGGATATGTCATACTCGTAATAACACTCACCTTGGTTACTGATTTGGTCTCCTACCAAATCCTGAAACTACGCTTATTCCTAAAATCGTCGAATCCATATATGACACATGTTAGTTTTCGCTTTAGGCATTAATTCTTAACAAATGGCCCTTGGCCGAATCTTACTAATCACTTACCAAACTTATTGAAAACCTGAGATCGTCACTTGACTTGTCGAGATCCCTACCAAAACACTTGTTAAAATCGACTTGCACACTTATACGTAATCAAAGCCTATAGCCGAATAGTGTATGTGCCTCACCTTTGAAGAATCAACTCTCGATAGGCTCCGCTAATGCACCTTGCTGTTAGCTACAACAAAGAAATACCATCTTGTGATCCCATGAACATTCGGCCATCCCAAAAGAGAAGAAACAAACCGATTACCTTTTGGAAGAAATACTTACCACTATGCCGCTTGAGAACTACAAGTGAAAAGCTTGATGACCCTAAAAGATTGGCTAACACAAGATGGAAGGGTTGGAATTCTTGAGTAGAAGAGGGGGTAGGTTCGGCTAAGAAGAAACAAGAGGAGAAAAGGGATTTGAAGAATTTTGGCAATGTGCCTAGGGAGATTTCGACCAACAACAGTTTGGAGAAAAAGAAAAGAAAATAATTTGATGAACTTTTGGCACCTCCTTAATGATAAAACCGATTATGGACAGCCCCCGCTAAGGAGTCCTATAATCGGCCATCTCCCCTTCTATTGTGATAATTTTCGGCTTTTAATTATCAAAAGATAAAGCAAGATTTATCTTCCATTTTATCTCCTAGCTACCCCCTTCAAAATAAAAGAAGAATAAACTAACAATACTACTCTTTCCAGCCGAAAATTAAAAGGAAAACAATGTTTATCCTTATCTCCTTAAGAGTCCCACATGCAAGCCATCAGCTCCCTCTCCCATTCACATGACTTCCAAAAAATAAAATGTAGCTCGCTGCTCCTTTGGTTGAACATAGGACCTAAAGGAGCAAGCCGCCATGACCCTTACAACGCCCCAAGCCACTCTTCCAAATCGACTTTCATGCCTCAAAACCTCGCCATTTATTCTTAAGGCCTTCCTAGGCCGATTCCCTTCCTAAAGCAAAAGAAAATAAAACTCCCAAGGTGCATACTCGGCAGCTCGAACACAAGACCTGCGCCCATTGTCACCTCCAAGCTCTTAAGTGGGGCCCCAAGCCACTCCACCAAACGGCTTTCATGCCCTTAAACCTCACCATTTAATTTTTAAGGCCTTCTTACTCTAGCCCCTTTCTTAAACGCCCAAAAAAAAAAACCCAAAACAAAACGCATCCCCCTTGTAACTCCCAAGACTCGAACCTTTCCCTTGAAACTCCCTTTGACACACCAAGCCAATCACGCTAATTAAATCCTTGTGTCCAACTTCTCACAAAATTTCTCTTAACCCCTATCTCCTAGCTCCCTCCTTTTAAACACTTAAAAAGAAATTTTTAGTTCTAAGTCCGACCTAGTTTGGGGTTATGACTAGACCCTAAAACATACTTAGCAATCATAGTATTCATTTCTTCAAGCACACACATGGGAAAATAATTAAATTACAAACAACCCCTAATTTATGATGTTACACCTATTGTTGAAATTATCATATGAATAAATTGTTGTGCATTGTATATACATGATTGCATGGGTTGGGATATTTTGATGAAGAGAAGAAGGTTTTGTGCCCAGTTTAAATGGCTTAATGCCTGCGTATTAATGGCCACTAGCCTGTGAAATATTATATTAAATGGCTTAATGCCTGCGTATTAATGGCCACTGGCCTGCGAATCATTGAATTAAATGGCTTAATGCCTGTGATTGGTGTGTTGGCAGGGTGGGTTGACTCGATCCCCACAAGTGTGCTAGTTGGTACGGGTGGTGTGTAGCGGATGGAAATTTAGGCTTGGTTGGGAATTTCATTTCACATATATTTTTATTTGCTATATTATTATATTTGTAAATGGGCTCAAGCCCAATTAAATGCTTAAATGGTTTTGGCCCAGTGGACTTGGTAAGTGGGTTACACACTGAGTTCTAAGTAACTCAACCCATTTTCTTACCCTTCTCAAGTAATGATAATTGATGGACGCTTGGGCCGGGGATGACTTTGTCGGGGCCATACTTCAAATGATGGTTTTTATGAACTTTGAGGTACTCTTTAGTATTTTTACTTAAATAATTTTTCAATTGTGATGTAATAAGGCCTCTGGTATTATTTTTATGGATTTTTATTTGTGGATAGATTTTAATATGTTTTAGATACTAAAGGGACTATTTTAAATTTTATAAATGTTTTTAATTTACATATAAAAAGGGATTTTCTTAAATATCACTAACTCGTAAAGATTTACGTGAAAACTCTTTTATGAATTTTGTTTTCAAGTTCTTTTGAATTCTTTTAGACTTCTTTAAATATTTAACCAATTATTTCTCTGAAATCAAATTATAAACTCTTATATTCTAAAATCATAGATTTCAAATTTAATCTCGGATTTTGATAAACTCCATCTCCAAAATATTTTTAAAGATCTGCTTTCTTTAAATCATTAATGACTAAATGTATGTTCGATTTGTGTGGCATGTCAAGACTGGTCTTAATGCATAGACCGGGTTTGGGGTGTTACATTTAATGGTATCAGAGCCAGTTTCAAAACTTGGCTGTGGTTTGGGTTCAACAACAATTTTCATCTAAAACTATTTCGAATTTATAGAATTTATGTTTTAAAGGTAGCATGGCACCACGAGCATCCGGCACCAAGTCAAGTAAGTATTCGTATACTGAATGATTATTATTATGATATGATCATAGGAACACTCTAGAACTTCTAGTTTTAGGTGTTGCAAATTTTAGAGATCGAGACTATAGGAAACGATTGCGAAAATAACCTTATCTCTCCTATCTCATAAAATATCGTTAATAAACACTGAAATAGTATTCTGATTCATAAAACTTGTAATAAGATTAAATCGAATTAGTCATTATGAGCGCTAGAGGACGTGGACGTGGTAGACGTGGCCGTGGTAGAGGTCGAGGTGCTAGAGCCGTGTCTGAGGCATCGGGACATATGCCAAAAATAGATGCATGTGCATCACACGTGTCGATAATGGATCCCACGACCGTATGAGGGAAGACATTGCTCTGTCCCAGGCAATGTTGTGAGTTTTAGAAAGGGTCGCTAGGGCTAGATCGAGGCCAGTAGCTCGAGGATCAATATCGGAGCGGCTTAGATCCAATGGTGCTGAGACTTTTAGGGGTATTTTTGGAGTAGCCCCAAATGTTGCGAAATATTGGATCGAGGTCGTAGAGTGAATTATGGATGATTTGGAGTGTACTGCCGAGCAAAAACTAAGATGAGCTGTGTCCTTATTGAGGGACAAGGCGTACCAATGGTGGCTTACTATTTGAGAAGGCAATCAGGCTGAACGTGTTACTTGGGAATTCTTCAAAGCTATTTTTCAAGGGATGTATATCGGGGCAAGCTATGTAGATGCTCAGAGGAAGGAGTTCTTGAATCTGGTTTAAGGGAATAAGACGGTGGTAGCTTATGAGGTAGAATTTCTTCGCTTGAGCCGTTATGCTCGCACAATAGTACCGACTGATCATGAGCGCTGTGTACGTTTTGAGGATGGGCAGAATGACGAGTTGCAGGTACTGATAGCCCCGCAACAAGAAAGGATTTTTGCCACACTTGTGGAGAAAGCCAAGATAGCCAAAAAGGCTAAGAACTCAGAACGCCAGAACCGAGAGAGAGTCAGAGGTAAGAGGGACTTCAAGAACTCGAGTTCTGCTAAAAGGTTTCAAAAGAGGCCTCAGAGTGATGAGCCAGCTCAAGCTAGAGCACCTGTGGCTATCAATCAGAGTCGAGACTATGCTGACTATGGGAAACGACACCTTGGGGAATGCTAGAAGAGAACTGGTGGTTGTTTTAAATGTGGTTCCAAGGATCATCAATATAGGAATTTCCCTCGACGGACTGCTCTGACTCAGCAAGCTCGTAACCACGATGCCTGACCAAAGAAGAGGCGCTCAACGACCAGCGATAGGTAGGGGACCGGTCGTGGTGGTAATGGGGCTGGATGTGGTCAAGGTGCACCGGGTCAAGGTAATGGCTTCAGAGGTAACGTGGAGGCAAGACAGCCAAGTTTGGTCTATGTAGTCAGGCGTCGTGAAGATGGCGATGCACCTGATGTGATAACTGGTACGTTCTTCATCTTTGATGTACCTGTTACTACTTTGATAGATATCGAGTCTACCCACTCATATGTTACTGGTGCCATATCAGGAAACCTGAATATTAGATCTGAGATTACTAATAGAGAGATGACGGTAATTAGTCCTTTAGGACAGTCTATAATCATGAATAAATTGTATAGAGACGTGCCTTTGGAAATTCAAAGAGAAATATTTCTGGCGGATTTGATGGAACTGCCTTTCGGTGAGTTCGATCTTATTTTTGGAATGGATTGGTTGGTAAAGCACCGGGTGCAACTGGATTCTGCTACAAAGCAGATGTTAATCAGGACTTCGGATGATAAAGAGGTAGTAATGATAGGCGAACGAAAGAACTTTTTGGCAAATGTGGTAACTGCTTTAAAGGTAGAAAAGTTGGTGCGAAAATGGTATGGAGCGTTCCTAGCCTTCATTAGTGCTTTGGAGGCCAAGAAATTATCGGTGGAAGGTATAAGAACAGTGAAAGAATTTTCAGATGTCTTTCCCGAAGAACTTCTGGGTCTACCTCCAAATCGGGAAGTAGAATTTAGCATTGAGCTTATGCCTAGAACAGCTCCAGTGTCCATTGCTCCTTATAGGATAGCGCCGAAGGAGTTAGCGGAGCTTAAAGCTCAAATTCAAGAATTGTTGGATTGGGGATTTATTCGACCGAGTGTGTCTCCGTGGGGGCATTGATTTTGTTCATCAAGAAGAAGGATGGGTCAATACGTATGTGCATTGATTATAGGCAGTTAAATAAATTGACGATCAAGAATAGGTATCCATTGCCAAGAATTGACGACCTGTTTGATCAATTGAGAGGAGCTTCAGTTTTCTCCAAGATTGATTTGAGATCGGGTTATCATCAACTCAAGGTTAAGGAGGCAGATATTCATAAGACGGCATTCCGAACTCGTTATGGGCATTATGAGTTTTTGGTGATGCCATTTGGTTTGACCAATGCACCAACTGCATTTATAGACATGATGAAACGAGTCTTTCAACCCTATTTAGACCGGTTCGTGGTGGTGTTCGTAGATGATATCTTGGTATATTCGAGGAATGAGGAAGAGCATGACTCACATTTGCTCACAGTATTGCAGATACTGCGAGAAAAGCAACTTTATGCCAAATTTGATAAGTGTGAATTTTGGCTGAAAGAAGTGACTTTCTTGGGTCATGTGGTGTCAGCCAAAGGAATAAGAGTTGATCATCGGAAGGTAAAGACTATGTTAGATTGGAAACCACCGAAGTTAGTGGCTGAGATTCAGAGTTTCTTAGGTTTGGCTGGTTATTATAGACGCTTTGTTGAGGGGTTTTCGTTGATTGATGCACCCCTAACTAAGCTATTATGAAAGGGAGTATCGTATGTGTAGACCGATAAACAACAAGAAAGTTTTGAGAAACTGAAGAAGATTTTGACAAAAGCGCCAGTATTAATTCAACCTGAGGCTGGAAAAGAGTTTATCATTTACTGTGATGCGTCACACACGGGTTTAGGATGTGTGCTGATGCAAGGTGGAAAAGTGGTGGCTTATGCTTCTCGTCAGTTAAGGCCGCACAAAGTCAACTACCCTACTCATGACATGGAGTTGGCTGCGATGGTGTTTGCTTTAAAGATTTGGAGGCACTATCTCTACGGTAAGAAGTCTATCATTTATACGAACCATAAGAGTCTTAAGTACCTCCTTACCCAAAAGGAGTTGAACTTGAGACAACGGTGATGGGTGGAGCTATTAAAGGATTATGATTTCTCAATCGAGTACCATCTTGGAAAGGCTAACGTGGTGGCAGACGCGTTGAGTCGTAAGGTAGTATCGGAGTTAAGAGCAATGTTTGCTCATCTCAGCTTGTATGAGGATGGTAGTCTGCTAGTGAAACTTCAGATGAAGCCTTTGTGGTTAGAATAGATCAAGGAAAAGCAGTTATCAGATGAAAAGTTGGGTCCATTAATGCAACAAGCTGAAAATGGTGCGAGAGGGGATTTTGGAATGAACCAGGATAGAGTGCTGTGTTTTTGTGGAAGAGTTTGTATACCTATGGATTTGGATTTGAGACAAATGATTCTGCGGGAGGCACATAGTAGCCCTTATGCTATGTACCCTAAAGAAAATAAGATGTATCGAAACCTCTGTGAACAGTATTGGTGGCCAAGGTTAAAGCGGAAGGTTACTGATTTTGTGGGTAAGTGCTTGACTTGTCAACAAGTGAAGGCGAAACATCAATATCCGTCGGGGTTATTACAACCGGTAAAGATTCCTCTATAGAAATGGGAGTGGATAACGATGGACTTTGTTAGTGGGTTACCCTTAACACCTACTAAGAAAGATTTCGTTTGGGTGGTAGTAGATTTATTGATGAAGACTGCTCATTTTCTACCAGTTACATGGATTACTCGCTGCAGAAATTGGCTAAGTTGTATGTATCTGAGATCATGAGGTTACATGGAGTACTAGTGCCTATCATATCGGACAGGGACCCTAAGTTTACATCACGGTTTTGGAAAGCTTTGCATGAGGCTTTGGGAACAAAGTTAAACTTCTGTACTACTTTTCATCCTCAGTCAGATGGTCAGTCAGAAAGAGTAATTCAGATTTTGGAAGACATGTTAAGGGGTTGTGTAATTGACTTCAGAGGTAGTTGGGAGGATTTCCTACCATTGGTAGAGTTTGCGTATAATAACAGTTACCAATCCAGTATACAAATGACGCCCTATGAAGCGTTATACGGTCGTAGGTGTCGTACCCCTACTTGTTGGACTGAATTAGGGGAACGACAATTGTTGGGTCCTGAATTGATATTTGAGACGGAAGAAAAGGTAAAGGTGATCCGAGCACAGTTAAAGGAAGCTTTGGATAGACAAAAGTCGTATGCAGGTCTGAAGCGTAGGGATATCAAGTTTGCGGTGGGAGATCAGGTCTTACTGAAAGTTTCACCTTGGAAAAAAATTTTTAGATTTGGAAGGAAGGGCAAGTTGAGCCCTAGGTTCATTGGACCGTACCGTGTCTTGAAGCGTGTGGGACCAGTGGCCTATCAGCTTGAATTACCTTTAGAGTTGAGTCAGATTCATAGTGTCTTCCATGTTTCTATGCTGAGGCATTATAGATCAGATCCGTCTCACATAGTACCGGTAGAAGAAGTGGAGTTAAGGCCGGACTTATCTTTCGAGGAGGAACCAGTGAAAATCTTAGACCGTAATGTTAAAGTGCTAAGAAAGAAAACTATGCCATTGGTTAAGGTTCTATGGCGTAATCACAGGGCGGAGGAAGCTACGTGAGAGCCTGAGGACGCAATTCGAAAATAATATCCTCACCTCTTTTAACCAGGTAAATTTCGAGGATGAAATTTTCCTTAAGGAGGGTAGAATTGTAACATCCTAAAAATGTAGTATCAATATGTTGCATTATTTTGGTGCGTAGTTAGTGAATGATTAAATTGTGTAATTAATATAGTCTTGAGAAGGCTCAGGATTTATTCAGAATTAGAATAAATTATAGTAATGAGTACTTATTAAAGTGGAACAAGTGACCTTGATGTTTAAGGAAATTAAGTGACAAAAACTAGAATAAGATGAGCTAGTAGTAAAGTGGTGTTGGCGCCATAAGTGTTGCTTGAGGGAAGAGGTTCGAATCCTTTGGAATGCATTTTGTGACTTTTATTTTTGTACAATTCTAACATGTGTCAGTCAAGCCTTATTTTTGGTAAGGTTGGACTATTTCTATTATGCCAAGGTGGCTAATGGTTACGATAAGCTTGGAAAATGGGAAAGGAATCATAAGCTTATGGAATGTAGGGGGGACACAAGGCACTTCTTAAGGGAAGTGTTTTGGAAAGTTGGAATGGCCAAGCTTTGACCATGAACTTGGACGGTATTGGGGGCTAGGGGGTGGTCAAATTTTTATGGCAGGCTTTGGGTAAGGATGTGTAACTAGTGTTTACTCTCATTTGGTCATTTTTGTTCTCCCAAAATACTCTTTCTTTTCATCTTTTTCTCTCATAGCCGAATGCACTTTATGCTTTGGGTAAACATCTTGGTTTTTCTTATTTTGGTCATAATTTGCCAACCTCTCAAATTCTTTTCTCCTAGTGCCAAAAATACCAAAACACAAGATCCATTTCTTTTCTCTTCTTTCCTTTATTCCCCATTATCGAATGCTCCTTTGTCCCAACCCCCTCTCTTTGCTCTTTTCTTACTTTTGAAAACCGAATCACAAACCTCTCATCCTTTATCTCTTTCTTTCTCCATTTTTCTCATTCTACAAACACATTTTCTCCCTTCTCATTTCCTCCATGGCCGAATGTTAGTACCATCTCCTTAGCCGAATCTTCCCTTTTCTCATATATCATAGTCGAATCATCCATTCCTCATATATTTTTCTTCCCAATCATTTCTTCTATTCAAACTTTAGACAATCATGAAATAGCGGAAGGCCGAATCACCACCTCTTTGAAGTTATTTTTTTAAAATCATTTGAAGTTTGGATCAAAACCTTCAAGGATTTCTTTTGGGGATCACTCAAAATTTTACGATAAGTCGATTTCACCCTTAAAACCAATAATCTTTAATTCTGATATATTAGTTGGACTAATAATGTTTTGTCAATAGAGGCAATCAAGATAGGGTCGAAAAGGGTGGTGAATAGTGTTTGAAAGAGGGGCGGTTTCGTTATTCCCTCTAGATTCAAGCGAAGGGCTGTTTCGGCAATCTTTGTGGACCCTTATCTGAAGAGAATCAATTATTCGAAGTTGTTCGTAGTTTGGAGCCATTAGCTATTCGGGATTTCCCATTGGGTTGTGAACCGTCAAGCGGGAGAACCGACTAATAGTTCTTGTTCGAGATTCCAAGGGTAAAGATCTAGATCGCTTATCTTTAGTATAGATTTATATTAAGTATTAGTATTCTAATCAAGTGTGACACGTATTTAGGTATCGACGAGCAGGAAAGTATAGTTCTCACCGTAATCAGGTGTGTAATTTCACACTTATCTCATGGGTTAGATGTTATACCGTTATTAAGCATTAGACTAATAGTAAAGTTGGTAAAATCGGAAAATAAGGTTTATTAACACTTTAGTGTAAGTGCATGAAATCGGTATTAAAATCGTGGAAGTTACGAAATCGCCCTTAATGGGCTAATATGATAAAAAGTGATATATGGGCCTCATGTGTTAATGGGTCGCATTGATAGATTGCTTAATGGGCCGTTTTGATAGATTGCTATATGGGTGATTTGTTATATTGCTTAATAGGCCAAATTGTGTAATGGGCCAAATTTTAATATGGGCCTGATGTTGAAATTATCATATGAATAAATTGTTGTGCATTGTATATACATGATTGCATGGGTTGGGAAATTTTGATGAAGAGAAGAAGGCTTCGTGCCCAGTTTAAATGGCTTAATGCCTGCATATTAATGGCCACTGGCCTGCAAAATATTGTATTAAATGGCTTAATGCTGCGTATTAATAGCCAACGCACTGTGAATCATTGAATTAAATGGCTTAATGCTGCGATTGGTGTGTTAGCGGGGTGGGTTGACTCGATCCCCACGGTGTCTTTGGTTGGTATGCATGGTGGTGTGTAGCAGATGGAAATTTAGGCTTGGTTGGGAATTGCATTTCACATATATTTTTATTTGCTATATTATTATATTTGTAAGTGGGCTCAAGCCCAATTAAATGCTTAAATGGTTTTGGCCCAGTGGACTTGGTAAGTGGGTTACACACTGAGTTCTAAGTAACTCACCCCGTTTTCTTACCCTTCTCAAGTAATGATAATTGATGGAGGCTTGGGCCGGGGATGACTTCGCCGGGGCCATACTTCAAATGATGGTTTTTATGAACTTTGAACCACTCTTTAGTATTTTTACTTAAATAATTTTTCAGTTGTGATGTAATAAGGCCTCTGGTATTATTTTTATGGATTTTTATTTGTGGATGGATTTTAATATGTTTTAGATACTAAAAGGGGACTATTTTAAATTTTATAAATGTTTTCTTTAATTTACGTATAAAAAGGGGGTTTTTCTTAAATATCACTAACTCGTAAAGATTTCTGTAAAACTCTTTTATGAATTTTGTTTTCAAGTTCTTTTTTAATTCTTTTAGACTTCTTTAAAAATATAACCAATTATTTCTCTGAAATCAAATTATAAACTCTTATATTCTAAAATCATAGATTTCAAATTTAACCTCGGATTTTGATAAACTCCATCTCCAAAATACTTTTGAAGATCTACTTTCTTTAAATCATTAGATGACTAAATGTATGTTCGATTTGTGTGGCATGCCAAGACTGGTCTTAACGCATAGACCGGGTTTGGGGTGTTACATGGAGTGTTGGGTTGGACGGAGTGGACTGTAGAGGTTGGATGGGTAGGATTTTCTGATTGCATGCTTAAACTATTACTGATACTGTTATGGGCTAAGGCCCACACTGATATTGCTATGGGCTAAGGCCCACACTAATACTAATACTGTAATGGGCTAAGGCCCAACTGAACTAAACTGTTATTGACTTGGGCTTAGGCCCAGACTGTACTTGCCTAAAGGCATGATTGGTTGTTTATTTGCATGGGGTTACACACTGAGTTTTCGTAAACTTACCTCTCTGTTTATCGGTGTTACGAGGGATTCGGAGGTGGCCACACAACCGCACTTATTTTTAAATTTTTTTTATTTCCAATGGATTTAATTTGGGTTTTTTTTAATAAGCCCTCTTTAATTTTTAACTTTTAATTTGGAGATTTTATGTATTTTAATTCAAATCTGAGTAGCAGTAGGACGCAGTTTTTCAAAAGATAATTGGTTTTCAAAACACCACATTTTCGTAACTTATAATAAAAGCTTCCGCATCAAACTTGGTTTTAAAGTATAGTAATAAACTAATATGATTAACGTTCTACTAGAATAACTTCAGTTTTAAAAGAACAACATACCATAAATTTCTATTAAGATTCATAAACGAGATTTAGTAATAAGAATGGATTTTCTAAGGAAACGATGTTTTCGAAAAACACTTCAATGTGACATCGTCAGACTTGGCCATAATGTCTGGGCTGGGTTTGGGGTGTTACAACATGACTTGGACAGTTCGACACAGCCAAAGCACACGGCCGTGTGGTCCTAAGTCACTTATTTGGTTCTGTGTGTGTTACTGATCTGAAAAGGTGACTGTGTGTTTCAACCCTTGGCTAAGCCTTAGTAAGGGTAATTAAGACTTTGATTTGGGCTACGGCTTATGTGATATTTGTAATTGTTGTGTGAGATGTCTGACTTTGAACCCGGTTAGCTGGGTGTATATGCATATCTTTTTTGCCTGACTATCTGTGGATGTGCTCATTGTTTTCTGTGATAACATATACTTGCATAATGTTAAGTTTTGGGCGAGATTGCAAAGAGCAGGGAGTCTGATTCTAATATGATCTGGCAATTCTACTGCAACTTACTCGTACAGCGATTTATCACACTGTACGACATGTGCGTCAGCTTTACTGCTTACTATTATCTACTCTGGCAGTTAAACTACAACACGTTTGTACAGCGGATTACCGCATTGCACTGCACTGCAAATACGCCAGCTCTACTATGTATTAATATTTGAGTGACTTAGTCCACGTACATGGTGTGTAGGGTTGGATGGGCCTTTCGAGGTCCTTTTTGGTGTGTTTCCGTTGGATGAGCTTAAACAGCTCTTATGGGGTGTGATCGGGGACAGTGGTGTGTTGGCTGGATGGGTGGGTTTTATCACTTGACTGTGTTTCATATGCATCTGATTTTGTGTTCTGGATGCTAGACTATCTGGCTATATTCTGACCGTTTGTGTGTGATTAGTGTGCTTGAGTGTTATGTTTTGTTGGGACATTAGTTCCAAGGTTTCTTTCTGTCTCTGTGAATATTCGTAAGTTTGTTGATTTAAATTTTGCGATTCTATTTTTAGACTCGATTCGAACTCACACTGAGCTCGAGTAGCTCACCCCCTCTTAGTGTTTCCCTTTCAGGTACTTTTTCTAAATTCTGAAGCTAGGCTCGATATGTGAAGGTCTCGGATAGTCTTGGTGAAAAATAAATTATCAATTTGTATTTCCAGTTTCTATTTGTTATTCTTTTTTTTTACTGTAAGCTTTTATAAAACTGTGGTACAAGCTCCATTTCAAATTTTTATTTGTTCATTTAATTCTGGCTTTATAATAAACTTAATTGTATTTTTACTTACTAAATTTAAACGATTAAATGTTTCGGTTTCACGTGATAACTTGTTTTGTAAAAAATTACCTACGATCACTTCGGTAATCAATGTAACATCTGGGATTCGGTCTAAACTTCTAGGTCGGGTCTAAGGTGTTACAATTTTGATAGTGTTTATATTAATTTAATATTAAAGTGATTATCTTACTATTAAATTTAATTTAATATTTATCTTGTAGATAAGTGTTCTATTAAATTAATAGATTTAATTTTAAATTTAATCTAATATTTATCTTGGTAAGTATTATATTAATTTAATATTAAAATGATCAAGTTTAATCATAGTTAAACTCTCTAAACTCTTCCCATATAAAAAGAGCCTTGAGTCATTATTTTTCATACACTTGAATTCAAGAGAAAGTTTTAGAGAGAAAATTCTCTGAAGAAATTATTTCAAAAGATTTCTAGAGATATTTTTCTTATTTACAGCTTGACCCAAAAGTTCAGAGAAATCGTAAAATTACCCTATGACCGCCTCCGAACATACTAACGTATAGAGTAATTTCCTACATCCAAATATGAATGTTAGGCGGTTTCCGCAAGTATACGAGTCAGGTTGTAATATAGTTTGTACAACAAAGTAGGTGAGTACTCCGAGGATCATACCCAAGGGAGGCAAGTACTAAATTAATAATAATTTAAACGTTAATAGATCTAATTAGTTTTTTAATTAAATTATAGTACGATAAAATATAAAGTGAAAAGATTTTGTTTTTATAAGAAAAGAAATAAAATTGCATAAAAGAAAAATAGATAACTAATATGTTGACTCAATCAAATCTAAGCATAAGAGAGTAACTCGCTTTGGTGGTCATAACTAATTCTTACTCCAGGTTTTACTCAATCAACTAGTCGTTAACCTAGCAAGATCTCTTGATCTTCCACTAAACTAACGAGTTGATAAGAACTACTTATCTCTCGACCTCACAGTCCACACCAAATTGGGGTAAGGGGTTCACGAATAGGTAATATCAATTTTGGGTTAATTCCCACCTAGATGACATTCTAGGGTTGTTAGGCCTAGGGTTTAGGTTCTTCTTATCCCAAATAGCTGATCCGCTAAAAAAACCTACATAAAAATTAATTACCCCCACGTCTATTCGCTAATCCCCATAAGAGGATTAGTTTCTCATGGATCTCATAAACAATATAAACTTGATGAAGAGAATGAACATGAAAAACAAATCAAGAGTAAAAGTTTAGAGAAATCATAATTTGTATTGAATAATTGAAGTTCATAAATGCACAAAGAGTTTTTTTGAATCCATAAGTCAGATTCTCTAAATAACACTAATGAAAATAAACTGAAAAGAAATCCTAAGTACAAAAGAAACTAAAAACTAAAACATAATCTAAGATACAGAAAAGATGTCTCTCAAGTGTTTAATGAGGCCTATTTATAATATTAGGGTTGGCCTTCATCCCTAGCCCTAGTTCGACTAACGTTTCTACATTAAATTTCATTTTGCGGACCAAAATACCCTCAGTTCGTTAATTCTTCACGTACAGGGCTAGTGTCACGACATCATCTGCTCTATGTCGTGAAATTGATGGCAATTTTCTTAGCTACAGCTTGGATTCAAGGCTGGGTCGTGACATCCAGTCACGCCCTAGATTTTAAATATTTATTTATGCTAGTTTATGTCACAAGGGAATTAATGGTCTAGTGGTTAAGTGTGACAGTTGTTTCCATAATGTCCAAGTTCAAGCACCCCTTTTTAATTAAATTTTTTGACAATTTTGAGCTAGTGTGAACACTCTTGCCATCCAACCCATCTTGCCTTGTAGGGAGGATTTCTTTCCCTTTTTGTTAGGTCAACATGCCTTTCACAACCCCTTTTCACTCCTTTATTCTCTCATGATCCACCTTTCACTCCCCTTGTCCCCAAACCTACCTTTTCTTCCCCATAGACCACCTTGGCCGCCCATTGAACCTAGACATTCCCCATTTCATTTTTATTTTCTCCTTTTTGCTCTCCTCCTCTTCTTAAGCCGCTCATTCACCTTGCACCTTTATTTTCTCATCTTTTTCTTCCTTTTCACCACGTTTGACATCCTTTTTTCCTTATTTCTCTTTCACTCCACCATCACACAAGGCTATCGCACTTCCACCACACCACTACCTCTCATTTGCCCCTGTCATCTGCTGCCACCAAAATTCTCTAGTTTTCTTCTTTCCTCCTCCTCTTTTCGAAACTCATCTATGTAATCCCTCAATTTTTATTTTTTATTTATTAAAGATCATTGCTCATCCTATTTTTCTAACTCATCATTTTATGCATTATAGTGTCGAATCCTCCTCTATAGCCAACTTTTCGGGTAATATTGTTGAACCTTTTCTCTATCATTATGTAAGTATGGAAGATCCTTTGTTAATGACTTTGTTTCGTACTATTATTTCGATTAGAATGCTACTAAAAATGTAACACCCATATCCCATCTCCGTTACCAAATTAAAGTTATAAAGTATTGCCAATCAAAACAGAACATTTCACATTATTTAAGAATAGTTAAACAAATAATTTATAAACATATAACAAACAATATCAATTCATGGTATGAATATAATTATGGGCCTTAAATTGGGCTTACAGGGCCCTAAAAATAGTTTTAAAATAATCTGAGATCAAATCGAAACAAAACAGGAAATTTTAGAAAAACTTGAAAATTTGCAAAATAGGGTCACAGCCGTGTGACATAGCCCATACCGTGTGAACATTCGAAGTTAGGACACACGGCCGTGTCCCAGCCCGTGTGTCTACCCGTGTGAGTATTTGAAATAAGGCCACACAGTCATGTCATGGGCCGTGAGCTAGGCTGTGTGGATACTTCACCTAAAATCAATATTGATACATGGCTGTGTGTGTTGACCGTGTGTGTTGACCATGTGTGGCACACGGTCGTGTGGTAGCCCGTGTCCCAAGCTGTGTGCACCAAAATGTACCTTCAAGTTCAATGTTACCAAAACAGGCTTACTTAGTCATCAAGCAACCCAATTTCCATCAATTAAACTCATTCAAAACATGATTAAATCAGCTCAAAACATGTCAAAACATCCATCCTAAGTGCCTAACCAATGTGCCCTCATTGACACCACAATTCAATAATCACATCAATATCACATTGCAAACCAAAATATATGCACTCAAGCACTCAATCTGTAACACCCCCAAACCCGGCCCACGAGCCCTGACCGGATCTGGTTATGTCACTGCAGAAAGACGGTTAAAAATCTTTTTAACTTTAGGATAAAACATGGAAATTTGGTAGACTTTTGAAAACCATGTCCGTTTAAAATTATAAGTAAAACTTTGTTATTATAAAATGTCCATATTAAAACTTTAGTATATAAATATATATATCTTGAATAAATAGATTGCTAAAAATAAAATAAAATCATCTTTATATAGTAATTTAATTTTAATCTAACCATAATTTAAATAATACCAAAAATAATAATAAGGCCCTTATTACAACCGTTATTTAACCAAAATACTTAATAAAAAATGCTTAAAATAATTAAAATATCTTTTTCTGCATGGGCCACCTTGTATCCACTCCAACCCGGTCCAAGGTTTACGCATCACAGAAATGGTTGAGAAAATTGGGTGAGTCCACAGACTCGGTGCATAATCATCACACATGCCTCCACACATGGGCTTGGCCCATATCCACTGAGATCATACAATTAAATATGCAATTCTGAAACCCAACCCAACCTAGGTCCATCAGTTACACCAACCTTAGCAGACTCCTGCTCAAGGTCGTGGCTAATCCACCGATCTGGCGAAAGTGATCCCACATATCTTACCTCGGCAGACCTGCTGCACAAGGCCGTGGCTGAGCCACCGATCACATCAGTGATCCTCCCATTAATCCGACTACGATGATGCACACAGCCCTCAACCACCGAGATGGGCACCTAGCCAACATCTCCCTTGATGAAGCACACAGCTAATCATCAAGCGCTAATGTAGCACGAGGCTAGCATTAGACCACGTACATAAATATGTACACCCATCCTTCCTTGATCAAATCCAAGCCCCAAGCATATATGTCAATGTATCTTATCAAATCAACACGTAGAATGAATATACATCACATGCTCATTATCATATCACACAAGCACCATAAATAATTTAATATCACATATTACTGAAGTATTAACCGAAAACCCCAAACATGGGTATCCACCATTTTTGCCTTTATTGTTGACTATCACACACCATACACCAAGTATATGTATATATATATATATCAATACACAAAACAGGAGAAACAGTGCGATAATTATGCACCTAATTACTTGTAGTTCTACACTCTCGATCCCAACGCTATCGTTAATCGAAACTACGGCTATCTGTCTATCTTGCTGCTCTGACGCTGGTCCACACCTTGGTGGTCAATGTCGAATCGCCGAGACAGCTCTTTTCTTAAACTTCGGGATAGGGACTTTCCCTTGCCCTCCTTGACTGGTATTGGCCTCCATTGAAACACTTAATCAGATAAACCGGTTAAACCTCCAAATCATAAACTAAATAACAAATCTCACCACTTTATTGCTTACCAAAATCACTTACCTTCCTCTCAAACTGATTGGGGAAGAAGAGAGCACCCTTTGCTTTGATATTCGGCCAAAATTACACCAAATAGGGAGGAATAGATTGACTAAGGAAAACAAGACAGATGCTGGAATTTTGAGTAATTTTGGCGGTTTGTCTAAGGAAATTTTGGCAGCAAGGTGGTAGGAGTTCGACTAATGGAGGAAGAAAAAGATGAAGGAAAAGAAGTAGGGGTTCAAGGGGGTTTTCGGCTTGTAAAAGAAGAAGAAAAGAAGCTGGAAAATTGAGCAATTGCTTAGGGGAATTTCGACTGCAGGTGAAGAGGAAGAAGAAAAAGTTGCTGGAAATTTTGGGTATTTCTTGCTGTACAAAAATCAATTTTGAACAGCCCCCCAAGGAGTCCCAATGCTGGCCAATTCCCTTTATTTTGTGATAATTTCCAGCCTTGAATTATCACAAAATACATCTAGCTTTAATCTCCTAATCTCCTCAACAATTTAATTGTAATTAAACTACTAATAACCCCCTTCCAGCTGATTATGAAAAAAAATGCCTTATCTCTTATCAATTTAAGAGTCCTAGCTGCTGCCAATTCTACTATCTTCACGCCTTGACAGAGGAGAAGAAAAAAAATCAAGCGCAAGGCACGGGGCTCGAACCTGCGACACAGGCGCAGACCCTCCCTTTCATTCACGCCTTACCACTTTTCCTCGGACTTTCATGACATTAAGCCCCACTTTTAATTATAAACCTTACGAGCCCTTTTCCTTTTAGCGCCAAAGCCCAAAATAAAATCCCAGATCGCTCGTCTTGACTCGAACCCGAGTCCCTTTGCCAAAGCCCTCTTAAGTAGCGCCTCATTCTCCGCCCACCGCCTTTCATGCCAATAAGCCCCGATTTAATTATAAGGCCTTCCTACTGGCCCCTTTCTTTTAACGCCACCCCCAAAAAAAAAAACATTTCTCCTTGCTACAATTTGAGACTCGAACCTTCTCCCTAGCATCCCTCTTAGGCGCACCACACCACTTATACCAAGCCCATTTGTTTTGCCATAATTCGCCCAAATTTTTATTTAAGCCCTAACTAACCTAGCTCCTTCCTTTTACACACTTAATAATAAATTTTTAATACTGGGTCAGGCCTAGCTCGAGTTATTTTTAGGCAGTTAAACATGCTTAATAAAATCATAATATTTATTTCTTGAAGCCCACATGGAGTTTATTTAAATTTCTAACAACCCCTAATTTAGGTGTTACAATTCTACCCCCTTAAAATAATTTCGTCCTCGAAATTACTTACTATCGTTTAGTCGTGCATTCTTAACTCATCATACTACGCTATTGCTGCGCACTCTGATCTTAAAGAACTATCATGCTTTCTAGACACATTCTCTAAGTTTATACTCAAAGTTCCATGCACTTCACTAGCAACATAAGAACGAACTAACTTAACCACAACAAGACAATTGAAGGAATTCCAAAATTAAGAACTTACCCGTTGGCACATCTTCCCCCACTGACGGACATTGCATAAACCAATCTTGGCTGCCTCATATCTACACCTTCAGCCTCTCTGTTTGGTGCTCCATGACCTCGGCCTGAACCATTTCCTACCTGGTTTGGACCACGACCTCTTGTCGCTTGCTGACCATCTCTACTCGGCTGTACATAACCTTCGCCTACTATCCGAGCCCTACTCGGATCCTGAGGATAGTCTTTAATCAAATGGGACTTAGACTTACATCTAAAGCATTCCCATTCCCGGTTCCAGCACTTGCTAACATGATACCTTCCACACTGAGCACACGGACGGTCCGAATTTTCCATAGCTGGCTTAGCGACACGAACAGAATTTTCAACCCTCGGTCTTTTCTGAAGGCCCTCTGATGATTCAGACGATCCAAAATTCCTCCTATCCCAGTTCCTATCCTTATCTCTGTTCTGTCTCACCGAGTCCTTAATTCCTTCAGCTAATCTACTAGTACAGCGAACTTCCGCTCCTGATGTGGAGCTATCAACAGCCTCAGGTCGTCCCTTAGTCCGTCCTCAAACCGGACACATCGTTCATGTTCTGTAGCAACTACTCCTCGAGCATATCGGCTTAACCTTAGGAATTTCACCTCGTATTCTATTACGGATTTGTTCCATTGAACCAACCCTAGAAACGCCTTCCTCTGTGCATCAATGTAGTGAGTACCGACATACTTCTTCTGATACGCCGCCTTCACATACTCCCAGGTGAGATCCTCAGCTGTGGCACTATCCCGAACTGTTAGCCACCATTGATATGCCTCGTCGCGAAGTAGCGCCACCATTCCTTTTACTTTCTCCTCAGGGCTCAGATCGAGCTCATCCATAATTCGCTCGGTTGCTTCCAACCAATATTCACCAGTCTTTGGGTGCCACGCTCAAACGGCATTTGAAACACCTCAGCTCCATTAGCTCAGAGTCGCTCAGGTATAGACTTTCTTGCTCTCATATTTCCACCCGCTCCAGCCACTATCTCCAAAACTCGCAGCACAACTTGCGATATCGCATCATCCCCCGTCTGCTCTTGCTGCTCATTACCAAAGGCTGGTGGTGGAGGGGGTGCTTCATTTTCAGACCCTTGACCCGATCTAACAGGTTCCGATAGGGTCATCCTACCTCTACCACGGCCACGCGGTGGATGTCCACGACCTCTTGAACTCATTCTAACGATCGCGTTTATCTGCTTAAGAATTTTATGTATCGCATACCTTAGTTTCACTTGGTTATCATGAAGAAATTTTATGCGGGAGTTTTTAGAAGTGGTTCTTTCGTAAACAAACACACAGTCTTTCATTCATTCATTCAAAGAGACGTTGTTGATTTCATGGTGATTGTTTTTCCACTACCCAGGGGCATTTTCGTAATTTGTCCTACAGGGGTATTTTCATAATTTTTCAAAAATACAAGTTCTCGGATGATTTTGTCAAAAATTATTTTAAAACACTTAACTTCCCAGGGTATTTTAAAAAATTTTGAAATTCGGGGGTCTTTCGGTGATTTTGAAACTCAGGGGCATTTTGGTAATTTTCCACAAATTAGGGTAAATTTGTAAAATTTGATAAATCAGGGATGTTTCAAAAAGTTGTAAAACTTTGGGAGTTATTTTTTAAGAGTTTATTTTTCGAGTGGATGGCATTGTAAAAATTTTGAAAATCAGGGTCATTATGGTAATTTTGTCGGTTAGGGGCAATTTTGTAATTTTACGAAATCATGATGTTTTTGATATCTTACAAAGTATGGTTTTTGGGCACTTTGTATATAATGAAAATTTTGATGGTAATTATGGGTATTTTGGGCATATCGTAAATCAAGGGCGTTTTCAAAATTTTACCTCGAAGGGTATTTTAGTAATTTTACAATATAGGGGCATTTTTGTAATTTTGTAAATCGGAGATGTTTTGGAAAAATTTCCACAATAATCTTTTACTAATATTAAAAGGGTAATTTAGGAACTTTAAAACTAGGAATTTTATAAAACTGCATGGCTAGTCCCTTTCGGGTTTTAATTACTGGGTTTAGCCCGTGAACAAGTCCCTTGGTTAAGGTGAACCATAGCTACGCACCAGGTAGGATTCGAGTAAAGAGGAGGTGAGTCGCTAGGACTACTTAAATACCAAGCTCTTACTGAATACCACTCCTAGACATGCGTACAGTGGTTGCCACACCTTAACTCGGCGACTTACTTCACAAGTTTGTGTAATAGCCTTAAGTCTTATGCATATGTTTGAGTGGACTAGTCTTAGGGTTCAAAAGCCTTAATATTCTAATCTACGAGCCCAATTAAGCCCATAACAAATCACACAAACAAATCACTTCAAGAGCTAGAAGTACTTACCTGGTGGACTTGGGAGAGAGTCACAGTGCCATGTCGAATAAACACGAAATTTTTATGAAAGGCCAAATCTTTGGAAAGCCCATAAAAAATGTTTTTGGGCCCAAAACCCTCAAAGCTGAGTTTTGAACCGGGCTCTGATACCAAACTGTAACACCCCCAAACCCGGCCCACGAGCCCTGACCGGATCTGGTTATGTCACTGCGGAAAGACGGTTAAAAATCTTTTTAACTTTAGGATAAAACATGGAAATTTGGTAGACTTTTGAAAACCATGTCCGTTTAAAATTATAAGTAAAACTTTGTTATTATAAAATGTCCATATTAAAACTTTAGTATATAAATATATATATCTTGAATAAATAGATTGCTAAAAATAAAATAAAATCATCTTTATATAGTAATTTAATTTTAATCTAACCACAATTTAAATAATACCAAAAATAATAATAAGGCCTTTATTACAACCGTTATTTAACCAAAATACTTAATAAAAAATGCTTAAAATAATTAAAATATCTTCTTCTGCATGGGCCACCTTGTATCCACTCCAACCCGGTCCAAGGTTTACGATCACCGAAATGGTTGAGAAAAATTGGGTGAGTCCACAGACTCGGTGCATAATCATCACACATGCCTCCACACATGGGCTTGGCCCATATCCACCTGAGATCATACAATTAAATATGCAATTCTGAAACCCAACCCAACCTAGGTCCATCCGTTACACCAACCTTAGCAGACTCCTGCTTAAGGTAGTAGCTAATCCACCGATCACAACCGAGTGATCCCACATATCTTACCTCGGCAGACCTACTGCACAAGGCCGTGGTTGAGCCACCGATCACATCAGTGATCCTCCCATTAATCTGATTACGGTGATGCACACAGCCCTCAATCACCGAGATGGGCACCTAGCCAACATCTCCCTTGATGAAGCACACAGCTAATCATCAAGCGCTAATGTAGCACGAGGCTAGCATTAGACCACGTACATAAATATGTACACCCATCCTTCCTTGATCAAATCCAAGCCCCAAGCATATATGTCAATGTATCTTATCAAATCAACACGTAGAATGAATATACATCACATGCTCATTATCATATCACTCAAGCACCATAAATAATTTAATATCACATATTCTTGACACATTGGCGAAAACCCCAAGCGTGGGTATCCACCACTTTTGCCTTTATTGTTGACTATCACGGATCATACACCAAGTATATGTATATATATATCAATACACAAAATAGGAGAAACAGTGGATAATTACGCACCTAATTACTTGTAGTTCTACACTCTCGATCCCAACGCTATCGTTAACCGAAACTACGGCTATCTGCCTATCTTGCTGCTCTGACGCTGGTCCACACCCCGGTGGCCAATCTCGAACCATCGAGACAGCTCTTTTCTTAAACTTCGGGATAGGGACTTTCCCTTGCCCTCCTTGACTGGTATTGGCCTCCATCGAAACACTTAATCAGATAAACCGGTTAAACCTCCAAATCATAAACTAAATAACAAATCTCACCACTTTATTGCGTACCAAAATCACTTACCTTCCTCTCAAGCCGATTGGGGAAGAAGAGAGCACCCTTTGCTTTGATATTCGGCCAAAATTACACCAAATAGGGAGGAGTAGATTCGCTAAGGAAAACAAGACAGATCTTTGGAATTTTGAGTAATTTTGGGCGTTTGTCTAAGGAAATTTTGGCAACAAGGTGGTAGGAGTTCGACCAATGGAGGAAGAAAAGATGAAGGAAAAGAAGTAGGGTTCAAGGGGTTTTCGACTTGTAAAAGAAGAAGAAAAGAAGCTGGAAAATTGAGCAATTGCTTAGGGGAATTTGACAGCGAGAGTGAAGAGGAAG
Source organism: Gossypium rotundifolium (assembly GCA_025506655.1). Classification (NCBI taxonomy): domain Eukaryota; kingdom Viridiplantae; phylum Streptophyta; class Magnoliopsida; order Malvales; family Malvaceae; genus Gossypium; species Gossypium rotundifolium. The sequence continues at coordinate 129,430,978 of CP106732.1, read as the reverse complement.
AAGAAAAAGTTCTTTGGAAATTTTGGGTATTTCTTCTTGTACAAAATCAATTTTGAACAGCCCCAAGGAGTCCCAATGTTGGCCAATTCCTTTATTTTGTGATAATTTCCACCTTGAATTATCACAAAATACATCTAGCTTTAATCTCTAATCCCTCAACAATTTAATTGTAATTAAACTACTAATAACCCCCTCCAAATTGATTATGAAAAAAATGCCTTATCTCTTATCAATTTAAGAGTCCTAGCTGCTGCCAATTCTACTATCTTCACGCCAGCAGCAGAGGGGAGAAGAAAAATAAAAATCAAGGCGCAAGGCCTGGGGCTCGAACCTGCGACCTGGAGCAGCAGCCCCTCCCCTTTCATTCACGCCTTACCACTTTTCCCTCTGGACTTTCAAGACATTAAGCCCCCACTTTTTAATTATAAACCTTACCTGAGCCCTTTTCCCTTTTAGCGCCAAAGCCCAATAAAATCCCCAGATGCGCTCGTCTTGACTCGAACCCGAGTCCCTTTGCCAAAGCCCCTCTTAAGTAGCGCCTCAGCCACTCCGCCCACTTGCCTTTCATGTCAATAAGCCCCCTGATTTAATTATAAGGCCTTCCTACCTCGCCCCCTTTCTATTAACGCCACCAGCCCAAAAAAAAACATTTCTCCCTTGCTACAGCCGAGACTCGAACCTTCTCCCTAGCAGCCCTCTTAGGCGCACCACACCACTTATACCAAGCCCATTTGTTTTGCCATAATTCGCCCAAATTTTTATTTAAGCCCTAACTAACCTAGCTCCTTCCTTTTACACACTTAATAATAAATTTTTAATACTAGGTCAGGCCTAGCTCAAGTTATTTTTAGGCCCTTAAACATGCTTAATAAAATCATAATATTTATTTCTTGAAGCCCACATGGAGTTTATTTAAATTTCTAACAACCCCTAATTTAGGGTGTTACACAATCATTAATAACATTTCATACCAAAACACCAGTCCTTTCGATCCATAACTCAAATTTCCAAATTCACACTCTTTTATAATACTTATACCATATTTATATATCGAAAAAGTTCCATACTTACATATATACCAAATTCAATAAAACATATTCACATGTATTTAAAACTATCTAAAGACAAGCACCATTCTAGTCAATAAACTTCACAAATAACCAACATAAAACATACAAAGAAAAATCTATCCAGAATACCAAAAACCATCTAAACCACAAGATATTCACAAGTGACCAAAACCCATACTTACATATATACATTTATATGCTGACATCTAGTCATTTAGGCAATTAAACTTAAACCACATCACATTTATAAATAGCACAAAATAAACTCCTATTACATGCCATTTATAACTGATAACTAGAAGAACTAAGAACTACCAATTTAACGAATGGATAGTGTGAAGGTGTTTCGACGAGATTCCAACCAATTGAGCTTTCTGATGATCTAAAGAAAACAACTAATCTAAGCAATAATGATTAGGAAGTTTGTACAAAGGCAACTTAACATATAGAACATTTTAAGTTAAGCAACCAAACCTAATTTCATTATATCATAAGCTAACTTTCATTTCCTATACACACCACCTCACATGATTAATTGGTGTAACATTGCATATATATATAAATTCAAATACTCATTTCGGACATCCTTTTTCCATATTTATAATCTTATGAATATATGAATATAAATAATTCATATAACCATTTCATATATATAAATGTTTCCATAAAAGCATTTCATATAACAATTTTACTTAAACATTTCATCTTACCATATCATTTTCACATTTAACACATAATCATTCTATAAATCACATTTCGTTTCAAACATTCATACTAGACATATCATCCCCAAATCACTTACTTCCATTAAACAATGTGAAAACTAAATAAATAGATTAATCATACTTGTCAATCATTACGAGACACGTATAGGATTAGTACTGATTAGTACTGAAAATGGTTCATCATATGCTTCTGATAAACTGTAGAAGTAACATATTTTAACCTCATATTTAGTATGCTTTTAGGATGATTTAGCCCTGATTTATGTAAAAAGGTACTTTTAATCCTTTATTTTCATATTTCTACTCAAGAAAGCGCCCGAGGATGAAAAGAACAAGAAACGGGCTTAAAACGGGCCAATTTGGGCCAAAGAAGAAAATGGACACGGCCTAGACTTCAAGCCACACGGTCGTGCTTCGACAATTAACTAAGAGACAGCCATGCCACGATTTACACGGCCGTGACCCAATCGACAGAACCGAGACACGGCCCAACCACGATTTACACGGGCTTGTGCCATGGCCGTGCCCCTATTACTGGAGAGAGCAATTTCACTTGGTTATGGATACTTATAGCCAAAGAAACACTTTCCAAAGCTTATTCAAATACCGAGTAAGAAGTAGACTTAAATTAGGACACTTAGAGGCCATGTAAAGCATTCTAAGAGCCTATATAAACACCCTAAGTGTATCCTGAAAGGGGGCGGTGAGCTAGGCCAAGGAGCCGAGCCAGAACGATCACATTTGCAGGAATCACTCGAAAATAGCCAAAGATCCATCTCGAAGAGCCGAAAATCTACTCAAGATAGTAGATTTCTCCTTCAATTCCTCTAGGGGGTTTTAGGGATTTCTTATGTTTTGTTTTATCTTTCCTCTTGAGATGTTTTTATTCATTATGAACTAAACCCTTCAGATACCTGAGGGGGATGAAACCTAGATGAATTTTGTTATTATTTTTTGAATTATATGATAAATACTTAGTTTGTTCTTAATCATATTGCTTAATCAAAATCTGATGTGCTTAGGTGGAGGAGGAATAGACTCTGCTTAAGAGTAGATCTAGCATAATTAAGCGGAGTTGATCGGACACCTAGAGATAGGGTTACGAGATTTTGTCAGATTAGGGTGAAACCTAATATTGGAATCCATTGATCGATTTACTGCTATTCTAGGGGGTTATTATAAGCGAACGAGAGTTCCACTAACTAACCTAGGGTTAGACGTTATTCACCTCGAGAGAGGGTTTAATATAGGTTAGGGAGTGCTACAGATCAAGCGAAGTAAAGAAATCATATGACTCAGTAATAAGTAACAAGTAAAGTCTAGGTGGATTCTTCTTGAGGGTATCATCGTAATCAATTGAGTTTCTTCAAGATATTTCCCAATTCGTTCTTTTTTTCATTGCGTCTTTAACTTAGTAGTCGTTAAACTAGATTAAATCAACCAATTACTCCATATTTTAGGCTAAATAATAAAAAGAAAGTGAGTATTAGTACTTTTAGTTCCTTTGGGTTCGATAATCCGATCTTGCCTAAGCTATACTCTTTGTTCGATAGGTACACTTGCCTTTAAGTTGTTGTCGAGTTAGTTTCGAGTTTGATCATTCTATTTATAAATTTTAAATCTCTGATTTCAGCGATCAAGTTTTTGGCGCCGTTGCCGGGGAACTAAAATATTAAGAAAACTCTATTTTTATTACTTTAGCCATTATTTTATTTCGCAATTTATTTTATTCCATTATTTTTTTTCTAAATTTTATTTTTCTTTCTTTTTCCTAGAAGGCACCTCTAGTTTATGACTAGATGGAACCCAAAAGGACCTCTAGTATACGATAGTGAAATTAAAGCTACCGTCAAGAATCACAGATAAATTAGGCGAGTTCTAAATTACACAGAAGAAGAGCGAGAAGATAGATCCAATCCTACTGAAAGGATGGACGAGAATAATCCACCACGAGATGTGGTGAAACACCCCAAACCCGGCCCAAAAAGCCCAACCGGATTTGGTATGTTCCTCAAGTAAAACTTTAGCGGAAACATTATTTTTTAAAAGGAATTAATAAAATAAAAGGAAACCAAACTTAAGAACATTTCTTTGAAAACATTTATATAAGATTATCAAACACATTTTAAATAATTTATCGAAAACCATTTAGATATTTGATAATTATTCATAGCAGTAATTTAAAATAAATCCAAACACAAAATTAAAGATAATTTATAATGGCCTTATTACATAATATTGGCAACCCAAATTAAAGTCTAAGTAATAAAATTTAAACTAAAGAGTTTAAGTTGGAAAATCTCCATAATACTTATTACGAGCATCGCCACCTCGAAATCCTTCTTTCCCGATCCATCGCACTATGAGTTATCTGAAAAGTTATCCCATAAAATGGGTGAGTCATAAACTCAATGTATAACACATACACTAAAAAGCCCATTTTATGAAATGCTTTCAAACCCAAAATTTTTCACATATGGCCATAGGCCCATTTAATCAAATATTTGGCCCTAAGGCCCATTTTAGCTCAAATCTAGCCCAAAGGCCCATTTTACTCAAATTTAGCCCAAAGGCCCATTTTATAGCGAGATCAAGTAATAGTCATATAATGTTACAAGGATATGTATATGAAATGAAATGCAAGCCCTACCCAACCTAAATATCCATCCGCTACACACCCCGTATCAACCAAAGACACCGTGGGATTACTAAATCGACCCTCCATCCGCTACACACCATCGAAGGCGATTCTTTGCGATCAACATGCACATCGCCCTTATTGTGGCAAAGCCACCAAAGCAGATGTGACGAAGTCACCGGCCAAGTCCAAATATGTGACCAAAGCCACCAGAGTCAAATATGTGACCAAAGCCACCGAGTCAAATATGTGACCGAAGCCACCAGAATCAAATATGTGACCAAGCCACCGAGTCAAATATGTGACCAAAGCCACCGAGTCAAATATGGGACCAAGTCACCAATTTCACATATGTGACCGAAGTCACTGTAATTGTGGTAAAACCACGAATACTTCCTCCTTTACAAAACATACCCATATGCCCATGCACATACATATCAAATCGATTTTCATGCTATGTACCCACAAATCATAATATAGTCATGCTTATTTCATATCGATGCATATATCAAAATAAACGGAATATTGGGTAACATACCGAATTTTGTATACCAATGATTGGTATCGACAAACAATCATATTATCATATAATCACTTTTAATAATATAAATCTATGGAAATTTTAATGCATGGTTACACACCTAGTAACAGTGAGCACAATACTCTAGCTCGTCCACACCTAGATGATTAACACACTTGGTTAGTATATACTATTGTTAGCAAAAACTCTACTTATAAACGATGGATCTAAATCCTTACCCTCGGATTCACGAATAGCAGTTATTTGCGGTTTTCTCCACTAGATGGATCAAAACCGCGGTATTCCACCAACGTAGAGTGGTTCGTTTATGCGACTACTTGAATAATCGATCCTCGCTTGCGGAGGGTCCACAACCGGTGGAAAATCTCTAACTCCGACATCGCTCTTCGCTTGTAGTTCGATGGTAAAGGAATACCTCCTCTTCCAAACACTTCGAACGGCTCTTTTCTTACCTATCTTGATGATCTTAGATTGCTCTAAAAATAACTTAGATTAGTAATCTATCTAAAGAATTTGATATTATCCAAAATAGTAGTCTTACCTTGATGATTCGAATGGTCACTTAAGGTTGTCTTCAACAAAGTTCCTTTCAAAATCTTTTCAAGAGATTCTACCTAAGAGAGAAATAAAAGATTATGATTTCCAATCTTATTCAAGTGAAAGGAAGTGATGAAAATAAATGATAGCATCTTACTTTGATCACTTGGAAGTTGCTTGAAAAAAAAAAAAAAGAGAATGATGATTGGCCTTCACAAAATAAAAGAATAAAAATGGTGGCTTCAAAATAATGGATTCGGTTTTGAAGAGAAAGAAGAAAGAGAATGAAAGAAGAAAGAAGTAAAGTAAAGAGAAGAAGAAAATGATAATGGTGATTTCGCAATGAGAGAAAGATAAGAAAAATAAGGTGAAAAGAAAAAGAAAAACAAGAATAGGATCAAAGAGAAAGAGATGGACTATGGAACTTAGTTGCATTGCAAGAGAAGAGAAAATGAAGAAGAATAATGGTGCTTAAACTTTGTGGTTTTGGTTTCAAAATGAAAACTAAATGAGAGAAAGAAGGTTGTATTTGGTTCAAGCAATTGAGGCTAAATCAAAATGAAAATGTACCAAAATGACTATGGTACATTCTACAAAAGAAGAAGATTTGGTCAAAAGGATGAAAGCTAAAACAAAAGAGAGTTTTTACCTAAACTCTATGGCACATTCGGCTAGGAGAGAATTTTGGAGAAAATGAGAAAAGATGGACAACCTAGGCTTTTGGCTAACTTTTCCCCTAATGGCAAAGCATAAATTAACCACATCAATGCCAACATATCCCCTTTTCCTCCTTGTTTCTTCCCCATCATATCCAAAGAATTTACTACACAACTAAGCCTCTCCCTTAGCCTTCATGCGTCTAGGTTCATGGTCAAATGACCATGAACACATCCCAAAACATAGCCCTATTTCATGCCTTTGTCCCCTCATCTTATCATGAATTTGTGATTCCATGCCTTATGTTCTTTAACTTCCTTTTCTCATGGTCAACAAGCCAAAAATGGATGAAAGCTCATCCACTCTAGAATATTCTTGGCCGACACTTACAAGGAAGAAAACAAAAAAAATATTAAAAATCTCCCTAATGTTAGCTAGGAGATTCGAACCTTGTACCTCAAGAACACACCCATGTATCTTAACCACTTTGCCAATTACTTAACTTATACTAGAACTTCTCATCATCAATTCTTAAGGCCTTAATAGCTTAGTTCTCTCTCTAATTAATAGAAATTAAAAGCTTAGCAAAGCATTCACTTAATAAATGAAGCTCAAATAACTTCCAAAATTGCACTTAATAAAGATTAAGCATGCAACATCATTCAATTATGTAAAATGCATAGCCCCTAATTATCAGGATGTTACAGTTCTACCCCCCTTAAAATAATTTCGTCCCCGAAATTACCTGTCTGGAATAAGTGAGGGTATTGCTGTCGCATCGCTTCCTCCGGTTCCCACGAAGCTTCTTCTGATCCATGATTTCGCCATAATACCTTAACGAGAGGAACTGATTTTCTCCGTAAAACCTTTATATCTCGCTCCAGAATTTGAATTGGCTCCTCTTCATATGACAAATCTGATCTTAATTCCACCTCCTCAACTGGTACTATATGAGATGGATCCGATCGGTAACGGCGTAACATTGAAACATGAAACACATCGTGCATTTGCTTCAATTCCGAAGGCAAATCTAACTGATATGCCACAGATCCGACCCGCTTCACAATCCGATAAGGTCCAATGAACCTGGGACTTAGTTTCCCTTTACGTCCAAATCTCATCACCTTTTTCCAAGGTGAAACCTTTAGGAAAACTTGGTCTCCCACTGCATACTCTATTTCTTTCCGTTTTAAATCTGCGTACGATTTTTGTCTGTCTGATGCTTCCTTTAACCGAGCCCGGATTACCTTAACCTTTTCTTCGGATTCAGACACTATCTCGGGCCCAAAATCATGCGTGCCCCTAATTACGCCCAACACGTAGGAGTGCGACACTTCCGTCCATATAGTGCTTCATACGGTGCCATCCAGTATAATGGATTGAAACTGTTGTTGTACGCAATTTCGCCAAGCAGAAGAATTCCTCCCAACTTCCCTTGAAATCTATCACACAACCCCTTAACATATCTTCTAAGATCTGGATTACTCTTTCGACCGACCATTCGACCGAGGATGAAATGTCGATGAAGTCCAATTTGGTGCCCAAAGCTTGATGCAATGCTTTCCAAAATCGCGACGTAAATCTGGATCTCCGTCTCAAATTATCGACAACAGCACTCCATGCAATCTCACAATTTCAGCCACATATAATTTTGCCAACTTCGCAAAGAGTAATCAACCCGACCGGAATAAAATGTGCGATTTCATCAATCGGTCCACTATCACCCAAATGGAGTCTTTCTTAGTCGGCGTAAGAGGAAGCCCACTAACAAAGTCCATGGTGATTCTCTCCCACTTCCATGCGGAATCTTTATCTATTTGAAGCAATCCGAAGGTACTTGATGTTCAGCCTTAACTTGTCGACACGTCAAGCACTTCCCTACAAACTCCGTAACTTCCCGCTTAAGACCAAAGCCACCAAAACCGATCTCGCAAGTCTCGATATAACTTACTTCCTCCGGGATGCATAGCATAGGGGCTACCATGCGATTCACGAAGTATCTTTTGCCTCAACTCCCGATCCCCGGCATACGACTTTACCTTTAAAGCACAATACCCTTCACCGTTAATACCAAAATCTTCCAATTTCCCACTGCACTTTTGTCTAAGCTTTTCACTCAGATCTTCATCTATTAATTGCCTCTTTCACTTGACTTAACCATGTCGGCTTAACTCAAGTTACGCCAACAAGCTTCCATCATCGTAGAGACTAAGATGTGCAAACATCGCCTCAAATCGACACCACTTTTCGACTTGAGCATCCGCCACCACATTCGCCTTGCGGATGGTACTCGATAGAACAATCGTAGTCTTTTAACAACTCTATCCACCTTCTCGCCTCAAATTCAGGTTCTTTTCGAGAGGTAGATATTTGAGACTTTTGTGGTCCGATATATCATTGACTTTTCCCGTATAAGTAATGTCTCCAAACCTTAAGAGCAAAGATTACACCGCTAACTCCAAGTCATGTGTCGGGTAATTAACTTCATGCGGTCTCAATCGCCGAGACGATACGCAACTACCTTTCCGCCTTGCATTAAAACACATCCTAATCCCGTGTGAGAAGCATCGCAATACACGACAAAATCTTTTCTCGCTTCAGTCAATCAAACAGAGCTTCCGTCAAAACTTTCTTGAGCTTCTCAAAACTCTCTTTCGCTTATCACCACACAAAAGGTACTTCCTTCCTCGGCAATTTCGTTAAAGGTGCAAACTATTGATGAAAACCCTTCACTAATCTTGGTAATATCCGCTAAACCCAAGAAACTACGAACCTCGATTCACGGACTTAGGTGGTTTCCAATCTAACATGACCTCGATCTTCCGAGGATCCACCCTAATCCTTCTGCAGATACCACATGTCCTAAAATGCAACTTCTTTCACCAAAATTCACACTTCATGAATTTGGCATCGACTTCTTCTCCCTTAAAACTCAGTAGCACAATCCGGAGATGCTCATCATGTTCCACTTGGACTTAGAATACACCAGGATGTCGCCTATGAATACCACGACGAATCGATCCAAGTAGGCTGAAAATCCGATTCATCATATCCATAAACGCAATTGGGCGTTCATCAATCGAATGGCATTACGAGAAATTCATAATGGCCATATCCGGTTCGGAAAGCCGTCTTATGGATATCCGTTTTTTCACTTTAAGTGATGATACCCGACCTTAGATCAATTTTAGAGAATACATGCACTCCTTTAAGTCGATCGAACAAGTCGTCGATCTGGGCAAAGGATACTGTTCTTGATAGTCACTATTCAACCGCGGTAGTCTATACACATCCTCATCGATCCGTCCTTCTTCTTCACGAATAGGACCGGTGCTCCCATGGAGACACACTAGGTCGGATGAATCCACGATCAAGCAACTCCTGAATCGAGCCTTAAGCTCAACCAATTCCTTCGGTGCCATTCTATATGGAGCAATAGAAAGCTGGCGCGCTGCCGTGCAATAAGTCTATCCGAATTCTACCTCACGATCCGGAGGCAACCTCGAAGTTCTTAGGAAAAACATCTACAAATTCCTTCACCGCCCGACTTCATTAACAGTTGCTTCCTTAGCCTCCAAAGCATTCACCAACATCGGAAAAGCTTGATCCTTTCTTAACCATCCTTTCCGCCTTAAGAGCGGATACTACATTAGATAAGTAGTTCCGTCTTTCGCCCATCACTACAACTTCCTTATCATCAAGAGTTCTTAAGGACATTCTCTTAGCAACAAGCAATCCACATTTGCACGGTACTTTACAAGCCGTCCATGCCTAAAATTAGGTCAAATTCTCGAATGGCAACTCCATTAAATCATTGAAGCGTATCCCTTGAACTTCAGAGGCACTTCCTTAAAGAGTTTGTCTACAACTCACTGCCCGTCCTAGAGGACTAAATACTGATCATCTTCCTAGGTACGATTTGAAGTCACATGCAAAGTCCCAGATACTTCACTAGCGATATAGGAATGAGTTGACCCTATATCTATCAAAGCAATAAAGGGAAACCCGTAAATCGAAACGCATCTGTGATGACATCAAAAGGTCACGTCTTCTCTGCTGATTTAACAAGATACACCAAACTTGGTTGTCTCGCCTCGAGTTTCCAACGCCTCTGCCGGAAGTTCCGCGACCTCTACCGTAACCATTGCCCTTCCATTGGGACCACGGCCTCTTATCGGTCATTGACCACTTCTATCACCTTGATTAACACTCGATTCGTTGGACGGTTCTTCTCCGAGTTCATCGGACAATCCTTGATCATGTGATCCTTTGAACCGCACTTGAAACATCCGCGGCTTTCTTCAAAGATTCTCCGAGTGCATTTTCCCACACCGAGAACAAGTACGACTTTGCACTCCGTAGTAGTCTGCTGACCTCGCGGTCCATCATTTCTTGACTTTTTACGAAAGTTTCGGACGACCTCAAGACCCAAAACTTCTCTTATTCTTGCTCGACCTCTGTCCGGTTACATCTCTCATCAGCTTAGCCTCTTCAGCAATTCTTGCCCTTTCCACTAAGATTGCAAAATCCTTTCACGATGTGGAGCAATCATCACTCTTAGCTCATCTCTAAGTCCATCTTCAAATCGACTAACGTTCATATTCCGTAGCCACTATCCTCCGGCATAACGGCTAAGTCGCAAAAATTCGCTTCATATTCACTATCGACTTGTTTCCTTGTACTGTGTTCGAAATGACTTCCTCGAGAGTCGATGTAGCTAGCTCCAACATATTTTCCTCAAATTTCACTTTAAAATACCCCCAATCCGACGATCCACGTGGGTACTTTCCTTGATAGTAAGCCACCATCGGTAGGCTTCATCACGAAGAAGTGAAATAGCTCCTTTCAATTTCTCTTCATCGATGCGGTCTATATCATCCATGATCCTCTCGACCGCTTCCAACCAATATTCACCACGCTTGGAGCTACTCGGATACTCCTCCGAAAACCTCAGCTCCATTCGATCTAAGTCTCTCATTCATGACTTCGAGATCCACTTCGAACTAGCTTCGCTACACGCTCCAAAACTCGCAAAGACTGACTTGTGATATCTGCGTCACCTCCTTCATTTTGTTCTTGAAAGTCCGCCCCATGTTGGGTGGTGGAGCTTCATTCTCGGAACCTTGACCGGATCGAACGGTTCAAACAAATCATCCTTCCTCTTCCATGTCCACGACGACCTCGTCCCTAGAGCTCATGTCTACTACGTATCTTATCTTTTTACGAAAAGTCTTATGTATTAGAATCTTTCACTTCTTATTAAAAGAAAGTCTTATAAACAGATTTTCGATGGTTTTCAGTAGTAGCACACATACGCCTAGGGTCCATGTCTCTACTGATTTCCTTAGGCTTATCAAACATTCATATCATTTATCAAATGAAGGTACATACCGATGGATCGGGCCGAGAATTCGAGTGCCATGCTCTTATAAAACCATTTAACTTAAGAAAAACTTTCAAAAATCTTTTGGGCCAAATTTTGAAAACGTTGTGGGCTTCAAAACCCAAGGCCGAGGGTTTAAATCTGGCTCGATACTAAGTGAAACACCCCAAACCCTACCTAAAAAGCCCAACCGGATTTGGTATGTTCCTCAAGTAAAACTTTAGCGGAAACATTATTTTTTAAAAGGAATTAATAAAATAAAAGGAAACCAAACTTAAGAACATTTCTTTGAAAACATTTATATAAGATTATCAAACACATTTTAAATAATTTATCGAAAACCATTTAGATATTTGATAATTATTCATAGCGTAATTTAAAATAAATCCAAACACAAAATTAAAGATAATTTATAATGGCCTTATTACATAATATTGGCAACCCAAATTAAAGTCTAAGTAATAAAATTTAAACTAAAGAGTTTAAGTTGGAAAATCTCCATAATACTTATTACGCAGCACCGCCACCTCGAAATCCTTGTCGTCCGATCCATCGCACTATGAGTTATCTGAAAAGTTATCCCATAAAATGGGTGAGTCATAAACTCAATGTATAACACATACACTAAAAAGCCCATTTTATGAAATGCTTTCAAACCCAAAATTTTTCACATATGGCCATAGGCCCATTTAATCAAATATTTGGCCCTAAGGCCCATTTTAGCTCAAATCTAGCCCAAAGGCCCATTTTACTCAAATTTAGCCCAAAGGCCCATTTTATAGCAGATCAAGTAATAGTCATATAATGTTACAAGGATATGTATATGAAATGAAATGCAAGCCCTACCAACCTAAATATCCATCCGCTACACACCCCTGCATCAACCAAAGACACCGTGGGATTACTAAATCGACCTCCATCCGCTACACACCATCGAAGGCGCTTTGCGATCAACATGCACATCGCTTCTTATTGTGGCAAAGCCACCAAAACAGATGTGACCAAGTCACCGACCAAGTCCAAATATGTGACCGGCTACCAGAGTCAAATATGTGACCAAAGCCACGAGTCAAATATGTGACCAAAGCCACCAGAATCAAATATGTGACCAGAAGCCACGAGTCAAATATGTGACCAAAGCCACCGAGTCAAATATGGGACCAAGTCACCAATTTCACATATGTGACCGAAGTCACCAATTGTGGTAAAACCACGAATACTTCCTCCTTTACAAAACATACCCATATGCCCATGCACATACATATCAAATCGATTTTCATGCTATGTACCCACAAATCATAATATAGTCATGCTTATTTCATATCGATGCATATATCAAAATAAACGGAATATTGGGTAACATACGAATTTTGTATACCAATGATTGGTATCGACAAACAATCATATTATCATATAATCACTTTTAATAATATAAATCTATGGAAATTTTAATGCATGGTTACACACCTAGTAACAGTGAGCACAATACTCTAGCTCGTCCACACCTAGATGATTAACACACTTGGTTAGTATATACTATTGTTAGCAAAACTCTACTTATAAACGATGGATCTAAATCCTTACCCTCGGATTCACGAATAGCGGTTATTTGCGGTTTTCTCCACTAGATGGATCAAACCCACGGTATTCCACCAACGTAGAGTGGTTCGGTTGTACGCACTACTTGAATAATCGATCCTCGTTTGCGAGAGGGTCCACAACCGGTGGAAAATCTCTAACTCCCGACATCGCTTCTTCGCTTGTAGTTCGATGGTAAAGGAATACCTCCTCTCTTCCAAACACTTGAACGGCTCTTTTCTTACCTATCTTGATGATCTTAGATTGCTCCTAAAAATAACTTAGATTAGTAATCTATCTAAAGAATTTGATATTATCCAAAATAGTAGTCTTACCTTGATGATTCGAATGGTCACTTAAGGTTGTCTTCAACAAAGTTCCTTTCAAAATCTTTTCAAGAGATTCTACCTAAGAGAAATAAAAGATTATGATTTCCAATCTTATTCAAGTGAAAGGAAGTGATGAAAATAAATGATAGCATCTTACTTTGATCACTTGGAAGTTCGCTTGAAAAAAAAAAAAAAAAGAGAATGATGATTGGCCTTCACAAAATAAAAGAATAAAAATGGTGGCTTCAAAATAATGGATTCGGTTTGAAGAGAAAGAAGAAAGAGAATGAAAGAAGAAAGAAGTAAAGCGAAAGAGAAGAAGAAAATGATAATGGTGATTTTACAATGAGAGAAAGATAAGAAAAATAAGGTGAAAAGAAAAGAAAAACAAGAATAGGATCAAAGAGAAAAGAGATGGACTATGGAACTTAGTTGCATTCGGCAAGAGAAGAGAAAATGAAGAAGAATAATGGTGCTTAAACTTTGTGGTTTTGGTTTCAAAATGAAAACTAAATGAGAGAAAGAAGGTTGTATTTGGTTCAAGCAATTGAGGCTAAATCAAAAATGAAAATGTACCAAAATGACTATGGTACATTCGGCCAAAAGAAGAAGATTTGGTCAAAAGGATGAAAGCTAAAACAAAAGAGAGTTTTACCTAAACTCTATGGCACATTCGGCTAGGAGAGAATTTTTGGAGAAAATGAGAAAAGATGGACAACCTAGGCTTTTGGCTAACTTTTCCCCCTAATGGCAAAGCATAAATTCGACCACATCAATGCCAACATATCCCCTTTTTCCTCCTTGTTTCTTCCCCATCATATCCAAAGAATTTACTACACAACTAAGCCTCTCCCTTAGCCTTCATGCTTGTCTAGGTTCATGGTCAAATGACCATGAACACATCCCCAAAACATAGCCCTATTTCATGCCTTTGTCCCCTCATCTTATCATGAATTTGTGATTCCATGCCTTATGTTCTTTAACTTCCTTTTCTCATGGTCAACAAGCCAAAATGGATGAAAGCTCATCCACTCTAGAATATTCTTGGCCGACACTTACAAGGAAGAAAACAAAAAATATTAAAATCTCCCTAATGTTAGCTAGAGATTCAACCTTGTACCTCAAGAACACACCCATGTATCTTAACCACTTTGCCAATTACTTAACTTATACTAGAACTTCTCATCATCAATTCTTAAGGCCTTAATAGCTTAGTCTCTCTCTAATTAATAGAAATTAAAAGCTTAGCAAAGCATTCACTTAATAAATGAAGCTCAAATAACTTCCAAAATTGCACTTAATAAAGATTAAGCATGCAACATCATTCAATTATGTAAAATGCATAGCCCCTAATTATCAGGATGTTACATGTGGCGGATGCTCCGCTCACTATGTATGATTATGCTAAACCCAATTTGACAGGAGCAGAATCTAGTATTGTTAGGCCTGCTATAGCTACTAATAATTTTGAATTAAAGCCTAATACAATACAAATGATTCAACAATTTGTTCAATTTGATGGTTTGCAGGACGAAGACCCGAACACTCATATATCAATTTTTTTAGAGTCCTGTGATACTTTCAAAATAAATGGCATTTCTGATGATGCCATTCATCTTCAGTTATTTCCCTTTTCATTAAGGAATAAAGCCAAGCAGTGGTTGAACTTGTTACCACGAGGGTCAATCACTACATGAGAACAAATGACCGAAAAATTTTTATTAAAATATTTTCCACTGGCCAAAACGGTTAAATTACGGGATGATATTTCTTCTTTTGTGCAGATGGATTTAGAGACATTATACGATGCATGGGAGAGATACAAAGATCTCTTGAGGAGATGTCCATACCACGGATTACCATTATGGCTTCAAGTCCAAACCTTCTACAATGGTGTAAATCCCTCAACGAGACAACTAATTGATTCAGCCGCCTGTGGAACCTTGAATAATAAAACTCCTAAAGCAGCCTATGAATTCATTGAAGAGATGCCGTTGAATAATTATCAGTGGCATGTTATAAGGACAAACCGACAAAATCACTTGAGTCTACAGCATTGATGCAGTAACCATGCTATCAAATCAGGTAGAGATGATGAATAAAAAGCTTGACAGTTTATGTTCTTCGTAGGTACACCCAGTCATGCAATGCAATGCAAGTGGAACTATGGCGAATCCTGAGTATCCACCCTACCAACCAGATGCAGAAAGCGAACAGACAAACTATATAGGTAATAATTTCAGATCTAATAACAATCCTTATAGTAACACTTACAATCCAGGCTGGAGGAACCACCCAAATTTTTCATGGGGAGGATAAGGAATTCAAGGAAATCAGAGACAACAACCTCCTTCAAATTTCCAAAATCAACCATATCCGCAAGAAAAAAAGCCAACCCTCAAAGAGATGCTGACAAAATTTATGTCAGACACAGAAAAGCGCTTCCAAGAAACTAAGAAAACAATTAAGAGCAACGAGAATCGAATGGCGGAACTTGCAAAGTCAGTCAAGGAAGCCACGAATGCAGTTGAACAACTCGCAAAGCTAATGTCAGAATGACCGCTAGGACGTCTACCAAGTAACACCTAGATTAACCCAAAGGAGCAAATTCAAGCCATCTCAGCTCAAGACAGTAAGGAGTTAGATGAACCAAAATCAATACAAGGAAACAAGGTAGACAAAGGTAAGATAGAGGTAACACAAGAAAATCCAAAACCGAAAATCAAGGAGTACCAACCTCGCATACCTTATCCCGAAGCAATAAAAAGAGACGATTTAGAGGAACAGTTCGGTAAGTTTTTTAAACTCTTAAAGAAAATACATATTAACTTACCTCTTCTTGAAGCTCCTTATCAGATGCCAGGCGTGAGAAAATTCTTAAGACAGCTCATGACTAACAAACACAAATTAGATGAAGAGCACCATGTGGAATTAAATGCAGCATGTTCAGCAATGTTACAAAATAGACTACCATGAAAGCTAAAAGATCTAGGGAGTTTTACAATTCCATGTTTAATTGGTAGTCTAACTATTAATAATGCGTTAGCTGATTTAGGAGCAAGCATAAATGTCATGCCTTATTCATTGTTTAAACGACTAGGTCTAGGGAAGCCCAAACAAACTAGGATGAGTATACAATTAGCTGATAAAACTGTTAGAATTCCTAGGGGCATTATTGAAGATGTTCTTGTCAAAATAGATAAAAAAATTTTTCCCATTAGATTTTTTTTGTTTTAGATATGGATCAAGATAATACCATCCCCTTAATTTTATGAAAATCTTTTCTAGCAACTGCCAAGACTAAAATTGATGTTGCCACGGGAGAACTCATACTTTGTGTAGGAGACGAATCAATCAGTCTTCACGCTCTTGACTCGGCCAGAATAATAATCGATGAAGGTGAGAAAGTAAATATAGATGATAATCAAATTGTTCAACTTTCATCACAGGAAACACCAGATAACAACAACCCTGAGCCGACTCATAAGTCCCAAAACAATAAAGAAGAATCCTACAAGGGACAAGACCTTAGGATTGACAAGTTTGAAGAGCAAAGGACACACGTCAAAGAAGAACCGCACGAAGTAAAACCAGTGGAATAACAAGAAGAGCTCGTAGGAACATCAAACCACTACAAAATAGGAGACCTGTCTTTGTTAGACAAAGCAGATCCGTATATCACCACAACAGACCTGAAGACAAAGGAGAAATACTTCTTAAGGTACACGATATCTTCCCCTATGGAACAGTCGAGGTAAGCAATCCAACATTCGGTACTTTTAAGGTAAATGTTTCTCGACTTGAACCTCATCAAGAAAATAAAATTTTAAGCAAGAGGGAAGATATTCAAACCTTTAAACCTCCCTAATTTTTCTAATTCAAGGATAGTCCAGCTTAAGACTATAAACGAGCGCTTCTTGAGAGGCAACCCGAGTACTAACACTATTTACTTTCAAATTTATTTTCAGTTTCTTTCCCTTCCTTCTTTATTTCCTCTTAAACTAATCGGAAGTCAAGAACTTTAAGGCCACATAGCCTTATACACGGCCGTGTCTGTGACTGTATGGACCACTAGAACCACTGTACTGACACAACAGAGGCCGTGCAAATCAGCCCCAACCACCCCACGACATCACGGATCCGACCACTCCCCCACGGGCACCAGTAAATTGGCACGGACGTGCTCCACAGCCATGTGAAGCCACTGACTTATCAGAAATAGGATAAATAAGCCCATGTTGTCCAACCGTGCCAACACACTGCCTTTTTAGCCACAGCGTGATGTCAAAGAAATGGGCGTGGGTGTGCAAACACACCTAAACACATGGCAGTGTGATGCAGCCATGTCATTCAACACACCCTCGATCCACGAGCGTGGGAACGTGCCAGATTTGAGACCCTATTTAAACCCCACAGCCCTCCTCCTTCTCCCCTCAATTTTCTTCTTTCTTTTTCTTTATTTCCTTAGAAAAAGTGTCCAGACTCTTGAGATACACTAGAATCATGCCGAAGAAGCGTAAGAAGGCAAGCATTGTCTCCTTAAAGGAGACCCCAACACATAAGTTCATGCTGGTCGCTTCATTCAAAAACCAAGCCAAGGGTCTTTTAGACCATTTAAATTCTTCTTTATGTTTATTTTCCCCTTTATCCTTCTTATCTATAATTCTTTTCTGCTTAATATATTTTAAATTCTTTTAGTTTCTTGGTTTTAGATTCTAAAGGCTACTTGGGAATCACGCACCATAGCCTTAGAGGTCACGTCCACCTCACGAACCATTCAACAATAAGGACTCCTTAGTCCATTAGTCTTTTCTTTCAATTTCAGTTTTCTGCTTAGTCTCCTTCTCTTTATTTCCTTTGTCTTTAATTATAGTATTAGTATATTATTAATGTTTCTTTAGATTTCTTGGCTATATCTTTGCAAGCTACCCAATTTATTTATCTAGCACAAAGATCATCGGTAGACACCCCACCAGGCCCATAGAAAACGCCACCACCATCTCCTTCACCTACTTTCTACCACCAAAGATGACAACTCCCGGAATCATCCAAAATTCAGGAAGTGTTACTTCTCCCCTTCTCTTTGGATTATTTTATCACATAATTATTTATCTATCTTTGACCATTGAGGGCAATGTACATCTTAAGTGTGTGGGGTAAAAGTACCTAACTTTTGCATTATTCTAAAATCTCAATTCTAGTCTTGTCCTAAGAAATTTTCTCATATTATTAATTAGGTGAAATTTCGATGATTTATGATTTTATTGATAACCTCTTGAATAAGTCATTGATAATTGTGCATTGATGATTTATCGTGAAGAATTCTAGAGAATCAAGCATGATAAGTCTATTTTCAATAATCAAAAATTTCCTAGGTTGTTGAACTGAATTTGAATATTACCTTGAAGCATGAAATTTACAGGATTGATGTCAAATACCCATAATTTTTTGTGAGATTTGAGCCTTATAGAGCATATATTCTTTTTCATGCTCAATTTATTAATTATGAATGTGTCAACACTGAATTCTTATTCTAGAACTTGCCTTGATTATACATGTGGAGACCACATTAATGATTTGATATACTGAGATGATAAAGGCACCTAGGTTTTAACCCATTCACTCCACTAAAAAGCTTACCTACATAATTAACCCTTAGTGAACCCATTTGATCCCAACAACCCTTTTATTGAATTACCCGCTTAATATTAACCTAAAACCCTTTGTATTTGTTATCACCATTCTTTTGACCACCCTTCTATTGAGAATTGAATTGATCAAGTTACCAATTAGTTTATTTGATAAAGTTCTTTATTTATTTAATTATATACTTAGTTTGTTCTTAAAAAAGTATATTCAAGTATTAGTATATGATTAAAGGAGCTTATGCATTTAAATTCCAATTGTTGAAGAAGAGCTCATATTAAAAGTATTATCAATAGTAGTATTATTAGTTTTAAATTTTCAATTGATGTAATCATTTATTATTTTTAGTTAAGTAATTGGTCAGGTCAATCTCAATTCTAAACCCTCTAATTCAGCCTTTATCCACACCTTTAACCCAAGCCCCGTTACAACCCTGTCAAAGGCCTTTTGATTTGTGTATCATCTCATATTACAGTGGTAAAGATTTGATTTTCAGGCAAGCCTATGGGATTAACTTTTCAAGTTCGACTTATGAGTGCTTTTCTTGAAACTTAAACACTTTGAGTGCTTTGAGGGAATCCTTAGTAAGGATGTCAATCCTTGTCGGTTTCAAATTAAAAGGTAATCGTTTAGATAAGGTGAGACACCTATGTTTTCGTACTACAAAATTCATGACTTATATTGTTTGAATCTTTAAGACTCTTTGAGTTAAATTATTCATGTATAAATTGTTTGTGAATTATGATGAAGCATTGTTGATAGGAATTGTGAATTATGGAAAGTTCGTTTTAATTGTAAGTTGAGAATTTTGCATGAGGGCATGCAAAATCTTAAGTGTGGGGGTATTTGATAAACTGTAAAAGTAACATATTTTAACCCCATACTTAGTATGCTTTTAGGATGATTTAGCCCTGATTTATGTAAAAAGGTTCTTTCAATCCTTTCTTTTCATATTTCTACTCAAGAAAGCACCTGAGGACGAAAAGAACAAGAAACGGGCTTAAAATAGGCTAATTTGGGCCAAAGAAGAAAATGGATACTGCCTAGACTTCAAGCCACACGACCGTGCTTCGACAATTAACTAAGACACGACCATGCCACAATTTACACGGCCGTGCCCCAATCAACAGAATCGAGACACGGCCCAACCACGATTTACACGGGCGTGAGCCATGACCGTGCCCTCTGTTACGGGAGAGAGCAATTTCACTCGGATATGGATACTTAGAGCCAAAGAAACACTTTCCAAAGCTTATTCAAATACCGAGTAAGAAGCAGACTTAAATTAGGACACTTAGAGGCCAAGCAAAGCATTCCAAGAGCCTATATAAACACCCTAAGTGTATCCTAAAAGAGGGCGGTGAGCTAGGCCAAAGAGCCGATCTAGAAGGATCACATTTGTGGGAATCACTCGAAGATAGCCAGAAGATCTATCTCGAAGAGCCGAAATTCTACTCAAGATGGCAGATTTCTCCTTCAATTCCTCTAGGGGGTTTTAGGGATTTCTTATGTTTTGTTTTATCTTTTCTCTTGAGATGTTTTTATTCATTATGAACTAAACCCTTCAGATACCTGAATGGGATGAAACCTAGATGAATTTTTTTATTATTTTCTGAATTATATGATAAATACTTAGTTTGTTCTTCATTATGTTGCTTAATCCAAATCTGATGTGCTTAGGTGTAGACCCTGCTTAAGAGTATATCTAGCATAATTAAGCGGAGTTGATCGAACGCTTAGAGATAGGGTTACGAGATTTTGCCGAATTAGGGTGAAACCTAATATGGGAATCCATTGATCGATTTACTGCTATTCTAGGGGGTTATTATAAGCGAACAAGAGTTCCCCTAATTAACTTAGGGTTAGATGTTATTCGCCTCGAGAGAGGGTTTAATATAGGTTAGGGAGTCCTACGAATCAAGCTAAGTAAAGAAATCATATGATTCAGTAATAAGTAACAAGTGAAGTCTAGGTGGATTCTTCCTGAGGGTATCGTTGTAATCAATTGAGTTTCTTCAAGATATTTCCCAATTCGTTATTTTTTTCTTTGCGTCTTTAGCTTAGTAGTCGTTAAACTAGATTAAATCAACCAATCACTCCATATTTTAGGCTAAATAATAAAAAGAAAGTAAGTATTAGTACTTTTAGTTCCTTTGGGTTTGATAATTCGGTCTTGCCTAAACTATACTACTGTTCGATAGGTACACTTGCCTTTAAGTCGTTGTCAGAGTTAGTTTCCAGGTTTGATCATTCTATTTATAAATTTTAAAGCTCTGATTTCAGCGATCAGCTTCATGTACTATTTAATTCAATCCAAACTAAATCATATTTGTATATAAATATCTATCTTTAACCACATAATCATCAATATGAAACATATTATAAGATCATTCATGATACAATATTCAAATGGTATTAATCAATATTTCAACATTAAACACATATTTTCATAGCTCGATGAACTATAGCAACATGACTCAGATACTCAGGTAACTACACCACACCAAAAGCATCAAAGATGCATAACAAAGGCGCCTAAGTGTAGAAAGAGGAAAAATGTACAATCAGAGGCACCGGAGTGCAAATAGAAACACCAAAGTGTACACAGAGGTGCCAAAGTGTAGACAGAGGCACTGTAGTGCAATCCCATACAAGTGTGCAAACTGACCTTATTGTCATGCCAATTATATCTTAATCGTTTACTGCGTTCAAACAGGCATTTTTAATAGAATTCATATCACTTATAACTCAAAACATTCCTACTTTATCTGTACACAAATTGTAATAAAATCATGTCCATTCATAAATACGTATGTACCATATTTCAATTGTATTTAGCAATTCTCAATTTAATCCTCTCTCACCTTAGCAATCATTTGTAGTATGTCAATGTCAATTCATAAAATCACCAACATATGTATAAATATAAACATAATTTAGTAGCAAGCAATATATATAAATTCATTGCAATACGCTATGAACTTACCTCAACAATTACAATTGTAAACGTAAAGCCAATGACTAATCTGAAATCTTAGCTTTTCTTCGATTCAAGTCCAATTGATTCGTTTCTTGATCTAAATAATAATTTTCATTCAATTAAACCATTTAAATAAATAAATATTATTAATTCAACTTATAACCCTTATCAATAGGAAAGTTACAAAATTACCCCCAATGTTTTACCTTTTATGCAATTTAGTCCCTAAACCTTAAACATACAATTTAATCATTTTTCATTAAAATTCATGCTAGCCGATTTTCCCTTAGTCTTATAACAGCCCATTCTTTTCCTTCTTTCACACAATTTACACTTAGTCTTATAACAGCCCATTCTTTTCCTTCTTTCACACAATTTACATTGACTTTTACTATTTCTACAATTTAATCCCTAAACATTAAAATCATCAAAAATCACTTAATAAAATACTTATATCTAGCTATTAAATTTAATAATTCATCAACTAAATTCAAAAAATCAAAATAATTCATGAAAAGTCCGTAAACTTTTAAAAAATTTACAAATTGACCCCTGGGCTAGCTAGGTTAAGCTAATACAAGCTCAAAAACATAAAAATTATAAGAAACGGGTGAAAATGGTTTACCATGCATGAGAATATTAATGGCCGAACATTGTTTCTTCTTGCCATGGTGTTTTAATTGCTAAATTCTTAATGAATAAGATGATGGTTTTAATTTTATTATCATTTATGCCCTTATTAATTAAATTACCATTTATTAACTAATTTAATTTTATGAAATTTTCCATCAAAATCGTCCACTATAATGCTAAATGGAACATTTGCCATTTAAGTCCCCTTATTAATTGTAACACCCCAAACCCGGCGTATACGTTTAAGACCAGACTTGGCATGCCACACAATTCAAACTTACGTCCAGTCATCAATGCTTTTAATGAAAACAATTCCTCAAAATGATTTTGAAGATGGAGTTTAATCAAAAATCGAGATTTATTTAAACACCATGATTTTAAAACATAAGAGTTTACAATTTGATTTTTAGA
Organism: Gossypium rotundifolium; assembly: GCA_025506655.1. Classification (NCBI taxonomy): domain Eukaryota; kingdom Viridiplantae; phylum Streptophyta; class Magnoliopsida; order Malvales; family Malvaceae; genus Gossypium; species Gossypium rotundifolium. Next base: position 129,407,850 of record CP106732.1, on the reverse strand, counting down.
GAAATAATTGGTTAAAAACTTAAATAATTCGTTAAAATAAATTTATAAAAGAGTTTTCACAAAATTTTACGAGTGAGTGATATTTAAGAAAAACCCTTTTTATACGTAAGTTGAAGAAAACATTTATAAGAATTAAACAGCCCCATTTAAGTAACTAAAACATATTAAAATCCATCCACGAATAGAAATCCATAAAAATAATACCAGAGGCCTTATTACATCGCAATTGAAATAGTACTTAAATAAAAATACTTAAAAGAAGTTCAAAGTTTTTATAACTCATCATTCGTAGTATGGTCTCCACACGAAGTCATCCCCGGCCCAAGCCTCCATCAATTATTATTACCTGAGAAGGGTAAGAAAAATGGGGTGAGTTACTTAGAACTCAATGTGTAACCCACTTATCGTGTTCATTGGGCCAAAACCATTTAAGCAATTAGTTGGGCTTGAGCCCATTTACAAATGTACAATATAAAAATAATGCATATGATATGCAATTCCCAACCAAGCCTAATTTCCATCCGCTACACACCACCCATACCAACCAACACACCTGTGGGGATCAAGTCAACCCACCCCGCCAACACTCCAATAGCAGGCATTAAGCCAATTATAATATTTGTGGCAACAGGCCATTGTGACAGAGTCACCAAACTTGATTTTGGCAACAGGCCATTTATAATATTTGTTGTAGAACCACCGATCTAGATTTTTGGCAACAGGCCATTTATAATATTTGTGGTAGAACCACCGATCTAGATTTTTGGCAACAGGCCTTTCTTCTCTTCGTCAATTATCCCAACCCATGTAGTCATGTATATATATAATACATAACAAAATATTCATAAGGCAATTTTAACAAAAAGCCCATATTACAAGTTATCAATTTGGCCCATTAGTCAAAATAGCAATTTGGCCCATTTAACGATCTAGCAAACTTGGCCCATTTCATCCCATATCACATTTAGCTCATATATTAAATATCACATTTGGCCCATAAAGCAACATATTTCAATTTGGCCCATAAAGGGTACTTTCATAATTTGGTCCATTTAACATTTCATAATTCGGCCCATTTAACACATGAGGCCTTTTCACAATTTCCACACTTCGCCAATTTATTAAAATAATCATATGGCCCAAAATATCACTTTTTTTAACAAAATAGCCCATTAAGGGCAAATCCGTAATTTTTTTCACAACCTGAATTCTGGTTTCATGCATTCACACAAAAAGTGCTAATATACCGTATTTTTTAATTTTACCAGATTTACGATTTTTATTCTATCGTTTACGGTATAATATAACCCATGAGATAAGTGTGAAGTTACACACCTGATTTCGGTGAGAACTATACTTTCCCGCTCGTCGATATCTAAACACGCATCACGATGGATTAGAACACTAATACTTATTTGCAGAACTATTCTCAAAAAAATAAGCGTTCTAAACTTTTACCCTCGAAATTTTGAACAGCTTCTATTTGTGGTTTCTCCCCGATTGATGATTCGTTACCCGTTGAATAACCACGAACGAACAAAGATTCAAGAGTAGGAATGACTCCAAATAATTGATTTTCACCGGATGAGGGTCCACAATCCGATGGAAAATTCAGATTGCTGTAACGGTCCTTCATTTGAATTTAGGGGGAATAGCAGAATCGCCCCTCTTCCGAACACTATTAACAACCCTTTTCGTCCCTATCTTGTTTTCCTTCATAGACAAAGGATCATTAGTCCTAACACTATATCGAAAATTTTAAGACTAATGGCTTAAAAGGGCGAATTCGGCTTACCTTAAAATTTTGAATAATCCCAAAAGAATCCCTTGAATGTTATGATCCAATCTTAATTGACTTCAAGACTACTTCGAAAAGATGATGATTCGACCCTCCACTATTTCACTAAAAAAAATAACGAAAGAAATCATCTGAATAAGTGATTGGTTATTCGGTTTAAAAGTCTCTTCCAAGACATTCTATAGATTCAGCCATGGTGAGCAAATAGCAAAAAGAAAAGACAAAGAAAATGTTTCTTACCGATGATCCACGGTTTAAATAGAAGAAAATAATTGAAAATAAAAGTTATGAGGAATGGAAAATTCGGCTATGATTTAATGGATAGGGAAAATAATTTCGGCTATGGGGATGATCACAAGCATTCGGCCATGGAAGATAAATGAAGGAAGAATGTGTTTGAATGATAAGTAAAATGGAGAGGAAAAGAGAATAGGGAGAAGACAAAAGAGAGGAGTTTAGGGTCAAATATGCATTCGGTAATGGGGAAAAAGAAGAAAAAGAATTGGCTTTTTGTGTTGATAATTTCGGCACTAAGAGAGAAATGCAAGATGAAGCACTTGAGCGGTTTTGCAAAAATGACCAAATGGTCAAAAATAATGACCAAAAGAGACAAAACAAAGATTGATTCCTCCTAACACAAGCACATTCGGCCAAGAGAGAAAAGATGAAAAAGAAAAGGTGTTTTGGAATATAAAAAATGACTAAATGGGATTACACCCTAACTACTCATCCTTACCAAAGTCTATCACAAAATTTCAGCCACCCCCTAGTCCATAAAGCCGTCTAAGTTCATGGACAAGTTGGCCATGCCAAACTTTCCAAAACACACCCCATAAAGGGTGCCTTATGTCCCCCTAACTTACCATAAGCTTAGGATTTCATTCCTTATGTTCAAGCTTATCTTATCCAATAATCACCTTGCCATAAGAGAAAAATCCAACCTTCCATAAGTAAGGTTTGACCGACACATCCAATATAGGTAAAATAAAAAAAATAAAAGTCACCAAAATGCTATCCATGAGATTCGAACCTCTTCCCTCTCAACATGCTTATGGCGCCAACTCCACCTTTCCACTAGCTCATCTTATGCAAACTTTTACCAATTAAATTCCCTTAAGCATCAGAGTCACTTGTCCCACTTCAATAAAGTACTCATTACTAATATTTATTCTAATTCCGAATAAATCCCAAGCCTTCTCAAGACTATATAAGCACACAAATTTAATCATTCACAAGTTAAGCATCAAAAACATGCAACATATCGATACTCATATTTTTAGGATGTTACATTAATTCTTCCCTAGCTATTTGAAACCATTATCTAATAGAAACTTACTTTTACAACATTTACAATTTAGTCCTTTTCGTAATTAACTATCTAAACATTAAAATTTCTTTACCAAAATTTAATAAAACCCTAATAACACTCTGTAAATATTTTATTAATTTTACTGGTTTGATTTATAAAAATGAGGTCTCGATACCTCATTTTCTAAAATCACTTAACTTTAAGAATTAACTACTTGAACTTGATTATAAGACTATTTAGCAAAATTTATTAAATTAGAACTTCAATTATATTATACATGGCTCATAAATATTAATTAATAATATTTATGAGCTCACTCGTCAAATTTGTGGTTCCGAAACTATTGTGTCCGATACCATTGAAAAACAGGTTGTTATAAACAATTTGTTTATCGTACCTCCATGAAGTGGCACTTAAAAAATCTCAGAATCGTATCCCACTTGTAAAAGTGTGCGAATTGAAAATCATTTGCGTAAGTTTCACTAAATCACAATCATTTTTAATCTAGGGTTGTTTATTGATTAATTCGTACTAACACAAGTTTTGGTCGAAATTGTAGTGACTTAATAATCGAACTCTCCCATTTCGAAGTTGGAATCGGATTTGTACAATCGGTTATATAAGGTATGGGGATCTATTTTTAATAATAATGGGTAATATTTATGATGATGAAAATAATAAAATGAATAATATAATATTATTTTTATATTATTCTCTGAATAATGAAATATTGAGATATTATGACAATATTCATAAAGATCAGTAAGATTCGATAAAAGAGGATACCAAGTAAGTATTCTCAAAACCTAAGATCTGTGATGATGATTGTGATTTGATGATTTTTGTATAATATGTTATTATGTTGTTTCCATTACTCATGTCATGTGATTTATGGCAATTGAAATATGTATGTGCAAGTGATGTGAACATATGATTATCGATGTTCTGATTTGCATGAAACTATGTTCTTATTCTGATCATTTTATTTGCATGTTAAGCATGCCATTGTAACAAGTATATTGAGATCTAATTCGAATGTTAAGCATGTTATATTTCTAATTATGATTTGCATGTAAAGCATGCCTACTGAAAATTTGTTTTGTATGCCATAACAAATGCATGGGGTTGGGAAAAATATGTACAAAGGAAGTATCTAGCAATAAATCTGCATTATCTGGAGGCTTGTCCACAATATTTTGTATCTGACAGTAAATCTGCAATATATGGTGATTCGACCACAATAATCTATTTCTGGCAGCTCGACTGCACTATCTGATGGCTAGACCATAATATTGTGTGTTATTGGATGGACGAGTTTTGGGGGACTCTTTATGGTGTGTAGCAGAGTTGGGTAGAATCTATTTTCGAAAATCTACATTATTTTCTAAAAATCGTTGCATTGACATCGTTATTATGCATTCTGCCATATCTGATTCCGTGATAGAATATTTAATATGTTGTGATATGCTTAAAATGATGTTTTTATTAGTTAAATTTTATTATTATCATTATTTGTAACCCACACTAGCTTTATAAGCTCACCCCTTTTTAAATTCTAATATTTCAGATAATCAAGGTTAGGATGGACTTGACTACGGAGGAGCTTTCAGTCATTTTCAAAAAAAATTATATTTATTGGTATTTGATATTTTGGGACATGTTTTATTACTTTGGACCTGGACTTTGGTATTTGGACTTTGGATTTTGGATTTGGATTCTTCTGCATGGTTTGTTTTTCTTTTAAAAAAACTATCATAAAAGGGATTTGTGAAAATAACAACTTACGATGGATTTTATTTAAAATAATGTCATGAAAAGCTCAAATATGATGTTCTCCAATTCAATACTATGTTTTCAAAACTTGACTTTATTTGCCTCTAAAACTTATATTTTACGAGGTTTGTGTTTACTCTATGTTTATGAATGACAAAGTGGTTTTTAAAATAGAAATTGTCCACTGCAATGTTTTAGTTGAAATATGATGTTTTCCAAAAATATCAATATTTAAGTTCCATATCGATGTGTTTGATGTGTTTGTGGTGTTAATTGATAGATTATTAATCTTGGTTGTAAAATAAACATATTTTGTTAAATTAATTTTAATGAAATTGCAAATAGGGATTAAATTGTTGAAAATGTAAATCTATGGGTTTTATTGTGAAATGTTGGTAATAATGGGTTGTTTCAAGGTCCCTTGTAACATTGGTTAACATGGATTTAGGTTAAAATGATTAATGTTCAAGTTATGAGCTTAGAGACTAAATTGTGAAAAGTTAAAGTATTAAGGGTAATTTTACAATATTAAACAAATATTAGTTATGGATTGAATTGAATACTTGAAGTACTTAATTGAATGAAATTATTTATATAGACCAAGATAAACTACAATCAGACCTAAATCAAGAAAAGGCTAAAGCTACAGATTAGTGTTCGACTCTACATTTACGACCCTAGTTATCGAGGTAAGTTCGTATGAACTATGATCATATTAATGTTAGTCAAATTGAATATTTTCTATGTTGTATTAATATAAATGTACTTGAAATTTACATATATATCGATGTTTGAGAAATTGACGAACAATGAATCTCATTTGAACATTAAGAATTATTAGGATATGAATGACATGTCATTAGGGATTTCATGTTTTGAGTGCTGATCTTGAATGTCCTACCGATGGATAGGTCCTACATTTGTTACAGATTCTCCACAGTTTGTGTGAACAACATTGTGTAGCTAACATCCCGCCCCACAGCTCGTGTGAGTAGGCTCATTTCACAACTCGTGTGAGCACTGTTAAAAAGGAAAGGTTACAATTATATGGAAAGGTACACTATGTGTATGAGCATTTTCGAGTATCCGATGTAATTTTAGATGGTTCAACGGGTAAAAAAGGAATGGCATGGTAAGTACATAATGGTATATTGAATCATGATCTATGGAAAGGCTAATGAAATAAATGTTGTGCATATGGAAATCTACTTACATTATGGTTGAATTCTTATATATCATTGATGAACTTACTAACTTGTGAGTTTGATGATGTTTTTCTAGGCTTTTACCAAGATTATGGTCTTGGTAATGACATTATACTTATTCTATAAATTGTGCTAATGAAATGGTAAGTTTTGTTTGATTTTATACGAGCTTACTAAGCACTCGTTGCTTACATAGTTACTTTCCTTTGTTTTATAGATTATCGAAAGCTCGATCAGTTGGAAGCTTGTCGGGGATCAATCACACTATCCAACGACCATTTCGGTAGTTTTTGTTTACTTCGGCCAATGTTATATGTGGCATGTATAGGAAATTTTGTAATGGTATTTCTTGAATGTTCAAATGGTTGATTTAGTATGTTTATGCCCTTGAAGTTTATGTTTGGCTAGATGGACTTGTAATGTCTTGTTAAATTAGGTCATTTTGACCATTTTTAGGTAATTGAAATGCAAGATCTTTTGGTATGTTGTGACATTTGTGATATGATTTGGTAGATAATTGAATTAGGGTATATGCTTGAAAAGTAGCTATATTGCTTTAGTTTGATCCATGATGGTTTGATACAACTGTGGTGCATTTTAATGGCATATTGGTCAAATGAATTAGAATGTTTGAAATGGTATGTTTAGGTGTATTTGAATGATGTTTAAACCCCTTGAATGTGTACCCAAATGGAATGATTCGTTAGGTATTTTTTGGTCTTGAAAGGGTTTGATTTTAGGGTCAATTTTTGGATCACAAGGTTTGGGACATGGGCTATCACACGGCCGCGTGATGTACACGACTTGGCTACACAGTCATGTATCATTTGCAAATTCCAAGTGTTTTAAGTCAGTGAGTTACACGGCCTATCACACAACCTGCAACACAGTTGTGTGTGGTAACTTAGAGAGCTACACGGTCTGCGACATGGCTATGTGATCCAACCCAGTGAGTTACACCCAGTAAGCTGGGACACAACCGTGTGCCCCTTATTAGATTGTTACACAGCCTGGGCTTTGTCACACGACCTGGCCACACGGCCTTATGTCCCCTGTTTTCAAAATTTTTAACGTCTTCCCAAATTTCTTGTTTTGTTTCAATTTAGTCCCAAATTGCTTCTAAGCTATTTTAGGGCCTTGAAAGCTCGATTTAGGGACCAAATGCATATGTTTGATGTGATTCTGATTGAGACTAATTTATTAAATAAACCCGAAGAGGGTAAAGGCAAATCACCAGGTTAGTGAATTCTGTCATTCATAAATGAATGTTTCTGTTGAGATGATATGTTTTATATATATATGTCGATTTCTGTGATAGCACGGGATTGGGAGATTGATGAAAGGGGAAGTCTGCTGTTGTAGTGGCTTTTGCCATGATCTGTTCTAGTGGCTTATGCCATGATCTATTGTAGTGGTTTTTTCCATGATCTGTTGTAGTGGCTTTTTGCCATGATCGACGATGAGCGACTTAGCCGCAGATGAGTATCATCGATGGTGTGTAGCAAATGTGGGTTGATTGTAGAAATCCTCGATGGTGTGATTGGCGTGTAAGGGTGGTGTGTAGCGGATGGAAACCTAGGATTGGGTTGGGCTTTGCATAATTCCTAATATATTATATCTTGTTATACATTACGTAGGGCTAAGGCCCAATCTGATGGTGCACGAGGGTTGCACACTAAGTCTCGCGACTCACCCTATTATTTAACATCTTTCAGGTGCACCTAGTACATTGGACTGGGCTGGAGAGGAGCGCAAGGTGGCCATGCGAGAGAATATTTTGATTCAGCAAAAGACTTTACTTAGTTTATTTATTTTTATTATTTTTAATTAGTGGGTATTAAATTTCATTGTAATAAGGCCACCGCCACTAGCTTTATATTTTTTTCGTTTTTATTTTGGGCTTTTATTACTATTAGACATTTAGATTTTACATCTTAATTAAATTAAGGCATCATATAAAATTTATATCTTTTATAAACTATCAAATCGTTAAGTTTTCTGGAATACATGTTTAAACTCGAAAAATGTTTTCCAAAAATGCGACATGTTTTACTAAATCTTCTTAGTGACATGCTAGATTCGGTCGTGGTGTTTGGGTCGAGTTTGGGGTGTTATAATATTTTTTATTGATCAATAATACTCTGTAACCCTAATTTGGCGACGAAGATAGGTTAAGAGGTGTTACATTTAGTGTTGTTAGAGCTACAGTTTAGTCGGTTCTTAGGCTAAACGTAGCATGTGTGGAGTGTAGAAATACATGCCATTATATAACCTATGATAGTGTGATATCTCTTGAATCAAAATGAATTATGTTTTCATATAGATAAAAGATGTCATCCAACCGAGCTTATTCTGATGAGGTTGAAAGTAATACGCAAGCCTCTGTTCACGGAGTAACTGGCAGTGGGCTCGTAGTTGAGGGTTGGGAAAGTGAGGCGAAAGAAGCCTTCTTCCAAATGATGTCTGAGTGGTTCTTTAAGTTCGTTAGAACTAACCTTATGGCTCAACAACCTCCATCCCCTCATGTACCCCAACTATCCCCTTTATTCCTCAAGGTTTGGAGCAAGTACGCATAGGTATGCCTCTAGTTGATAAAATTTGTAAGTATAGGGCTGAAAAGTTTCATGGAACAGTTGAAGACGACCCTAGAAAAGCTGAATTTTGGTTAGAATATACTATGATGGTTTTTGATGAACTATCTTGTTCCCTCGTTGAATGTTCAAAATGTGTAGTATCTCTGTTAAAAGACTCAATGTATTAGTGGTGGAATACTTTTATTTTTGTGGTACCAAAGGATCGTGTGAACTGGGATTTCTTTCAGACAGAATTCAAGAAGAAATATGTTAGTCAGTAGTATCTCGACAAAAAGTAGAAAGAGTTCCTTAAGTTAAAACAGGGTCGTATGATTGTAGCTGAGTATGAAAGAAAGTTCATGCGACTTAGCAAGTATGCTCGGGAATGTATACCATCAGAGGCTAATATATGCACCTTATTTGAAGATAGTTTAAATAATGATATCAAAATGCTAGTTGGAATTCTAGAATTGAAAGAATTTGTGGTTTTTGTAGATCGATCACATAAAGTTGAAAAACTTAGTAAGGCTAAAGAAAGGCGGTTTCGAGGCTCGTGACACTGGTAAACGACCTATGGGAAAATCATTTTCGTCTCCATCAAAGAAATTAAAGGAATTTCATAGTTGTACATTAGCTTCAATGGGATTTTCGAGAACAGACAAAAGAAAACAACATTCAAATTTGAGACCTCAGGCTACTTTTGTAGTGAGTGTGGGAAGTGCTCTGATCATTATTTTATCGAGTCTTAAAATTTATATAAAGAATGATCGAACCTGGAAACTAACTAAGACAACAATGGAGGCAAGCTCACCTATCGAACAGTAGTATAGTTTAGGCAAGATCGGAATGTCGAATCTCAAAAGAACCAAAAGTACTAATACTAACTCTCTTTTTTCTATCTAGCCTAAGAATTAAGGGAATTTGTTGTTTAATCTAAATTAACTAACTACTAAACTAAAGACTCTAAGACAAAGAAGAATGAAATTTGGTAAATAACTTGAGGAAAAACCAATTGATTAAGACGACACCCAAGGAAGAATCCATCTAGACTTTACTTGTTTCTAACACTGAACCAGACGATTTATTCAATTGACTTGATCCGTAAGATTCCCTAACATATATTAATCCCTCTCTCGAGGCGACTAACGTCTAACCCTAGGTTGATTAATTGAAATCTCTTTCTAATTAAAACCCTTAGAATCGCATTAACTCAATCTATGGATTCCTATATTAGGTTTCACCCTAATCTAGAAAAATCTTGTCACCCTATCTCTAGGCGCGCGATCAACTCTGCTTAATTATGCTAGATCTAATCTTACGCAGGACTTTTTCTCCTCCACCTAAGCACATCATACTTGAATTAATATCCCAAGAATATCAACACAAGAATTAAGAACACATAATTAAGAACAAGTCAAATATTTATCATATAGTTCAGCAAACGATAACAAGATTCATCTTAGATTTCATTCCCTCGGGTATCTAAGGGTTTAGCTCATAACAATAAAAGAAAACATCTCATAAGAAAAGATAAAACAAAACATAAGAAATCTCTAAAACCCCCTGAAGGAATTGAAGGAGAGATCCTCCGTCTTGAGTATAATTTCGACTTCTTAAGATGAACCAACTGGCTATCTTTGAGTAAATCTCCATAAATCTGCCCTCTTTGGCCTAGGTGGATGCCCCCTAACTCAAGCCCTGGGTTCCCTCGACAAAAACCCTAGCATAAGGCTTCTGCTGAACTCCCCCTTTAAGTTGCCCCCTAGGGTGTTTATATAGACTTTGAGATGCCTACTTGGCCCCTACATATCCTAATTCAAGTAGAACTCCTACTAGGGTGTTTGAATAGGCTTTGGAATGTGTTTTTTTGCGTCCAAGTATCCTATTCCGAGTAAAACTCCTCTTGGCCACTGTAGGGACACGCCCATGGCCCACGCCCGTGTGGATCGTGGCCAGGCCGTGTTCGAGTCTACTGAAGAGATACGCCTGTGTGTTTTAGGGTTCAGGCCATGTTAGAGTAAATTAGGGAGGCACGGTTGTGTGGTCTTGGGCCCAGGCCGTGTCGATTTCCATTTTGACCTAATTTGGTCTGTTTTAGGCTCGTTTCTCGTTCTTTTCATCCTCCGGTGCTCTCCTGAGTATAAAACATGAAAAAAATGGATTAAGAGCACCAAATTACATAATTCAAGGGATAAATCATCAAAAAGTATGCTAAATGTCGGCCTAAAATATGTTAATGCTAAATGTGGGCCTAAAATATGTTACTTTTACGGTTTATCATGTTTGAAATAATAAACCTGATTGTCAACAGCGTAATAGACGACATTTCGAAGAGTGCAGATTGAAAGACAGGTCGTGCTTTAAATGTGGTTCCTATGACCATTTCCCTAGAGACTATACCATTTCCCTAAAGACTATCTTAAAAGATCTGATAGAGAAAAAGCTCAAAATACTCGATCGAGTAACACAACTGGGAGAGGGAGACCACTTAGAAACAGTGGCAATGCAGGAAATAATTGTAATAGAACAAAAGATTCTATAGTTAGATCTGAGGCTCGGGCACCAGCTAGGACTTATGCAATTTGAGCCTGTGAGGAAACTTCAGCACCTGATGTGATTACCTGTACATTTTCTATCTTTGATACTAATGTTAATGCTTTGATTGACCCCGGGTCAACGCACTCTTAGATATGCACAACCTTAGTGTCAGATAAGAAAATACCTTATAAGTCAACTAAATTTGTGATCAAAGTAATGAATCCTTTAGGTTAATATGTGTTAGTTGATAAGGTTTGTAGAAACTGTCCCTTAATAATTTAGGATTGCAACTTTCCAGCTAATTTGATGTTATTACCATTTGATGAATTCGATGTGATTCTTCGTATAGATTGGTTAACTATGCATGATGCTATTGTGAATTATAAACAAAAGTAAATTTTGTTGAAATGTTAGAATGGCGATATAGTCAGGGTTGAATTTTATAGATTTGATGGTATAGTTAATATGATTTCAGCTATGTTAGCTCAGAAATATGTCAGACAGGGTTGTGAGGCATATCTAGCTTACATATTTTATTCCAGGGCTTCAGAATTGAAATTTGAGTCAGTTCCAAATGTTTGTGAATTCTCGATATATTCCCAGAAGAGTTACCAGGGTTACCTCCAGTCAGAGAGGTTTAATTTGCTATTGAGCTAGTACCGAAAATGTAATATCCCGGGTTAGGGGCTATTTTTGTTATTGCATTGTTTGCATATAATTGGTCTGCAATGTTGTTGTTTTGATGTTTTGGGGCTTAGTTGTAAGCTTGGTGTAAGCCTGAGTGGTAGGAAAAATTTTAGTTTTTAAGCTTTATGTGAGAGGAGCTGAAGGAGCTAGGGGTTATAAATTATTTTTAGGTGAATGTTAGCACAAGAGTTGAGCTAGTAGAGTGGCAAGATAGGTGCCACTTAGAGCTTGAGTTGGCGTCACTTGTAGGGGGAAGAGGTCCTGTGTTCAAGCCGCAGAAGTCTCACATTTTGCTTCCATTTTGACTGGCATGGAGGAGGAGAAGTTGTGGGCGATTCAAACTCTGCCATGGACCAATTCAATTGTTTGAATGGTGGGTGGAGAGTGAATTTAGGAGGTTGACTAGTTCAAACAACTTTGAACTAGTAGATGGGAGTGTTTGGGGGGTGGTGGCGAATGTTGGAGAGATTTTGGGGAGTGGCGGTTTGGTAAGTGTGGGAATGGGAGTGCGAATTTCACTTGGCATTTTGGTGCATTTTAGGTCAAAATTTGTAAGCCAAAGTTCTTTCTTTTTGTCAATAGCCAAAGCTGAATTTTCAAGTAAGTCTCTCTTTTGTTTTTCCTTCAAAACTGAAAGACCAAACCCCTTAAAGCTTGCAGAAATTTGCTTTGTTTTCTCTTGATTTTCATTGATAGTAGAATGCATTCTTGAGCCCTCAAGCTTTTGGTTCCTTTTTGTTTCTTTTGGCGAACCCTTCCATTGTTTTCTTTTCTTTTCTTTTGTACTAAGTCGAATAGTCATCTTCTTCCTCTCATATTTTTCCTTCTCTCTTAAAACTTGTGCCAAACTCACTTTGTATTCTTGGTCAACCATCTCTCTCTCATTACTAATCTTTCATTGCCGACTTCTTCTCTTCTTAAATCTTAATTCTTTTGTTTCTACCTTCAATATTTAGCGAATCCTCCCTTGTGTTGCCAAAATTTCCCTCTTCTCTTAGTTTTCTTCTTGGCTAAATAGTAGTAAGGTGTGGATCTCTTCTAGTCGTGGTTCTAATTGGTTGGAGATAGGTAAGTGCTTGGCGAGAATGTTCATCTCTCCCTCTCTTGTTCTTTGTCAATTTTGGTTTGGCTAAGAGCCGATTTTGGGCTTTTGTTGAAAGGAGTTAATCTCTTTGTTTGAATCGATTTCATTATAGGGCATCCGGATTTCAAGCGATCATTTGGAAAAGTTGAGTGGTAAGTGGTGGTAAGAGGTTATTTTGGTTAGTCTATTCTTTTAGATTTCAATAAGCCAAAGTCTTCAAAAGATTAACTATTTTCTTATTAGGGTGTGGCCGGTTGTCAAAGGAACCATTGTTTGGTTCGGGGTTTGGTAGGAAACCAAACCATTTACAAGGTAAGGGTTTAAGTGTTAGCCCTCTTGAGTTATCTGTTTTGGCCGAATGGTATAGGTGGCTAATCTTTTGTTTGGCCGATTATAGGAGCAAGGTAATCGAGAGTCTTAGAACGGTTCGTTGGATTAAAGCTTGTGATTTAACAGGTGTGTAAACTAACACACTCTTTGCTTAGTAATATGTTTAAAAACACGATTGCTAAATAAAGCGAAATAAAGATGGTTGATTGACATGATACCTTATGGGGTATATGCATGATTCGGTAAGTCCGTTTCATTATGAGTTCTATTATTGATACATATGATATCATGATCTATGATGTATGTGCTATGAGATGCAGCATTAAACATGTAGTATGATTTGCATGATTTGCATACTTTCATGAGTCGGTATGATATGTTATGGGTGATATGAGAGGAGGGGGAATATGATATCCGTGTCTTTGGGACACCAGAGGTTTGGCACCTCCAGTGGTTTGGTACCACAGATTGATTATTGTGACTTTGGGTCACCAGAGGTTTGGCACCTCGCGTCTCGGCCCCGGTGGCTTAGCACCAGGTGGGTTGGCCCTACGGTTGATTTTACGGGATTGACGCTAGTGATTTGTAATCACACGATGGGTTGGCCCCATCATTTGATTCGTGATCGCGGTCACCAAAGTGATTTGGTATCACACTTGTGTCTTTGGGACACCGGAGGTTTGGCACCTCATAGCGACTCGTCCCTGTGGTTTAACACCTCCGTGGGTTGGCCCCACTTATGAGACACGGATTGTCGCCGTGATTTGGTATCACACGTGGGTTGGCCTCACAGATGGATTATTCGTGACTTTGGGTCACCAGTGGTTTGGCACCACATTGATGGATATCGTGACTTTGGGTCACCAGTGGTTTGGCACCACCAGTGGTTTGGTACCACACGGGGTAGAAAAGGTGTTACGGATGGTTAGGATCGGGTGCATTAATTGTATTGCTTTGTTATGATGTGTGTTAGTATGTTGCATATCTTGGGAGGGGATTTATGCACCGAGTCTTGCGACTCACCTTCTCCCTTATCATTTTGTGTAACACTTAGATCGCGGACATGAATGGGGTGGACTCGAGGTGCCCATGCCATGAATAAAATTTGGGGTTGCACTGGTTTAAAAACTTGGTACTTTACTCTATTTATTTCTATTTGATTTTGTTGGGATTGTAAAAGGCCTTTTAAAATTATACTTGGGTGATTTATATGCTTAAATTTGATTTCAAATATGCCTTAACAAATAATTGGGTTAATATTGAGTAAAACTTGGAAAGATAAGGTTTTCCAAACTACAAAGCGATATGTTTTAAACATTACCATCGGGTATCACACTGTAATTCAAAATAAATGAAACTCAATTGTCTTCCAGACTTGAATTCAATTTCTTATTAAGCCAAAAATGTTTTCAAGTAACAACAAGGATTACTTGAATTTCTAAATGGCATAAATTGGTTTTACTATTAGATTCAACTAAGTTTTCAAAATTACCGGGTTTTCAAATACAACATCGATTTTTAAAGCAATCATGCCCAAGTTTTCTACAAGTACAAAATATAGCAAAGAGTTTTTTATCAAACTTTTAAACGAGAACCTATCCTCTCAAACACGATTTTCCTCGTAATATGCCAGATTCGGTCGTGGTGTATATACCGGGTTTGGGGTGTTACAATTGTGGTATCAGAGCTAAGTTCAAAGGCTTGGCTGTGGGCCGGAGGCCCTAAATGTTTTAAATTCTGGTTTTAAGTGTCTTTGGTTTTAAAGTATATGGTTTGAAAGGCATGGCACCGAGACTCTGGCACCAATCCGCCCAGGTAAGTACCCCTTATTATTGCTTGAGATTTTTGATGTGATGTGACCGAATGACTAACGGTAGTAAACTACTTTAGAAACCCAAATCAATAGGACTCTGTGGACTTGCGAAAACAAAACTTCTTTAATAAGCGGTATTCATAAGACTTTGCTTTTAAACAATGGAATAATTATTGATGCATAAAATTCTTTAAATCGGACAAGTAGAGATCTTAGTCATGAGCGCTAGGGGTGGACGTGGTCGCGACGTGGTCGAGGTAGGATGATGTTTCGAACCCGTAGGATCCGTCAGGGTCAAAGAATGAGATATCGGTACCACCACCACCGGAGGTGGTGAGTTTCGTGAATTTGGGGATGACGCGTGTCACAGTGCAATCTCGCGAGTTCTGAAAAGGGTAGTGGGAGTAGGTGGAGGCGCAAGAGCTCAGAAATCTGTAACTGAATGACTCCGAGCAAACGGGGCCGAGGTATTCGAGGTGTGTCCGTGTGGCTCTCAAGACGATGAATATTGATTGGAGGCTGACAGAGCGGATCATGGATGATTTAGACTCGCTGCTCAAGAGAAACTAAAGGGATAGTATCACTTCTTGAGATGAGTCATACCGGTGGTGGCTCATGGTTCGAGACAACGATCTGCTGCTGGAAGACCTTACTTGGGATTATTTCAAAGTGCATATCGAAAAAGTACATTGGAGCTAGCTACATTAATGATCAACGAAAGGCATTTACGAGGTTGGTGCAGGGAGTAAGTGCGTGTCCGAGTACGAGGCGTAGTTCTTGATCTTGAGTCGGTATGTTGTAGGGTATGGTGGCTCTTGAACACAAGAGGTGTGTTCATTTCGAGGATGGTCCGAGAGATGAATTAAGGTTCTTGATTGCTCCACAATGCAGAGCGTGAGTTTTGTCTGGTTGAGAAGGCTAAGGTAGCCAAGGGGTTAAAGAGTCCGTGGCGTAACTTGATAGGAATAGGCAAAAGCGGAGTTTTGGATCTTCGGGTCGTCAGAAATCCTCGGAAAAGGGCTAGACAGAGGGCCAAATCGGTCTGGTAGGGTCATTGCTGCTAATCAGGGACCGCCACAGTGTAACCGTTGTGGGAAAGCTCATTGGGAGGATCTTTGGACCGATGAAAAGGATGTTTCGAATGTGGCTCTTTGGATCATCGTGTGAGGGACTATCCGTGTAAGTTAGCTAGGATTCAGTCCGAGATTCAGGGCCGTACTCAGTTCAGGAATAATAGACCACCACCGCAGAGGGGCCGTGGTAATGGCAGAGGAGGTAATGGTTCTGGTCGGGGTCGTGGAGCACCGGGTAGAGGTGCAAGTAGTTCGGAGGCCAGACAGCCTGGGCTAGTGTATGCAGCAAGGCACCGAGAGGAGGGCGACGCACTGAACGTCATAATTGGTACGTTCTTAATCTTTAGTTCTCCATTTACTGCTTTGATTGATGTGGGTTCAACGCATTCATATGTTGCGAGCAGCATAGCGAAGACCATGGATTTAGACTCTGGGATATCTTCTAGGCAGATGACCGTAATTAGCACTCTAGGTCACTCTGAGTTGTAGATAAGTCGTATAGAGATATACCTCTAGAACTCCAAGGGGTAGTGTTTGTGGTCGATCCGATGGAACCGCCGCTTGGGGAGTTCGATCCGATTCTTGGGATGGACTGGTTGGTTAAGTACCAGTGAAGTTGGATTCGTGAGCTAAGCGCGTGGTTCTAAAGACGTCGGAAGGTGATGAAGTGGTCATGATAGGTAATAGGAGGGACTACCTATCCAATGTGGTATCTGCTCAAGGTCGAGAAGATGGTCGAAAGAAATGTGAAGCATATGTGGTTCATGTGTATGCCTTGGAGGCTAAAGAGTCTCTGTAGAGAAGGTTCAAACAGTTAGGAATTTGTTGATGTGTTTCTGAGGAGCTTCGTGTTTGCTACCGGGTCGTGAGGTAGAGTTTGGGATAGATTTATTATCAAACAGCCAAGGTTCATTACTCCGTGATAGGATGGCGCCAAAAGAGTTAGTAGAGCTTAAGGCTCAGATCCAGGAGTTATTGGATCGGGGCTTTATTAGGCCAAGTGTTTCACCTTGGGAGCGCCGGTACTCTTTGTTAAGAAGAAAGACGGTACTATGCGATGTGTATAGACTACGCCAATTGAATAAGTGACGATCAAAACAAGTATCCGCTGCCACGGATAGATGACTTGTTTGATCAGCTGAAGGGTGCATCAGTATTCTCAAAGATTTATTTAAGGTCTGAGTATCACCAGTTAAAGGTGAAGGAGGCGGATATCTGCAAGACGGCATTTCGTACTCGGTATGGGCACTATGAGTTCTTAGTAATGCCATTTGGGTTGACTAACACACCGGTAGCATTCATGGATATGATGAATAGGGTGTTCTAGCAGTATTTGGATCAGTTCGTCGTGGTTTTTATTGACGACATCTTGGTGTATTCAAGGACTGAGGAGGAGCATGATGCGCATTTGCGGGTGGTATTGTAGATTCTGAGGGAGAAACAGCTTTATGCAAAGTTTAGTAAATGCGAGTTCTGGCTTAGAGAGGTGACCTTCTTGGGTCATGTAGTGTCGGCTGAGGGGATTAGAGTGGATCCTCGAAAGATTGAGATTTTGGATTGAAGCCGCCTAAGTCGATGGTGAGATTCGGAGTTTTCGGGCTTGGTGATACTACCAAAGATTTGTAGAGGATTTTCGTTGATCGCAGACCGATGACCAAATTGTTAAGAAAAGGGTTCCGTTCATTTGACCGAGAAGCGGCAGGAAAGTTTCGACAAGTTGAAGAAGATTTTGACCAAGCTCCATTCTAATTCAACCCGAGGTGAAAGGAATTCACAAGATATTGCGATGCATCACATACTGAGTTTGGGTTGTGTCTTTGATGCAGAAGGGAAGGTTGTGGCTTACGATCTCGGCGTGAGGCCACATGAGGTCAATTATCCACACACGATCCGGAGTTAGCGTCTGTAGTCTTCGCTTGAAGATTTGGAGGCACTACTTGTAACGGAGAGAGATCGATAGTCTACAGATCACAAGAGTCTCAAGTATCTTTTGACTCAGAAAGATTTGAATCTGAGGCAGCGCAGATGGATTGAGTTGCTAAAAGACTATGACTGTTCGATTGAGTATCATCCGGGCAAGGCTAATCTGAGCCGTAAGGTTGTTGCAGACTTAAGAATGATGTTTGCCCATTTGAGTTTGTATGACGACGGAGTATTAAAGCGCAGAGCAGGTTAAGCCTACTTGGGTTGAGCGGATCAAGGAAAAGCAAGTTAATGGATGAGGTTTTGAGTGCGTAGAGGTCACAAGTGCGTAATGGTGGTTTGAGGGTTACTGATTTGTCTAGTGGTGGAGTCTTTGTGTTTTCAGGGGAGAGCTTGTATGCCGAGGGATATTGAGTTAAGGTAGAAGATTCTTCAGGACGCACATAGCAGCCCCTACGCTATGCATCCTAGAGGCAGTAAGATGTATCGGGATCTAAAAGAGCAGTTTTGGTGGCCGGGTCTAAAGAGGGAAGTGACGGAGCTTGTGGGGAAGTGCTTGACATGTCAAGCAGTCAAGGTGAACATCAGATGCCGTCAGGGTTGCTTCAGCCAGTGAAAATTCCACAGTGGAAGTGGGAAAGGATAACTATGGATTTCGTCAGTGGATTACCTCTTACGCCTAGCAAGAAGGATTCATTTGGGTATCAGGATCGTCGACTAAATCACCACTTTATCCGGTGAGGTGGATTACTCACTTCGAGAGGTTAGCGAAGTCTGTATGTGTGTCGAGATAGTGAGGTCGCACGGTGTGCAAAGATCGATCATCTCGGATAGGGATCCCAGATTTACGTCAAGGTTCTGGAAAGCATTGCATCAGGCTTTGGGTACACGGTTGGATTTCAAAGACATTTCACCCGCAATGGACAGCAATGTAAAGGGTTATCTGAGATCTTAGAGGATATGTTACGAGGTTGTGTCCTGGACTTCAGAGGTAGTTGGGAGGAGTTTCTGCCATTAGCCGAGTTCACCTACAACAATAGTTACCAAGCAAGCATCAAGATGGCACCATATGAGGCGTTGTATGGTAGGAAGTGTCGCTCACCTATATGTTGGACGGAGTTGGGTGAACGCCGCTTGTTGGGACCGAGTTGGTTGTTGAGACCAAGACAAGGTTAAGTTGATTTAGGCTCGATTGAAGGAAGCTTGCACCGATGAAGTCCTATGCCAATTTTAGGCGAGAGATATAGAATTTGCTATGGGAGATCAAGTTTTCTGAAGGTTTCGCAATGGAAGAAAGTGTTAAGGTTGGAAGGAGAGGCAAGCTAAGTCCGAGGTTTATTGGGCAGATAAAATCGAGACGAGTTGGACGATGAGCTTACCAACTTGAGTTGCCAAAGAGCTAAGTCGATTCATGACGATTTCACGCTTCAATGCTTAGGCGTTATCGCTCAGATCCGTCGTACGTGGTAGCAGTGGAAGAGATCGAGGTAAATCCAGATTTGACCATGGAGGAAGAACCAGTGCAGATTCTAGATCGGGATGTGAAGGTTCTGCGTAGGAAGTCTGTGCCTTTGGTAAAGGTGCTATGGCGGAATCATGGCGTAGAAGAAGCTACGTGGGAACCAGAGGATATGATGAGACAGCAATACCCTCAACTCTTTTGATCAGGTAATTTCGAGGCTGAAATTATTTTTAAGGGGGGTAGAACTGTAATATCCCGGGTTAGGGGCTATTTTTGTTATTGCATTGTTTGCATATAATTGGTCTGCAATGTTGTTGTTTTGATGTTTTGGGACTTAGTTGTAAGCTTGGTGTAAGCTTGAGTGGTAGGAAAAATTTTAGTTTTTGAGCTTTATGTGAGAGGAGCTGAAGGAGCTAGGGGTTATAAATATTTTTAGGTGAATGTTAGCACAAGAGTTGAGCTAGTAGAGTGGCAAGATAGGCGCCACTTAGAGCTTGAGTTGGCGTCACTTGTAGGGGGAAGAGGTCCTGTGTTCAAGCTGCAGAAGTCTCACATTTTGCTTTCATTTTGACGGCATAGAGGAGGAGAAGTTGTGGGCAGTTCAAACTCTACCATGGACCAAGTCAATTGTTTGAATGGTGGGTGGAGAGTGAATTTAGGAGGTTGACTAGTTCAAACAACTTTGAACTAGTGGATGGGAGTGTTTGGGGGTGGTGGCGAATGTTGAGAGATTTTGGGGGAGTGGCGGGGTTTGGTAAGTGTGGAATGGGGAGTGCCAATTTCACTTGGCATTTTGTGCATTTTAGGTCAAAATTTGTAAGCCAAAGTTCTTTCTTTTGTCAATAGCCAAAGTCAATTTTCAAGTAAGTCTCTCTTTTGTTTTTCCTTCAAAACTGAAAGACCAAACCCCCTAAAGCTTGCCGAAATTTGCTTTGTTTTCTCTTGATTTTCATTGATAGCCGAATGCATTCTTGAGCCCTCAAGCTTTTGGTTTCTTTTTGTTTCTTTTGGCCGAACCCTTCCATTGTTTTCTCTTTTCTTTTTCTTTTGTACTAAGCCGAATAGTCATCTTCTTCCTCTCATATTTTTCCTTCTCTCTTAAAACTTGTGCCGAAACTCACTTTGTATTCTTGGCCGAACCATCTCTCTCTCATTACTAATCTTTCATTGCCGACTTCTTCTCTCTTCTTGAATCTTAATTCTTTTGTTTCTACCTTCAATATTTAGCCGAATCCCTCCCTTGTGTTGCCAAAATTTCCCTCTTCTCTTAGTTTTCTTCTTGGCTAAATAGTAGTAAGGTGTGGATCTCTTCTAGTCGTGGTTCTAATCGGTTGGAGATAGGTAAGTGCTTGGCCGAATGTTCATCTCCCCTCTTGTTCTTTGTCAATTTTGGTTTGGCTAAGAGCCGATTTTGGGCTTTTGTTGAAAGGAGTTAATCTCTTTGTTTGAACCGATTTCATTATAGGCATCCGGATTTCAAGCGATCATTTGGAGAAGTCGTGGTAAGTGGTGGTAAGAGGTTATTTTGGTTAGTCTATTCTTTTAGATTTCAATAAGCCAAAGTCTTCAAAAGATTAACTGTTTTCTTATTAGGGTGTGGCCGATTGTCAAAGGAACTATTGTTTGGTTGGGTTTGGTAGGAAACCAAACCATTTGCAAGGTAAGGGTTTAAGTGTTAGCCCTCTTGAGTTATCTATTTTGGCGAATGGTATAGGTGGCTAATCTTCCTTTGGCCGATTATAGAGCAAGGTAATCGAGAGTCTTAGAACGGTTCGTTGGATTAAAGCTTGTGTTTTAACAGGTGTGTAAACTAACACACTCTTTGCTTAGTAATATGTTTAAAAACCTGATTGCTAAATAAAGCCGAAACAGTATGGTTGATTGACATGATACCTTATGGGGTATATGCACGGATTCGGGTAAGTCCGTTTCATTACGAGTTCTGTTATTGATACATATGATATCATGATCTATGATGTATGTGCTATGAGATGCAGCATTAAACATGTAGTATGATTTGCATGATTTGCATACTTTCATGAGTCGGTATGATATGTTATGGGTGATATGAGAGGAGGGGGAATATGATATCCGTGTCTTTGGGACACCAGAGGTTTGGCACCTCCGCGTCTCGTCCCAGTGGCTTAGCACCACAGTGGTTTGGCCCCACGGTTGATTTTACGGGATTGACGCTAGTGATTTGCTATCACACGATGGGTTGGCCCCATCATTTGATTCGTGACTGCAGTCACCAGTGATTTGGTATCACACTTGTGTCTTTGGGACACCAGAGGTTTGGCACCTCATAGCGACTCGTCCCTGTGGTTTAACACCACCGTGGGTTGGCCCCACTTATGAGATACGGGATTGTCGCCAATGATTTGGTATCACACGTGGGTTGGCCCTACAGATGGATTATTCGTGACTTTGGGTCACCAGTGGTTTGGCACCACATTGATGGATATCGTGACTTTGGGTCACCAGTGGTTTGGCACCACCAGTGGTTTGGTACCACACGGGGTAGAAAAGGTGTTACGGATGGTTAGGATCGGGTGCATTAATTGTATTGCTTTGTTATGATGTGTGTTAGTATGTTGCATATCTTTGGAAGGGGATTTATGCAATCGAGTCTTGCGACTCACCTTCTCCCTTATCATTTCGTGTAACACTTAGATCATGGACACGGAGAATGGGGGGTGGACTCGAGGTGCCCATGCCATGAATAAAATTTGGGGTTGCTTTGGTTTAAAACTTGGTACTTTACTCTATTTATTTCCATTTGATTTTGTTGGGATTGTAAAAGGCCTTTTAAAATTATACTTGGGTGATTTATATGCTTAAATTTGATTTCAAATATGCCTTAACAAATAATTGGGTTAATATTGAGTAAAACTTGGAAAGATAAGGTTTTCCAAACTACAAAGCGATATGTTTTAAACGTTACCATCGGGTATCACACTGTAATTCAAAATAAATGAAACTCAATTGTCTGCCAGACTTGAATTCAATTTCTTATTAAGCCAAAAATGTTTTCAAGCAACAACAAGGATTACTTGAATTTCTAAATGAGATAAATTTGTTTTACTTACATATCTGATTAAGTTTTCAAAATTACCGGGTTTTCAAATACACCATCGGTTTTTAAAGCAATCATGCCCAAGTTTTCTACAAGTACAAAATATAGCAAAGAGTTTTTTATCAAACTTTTAAACGAGAACCTATCCTCTCAAACATGATTTTCCCCGTAACATGCCAGATTCGGTCGTGGTGTATATACCGGGTTTGGGGTGTTACAGGAAACTTCTCAATACCGATAGCTCCGTATAGAATGGCACCTCTAAAGTTGAAGTTGAAAGTTTAGTTGCAAGAATTGGTAGACAGAGGTTTTGTTCGGCCTAGTTTTTCTCCCTAGGGTGCTCCTATTTTGTTTGTTAAGAAAAAGGACAGGTCAATGCGATTATGTATCAACCATCAATAGCTTAACAAAGTCACGATCAAAAACAAATATCATTTGCCACATATCGATGATTTTTTTGACCTGTTCAAAGGTGTGATAGTGCTTTCAAAGATTTATCTCTATTCTGGATATTATTAGTTACGAGTTAAAGATCCGGATGTGCCAAAGACTGCTCTTAGAGCCAAGTACGGACACTATGAATTTTTTGTTATGTTGTTTCGTTTAACCAATGCACCTATTGTGTTTAAGGACTTGATGAACGAAATATTCCGATGGTATCTAGACATATTTGTAGTTGTATTCATTGACAATATTTTAATCTATTCCCATGATGAAATTGAGCATGCACAACATTTGAGAGTAATTTTGCAGACTTTGCACAAGAAATAGTAATTTGCTAAGTCCAGCAAATGTGAATTTTGGCTCCGAGAAGTTGGATTTTTAGGACACGTTGTATCGGCAGATGGTATTAAAGTTGATCCAAGTAAAATATCAGCTATATTGGACTAGAAGCCTCCGAGAAAAGTTTCAAAAATAAGATGTTTGTTAGGTCTAGCTGAATATTATCGGAGATTTTTAAAAGGTTTTTTTATGATTGCTACACCGTTGACGAAGCTAATTAAAAAAGATGTCAAGTTTGAATGGTCTAAAAAGTGTCAGAAAAGTTTTGATCAGTTGAAAGTTTTATTGACCGAAGCCCCTATGTTGATTCAGCCTGAGTCTGGCAAAGAATTTGTGATTTAGAGTCATGCTTCACTAAATGGTTTAGGCTATGCTTTAATGCAAGAAGGCAATGTGGTAGCTTATGATTCCCGTCAGTTGAAACCGCACGAGAAAAATTATCCGACTCATGATTTAGAACTTGTAGCTATTTCTTTGCTTTAAAACTCTGGCGATACTATTTGTATGGAGAAAAATGTCACATTTTCACATATCACAAAAGCCTGAAGTATTTCATGTCACAAAAAGAATTGAATTTGAGATAACGTATATGGCTAATGCTGCTAAAAAATTATGATTTGATCATTGATTATTATCTAGGAAAAGCTAATGTTGTTGTTGATGCTTTGAGTAGAAAGTCCTTATTTGCTTTACAAGCTTTGAACACTCGGTTGACGTTGATTAATGATGGTTCTATTGTAGCAAAACTACATTTCTACAACATATTTGTGATGTAATAGCCCGTTTTTCAGTGGTGTCAAAAACAGTGGTTTTGGGGCCACCAAATCCAACGAGTAAGTTCGTAAGTATTATTATTTAATATTTACGAGTTAAATGTGATTTTGAAAAGGTTTTTGATTTGATAATTTATGTTATTTAAGTGGTTTATTAAGTTCGAGTGGTAAGATCCTAAGGTCAAGTGGTTTTAAAAAATGAGGTATCGGGACCTCATTTCTATAAACGGAGTCATAAATATTTTTATAAATATTTACGAAGTGTCATTAAAGTGGTATTAATATTTCGTTGTAAAATTTTAACGTTTCGATAGTTAATTAATTAAAAAGACTAAATCGTAATACCTGTAAAAGTTGAATTCTACTAATTAAATGGATAAATTAGCTTTGAAGAGGTGAATTAATAGACTTTAATGGTAATTATAGCATATTTAATGTGATTGGATATTCATGGATAGGTTGCATGGTAAATTTCATGATTTTAAAAGGGTATATTAGTAATTTAATAATCAAAACTAAAATAAACCAAATCTAAATCATCATCCTCTTCATTCTTTAATTCAACCAAATAGATATTGTGTGGGATAGGAAAAACCATTCGACCAAGCTGAAATTTTGATGCATGGTATGTGATGATCCCGTTTCTAATAATTTTTTGTTTTTAAGATCGTTGCAACTAGGTCCAGCTAGCCCATACCTTTGTTTTTGAAAATGTTAAAGATTTTGAATTTTTAAATTTATGAAACTTGTGATTTTAGATTTAAATGATGAATTTGATGTGTTATTTTTTATTTATAAGTATTTTACTAAGTGATTTTTGATGAATTATCGATTAAGGACTATATTGCTAAAATAATAAAAGTACAAGGATTTGATTTTAAATTATTGTAATAATGGGCTGAAATGGGTGCCATGAATATTCATCTGTTATAATTTGGCATTAAAAATGGTTAATTTGCATGTTTTGGGCTTAAGGACTAAATTGAATAAAAGTAAAACTTTAGGGGCAATTTTGTAGAAATATCAAAAATGACTAAATTGCATAAAATAATTTTTTTTACTATCTAAATGAATAAATTGAATGAATTTATTAATTTAGATCAAGATCGAGTGGAAAATTAAAGAAAATGGAAAATTACCAAAAAGCTCATGTACTTTGATATTTCTGCAATTTAGCCAAGTAAGTTCCTCATACGGTTATTCTTAATTGTATTGAATATTTCATACTATTTCATTATTTGTTAAATCTTAAATTTCATTTAGCTATGTTTTAAGAAATTGAAACGTAACGTTACTTCGGGCTCTGTGCCTAGCAGGCTTCATGCCAGTGATATTCGGGCTTTGTGCCTAGCAGACATTGTGCGATGATATTCGAGCTTTGTGCCTAACAAGCTTTGTGCCGGTGATATTTGGGATCTGTGCCTAGTAGGCTTTGTGCTGGTGTAATTGGATCAGGCCTCAAGCCTAGCAGGCTTTGTTTTGGTGTGTTATATAAATAACTGGTATGGTAAATATTGTTTCAATTATCAAATGTTGTTTTATTTGGTTTAATAGGCATGAAAAAGGAAAAGTAAGGTATGTGATTCAAATGAACTATGTCATGAATTTATGAAAAAAAATTGAAATGGTAAGTTTATAATTAGGATGCAAATAGAATGGTTTGATGATTATGTATTACGACTTATAAATCTCAGTATGTTCTATATGAAAAGTGTATGTGATCTTATTGAATATACTCAATTGTGAGTTGAATGGTGTTCAATAGGTTTATACTAGGTTTAAAGTATTAGTGTTGAATCATGTTTAATCCATGTATTATAGTATTGAAGTGAAAAGTTATGTTTCATGTTCTACGAGCTTATTAAGCATTCATTGCTTACGTGGTTGTCTTTCTCTTACTTTACAGATTATCAAAAGCTCGATCGGGTTGGAAGCTCACCGGAGATCTATCTTACTATCCAGTGATTATATTGGTAGATTCTGATGTCTTGATCAAGGTTATAATAGCATGTATAGGTGGATTTGTGTATAAATAATCTAGTGGTTGTTTTGTCATGTATAAGTATCATTATGGTTAATTAAGGTATGCTTGGATATGAAATTTAGTTAATTGTGTTTGTATGAAAAATGACCAATTGGGTATATGTTGGTGTAGTTCAATGTGGTCGATTGTGGTATAACTTGGTATGGAATGAAGCTAAATATATATGGATGAGTTATGATCAAATATGTATAAGTTTAGGTATAAGTTTAGGTATTTATGTGTTTGAGATGCATGAGAATAATGGTTCAAATGGTAAGTTACATTAACATGGTATAAGTCAACTATGGTATGTTTTAAAATGGTAGCAAGGTGACCAATTATGCATATGTTGGTTAAGTTGAATGCTTGCTTTTGAGGTGCCTTATATGGCATATTGGTTGAATGAAATTTTGTCATTCGAATTTGTAACATCCTAAATTAGGGGTTATGCGTTTGGAGCATAACTCAAGTGTTAGTGGGCTTTAAGTGTATTTAGAGGTGTTTGAAGGGCTTTGGAAACTCTAGGATGGAAGGGGAAGCTTTGGAAAAATATGGAAATTTTTAAAAATATGGAAATTTTTAAGTTAAAAGGGGAATTGGGCTAAGGAGGCCTTAAGAATAATTTTAGGCATTTTTGACATAAGAATCACCCTGGTAAAGTGGCTTAAGGACGCCACTTAAGGCTTGGGCAAATGATGCCTTGAGTAGGAGGGTTCGAGCTGCTGGAGTGGCGCTTGGGAATTTTATTTTTGCGTTATGTATGGGGGGTTGGGCTAGAAAGGTCTTAAAAATAAATGGTGAGGATTTCGGACATGAAAGTCGGTTTGGTATAGTAGCTTGGGCGCCACTAAAGGCCTTGGTGAACGCCTACCAAGGTGAAGGAGGACTCAAGTTCGAGTCACGATGGAAGCGCAAGGTGTTTTTATTTTTGTTTTGGCGTTAAGGTAAGGGGGAGATAAGGAAGGAGCTCTTAAAAGGGGTTGTAGGGAGCTTATGTCACAAAAGACGCTTATAGCATAGCAGTGGTGGGCGTGGGGTGCTTCCAGCAGGTCTGGGGTTCGAAACCTAGGGCCAGCAACATGGATGGTTTTTATTTTTATTTGTGGCGTCAAGGAGAGGAGCTGGTGGCCTGCACATGGGCTCTTAAATGGATGAGGATAAGTTGATATTTTGTTTTTGAATTCAGCTTAAAGAGTGGGATGATTACTATTTTATTATTTTATTTTTTTTCAAGAGGTGGCTAAAAGATAGGATAGAAGATAATGTTGTTTTTAATTAAATGGGTGATAATTAAAAGATAAAGAATTATCACAAAAAATTATCACAAAGGAGAGGTGGTAGAATATAGGATTTCTTAGGGAATTTTGGCTTTGAAGTATGCTTAGGAGGAATGCCGAATTTGTGTAGCTTAAATAGGGGTGCTTACTGCTTGACAATTCCTTTTTTTTCTCTCCATTTATTTTCTCGTCAATGAAACCACCTTGGCACCTTTTTTCTTTTTGCTATTTAACGAAAGTCAAAGCTTGTTGTTCTTCTTGGCCAAATACCTCTCTTTTCTTTTTGTGTTTTCTCATCATCACATCAAGAGTCAAATCTAACTCTCCATTCGGGTTAGCCAAATCATTTGGTAAGTAGATCTTTTCCATCTTTCTTTCTATTATAGATCTATATGTTAAACCTACTCTTATTCCTTAAAGGTAGCCGAAACCCCTAACACCACCAAGTGGTGCCGACTTGTGGTGTTTAAAGGCCGAAATAGTCATCAAGGTAAGGGGCGACAACTTCTTTTAGGTTTATGATTATGGTCGATTGGCCTTTAGACTCTAATGGATTGATGGAACCGATTATAGGGGGAGTACAACTTAACGCAGAGAGCCACTAGGATTGGAAGTAGTAGATCTGAGCCCTCCATTCTCTATCAATCGATTTGGTCAGTATTGGTAAGGAATCCTCTTTAGTCTTTCCATTAGATAATTGAAAAGCCGAAGGCTAACTATTATGTGATCTCAAGGTATAGCCGATTACAAGTGGAGTGTGTGGCTTCGGGATTTGATTGGAAATCAAATCGGTTTAAGGTAAGTGCCACAAATAAGCCTTCGGGATTTAGTTATTATAACCAAATAGGCCTATGTCATTAACTTTGATGTTGGCCGAATATAGGGTCAAAGGATCTAGCACAGTAGATCGGATCTTCGGGATCTAGGATTCGCGATAGTAACAGGTGTGTACTTATACACTTCATAGCTAATAATTGTTAATAAATTGTATGTGTTAAATCGAAATTGTAGATCCGGATTTGATACCGTAGTGGTATGAACAAGGATTGGTAAGTCTGTTTCAATATGAGCTTTGCTATATGATGCATGTTGATGCATGACATATTTGGTATATGTAATACATGTGAAAGTATGACCTATGATAAATTCAAGATATTAATATTTAAGCATGATTGGCATGATTTTTATATGCATATTATTGAGGGTGATATGAGTGGAGGGGAAGTGATATCCGTGTCTTTGGGACACCGAGGTTTGGCACCTTCGGTGGTTTGGTACCACATATTTCGTGACAATGGGTCACCGAGGTTTGGCACCTCATAGCGACTTGTCCCAAGTGGCTTAGCACCACGATGGGTTGGCCCCACGATTGATATTACGGATCGCCGCCATGATTTGGTATCACACGGGTTGGCCCCACAAATTATTATCCGTGACTTTGGGTCACCAAAGTGGTTTAGCACCATCGGTGGTTTGGCACCACAATATTGATGGATATCGTGACTTTGGGTCACCAGTGGTTTGGCACCACCAGTGGTTTGGTACCACACGGGGTAGAGAAAGGAGTTATGGATGGCTAGGTTTGGTGCATGTTAAACATAGTTATGATTTGTGTAAGATGTTGCATTAAACCGGGGGAAGGGTTACACATTGAGTCTTGGTGACTCACCTTCTCCCTTAACTTTTTCAGGTGACTCATAGATCGCGGATGAGGAGCCGGATGGACTCGAGGTGGCCATGCAATGGAAAAATTTAGTTTAAATGGACTTTGGTTTATTTTTATTTTATTCTTATTTTATTTAATCGAGTTGTAATAAGGCCCATGAAAGTTTTAAGTATTTTTAATAAGTATCTTTATTATTATGTTTATTGCGGATTGACAACTTAAATATTAATTGCAAATGATTTTACTTCCTTAAGTAGATATATATATGGTAAAGTTTTAATCCAGGAATTTGGTAACAACCTAATTTATTTCGAAATTTTAAATATACAAGGTTTTCCTTTCTAAAAGAAAAATAAAAAAATAAATTTATCTACTTCACCTTTAAGGCAAAATATTTTCAAACGTTTTTCCGCAGTGACATGCCAGATCTAGTCAGGGCTCATGGGCCGGGTTTGGGGTGTTACAAATTGGTATCAGAGCTAGGTTCAAAACTCACTGTGGGGGCCCAAGGCCCAAAATGTTTTGGTAGGCCTTTGTGAAATATTATGAAAATGGTTTTTTTGTTTTGAATAGCATGGCATCGAGTCTCGGCACCAATCGCCTGTAAGTACTTCTAATTACTGTGTGAATTATTATCTGTAGAGGGGTAGAAATGGAACGTAGATAGTATGATAAGTATTTGAACCCTAGGACTAGTTTACCCCAACAATCGCATAAGACTTTAAATGCCTAATTAAACAAACCTATGACTAAGTCGCCGAGTTAGGGTGTGGTAACCCTGGTGCGCATGTCTAGGATTGGATCCGAAAGAGCCTGGTGCTTAAGCAGTCCTAGTGACTCACCTCCTCTTCGCAGGAATCCTACCTGGTGCGTAGCTACGGTTCACCCTAACCAAGAGGACTCGGTCACAGGCTAAACTCAATAACTAAAACCCGAAAGGGAACTAGCCGTAATTTTGTAAAAACCCTAGTTTTAAAACTCTTAAAATTACCCTTTAAACTTGAGAGAACTATTTTACAAAATTTTCAAAAATTTTCGATTTATGAAAATTACAAAAATACCCTTAGTGGAAAAATTACAAAAATGCCCCTGTGTTATAAATTTCTAAAATGCCTTTAGTTTTTAAGATTTTCATAAAATACCCTCGATTTTTGTTAAAATATTTCTACTTTACAAAAATATTGGAAACTTCTGTTTTGCAAACATCAAAATGCCATGATTTTGGAAAATTATGAAATTGCCCCTAACTTACAAAATTACCAAAATGACCCCGATTTTTAAAACTTTTGCAACACCATCAATTTGGAAAAAAAAAAAACCCCAAGTTTTACAAATTTTGAAACACCCGGATTTATTAAGATTTATAAATTTACCTCAGTAAATTATCAAATGCCCAAAATTTCAAATGTCCCGAATTTCAAAATGACCAAATACCTGTAGGCAAATGACGAAAATACCACAGGATGTGAACAGACGAAATGTCCGAAGAGTGAAGGTGTATGGGAGATACTATGGAATGGATGAACTTTTCTATGAATTAGGATAGGAAACTCGAAACTTTGAATGATCGAAAGAATCCCTATTAAACTCTCTTCATAAAATTTCTTCGCAGATAACCAAGTGAAACAAGTACTAATCCATAAAAAATTTCTTAATCAGATTAAATCGCAATCGTTAGAAATGAGTTCGATAGGACATGGCCGTCGTGGACGCGGTAGAGGAAGAATGACCGTGTCAGAACCCGTTAGATCGAGACAAGGGTCTGATAATGAGATACCACCGCCACCACCACCCCCAGCTTTTGGTGCTAAGCAGCAAGATCGACGGGGTGATCTTCTGGTCGAGGTCAGTCGCTGCGAGTTTTGGAGTTGGTGGCTAGTGCAGGAGGAAATTCGGGAGCTCGAAAGTCGATACCCGAGCGACTCCAAGCCAATGGAGCTGAGGTGTTTCGGGGTGTATCAGGTGTGGCACCCAGTACGGCGGAGTATTGGTTGGAATCAACTGAGAGGATCATGGATGATCTAGATCCGCTTACCGAGGAGAAGCTAAAGGAGTGGTGTCACTCCTCAAAGATGAGTCATACCAGTGGTGGCTCACAGTTCGGGATGGTGCTGCTGCAGATGATCTTACTTGGGAGTACTTCAAAGTAGCATACCAGAAGAAGTATGTGGGGACCAGCTACATTGATGCGCAGAGGAAAGCATTTCTGAGGTTGGTTCAAGGGAATAAGTCTGTGTCTGAGTATGAAGCAGAATTTTTAAGGCTGAGCCGCTATGCTTGGGGAATTGTGTCAACGGAGCACAAACGTTGTGTTTACTTTGAGGACGGGCTTAGGGATGATCTAAGGTTGCTGATTGCTCCACAACAGAGCGTGAGTTTTCGATCCTAGTGGAAAAGGCTAAGGTAGTCAAGGGATCAAGGAGTCCGTAAGATGTAACCACGAAAGGAACAAAAAGAAGAGAGGCTTTGGATCGTCGAATCTGGCAAGAATGTGTAGAAGAGGGCTAGATTTGGGGAATCGAAAAGTAGTAAAGCACCTTTCCATGGCCACCTCGGTGTACTAGATGCGGAAAATCCCACCTGGAGAATGTTTGGTCGAAGTAGAGGGTGCTTTGAGTGTGGATCAATGGAGCACCAGGTAAGGGATTGTCGCGAAAGTTGGCTAGGACTCAAGCTGAGGATCAAGGACGTGGTCAATTCAGGAGGGATGGCCAGCAACCACAGAGGGGTCGAGGTGCAGCTAGGGGTAATGGAAATGGTAACGGGCATGGCCGAGGTGCTAAAGGTGAAAAGGTGAGGCAACCAAGGTTGGTTTATGCAGTTGGCCGTCGCGAGGAGGAAGATGTGCCAGATGTGACAACGATGCGTTCCTTATTTCTGGAATACCCTTAATTGCTTTGATTATTGTAGAGTTTTCTTGTTTTGCTAGGGAAGTGCCTGAAACCTTGGTTGTGAACTTAGAGATTGTGCCTAGGAAGTAAGATAGTTTTATTAAGATCGAGTCTGTGAGATAAGCGTAGTCTTGGTGAGTTAAGATGTATGATTATTCGTTAGTAAGTAATTTTGAGGATGAAATTATTTTTAAGGAGGGTAGAACTGTAACATCCTAAATTAGGGGTTATGCATTTGGAGCATAACTCAAGTGTTAGTAGGCTTTAAGTGTATTTGGAGGTGTTTGAGGGGCTTTGGAAACTCTAGGATGGAAGGGGAAGCTTTGGAAAAATATGGAAATTTTTAAGTTGAAAGGGGAATTGGGCTAAGGAGGCCTTAAGAATAATTTTAGGCATTTTTGGACATAAGAATCACCTCTGGAAAAGTGGCTTAAGGACGCCACTTAAGGCTTGGGCAAATGACGCCTTGAGCAGGAGGGTTCGAGCTACTGGAGTGGCGCTTGGGAATTTTATTTTTGCGTTATGTATGGGGGTTGGGCTAGAAAGGTCTTAAAAATAAATGGTGAGGATTTCGGACATGAAAGTCGGTTTGGTAGAGTGGCTTGGGGCGCCACTAAGGGCCTTGGTGAACGCTACCCCAAGCAGGAAGGAGGACTCAAGTTCGAGTCACGATGGAAGTGCAAGGTGTTTTTATTTTTGTTTTGGCGTTAAGGCAAGGGGGAGCTAAGGAAGGAGCTCTTAAAAGGGGTTGTAGGGAGCTTATGTCACAAAAGACGCCATAGCAGAGTGGCTGGAAGCGTGGGGTGCTTCCAGCAGGTCTGGGGTTCGAAACTTAGGGCCAGCAACATGGATGGTTTTTATTTTTATTTGTGGCGTCAAGGAGAGGAGCTGGTGGCCTGCACATGGGCTCTCAAATGGATGAGGATAAATTGATATTTTGTTTTTGAATTTGGCTGAAAGAGTGGGATGATTACTATTTTATTATTTTTTTTGAAGAGGTGGCTAAAAGATAGGATAGAAGATAATGTTGTTTTAATTAAATGGGTGATAATTAAAAGATAAAAATTATCACAAAAGGGAAAGGTGGTCGAATATAGGATTTCTTGGGGGGAATTTTCGGCTTTGAAGTATGCTTAGGAGGAATGCCAATTTGTGTAGCTTAAATAGGGGTGCTTATCGTTTGACAATTCTTTTTTTTCTCTCCATTTATTTTCTCTGTGCGGAAACCACCTTGGCACCTTTTCTTCTTTTTGCTATTTAACGCAAAGCCGAAAGCTTGTTGTTCTCTTCTTGGCCGAATACCCTCTCTTTTCTTTTTGTGTTTTCTCATCATCACATCAAGAGCTGAAATCTAACTCTCCATTCGGGTTAGCCAAATCATTTGGTAAGTAGATCTTTTCCATCTTTCTTTCTATTATAGATCTATATGTTAAACCTACTCTTATTCCTTAAAGGTAGCCGAAACCCCTAACACCACCAAGTGGTGCCGACTTGTGGTGTTTAAAGGCCAAAATAGTCATCAAGGTAAGGGGCGACAACTTCTTTTAGGTTTATGATTATGGCCGATTGGCCTTTAGACTCTAATGGATTGATGGAACCGATTATAGGGGGGAGTACAACTTAACGCAGAGAGCCTCTGGGATTGGAAGTAGTAGATCTGAGCCCTCCATTCTCTATCAATCGATTTGGTAAGTTATTGGTAAGGAATCCTCTTTAGTCTTTCCATTAGATAATTGAAAAGCCGAAGGCTAACTATTATGTGATCTCAAGGTATAGCCGATTACAAGTGGAGTGTGTGGCTTCGGGATTTGATTGGAAATCAAATCGGTTTAAGGTAAGTGCCACAAATAAGCCTTCGAGATTTAGTTATTATAGCCAAATAGGCCTATGTCATTAACTTTGATGTTGGCCGAATATAGGGTCAAAGGATCTAGCACAGTAGATCGGATCTTCGAGATCTAGGATTTGCGATAGTAACAGTGTGTACTTACACACTTCATAGCTAATAATTGTTAATAAATTGTATGTGTTAAATCAGAATTGTAGATCTGGATTTGATACCGTAAGGGTATGAACAAGGATTCGGGTAAGTCTGTTTCAATATGAGCTTTGCTATATGATGCATGTTGATGCATGACATATTTGGTATATGTAATACATGTGAAAGTATGACCTATGATAAATTCAGTATATTAATATTTAAGCATGATTGGCATGATTTTTATATGCATATTATTGAGGGTGATATGAGTGGAGGGGGAAGTGATATCCGTGTCTTTGGGACACCAGAGGTTTGGCACCTTCAGTGGTTTGGTACCACATATTTCGTGACTTTGGGTCACCAGAGGTTTGGCACCTCATAGCGACTTGTCCCAGTGGCTTAGCACCACAGTGGGTTGGCCCCACAGTTGATATTACGGGATTGTTGCCAGTGATTTGGTATCACACGTGGGTTGGCCCCACAAATTATTATCCGTGACTTTGGGTCACCAGTGGTTTGGCACCACCAATGGTTTGGCACCACAATATTGATGGATATCGTGACTTTGGGTCACCAGTGGTTTGGCACCACCAGTGGTTTGGTACCACAAGGGGTAGAGAAAGGAGTTATGGATGGCTAGGTTGGGTGCATGTTAAACATAGTTATGATTTGTGTAAGATGTTGCATTAAACCGGGGGAAGGGTTACACATTGAGTCTTGGTGACTCACCTTCTCCCTTAACTTTTCAGTGACTCGTAGATCATGGATGAGGAGCCGGATGGACTCGAGGTGGCCATGCAATGGAAAAATTTAGTTTACATAGACTTTGGTTTATTTTTATTTTATTCTTATTTTATTTAATCGAGTTGTAATAAGGCCCATGAAAGCTTTAAGTATTTTTACTAAGTATCTTTATTATTATGTTTATTGAGGATTGACAACTTAAATATTAATTGCAAATGATTTTACTTCCTTAAGTAGATATATATATGTTAAAGTTTTAATCCGGAATTTGATAACAACCTAATTTATTTCGAAATTTTAAATATACAAGGTTTTCCTTTCTAAAAGAAAAATAAAAAAAATAAATTTATTTGCTTCACCTTTAAGGCAAAATATTTTCAAACGTTTTTCCGCAGTGACATGCCAGATCCGGTCAGGGCTCGTGGGCCGGGTTTGGGGTGTTACAGAATTGGTCTTATTATGCATTTTTTAGGTATGTTTTAATGCTTGATTGTGTGTGCAAATGACTTGTAGATGTGTACTTGAATTGGGTGAAAGAAATTCCTTGAATTTGGCCTATTTCTTATCCACGCGGCCTAAGACACAGGAGTTTGTCTCAGTCATGTGTGACACTCAACCATGCAACACGGTCGCGTGTCCCCTGTAAGTTTCATAGGGTAGTAAGTTAGGCAGTTACACGACCTGAGACACGGGTGTGTGTCTTAGTAGTGTGAGTCACATGGCCGTGTGGCCCCTGCAAATTAAATTTTTCAAAGTTTTTCCTTAATGTTTCATATGTTTTCTATTTAGTCCCGAATCATTTTTAAAGTGTTTCTCAAGCCTCGAGGGCTCGAATAAGGGACTACGCATGTGTTTGATTCGACTATGATATGATTTATGAATTTTTTTTGAAATGGATGATTTTAAATTATGTATTTATGGTAATGCTCCGTAAACCTATTTCGATGATAGATACGGGTTAGGGGTGTTACATGTGAAGCTCAAAAAAGTGATTCAGAGTTGATTGCTAAAGGGGAATAGATTGAAAAGGTACATGATTTGAAATTTCATGTTAGTTCTGACGATAGTTTATACTTTCGAAATAGAATTTATGTTTTGAGAAATTTTGATGTCATTTAAAAGATTTTTACAGGAAGCTCACAGCAGTAAGTTTTTGATACACCCCTGGTAGTAATAACATGTATAGTGATTTGAAACAGATGTACCAGTGGTCAAGTATGAAATGAGAGATTTCAGAGTTGTATCAAAATGTTTGATTTGTCAGCAAGTCAAAGCCGAACATCAGGTACCTTTTGGGTTATTATAGCCTGTGATGATTCCACAGTGGAAATGGGAACGGGTTACGATGGATTTTGTATCAAGATTACCTTTTTCTCCATGGAAGAAAGATGCTATCTAGGTTATTGTTGATCATTTGACTAAATCTACACATTTCATTCGGTACATACGGATTATTCACTTGAAAAGTTGATAGAATTGTACGTTTTTTGAGATTGTTAGACTGTATGGTGTGCCTGTATCTATTATCTCCGATAGATATCCACGATTTACTTCGAGATTTTGGAGTAAGTTACATGAATCTCTGGGTACTCGACTACATTTCAGTACAGCATTCCATCCGTAGATCGATTGTCAGTCTAAGTGAGTGATTCAGGTACTCGAAGATATGCTCCCTTGTTGTATTTTAGAGTTTGAGCGTAGCTGGGAGAAATTTCTTTCGTTGGTTGAGTTTGCATAAAATAATAATTATCAAGCGAGTATTAAAATGGCACTGTATGAAGCTTTAATTGGTCGAAAATGTCAAACTCCATTATACTGAATTGAACTAAGTGAGAAAAAGCTACTCGGTGTTGATTTGATTCGAGAAACTTAAGAAAAGGTCAAAGTAATGCGTGATAGTTTAAAAGCTGCTTTTGATTGTCAGAAATCATATGCGAATTTGAAAAGAAAAGGCATTAAATTTCAAGTTGGTGACAAAGTGTTCTTAAAAGAATAGCCTTGGAGAAAAGTTCTCTATTTTGGCCAAAAAAGAAAGCTTATTCCATGATTCATCGGGCCGTATGAGATCAAGCTTAGTGCACGATTCATTGGGCCGTATGAGATCATTGAGATAATTGGGCCAGTGGCTTATCTTTTGGTTTTACCGACTGAATTAGATAAAATAAATAACGTATTTCATGTATCGATGTTATGAAAGTATCTATCAAACCCTTCACACATGATTTCACCCGTTGATGTTGAAATTTAACCAGATATGTCTTATAGTGAAGAACCGATTAGAATTTTAGCTCGGGAAGTTAAAGGGCTAAGGAATAAATGAATAGCTTTAGTTAAAGTTCTCTAGCAACGTCACAGAGTCGAGGAAGCTAACTAGGAACCGAAAGAAGCTATGAAAGTGCAATACCCGAACTTATTTTTGGTAAGATTTTTGGGGATGAAAATTCCTTTAGGGGGAGAATTGTAATAGCCCGTTTTTAGTGGTGTTAAAAATAATGCTTTCAGACCACAATTTTGATGAGTGAGTTATTATTTTAATATTTATTTAATGTTTACGAGATTATTTTAAGGTTGTATTAAAATTCTGTTAAGAAATTTGATGTTTAAATGGTCAATTAGGTAAAAAGGACTAAATCATAAAAGGTGTAAAAGTTGAATTCTATTAGTTAGAGGGGTTAAATGGCTGTGAAATTTTAATCTAATAGACTAAGATAGCAATTATACCATTTAAAAAGTTAGTGGACAAATATGGACATGGTTTACTTGAAATTTTTTATTATTAATAAGGGTAATGTGGTAATTTAGTAAATAAACCTAGAATAAACTAAGTGAAAGTTATCATCTTCTCCCATTTTCACTTGCTATTGCTGAAAATCACCATTGTTATGTTGAGAACATTTGACCAAGCTTTCTTTGATGCATGGTAGGTTTTCTAGACCTGTTTTTAATGACTTTTATATTTTTGAGTTCGTTTTAGATTAATCTTGCTAGCCTGGGGGTTAATTTGCAAAAATGTTAAAGTTTGAATGACTTTTCATGAATGAGTTTGATGTGTTTGTGATGTTCATTGATAGATTATTAATCTTGGTTGTAAAATAAACATGTTTTGTTAAATGATTTTTTATGAAATTGTAAATAGGGATTAAATTGTTAAAAATGTAAATTTATGGGTTTTATTGTGAAATGTTGGTAATAATGGGTTGTTTCAAGGTCCCTTTTAACATAGGTTAACATGGATTTAGGTTAAAATGATTAATGTTCAAGTTATGAGCTTAGGGACTAAATTGTGAAAAGTTAAAGTATTGCAGGTAATTTCACAATTTTAAATAAATATGAGTTATGTATTGAATTGAATACTTGAAGTACTGAATTGAATGAAATTATTTATATAGATCAAGATTGTAACACCCCAAACCTGGTCAACACACCACGACCGAATCTGGTATGTTACGGAGTGAAAACGTTTGAATAAAACAAGTTACCGGTTTAATTTTATTGAAAACCCTTTATCGCGAAAACCTCTTCTGTTGGGAATCCACCTGTTGTTTTATAATTCTTGGAAAACCCTTTGATACTTATTAAAATCCAAGTGAGTTAAGCATAGTCAAGTAAAAAAACCATTTGTGTTTGAAGTTATTTGAGAAATTAAATTTGATAATCACTTAGGTTAATTTGTTATCATCTTGTGTAGATTATTACCCGATAGTAAGGTTTGAAAACCCGGAAGAGATATAATTTTGAAAACGTTGCTCTTTACCGGTTATTTAAGCAAGTCAATTTATTAAGCACATGCATAATCTAATCAAAATAAAAGCAAGTAATTAAAACCCAAAATAATACTTAGCGGCCTTATTACAAAACCAAAACCAAATTTAAGTAAATAAATAAACCGAAATAGTAATTTAAAGTCAAAACCTGAAACTAGCATGCATGGCCACCTCGAGTCCTCCCCGGCTCCAGATCCGCGATCTATGCCTCATCTGTAAAATATATGGGAAGGGGTGAGTCACCAAGACTTAGTGTATAAATCCTCAACCCGATAGTGCAACACTTACGCAAATCATCAGTAACACATGCGAATCATGCAACCCCATAACCTAACCATCCAATCTCCTTTATCTACCCCGTGTGGTCAAAACCACTGGTGGTCAACACCACTGGTGACCGTAGTCACAAATATATATATCGGTGTGGTCAAAACCATTGGTGACCGTAGTCACAAATCAAGTGATGGGGCCAACCCATCGCGTGGTCAAAACCACTGATGACAATCCCGTAATTAATCATGTGGGGCCAATCCACTGTGGTACCAAACCACTGGGACGAGTCACAATATCCATATGTGGTCAAAACCACTGGTGACCGTAGTCACAAACATCATAAATGTGGTCAAAACCACTGGAACTTAGTCACAAATAATAGTATCAAAGACGGGCCAACCCGTCGTGTGGTCAAAACCACTGGTGACAGTCCAAAATAATTCTTCCCCCTCCTCTCAACAATCCCGCCATCATGTCCATATCAATCATGGCATAATAACATATGATGATGCAAATAACACATGGTATAGCATTAAACAATGACATGATAGCATATAACGAGATCCATAATCAGGGGACTTACCCGGAGTCCACACTCATGCCCACAAGGCATAACCACCGGTTTTAATGGCTATTACAGTAACACAATAAACATATCATACTAACGAAGTGTGTAAGCGTTACACACCTGACTATTCGTAGATCTAAGCGAAATCCCAAAACTACGCGAAACTAACGAGATCCCGAAACATTTGCCTTCCCCCTTCCTACAATCGGCCAACACTTTGTTAGTAACCAAAAGCCTATTCGGCTCAACTAGAAATCCCGAAGGATATGTCGCATGAAGATAACACCTTACCTTAATGCCGATTTGATTTCCAACCAAATCCCAAAGGTCCATTGTATTCGGCTACCAAGCACCAACGTTCGGCACCCCTAAGTGATGTTAGGGATTTCGGCTACCTCGCCATTTTGGAACAAGAAAAGAGTTAAGATCTCAATTAATAACGATTGAAGAAATATCAAGGAGGGACAAATAACATTCGGCATTAACCAAATCAGTCAAGAAGAGAAGAAGAGTAGGAAGTTTACTTACCAGAAGATTCGACTAACTCAAATGAAAGAACTAGAGATAGATTCGACACTGAGTATGGAGTTTAAAGCACATGAGAAGAGAAGAGAAAAAAGGCCAAGGATATTCGGCCAACCACTTTGAAGGAATAGAAGAGAACACAAAGGGTTTCGACTTTTCAAGATGAAAGAGATGGAAGAAGATGGAATGGGATTGATTTCGACAAAGGAGAATGGATGAAGTTTCGGCACAAGGATATTTGGAAGAGAGCAGAAAGATGTCGATTGGAGGTGAAGATGTAGAGAAGAGAATGGCTAACAATGAATGAACCTAAAGATAAAGAGAAGAAAAGGAGAGAATTGAGTTTCGGCTCTTCAAAGGGAGTTGCAAACTTGGTTCGGCCAAATGCCCAAGTTGCCGAAAGAGAAAAGAGAGAAAATGCACTTTGAGGTTTGGTTTTGACACTAAACAAAGAAAAGAGAAAGACTCCCAAAGCTAGCCGAACATGCACCCTTACTTGGCTATTGAAATTCGGCACCCCCTAGCTTCCAAATCCGATTACACCTCCTCCCCCAAAGTCCATAATTTGGCCAACTCCTTCAAATGAGTTTGAAAAGATTAAAATTCCTAAATTTCCTCCCCTACATCAGTTCAAATCCGTTGGACCCCTTCTATCCTTATCTTCCAGAGTCCATCCTGAGCACTCCTCTTCCCTGCTTCTGGTGTGAAAAAAAATAATAAGCAGAAAGTGCAGTTCCTGCTGCTCGAACCCAAGCACTCCCTCCCTGCATGGGGCGTCACCATCCAAGCACCTTAGTGGCGCCTCCTTTGCCACCTTGCCACTAGGTAGTTTGTGTCACAACCCTCCAATAAATTCTTTTAACCCCTAACTCTCCTAGCTCCCTCTTCCTAAGCACTAAAACAAAATTTTTTGGCCATGACCCAGGCCTAACCCGAGGTCATGCCTAGACCCCAAAACATGCTAAACTAGCACAGTAAGCATATCATTACATGCAAACACATGCAAAATACAGAGACCCCGATTTAAGGATATTACAGTTCTACCCCCTTAAAAATAATTTGACCTCAAATTACAGTCGTCAAGAGTTGAGGGTATTGCTACCGCATCGCATCCTCTGGTTCCCACGTGGACTCCTCCGTACCATGGTTCCGCCATTTTACTTTCACCAAGGGAACTGACTTCTGACACAGAACCTTGACATCCCGATCCAAGATCCGTACCGGTTCCTCCTCGAAAGACAAGTCTGAGTTTACCTCTATCTCCGCAACTGGCACAACATGCGACGGATCTGATCGATAGCGCCTAAGCATGGAAACATGAAAGACGTCGTGAATCTGACTTAACTCCGCCAGTAATCGAGCTGATAAGCTACCGGTCCCACTCACTTCAACACCGTATACGGCCCGATAAACCTAAGGCTTAGCTTTCCTTTTCGCCCAAATCTCAACACTTTCTTCCATGGCGATTCCTTCAGAAAGACCTTATAACCCACTGCATACTCTATATCCCTGCGCTTAAGATCGGCGTAAGACTTCTGCCTGTCCGATGCTTCCTTAAGACAAGCCCAAATCACCTTAACATTATCCTCTGTTTCTGCCACCAACTCCGGACCCAACATCTGCCATTCACCCAGTTCTATCCAACACGTAGGAGTACGACATTTTCGTCCATATAGTGCCTCATATGGTGCCATCTGAATACTTGCTGATAACTATTGTTATAAGTGAACTCCGCCAATGGTAGATACTCCTCCCAACTACCGCTGAAATCCAGAACACAGCCCCTTAGCATGCCTTCTAGAATCTAAATTACTCTCTCAGACTGTCCATCAGACTGCGGGTGAAAAGTCGTGTTGAAATCCAACCTTGTACCCAAAGCCTGATGCAAAGCTTTCCAAAACCTCGACGTGAACATGGGATCCCTATCCGAGATAATTGACACTGACACTCAATGCAACCTTACTATCTCGGCCACATACAACTTGGCTAACTTCTGGAGCGAATAATCAACCCGAACTGGTGTGAAATAAGCCGATTTAGTCAGACGATCCACAATCACCTAAACTGAGTCCTTCTTGCTAGATGTAAGGGGTAGCTCACTAACAAAGTCCATGGTAATCCTTTCCCACTTCTCTGCAGAATCTTTACCAGCGCAATTGTCCTAACGGTAATTGATGCTCAGCTTTAACTTGCTGGCATGTCAAACACTTGCCTACAAACTCAGTTAC
Source organism: Gossypium rotundifolium (assembly GCA_025506655.1). Classification (NCBI taxonomy): domain Eukaryota; kingdom Viridiplantae; phylum Streptophyta; class Magnoliopsida; order Malvales; family Malvaceae; genus Gossypium; species Gossypium rotundifolium. The sequence continues at coordinate 129,365,710 of CP106732.1, read as the reverse complement.
TTCTCGTTTAAGACCTAGCCACCAGAACTATTCCCTCAAATCACGATACATCTTACTGCCTCCAGGATGCATAGCGTATGGGCTGCTATGAGCTTCCTGAAGGATCCGCTGTCTCAACTCAACGTCCTTTGGCATACATACTTTCCCCTAAAAACACAATACTCCATCACCACCCAAACTGTGACCCTCCAATTCACCATTCTGCACTTGCAACCTCCGAGCACTTAAAACCTCATCTATCAGCTGTTTCTCTCTAACCTGATCAATCCAAGTCGGCTTTACTTGCAGTTCCACCAATAGACTCCCATCGTTATACAGACTAAGGTGAGCAAACATCATTCACAAGTCCGCTACCACCTTACGGCTCAACGCATCAACTACTACGTTAGCCTTACCCGGGTAAGGCAGCGAACAACTGCTTCTCCCTCAGAACATGTAGAAGATGCGCGTCATGCTCTTCCTCAGATTTCGAGTACACCAAGATGTCGTCTATAAACACTACGACGGATTGATCCATGTACGACTGAAACACCTGATTCATCATGTCCATGAATACTGTCGGCGTATTAGTCAACCCGAATGGCATTACTAGAAACTCGTAATGCCCATACCAGTATCTGAAACAAATCTTATGAATATCGCCTCCTTCACCTTGAGTTGATGATACCATGACCTAAGATCTATCTTAGAGAAAACTGATGCTCCCTTAAGTTGATCAAACAAGTCGTCTATCCTGGGCAATGGATACTTGTTCTTTATCGTCAACTTATTCAACTGGTGGTAGTCTATACATATCCGCATCGTATCGTCTTTCTTCTTAACAAAGAGCACAGGCACTCCCCAAGGAGATACACTCGGTTGGATGAAACCCCTTGTCCAACAATTCCTGAATCTTCGCCTTTAACTCCACCAATTCCTTTGGCGCCATCCTATATGGGGCAATAGACACTGGCGCGGTTCCTGGCAGCAGATCTATACCGAACTCAACTTCACGGTCCGGAGGCACACCCGGAAGTTCCTCTAGAAATACATTAGCAAATTCCCTCACAGTTCGAACACTCTCCACAGCTGTATCCTTGGCTTCCAAAGCACAGACATGCACCATAAATGCCTCGCAACCCTTCCTCACCATTTTCTCGACCTTCAGCGTAGAGACAACATTGGATAAGTAATCTCTCCTATTACCAATCATCACCACCTCTTCACCTTCAACTGTCCTCAACACCAAGCGCTTAGTCGCGCAATCCAAACTGGCCTGGTACTTCACTAGCCAATCCATACCGAGAATCAGATCGAACTCCCCAAACGGCAGTTCCATCAAATCAGCCAAAAACACGACCCCTTGAAGTTCTAGGGGTGCATCCCTATATAGTTTATTTACTTCTACTGAGTGACCTAGAGGGCTTATCACTGTCATCTTCCTAGAAGTAATCTCAAAGTCTAAGTTCATGGTTTCCACTATGCTACTGGCTACATACGAGTGTGTCAATCCTATATCTATTAAAGTATTATAAGGTAGTCCAAAGATTAAGAACGTACCGGTTAGGACATCCGGTGCGTCGCTCTCCTCTCGATGCCTCACTGCGTAGACCAATCCAAGCTGCCTCGCCTCTGTACCAGCTGCACCTCTGTCCAGTGCTCCACGGCCTCTACCAGAGCCATTACCTCCTCTGGCTGCACCACGGCCTCTCTGTGGCTGCTGACCATCCCTCCCGACCAGTGTGCGATTTCGATCCCAGGATCGCAACCTAGCTAACCTCTGGACAATCCTCACTCGATGCCCCATCGACCACGATTAAAGCATCCTCATTTCGATCCAACACTCCCGTGTGAGACTTTCCACACCGAGCACACCGTGGCGGCCATTGAGTATTAACAAGCAGCAGGCCTAGCAGCTTGAATCAACCCACTATATCTACCCTATTTCTGCTGATTCCCGGTAGACCAGATGATCTAGAATTCCTTTTATTCCAACCCTTGTCATAATTCTGCCTCACAGACTGTTTCACTTCCTCAGCCACTTTAGCCTTTTCCACTAAAATTGTAAACTCTCTTTCCTGCTGTGGCGCAATTAGCATCTGCAGCTCATCTCTCAACCCATCCTCAAATCTGACACAGTGCTTATGCTCTGTGCCCACAATACCACGTGCATAGCGACTGAGCCGAAGGAATTCTGCCTCACATTCCAATATAGTCTTATTACCTTAGACCAAGTTTAGGAACGCCTTGCGCTGCGCATCAATGTAGTAGCCCCTATGTATTTCCTCTGATAAGCTGCCCTAAAGAATTCCCAAGTAAGGTCAGTCACCATTGCTCCGTCCCTAACTGTGAGCCACCACTGATATGACTCATCTTGCAGCAGAGATACTACCCCCTTTAGCCTCTCCTCAGCCGAGAAGTCTAGATCATCCATAATACGTTCTGTTGCCTCCAACCAATATTCTGCTGTACTGGGAGCCATGCCTGATATACCTCTAAACACCTCAGCACCATTAGCCTGGAGTCGTCCGGGTATAGATTTCTGAACCCCTACTCCAATGCCTGCACTAGCAACCCTCTCTAACATCTGATGTTACTGCGACCTTTGCATTATCACCAGTCTGGTCCTGATGTTCTGCGCCCACAACTGGCGGTGGTGGTACCTTATTTTCTGACCCATGTCCAGACCTACCGGTTCCGAGACCATCATCCTACCCCTACCTCGTCCATGAGTGTTACGCCCACGTCCACGTGCACTCATGTCTACCGATACGATACGAGCAGACTAAAAGTTTTATGCGTTAGACTTTTATTCCACTGTCTATTAAGGCAAAATTTTATGAGAAGTTTAATAAGGGATTGTTTCGCGAGTACATCCATCCTATAGTAGTTCAAGTCTCTAGAATAGTTCCTACTACTATTTAGTCATGCAATATCATCATATTCATATCATCAAAAGCATCAGTTTGGGGTACTTACCTGGGCGAATCGGTGCCGGAGACTCGGTGCCATGCTTTCACCACTATACTTTTCCTCATAAGAGCCTTTCATAATCTATTTTAAAACATTTTTGGGCCTCGGGCCCATCAGTCAAGCAGGTTAAACTTGGGCTCTAATACCAAAATTGTAACACCCCAAACCCGGTCAACACACCACGACTGAATCTGGCATGTTACGGAGTGAAAACGTTTGAATAAAACAAGTAACCGGTTTAATTTTATTGAAAACCCTTTATCGCGAAAACCTCTTCTGTTGGGAATCCACTTGTTGTTTTATAGTTCTTGGAAAACCCTTCGATACTTATTAAAATCCAAGTGAGTTAAGCATAGTCGAGTAAAAAAACCATTTGTGTTTGAAGTTATTTGAGAAATTAAATTTGATAATCACTTAGGTTAATTTGTTATCATCTTGTGTAGATTATTACCCGATAGTAAGGTTTGAAAACCCGAAAGAGATATAATTTTGAAAACGTTGCTCTTTACTGATTATTTAAGCAAGTCAATTTATTAAGCACATGCATAATTTAATCAAAATAAAAGCAAGTAATTAAAACCCAAAATAATACTTAGCGGCCTTATTACAAAACCAAAACCAAATTTAAGTAAATAAATAAAACCAAAATAGTAATTTAAAGTCAAAACCCAAAACTAGCATGCATGGCCACCTCGAGTCCTCTCTAGCTCCAGATCCACGATCTATGCCTCATCTGCAAAATATATAGGAAGGGGTGAGTCACCGAGACTCAGTGTATAAATCCCCAACCCGATAGTGCAACACTTACGCAAATCAACAGTAACACATGCGAATCATGCAACCCCATAACCTAACCATCCAATCTCCTTTATCTACCGGTGTGGTCAAAACCACCGTGGTCAACACCCTTGGTGACCGTAGTCACAAATATATATATCGGTGTGGTCAAAACCACTTGGTGACCGTAGTCACAAATCAAGTGATGGGGCCAACCCATCGCGTGGTCAAAACCACTGATGACAATCCGTAATTAATCATGTGGGGCCAACCCACTGTGGTACCAAACCACTAGGACGAGTCACAATATCCATATATGGTCAAAACCACTGGTGACCGTAGTCACAAACATCATAAATGTGGTCAAAACCACTGGTGGTCAAAACCACTGGGACTTAGTCACAAATAATAGTATCAAAGATGGACCAACCCGTCGTGCGGTCAAAACCAGTGGTGATAGTCCAAAATAATTCTTCCCCCTCCTCTCAATAATCCCGCCATCATGTCCATATCAATCGTGGCATAATAGCATATGATGATGCAAATAACACATGGCATAGCATTAAACAATGACATGATAGCATATAACGAGATCCATAATGAGGGGACTTACTCGAAGTCCACACTCATGCCTACAAGGCATAACCACCAGTTTTAATGGCTATTATAGTAACACAATAAACATATCATACTAACAAAGTGTGTAAGCATTACACACCTGACTATTCGTAGAACTAAGCGAAATCCCGAAACTACACGAAACTAACGAGATCCCAAAACGTTTGCCTTCCCCTTCCTACAATCGGCCAACACTTTGTTAGTAACCAAAAGCCTATTCAGCTCAACTAGAAATCCCGAAGGATATGTCGCATGAAGATAACACCTTACCTTAATATCGATTTGATTTCCAACCAAATCTCGAAGGTCCACTGTATTCAGCTACCAAGCACCAACGTTCGGCACCCCTAAGTGATGTTAGAGATTTTGGCTACCTCACCATTTTGGAACAAGAAAAGAGTTAAGGTCCCGATTAATAATGGCTGAACAAATATCAAGGAGGGACAAATAAGATTCGGCATTAACCAAATCAGTCAAGAAGAGAAGAAGAGTAGGAAGTTTACTTACCAGAAGATTCGGCTAACTCAAATGAAAGAACTAGAGATATATTCATCACTGAGTATGGAGTTTAGAGCACGTGAGAAGAGAAGAGAAATAAGGCCAAGGATATTCGGCCAACCACTTTGAAGGAATAGAAGAGAACACAAAGGGGTTTCAACTTTTCAAGATGAAAGAAATGGAAGAAGATAGAATGGGATTGATTTCGGCAAAGGAGAATGGATGAAGTTTTGGCACAAGAATATTTGGAAGAGAGCAGAAAGATGTCTATTGGAGGTGAAGATGTAGAGAAGAGAATGGCTAACAATGAATAAACCGAAAGGTAAAGAGAAGAAAAGGAGAGAATTGAGTTTGACTCTTCAAAGGGAGTTACAAACTTGGTTCGACCAAATGCCCAAGTTGCCGAAAAGAGAAAAGAGAAAATGCACTTTGAAGTTCGATTTTGACACTAAACAAAGAAAAGAGAAAGACTCCCAAAGCTAGCCGAACATGCACCCTTACTTGGCTATTGAAATTCGGCACCCTTCTAGCTTCCAAATCCGATTACACCTCCCCCCCAAAGTCCATAATTCGGCCAACTCCTTCAAATGAGTTTGAAAAGATTCAAACTCCTAAATTTCCTCCCCTACATCAGTTCAAATCTGTTTGACCCTTTCCATCCTTATCTTCCAGAGTCCATCCTGAGCACTCCTCTTCCCTACTTCTAGCGTGAAAAAAATAATAAGCAGAAAGTGCAGTTCCTGCTGCTCGAACCCAAGCACTCCCTCCCTGCATGGGGCGTCACCATCCAAGCACCTTAGTGGCCCCTCCTTTGCCACTTTTCCACTAGGTTCTTTGTGTCTCAACCCTTCAATAAATTCTGTTAACCCCTAACTCTCCTAGCTCCCTCTTCCTAAGCACTAAAACAAAATTTTTTGGCCATGACCCAGGCCTAACCCGAGGTCATGCCTAGACCCCAAAACATGCTAAACTAGCACAGTAAGCATATCGTCACATGAAAACACATGCAAAATGCAGAGACCCCAATTTAAGCATATTATAAAGATAAACCAAAATCAAACTTAAATCGAGAAAAGGCTGAAGCTACGGATTAGTGTTCGACTCTACATTTATGACCCTAGTTATCGAGGTAAGTTCGTATGAATTATGATTGTATTAATGTTAGTTAAAATGAATATTTTCTATGTTGTATTAATATAAACGTACTTGAAATTTTCATATATATATTGATGTTTGAGAAATTGAAGAATAAAGAATCCCGTTTGAATCTTAAGAATTCTTAGGATACGAATGACATGTCATTAGGGATTTTATGTTTCAGGTGCTAGTCTTGAATGTCCTACCGGTGGATGAGGTCTTGCATTTGTTGTGGATTCTCTATAGCTCGTGTGAGCAGCATCTTGTAGCTAACATTCTGACCCACAGCTCGTGTGAGCAGGCCCATTTCACAGCTCGTGTGAACACTATTGAAAAGGAAAGGTTACAGTTATATAAAAAGGTAGACTATGTGTGTGAGGATTCTTGAGTATCCGATGTAATTCTAGATGGTTCAACGGGTAAGTAAAGGAATGGCATGGTAAGTACATAATGGGATATTGAATCATGATCTATGGAAAGGCTAATGAAATAAATTTTGTTAATGTGGAAATCTACTTACATTATGGTTGAATTCATATATATCATTGATGAACTTACTAACTTGTGAGTTTGATAATGCTTGTATAGGCTTTTACTAAGCTTATGGTCTTGGTAATGATGTTATACTTATTCTATAAATTGTGCTAATGAAATGGTAAGTTTTGTTTGAGTTTATATGAGCTTACTAAGCACTCATTGCTTACGTAGTTACTTTCATTTGTTTTATAGATTATCGGAAGCTTGATTGGTTAGAAGCTTGTCAGAGAATCAATCACACTATATAGCAACCATTTCAGTAGTTTTTGTGTATTTTGGCCAATGTTATATGTGGCATGTATAGGACCTTTTGTAATGGTATTTATTGAATGTTCAAACGATTGATTTAGTATGTTTATGCCTTTGAAGTTTATGTTCGGCTTAGATAGACTTGTAATGTCTTGTTAAATTAGGTCATTTTGACCACTTTTAAGTAATTGAAATGCATGATCTTTTTGTATGTTGTGATGGCTTGGAAATGATCAGTTGTGATATGATTTGGTAGATAATTTAATTAGGGTATATGCTTGAAAAGTGGCTATGTTGCTTTAGTTTGATCCATTACGGTTTGATACAATTATGGTGCCTTTTAATGGCATATTGGTTAGATGAATTAGGATGTTTGAAATGGTATGTTTAGGTGTATTTGAATGATGTTTAAATCCATTGAATGTGTGCCCAAATGGAATGATTGGTTAGGTATGGTTTGGTCTTGAAAGGGCTTGATTTTAGGGTCAATTTTTGGATCACACGGCTATGTGACGCACACAGCCTAGGTACACGGTCGTGTGTTATTTGCAAATTCCAAGTATTTGAAGTCAATGAGTTACACGGCCTAACACTCGGCCTGCAACACGATCGTGTGTGGCAACTCATAGAGTTACAAGGTCTGCAGCATGGCCGTGTGACCCAACTCAGTGAGTTACACGGGTAAGGACACGGGCTGGGACACGACCGTGTGTGCCTTATTCGATTGGTACACGGTCTGGGCTATGTCACACTGCCTTGTGTCCCCTGTTTTCAAAATTTTCAACTTTTTCCCAAAAATACTAATTTTTTCAATTTAGTCTGAATTGCATCTAAGCTATTTTAGGGCCTCGAAGGCTCGATTTAGGGACCAAATGCATGTGTTTGGTGTGATTCTGATTGAGACTAATTCATTAAATGTTATGATAGTAAATGTTTTTTTATTGTTCGATAATGCTCCGTAACTCTAATCTGATGACGGAGATGGCTTAGGGGTGTTACACTCCCCCTTAATAACCCGCACCCGCTCATCGCCTTGTTTCTCCTTCTATCACCTTCCTTATTTCTCCATGTATGAAGTCATTACATAATAAAGTAACTATGGTCATCTCACAAGTTTTTGTGCACTAATGACCGATGTTTCTAATTTTATGACTTTTATTTTTTGAGTCACTTTTGATTTTTTTTCAACAATTCTCACTCACAATGCTTTTGTTTTTCATTGCTCAAGTACTTTTTCTACTTGTTTTGACTTTTTCTGGATGTTACTTTTATTTCGCACATTTTTTCCTAGACCTATAATTACTTATCACACTGCTTCTTCCTATTTCACTCTCATTTTTACAAAACCACCATGATGTATCTACCTATCCCTCAATACGTATGGCCAGGCGTCTAAATTTGTGCATTTCTGGGACGAAAGAGAAAGGGTAAGTACAAATTTATATTTTGGCTTGGGTTTTGTATGAAGGTTCATCAAGAAGCATTTTCTAGCTCAAATATGGGTACTAAAGATTGATGAATAAGGTTAGCATTTTTACACTGGTTATACCAAACAATGCCTTAGGTCATCCCTAGGTATCTCAATATTCATAAATCTAATCAATCAAGCAATCACAGTATTAACTATTCATCATACATAGTAGCATGCTCGTTTCCCTATATTTTCTATGTTATTTGGTATATTCAATTACTTAATGCCTACTTACAATGTAATATATAGAACTTAGTAGTCTAATAACTGAAAATTTAAAATCATTTACTATCATATCAAATTTGTAGCAAGTACAATCAACCTATATACGTGCTCCTAATCAATCACTTGTATTTCTACAAGCTCAAGTATATTTTTTACAAGAAAAATAAAAAAGAATTTTCTATGTTGCCCCCCCACTTTAGATAGCACATTTTCCCTAATGTGCAACCCCTAAATAAATAAATAAAGAAGTTATTCGATTGATCATGATGTTCTGTAATCTTATGGTGAGTGCTCCCATCCTTGTTCGTTGAAAGCTCATAAATGACGTGCTCCCTTAATGTGAGTTCCTACAAAGAAAATTTAAAAACAAAAATATATATAAATCTACTATTAATCCTACTCCTAAAACAATAAAATAAAAAAATCATCCTAATTATCCCTAAGTACCTAGGTAAGAGTGTTTGATGATGCCATCTGAGATATAAGTCTTATAGATGGTCGTAGAAACATGAATGCTTGAATTGATTATTATTCTTTTGGTTTATTTCGAAGAATGAAAGAAATTGTGTATAATGGGAATATTAGTACCAAGACGATGCTTCCATTCACCCCTACCTTTTGTATGATGGTTTATAATGTTATCCATATTAATATTTCGAAAATATTTTAAGTCACTTACTTCCACAAAATCGGATTCATAATACAAGGCATTATAAAATTCACAAATTTCTCTAGGAGTGATGAACATCTCTTTCCCTTGTACTGGTATTATTTCCCAAAAAGCAGCATACAGTTTCCTTAACTCTTGGTCCCTAAAAGATGCATAAAATTCTTGTACTATCGAGACTATAGTGGGATATTTAGGGGTTACGCAAAAGCGTTCCCACCTATGGTATTGAACCAACGACCAAATTTCCTTACACAAAATCATTGATGGTTCAAACCCCTGTTCTTGTATAAACGTCTTTCCATGAAGATTCGAAAAGAGTTCTTCGACGTTTGGGTTTGGAAATTTTGAGGGGTTTGCAACCACCGATGGTTCGGGTTCGCTAATTCTTTTAGATGTCCTAGGAGGTATTTTCAATGATATTCTAACTAAAAGAATTAACCCATGATCAAGCAATAAATTTCAAAATCAACAAGAACAATGCAATGGAGCAATAAAAATCTAAATTATAACCCATAACCTTTAATGAAAGCTCGTGATTTCTCTTGAAGATTCATTGCACCTCCTTGTTGATGTGATGCTTTTGTCCCTGCACAATACAAGAAAAGGAAGAAAAAGGAAGAAAACGTGTAGCAAAATAGAAAGAGAAAGAAGAAGCAAGTTTTGAGTTTGAAGAGTTTGAGAGGTTTTAGAATTAAACGGAGGTTAGAAATAGGTTAAAAGTAATTAAGTTTTAAAAAAATAGTGTTTTTAGGTTAACAACCTTGTAAAATAAGGGTTAAAATCGGCGGGTTGCACAATAGGTCAGGTTGACCTTGCAGAAAATTGCAGTGATGTCGCAACATAAGGATTCCATGTTGCAACACCCTTGGCAGGATAATGATGTCGCGACATCGGGGTTCAATGTCGTGAATCACCTTGAAGTTTTTACACTTTCGGATAAAATTGGCTATTTTTCCGTGACACTAAGGTACTTTGTCGTGACAATGAGTTGAATTGCTCGATTCTATGAACATGTGATTTCGTGAGATGGTGTTATGACATATCCGGGTAAGGTTTGAATAAGCGTTAAGTGTTATGACATCGACTGACGATGGAAGTTCTACAAGGCCCTTCCTCCTAAATTTCAAAGCCTTGCTTTTGTATGCTGAGACAAGGAATTCTCAAGAATAAAATTAATTCCTAAACAGGTTGAAGCGAATAGTGGCGCAAGTTAAGTGAGAACGTAAGTCTATTAAAAATACAATAATATACAAAAGTTTAACTCAGTTGGAAAATATCAAGTATTACTGTCAGGTTCGTCCATCAACTCTGTACGTATTGGTCCAACATCCATCATGCCAATTCATTTTACTCAAGCGTGTTGGGCGAGTTTGTCCCTCGAGGATAAAGTGAAGGTGATTTCGTCTTAAATATGCTCTTTGAAGTTTTAAAAGAAATGGAGTATGATGTAGGAGACAAGGTTTTCTTACACTTGTCACAAAAAAATACCTTTTTTGGCTCAAGGTAATTAGGGATTTTTACAAATATTTCGAAACATGTTTTCTAACTTTTGCGGAGGAAGCCTACTTTCCCTCATTTTGTTGGTGACCACATTTAAATATTTCACTTTTATAGCCTTAGTAGTTAGGGGTTATAAGAATAAATGAAGGAACCTTAAGCCACGCCACTTACATCTCCTGGGAAGGAGAGTTCTTTCTCTCTTTAATTATAAGATAATAGGGATATTATTTAGATATCATTGTGGCAACCTTATGTCTAGAAAGGTTCGATGGGAGCTGGTAAGCCCATTGGGAGGTTGTTGGATAAAGGGCTCTACCATAGGCTAAACATGGCGAGGTTGCTTCAAAATTTTTAAAATCACACTTCCAAATATGAGAACAACCATTCTTCTTTAGAATGCCCTTAGGGGTGAAATTACTTGCCCTCGACTCAATGGTTTTGCCCAAAAATTTCCTTATTTTAGCGAGCTCCAAAAATACTCTTAACTTGTAAAATTACCAAAACGACTATAGTAGTCATTTTGGTTTTATACAACCGACCCTCGGATTTGTTAAAATTTCAAAGTTACCCCGAGGTCGAAATACCCTGGTTTCCAAAATGGTAATGGTTTCTCTATCGTAAAATACCCTGGTTAGAAATGTGATGGTGGATTGTTTTAGTTGGAAAAAAGCCAAAATTAATCCAATGATTAATCGGATGGTGGAAGTTGATTATGTGTTAGGTACCGGATCTCAAGGTATACGATTCAAGTTTCCATTGTCGTGTCAAGCAAATTTGATGTAAGGATTCAATGAATTAAGTTAATATTCGTTTTAAGCTAATGGTTGAGTAGATGCAGAAGGACTACTTGAACCTAAGGTTGCCGATTATTAGGGAAGCGATAGCCGACGCAAAATAATCATTTGATTTGATGGACTATGTTTTGGCGAATATAGGGACAATAGATCTAGTGTGATGACCGCTTGGGGAGTTCGATTTGACTCCTCCATTCATGGTTCTTAAGATGGCCAAAGATGAAATGGTTATGATCGGAATCGAAGAAATTACCTCTCAAATCGGCCTTGAAGGTGTGAAAAGATGGTTAGAAAAGGGTGTGAGGCATTTATAGTTCGAATTTGTGCCTTGGAGCTAAGGAGTCGTGATTGAAAAGGTCCGAACAGAGGGGAATTCGATGATGTATTCCGGAGGAACTTCGTGTTTGCCTCCAGATCGGGAAGTCAAATTCAAGATAGATTTACTACCGAACGAAGATCCGTATCTATAGATCGAATGGCACCAAAGGAATTGGTGGAGCTGAAGGGAGCTCTTGGATAGGGGTGACCTAGTATATCTCCATGGGGGCGCTTTGTGTTGTTCGTCAAGAAGAAGGGCGGTTCTATCGGATGTGCATCGACTACCGTTAGTTAAACAAGTTAACGATCAAAAATAAGTACCCGTTGCCTCGGATCGATGACTTGTTTGACGATTGAAAGTGCGTCGGTGTTTTGAAGATAGATCTTAGGTCGGGTTACCATCAACTTAAGGTGAAGGAGGCTGATGTTCACAAGACGGTATTTCGAACTCGGTATGGGCATTACGAGTTTCTAGTGATGCCATTCGGGTTGACCAATGCACCGGTGGCATTTATGGATTTAATGAATAGGGTATTTCAATAGTACTTGGACCAATTTGTCGTGGTGTTCATAGACGACATATTGGTTTACTCAAAGACGGAGGAAGAGCATGATAAGCATTTGCGTATAGTCCTACAAGTGTTAAGGGAGAAGCAGTTATATGCCAAATTCAGTAAGTGCAAATTTTGGCTAAGGGAGGTGGCTTTCTTGGGTCACGTGGTGTCGGTGGGAAGGATTAGAGTGGATCCCCGCAAGATTGAAGCGTTGTTGGATTGGAAACCGCTAGGAGCGATGTAGATTCGAAGTTTTTGGGTCTAGCCGGGTACTATCGAAGGTTTGTGGAAGGGTTCTCGTTAATTGCTTGCACTTAACTAAGCTCTTGAGGAAGAGTACCATTTGTTTGGTCGGAAAAATAGCAAGAAAGTTTTGATAAGTTGAGAAAGATTACACGAAGCTCCGGTCTTGGTACTGACTGAGGCGAGGAGAAGTTGTTTCTGATTTCTTGTGATGCGTCCCATCTGAGGTTGGGATGTGTATTAATGCGAGGAAGGAAAGGTAGTAGCCTATCGCGTCCGTCGATTAAGACCGCATGAGGTTAACTACCCAACTCACGACTTGGAGTTAGCGGTGGTCTTCGCCTTGAAAATATAGAGACATTATCTTTATGGGGAGAAGTCGATAGTTTACACGGATCACAAGAGTCTAAGGTATCTCTTGACCCGTAAAGACTTGAATTTAAAGGCAAACCGATGGATTGAACTGTAAAGGACTTTCCATCGAATATCATCGGGTAAGGCTAACGTGGTGGAACGTTAAGTCGGAAGGTCGTGGCGGACTTAAGAGCGATGTTTGCTCATTTAAGTCTATACGACGATGGAAGCCTTTGGCGGAGCTACAAGTTAAGCCAACTTGGATCGAGGAGATTAAGGATAAGCAAGTTGGTAGGCGAGGGATTGAATGTAAAGAGATTGCAAGTCCAAAATGGTGGTATGGAAGGTATAGTTTGACCGATCATGGTGTATTATGTTTCAAGGGCTGACCTATGTCGAGAAGGATGTGGAATTGAGACAAGGAATTCTCCAAGATGCACATAGCAGCCCATACGCTATGCATCCTGAGGTAGCAAAATGTACGGAGATTTCTGAGAGATAGTTACGTGGCACAGGTTGAGCCGAAGTGGCGAAGCGTGAGAAGGTGTCCGACGTGTTGTTAAGGTGAACATCAGTCGCCATCGGGTTACTTCAACCAAAGAAAGATTCCACAATGGAAGTGGGAGCGGATCACTATGGAACCCTCCAAACAAGAAAGATGCGATTTGGGTAATCGTGAGACCATCCGACTAAATCAGCCACTTCGCCGGAAGAATGGATTACTCACTCGAGAAGCTAGCAAAGTTGTATGTGGCGAGAGTCAGTTGCATGGTGTGCCCGTATCAATTATTTGAGATGCTTTGGGAAACGATTGGATTTCAAGATGACTTTCCATCCACGGTCGGATGGGCTAGACTCGGAAATGCCGAACTCCGGCGTGTTGGGCGAGTTGGGTGAACGACAAGTATTGGGTCTCGAGTTCCATTGTCGGTCAAGCAAATTTGGTAAGGATCAATGAATTAAGTTAATATTCGTTTTAAGATTCATAACGTCTTTCATGAAGGCTACTAACCTAAGGTTGCCGATTATTAGGGAAGCGTGGGAAGAAGTGCGCTTGGAGTGTGGTGGTAGTTATTTAAAGGCACTCTAAAAATGGGGGGTAAGGATTCGGGTTCAAAAGGAGAACCCTTTTAATTATTTGATTTGGCGAATATACTAACTCATGTTTTGGCGAATATAGGGACAATAGATCTAGTGTGACCAAGACCTCCTCCATTCGGATTTAGATTATTCGTGGGTGACGGTGTGTACATACACACTTATAACAATTAATTAAATGCATGCTATGTGTAAATAACCTAAGGTTGCTTTATGTAGATATGGAATTAGTGCCTTAATGGTACAAGCGAGGATCTCGCTTTATGTAGTAAGTCTCTCGGTAAGTCTCCGTCAATATGTGATTGTTAAATATGCTTTTGGGAAGCATGGCTTATTTGATACATGAGATAAATGTATGTTGTTATAAACTCTGTTATAATATGATTTGATATGGGTTGATGAGTGGAGGCGGTATTATTAGTGTCGACGGACACGGTGTTTTAGTAACACTGCTGTGACTACGGTCACGGAGGTTTGGTACCTCGGAGGTTTGGCACCTCATAGCGTCTCGTCCACGTGGCTTAGCACCACCGTGGGTTGGCCCCACTTTGAGATATGGGATTGGCGCCGGTGATTTGGTATCACACGATGGGTTGGCCCCATCAACCGATTTGTGTCTTCGGACACGAGGTTTGGCACCTCCCAGTGATTTGGTATCACATTTGTGACTTAAAGTCACCAGTGGTTTGGCACCACCAGTGGTTTGGTACCACAACGGGGTAGACAGAGGCGTTTGGTTGGCTAGGTTGGGTATATGTCTTAATGCATGATTAATGTGTTATATAGTGTGTATGATGTGGAATTTACCCGGGGGAAGGGTTACATACTGAGTCTTGGTGACTCACCTTCTCCTTTATTTTTTTCAGGTGACACATAGTTCGCGGATATGGAGCCGGAGGGACTTGAGGTGGCCATGCAGTGGAGTTTTAAATTTATTAGATTTTGAATTTCGGTTCTTTACACTTTCTTTATTTTTGGTTGATTTTAATTGGGTTGTAATAAGGCCTCCTAAAAAAATTATTTTATTATTGTGATATGCTTGAAATTTTCGTTTCAAACTTTATGTTTATATGAATGAATCCACATGTTTTTCCAAAGTAATCGAAAAAGGGTTTCAAGTACCATCGAGTACATATAAAACATACATAATAACTTGACTTAACAAATATTTTCAAAAATAAATCCGAATATAAGACTTGTACACCTCAACTGTTTTTACAAAACGTTATCTTTTATCAAAAAACTTAAACCGGTTTTAAAAGATTTCAAAGGTTTCTCTCAGTAGCAAACCAAATCCGGTCGAAGCGTTTGGGCCGGGTTTGGGCTGTTACATTCCCTCATTTTGTTGGTGACCACATTTAAATATTTCACTTTTATCCCTTAACACGAACATCTCCTTAATATAGTAGAATATCATGAAATCAAATTCTAACTAACCCAAGTGGCGGTTACTATACACTTACACATATATGCCAAAATAATCATTTGAATGGATACTACTCCGCCATAGACTATTTTGAAACTACGCACCATAATATGGAATCCACCAAAACTGAGGTGATACAGTGAAGCTCTTATAACTAACAGTGGTGAACGATTGAACGGCATAACACCTCTTGCTGTTGAATTAATGGCTTCTAGGTTTTTCTTTTTCTTTTTTTTTTCCTTTTTGCTTTTTGGGTGGGTAGGGGGACAGGTTTAGACATTTAGCGAATGTTGGGGGTTGTTGAGGAATTAGGGTTGAACTTTTTTTTTTATTTGGGTTATGTTTTATTAGATTTATGGTTAGTTTAGTATGGTTTCTAAAAAGTATTTTTGGGGCAAAAATTTTTTTAAAATACAAAATATTACTAAACAAGATGCTTTTAAACTTTTCAAAAGTATTTTGAACAAAAAATACTTTACAAAAACACTCTTTTAATCAAAAGCATAAATAAAAATTTTAACTTTTGTTTAAAAATACTTTTTAACCCAAGAACACTTGAAAAATAATGTTAAACTTAACCTTAATGGTTTAAAGATTAGGTTAATGGCTTGGGTTTTATAAGTGATTTATTCATTACATAAATATATTTTAAATAATTAAAAAATGATTTAATATAAACTAAGTTTTTTGATTGGTTGAATTTGTAAGATTCAAGAATAAAAAAAAAAAGACAACTAAATCATTTAATCAATTATAAAACTGTCAAAATTAACTAAACCGAAATTGAAGAAAATGACGGTTTTGCTTACCCCTACCCTAAAGTGCCTAAAGTAACACAAATCAGAGCAAAAAATAAAAAATTAGCCCCCCCTTGTTCCCTAAGGTGTTCGGCCCGTCATTTAATCGAGAGCCGATTGTCTAAGTAATCCGACCATAATCCAATTTTAAACATTTTAAACATTTCAGGTGTTTGACAAGGGTTAGGGAAAAAGTCAAAGGAAAATGTTGGGCAAGTCAAAGGGTAAAAGGGGTGTTTTCCTGTAAAACAACTTACAACTTTTTT
Source organism: Gossypium rotundifolium (assembly GCA_025506655.1). Lineage (NCBI taxonomy): Eukaryota > Viridiplantae > Streptophyta > Magnoliopsida > Malvales > Malvaceae > Gossypium > Gossypium rotundifolium. Next base: position 129,349,226 of record CP106732.1, on the reverse strand, counting down.
TGGTTAGTCATTTTACAGCAGCTAGCCCCTAAAACCCAAAAGTTACCTCTGTCAATATTTATTCTCCTCACTCAATTGTCACCGACCCTAAACCCTCACTGGCGACCAAATCAGCAAGCTCACCAGCGGTCTAAATCCAGTCAAGTAAGCTCTGTTCCTTGTTTTTACTCTTGTTGTTTTGCATAGTACAGAGGTTGTTAATCTGTGGAAACTCCATCACCGGCAACCTTGTTTATTCGTCATCTTCTTCTTATAGTATAGTGTTTCTGTTTTGGGTTTAGCAAGATCTCTGGAAGCTATTTCTAGTTAATCTCGAAAGACGGTGGAGCTTGTCCATACACCATTTCACAACTCATGTCTCCAAAATCCGAGGATCACTAGCAATAACATTGGTAGCAAATCTAGTCATCCCAGGTCGTAAGAGTTCTACACCTTTGGTATATTTTTTCATATAATCAATTGTCCAAGTATGATTGTATATGGAAGAAGTTATCTTTTTTGCCTCATCTAATTCTTTTTTCACATTTTTTCTATTACCAATTTCTTCCAAAATAAAATCCAATTAGCAGAACATGTAGACCAATACAAGTGCCTTCCCTTTTGCGTCAACATATGACCGCCGACTTTGATAGCTGCTTCATTGTCTGTAACAACTTGAACAACAAATTCTTCACCGATTTCATCGACCATTTTATCCATTAAACCAAAATAATACTCAGCAGTACGGGAGCTAATACTACTAGCATCAATGGATTTTTTAAAAATAGTACTTCTTATACTATAAATCAAAGAAATTGATTATATGTGGTTTAGTTGTCCCTTTCCGCCCATCACATATAATGGTCACCCCTCTTTCTTCCCATATAGGCGTAAAGCTATTTACCTATTCATGTATCTCTTTATACTCATCTTCCAAATGCACCCATATCAACTCATAAGCTGAAGGACCCCTAAACAATTTTCCAACTTCCGCTACAACTTGAAGTATAGGTTGGAGAAATGGTGACTCTGCGATTCTTGCAGGTAAAGTTTCATGCAATAGCAGCAAGTAAAGTTTCATGCAATATCAACTTGGACATTGCTTTCCCTAGCTTAGCTTTTGCATTTTTAAGAAAGCTCGAACTAAGTTTTGATTGCTTCAAACTTTTTGATCTTTCAAGAACAGGATTCATGTTTGCTAATCTAGCTCTAGGAGAGTCAAGATTAGTCCATTGACGTTCCCTCCCACTTCTTTCAGAATTACGGACAGTAAATGGTCGTTTAATTCATTGAGTTCCAGAATTAATACCTCCTCCAATTTCAAAAACTGAATCTTGGCTAGTTCTTGCTCTTCGACGTTGCCTTTCTTCCTATTCAACTTAAGATCTCATACTCTCACGTCTTGCGATAGTTTACTCATCATCATCATCATCATCATCATTGTCGAAACCATTTTTTAAATCGGATTTTAAAAAAATGGGGATCGACTTTTAAAATATGGCAAATAGAGTCGCCACCGATCTTTTATTCAAGGTGTGATCGGATCACCTTGAGATGGGTTATTTTAATAAAACATTTTTATTAAAACAATAATTTTGGTCTACAAAAATTTGAGAGAACATGTTCGAAAGTCGGTTACGTACGAGGAAGGGTTAGCACCCTCGTAACGCCTAAAATTGGTACCCAATTGATTATTTTATGTCCTAATGCCGAAAATTTGAAAAGATTCTAGATTACGATCCATTTATTTAAAAAATATTTGAAAAGCATCATATTGGATGCCGAAAGTTCTTATTTCGAAGAAATAAAATGGCGTACTCAGTAAGTTAGGGAACAACATTTTACATTCTCAAATTTGGATTTGTCCTTCGAAATTCAATACTCATTCATTTAAAAGGAGAAGGATATTCAATTATTTAGGTTAAATGAAAAATCGCAACCCAGTAAGTTAGGGTACTATTTCTCAAAATTTCCAAATACGGAATATCGCCTTTGTTCTTTTGAAATTCTTATCTCGAGAAAGTAAAATATTACACCCAGTAAGTTAGGGCGCAATATCTCAAAAATCCCGAGAATAAGTTTTTTTTATTTTGAAATATAATGTGTTTTGATTTAAAAGGGAAAGGATACTCGGTTGCTAGGTTTTAAACGAAGAGAACCGGAACTCAGTAAGTTAGAGCACGATTTTCCCGAAACCTTTACACGCGAGCCTTGCCTTATGATTTTGAAACCGGAATGATATTAGAACACAACATCTTTCATGGGATACAATAGAATACTAATACACAAAGAGATATATCAATCCATATATCAAGCATTACAACGATAAATTACGAATAATTAATAGTTACAAAATTAACAAATTACAATTCATATAATAGCAATAATCATGCAACATAATTTCAACATTAGCAATTAAAGAAAATGGAGTAAAATAATACATGACTAAACCAAAAAAACAAAATCCATTAATAAATAAATTTCGAACAAACCAACGTACGAAGCGATTCGCAATAGATAAGTGAATTTAATACAAAAGATATAAACAGTCTAAAACATCTATAAGCGTATGTACCCAAAAGGACAAGATATGTGATATGAAAACAATCCAAAATAAACAATTGTTGAAACATGTTTAAATATATACAGATGATATTTAAAAAAAAAACAAATGGTATAGATGTTTTTTTTTCTTTAAGAAAAACAATTTAAAACCTAATTAATAAGTTAATAAAACAAAAAAGAGAGGTAGGAAATGCATATGAAAACAAAGAAGGATTTAACTAAATCAAAATAAAATTAAAAGACTAAGAGAAATCGTTTTACAAGTGCGGGGGTTGAATTGAAATACATGCAGATTATTAAGGATCAAATAGGCAAATATTCCTCAGACCCCAAACGCTACGTACTGATTTGGACGAAAATGTAACACCCTTGAAATGTGGAAGCTAATTTAAAAAGACAATGTACAAGGGACCTAATCGAATTGCAACTAAATAGGGATGGATCAAATGCGCAAATTGACCGCACATACAAAAGGCGCGGATCCTGAAATGGCATCGGGTCGGGCCGTGTCGGATTTGCTCATACGGCGTCATTTCAAGGTTATCAGTATTAACCTGAAGCGTCGTCGTTTTGCTAATGACCGAACCCCTATATAAACTACTTTAACCCTCTGCTAACCCTCTTTTAACAAAACCCTAGCCCCTATCTCTCATCTCCGCTCCCCGCCACAAAGGAAACCCCTCCGTTCACCACCTTATTGCCATCACAACTAATGAAAGGTAGTACACTGATGAAAGGCCTCCTCCGTTCACTGCCGCCATCATACCCAGCGAAAGACCGTGTCCGAATGCATCGATTCATTTCGAGGATAATGACTTTAAATCCTCACACACTAATCCACATCTAGGTCCGATTATGATGGAGTAAATGAAGATTGAGTGCCCGACCCAGGTAAACTCGCCTCCCTCTCTTTTATGTCTTGTATACCGAGGAAAAAAAGGAAGAAATACAGAAAATGGATCAAAAAAGAAAGTAACCTTTTTGTTTGAATCTCTGCTATTGGTTTTCTTTATTGCTCTGTAATGTATGCTATTCGAAAAATTATGAACCTTTTACAAGCTTTGCTTGGTTTATATATAACCGAAAAGAAAAAGAAAAATAAAAATAAAATACTCTTTTTTTGCTGTCAATTGTTGTTGTTTTTGCTCTGCTATATTCATTTGCTGTACAGACATGGCCGAGATATGGAGGGGCCGTACGACACTGCTACGTTGTAGGCAGTACGAATGGCGTTCTAGTGTAGGCTTACGCGTGGGTGGAGCGCGTGGCGCGAGCGGGGACACGAACGGTCACGAGCGTGAAGGCAAGCATGAATCCAAGAGTCGCGCGTGGGGGGTGGCTGCGGCGCACAGGGGAAACCCTAGGGTTTCCTAAGCTTCAATATGATCTAGACCATTCGGGCCTACTTTGTAAATTGGGCTATCTGCAAATAGTTTGGGCTTGTTGGGTAGTGGATTGTATATTTTTTTATTTTGGACTGATGGACTGTTTTTAGTTTTATTTATTTTTTTGTTTTTGGTTTCTGTTTGGTTAACATTGGGCCCGGGCGAAGATGGGTTTTTACAGTTGCCCCTCTTTGCTCATTTTCGTGTAACGAGAATAGAGCAAAGACTTCAAAAAGGACCATTTTTGTCCGGTCTTTGAATCTTGGACTTCTTTAGGTGCTTTTCGTCTTCGAGTGACTTCATTCCATCCCACTGCATCTTCAGGGGCTCGGGAACTAATGCTTCGATCCACTTAAGGAAATTAGACTTGTAGCTTCAATTTGCTCCACTGCAAACTCAGGGAGACAATGTCTGATGTTTTCGATCTGCTCCTACAACTTTAGGATTGCTAGATCTGCTATCTTCGATCTACTCCACTGCAAACTCAGGGAATCAAGATCTGCTATCTTCAATATGCTTCCTGCAACTTCAAGAATGCCAAATATGCTATCTTCGATTTGCTCCGTTGCAAACTCAGGGAGACAAGATCTGCTGTCTTCGATCTGCTTCCTGCAACTTCAGGAATGCCAAATCTACTATATTCGATCTGCTTTGCTCAAGAAGGCAAGATTTGATGTCTTCGATCTACTTCTTGCAACTTCAGGAATGCCAAATCTGTTATCTTTGATCTGCCCCACTGCAAACTCACGGAGACAAGATCTGCTAATTCACCAATGTTTTGACACCATCCTCTAGGGGACCTGTCCTGTAAAATCGATTTTATGCTTATACAAAATGGTTAGGATGCAATGGTCAGAATGAATCTAATGCTCCTAACTAATTGTATTATGGACAACATTTGCATGAATGTAGAATGTCATGAGAATGATTTCCTACAATGATTAGGATGCAATGATCGAAATGAATCTAATGCTCCTAACTAAATGTGTTTTGCATGAATGCAAAATTTCATGACAATGATCCTTTTTTAAAAGTTTAAGGTGGTTATCGCTCATTGTTTATCAGGGCTATATCACTGATGTCTTATGCTGCGATCTTGTTTGGCTGGTACTTTCAACAGAAAACCCGAGAAAACGATTATATCTTGCTCAACAGATTTACCCCACCGTAACTTCATAGTTCATCCCATTGTTACCTAGGGGTATAAGATTTGAATATATCCCACTACAACTCTAAAATGTAGGATTTGTTTCTTCTTCAATCCATCCCATCGCTATTCAAAGGTATAGGATCTGTATCAGCTTCCATCTAGCCCACTGTAACTTGGGGTATAGGATCTATAGTTTATTTTATCAACTAATCACTCTTCGAGTGACCCAACCATATATATACACATGATGCTCACATGGACGTCGAATACCATTTTTCTTCTTTCGAGAATGATTCCCATTTTACACCTGGGTTATCATTACTCATGTTCTGTCGAGATTGTATCCCTAACTATTTTGACAGAAAATCCAGGTATATGACCTCAATTTAGACTTTTCTTTCTCAAACATTTCCAGCCCTTAAGCCTGGTAAGTCCTAAACAATAGCCCTATTTCAGGTTCTCGTATTATTTAGAATCTTCTAGAGTAATATGCGAAACTTCTTTTATGAAAATATTATCAGTCCACTAATCGTTATTTCAATGCGAAATGCTTGAAAAAGATCATAATTATGGATAAGAATGAAATTGATTGGGAGCATAGCTCGAAACAAGCAATTTAATTAAAGCTAGCAAATGCAATTAAGCAGGGAGTTTATTAAAGGCGTATCTTGAAAAGAATAAGGTAATCAAAGATAGAAAATTCAAAATGGATAAGATGGAAAACTAGGTGCCCCAGATATGCAGCCTGAGCTTCTCTGTTCAAACTTCTTGAGGACCATTTTAAGCTCAATATGTGTTTAGGGGATCCGAAGTACTTTGTCGATGCCCCAAGATGTAGCATACTTCTTTATTGTTAATTCAGGTATAGCAAGACTGCTGTATGCCCCCTTTGATCAAAATTTGAGCCACCCTTTTCGAGTTTTCAACTCAAATCCCCTTTGGTCTCAAAGCGCCTTTTGCGGGTTTTCGCCTAGGCCTCTCTTTTTTCTTTCTTCCTTTTTTGCTGAAAATTTCTATTTTTTCTTTTTCGAATTTTTTTTTGAATTCACCGGATTGGGCAGGTCCTTGCTATCCATCTCGGTCAATATCCATGCTTCCCCAGAACAGGCTTTCTTTGCTACATACAGTCCTTCCTAGTTTGGCATCCACCTTCTTCTGAAGTCCCTTTTACATTGGAAAAGTCTTCTTCAAAACCCTATCATGAAATTTTCTAGGGCGAGCCTTTTGTTGTAATCTCGCATTATCTAATCGTGACAGGTAGCTTTCAACATTTTCTCTTCAAATTCAAACGATCATATCAAGATTAAATCTATTCTACCTCATCTAACTTCGGTTCTGAAAGAATTTCGACTCTGATGGGCAAAGCCAATGAGAAATGTGTTGCCCCGATGACAGTCTTGGCCAATGTTCGATAAGCATGGAGGGTAAATAGTGACTTCTGTATGTCAATCTTTACAAGTCTCAGTATTTTTTGATTCTTTGTTTTTCTTTTTGGTTGCTTTTGCTGTACTAAAATGTGGCACCCGATCTTTGAACAGACCACAGGCTTTTGACATTGTGCGATTAAATGTGATCTTTTTGACCCCTTTTTTTTGTCAGTATTCTTTCTTTTTTTTTTTTTTTGGTTTTTTTTTTTTGGTCTAATGACTATCAACTTTGTAATATTGGCATATGAAGCGACTTTCACCATCTTAGTGAAGTAACTGACATCCACGAAAATGAATCGATGTTGGCTAGAAGCTTTTGATGAGACTGGCTTGGTAACATCCATGCCCCACACATAGGAAATCTTATTTCTACATTGAGCTAGGCTTTGATCTTTATCTCTTTCCTTGGCTCACGACGTAGGATCTATTTTCCATCCAGTATTAACAAATTAGAAGATATGTTACAATTTTTGTCATCTTCAAAGTCCTTAGATCCCCTAAACCCATATCTCATTCAAAAGGGAGTCGGTAACAATGTCGCTCCTGTCGTTGATATCTTGGTACCTATTATAGGTACGAAGGCAAGTTTTAAAGAATAAATGATTCTAAGGATGATTATTTGTATGGTATGATTATGAATAAAAGTGAAAGAATATTCTAAAAACCAAAGAATGCAAAGCATGAAACGTAAAGAATAAAAGATATTTGCTTACAAGATGCATCTCATTGAAATAAGAATTCTGGACACAAGCCTATTTCACAAAAAGATTCTTGTTGCTTCTAGGCTTAAAGCAACAAGTGCGTTTTGTACATCACTCCGAATAAGCTCTAAATACTACAAGAATTTTTTTACAGTCCAATTATTCAGAATGCTCCTAAGTTCGTAAGGGCAGATATACGACAAGGTCCCCCTTTCAGTGATTTCTTCATGTATGGCATTGATGTGTACATTTTACAGCATTTCTTCAATCGCATTTACTCCAACATCAGTGTGATTTGGTAGCGGATTATCGGCATTTAGCATATCAGCCACTTTGACAACGTCCAGCTTAATGAGTCTTTCCACGACTTTCTTAAAAGTAAGGCAATTTTCTATTGAATGCTCTGAAACACCCACATGATAGTCACATTCGACATTTTCATCGTACCACTTAGGGTACGGAGGCTGCAATGGTGCAAGTAGAAAGGGGATACTATGTGCTCATCAAATAATTTCTGATATAGCTCTCGGTATGTTATTGGAATAGGAGTGAACTGAAGCTTTTCTATATTCTTCCTTTACCTAGATTCATTCTTTGAAGGAGTCTGAAGGTTTGTAGTTGTCAACCTTGGTGATCTCACAGTAACTTGCTTTGAATAACCCTTACTGTCTACTCCCACATTATTTACCTCGTCTTCTTTCTTTCTCAGGGCTGACCTTCTGGCATTTTCCCCTGCATCTATTTTACAACTTCTCACAGCATATTCGACCATTTCTCCGGTCATTACTATGTCCGAGAAACTCTTCGTGGCACTCCCAACATATGGTTGATAAATGGGGCTTTCAAGGTGTTGATGAAAAGCATGATAGTTTCTTTCTCAAAAGAGGTTACTGAACCTGTATGGCGACATCTCTCCATCTTTGTGCATATTGTTAAAAACTCTCGCTTGGTTTCTTTTCCATATTTTGCAGGGTAATTCTATTAGGGGTTATATCTGTTACGTGAACGTACTACTTCATAAACGCCTATGCTAAATCCCTCAAGAACTAATTTCGGTATAGCTCAGCTGATTGTACCATTTAGATACTGCTCCAGCCAGACTGTCTTGGAAGCAATGAATTAGCAGTGGGTCATTATTAATGTACCCAGTCATTCTCTAGCAAAACATAGTTATGTGAGCCTCTGGGCAAGTAGTCCCATAGTATTTTTCGAATTCTGGCACCTTGAATTTGTGGGGAAGTATTAGATCTGGCACCAAACTCAGATCTTTAGCGTCAATTCCATATTGCCTATCAACGCTTTCCATGGCTCTAAATTTGTCTTCCAACCATTTGCATCGCTCCTCTAACTATTTTGGCAATTCAACCCTTGCCCTTTCTCTCTCTGTTGCCTCATCCAAGTCGGGAATATCAGCATTAATTGGATGATCCCCTAAATTAGAACTCGATCCAGCTTGGAAATTTGGCGGCATCGAAACACCTTCTTGAAATTGTTGAGGTTTAATTATGACGGATGTCTTCCATGGATGCACTTCAGGATGTGTCGGGGTAAAACCCGGGGGATATAGTCGTTCCTCACTATTGTTAACCATGGAGGTTTTCCCTTTGTCTACTCCTCCTGCCAGTAGTTGAGTTAATTGAGTCATCATACTCTTTTGTGATTCCATCATTCGATCCATCATATCCTGTTGGATCTTAGCTAGCTGCTCTTGCATTTGCAGCTGAAGTTTTTCCTGCATCTCCCTTTGGAGTTATTCTAGCTTCTCTATTCTCTGATCCATATCCTTCATCTTGGTTCCGGTACCGTAGGGATGTTTGGTTTCTGGGTGTCGAGTTAATCTTGAAATAATTTCAACATATTAGGGTCCTCTCATGAAATCTAATGCATGCGATGTAATGCTATGTGAATGCATGAAATGAATGTAAAGAGATGTCGATTCTAACTCAATTTCTTTTAGAAAACTTTACTAGAGGATAAAGCTCTTTACATGAAACGGACTACAAATATACGAACATCCGTATTGTCTTATGTTTCATAAGAAATTCATTCTCCATGCTGAGCTCCCTAATTTAGCAATCGAACCCGAATCAACATCACTCTCTAATATGAAAATGCATGCTAAGTGACAAAGATAAAACAAATAGTCAGTATGATAGAAACGAAATTCAAAGCATATAAAACATTCAAGCGCCTATTGGGTGACCACTAGGGTTTATCACAACTCCATATGGGGTAAGCTTTTAGGGTCTTTTATATGCGGTTTGAGTTCTACAATTGAGGGTACCTGAACCAGTAGATTCATCAATCTTCACCCATTATAGGCTCATATGGATCGAGTTCAGTTCAGGGGAATACATTTCCTTATGGCTGTACAGAGATGAAAATCTCACGAAGACATAGGTATGGATATATTCCGGAAGTGATTCACTATCCTACATGGAGGTGAAACCTCACGAAAGAGTAGTTTCTCACTCCCGCTTAAAGGTGTGACCCAGCGGTCATGCAATATGATGCCAAAGTATTTTACAAGACTCGAACCATAACAATCAAATGAGATGAATGCAATAAAAGGATCGTAATCTTCAAACCAAATTTTCAATTTTCGACAAAATGACAAAAATTAATCAATTTTACGGCTTGACTCTCTTTACGTCCCCAGTGGAGTTGCCAAGCTGTCGAAACCATTTTTTAAATCGGGTTTTAAAAAAATAGGGATCGACTTTTAAAATATGGCAAATAGAGTCGCCACCGATCTTTTATTCAAGGTGTGATCGGATCACCTTGAGATGGGTTATTTTAATAAAACATTTTTATTAAAACAATAATTTCGGTCTACGAAAATTCAAGAGAACAAGTTCGGAAGTCGGTAACGTACGAGGAAGGGTTAGCACCCTCGTAACGCCCAAAATTGGTACCCAATTGATTGTTTTATGTCCTAATGTCGAAAATTCGAAAAGATTCTAGATTACGATCCATTTATTTAAAAAATATTTGAAAAGCATCATATTGGATGCCGAAAGTTCTTATTTTAAAGAAATAAAATGTCGTACTCAGTAAGTTAGGGCACAACATTTTACATTCTCAAATTTGGATTTATCCTTCGACATTCAACACTCATTCATTTAAAAGGAGAAGGATATTCAATTATTTAGGTTAAACGAAAAATCGCAACCCAGTAAGTAAATTGGGGCACTATTTCTCAAAATTCCCAAATATGGAATATCGCCTTTGTTCTTTTGAAATTCTTATCTCGAGAAAGTAAAATATTACACCCAGTAAGTTAGGGCGTAATATCTCAAAAATCCTGAGAATAAGTTTTTTTTTTGAAATATAATGTGTTTTGATTTAAAAGAGAATGGATACTCGATTGTTAGGTTTTAAACGAAGAGAACCGGAACTCAGTAAGTTAGAGCACGATTTTTCTGAAACATTTACACGCGAGCCTTGCCTTATGATTTTGAAATCGGAATGATATTAGAACACAACATCTTTCATGGGATACAATAGAATACTAATACACAAAGAGATATATCAATCCATACATCAAGCATTACAACGATAAATTACGAATAATTAATAGTTACAAATTAACAAATTACAATTCATATAATAGCAATAATCATGCAACATAATTTCAACATTAAAAATTAAAGAAAATGGAGTAAAATAATACATGACTAAACCGAAAAAAAAATCCATTAATAAATAAATTTCGAACAAACCAACGTACAAAGCGATTCGCAATAGATAAGTGAAATTTAATACAAAAGATATAAACAGTCTAAAACATCTATACACGTATGTACCCAAAAAGGACAAGATATGTGATATGAAAACAATCCAAAATAAACAATTGTTGAAACATGTTTAAATATTACAGATGATATTTAAAAAAAACAAATGGTATAGATGTTTTTTTCTTTAAGAAAAACAATTTAAAACCTATTTAATAAGTTAATAAAACAAAAAGAGAGGTAGGAAATGCATATGAAAACAAAGAAGGATTTAACTAAATCAAAATAAAATTAAAAGACTAAGAGAAATCGTTTTACAAGTGCAGGGGTTGAATTGAAATACATGCAGATTATTAAGGATCAAATCGACAAATATTCCTCAGACCCCAAACGCTGCGTACTGATTTGGACGAAAATGTAACACCCTTGAAATGTGGAAGCTAATTTAAAAAGACACTGTACAATGGACCTAATCGAATCACAACTAAATAGGGACGGATCAAATGCGCAAATTGACCGCACATACAAAAGGCGCGGATCCTAAAATGGCATCGGGTTGGGCCGTGTCGGATCTGCTCATACGGCGTCGTTTCAAGGTTATCAGTATTAACTTGAAGCGTCGTCGTTTTACTAATGACCGAACCCCTATAAAACTACTTTAACCCCTCTGCTAACCCTCTTTTAACGAAACCCTAGCCCCTTTCTCTCATCTCTGCTCCCCGTCGCAAAGGAAACCCCTCCGTTCACCACCTTATCGCCATCACAACCGATGAAAGGTAGTACACTGATGAAAGGCCTCCTCCGTTCACTGTCAAATCACCATCATACCCAACGAAAGACCGTGTCCGAATGCGTCGATTCATTTTGAGGATAACAACTTAAAATCCACATGCATTAATCCACATCTAGCTCCGATTACGACAGAGTAAATGAAGATTGAGCACCCGGCCCAGGTAAACTCGCCTCCCTCTCTTTTATTTCTTGAATACCGAGGAAGAAAAGGAAGAAATACAGAAAATGGATCAAAAAAGAAAGTAACCTTTTTGTTTGAATATCTGCTATTGGTTTTCTTTATTGCTCTGTAATGTGTGCGTATTCAAAAAATTGTGAACCTTTTACAAGTTTTGCTTCGGTTTTATATATAACCGAAAAGAAAAAGAAAAATAAAAATACAATATTCTCTTTTTTTTTTGTTGTCAATTGTTGTTGTTTTTGCTCTGCTATATTCGGTTGCTGTACAGACATGGCCGAGATATGGAGGGGTCGTACGAAACTACTACGCTGGAGGCAGTACAAATGGCGTGCTGGCGTAGGCTTGCGCATGGGTGGAGCGCGTGGCGCGAGCGGGGACACGAACGGTCGCGCGCTTGAAGGCACGCATGAATCCAAGAGTCGCTTGAGGGGTGGCTGCGGCGCACAGGGGAAACCCTAGGGTTTCCTAAGCTTCAATATGATCTGGGCCATTCGGGCCTACTTTGTAAATTGGGCTATCTGCAAATAGTTTGGGCTTGTTGGGTAGTGGCTTGTATATATTTTTATTTTAGGTGATGGACTGTTTTTAGTTTTATTTATTTTTGTGTTTTTGGTTTCTGTTTGGTTAACATTGGGCCCGGGTGAAAATGGGCTTTTACAATCATCACCACTATCTCCATAGTCTGCATGGTCTCCTAATCTTATTTTTTTCTCTATTTCTTCTTTCCTCCTTTACTTTGCAGCTTTTTCACTATGATATTCTTAAAGCTGTTGTGTAATGGTTTTACTAACTTCTGTCGAGACATGTGGACAAAGTGCTACATTCCTCTCTCTTTTTTTCAGCCAAATGCTCTTTCAACCGTGTTATTCCTCTTTAATAATTCTTCCACAAAATCTACATTTGACATTTTTACGATTAACTCCAACTATAATCATCACTAGGAGCTGCATCTTCTTTATTTATTGAACGTGGCATTTTTTCTTATATCTACATGAAAATTATTATTAATCATTACTTGAGTTCAAACCAACTAGTAAAATATTCATAAAATGAAACAAAAATTGTAGGACTTAAAACTAACAATAAAAATATTCACCAAAATGAAACAAAATGATAAGGCTTAAAACGAAAAATGAGACAAAATAATAAGACTTAAAACTCTAACAGCAGAAACACTACTAATAAGACTTAAAACTAAAAAATGGAAAAAAAATTATAAGACTATAATTAATAATACAAAATATTCACAAAAATATAGAACTTATAATTAACACTACAAAATATTTACAAAAATTCAGATAAAATTCAATATAAATATAACTAATTATTAATTAAATATGTAATAATAATTACGTAACAACTCTAAATTCAACTAGTAAGACAAATATATTATTTAAATTAAGTAATAAACAAAATAATAACATTTTAAAAATAATATTTACATAACTTACTTGTATTTCTTACTTCACAAATGAGTTGAGATAATATCGATTCTTCCCTATTAACTCAAGAACGCAACTCTTGAAATAGAAAACAGAAGAAATAGCTCTTGAAATGTTGGATAGAATAGTTGAGAGAATTTGAAATTCAATGCTCCTGCTCTTTCACCCGAAAATGTTATTATGTAGTAGACTAGTATTGTAAAAAAAAAATGGACCTTTTACAATTTTTGCTTTAAAGCTTTCAGCTGAATTTTAGGGGGAAAAGGAATATATATATATATATATACATTAGTTCCTATTGTTTCGCAAAGCATGTGATAGTGTCATTTCACATAGCTTTAGACAGCTTTATTTTGTAAAAATTAAAAAGAAAATTTAATACCCACATGCCTAGTTTCTGCCAAAATAATTGTACAAGTAGGCACAACTCTTCAATATAATAATTGATATAAAAATTTGATATATTACCAAAAGTTCAAAACTAAAATTTCGGTCGAACTAAAAAAGGTTTTGTAACTTACATAAACATGATCTAGATCTGTTTACTTTTTAACAAATTATATTTATACATTTTATGAGTTTTATTTAATTTTCAAGAACAGGAAACCTAATAATTTTAATTGCTTTATTGTATCTTAGGGGAACTTAGTTTTCAAGTCTCTCAAAATGTCTACAAGTTTCATGCTTGTTACTGTCATACTGCTAATGATTCTTTTTGGTTCTTACTTTAAAATTCTCAGGATTCAATGTTGTTTTCATTTTGATTCTCTTCTTCTTTTGACCCATAGACAAGTATCTTTAGCCATTGATTATCTTGGTCGTTGCCTACTATAGTTATCCCGTTATAGCCTAAAAAACTCCAACATTAGTTTATAGAAGCTTTAAATTTGATTATTAGATGCAATTAAGTTTACAATTAAGCAAACAAAACTCTAAATGACCTGTTATAGTGCTGATATTGCGTTGCGCCGCTTTTTAATAATTGTTGTGGCATTACATAATGGATTTTAACTGCAACGATCGTGATACGATTTTTTGATGCATTGCGCCAATATTACATTGCGGTAGTTTCCATTTCCGTTACGATGCAGCTGCAATTTAATACTATGAATTCATTTAACCTTTTAAGCCATTGCCAACATGAAGCTGAAAAGACCAACATTTTGAAGAAACATACTTGGGATCATGACTAATGGAAGGCCGAACTCATTGGTAAAGAAACCTTGGGGTGGAATCTTGCATTTATTCAGACAAATCCCAACACACTCACTGTTCTCCAGGTACCTTTAGAGAAAAAATGCAGAATTAGGTAGATTTAAAAGCTTTCATGAATTCATATATGAATGAATAATCAAGTTTTGCCCCTGCATTTCTTAACATGAACTCTACTTTTTGGCTTCACTCCATTTACCTCCACTTCCACAACCTAATAAAAGAATTAGAGATGCAAAAATGGAGAATATATGAGGCTTTTGATGTTAAAGAATCAAGCTTATGTTGCTTGGGAAGATGACCATTTAAGATTATGTTCAAAGTAATCAAAGGGTTATATGCTTTTATCTTACATTGAAAAGCAGGGGAACCAATCAAATGCACAAGCTGTGTTACGAAAACCGCATTTTTCTTAGCAATATTCGAATTGGTATGCAGGGCCCAACACTAATCAACGTTTCCATTAACATATAATTTATTATAAAATTATTGAGTAGAATTAACAATTCACAAATTTCAAATTGAATTTATTCACAATCAAATAGAAATAACGAATTACGTTTTAATTTTCATTCATCATATTAGATTGATCTTCGTTCCAAGTAATTTGATTACAATTAGGTGACAAAAGAAATTACAAATCAGCACAGATTGTTCAAAGAGTACAAAATTTACCCACAGATGGATCAACTAGCCATTTTGGTCTTGTTTCTATAGGAAAACTTGCAATTGAGGAAATTAAAGTGACAAGCACGTATAGTAAAAATTGCTAATAGAAATTATTTGATATATCAAACATTTATAAAATATCTGCGTGAGCACCTTCAGAATTTCATAACAATTATGAAAAAAAAAAGTTCAATGTTTTCATAATAGCATGGCAAATTTTTATGAATTTTTTTTCATAATTTAATGTTTATTGATTTATATTTAATACTCAAATTCAGTTTTACAAATTAATTAATGAAAGTGGAATTTTGTATTAAATGTGAAAATGTTTATGTTTTGTTTGTTTCGATAAAACATTTTTCGAAAAATAAAGTTTAGATAATTTGTCAAATAGTAGAAAATATTTTATACAAATTTGTTAGGGATCGACCTGATTAAGCAACAAACAAATAAAAAATAGTGGAAAATTTTGAGAAATTGAACACACAAATTTAACATGGAATCCAATGATAAAAAACCACGGGTAAATATAATTTTATTATAATGTCAAAAGAATGAATAGTACAAAAGATGGACATAAAAACTAAATCCCAAAACCTAAAAATAAATGTCGAAACCATTTTAAAATCGGGTTTAGAAAAAATGGGGATTGACTTTAAAAACAAAAATGGGAGTCGCCACCAATCTCTTTCTGCTTAGGTGTGATTGGATCACCTTTTAAAACGTTTTATTTTAAAATATTTGATTTTGGTCTACGAAAAAATAAGAAAATGGGTTCGGAAGTCGATTACGTACGAGGAAGGGTTAGCACCTCGTAACGCCCAAAAATTAGTACCTAATCGATAAAATCATGTCCAAATGTTTAAAATTTTAAAAAGTTTAAAATAAGATCCTTTATTTGAAGGTAAACCAAGACTACTTATCTCAAAGAAATAAGAATACCACATCCAGTAAGTTAGGATACAGTATCTCATGACTTCAAAGCTAGGTACATCTTTATTTTAGAAAATTCTTACCTCGAGATACAAAACATCACACACAATAAGTTAGGATACAACGTTTTGAATTCCCAAGAATAAGGTTTTTTATTTAAAGCTTGAGATTTCTTTGTTCCGAAAGAATATAACATCACATCCAGCACGTTAGGACAAGATATTTTAAAACCTTCGTAATCAAAATCCTCTCATGATTTATGAAACTTGTTAAAAGGATATTTAGTTATTTAGCCAAACGGAAAATCGCAACCCAGCACGTTAGAGCACTATTTCCCAAATTTCTAAATAACAAAACATTGCTTTATCTTAAAAATCTTTAGATAAAATATAGTAATCTTGTAAAAAAAATGTATTCATAAAACAATAAATAAATTACTATACAATGGCAATCATAAATAAATAAATGAAAGAATATAGGCAAGTAAAATATATACATAAAACCCTAAATATCAAAATAGAAATTACTAAATAAATATAAAAATTTTCATGCAAGATTAATAATAGATAAATAAATAAAATAAATAAAATAACATATTTATGATATAAACAATGTAAACAATGCATTAATAAGAAGAATAGTATATATAATATAAACAATATAAATGAAACATGTTAAACAATATGAAAAATAAAAAATAAAAGATATATAATATATATATAATATATAATCTTTTAAAATATATAATATAATAACTAATATATGAAAATAATATATAATTAAAATAATATTAAGCAAAATAAAATAATAAATAATAATAAAATATATATATATATAATACACTAATTATAAATAATTAATATAAATAAAATAGATTAGATAATATAAATAAATTTTATAAAAAAGTTTAGTAATAATATAAATGTAACATAATAATATATAATATACAAAATATAAAATAATAAATAATAATATAATAATATATAAATTAAATAATACTTAAACTAAATAAAATAATACAAATTAGTAATTTAATATATAATATAATACATATAAAATTATATATATTTTATACTATTAATAAATATATAAAATAATATAAAATCTTTTAATATGATAAAATAATTAAATATAAAATAAAATAAAAATAAAAGGATAAAAATAAAATAAAACAAAGAAAACAAGGGTTAAAATGGCAATTAAAGCAGATTAAAAGGACTAAATTAAAGCACGCGTTAAATCCCAGGGACTAATGTGGTAATTAAACCTTTTTACAAAACGGCGTCATTCCGATTTTTACCTTTAAAACGGACCGAGGGACTAAATTGGAACCAAAACAAACTTTAAGGCTAATTTTAAAATAAATAAAAATGCAAATTGGACTGAATTAAAATTAACTAAATTACGGAAGGACCAAAATGTCAAATATCTCATTTTTAAAAAATGCGCGGATCCTCATTTGGATATCGGGTCGACGTGCAGATCCAGTTAATCCAAAACGGCCGCGTTTTGCGCGTATTTGCCTAAACGAAAATGGCGTCGTTTTCACGGGGCTATATAAGTCAATTTTTTAAAAAAATTTCATTTTATCATTTGTTAAAAAAAATGGAGAGTTCCCCCCCTCTAATGCTTTTTGGCCTTCGGCCTAAGGCCAGGATTCGGCCTAGGCGCCGTCCCACGCGCCGTCCCACGCGCCGTTGTTTACACCGATTCTTCAATGAGAAATGCCCCCTTTCGAAAGGTAATCTTCTTTACTCTTTTTATTGCTTGTTTGTTTACTATTCACAGAAAAAGAACAAAAGAGGATAAAAAAAAGAATAATATATAAAAAAAAAACCTCTGTTGTGAAAGTTTACTCTTTTATTTTTGTGTTTGTTTGTGTATTCTGTCTCTGCTTATATTGTTTTTCTCTGCGTATTTTCGTGTGTAACAGTGTATTCTCCGTATCCCCCCTTTTGATTTTACAAAATAATCGGCTTTTATAGCCTTTGAAAAATGAAAATAAAAAAGGAAAACTTATTGTTTCCATGTTTGCTTCTGTGCTTTGCTTCCATTTTTCCCTTTTCTATACAGGCAACGAGAACGCGGCAGTGGTGCGGCTGTGATGGTGGCGCGATTCGCCGCTTGACTTGGGCATGAGGCGTGATCGATGGTCGAACGAGGATTACGGCGCGACGATCGGTCAGGTGTGAGGCTCTTCTTGATTGTTGAGTTCCTCTGATTCTTGGCGCCTAGGGTTTCTGGGGAAACCCTATGTATGGAATCTGTTTAGTTCCTGGGCCATTTGGGCCTTTCGAACTTGGTCTGTTGGGCTATGGGTAAACTGGGTTAGGTTAGGTTGTAGATGGGCTATGGGTATTGGGTTCTGGTATGGGTAGTTTAGGATCTGTTTGGGTTTCATTTTGGGTCATCAAAATTGGGCTTTATATAATGGACATTTAATTGGACATTGGGTTTTATTTTGGTTTTTCAGCCCGGGCAAAAATGGGCATTTACAATAAAGAACCCTCAAAAAGTAAACACAAAAATTTTCAAAAGTATTATGAGTTCTAATCTTTTAATGGGTGTATTTTCTAAGGTTCTAAAAGAACCTATTTATAGGTTAAATTCGTAGGTCAAATAATAAAATAATCTAGACTAATTAGAGTTCGACTAAAACAAATAAACAAAGCTTAAATGAGAGACTATCTCTCAAATTTTGACTGAAATATGAGGCATACTCAACAAATCTCCACCTTGACTCGTATTTCCACGACGTCATCTTTGCCAAAATCCGCCACAGGCCTATCTTGAACTATGCAAGGAATTAACTGAGTCGAATCTGTGCTTAGAAGTTAGAAGACTTCTAGTCTTCGACTTGCACATTGCCAAATCAAAACTAACTCGGGTCTGATTTTACAAACACAATGCCCTAACTTTTCAAAACCTGCACCCAAAAGAGAACCTCTCTTCAATGAAACGGTCATACCTTTTTCCCTCCTATGACCAAGTTGCCTCTACGCCAAACGAGTTAACTTCGACTCCGTAATGGACGAGGGACGTCTGGTTTCACCGGTCGCTATAGAACCTTCCAAAATATAAAATCTTCGATCCTTTTACCTTTTAACAAAACGAGAACCCCACGAGACACCTTAATTTTGCTTGACTCAATGTTGATTCTGCAATCTTTTGAGTCTAAAATTGTAACACCCCTAACCCATATCCGTCGCCAAAATAGGGTTACGAGGTATTACCGATCAATTCACAATATATAGCACACATTCTCATAAATCATTCAACACAATCACATTGTCCCTTAAAAGGGCCTACGAGGCCTTAAACATGCTTTAGAAATGGTTCGGGACTAAACCGATAACATACAAAAATTTGAAACTTAAAAATATTTCAACCATACAGCGGTCACACGCCCATGTGAACAGGCCGTGTGCCTCACACGGCTCCAGACACTCCGTGTCTCGGGCTGTGTGGAAACAGGGCATACATATGGACTTGGGTCACACGGCCAACCACACGCCAATGTATCTAGCCCTTGTGCCCTTGAAGTGGCCATACACACTCGTATGCCAGGCCATGTGCTAGGCTGTGCCAAACCTGTAGGGTATACTAACTTATGCAACACGGCCAAGTCAGACACCTGTGTGCTAGGTCATATGCCAATTAGAAGGTATACTGACTTGTACCACATGGCGGTCACACGCCAGTGTGTGAGACCATGTAGAGCATACTGAATTCAATTCAATTTCAACACCAGGGGACACATGGTCGTGTAACATGATAGTGTGTCACACACGATCAAGACACATGCCCGTGTCTCTACTCATGTGGACAAAAATAGGTCATTTGCAAGGCCAATTTGCCACCCCAACTCATGCTCACTTAAACAACCAAAATGGTACCATTTCATCATACAATTAAACAACCAAAATCATCAACCAAATGCACCATTCATACTATATCCATTTCAACCAAATTCAATATTTAATTCAATGCCATTTACCTAATCAAATACTTATCAACTTAACTTCTAAAATCATACTTTATCAAAGCATTTCTCAAGCATTTATACTCCACAAATCAATTAACCATTTGAGCAACTATAAAACCATAACCATATTCATACCAAACATGCCAAAATAAGCCATCACTCATGGCTATATATACAAACTAAAACATATATATTTACAAGCCATTTCTAATAGCCAAACACACATCAAAATTAACATCATTTACAAGCCAACTCTCATGGCTATAACCATAACCAAAATACCACATCTAGCCTATACATTCCATATGCCATCAATGTATAACTCAAAAGTACCAAATTAGATGTTTGAAAGTACGATGATGTTCCCGACGACTCCCAGATCCGAGCTAGCCTTGATTCACTATAAAACATAGGAAATAACACAAAGTAAGCTTCATAGCTTAGTAAGCTCATATGTGAATAACATAATTCATCATAAATGAAAATTAACCAAATACACATGACAAAACCATATACACATTAACTACAAACCTTTCTCATGTCTCAAAGCATGATCAATTACAATCTCATCAAACTTTCACTATTTAATACTCGAATAGGTTCTGTACATACCTGTATAGCCTCCTATTAACCGATTTCTCAATCACATCATTTGTTTACCCGTTGAACCATTCAGAATAGAAATCTAATATTCAATTATCTTAATCGATAAGTACCTATACCATGGCCTATAGCCAAATCAAGGTAACTTATCCCCGGAGTACCTATACCATGGCCCGAAGCCAAATCAAGGTATAACTCGCACCCGAAGTGCCGATATCGTGGCCCGAAGCCAACACAATAACCTAAATGACATGTCACTAGCATCCTAACTATTCCTAAGGTTCAACTGTGATTTCATGCTTGTCGAATCATCGTTGAACGTATCCATAGAGTCGTATTCACAATTCAACCATTATCCATATTCTCATAATCACATTTTATACAATATCAAAGCAATAAACATACATTTATAATGAAATTACCACATACGAACTTACTTCATTTTTGGAATTGACGGATCGGATCAACTACTCGATAACTTTGCTTTTCCTCTGATCTAAATCCGAATTCTTTCTTTCTTGATCTATATGAATTCAAAATTAACTTATTCAATCACATATTCTTTCAATTAGTCCATATCACACTTTAAAGCACTTTTATACTTTTGCCCCAAGTATTTCACAACTTTTACAATTTAGTCTTTATTTCACAAAACACAAAATTCACATAATTTCAACAAAACCATGCTTGGCCGAATTACCTTTAGGTCCTTAGCAGCCCAAAACTTCCATTTATTTCACATTTCAACCACTCAAATTTCACTTTTCACAATTTAATCCCTATTATGCATTTTAATAAAAAAATAACTTAACAAAATATGTAAAACTATCATCAAGCTTTCATGTTTCAACATTAAACATCAAAAGAACACATAGATTCAACAATAGAAACTCTCAAAATATTTAACAGTTTT
Organism: Gossypium rotundifolium; assembly: GCA_025506655.1. Classification (NCBI taxonomy): domain Eukaryota; kingdom Viridiplantae; phylum Streptophyta; class Magnoliopsida; order Malvales; family Malvaceae; genus Gossypium; species Gossypium rotundifolium. The sequence goes on along the minus strand of CP106732.1, from coordinate 129,327,555 downwards.
GAAATTAAAGGTACGAGCTAGTTAGATTGAGTTGCAATGATTACAAAAACATAGAAATCATCAAAAACCGAGCAAAAATAGACTTACTATTAGGAAATGAAATGACCGAATGCCTGAACACCCAAAAATGGCTTCCCTTAGCCCTAGTTTCGGTTGAAACAAGAATAAACAAAGGTGATACTTTGTGCTTTAATAATTTAACTTAATTTATTTTATAATTTACCATTTTAACCTTTGTTATAAACATATAAAAACATATAATGGATGACCATAATTGTCCACTTACACTAATCATGGACTAATAACATTATAAGGACCTTTGATTTATTAAATCATAGCAATTAAACACCTTTACCAAGTAGAATGCAACTTTTGCATTTTACGCAATTAAGTCTTTTTTTTATCAAATTAACCAACCAATCGATAAAATTAGCTCACAAAATTTTCACACATATCAAATAACATGCTGTAAATACCAAAAATAATATTAAAACAATTTTTTAGACATCAAATTTGTGGTTTCAAAACCACTGTTCTAATTTAGCTAAAATCGGGCTGTTACAAAAATACTCAAGGAAATGTGATTCTTTCGTAAATCAGGTACATACCTAACATTTGAGAGTGCCCTAATCGTCCCATTGTGCATCCTAATTTTAATAGTACAAATACCAATTACCTTACTAGATGAATTATTTCTAATGCGTACAACTCCAACTTCAACCATACTGTATGTGGAGAACCATTCTCTGTTGGGACACATGTGGAAAGAATATTCTGAATCTAGGACCCATTCAAACGTAAGCTCGGAGCTATCACTCATTGACACTAACAAGAAATCATTATCGCTTTCGTCGGCCAAATTAGCATCAGCTACATCTTCCTTGTTATAGTAGCCCTTTTATTTTGCAATTTATAACAATATGCTTTGACGTGACCTAACTCCTTACAATAGCAACACCTTTTGTCTCGCTTCTTTGATACTACCAAAACGGAAGTTTGCCTATCTGCCTTGCTATTCGAACCAAATTCATTGTCAAGTTTGTCTTTACTCAACAAATAACCCTTCACATCCTCGAACAAGAGTTTGTCTCTACCAGAAATTAGGGTCTCCCTAAAAGACTTGTATGGAGAGGGTAAAATGCACAATAATAGCATAGCCTGATCTTCATCATCAATCTTAACTTCAAAATTCTTTAAATCATTCAAAATGAATAATAAATTGACTAATTCGATCTCTAAGAAGCTCTCATTCGTTCATGCGAAACATAAATAGACGTTTTAACACTAAACGGTTAGCCAGTGACTGAGTTGCATAAAGAGTTTCTAACCTTTTCCAAAAGGTGAATGAGGTTTTCTTCATCAATACTTCTTGCAATACCCTATTCGTGAGGCACAACTGGATTGCAGATAGGGTCTTTTCATCAAATTCTTCTCATTCTATTTGATCTAGGTTCTCAAGTTTTTTCCTAGTAACGACCTTTTCAAGTCTATCTGAACTAGAATTGTCATCATTCGAACTTGCCACAAATTAAAACTTGTGACACCATCAAACTTCTCAATGTCAAACTTTGTTGTTGTTATCTTGAGCGAGTTGATCTACAAAATTAAGCTAGCTCTGATACCATTTATTGGGGATCATCCGATTAAGTAACAAATAAGTAAAAAATAGCATGAGAAATTGAGAAATTGAGCACACAAATTTAACATGGAAAAACCCTTCCAAAGAGGAAAAAAAACCACGGGTAAAAATAATTTTACTATAATGACAAAAAAATGAAGAGTACAAAAGATGGAAATAAAAACTAAACCCCGAAACCCAAAAACAAATAACCCTAAAAAAGTAAACACAAAATTCTTCAAAAGTGTTATGAGTTCTAATATTTTAATGGGTGTATTATTTGAGGTTGTAAAAGAAAAGAGTCGATTTATAGGCTAAATTTGTTAGTTAAATAATAATAAAATAACCTAGACTAATCAGAGTTCGACTAAAATAAATAAACAGAGTTTAATTAGGACATTACCTCTCAAATTTGACTGAAATATGAGGCATACTCAACAAGATTGAATCAAATATCAGAAAAAAATCATGTTTTCCAGAAAACTAATCTATTTTTGGAAAATGTTTTTAGTGAATCAAACATACCCTAAATCAAAAACTAACAAAAAATCCATTCTTTTATAGATAATAAATATAACTATTAAAGTATTTTTTATATTTTATATCTATAAAAATCAATTTAAACCTAAAATAACTCTAAAAAATAGCCACATATTTTTTAAAGTTGGAGAACCATAGACTTCAGAGTCTTAATTTTACCATTCTAATCCAACTAAAGTCACATTTGGTTTTATATAAATCTTTAGTATATATATCTTACACCATGGATATATTGTAATCTAATTATTTATATTATTATTTAAAAGGTTGACTGAGTTGATGTCACCCATCAATCGTGTAACGCCCCTTACCCATGTTCTACGTCGGAACCGTGCTCAAGCGTTACTTTAATAAAATTCTCATGACCGCCACTTAGGCCCATACAACTACTCTCTCTTGACACCTTAACAACATCATTATTAGCTTACGAGGCCTCACTCATACACACGAGAACACTCGAGACTATACCGAAACTTTTTCGAATTCTACAAAAAAATTTCTCTTTTATACAGGACTCACACACCCATGTAAAATTAGACACGCCCGTGTGTAGATACACACACACCCATGCTTCGAAATCGTGGTGAATTCTGACTACACCACACGATCTCTAAGCCTAGTCACACGCCCGTGTTTGACACCCGTGGACGACACTGACTTGAGTCACACGACCTGGACGCATGCCCATGTGGCTGGTCCATGGTCGCCTCTGACTAGATTCCCACGGCCTGGGCACGCCCATGTGTTTGACCATTCATATTCCAATTTCAAGGTGCAGACTTCACACGGCCTGGGCACAAGCCCATGGCTTGATCGTGTGTCACACACGGCCTAGACACATGCCCGTGTGCCTACCCATGTGGACAAGAACAAGGTTGTTTGCCAAGCTCCTTGCACCCTATATCTTACTCTACATGAATCCATTCAACATACTAATAAACATCTCATAATTTCTATATGAATTCCCATAGATGACTTTGAAATTTTATAATTAGTAAAATGAGCCAACATTCATGGCAATTTACAAAATAAATGTCTTAGCAAGAGCCAATACACCTTTGGTCAAAATAACAAAATAATCTAACTAGTCTAGCCCCTATACATGCCATTTACAAAATCACTAAGTCTAATTATACCGAAGCGAGCAAATAGTGTGGGCACTCTCCTAGTTATCGACGTATTTCGGCTCGACTCTTGAACTCTATAAAACAAGGGAAAGAAAGGGGAGTAAGCTTAAAGCTTAGTAAGTTTACATGTAAACAATGCAACATTTTAACGTGTATTAAACACTCTCATAGCATTATTTACTACGTAAGAAACAATTTACATTCAAGATCATGCTTACTCACTTCCTTCATTCACACATTCAAACCACATCACAAGCATAATGCATACATTCATTAACGGTTCCCCTGCACTTAGCATCACAATGTCACATAATACAACACATCACTATATCATAATACATTACTCATAATCACATTATTCTGTGGTTTTGCACTTAGCCCATTATCAGTCTTTATTAGGGTGGTATCACACATAGCCCACCAAAGGATTAGCTACGGTGGTATCGCACCCAGCCCACCAAAAAGGTTAGTTACGGTGGTATCGCACACAGCCCACCAAAGGATTAGCTACGGTGGTATCACACACAGCCCACCAAAAGATAAATGGACGATGGTATCGGACACAGCCCATCATAATTAAGCAACAAGGTGGTATCGCACTTAGCCCACCATCAAGGTTTGATATAACACACTTACATATCCATTCCATCATTCATACTAGAGTTATTCAATAACTACCAATTTCTATCTACTTGAATCGCACTTGTTCTCAATTATGCTATGCGCTAATTAACAACAATAATGTGCATATAAAATGCATCATTTACACGTAAACTTACCTCAGTGCAAAACGTGTTGACTTGCGGTTTACTCCGTAACCTTGCCTTTTCCCCGGTCAAGATTAACCCCGCGTTCTTCTTGATCTATGACAATAAAATTCATTCATTTAAAACATTTTACAATCATAATGCACCAAAATCTACACTTAGGAAAAAATGACCATTTTGCCCTTATACCATGGCAAAATTACGATTTTGTCCCTAAGCTCGTGAATCATTTTTCACCATATTTTCTAAATAAACACCCATAGATGAACATTTATTTCTCTTACAACTAATCACCATTCCAACTATTTTATGCATTTATGACACAAATTAAATCTTTGTATTCAAGCCCTATTTAGGTGTTTTCATGCTAACACCATTCATAAAAGTTGTTTCTCACCTCCCTAACATTCATTTTCTTCCATAAAAACTCAGCTAACAACATAAATACTCTCATGTAAAGTCCCTAGACTTTCAACCATATCTCAAATTAGTCCCCTCATTAACTAGCTTAAGCTTTGGGGACTCCAAAAACACAAAAATCATCAATTAAAACCACCTAAATCACTTACTAGCAAAGAGATGGCTTGGCTGAAAGTTTGAACTCCCAAATGCCTTATTTCCTCTTCAATTTTTGGTAGAAAGAGATGAATGAATAGTAAAAGATGATAGTTTCTCTTCCCTTTATTTTATTCATCTTTTCTCACCTAACTCATCCAATTTTGACCAAAAATTAAATGCTCTTGTCTCCCCTATGCACATGGCCAGCCATCACTAGGTAAATGGCCTAATTTCACTTTAAAATCATCCAAATTACCTTCTATAACTATTAGGCACCTCTTCCTTATAAAATAGAACTTTCATACTTTATGCGATTTAGTCCTTTTTCGTAATTAAGCATGCTATCACTTAAATTAAAACACCAAAATTTTCATGCATCCATATAATTGTGCTACAACACATAAAATAACATAAAAATAATTTTCTTCGACCTCGGTTCAGTGGTCTCGAACCCACTGTTCTGACTAGCCCCAAAATCGGGCTGTTACAAATCGAGTCCCAACGTAGTTGAAAAATTATTGAAAATCCCATCACTTCATAAAGTAATAAATATTACTATGAGGGGAGTATTTTTGTCATTTTACATCTTATGTAAAATTTAGAAAAGGCACATGATGGAAATTGAACTAGAACTTGGTTTTAATATTTTAACATTACCATTTCAACTAAAGTCTCATTTATTTTTTACATCAAAACTTTAAATATATTTATTATATTTTTTCACCAACATCATATATGTATCATAATCCAGTTATATATAATGTTCTTAATTAAAATAATTAAAAGACAAATTTAAATAAAATATATTTATAAAATTATTTTAATAATTTCATTTTCTTAAAAGAAACCTATATTGCTTTTATTAACACATTTCCACCATTTTCACCCTTTAAAAGGTGCAAGTAATTTTGCAAAAATAAAACTAAAATTATTTAAGTATTTTTTTACTAATTTTATTTTAATTATCTTTTTTATTTATAAATATATAAACATTTAATCACCAAAAAATAAATACATAAAATAATTTGTTGATACTGGTGTACAATAAGGTGGGAGAGAGAGGAGGAAGGGAGGAAAAGGTGATGGTTATTAAGAAGGCTGGTTCACCTGTAATAGAGGAAGAGACGGAGATAAAGACTAAGTAGGGAAGATGAGAGGACTTAGGAAGATCTAGAGAGTGGGTATAGATTGTCTAGTAGTGTGCTTGAGGGAGAAGAAGATCCCTTGTTCTTCATTTACAATCTAGAGTCTAGACAAAAACTAATAACTAGACTAAAACCTACCATAGCAACTACACATGATAGAACTCGAGAACCTACGCATCTAATTGTGTAACTATGTGTATAGATATTCAAGTCTCACCATGTGTAAGTTTCTATTTTACTAAAAATAAAAATATATCGTGTTTTTAATTGAAAATAACTTTTGAAATTTAAGTTTTGGAAATAGATTGATTTTCTAGAAAAGTTGAATTTTTTGGTGTTTTAGAATAAAATATTTTATTTTGCTGTTTAATAAATTTTTAAATCATTTTAAAAAATTAATAAAATAAAAAAAATTTATAAAAGCATTTTCTTTAGACAATCAAAATATTATTTTATAATAAAATAATATTTTATAATAAGTAATGTTTTCTATAGACTTAACAATAACGGATGCATTCTTAAAAAAATGATGCCTAATTAAAACTTAATTTGAATTTACATATCTGTAAATGTCACGGGCCACAGATCAAAGTCCATGACAAATGCATACAAAGCGTCTCATGGAGGTCAATTGATTAAATGAGGCTCATTTGACCTAATTGAGTTGGCACGATTTATAGAAAATGTGGAGAAACTCATCTACTTGAAGCCTTGATAGTTCGATGAAACACTTAAGTAAAACTAGAGTTACCAAGATAAATATGTAAAGAAATATTAGAAAATTTTATAATATTAGAGGATCTTGGAAAACCCCTTAAAAATCTCAATTTATAGATTGATTTTGATCTCGGTCGTTGATGTAATTTAAACTAAAATGTTAGATCTGGGGGAGCTCAACTATAAATAGAGGACTTCCCCCCTTTTGTAATCACTTTATTTTTAAGTAATAAAATATTTTTTAGAGCACTTACTCAAACACTTGGTATATTATTGCTTTCTTATGGCTTTTTTGTTTGATCCGTGCTTCTTTGTCTTTTGTGTTTACTTTTGTTTTAATTTGGGACCTTGTAGAATTTCCTTTGTGAATTCTCGTTTTAGAGAGTAAGACTAACTTGACAGATTTGAAGTTAAAAAATCGCCTAATGCCGCACAATTTGTAAAACAAAAGTTTTAGCTCATGACAAAAGTAAATGATGATCACATTGACCAAAAGAAAAGAGAGTGATCACTCATTGAAACTATAATTAGTATTAAATAATTGGGTAACCTATCAAAATATTCACTTTTATTTGTCTCAGGTTACATTTTAAACACTTATGTTTGAAATGTTACGTTTCAGTCACTTAGGTTATCGTATTGTAACATTTTAGTCACTAAGCCGTTAATTGCCATTAACGGTGTAACAGTAAGTTGACATGGCATGTTAAATCATTATTTCAAACAAAAATTTTAGGTTAAAATCTACAATTGGTCCCTATATTTTTCATTTTGAGTAATTTATTTTTTATTTTTTTTAACTTTCATTTTTTCATTATCTTCTGTTCTCCCTCTGTTTTCCTCCCTTCTTCATTTTTTAACGTAGTTTTTCTATGTTTTTCATTTGTTAAAATTAGTCCACAAGTTCGCCTCACTCAAAAAAATTAAATTGTTCAAAAAAATAAAAGTATAGGGACTAGTTTTAACAAATGGAAAACATAGAAAAACTACGTTAAAAGAAATGGATAAGGGAGGAAAACAGAAGGAGAAACAGAAGAGAATAGAAAAAAAAGAAAAAAATAAAGTTAAAAAAACATAAAAGAAAAAAATTAAATTGCTCAAAACGAACAAATATGGGGACTAATTGTATAAATTAACCTAAAATTTTTATTTGAAATGATTAGTTAACATGTCACGTTAGCTTACCTGTTTGTAACACCCCTATACCATGTTTGACTCAAGGAATTTGATATAGGAATATTGCATTTGGTGCCGAAGTAATTCTTGGCTAATTACTATTAAATTTGACCGTAAAAATGGATAAGTAATAAATTTAAATAATTTAAATTTAAACCCATTACTACTATTTGGGACATACCTAATTTTGCCTAAGTACATGCCATTCTATTCAAAATTTTAAAACATACCCTGTTGTTGCTTGAAGATGTGATGAGATGAAATCTTGCAATTTCAGATTTGACTCTAAAAAATTTCTGTACCTAATTTGCGCACGAAAACAAACCGTACGGTGAGCATTCACCCAGTGGTATTACTATAATTCAAATACTTAAGAAGGTAAAAACAATATATATACACATTAAATCTTACCACTATTTTACCTTCAATAAATCATTCATGCATTTAAACTTTAAATTTATTTTAATAATATGTATCTTAAATAGCTTTTCTTTATTTTAATTTATATATCTTCTTATTATATCAATATCCATTTCATAAAATCATTATTTTATATATTTCATTTATATATCCTAATTCAATAACATATTCTATTCCATATCTAAAACCTTACAACATTAGTCTTTCAATAATTATTTAAACCAATATTTTTCAATAAAAATAATTATAATTAATTCATAAGATTATATTCAATTAACTCATACACTATTTCATTATTTCCAATTCATTCTATTTTCACTTCTTATTTCGATATCTCAATTTCAATTCAAATTTAAATTCATAATTTCACTTTCTCATATTTTTAATAGTACGATCAATAAAATTTTATTTAATTTTCTCATTTTAGTTATTCACCCTATTAACAAACCCGGACTTTGACGGATACACGGATTCCAACCCAAACACACTAGTACGACACATTGTGCCTTAATGGTACATAGTACCTAAACAGTAACTAGTAACGGTAGCAGTAACGGTAATAGTAACAGTATTCAACACACAAAGTGCTGAATCTGTAACAGTAACGGTAATAGTATTCGACACAAAAAGTGTCGAATAGGTAATAGTAACAGTAGTCGGCACATAAGTGCCTGATCAATAAGCCTGCAAAAACCCATACTCTTCCATATCCTATGGCATGCCAACTATATCCGACTAGCCCGACTAGTTAATAGGGTATCTAATTCACTTTTAGTATAATTTCCATCTTAGTTTAGTATCAATTGTAATTTCCTTATTTCAATCAGTTTCACAGTATTACAGTAATTCATTACTTCAATAATTTCACAGGTCAATGCAGTACACATAACAATATTCAATAAATTCACATTTCAATTCAGTACTCAAAACAATATTAAGTATTCCATAATTCATTTCTGTATCAGTCTCAATTTCAATAGCCATAAACATTTTTAAATCAATTTCATTCAAATCAATATTATTATTTCAATTACTTTCCTAATTTTATCTACCATGCATTTTTATTAAAATATAACAATTAATAATAAATTGATTTGAATTATAGTAATACAAACCTGGATTCCGCTGTAACACCCAAAACTCGGCCTAGACGTTAGGGCCAAATCTGGCGTGTCACATTGAAGTGTTTTTCGAAAACCATGTTTTCATTGAAAACCCTTCTTATTTAAAAGCTTGAGTAAAATCCCAGTTACGTTAGTTTTTTTTTTCTTAACACGTGGTATATAGAAAAATATTAAGTTTACTCCCAAAGTTCCTTTTCAGATGTGGAAGCTAAGTTTAAAAGTAATCGATTTTCAAAAACGTGATGTTTAAAGATTAAGCCTTGAAACCATTTCGAAAATGTTGCGGAAACGTAGTGTTGTTGAAAATAGTTATTGTTTTGGAAAACAATGTTCTACTTCTAACAGATATAAACCAAAGTAAATAAAAACCCAAAATTAAAATTCAAAAACTTAAAGAGGCCTTATTACAACCCCAAATCAAAATACTTGAACGTAAATAATCAAGACGAAAAACATAAGCAGTGTGTGGCCTTCTCCGAGTCCCTCACAAAGACCGATCCCCTAATCTTTGGGATTACCCCAGATTAAAAATGGGAGAGTTTACAAAACTCAGTGTGTAATCCCCTTACTAGAGTAACAGTCAGTATATGGAAATAGAAACCGAAATAATCTAGGCCAAAGCCCTTTAATAAAAACAAGACAGTCCAGTTCAGAACATACGTGGGCCAAAGCCCACTACAATATCATTTGGGTCATAGCCTATAACAGAATCAATTGGGCCCAGCCCAAACTAATAACAGAATAAGTGGGTCTAAGCCTAGTACAATGACAGATCTCATAAACAGATATGCAATAGTATGAGGATGCATCCCACCCTGATCCAGCCAACACACCACCCATACCAACCCTACACTTACGTGGGGATAAAATCGACCCACATAGCCAGCACACTAAGGTTAGCACCGGTTGCGACCCTAACCGTAATCGCAGCAAAGCTACTAGTATATATATATATATATATATATCTACTCTAAGCCTTTAGTAGCTGTATTATAATTGGCACAAAGCCATCAGTAACTGTATTATGTTTGGCACATAGCCATCAGCGACGATAATATAATCGGCACACAGCCTTGGGTAAATATAATCAACACAGAGTCATTGATATATATGTTAGGCACATAGCCACGAGTAAATACGATTGGCATAAAGCCATAATCAAGATGGCACAGAGCCATATTTAGGTTGGCACAGAGCCATAATCAGATTACGTGGCTTTAAGTCATCCGTCAGTCCACAGTCGTCCCATGAGACCCGTGTGACCTTAACAGATCAATACTGGATCCATAGTCATCATGCGACCCTATCAGAACTTCCTCCGTATCAATGTCCCAACCCCATGCAATATGTCGTGTATGTCATGCTCCGTAACAGTCATTTCAACATATATTAATAGCATATCAGTCACACGCCTACAGTCAAGTTAGTTAAAACATAGTCTAAGTCAGTCATTTACCCAGAAGGACAAAAGAGTCATTTACCCTATAAGGGTATCTCAATAATCCTACCCTTCAGGGGTATTTCGATAATTCTACCTTATAGGGGTATTTCGATAATTTTACAAATCATGGGTATTTTGGTAATTTTGCAAATTGAGGGTATTTTGATAATTTTACAAACCGAGGGTATTTCGATAATTTTTCAAACCAGGGGTATTTTAGTAATTTTACAAACCAAGGGTATTTCGGTAATTTTACAAACTAGGGTATTTTAGTAATTTTACAAATCGAGGGTATTTTGTTAATTTTATAAACCAGAGGTATTTGGTAATTTTATAAATCGAGGGTCTCAGCGACCCACAGAAGGTCTACTGTCGCCTCGAGCGACTTGAGTAACCTAAACAGTCACAACAGTGTAAATGGGCCTAAGGCCCATTACTCAGCCCAAGTGGCCCTACACACAATCGTGTGTCCCATTTAGCCTAAAATCAGATGCGGCTATGTGTACACCATAGCCCAATTCCTTATTAGTCACATACTGCAAATTTCATCCGTATGGACCCTACGAGCCCTTTGGGCCCAAACAGCCCATTTAGGCCCAATGAGGCCCAGAACTACCTAAGTCAGGTGCACAACATGACAAGTCTATCTACGTCCCACTTAACAGTGAAGTTTACCCACGCAGGCCCATAGGCCCACTAGGCCCATACGACCTATTTCGGCCCAAGCCCATGAGATCGCTCATTGTGGCCTTTATCGTCGTACGTCCACGTTTCATGAACTCAGTTGATCACGTGAACGTTCGCATGCTCATGTGGCCCAAAAGCCCAATCCTTCGGTTTTTGGCATTCCGGCATTTGCCGCTACAGCTAACACCATGCGAAAAACATTCACACTCTATCGGCTTTTGACCGATTAGCAATTATGATACTAATACATACTTTCGGCTTTTCAGCCGTTCATTTACAGAGCACAAAGTTACACACCTGATTGCTAGCTTTTTTCAAAACCCAAGAACACCAACCTATGCTTAACCCAAAAATTACAATCAGTCTTCCATGCATTAATGATCGAAAGCACTTAATCCCTAAAAGGATATTCATTACCATACCTTGACTGAGTACTAAGTGATCTATTGCCCTTAGATTGCTGACTAAGGATTGATCACCAATCCTTGGTACAACTTGCATTGTATCTTAACCTCTTTAACTATTACCATGAATGAAAAATAACTAGAACCGAAAGAACGACAACTTACCACTATGTAAAACTAAGAACGATCGATAGAAGAAATCAGCTTATACCCACACGCAAGAGTCGAGACGCTTGTACCCTTTTTTCATGAATCGACAACACAGGAAGATGTTAGAAGAAAAGACCATAACATGGAGAGAAATAAGAGTAAACCAAGAGCACTTACCAATTCATCAGAAAACCCTTACTAACCGAAGACAAAGTGAATGACTAGGGGGAAATTATTCGACAACCCAACACATGGAGAGAAAGGAGAACCTAAACAACATAAATGAGGGGGAAAGAGTAGATATATTCAGTCAAAGACAAAAGAGGAGGTAAATGCTAATAACCGATTGGAAGAGAGGGAGCATGACGGTTCGGAAAAGGTAAAGAATAATTAAGGGAAGAAATAATTGGCAATAGCACCCTACTCGAAAGATGCCAGTGTATTCTGTCAAGAAAAGGGAAAAACAATTGGCCTCCGAGAGAGCACAAGATGAGAAAGAAGAGAATAAAAGAATAAGTTGCACCTAAAGAAGGCTAACAATTAATGGTCAAAAAGAAAAGACTCGGTTGAAGAAAACGCAAAGAACAATTCCAACACCAAAGAACAAAAGAGCCGAATTTGGAAAAAAGAAAAGCCAAAATTCGGCAATGCCTCCCCTTATTAATCCCCGAAGATGACGATGAGAAAAACCTTCCTAGCCAAATTTTCTAGGCTTCCTATACCAATTCGGCACAAACCCTCATCACTTCAAGCTCTACCTTTTTCTCCATAAATCACTCCCTTAATTCTCCTTTAAAATCTCTCCACATTTTTCTCCTCCAAATCCCCAACAACCATCATCCATATCCCATGATACTCTCCCACTTTTACCAAGTCCACAACCACTCCAAAGAGTTTGAATCCACCCCAACTCTTGCCATCCATGCTACAAAATAAAATCTCCATTGCTCCTCAAGAGACTTGAACCTTAGACCACAAGCTTCACTCCCTACGCCACTTTCCACTAAGCCACAAACTCCTCTTGTGTCACAATTTAATCTTAATTACTTAAAAGACTTAATACCAGGAGTCAGGGTTTCCCTAATGCTAAAAAATAAAAATTTCCCCAATGACATGACTTGAACCCAAGACTTTTTAGAAGCCCCCTAACCTTCCAAATTCACTCATCTAACAAATCCAACAAGCATTTGTACCGTTCTCTTGTTCTCAAAATTTTACACACTCCTATGCCCAAGGCCCAATAGGCCTAATTCTACTAGGCCCAAAAATTCAGGGTGTTACATCCGCGATTACTCCTCGATAAAATTTTCTTATCCTTTCGATGCCGATGCTTCGGGTTCTTTGTTAGCTACAAAAATGATAATAATTAAACTATTAATTACAGCACTAATTTATAACAATTAATTGAATTTCTATCCAATTTATACTTTAATTCCAATTTGGTCTTAACTAGATTTATCTACTTTTCTAACTCAATTCATACTTTATTTCTATCCAAATTTCAACCAAACTTATACATATCTATCAAAATTTCATCTTAAATACCTAATTTCAAAATTCTTACAATTTAGTCCCTACAACACAAAATTTATGGGTTCTTTTACAATTTAATCCCGTTATTAATTCTAACTTTAAATTCATTCAATTAAACCCCTACTTCAACTTTTTGTCCAACATAAATTATACTTGAAAACAACTCTCAAAATATCAACTTAATTTCAATAAAACCTTGTTCTAAGGCTTTTAAAATATCAAAATTAAGAGAGAATAACTTAATTTAACTTACCAATTAAACTTCAAGTTTCAATTCCCTAGTTCCCCCTTTTCTTTTCTTTCTCTTTTTCTTTCCCTATTTTAGTTGCTTCTTCTCTGTAACCTTCTTCTTTTCTTTCTTTCTTTGTTTCTTTACTTTCTATTTTACTATATATATATATATATATATATATATATTAGTTAATAGTAATAGTAATAATTACTATTATTATAATAAAAATCTATTTAATACCAATCATAAATAATACATTTGTATACATACTTCTTTGTACATTTGTACACTATCATCACCCTACAATTGTCACCATATGATTTATTTATCACAAAAATCTTATAATATAATTATTTATCTCATAAATATTTTATTAATTTAATTTAATAATAATAAATATCTATTTACTAATTAAATAAAATATTACAAATGTGCATACTTAAATTAATACACTTGTATTTTGTCTTTGCCATACACTTGGCATAATTTATTATCAACCAAAAATCTTATACTAATTATTTAATTATTAAATATCTTTTAAATAATAAATATCTATCTACTAATTAAATATAAGTATCACAAATGTACATATATATATATTTTTACAATTGTACAATATCATCACCATCCATTTGGAAAATTTTTGATTTATTAAGTATAATATAATATTTTAATTTATAACTAATATAAATTACCATATAATAAAATAATTATATACATTATAATTTAATAATAATTAAACAATAAAATCTTAGATTTTTATCAACATTTGCCGCCTAATTTATGGTGAATGGTATATTTTCCATTTTGGTCCATTTTTATTAATCTATAATTCTACTTTTACCCCTTATTCAATTTAGCCCTTTTTCCTAATTTCTCTTAATTAAGCTAAATTCACTTAATTAAAGCCTAATTAATCACACAACTAGCATCACAAATATTTCTAATAAATATTTACGAACTCGGTTCACTAAGACGAAGGCCCTAAACTCGTTTTTCGGTGCCCGTGAATTTTGAGTCATTTCACCGTTACACCGTTAAGGCAATTAATTACTCAGTGATTAAAATGATACAACGTGATAACGTAAGTGACTAAAACGTAACATTTCAAACATAAGTGATTAAAATGTAACCCGAGGTAAATAAAAGTGACTATTTTGATAGTTTACCCTAAATAAATTTATTAAAATTAATTTGAATAATATTAAAACTATAATATTAGAGATTAATATTCTAATATTTAAAAATATTTTAAAATTAAAATTTTAATTTATTGTTAGTATAATATTCTCTTGGCTAATAAGACATTGTAATTTTCTATTATTAATCTATTTTTCATGAAATAAACAAAGAAAATATAAAATGATTTTTCATGAAACATACCTCGAAATGATTTGATGTATGTTTTCTTTTAATTTGTGAACAGGCTAGTTATATGATCACACAATCTCCAAATTCATTTGAAATATTGAATAATAAAACGAAGTAAAATACTAGCAGTCAATATGGTGATAAAGATCCAAAGGTAAGACAATTCTTAATAGTTTTAGGGTACAAAGGCTAGGCTAAAGAAGAAAACCATAGAACTCTATAAAGTTCTAGAAATTTGGAATACGAGTAGTTAACAGCATGGCCCAATTTGAATGCATTGGACCACCGATCACTGCTTTCCTAAGTAGAATGATCCATTGTTTACTATCATGAAAATCTCCAGGAAAAGTTAAATAACAAATTTGTATAAATATGCTGAGGTGACTGGCAGGTCAAAAATTCAGCAGCTTATGTTTTTTTTATTCAGATATTAAAAGGAGGCATGAAAATGAGGATCCTGATTTTAAATAGCCAAAGCTGTCTTTCTGCATATGGGGCATGAATTCTTCTCCACCAGCCATTGCTTAATGCAATTGAAGTGAAAGTCATGACCACAGTCCAGCATACCAAGCTCTTCGCCATTAGCATAATCCTCCTGTAAATCGTTTCCAAGCACAGAGAAATGGAAATTAATTTCAATAATAAAAAAGATGTCTTGTTCATGGAAATAACAAGAAATGAGGGATCACATTCACATACATACCTGACAAATACAGCAGGGTTCAGTTTCTATTAGAGGTCCCATTGTTAAGGATTGATATTTTCGCCTTCTCAGATTCCCCAAAATAGCTTCCTCGCTTAGCCCAATGCAAACGTTCCCAATTTGCTCCTCCAGGTCCAGTAGTTCCTAAAAAATAAACAAACAAACAGGAGCTTCATCCCTAGCAGTTTTCTAACAATTTATAAAATCCGAAATAATATCCTTCGGATTGAAGATATTTAAATGTTATCTCATAAGGCATATTATCAACATCAAGGCGCATATGCTCAAGAAAATTAGGCACCCTAGGTATGCCATACAAACATGAACCATCGATTACCATTACATCCTAACATACTTGCCATGTTTGTTAAAACCAAAGTTAAACATTGATATAGCAGTATTTTCCTTCGTATTGAAACTAGAGAAACGAATATCTTACAAAATATATGAACAACCACTGATATCCAACAAAAACTTAATAAAATAAATAATACTTTAGTCTTACCTCAAGTCGTAAGCCACCATGCCCACCCACAAGTCCCAAGGCATTGCGAACCTGTTATGGAAAAGGCAGGTACTTCAGTTGCAGATAGTAAAACAATATACTTCATCAAAACATATTAGCTTATGGAGCAACAAACCTCAGATACCAGTCTACTACGAGCAGCAGTTTGAGATAATACCGTTGATGAGAGTCCAGAATTATCACCGACTTGTCTCTCAGCTCTTGGTCCCAACCTCAGAGGAACCTGAGTAGGCCTGGGATTGCCACCTCTCTCTGAAATGTCCATGTCTTGGACAGCTAGGAAAACACCAAAATGTATCGGATAGTGATTCCCCTGCCACCAGAACTCAGATGAATTGGCAATATCTCGCACACTTTGTCTGTATTGTTCAACCATATTTGGATGAGGGGACCTTATGGACGAACACGATAGATGCATGCCAGGACCGAATTGGATCCTGGAAGAGGAGGCAACATTTTCAATGAAGTTTGAATTCTCATTGGCCAAGTTGAGGTTTTCTTGCATGTTCGCTAAAGACATCATCATATGTCTTCTGTTGTTTCTTAAGTTGTCTTCCTGTCGCAATATTGAGATAGAAGGACCAATCCATGAAACGGTTGTTCCGTTCCAATATTGGGAAGGTTGTGGAGCTTGTAACGAGTTGGAGACTTGCACAGTTGGTTGTTGCATGGCTGGATTTGCTAGCACTGGCATTAGTGCTAAGTTTGCTGATGTGGGAATCGGTTGACTTGCAGTCCTTCTCAAACGGGTGTTTCTTTGAAAGTTGTCAGCTTGCCTAGCTTCTGTTGGAACTTGGTAGAAGTTAGAGGGTGTTGGCAAAGCAGCCCCATGTCCTGAATGACTTCTATTGAAGGAATTAACTGCACTTGAGCAATTTCTGACATTATGTTGGGCAATATTAGTCCCTAGTTGGTGAGAATTGGCAGCTTGCCATGCGGAGCTTGCACTACCACCAGTAGCATATTCAGGTGCCTTTCTTTTGCATAAAAGCCTTGTCTGACCATTGACTGGACGGCCATCGCTGTTTATATTTTCTTCTAGAATATATCCCGCTATTCCTGAGGAAATCATGACTGGGCTAGAAGAAGAACCATCAAAGGTCTGAATGTGATCATGATCTCCTTCCGTTGTTCTTGTTCCAGCTCTAAAAAGGTCTAATGATAAGTATGGTCCATTACCCTGACCTGCATCGTCTCCGCTTCCTTCATGTACCACGGCATTCAGGTCTAAGTTACGTTGTAGTTGTAGAAGACCAGAACCAGCCTCTCGCCCTAGAAATAACGATGAGCCGATCGAACCATTTTCACTACTGGTATGACCATTAACGGTGACACCGCTATTATTTTCTAAAAAAGGGTTAAAAGTTGGCTCAGACCTTTGGTTCGTGCCAACCTGATCACCAAGAGGCGAAAGCCCAAAGTCATCGCCCAAGAATTGACTAAAGCCAACATTATTTTGGGTATCAAGACTAGAATTGGGTTGACCAATCCATCTCATGGAAGTCTGTTCGTCTCCGTCATGAACTAAAGCATCAGGAACCACATTACGATGATCAGATCCAAGATCACCATTGAGTAAAAGTTTCTGAAAGGGAAAGAATTGGAGCCGTTGCCTTGACCTTGCATTGTGTCCTGAAAGACCTGAAAACAAGTGTCAGCCAAATTTTCTTAGCAATAAAGTAATTACTTGATTTTACCATAGTCCAAGTGCAAGGTGACAATGTAAGATATGCAATTATGCATGATATCAGTAGACACAATAGATATCTGTTGCTGAATGTCAAAAAGAGAAATAGTATATAGTAATGAACACAGAATTATATGCTAGTTTTATCAACTTTAAAGATCTCCCAATGCTAGTTTTATCAATTTTAAAGATCTCCGATGTACATTAAGTTCTTTCTTTCTTTCCTTGTTTTTCTTCTTAAAACATTTCAACATTTCAACTTAACCTACTTCAACCTCAGTTTCCAGCTTTAGCCGAGATACTCTGGTCACTTATCTCAATATTAATTATTACTTATATGTTTACATTATGAAGTAAAATGAACAAGATTTGCAGGTTTTTTAAATGAAATGATTACATGATATGTCGTTAGGTACTTTAAAAGCATAAAAAATGATTGGTCATGATTGGGTAAAAACTTGCTCTAATTTGAGAAACAATGATCATACAAATATGTTGCATGCATGCATACAACGACGTCTGGACGTCGTACTCAATTCCATCAAAAAGATGATAATAGTTTTATTCGGATTCAGCTTTTAAGACGAAAATTTTATTCCATGAAATATATATACACACCTATCATCTATGGCGGAATAAATATGGATGAAGTACTTAAACCCGAGACTAAGTTCAGTAATAACAGAGTCTAAAAAAGTCTTAAATGCAAAATAGGCCCTCAAACTATACTATTTTTCTCACTTAAGTCTTTAATTTTTTCTGTCAAAAATGGTACTTAAAGTCTCATTTTATCCCCCCCAAACATAAGACCAATCAATAAGAAAGCACCCCGTGTCACATTCTTACTAAATTTCGTAAGGTAAAATGAGATGAATTCAATAATTTAAATACCACTTTTGATTAAAAAAACTTTAGGCACCTAAGTGGGAAAAATAGTACAATTTGTAACTAATTTTATAGTTAAGCCTTAAAAAATTGATTTGCAAGAATGAAAAGTTCTTTGCCAGAATTCCTAAAAACACAGTTAAACAACCAACCATTCAATCTAAACTCCAGATTTATAATCATGATTGTCTATTTCAAGAGGAATCGCAGTATAAAATGCAAAGGAAATACATATAATATGGAAATATTACTATCAAATTTTATGTGGCAAGCTCACTGCATTCTTCACCATCTTGTTAGCTTAGATTTATGGTACATTTGCAAGCAGGCTATAAAATTACATGTACAAATAAAATCCTTTAATTCACAAACTTAATTACCGGATGAAATTTTCATTCTGCAGAAATTTATAACATTAAAATGGATAGTACCAACAAAATAAGAATATGTATATACATAATGTATAAAATAACTGTATGAAAAAAGAAAAGCGACTATATTAACATTAGAAAAGGTTTTTTTATACAATATTAGAGATAGGAAATAAAATAACACAATTTGAACTCATGCCAAATAAGTGTCTAATAAGAATTTTAATTACTATTTTGTTTAAGTCAAGACGACATCAAGAAAGTTTGAATCTCAAAGTCTAAACTCCTAATATATCAAAGTGGAAAATTAAAACCAATGAGGTGAAGTTTCGTATGAATATTTAAATAAATAAATTTAAACTAACCCCAGATTACAGAAAAAGAATTACATGCTAGATTAAAGAATTAAAAATTTAAAAAGTATTAGATTAATGAAGGAAAATAAAAACACTGAACCCAAAAATTGGTCCCAAGGATTTAGTCTACTTGAGCCACATAACCAACTAGTAAGGATGGGATTAAGAGACTAGATAATCAGAAACTTAATTATTTGCAGAAGATTCCACCAGAAAATAAGAAGTAAAATGAAATAAAACTAATAATGATTGACAAAGATCTCATCTTAAGATTTCAACTATTGAGTGTTCTTATATATATACTAACTAGTTTCAAAGGATTCAGATGGGCAAAACGCAAGGATGAAAAGTTGAAAACTATACCATTTGGCTAATAAAGCATCAACCCTCATTTTGTTTTTTGATTTTTGTTCCATCCATTGATTAAAATTTATCAACTTGCACTAGTAAGTAATTTTATTAATCCAATTAAGATAAGGATGAAACCGTGCAGATTAAAACCAAATACAATCCAACAAAACACAATTTGAAACTGTGGATCCTATATAAAACTAAGCCTATCAATGAGTTCAGTCATAGAAATCATCAAAAAAGAGGAAAATTTATTTAGACAACATGAAACCAAAATATAAATTCATTAGACTTGACATAAAAGATCAAAGAAAAGGATTTATACCTGAAGTGATGATGAAAACAGGCAATGAAGACCTTAAGGCAAATAGACGCCACTGTAAACAACCCACGGACTCTTTTTGTGTTTTGTTTTTCTCTTTTTTCTTAATTCGGTACTTATATGAAACTTGAATTGTGGTTAAATTTGACAATGCAAAACAATTGGTTATATAGTATTCAAAAATAAGAGAGAAATGTATGTTTTTGGAGAAATTAAAACAAATTTTCCAATCAAAGATTAGAGTCAAAATTACAAAGGAGACAAGAGACAAGTATGGTAGGAAGCAAGTTTCATGGTTGGCCTCTAACCAATTGGATACTCTGCATTATCAAACTCTTTAAACGGGACAGCCTCGATTATGTCTTCACCTCGCTTTTTATTTATTTTTTCCCTCAATACTTCTATATGCAATTACGCTCTATTTCTTTATATGGATTTTTTGGAAACATATAGAAACTTGATACTTTTATTGTAAACTCTGAGCTGTCAGTTTCTTCTTGGGATTTTTTTTTAAAATTTCTTAATTCTTATTCATCCTCTCTTTCTTCGTTTTCGATTTCCCTCTCTTTCTTGTATTTATCTGGATATTTCAAACCTTCCTTAAAAAACATATTTCCTTAATGACCAAACACAATAGAAGTATTATGGAGGTCATTGTATTAGGAGTCAGATTGTATTTTGTCCCTTTATTTAAAAATGAGAAAATTCATCCTTATAGGTTAGATTAAAGAGCGACTTAGTCCTTTCTATTCAAATTTTTATTAATTTTTATTGTTAAAAATTAGTATGGCTAGAAGAATAACCAGATAGTTACATATGGTGTGTCACAAGTACTTTATGCTGACATACAACAACTAATTTTTAATAATTGAAATGGATTGCATTTTTAATAGAAGGATTATTTTACTTTTTGATCTAACGTGCATAAATTAATTTGCCCATTCTTTTTAGTAAAGGGGGTAAAATGTATTTTAACTCTTAGTACAAAAGCCTCCACGGTAGTTTTACCCGCCAATCACCTATGTATAGTAGATTTATTTTCTTATTTATTTATATATTTGCTTTTTCTTTTATCGTGAAATAGTGTAAAACAAATAATAAAGGGAAGAAGAAGCAATTTTACAACTTTTTTCTTCATCTATTGTTATAACTTCATTAAAACTTTAATTATCACTATATTATCAGTTAACTTGTAATTGAAATATTAATTAACATAGCTTACCCTTTATATTTTATTGGAGTCCTAGACTTTAAAAAGAGTGAATGAATCATTTAAACTAAATCCAAGATTCATTAAAGCTGTACCATAATCAATGAGGTCGTATTATCTAGTTAACTTATAATTGAAAATTTAAGTAACATTATTTGCCTTTTGGAGTCTTATATTTTTAAAATGAGTGAATGAATCATTTAAATTCAATGTAGGATTCATATAATATATGTTGTTTTTATTCTTACAACTTTGTTAAAATTTGTACTATTAAGAACAAGGTCGTGGTCTTCAATTAACTCACAATCAAAATATTAACTAACATTGTTACCTTATTCGAATCTTAGATTTTAAATCGAGTGAATGGATCATTTAAATTAAATTCAAGGTTCATATAATATATATTTTCTTATCCTTACAATTTCATTTAAATTTGTATGATCCTTAATGAGGTTATATTATCTTGTTAACTCATAATTGAAATGTTAATTAATTGTTGTTTACCATTTTCATTTTAATAATAATATACAAATATGATTTTTTTAACACACTCAAGAAACTTTACAAATTAGCGTAATAAATTTTAAAGAGGGTGTAATCAAAGAAGAGTATCGAGCAAACATTTAAAAGAAACTATGATTTCTAACACATATTCTAAGTCTATATTGACTAATTTCTAACTCATATTCCTATATGTTTGAACAAATTTCTAACTCATATTTCGATATCAAGTTTTTAGGTTTTTTCCTTTCACAGTAGAATCTTAAGAGATGTTTGATTGTAACAAAATTTTACAATTCTCAAACATTTCTTAACCTTTCATCCAATCTAGCAAAGGATGCAATATAATAAGCCTTACTGACATAACCTAAGCCCTCCTAAGATTACATATGTTGTGTTGATTTTTTTAGCAAATGGTAATTCATTTCAAAGACATGCCAAATATTACCAACAATAAATGCAGGATTGCATCATACAAACAAAAAAAAAATTAATAGCCCAATAATGACTCGGACAAACAAAATGAAACAAAGACCAATCCAAAAAAAAAACAACCCTAAAGTAGTGCCAAAATCAATGGCCCAACAATCCTTAAAGAACAATCATCTAACCGCATAAAGTACCAAATTCTGCACCTACTAACCACCACTTCCATGCAAAATGGAGATGCATGGCTTGTTTGCCATTGATCCTCATTGGAAAGTCTTACTTTGAATTGAGCTCAACCACTAAGAGCCTTTTGATGCATTGACAACGATAAAGAAATGGGGGAACAAAAAGACCCATCTCTATTGGCTACCTAACAATAGAAGTTAACCCTTCCTCAACTTCTAGAATAATATTATCAATTTTAGCACCAACAACGATAGGTTTAGTGCTCCACCAAGACTACAATTACCATAAAGTCGCAAAAGATGATAATACAATCCCCATCCCATGGATAGGTGAAAAGAGTTTAAGAATTTTATAACAACAATAGTAATGCCAAATATTGTCCTATTCAAAGGCTCAACGACCGCTTCTGCCATCAGCTTGCGAACACCAAGCTGGAGAATCAACACTAGACAATCAATTATAATGTGGTATGCTGCAAGTGTGACAATTCAGTTGTAATATTTGTAATGTTCAATGGAATACTCGAGTATTCCAAGGATTAAACCCCAAAAAGTAAGGGATTAAGTGCTCTCTAAACAATTGGCATGCAAATATAAGTCTAGCTAACTACTCACTAAGTGTCATATAATGACAGACCATAATTGAAGTTAATTGTGATAATTAATTTCCTAATTACTGAAAAAGACTAACTTTTAAAACAAGCAAAATTACGAAATTAACTAATTAAAAACATATAGCAGTTCGTTGACTTCCATGTTGTTAATTAACCTTTAGATTAGGGATCTAAATCACTTGCACTCCTAAATTGGCTTAATTTTACCTCTCGGTCTCAATATTACTAAGTTAAACAAATTAGTCTGGTTTATCTTTCAACTTCACCAAACTAAATCTGGGAGGTGTTCAATGAGATTTCCTTTTGGTATCACTCATCTAAATTTTCCCTTAGGGGTGCCAATTCTAAGTTTTGAAGTCTATTCAATTTACTCCATATTTTTTAATTTAGTCCCTGAACTAAAAATTAACTAGACAACATTTTCATCAACCAACCCCCTAGGATTTAGCTACTCATTCATTTCTAAATAGGTAAACAACCAACATTCAAGAAAAATATGCATCAAAGTAAACTCAAAGAAAAGTTGATAAGAAAAACTTAAGCTTTCTTGCAAAAACTTAAAGAAAACAATAATGGCAGTAATAGTAGTAGGTAAAAACAAAAAAGGTCAATTTTTTATAAGGTACAATGAAACAAGGTTGAGTTATATTAAACCTAAGGATTAAATTGCAAATTCAAAGAAAGATTAAGGTAATAAATAGCAGTTAGCACCAAGCTACAATAAACTTAACTAGCCAACTAACTACTTAACCAAAAACCAAAAATGTAACACCCTTAACCCGTATCCATCGTCGGAACTGAGTTACAGAGTATTACCGGTAAATACAGAACATTTACAGAATTAATTATATCATTTACTATTCATTTACCAAAAACATACATAATGTTTCTCAATTGGACCTTCGAGGCCCAAATCGAATAGTAAAATTGAGTCGAGACTTAATCGAGATCTCATAAAATTTTCACAAAGTATACAAAATTTCACTTATGAACAATACCCACACGCCCGTGTGGTCAGGCCGTGTGACTTCACACGCCTGTGTAGTCTAGGGACACGCTCGTGTGACCTTTAGACATGCCCGTGTTTCAGGCCGTGTCTAACTTAAGGTGCTCTCTGATTTGCACACACGGTCGTGTGGTTAAATTAATTTTCAAAAATAGGTGCAGACTTCACACGGTCATATCGAACGCTCGTGTTTAAGGCCGTGTCATCCACAAGGCTGAGACACACGCCCGTGTCTCTGCCCGTGTGTTAAACTATGGACATTCTGTTTTGCAAATTTTAGAAGCAGGGGACACACGGCCAGATCACATGCCCATGTACCCACACGGCCTAGACACACGCCCGTGTGTCTACCCATGTGGACAAAATAAGGCCATTTCCTAGCCTTATTTCTCACCCAAATTTTCCATTTTTCTTGCACTAACACTAACAAATCTATTCCAACCAATTTCAAGTAAAATCCAACCATAACATATATTAAAAACATAAGTGTTTTAGCCATTCCAATGGCTAAGTTATATATATATATATATATATATATATATATATGTGTGTGTGTGTGTGTGTATCATTTACATACCATCATTTAACTTAGTTAGCCTATACATGCCATTAACAAAATAAGATTTTCATTTATACCAAAAATCAAGAAGTTGATAGCGTGATGATAGCTCCGACTAATTTTTCGACCTTCTCGAGCTTTGAGCACTATAAAATAGGGAAAATAATCCTAGTAAGCATTATATGCTTAGTAAGCTCGTATAACCAAAATTACAGTTACTAATCATATTTAACTTCTAAAACATATACAAAGCATATATCCATCAAATTGGCAAATTTTGCCTAGTCTCAAACATTCAATCATCATGTTAGCCATAATATAGAATAAGCATAGATGAGCTCATCATGCCATATGAGTATTTTATCCATTAAATCATTGAATTTCCGATGGATGTTTCTAGTAGTACAATCGAGGTGCACAATTCTGTTATCCATCAATTCATATCCAATAGTACCGTTTAGGTACACTCTCGAGCCACATATCATATAACAGAATTACCAGTCCAGGCTAAATCCTTATATGCCAAAGAGTTCCCTACAGAGTCCAATCTAGATTACTAGTTCAGGCTAAATCCAGTCAATTAGGATTGCCAGTCCAGGCTAAATCCTACTTGAAACACATATTCTCGAGAGTCCATTTTCAAAGGATTACCCATCCGGGCTAAATCCATTCCGTAACACATGCAATTTTATTAGGGAAATCACATTTATCCAATCGAAATTCAATATTCAAACGAATTTTAACCCTTTTTAATCATTTTACATCATATACATATTTCATACTTCACAATGTTCATGCTTAATGTACATATAATTCACATATCACATTTCATATAATTTAACAATCAAATCAAGACATATATTCATGCTTATTTAAGTTATACGAACTTACCTTGATAATTATTCGTATCTACTAATCCGAAACTTTCTCTTTTCCTCAATCTTTCTCTTTGTTTGGTATTTCTGGATTTATATAAATGAATTTAATCATCAATTTAATACTTTTCACATTCAATTGAACCCAATTCACATTCTAGGTAAAAGTACCATTTTGCCCTTAACTTTTTAATTAATTCCAATTTCATCCCTAGGCTCGGAAATTGAAATTCATGAACTTTTACTTCTTATTCCAAGCCTAATCAAAATTCTAATATAACTTTTACAGCATATGTATTCTCAAAATTTTAGAATTTTTCCATGAATTTCATCATTTTTCAATTTAGTCCCAAAACATGTTTCCATAAAAAATTACTTTGTAAAAGTTCATCTATCAACAACCTTTCAATTTCTACCATAATCTTTCAAATTTCAGCATATTCATCCATGGAAAATTTTCTATACTTTGATAACTATTCAAATTAACCCTCCAAATAGAGAAATTAAACTTTCTCGATCTAAAAAAAATAAAACTTACTAAAAATGGGACATAAGAGCTTACCAATTTATGCTTAGAAAGCTTTTTTTCTCTCTCTTACGGTTTTCCTATATTTTTGATGTAGAAGATGATATAAAATGATATTAATTTCTATTTTAATCTTTATCATCTTTTAACTATTTCTATTTTCAATTTTGTCCTTATCCTTTTTAATTTTCCATGGATGATTCACCAAAATATCAACATATTTTTCATCAATGGTCTAATTACCATTTAAGGACCTCAAGTTTTAAATTCCATAGCTATTTAATCTTTATAGCTACTAGAGTTTAAAGTTGACATTTTATACAATTTAGTCCTTTCTACAATTAAGCACCTAATTGATAAAATTTTCTTATCAAAATTCTCATGCAACCTTTCTACTATATTACTAATCATTTCATAATATTAAAATATTTTATCTTTTCGGCTCGAATTTGTGGTTACGAAACCACTATTCTAACTTAACTAAAATTGGGCTGTTTCAAAAATTTGAAACCTAAATCCCAAAAAGATGAATAAAGTAACTAAACCCTAAGCTAAGAAGATGATAAAAGTTGAAGAATGTGAAAGTGTATTTTTTTCTTCCATCCAAAATGTAGCTTTTCAGCTTATTAAAATCCAATTTTTGTGATCAAATGCCCTTCAACGTTTGATTTTGATTGGTCTTGAGCTTGGATAAGGACTACCCTTGCAACAATTTTTATTTCCGCTTGACAGGGGTATTGCAGTACCCAAGCTCCAATATCGCGATATCTATGACAGTCTTGAAATGGAAGGTCGTTGGATGTCTCGGTCTCGTGATACATATGGCTAGTATCGTGATACCACTAAAAATGGCCTCAATTCTTTTTGTTTCAACATTGTCAGGGGTTTCACGAATTTCATGCTTCAATATCATAAAACCCCCATTCTAGGTGATGTTTGCTTCATGTTCAGACCACCATCAACTCCCTACAACACTTAACCAACTCGTTAGGTTCCTTATGACACATTTGGTCAACTCGGATCTCAAAAAATAACATAAATCACACAAAATCACTTATTCAAGTGAAAATCTAAAACTAAATAGAAACATGAAAAATGCATCCAAATTGCTCGAGAATAAGGTCTTCAAGTGTAATGGAAAACCTAATTTAATGTATCAAACTATGACAAATTAAAACTCAACCACACTTAAGTCTTTTCTTGTCCTCAAGCAAACATACAAAACATGCAAAAGAAAACCCTTAAACTAAATTGGACAAAAGAGAACATGATTGTCGAATATCAAATTTGAGTAAAGATTATCTTACATGCAACTTAAGATTGATATTTAGTTTACTACTCCTAAAGCAAACATTCTTAGTTCAACAAGTTAAAGAACTGACAAATCTAGAGGTAATTTAAATGAATACGTATTTAATTGTGTTATCCATCAACATAAACTATGTAAATACATAATAGACACAAAATGCACATCAAAAGTATTCATCAAGTTAAGTATACATAAGTCAAGAAAATCATGCAAAGGAAATGTTTAGGTCACATAGGTCTTCTAGGCTTGTAACAATTAGAGGCTTAGGACGGTTTGGATTCTAAACAAAAGATAACTCAAAATGGTTTCAAGCACTAGAAAAGGTGAAGCACATGGCATTGTCCCCTAATTGCCCCCAATTTAATCATTAAGCTCACCTCCTTATTTCTCATTCTCTTACCTTCCTTATCTCTCCAAAGATTTAGAAGATTCCATTTGATATTGGTGCATTCAAGAAGCTAGTAAGTGCTAATACATTATGAACTGAAAGATTCCTTTTCAAGCTCGAAATTGTTTTTTTTTTTGTTTGAGCTTTTTTTAAAATTTTTTCACTATTTCAATTACAATTACTTTTATTCCACGCACTTTGCTTTTAACCCTCACTTTGCTTTTATTCGTTCACTTTTCTTTTTCATTTAGTTCACTTAGCAAATGGTCTATATGCACCATATCAAACAATCTCTTCTCTTTTCTCTTAAGAACATATTGAAACCACCATAATGTGTCTACCTAACCTTCAATATCCATAGCCCAATGTATATTTCATAGTGCATTTTAATATTAAGGACAAAGAGGGATTGAGTTTTTAACTCAGTTTAGGTTCAAGGCTTCAATAATTTGAGTTTATCAAGAAAGGATTATTAAAGGCTCACAAAATGGTAACTAAAGATATATAGCATAAAGGTTGGTCTTTTAAGCTCTTGGGTAGTCAAACAATGCCTAAGGTCCTTCCCAAACATTTCACAAAACACAATGCCTATCATGTCTACATTTATTCAAATGAACAATCATTGATTCAAGAATTATTTATCTACAAGTATTTATACAATCTATCTATTATCTGGCACAATTCATACATTTTTTAATGGAAAACAATTATCTCTAGTCTATTATATGATTTAACCTATTGAACTAACTAGTCTACTTTTAAGAGAACCGAATTAAATAGTATTGATCAAAATTTACATGCATGAAAGTCTAACATAATTTATTTAATATTCACAACTAATGGCCTATTGCCCAATAAAAAGTCCAAGCACCATACAAGAACAAGAAAATAAAAAAAAATAAAAACAAAAGAAAATTATTTTTGAATTTTTTGAAAAATGGCAAAAAACATAAAACATGCAATCAAACATACAAAAACAAAGAAAAATAAAATGTATAGTCCCCCCACACTTAAATTACACATTGTCCCAATATGTATGCCCCAAACAAAGATAGAAAGTTATTGGAATTCCCTATTGTCATGACGATTCATAATTGCTAGCTAGGGTTGTCCACCTTCTCGTTCAAGCTCAAAATTGTAGTGTGATTGTTGCATGGGGTGGCTTGCACAGAAAAACACAAAAAACAAACAAAGAAAACATATGAAAATAACAAAAGAAAAAAAAAAGAAAGTCTAAAATACGTCCAAAAATAAGTTCAGTAGTTATTTAGTTACATTCCATGTAAAAATAAAAATATGCAAAGAAATACAACTAAAGGCATGCATCGGAGTTGGTCTCTAACTTCACGATCATCTTTCATTTCCCTCCCTAGTGATCCTTTTGTAGCTCTGCATAGGTGGTTGACGAGGTGACTCGTCCTCGTTCAGGCCACAAAAGACTACCCCTTTAGTGGAGGAACGTTCGAGAGCGAAAATGTAACAGTCCGAATTTGACCCTAATCGGAATAGTGGTTTCGGGACCACGAATCTAAGTCTGAAAAATGTTTAAATATTATTTTCTGTGTTAATTTTATGTGAATTATAATGTGTGAAAGTTTAGTATAAAAAATTGATTGTTTGTGTGCTTAATTAAGAAAAAGGACTAAATCGCGTATAGTGTAAAAGTTATAAATTTAAGTGTAAAGTGCTAATTGATAGTGGCTTTTTAATATGGTGTCCTTAAGGGGTAATTACCCATTTTTAAAAGGGATAGTGGACGGCAATGCATGTCATAATGCATTTACATGATTATTTTATGTTAAGTTTTTATAAAATAATAATATTATATTTTAAACTATTAATAAATAAAATAGAAAAAGAAAGACATGCATTTTGGCTTCATGTTTTTGACCGAATGTTAAAGAAAGGAAAAAGAGAAAACCTTAAGGTATTTCGGCATTAGAAAGCTTGATTTAAGGTATGAATTGGTTTTGGTTTTTGATAATTTTTATATTTTTGATATTGTTGCTTAATGTTTTAGTTAGCCCATGTTTAAATTTTGGAACTTTTTTTGTAATTTGTGAGTTTCCATGGAAGGAAGCTTGTTATTTTTGATATTTGATGATGATATATTAATTGTATGTATTAGATTAACAAGTTTTATCTTTGAATTTTTGATGAAATGAAGTAATTTGGATTAAATTGTTAAAATAAAATTTTGAAGGACTAAAATAGGAAATAAATGAAATGCATGGACTTATATGATTATAAGGAAGATTCGGCCAAGCTATGTTTTTGTGAGATTTTGCATATTTTGTGTTTTGTGCAATAGGGACTAAATTGTAAAAGTGTGAAATATTAGGGGCAAAAAGGTAATTTGCTCATTTATGTGTTTTAGGACTAAATTGAATGTAAATGTGTTTGAATGAGCTTATTTTAAATATGTTTAGATTAAGAACAAAAGAAAACGAACTTGGATCGGGGAAAAATGAAGATAATCGAATAGCCTATTTTTGTTGCCCGACAATATCTGAGGTAAGTCTTTAAGCAATTGAGTACAGTTAAATTCGTTTACTAAGTGGTTTACTATGATTATTCAAAATTTTATTGTTATATAACTTGATAGCCGAATGGAATTTTAGCATTTAGATGATGTGGTTCAATTATTTCGAATGTGTTAAAAACCTCAGAAAGCAGTACGAAATGATTAAGAAATGATTTTGTGGTATCGATATTAAGCTTCGAGCCTAGCAAGCTTTGAGTGGTGAAATTAATCAGCTTTGTGCCTAGCGTGCTTATTGCCGGTGATTGAATATCGCACTGGGTCTAGCAGTGCTTAGTGCTTGTGTGTGTGTTTTGTGCTTTGTGCCTAGCAGTGCTTATTGGTGATTATTTATAAGTATGTGTTTCAATGGATTGTTATAGAGGTGGAAGTTTGAGTACAATAAATGAGCTAATTGTTCAGATACATGAAAGCTTATTGGTTGTAAGAGATAAGGTAAGTTAGTATATTTTGATTGATACTACTGGGTTGTGATACATGTAACACCCCTATCCCGTATCCGCGCCGGATTAGGGTTATAAGGCATTACAGGACAAGACTCAGTTCATCACAGTAATTCATCATCAATCGTGCTACAGGTTATAATTATAACTCCATAACCTTTCAATCTCATACGCAATCACTATCCATTTGTTTATTAATCCAAACAAGCATATTCGATTCTCGATATTCAATAAATAGTTCATGCATAACCCATACTTTTATCTCATGCTACTCGAGACCTACAAAATGAATCATGTATGAAATTTAAATACATCATTACTCCTAATTTACACCAGTTTTATACTTCTAAAATCCAAACCATCTAACCATTGAATCCATGTTATTCAAACATTTTGACATATCCAGGCATATATCATTAACTTTATATATATATATATATATAAACTACATGTCAACACATCTTTTTCATTAGTCAAATATCAGCTTATTATATCATAACTTATGCACATGCAAATATCAAAACGTATAGACCCATAATATTCTGTTAAACATCCATTCATATATGTGGCGTTAAAACATTATAGCATGGCCGAACATGCTCTTAAATACATAAATATATCCAATCCCTTGACCATATATCCGGACCTCGAATTAAAACTCCAATGATCAACCTAAAATATATACTTAAACATTTTTATTATCATCACCGAATCATAACCAAACATCACAATCATATATGCCATGCTATATATATATAATATAAGCTTAAAACATGACTAAAACACATAACCATTAACATCAAAATCAAGCCATTTTTGTAACATCCTAGATTAGGGGTTATGCATTTGTGCATAATTCATGAGTAGTAGGTTTTGGCAGTGTTTGGAAGTGAATTAAGGGTTTTTAAAATCCTAGGATGGAAGAGAAAGCTTTGGACAATTATTGGTTTTAAGTTAAAAACAAGAAGTAATGTGGAAAAGTGGCAAGGACGCCACCTAAGGTGCAAGGGTTATGGCATCAAATGAAGTACTTTGAGGAAGAGGTTGAATCCCATTGTGTGCATTTTAAAACCTTGAAATGTATGGAAATGTATGGAAATGTAAGGAAATGTATGGAAATGTATGGAAATGTAAGGAAATGTATGGAAATGTAAGGAAATGTAGGGAAATGTAAGGAAATGTAGGAAAATGTCCTAAAAATGTAAGGAAATGAAAGGAAATGTAAGGAAATGAAAGGAAATGAAAGGAAATGTAAGGAAATGTAAGGAAATGTAAGGAAAGTGAACATTTTTGGAAACCTAGAAATGTATGGAAATGTTAAGTTTAAAAGAGGAAAGTGAACATTTTTTGAAACTAAGAAATGTAAGAAAATGATTTGGAAATGATTCAAAAGAGGAAAGTGAACATTTCTGGAAACTTGGAAATGTAAGGAAATGTCAAGTTTAAAGAGCCGAACGAAAATTTTTGGAAATTTAGAAATGACCTAGAAATGTCGAGTTTTAAAGTTTAAAAGAGGAAATTAAGGCAAGGTGGCCTTAAGAGAAAAAGTATGTAAAATTTGACACACAACAGCTTGGAAAAGTGGCTCAAGATGCCACTTAGGGCCTCTGAAATGGCGCCACATGCAAGGGTGTTGGGCCTGAGTTCGAGTCACTTGGGAAGCAAATAAAAGAAATTTTATTTTTGCTTCTAGGAGCAGAGAGATGGACGGCACATGGCTAAATTTTAGGAGTTTTATCCCTTTTATTTTAGTTAAGGATAACAGATGATAAATGAAGAATTATTCTCTAATTAGGAGAATGAGGGAGAAGTGATGGCCAAGCAGGGGACTCTCTAGGCTTAGTTAAGTTGAAGTCAAATTCTTTTGGAATTTCGGCTAAGGTAGGAAAAGAGTGATGGCCAAGTAGGGGGCTCTCTAGGCTTAGTTAAGTTGAAGTCAAATTCTTTTGGAATTTCGGCTAAGGTAGGAAAAGAGTGATGGCCAAGTAAGGGATTCTAAGTTAGTAATTTCGGCTATAAAAGGGAAAGAGGGCCATTCATTCTTTCACTCTTCCTTTGCCGAATTTCTTAAGCAGATTCTCCTCTCTCGTCAATTTCCTACGCTTTATTCTTCTTTTGTTTGCCAAAGCCAAATACCTTGTGCTCTAGTCTAATCCTCCATCTTTATTCTTCCTTCTCTTTTCCTTCTAATCCTCCAAAATCGGAAGTAAGCCTTTTAAGGCCATAGCTGAATATATCAAGTGGCTTCAAGCTTAGGTGCTGTCGAATTCAATATTAAGGGTAAGAATTTTATAGCCATTAATTTATTCTCTTGTTTAAGCTGCAACATAGGAACTAATATCATTAATATCTTATTTGCCGAAATTCGGAAAGATCATTCGCGATTTGCTAGTGTTGACTACAAGGAAGGTGAAATTCGTTTCCCGAAGGTGCACCATAAGTCGCATGTTCCCTAGTTATTCAGTGAATTTTGGGATTTAAAATCCACAAGGGAAGTCATATCTGACATTCGGCCAAGACCCTATTTTAGTAGTAGATCTATTATTATGTGTTTTAAACCGAAAAACTAACCGATTCAAGGGATCTAGTGATTAGCCGATTTCAAAGGAGAAGAATACAAGTTTTCGGGATTTGATTAATCATCAAAACAGCAACAAGGAATTGAGATCTAAGGCATTAGATCAAACTTTCCGGGATTTAAGTGAACCCCTAAGCAAATCAGGTGTGTACCCCACACTAAATCTCAATAAATTTACGGTTTTAATTCATTATATGTGTTAATAAAAAAGTGTAAGAATATGACTAAGGTACCGTGTGTACCCCACACTAATCTTAATAGATCTATGGCTTAAACTTGACATATGTGTTAATATGAAAGTGTAAGAATGTGGCTAAAGTACCATGTTATGGTACAAAGTACTGTGCACGTTTTCCTACTCCTACTAGGATTACTTAAATATGTTATACTTAACATGTGAAAAGTGACATGAATGTGAATTTAAGTATGATAGGCATGATATGAATAATATGGGGCATTCAAGTTATTTGAGAAAGGGAAGTGAATGGGATGACGGTCTCACTATCCGAATGTGGTGACTTTGGTCACATTATCTCGAATGTGGTGACTTCGGTCACATTATCTCGAATGTGGTAACTTCGGTTACATTATCTCGAATGTGGTGTCTCATGACACAATTATCCGTGGCTATGCCACGAATTTTATATGGGCGATGAGCACGCCGACCGCAGTGATCGCCTTCGATGGAGTGTAGCAGATGGAGGGTTGACTTAGTAGTCCCCACGGTGTGCAGGATGGTACGGGTGGAGTGTAGCGGATGGCATATAGGTTTGGGTTCGGGATTGCATCATTATCTTGAATTATGATATGCATGGCATGCCTAATTCTAGTGATTTTGGTGTTGGTTACACATTGAGTCTGTTGACTCACCCCGTTGTGGGAACACGTTTCAGGTGATGAACAGTGATGGACCGGGACGGCAGAACTTGTGGTGGCCATGCTCAGCTTGAAGTTTTTATTTAATTTGGACAGTTTATTTTATTTAAGTACTCTACCACTTTATTTTGGGTTTAGATTTATGTAATAAGGCCATAGTGATGATTTCATTATTGTTTTAATTACTATGTTAAGTATTTATGTTATTTAAAGATTAAGTCAATTTAATTTAAAATAAACTTTAAATATTTTGTCACCTGAAATAAATGGGTTTTCGATATAAAAATAAACTTGTTTTCAACTCGAGCCCAACCCACAAACAAACTATCTTCAAAACACACAGTTTTTAAAGTATTCAAAAGAATTTTGAACCGGGTTACATCGAGGAACATACCAGACCTAGTCCAGGCTCGTGGGCCGGGTGTGGGGTGTTTCAGTTTGGTATCAGAGCCCAGTTTTAAACTCTCGGCCTTGGGTTTAAGGCCCAAAATGTTTTCAAAGTTAAGCCCAAGAGGGATTTTGTGAATTAAACAGGTTTTTCTGGCATGGCCCACTAAGTCTCCGACCCGAAGTCCACCAGGTAAGTACTTCTATCCAGTGTGTGATTTATATTATGACTTGTAGAAGGGTAGAAATAGAATGGGACGTAGAATAGAGATTAAGTACTTGAACCCTAGACTAGTGTACCCCAACAAAACGTAAGACTTAAATGCCTAACTAAACAAACCCATGATTGAGTCGCCGAGTTAGGTGTGGCAACCATGGTACGATGTTCAGGATTGGTTTCAGTGGGAGCTTAGTATTTAAGCAATCAGCGTGACTTACCTCCTCTCCACTCAAATCCTACCAGTGCGTAGTCTCGGCTCACCCTAACCAAGAGGATTCTATATACCTGCTAAACCCTAACTAAAACCCGAAAGGGACTAGCCATATTTTTATGGAAACCCTAGTTTTAAAATTTCTAAATTACCCTCTTGATTTGAAAAAGATTATTTTTATAAATTTTCCGAAATATTTCGATTTACAAATTTACTAAAATACCCTTAGTGGTAAAATTATAAAATACCTTGGTTTATGAAATTTTCAAAATACCCACGCTCCTATCAAAATTTCATTACGTTATAAAATGTTCAAAACCCTAATTTAAAAATGACAAAATACCCTAATTTTAGAAAAGATTACTTAAATTACCTCTACCCTACAAATTACCAAAATACCCTCGAAGTTACAAAATTACCGAACTAATTTCGATCTTCAAAAATTTTTGCAACAACACCGATTTGGAAAACAAATTCTCAAAACAACACTCAAGTTTTGTAAATTCCAAAATATCCGTGATTTATTAAGATTTACAAATTCACCCAAGTTAATTACCAAAATACCTCGATTTTAAAATTTTCCAAAATACCCCGGAATGAAAAATTTCCAAGATACCTCATTGACAAAAACACCAAGGAACCTTGTTTTGATAAATTACGAAAAATACCCCTGTAGGACAAATTACGAAAATACCCCCGGGTAGTGGAAAAACAACAAACAATGAAAACTACAACATTTCTCTGAATGAATGAAAGTTCATACTTGATTGATGGATGTATGAATGTAAAGACTGTGTGCATGTATGAATACGAAAGAACCACTTCTAAAAATTCTTTCCATAAAAGTTCTTCGCGGTTAATCAGTGAAACAAAAATTTTTTTAATACATAAAACTTCTTAATCAGATTAAATCGCGACGTTAGAAATGAGTTCTAAGGGACGTGAACTTAGAGATTGTGCCTGGAAAGTATGATGATTTTGTTAAGATCAGAGTGCACAGCGTAAGTATAGTGTGGTAAGAAAGATTGTACGACTGTTAGTAAGTAATTTCGAGGACGAAATTATTTTTAAGGAGGGTAGAACTGTAACATCCTAGATTAGGGGTTATGCGTTTGTGCATAATTCATGAGTAGTAGGTTTTGGCAGTGTTTGGAAGTGAATTAAGGGTTTTTAAAATCCTAGGATGGAAGAGAAAGCTTTGGACAATTATTGGTTTTTAAGTTAAAAACAAGAAGTGATGTGGAAAAGTGGCAAGGATGCCACCTAAGGTGCAAGGGTTATGGCATCAAATGAAGTACTTTGAGGGAAGAGGTTGAATCCCATTGTGTGCATTTTAAAACCTTGAAATGTATGGAAATGTATGGAAATGTAAGGAAATGTATGGAAATGTATGGAAATGTAAGGAAATGTATGGAAATGTAAGGAAATGTAGGAAATGTAAGGAAATGTAGGAAATGTCCTAAAATGTAAGGAAATGAAATGAAATGTAAGGAAATGAAAGGAAATGAAAGGAAATGTAAGGAAATGTAAGGAAATGTAAGGAAAGTGAACATTTTGGAAACCTAGAAATGTATGGAAATGTTAAGTTTAAAGAGGAAAGTGAACATTTTGGAAACTAAGAAATGTAAGAAAATGATTTGGAAATGATTCAAAGAGGAAAGTGAACATTTCGAAACTTGGAAATGTAAGGAAATGTCAAGTTTAAAGAGCCGAACGAAAATTTTGGAAATTTAGAAATGACCTAGAAATGTCGAGTTTTAAAGTTTAAAAGAGGAAATTAAGGCAAGGTGGCCTTAAGAGAAAAGTATGTAAAATTTGACACACAAACAAAGCTTGGAAAAGTGGCTGAAGATGCCACTTAGGGCCTCCTGGAAATGGCGCCACATGCAAGGGTGTTGGGCCTGAGTTCGAGTCACTTGGGAAGCAAATAAAAGAAATTTTATTTTTGCTTCTAGGAGCAGAGAGATGGACGGCACATGGCTAAATTTTAGGAGTTTTATCCCTTTTATTTTAGTTAAGGATAACAGATGATAAATGAAGAATTATTCTCTAATTAAGAGAATGAGGGAGAAGTGATGGCCAAGCAGAGGACTCTCTAGGCTTAGTTAAGTTGAAGTGAAATTCTTTTGGAATTTCGGCTAAGGTAGGAAAAGAGTGATGGCCAAGTAGGGGACTCTCTAGGCTTAGTTAAGTTGAAGTCAAATTCTTTTGGAATTTCGGCTAAGGTAGGAAAAGAGTGATGGCCAAGTAAGGATTCTAAGTTAGTAATTTTGCTATAAAAGGAAAGAGGGCCATTTATTCTTTCACTCTTCCTTGTCAATTTCTTAAGATTCTCCTCTCTCGAATTTTCTATGCTTTATTCTTCTTTTTTCTTTATCTGTCAAGCCAAAACCTTTTCTTTTGATCTCTGATTAAAACTCCATAGCCGAATCTCTATGACTCTAGGCAAGGTAGCAATCGATTAAAGGCATTAAAGGTAAGGTTAAGCATTATTCAAATCCTTTTCTTTTCTATTTTGCCGAAAGAGAAGGGTCTAATCCTATTCTTGTTCATGGTCAACTGCAAGGATCTCTCGTGATCTTTTACAACCTCCAAATACTAGGGGAATCTTTCGAAATCTGAGGATCTTAGGTAAGATGTATAAATATTTGGTTAAGGGTTATGATTCATGTTTTCAAAGTTAGATTTAATCTAACATGAAGTTATAGGGATTTCGACAGGCATATAAAGGAATTCTCTTCAGATTTGGAATTTGTATGGTAAGTGATATTCGGCCAAGGCTCATTTTTGATATTTGGAATTATTTTTCATTATTTCAAAAGCCGGAAACTCACATGGTTACATGATTTAGTGTTAGCCGATTTCAAGGAAAAGGGATACTAGCAATTTTTGGAACTTGATCAATCAAATCGGCAAGCAAGGTAAGTATTAGTAATACCATTCATATTAGGATTTGGTTTTAAAAGCTTAAAAGGTTATTAATGTGTTTTATATGATGGGCGAATATAGGAATTAATGATCTAAAGTTAGATCTGGATTTTGAGATCTCAAGGAACCTATTAAGCGGATCAGGTGTGTACGCACACTAACTTTTGATATATCATATGGCAATTATTTTAATATATGAATATGCATAAGAATATGAATGTGGCTAAGTACCACAGATGTGGTAAGAGTACCCAGGTACATTTCCTACTTCTGATAGGATTACGAATATGATATATTTTGAACATATGAATAGTGACATGAATGTGAATTTATGTATGATATGCATGATATGAATAATATGGGGCATTCGGGTTATTTGAGAAAGGGGAAGTGAATGGGATGACTTCGGTCTCACTATCTGAATGTGGTGACTTCGATCACATTATCTGAATGTGGTGACTTCGGTCACATTATCTGAATGTGGTAACTTCGGTTACATTATCTAAATGTGGTGTCTCATGACACAATTATTTGGTGGCTATGCCACAGATTTTATATGGGTGATGAGCACGTCGACTGCAGCGACTGCCTTCGATGGAGTGTAGTGGATGGATGGTTGACTTAGTAGTCCCCATGGTGTGCAGGATGGTACGAGTGGAGTTTAGCGGATGACATATAGGTTTGGGTTCGGGATTGCATCATTATCTTGAATTATGATATGCATGGCATGCCTAATTCTATTGATTTTGGTGTTGGTTACACATTGAGTCTGTTGACTCACCCCGTTGTGGGAACATGTTTCATGTGATGAACAGTGATGGACCGGGACGGCAGAACTTGTGGTGGCCATGCTCAGCTTGAAGTTTTTATTTAATTTGGACAGTTTATTTTATTTAAGTACTCTACCACTTTATTTTGGGTTTAGATTTATGTAATAAGGCCATAGTGATGATTTCATTATTGTTTTAATTACTATGTTAAGTATTTATGTTATTTAAAGATTAAGTCAATTTAATTTAAAATAACCTTTAAATATTTTGTCACCAAATAAATGGGTTTTCGATATAAAAATAAACTTGTTTTCAACTTGAGCCCAACCCACAAACAAACTATCTTCAAAACACACAGTTTTCAAAGTATTCAAAAGAATTTTGGACCGGGTTACATCGAGGAACATACCAGACCTAGTCCAGGCTCGTGGGCCGGGTGTGGGGTGTTTCAATTTTCGCATAGCTTAAATAGATTATCAAAACGATATTCAAACATGGAGTTAGCCTATACATGCCTTATGCCTAAAATTCAACTTCTATTAGTACCAAAATAAGTTGATAGTGTGGGTGACTTCAATGAAGATTCCTCGAGCCCGTAGCTAGATCAAAATCTATAAAATGTAATGATGAACACACTAATAAGCTAACTTAGCTTAGTAAGTCTTAAAGAATCATAATATACCAATTGGACATTCAAGCATTTTAAAATACTCAAGAAATAATATGGAATAAAATAGCTTAACTCGAAAATCCTTCAAAACTGAATACTTTTACCTCACTTAACATAACACTTATCATTTCCTTACCATTAGTATACAACTTATCAACTCAAAGATCAAATTCAAAATATAAAACATCCTTTCTTTATAATATAATCATAATACCCATACGAAACTCAATAAATTCACATAAATATTTGAGCAAGTAAAGGGCCGTACATCTGAATTACCTTTTCAATTACATAAATACATGTTCATTTAAACTCTCATATATCCAAGCATCTAATATCAATATTTCAAAGCTTAGTACTTAAATGATCTACTAATATCGAATATCGATGCTCATTTAGATTAACCATCATCACTATTTTACCTTTAAACTTCAATTTATATCTCATTATATAGTTCACATATTATAGATTAAATACTCTTTTCCAACTACTCATATTTTCGATACACATAATTCCATAGGATCACATATTAATGTATATACAATAAGTATATACTTTACACTTAGTAACTTCACATAAAAGAAATATATATTCACATATATTTGTATGTATATCCATTTGACATTTCATACATTCGTATACATGGCATCAAATTAATCCCAATATGTCACGTAATCATAAGCATAAGGCCAAATATCCAGGATCAGTTTGTATCCTTCATATCAATATACTTATACGTATACCTTTAACCACATTATGCTTTTATATAACCAATTTTCTCATGACTTAGTTTATAACAATTTGCATCTACCAATTGTATATCACATTTCATTCATCAATTCATTTACTTATTATCATCACATGTATATATGTATAATACATGAATATGAATAACACATACCTTGCAGCCGAATTTAACCCATTTCATCTTCAAATGCTTAGGCTCACTTAATTCATTTCATGACTTTACTAGTACATAATCTAAGCTTGGGATTTCAACTCACTGATATAAAACCTGCTAGGCATTTGCCCGAATCTCACATACTGACTCTAGACTTGCTATGAAACACCCCAAACCCGGCCCAAAAAGCCTAACCGGATTTGGTATGTTCTCTAGTAAAACTTTAGCGGAAACACATTGTAAAGTAACTTTGTCTTTCAAACATTCTTTTAGGATGAATTAATAAAATCAAAAGGAAACCAAACTTAAGAAAATTTCCTTGAAAACATTTATATATTAGAGACAAAAACCTTTTAAATAATTATTGAAAACCAATTTAGTTATTTAATAGATATTTGTTCATGTCAAAATAAAAGTAAATCCAAACACGAAATGAAAGATAGTTTATAGTGGCCTTATTACATAAAATTGGCAAATCCATAATAAAGTCTAAGTAATAAAATTTAACTTAAAGAGTTTAAGTGGAAAATCTCCACAATACTTGATACGAGCAATCGCCACCTCAATTCCTTGCTGCCCGATCCATCGCACCACGAGTCATCGAAAAGTTATCCCATAAAATGGGTGAGTCATAAACTCAATGTATAACACATACACTAAAAAGCCCATTTTATCATATGCTTTCAAGCCCAAAATTTCACATATGGCCATAGGCCCATTTAACTCTTATTTAGCCCAAAGGCCCATTTAGCTCATATTTAGCCCAAAGGCCCATTTAATTCATATTTAGCCCAAAGGCCCATTTCATAATGATCAAGTAATAAACATACAATATTACATAATTATGTACATGAAATGAAATGCAAGCCCTACCAACCTAAATATCCATCCGCTACACACCCCGCACCAACCAACACACCGTGGGATTACTAAATCGACCTCCATCCGCTACACACCATCGAAGGCGATTGTTGCATCAACATGCACATCGCTCTTATTGTGGCAAAGCCACCAAAGCAGATGTGACCAAGTCACCGATCAAGTCCAAATTTCAAATCGTGGACCAAGTCACCGGAGCCAAATATGTGACCAAGTCACCGGAGCCAAATATGTGACCAAGCCACCGGAGTCAAATATGTGACCAAGCCACCGGAGTTAAATATGTGACCAAGCCACCGAGTCAAATATGTGACCAAGTCACCAATTTCACATATGTGACCAAGTCACCGAATTGTGGTAAAACCACCGAATACTTCCTCCTTTATTAAACATACCCATATGCCCATGCACATACATATCAAATCGATTTTCATGCTATTTACCCACAAATCATAATATAGTCATGCTTATTTCATATTGATGCATATAGCAAAAATAAACGAAATATTGGGTAACATACACGAATTTTGTATACCAATGATTGGTATCTACAAACAAAACATACTATCATATAATCACTTTTTAACAATATAAATCTATGGAAATTTTTAATGTATGGTTACACACCTAGTAACAAGTGAGAATAATACCCTCTTGCTCGTCAACACCTAATTGATTAACACACTTGGTTAGTATAAACTATTGTTAACAAAACTATACTTATTGACAATAGATCTAAATCCTTACCCCGGATTCACGAACGACGATTATTTGTGGTTTTCTCCACTAAATGGATCAAAACCACGATATTCCACCAACGTAAAGTGGTTCGGTTGCACGACTACTTGAATAACCGATCTTTGTTAGCGAAGGTCCACAACCGGTGGAAAGTCTCTAACCGCCGATCTGATTTCTTCGTTTGTAGTTCGATGGTAAAGGAATACCTCCTCTCTTCCAAACACTTCGCACACCCTTTTCTTACCTATCTTGTTGATCTTAGATCGCCTAAAATAACGTAGATTAGTGATCCATCTAAAGAAATTGATATTATCTAAAATAGTAACCTTACCTTGATGATTCGAATGGTCACTTAAAGGTTGTATTCAACAAAGATCTTTGAAAAATCTTTTCAAAAGATTCGCCTAGAGAGAAAATAAAAGATTATAGTTCTAAATTTACTAAAGTGAAAGGAAATGATAAAATAATTGATAGAATTCTTACTTGAGTCCTTCAAGATTCGGCTTTAACAAAAAGAGAAGAGAAATGGTGGTTTTGGTTTGAGGAAAAGAAGAAAGGGAAAAGAAAAGAGAAGGAAAGGAAGAAGGAAGAAAGAGAAAGAGGAGAAGAAGATGATAATGGTGATTTCTCAAAAGAAAAGAGATGATTAGGAACTTTTGCACATTCGCCAAGGAGGAAATTCTTGATCCTATGTGGTTTCGAGAATGAGAGGAAGAGACGAGAGAAATAAAGTGAAAAGAAAAGAAAGGAGAATTGATCAAAGAGAAAAGAGATTGATTTTGGAGCTTAGATGCATTCGCAAAAGGAGAGAAAATGAAGAAGAAAATGGTGCTTAATCTTTGTAGTTTTGGTTTCAAAAGAAAATGGGAGAAAGAAAGTAGTATTTGGTTCAATCAATTGAGGGCTAAATCAAAAGCACAATTGTACCAAAGTGCCTAAGGTACATTCGGCCAAGGTAGGGGTTTTTGGAGAAAAATTGATCAAAAAGAAAGTTAAAACAAAGAGAAGATCTTTACCTAAATTCAATGACAATTTCGGCTATGAGAGAACTTTTGGAGAAATTGAGAAAAGATGGACAAAAGAATGTGCAAGACTTTTGGCTAACTCCCCCTAATGGCAAAGCACAAATTCGGCCAAATCAATGCCAACATTATCCCTTTTTTCCTCCTTGTTTCTTCCCTATCCACTCTTGATTTGCTATCAAAAAATAAACCACTCCCTTTAGCCTCCATGTTGTCTAGGTTCATGGTCAAATGACCATGAACACATCCCCAAAACATAGCCAAATATCATGCCTTTGTCCCTTCATCTTATCACCAACTTATGATCCCATGCCATAAGTTCCTAACTTCCTTTTCACATGGTCAAATAGCCAAAATTAAATGAATTCTCATCCACTCTAGAATATTCTTGGTGACACTTATAAGGAAGAAAACAAAAATTTAAAATCCTCCCCTAATGCTAGCTAGGAGATTCGAACCTTACACCTCAAGCACACATCCATACATCTTAACCACTTTGCCAATTACTTAACTTATGCTTGAAACTCCTTGTCATTAATTCTTAAGGCCTAATTTTCTTAGCTCTCTCTTAATTAATAAAAATTAAAAGTTTTACTAAGCCTTCACTTAATTAATGAA
This sequence comes from Gossypium rotundifolium, assembly GCA_025506655.1. Lineage (NCBI taxonomy): Eukaryota > Viridiplantae > Streptophyta > Magnoliopsida > Malvales > Malvaceae > Gossypium > Gossypium rotundifolium. The sequence goes on along the minus strand of CP106732.1, from coordinate 129,283,959 downwards.
GCTCAAATAACTTCCAAAATTGCACTTAATAATGATTAAGCATGCAACATCATTCAATTAAGTAAAATGCATAACCCCTAATTATCAGGATGTTACCGTTCTACCCCCTTAAAATAATTTCGTCCTCGAAATTACTCGGCCGAATAAGTGAGGAATTGTCGTCACATCGCTTCCTTCGGTTCCCATGAAGCTTCTTCGATCCATGATTAAGCCATAATACCTTGACGAGAGGAACTGATTTTCTCCAGTAAAACCTTTACATCTCATTCTAAAATTTGAATTGGTTCCTCTTCGTATGACAAATGATCTTAATTCCACCTCCTCAACTGGTACTATATGAGATGGATCCGAATCAGAACGCAGTAGCATTGAAACATGAAACACATCATGCATTTGCTTCAACTCAAGGTAAATCTAATCGATATGCCACAGATCCGACTCGCTTCACAATCCGATAAGGTCCAATGAACCTGGGACTTAGTTTCCCTTTGCGTCCAAATCTCATCACCTTTTTCCAAGGTGAAACTTTAAGGAAAACTTGGTCCCCCACAGCAAACTCTATTTCTTTCCGCTTAAGATCTGCGTACGATTTTTGTCTATCAGACGCTTCCTTTAACCGAGTCCGGATTACCTTAACCATTTCTTGATTCACCACTATCTCGGACCCAAAATCGACGTTCCCTAATTCGCCCAACACGTAGGAGTGCGACACTTAGTCCATATAGTGCTTCATATGGTGCCATCCGAATCATTGGATTGAAACTGTTGTTGTACATAAATTTCGCCAACAGTAAGAATTCCTCCCAACTTCCTTGAAATCTATCACACATCCCCTTAACATATCTTCTAATACCTAGATTACTCTTTCGGACCGACCGTCCGATCGAGGATGAAATGCCGCATCGATGTCCAATCGGTGCCCAAAGCTCGATGCAATGCTTTCCAAAATCGCGACGTAAATCTCGGATCTCATTCAAATTATCGACAACGGCACTCCATGCAATCTCACAATCTCACCACATATAACTTCGCCAATTTCGCAAAGAGTAATCAACCGAACTGGGATAAAATGTGCAGATTTCGTCAATCGGTCCACTATCACCCAAATGGAGTCTTTCTGAGTAGGCGTAAGAGGAAGCCCACTAACAAAATCCATGGTGATTCTCTCCCACTTCCATTGCGGAATTTTTATTGGTCAGTAGCAATCCGAAGGTACTTGATGTTCACCTTAACTTGTCGACACGTCAAGCACTTCCCTACAAATTCTGTAACTTCCCGCTTAAGTCCAGGCCACCAAAATTGATCTCGCAAATCTCGGTATAACTTACTTCCTCCAGGATGCATAGCATAGGGGCTACCATGCGATTCCTGAAGTATCTTTTGCCTCAACTCCTGATCCTTTGGCATACAGATTTTACCTTTAAAACACAATACTCCGTCACTGTTAATACCAAAATCTTCCAATTTCCCACTCTGCACCTGTCGAAGCTTTTCATTCAGATCTTCATCTACCAACTGCCTCTCTTTCACTTGACTTAACCATGTCGGCTTAACCTGAAGTTCTGCCAACAAGCTTTCGTCATCGTAAAGGCTAAGATGTGCAAACATCGCCCTTAAATCTGACACCACTTTCGACTTAGAGCGTCTGCTACCACATTCGCCTTGCCCGGGTGGTACTCGATAGAACAGTCGTAGTCTTTCAACAACTCTATCCACCTTCTTTGCCTCAAATTCAGTTCTTTCTGAGTCAGTAGATATTTCAGACTTTTGTGGTCCGTGTATATTACTGACTTTTCCCCGTATAAGTAATGTCTCCAAACTTTAAGAGCAAAGACTACAGCTGCCAACTCCAAGTCATGCGTCGGGTAGTTAACTTCATGTGGCCTCAACTGCCGAGACGCATATGCAACTACCTTCCCGCCTTGCATCAGAACACATCCTAAACCCGTGTGAGAAGCGTCACAATACACAATGAAATCCTTTCCTGCCTCAGGTTGGATCAAAACAGGAGCTTCCATTAAAACTTTCTTAAGCTTTTCAAAACTCTCTTGCTACTTATCAGCCCACACGAAAGGTACTTCCTTTCTCAACAATTTCGTTAAAGGTGCAGCTATCGATGAAAATCCTTCGACGAATCTTCGGTAGTATCCGGCTAAACCCAAGAAACTGCGAACCTCAGTTACGGACTTAGGTGGTTTCCAATCTAGCACAGCCTCAATCTTCCGAGGATCCACCCTTACTCCTTCCGCAGATACCACATGGCCTAAAAATGCAACTTCTTTCAGCCAAAATTCACACTTGCTGAATTTGGCGTACAATTTCTTTTCTCTTAAGACTTGCAACACAATTCGGAGATGCTCATCATGCTCCATTTCAGACTTAGAATATACTAGGATGTCGTCTATGAAAACCACGACGAACTGATCCAAGTAGGGCTGGAAAATCCGGTTCATCATATCCATAAATGCAGCTGGGGCATTTGTCAATCCGAATGGCATTACCAGAAATTCATAATGCCCATATCTAGTTCGGAAAGCCGTCTTTTGGATATCCGCTTCTTTCACTTTAAGCTGATGATACCCCGATCTTAGATCAATCTTAGAGAATACCGCAGCTCCTTTAAGCTGATCGAACAAGTCGTCAATCCTTGGCAAAGGATACTTGTTCTTGATGGTCAGCTTATTCAACTGCCGATAGTCTATACACATCCTCATCGATCCGTCCTTCTTTTTCACGAATAGGACCGGTGCTCCCCATGGAGACACACTAGGTCGAATGAATCCACGCTCAAGCAACTCCTGAATCTGAGCCTTCAACTCAACCAACTCCTTCGGTGCCATTCTATATGGAGCAATAGAAACTGGCGCCGTTCCAGGTAATAAATCAATTCCGAACTCTACTTCACGATCCAGAGGCAAACCTGGAAGTTCTTCCGAAAAAACATCTACAAATTCCTTTATAGTCCTGACTTCATTAATAGTTGCTTCCTTAGCCTCCAACGCACTCACCAACATCAGAAAGGCTTCACATCCCTTTCTCACCATCTTTTCCGCCTTAAGAGCGGATACTACATTAGATAAGTAGTTCCGTCTCTCGCCCATCACTACAACTTCCTTGTCATCAAAAGTTCTTAATGACATCCGTTTAGCAGCACAATCCACATTTGCACGGTACTTCACAAGCCAGTCCATGCCTAAGATAAGGTCGAATTCTCCGAACGGCAACTCCATTAAATCAGCTGGAAACTGTATCCCTTAGACTTCTAGAGGCACTTCCTTAAAAAGTTTGTCTATTTCTACTGTCTATCCTAGAGGACTAAGTATATCATCTTCCTAGGTACATTTGAAGTCACATGCAAAGTCCCGATACTTCACTAGCGATATAGGAATGAGTTGACCCTATATCTATCAAAGCAATAAAGGGCAACCTGAAATCAAAACGCATTCGTGATAACATCAGTGCATCCGTCTTCTCTGCGACAAAGCGCATACACGCACTGGTTGTCTCGCCTCGAGCTACCACGCTTTCACCAAGTTCCGCGACCTCTCACGGAACCATTGCCCTTCCATTTGGACCACGACCTCTTATCGGTTGTTGTCCACTGTCACCGATTAGCACCTCGACTTGTTGAACGGTTCTTCTCCGAGTTCATCGGACAATCTTTGATCATATGATCCTTTGAACCGCACTTGAAACATCTCACGGTCTTCTTCCAGCATTCTCCCAAGTGCATTTTCCCACATTGAGAACAAGTACGACTTTGTACACTCGTAGCAGTCTGTTGACTTCGCGGTCCCTCATTTCTTGATTTCTTCTGAAAGTTCTCAGACGTCCCTGAAGACCCAAAGCTTCTCTTATTCTAACTCGCCTCTCGTCCCGTTTCGCTCTCTCATTGCTTAGCCTCTTCGGCAATTCTTGCCCTTTCCACTAAGATTGCAAAATCTCTTTCACGTTGTGGAGTAATCATCACTCTTAGCTCATCTCTAAGTCCATATTCAAATCGATACACGTTCATATTCTCGTAGCCACTATCCTCCGCATAACGGCTAAGTCGCAAAAATTCGCTTCATATTCACTATCGACTTGTTTCCTTGTACTAGATTCAAAATGTCTTCCTCTCGGGAGTCGATGTAGCTAGCTCCAACATATTTTCCTTCGAATTTAATCTTAAAATACACCCAATCCAGACGATCCATAGGGGTACTTTCCTTTATAGTGAGCCACCACTGGTAGGCTTCATCACGAAGAAGTGAAATAGCACCTTTCAATTTCTCTTCATCGGTCACGGTCTATATCGTCCATGATCCTCGCTGATCGCTTCCAACCAATATTCGGCTACATTAGGAGCTACTCCAGATACTCCCGAAAACCTCGGCTCCATTCGATCTTAGTCTCTCACCATGACTTTCGAGACCCATTTCGTAACTAGCTTCCGCTTACTCATTCTAAAACTCGCGAGAGACTTGTGATACTGCGTCACCACCTTCATTTTGTTCTTGAAAGTTCACCCCAACAGCCGGTGGTGGAGCTTCATTCTCGAAACCTTGACCAGATCGAACTGGTTCCGAAACAGTCATCCTTCCTCTTCTATGTCCACGATGACCTCGTCCCCTAAAGCTCATGTCTACTACGTATCTTTTTTGTTTTTACGAAAAGTCTTATGTATTAGAATCTTTTCACTTCTTATTAAAAGAAAGTCTTATGAAACAAATATTCAGTGGTTTCCGTAGTAGCACACATACACCTAGGGTCCATGTCTCTAAGGTTTCCTTAGGCTTATCAAACATTCATATTACTTATCAAATAAAGGTACATACCTGATGGATCTGGGCCGAGAATTCCGAGTGCCATGCTCTTATAAAACCATTTAACTTAAGAAAACTTTCAAAAAGTCATTTGGGCCAAACTTTGAAAACGTTGTGGGCTTTAAAACCCAAGGCCGAGAGTTTAAAACTGGGCTCTGATACCAAGCTGAAACACCCCAAACCCGGCCCAAAAAGCCTAACCGGATTTGGTATGTTCCTCGAGTAAAACTTTAGCGGAAACACATTGTAAAGTAACTTTGTCTTTTGAAACATTCTTTTTAGGATGAATTAATAAAATCAAAAGGAAACCAAACTTAAGAAAATTTCCTTGAAAACATTTATATATTAGAGACAAAAACCTTTTTAAATAATTATCGAAAACCAATTTAGTTATTTAATAGATATTTGTTCATGTCAAAATAAAAGTAAATCCAAACACGAAATGAAAGATAGTTTATAGTGGCCTTATTACATAAAATTGACAAATCCATAATAAAGTCTAAGTAATAAAATTTAACTTAAAGAGTTTAAGTTGGAAAATCTCCACAATACTTGATACGAGCATCGCCACCTCAATTCCTTGTCGCTTAGATCCATCGCACTACGAGTCATCTGAAAAGTTATCCCATAAAAATGGGTGAGTCATAAACTCAATGTATAACACATACACTAAAAAGCCCATTTTATCATATGCTTTCAAGCCCAAAAATTTCACATATGGCCATAGGCCCATTTAACTCTTATTTAGCCCGAAGGCCCATTTAGCTCATATTTAGCCCAAAGGCCCATTTAATTCATATTTAGCCCAAAGGCCCATTTCATAACAGATCAAGTAATAAACATACAATATTACATAATTATGTACATGAAGTGAAATGCAAGCCCTACCCAACCTAAATATCCATCCGCTACACACCCCTGCATCAACCAACACACCGTGGGATTACTAAATCGACCTCCATCCGCTACACACCATCGAAGGATTCTTGCAGTCAACATGCACATCGCCTTATTGTGGCAAAGCCACCAAAACAGATGTGATCAAGTCACCGATCAAGTCCAAATTTCAAATACGTGACCAAGTCACCGGAGCTAAATATGTGACCGAAGTCACCGAGCCAAATATGTGACCGGCCACCGAGTCAAATATATGACCGGCCACCGGAGTCAAATATGTGACCGGCCACCGAGTCAAATATGTGACCAAGTCACCAATTTCACATATGTGACCAAGTCACTGTAATTGTGGTAAAACCACCGAATACTTCCTCCTTTATTAAACATACCCATATGCCCATGCACATACATATCAAATCGATTTTCATGCTATTTACCCACAAATCATAATATAGTCATGCTTATTTCATATTGATGCATATAGCAAAATAAACGAAATATTGGGTAACATACAATTTTGTATACCAATGATTGGTATCCACAAACAAAACATACTATCATATAATCACTTTTTAACAATATAAATCTATGGAAATTTTAATGTATGGTTACACACCTAGTAGTAAAGTGAGAATAATACCTCTTGCTCGTCAACACCTAATTGATTAACACACTTGGTTAGTATAAACTATTGTTAACAAAACTATACTTATTGACAATAGATCTAAATCCTTACCCCTGATTCACTTAACGCGAGTTATTTGTGGTTTTCTCCACTAAATGGATCAAAACCGACCGATATTCCACCAACGTAAAGTGGTTCGGTTGTACGCACTACTTCGAATAACCGATCTTTGTTAGCAGAAGGTCCACAACCGGGTGGAAAGTCTCTAACCGCCGATACAACCCTTCATTTGTAGTTCGATGGTAAAGGAATACCTCCTCTCTTCCAAACACTTCGCACATACTTTTCTTACCTATCTTGTTGATCTTAGATCGCCCTAAAATAACGTAGATTAGTGATCCATCTAAAGAAATTGATATTATCTAAAATAGTAACCTTACCTTGATGATTCGAATGGTCACTTAAAGGTTATATTCAACAAAGATCTTTGAAAAATCTTTTCAAAAGATTCGCCTAGGAGAGAAAATAAAAGATTATAGTTCTAAATTTACTAAAGTGAAAGGAAATGATAAAATAATTGATAGAATTCTTACTTGAGTCCTTCAAGATTCAGCTTTAACAAAAGAGAAGAGAAATGGTGGTTTTGGTTTGAGGAAAAGAAGAAAGGAAAAGAAAGAGAAGGAAAGGAAGAAGGAAGAAAAGAAAAGAGGAGAAGAAGATGATAATGGTGATTTCTCAAAAGAAAAGAGATGATTAGGAACTTTTGTACATTCGCCAAGGAGGAAATTCTTGATCCTATGTGGTTTCGACAATGAGAGGAAGAGAAGAGAGAAATAAAGTGAAAAGAAAAGAAAGGAGAATTGATCAAAGAGAAAGAGATTGATTTTGGAGCTTAGATGCATTCGCAAAAGGAGAGAAAATGAAGAAGAAAATGGTGCTTAATCTTTGTAGTTTTGGTTTCAAAAGAAAATGGGAGAAAGAAAGTAGTATTTGGTTCAATCAATTGAGGGCTAAATCAAAAGCATAATTGTACCAAAGTGCCTAAGGTACATTCGCCAAGGTAGGGGTTTTGGAGAAAAATTGATCAAAAGAAAGTTAAAACAAAGAGAAGAGCTTTACCTAAATTCAATGACAATTTTTGCTATGAGAGAACTTTTGGAGAAATTGAGAAAAGATGGACAAAAGAATGTGCAAGACTTTGGCTAACTCCCCTAATGGCAAAGCATAAATTCGGCCAAATCAATGCCAACATTATCCCTTTTTCCTCCTTGTTTCTTCCCTATCCACTCTTGATTTGCTATCAAAAAATAAACCACTCCCTTTAGCCTCCATGTTGTCTAGGTTCATGGTCAAATGACCATGAACACATCCCCAAAACATAGCCAAATATCATGCCTTTGTCCCCTTCATCTTATCACTAACTTATGATCCCATGCCATAAATTCCTAACTTCCTTTTTCACATGGTCAAATAGCCAAAATTAAATGAATTCTCATCCACTCTAGAACATTCTTGGCCGACACTTATAAGGAAGAAAACAAAAATTTAAAATCCTCCCCTAATGCTAGCTAGGAGATTCGAACCTTACACCTCAAGCACACATCCATACATCTTAACCACTTTGCCAATTACTTAACTTATGCTTGAAACTCCTTGTCATTAATTCTTAAGGCCTAATTTACTTAGCTCTCTCTCTTAATTAATAAAAATTAAAAGTTTTACTAAGCCTTCACTTAATTAATGAAGCTCAAATAACTTCCAAAATTGCACTTAATAATGATTAAGCATGTAACATCATTCAATTAAGTAAAATGCATAACCCCTAATTATTAGGATGTTACATGCTAGACTCAAGGTCCGTAGTTCAAACACCGGCATTTAGCCTACTAGGCAATAAGCCCGATATAATTCACCGGCACGAGGCCCGCTAGGCATTTAGCCCGATAAAGATCACCGGCACAAGGCCTGCTAGGCTCGAAGCCCGATATAAATCACCGGCACAAGGCCTGCTAGGCATTTAGCCCGATAAAGATCACCGGCACAAGGCCTGCTAGGCTCGAAGCCCGATATAAATCACCGGCACAAGGCCTGCTAGGCAATAAGCCTGATAAACTTTCACCGGCACAAGGCCTGCTAGGCTTGAAGCCCGAACATTCATATTATTGAGTCATCCCATTCACATCACATACTATCAATATCACATATATTTCATATAATTTAATATCACTTTCACACCATACCAATATTACATATATTCTATATAATTCAATATCACTTTCACGGATTACCTCAATGAGCTCGATTACGTAAAATGCTAAATTACTTCCTCACATTCGGTTTTAACATGTTTAACTCCACAAGTTCATAATTCAACATATACGATAAATTATAATCAATTATTATGGAATTAATTTGCTTAAAGACTTACCTCAGATTTCGTCGGATGATGAAGACCGGTTATCCGTGAACTTGCGTTTTTCCCCGATCCAAAATCGATTTTCTTTGTTCTTGATCTAGAAAGTTACAATTTAAACCCATTCAATTACTTTCCTATTCAATTTAATCCACAATGCATAATTATACAATTTTTTACTTTTACCCCTAATGTTTACATTGTTTACAAATTAGCCCAAATTGCACAAAACACAAAAATTCACAAAATTTTGGACATAGTCCTTAAAGGCCAATTTTCCTCCTCCCATTACAAGCTTATTTATTTCATTTCTTTGACATTTCATCATCTAATTTTTTTTCTTTTATAAATTAATCCTAATCACATAAATCCATCAAAGATTTAAGAATACCATTCGTTAATCAATTACATACTATTATCATTTCATTATTATACAACATAAACATTGAACTTCCTTCAATGGCAATACACTAAATACACTACCAAATCAAAATTTGAATATGGGCTAGTTAAATCTCATAGCAATTATCCCAAAATGTTAAAATTAATAAAAACTAAGACTAATCCATACCTTAATTTTAAACTCTAATGAAGCCGAACCCTTGAAGCTTTTATCCTTTTATTTTCTCTAGTTTTGGTCAAGTATAAAATGAAAGAAGAACATACATGCAATTTCTCTTTCTTTTTATTTTATTATACTAATCATTTCACTTATTATAATATTAAAAAACATAAGATAAAATATAATTTAAACCACCAATACCATTACATGCAACATGATGGACTGACACTAAGCCACATTTTTGGTTAAATTGCACTTTTAATACTTCAATTAAAGAAGCCACCTTCAAGTTGGTGCTTACACATTCAACCACCAATTTTTCATTATATGCAATTTACTCCCTTTTTCATAATTATGCACTAAAACAATTAAATTTTAACATGAAAATTTTACACACACTAATTCACACATTCTAAGCATTTAAAATAATAGTAAATTATTTTTCTGACTCGGATTCGTGATCCCGAAACCACCGTTTCGATTACGGTCAAATTCGGACTGTTACAATACAAATGAGGTATATTTGTAAAATTCTATTAAGGGTATTCGGCCTCATAAATGATGTGTATGTTATATTGAAAGTTGATTTGGATGTGAACATGGATGTGTCATTTAGATTCGGCCAAATGGTAAATATACATGTAATGTATATTGAACTAGTGAATTGACAATGTGCTTTTGTATATTTGGTCTTATAGATGTGGATAAAATGATACTATATAGATATTATATAATTGTGTACATGTGAAGATTAATGGATATTATTATACATGTACATTCTGTTATAAATGGTAATTATGTACTTAGTATTTATTTAATTTGTTGTATACTGAAACATATCTACTTATATGGAATTGATAAGCGATAATTAAATTACTTTGTAAGGATGGTGGTATTCAGCCATGATGGCACAATTGTGCTAAGAAAATTATATTAAGGTTATAAAAAAGGATTGGTTTATAATATTTAAATGTTTGATTAAGTGGTTATATTTGCTTAAGGCTTACTAAGCTAAGTTAGCTTACTCTGTGTGATTGTTGTTCTGTCTTATAAATTTTGATCAAGCTACGAGCTCAGGGGATCGTCAACAAAGTCATCCACACTATCGACTCATTTTGGTACTTTTAAAAGTTTGGTTTGAACTTAAGGCATGTATAGGCTAGATTTAGGTTTTGAACCAATGGAAATTTTGTTCTTGTATATATACATATAGCCATGCCAAAATGGCTAAGTTATGGTGCATTGGTCTTATATAAAATCGGCCATGATGCTTGTTCATTATAAAAGTATAGTTGGTAATGTAAGTATGCATGTGATGGTAGCATGGTTGATTGTGCATGATTGATAGTTGGTCATTGTAACACCTCAAACCAGATCTATGCATCAAGACGAGATTTGGTTTGTCACACAGATCGAACATCCTTTTAATTTTTTTAATGATTTAGTTGAAATCGTTCTACAAAACCTCTTGAAAGTGAAGTTTAGTAAAAACCAAGAAAATGATTTGAAATCAATGAATTTAAGAAACATTAGTTGAAATCTTATCATTTATTATTTAATTGTCAAAACCGTAAAGTAGTTTTTAAAGAGTTCAAAAGAATTTGAAAATAAGAATAGTTAAAGAATCTCATATGTTTTAAAAAACAAAGTATTTTAAGGAAACATTATAGGATTAACATAAGCCCATATTAAATATCTAAAATAAAATTTAAATCCATCCACACATAAAAATCCATAAAATATTAATAAAGGCCTTATTACATCATATCCAAAATAGTAATTAAAAGAAAGCACTTAATAAAAGTTCATAGTTTATAAAACCCATGTTCGCAGATGGCCTCCACGAAGTCATCCTCTACCAAGCCTCGTTAATTGCCATTACCGAGATGGAAAATTTAAGGAGTGAGTTACTCGAACTCAAAGTGTATAACTCACTTACTATATCCTTGGGCCGATCATCAAGTCATTATGTTTGGGCTTGAGCCCATCAACGGATTTAGCAATATAATAAATGAAATGCATGTAAAATGAAATTTCCCAACCAAACCTAATTTCCATCCGCTACACACCACCGTACCAACCAACACACTGTGGGGATCAAGTCAACCTACCCCGCCAACACACCAATCATAGGCATAAAGCCATTTTTAATAATGTTGTGGTGCATCACCGAACTAGATTGTGACAAAGTCACCGAACTAGAGGCATTAAGCCATTGAAATATTTGTGGCAGAGCCACCGAACTAGATTTTGGCAACAGGCCTCTCTTCTCTTCATCATTTATCCCAATCCGATGCAATCATGTATGCATAACAGTCTATATCCATATGATAATTTAACAAAAAGTCCATAATACATGTGAGTCTATATTTCAAGTTTTTATTTTGGACCATAATACAAAATAACATTTAGCCCATTTAGCAATTTAGCAACTTTGGCCCATATATCGATCTAGCAGATCTTTGGCCCATTTAACGATCTAGCAGATTTTTGGCCCATTTAACAATCTAGTAGATTTTCAGCCCAATTAACGATCTAGCAGATTTTTGGCCCATTTAACGATCTAACAGATTTTCGGCCCAATTAATGATCTATCGATTTTGGCCCATTTAACGATTTAGCATATTTTAGGCCCAAATACATGAGGCATAAAATTTACTATTTACCAATTAACTCATTGAGGCGTTGCCAGTAAATTTTACAACTTTAACAGCTTTTCATGTATTTACACAAAAGTATTAATTATTACGCATTTTTCGATTTTGTCATCTTTACGATTTTTCCCAATACTTACGGTATAGTATCTAACCCGAGATAAGTGTGAAGTTACACACCTGGTTACTGTGAGAACTAGACTTTCTCGCTCGTCAATACCTAAACGTAACACGATAAATTAGAACACTATTATTTATTTACAATTCGTATCTTAAAAATAACGATCTAGACTTTTACCCTCAGAATTTCGAACCACTTCTATTTGCGGTTTCTCCTTGATTGTTGGTTCGTTACCAGATGAAAATCCACGAACAAACAAAGGTTCGAGAGTACGGATGACTTCAAACAACTGGTTCTCCTCGGATGAAGGTCCACAACCCTATGGAAATTCTCAGATTCCCGAAATAGTCCTTCACTTACACTTAGGGGAAATAGCGGAACCACCCCTCTTTCGAACACTATTTACCACCCTTTTCGTCCCTATCTTGATTGTCTCTATTGACAAAAGATTATTAGTCCGACTAAATAATTATCAAAATTATGACTAACGGTTTTAAGAGCGAGATTGGCTTACCACAATTATCCTCGTTCCACAAGATGACAATTGAGCGATAACGTCCCCTAAAATGAAATCGATTAACAATCCATCTATACCAATATGTCGAGTAATATGAGAGTCCTTAATAATCCCTTACCTTAACACCTTAAATCAATTCCAATGATTCACGATGCTCACGAACACTTGAGTTTCGACCCTCCACTATCACACTATTGTCCAAGGCTTGAAAGAAGAAAAAGAAAAGATTGAAAAGAATACTTATGTATAAGAGAAGATTCGGCTATGAATAAACAAAGAAAAGAAAAATGATTCGGCAATGGAGTAATCTAACATTCGACCATGAGAGAAAACAATGAAGGAAATATGGTTGAAAAGAAAATAAAAGATGAAAGGAAGAGATGATGTTGATTCGGTTTTCAAGAGGGAAAAGAGAAAAAAAAGAGATGAATTTTAGGAGCAATATGCATTCGGCATTGGTGAGAAAAAGAAAAGAAAAGAAAGGTCCTTGATGGCTATGTGGTTTTGGTCACAAAGAGAAGAAAAAGATTTGGAGAGGAAGATCAACTAAATCTGAAATGGTCAAAAGAAATGGCAAAAAGAAAATTATTTACTCAAAGTTTTTGGCATATTCGACTAGGGAGAAAATGGATGGAGAGAAAGTGTTTTGCAAAAGCAAAAATAACCAAAATCAAAACAAAATTACCTTTAGCACAAGATACATTCGGCTAAGAGAGAAAACAAATGAAAGGAGAATAAGTGTTTTTGGGAAAAGATGGATGACCAAAAAGGGAGTATCACAACTACACAACCTTACCAAGCTTACCTCAAAATTTCGGCCACCCCCTATCCCCAAAAATCGACCAAGTTCAAGTCAAAGTTGGCTACACCAACTTTCCAAAACATCCTCCTTGATAAGTGCCTTGTGTTCCCCCTTCATGCCTTAATCAAATGATTCCTTTCTCTAAGTTAACACTTGCCTTTTTCCCATGGTCTTCTTGCCATAAAAATTTAATCCAACTTATCCTAATCATTATCCATGACCGACACATGCTAGGAAAAAGCAAAAATAAAAGCTTTCAAATTGCATGCTAGGAGATTCGAACCTTTCCCCTCAAGTTCAACTTATAGCGCCATCACCACTTTACTACTAGCTCATCTTATGCCATCTTTTATCACATAATTAACTTAACTTCAATGTCACCTAACTAATGTACTCTTTAGTAAAATTTTATTCTAATTCCAAGTAAACCCGAGCCTTCTCAAGACTATATTAAGCACATAATAAAATCATACTCGAACTAACACCAAAGACTAGCAACATATTGATACTCAAATTTTAGGATGTTATAGTCATATTTATGCATTTTGAAATAATAGGGGTTGTATTTGGAAAGTTGATATTTGCGCATTTGAATTTGATTGGACTATGGATGGATGAATGTTTTCTAGTGAGGTGCCATATATTTGAAAAACAAATCAATTTGGAAAATTTCTTAACATTGAAGAAAGTATATTCGGTCATATCATGAAATTTTAGGTTGAACATTTTAATTGTTTTAAACGAATATAAATTATAAGTGTGCATGTGTATAAAGTTCAAATTTATGTGTTTGGATTATGGGAGGCATATTTGGTATTTTTTTTTTTTTGTTTTGGATGCTACCATGTTCATTTGGATGTTTTGATCTATGTTTTTGCGTGGATGTATGAACAATTGGTATATCTTGTTCATGGTTTAATAAAGGCTATATATATAAATATAGGTGTATGTTTTGTTTTAATATTTAACGACTTGCTTTAGTAGTTTTTAAGTGAGCATGTGCATATGTGAATATTGAACCTTCATAGACCACTTGAATTGAAACCTTTGTATTGATGAATATAAAAATGCTTATATAAAATTTGGTTAACGGTTCCAAGATATGCTCAAGATGGGTTGAGTAAATTTTGATAATGTATTTTCTTACAACACATTCAGTTTTGACTATATAAGCAGTAAATATTTATTATGACTTGTGCTATGTTTGGTAATACTTTATAACCCTAATCCAGTGATGGATTTGGGTTAAGGGTGTTACAATTTATTGGTATCAGAGCTTACGGTTTAGTCGATTCTAGGACTACCGTAGCGCGTGTGAGTCTAACTATACATGCCTTAAACTGTAACGCGATAGTGTGATGACTTCTGACATCTGAATTGTGTTTTTATATAGTAAATGGATCCCGATAAGAAAGTGAGTAGTAGTACTTTTAGGTTCCCTTGGGTTCGATAAGATATTCTTGCCTGAGCTATACTACTGTTCGATAGGTGTGCTTGCCTCTATCGTTGTCGCAGTCAGTCTATAGGTTCGATCACTCTTTTATAAATATTAAAACTCGACTATTTTTACACGATCAAGTTTTTGGCGCCGTTGCCGGGGATCACTAAAATATTAAGAAAGCTCTATTTCTATTACTTTAGCCAATTTTTTTACAATCTATTATTATTATTATTATTATTATTATTATTTTCACTTTGCTAATTTTTTCCTCTATTTTTGCTTTTGGCAGAAAATTTTAGTCTATGGAAAAGATGGCACTGAATAATTATCAGTGGCAAGTCATGAGGACAATTCCTACTAAAACAGCCAGTGTCTTCAACCTCGACGTGGTCACTAGGTTATCTAATCAGTTAGAGATGATGAATAAAAAGATTGATGATTGGTATAGCCCCTCACAGATACGTCCAGAAATACAATATGATTCGAATATAGGAGGAGTGGCGAATCCTGAGTACCCACCCTATGGATATGGCATGGAAAACGAGCAAGCTCACTATACAGGTAACTATTCTAGATATCAAAATAAATTTTATAGTGACACTTATAATGCAAGTTGGAAGTACTATCCCAATTTCTCGTGGGATGATCAAAATAGCCAAAGATCAAAATTTCCTCTAGATTTTCAACAACCACCTTACCAACAAAAAGAGGAGCCGAATCTTGAAGAGATGCTGAAAAAATTCATGGCAAACACAGAAAAGAGTTTCCAAGAAATTGAGAAAACAAGTAAAAGCAACGAGAACCAATTCAAAGAACTTACTAAGTCAGTAAGGCAGCCACTAATGCAGCCAAACAACTCGCAAAGTTGATGTCAGAATGACCGCAAGGACGTCTACCTAGTAACACTGAGATCAATCTAAAGAAGCAAAATCAAGCTATCACAGCTCAAGCCAGTAAGGGGTTAGATGAACCCAATCCAATACAAAAAGCCAAGGTAGACGAAGGTAAGGTAGAGGTAACACAAGAAAAGTCAAAACCGGTAATCAAGGAGTACCAACCTCGCATACCTTATCCCGAAGCAATGAAAAGAGACGATTCAGAGGAACAGTTCGGTAAGTTTCTTAAACTCTTAAAGAAATTACATATTAACTTACCTCTTCTTGAAGCTCTTTTTCAGATGCCAGACTCAAGAAAATCTTTAAGACAGCTCTTGACAAACAAACGCAAATTAGACGAGGAGCACCACGTGGAATTAAACGCAACATGCTCAGCAATGTTACAGAACAGACTACCACAGAAGCAAAAAGACACAGAGAGTTTTACAATTCCATGTTTAATTGGTAGTTTATCTATTGATAATGCTTTAGCTAATTTAGGGTCAAGCATCAATGTTATGCCTTATAAAATGTTTAAACAACTAGGTCTAGGGAAACCCAGATAAACTAGGATGAGCATTTAGTTAACTGATAAAACTATCAAAATTCCTAGGGGTATAATAGAAAATGTTCTAATCAAAATTGATAAATTCATATTCCAGTAGATTTTTTTGTCTTAGACATGAATGAGGACAATTCGGTTCCTTTAATTTTAGGAAAACCCTTTGTAGCAACTGCCAGGACTAAAATTGATGTTGGTACTTGAGAACTCATTCTTTGTGTAGGTGATGAATCAATCAGTCTACAAGCTTTTGACTCGGCCAGGACATCAAGGGATGAAGGTGAGAAAGTAAATTCAGTTGATAATCAAATTGTTCAACTTTCACCACAGGAAACACCACAAGGCTACAAAATTGAGCCAAATCATGGGCCCCAAGCCGTACAAGCTCATAACAGTGAATTGTTAGTGGAACCAAACCCAAGGGAAGAACCTGTGGTAAGAAAAGATAAGGTTGAGGTGTGCCATGATTTACCAAAATCGGCAATTACAGAGTACCAACCTCATGTGCCATATCCCAATGCAATAAAGAAAGACCACACAGAGGAAGAATTCGGTGAACTCACACTTCGTGTAGACGATGAAACAATCATTTTTCAAGATCTTAACTCAGCTAAGGCATCGAGTAATAAAGGTACGAACGTTAATTCTATTAATAATCATTTGGTTCAACCTTCTTTACAGGAAGCATCACGAAATCACTTAGCTGAGCTAGATCTTAGACCTCGTGCCAACAAAGAAGAAATACATAAGGAACAAAGCCTTAGGGTTGACAAACTAAAAGAGTAGGAAACACAAATCAAAGACGAACAGGAACCGCACGAAGTGAAACTAAAAGAACCCCTAAACGAGCTGATAGGAACAACGAATCACTTGAAATTAGGAGATCAGGTATTGTTGAATAAGGAAGACCCTCGAATCACCAATTCAACCTCAAGAAAAATGAAGAAATAACTTTTGAGGTACTTAATTTCTTCCTATACGGCACAGTCGAGGTCAGCAATCCTAAATTTGACACTTTTGAGGTAAACATTACTCGACTTAAACTATATATCTGTAACATTTTACGTCATATTTATGTGCTAGTATGCTCTGTATGTTGTTTGAGTACATTTGGGGGCTTCGGGAAACCTTGGGGTTAGGTAGAAGCCTTACTAAAAATTTTAGGTTCCAAGCTTTTAAGGGAGAGCTAGTGACGTTAGGCCTTAAGAGGTTTATGGGGGGGTTTATGGCACAAAGAAAGGAGGTGGTGGAGTGGCAAGGGACGCTACTTAGGGTGCTTGGAGTTTGCGTCACAAGGGGTCCAAGGGCGGAGAGGTTCGAATCACGCCAGCTGTAAGGGAGCTTTGTTTTTTTATTTGGTGTTTGTGTCTAAAGGGGAGGGTTTGGGGACGGCATGGGCACTTGGAAGGTTAAAGTGGACTTGGTCAAGTTTTTTTGAATAGGTGGTGGAGAGTCAATTGAGGAGTTTGAATGAGTCAAACTCATTTGAATGAGTGTGGTAGAGGGAATTTAAGAGAAAAACGTGGAGGGTGTTGGCTAGTTGGATGATAGCCGAGTTCTTGAAGGGTTGAGAGGGGGAGCATTCAGATTTTGAGCCTAAGAAGGGGTGTCAAATTTTGGTAGCCATTTGGGAGCATTCACCTTATTTTCTTTGCATTTCACCAAAGCCGGATTCTCTACCACTTTTTCTTCTACCACTTTTTCTTCTTTTCTTTCTTTTGACAACCCTCTTTTCTCCTCTTTTTCTCCTAAGGCCGAATCTTTCTCTTCATTTATCACCATTATCGAAACACCATAAACCATAACCCTTTTCCTTACTTTCATCAAGTACTTCATTTTCAAAAGCCGAACAACTCATCTCTCCTTTCTTTGTTGTAGCCGAATAATCTTCTCCCATCTACTGAGCTATAGCCAAACCTTCTAGTCATCCGCACCTCAGGAGTGCCGTCTCTCTTAGTTGCTAAGTTCCAATCGGTTCAGTGGTGGTAAGGGGCTCTCTTATTCTTTAATCTTTCCTTTTATTTCTTTGGTTGCCGAAACCAAAAGTTAACCCTATTTCTTGTTTGGCGAATCTATGGAGGGCTAGGTTTCGGGACTTCTGCTTTTAGCCAACGTTAAGGGTGCTAGGGATCACTCAGGATTTATTTAAAGGTATGGAGGGTGTGGTATTCGGCCAAAGGCTATCTGTGTTAGGTAGTAATCGTTAGGCCGAAGGCCATTTCATGTGTTCATTTGGCGTTAGAGTGGGATCTAACATGGCTTATGTAGGGATTTCGACAGACTTGTAGGTTCAAGCGTATAGCTCTAGGAATTGGTCAATTTCGGTAAGGAAGATCCCACTCTAGTATTTGTTAAGCCTTGCTAATCATTTTGATTTAACGTGTGTTAACCCGGGTATTCTGATTAAGTTTTTATTCGATGGAACCCAATACCAGCCAAGTGGAGAAAGGGGTCGGACATATAGTCCCTACCCCTAAGTTTAAGAAACAGTCAGTTTTAGTGGTTCGAGATTGGCTTCCGGGTTGTGGGCGAACATTCGACATTGAGAAGCAGATCACTGTGATCTCTTCGAGCGAGGACGTTAGGGAGGTTGATAGTTTAGTGCTTCAGGTTCTCAGGTGTGTAATTAACACACTGTTTACGTATTTACTTTAATTATAATATGAATTATGTGTGATAGCCGAGATAGTGGCTGTGGTGATGCTACTACCCATAATGGGGTAATCCGGTACCAGGTTAGTAACTTTCTGATATTGAAATTTTGGATGGATATATGTATATAAATGTGGAATTGTGGTAAGCATGTTATGTATGCATGATTGATAGGTTCATAATGTCTATATTGTCATTTCATCATAATATGTACTGTATGTGCATGGAATCGGGATATGTTTAAAGAAGGAAATGGTGTACATTTATGTACGTGGTTGTTGTTAGCCTTGAGCTACATCGTGCTTTGATGTTGGCTTCATGCCTCATCGTGGATTGGTGATGACCTTGAGTCATACTGTGGATAATTGTGATTTAATCAAGTGGATCAGTGGCTAGACCACTAAATGAACTTTGAGCAGCATGACTGCCAAAGAGGTGTGTAGCGGATGGAGGGTCGATTTAGTAATCCCCTAGTGTGTGGTGGCAAGATACGGGGGTGTGTAGCGGTTGGATACTAGGTTGGGGTGGGTTAACATGTTGCATCATTATGTGTGGTATGTGGATTAGTGTGGTTGTGGGCCAAGCCCATTTGTGGAAACATGTGGAATAATTGCACACTGAGTCGGTTTGACTCACTCTATTTTCCTAAAATAATACTGGTGATACATGATTCTTAGACCAATTTGGAGGGACTCGAGGTGGCCATCGTAAGTCGCTTTTATTTCTTTAAGTTTATATTTTAGATTTTCAAGTACTTTTGGAATAGATTTTATTGTAATAAGGCCACTTCAATTGTTTTGGGATTTTATTTATGGTTTTAAGTTGGAGTTAAAATATTAACTAAAAATAACTATAAAGCTTTTATGACTCAAACATCGAAATAAAGTTTTCAAGTCTGGATTTCTCATAAATAACTCATTTCCCACGGAACTTCCGCTTCCAAATACCGACTTAAACGTATTTAAGACCTTTGTTTTAAAACCCTAATGGCACAAGGGGTAAGTCAAGAGAATATGAGGCGAATTCTTGCGATTAAGTCGGTATGCCAAGGGATTGTTGCTACTAATTACTGAGCACCGTGTAAGATTTGAGGATGGACAATGAGATGAATTGCAAGTGTTGATAGCTCCTCAACTCAAATTGAGAGGAGCAGAGATAAGGATAGGCGAGGGAATAAGAGGGTTTTGGACCATCGAACCAAGTCCAAGGCTCACTTGGCAGGGAAGGGTGGTAAGTTCTTCAAACGAAATTGTATCTAGAAAGATGACTATGCTTAGTCCTTTAGGCAATCTGTAGTGGTCTTTAGAGGTTCGGGGAGTAGTGTGATTTATACCGTTGGGTATTGTGGGATCGTAGATACCGCCGAGGATAGACGACTTGTTTAGACTCGACACGGCAAAATTCTCGGTAATGCCGTTTGGGTTGACTAACGACCTTTTTTCATGGATATGATGAATCGATTTTCAAAGATCAATTCGTCGTGGTGTTTATAGATGGTTATTTTAAGGGAATTATTGAAGTTCTTTGTATGGTCCTAAAGAGAGTTTTGTGAAGCTGATTTTGATTACTGTGGTGGGGAAAGATTTTGTGGTGTATTGTGATGTACGGGTTAGGTTGTGGATCGGGAGGGAAGGTGGTTGCTTATGCATCTCGGCAATTGAGCATGAAGTTAGAGAGTTTTCGAATTAGCTTAGGATTACTCCAACACTAAACTTAATAAACTTAACTTATTTCGAGGGCTATGTTCGCACATCTTAGTCTTTCTGACGGCGGAGGTTGTTAGCAGATTTTCGAGGTTTTGGAGGCGCTGCATCGTGCTTTGTGAAGTGTTGGACGTGGTTAAGTCGGTAAAAGAGAAGCAGATATTGGTGGATGAGGTTTTGAGTGCTTGACTTGCTTATCAAGCAAGTTCGAGTGGGAGTTAGAGGACTATAGTGAGAACAAGTCGGAGGACAAAGTTTTTGTTTCGTATGTAGTAAGGTGTGATCGAGTGTTCAAGGATGTGGAATTGAGGAGAAAATTTTGACAACCCTCTTTTCTCCTCTTTTTTCTAGTGGGCGAATCTTTCTCTTCATTTATCACCATTCGAAACACCATAAACCATAACCCTTTTCCTTACTTTCATCAAGTACTTCATTTTCAAAAGGAACGCCATGTTTTGGGTCCGAACAACTCATCTCTCCTTTCTTTGTTGTGGCAGAATAATCTTCTCCCATCTCTTGAGCTATAGCCAAACCTTCTAGTCATCCGCACCTCGTTGGGGAAGTCTTAGTCTCTCTTAGTTGCTAAGTTCCAATCGGTCGGTGGTGGTAAGGGCTCTCTTATTCTTTAATCTTTCCTTTTATTTCTTTGGTTGCGGTTAGTGGTGGTAAGGGGCTCTTCTTCTTTAATCTTTCCTTTTATTTCTTTGGTTGTCAAAACCAAAAGTTAACCCTATTTCTTGTTTGGCGAATCTATGGAGGCTAGGTTTGAGACTTCGCTTTTAGCCAGCGTTAAGGGTGCTAGGGATCACTGGGATTTATTTAAAGGTATGGAGGGTGTGGTATTGGCCAAAGGCTATCTGTGTTAGGTAATGTCGTTAGGTGAAGGCCATTTCATGTGTTCATTTGGCGTTAGAGTGGGATCTAACATGGCTTATGTAGGGATTTGACAGACTTGTAGGTTCAAGCGTATAGCTCTAGGAATTGGTCAATTTGGTAAGGAAGATCCTCTAGTATTTGTTAAGCCTTGCTAATCATTTTGATTTAACGTGTGTTAACGGGTATTACGATTAAGTTTTTATTCGATGGAACCCAATACCGACCAAGTGGAGAAATTGGGACATATAGTCCCTACCCTAAGTTTAAGCAGTCGATTTTAGTGGTTCGAGATTGGCTTAGGGTTGTGGGCGAACATTCGACATTGAGAAGCAGATCATTGTGATCTCTTGAGTGAGGACGTCGGGGAGGTTGATAGTTTAGTGCTTGGGTTCTCGGTGTGTAATTAACACCTTTGTTTACATATTACTTTAATTATAATATGAATTATGTGTGATAGCCGAGATAGTGGTACGTGGTGATGCTACTACCCATAATGGGGTAATCCCGTGCCGAGTTAGTAACTTTTCGATATTGAAATTTTGGATGGATATATGTATATAAATGTGGAATTGTGGTAAGCATGTTATGTATGCATGATTGATAGGTTCATAATGTCTATATTGTCAGTTCATCATAATATGTCTTGTATGTGCATGGAATCGGGATATGTTTAAAGAAGGAAATGGTGTACATTTATATGCGTGGTTGTTGTTAGCCTTGAGCTACATCGTGCTTTGATGTTGGCTTCATGCCTCATCGTGGATTAGTGATGACCTTGAGTCATCTTGTGGATAATTGTGATTTAATCAAGTGGATCGGTGGCTAGACCACTAAATGAACTTTGAGCGACATGATTTGCCAAAGAGGTGTGTAATCCCCGTGTGTGGTGGTAGGATCTGGATGGAGGTCGATTTAGTAATCCCCTAGTGTGTGGTGGCAAGATGGAAACATGTGGAATAACGGGGTGTGTAGCGGTTGGATACTAGGTTGGGGTGGGTTAACATGTTGCATCATTATGTGTGGTATGTGGATTAGTGTGGTTGTGGGCCAAGCCCATTTGTGAAACATGTGGAATAATTGCACACCATGACCATATGAATGGGAGTCGGTTTGACTCACTCTATTTTCCTAAAATAATACGGCCTCACACTACGCAAGTGCGCGTGGTGATACATGATTCTTAGACATAGAAAATTTTTTTCCCAACACGGGAGGTGATAATAGTCCACACCAAGGAGTTCTTGGAGGGACTCGAGGTGGCCATGACCGAACACCTGAATGCGTTCAAAATTCGCTTTTATTTCTTTAAGTTTATATTTTAGATTTTCAAGTATTTTTGGAATAGATTTTATTGTAATAAGGCCACTTCAATTGTTTTGGGATTTTATTTATGGTTTTAAGTTGGAGTTAAAATATTAACTTAAAATAACTATAAAGCTTTTATGACTCAAACATCAAAATAAAGTTTTCAAGTCGGATTTCTCATAAATAACTCATTTCCCACGAACTTGGTTTCCAAATATTCGACTTTCGTATTTAAGACCTTCATTTAAAACCCTAAGTTGTTTTTACTTCCAAATTAAATTATTCTTTTGACTACTCTAGTGACATTCGGTTTACAGTGGTGTTTTTATCTGGGTTTAGGGTGTTACAATTTGGTATCGGGCGAGGTTCAAAAACTTTGAGGTTTTGGGCTCAAAATATTTTTTTACCAAACTTTTTCTAAAACATGGATTTCTATAAACCATTTCAGTTTTAGTCTTGTCTCGGCCGAAGTAAGTAAGTTCTTCAAACTCATGTGTGATTTATATGGGTATTGTGGGATCGTAGATTAGTAAGTTTTGAATTATTGAACCTTAGGATTAGCTTACTCCAACACTAAACTTAATAAACTTAACTTATTTCACCCAACCTAGGAATACTAGAGAGATCGTGTGGTAACAAGTCTGCATGTCTAGGCATGGAAAATTAATGGGTCGTTAAACTGAATTTGAGTATTACCTTGAAATTTGGAATTTATAAGGATTGATGTCAAAACACCCATAATTTTTTGTGAGATTTTGAGCCTTATAGAGCATATATTTTTTTTCGTACTCACTTTAATTGATTATGAGTGTGTCAACTTTGAACTGTTATTCTAGAACTTGCCTCGTTTATATATGTCGAGACCACATTAGTGATTTGATACACTAAGATGATAAAGGCACCTAGGTCTTAACCCGTTCACTCCACTAAAAAGCATACCCACATAAATAACCCCTACTGAACCCCATTGAATCCTAACAACCTTTTTATTGACTCACCCACTAATATTAACCCATAATCCCTTTGTATTTGTTATCAACATTCCTTTGACTACCCCTTTATCGAGAATTGATTTGATCAATCACCGAATTAGGTTATTTCAATCACCAAAGTTCCTTCTATTATGATCATTTTAGTTTGTTCTTAACAAAAAATAAAAAAATTTCTAGTATATATTCAATATTAGTAGTATATAAAAGAGCTTAGAGCATTTAAACTCCAATTGTTGAAAAAGCTCGTATTAAAGTATTATCAAAATACTCCTTACTATAGAGTAATTATCAATAGTGATATTATTAGTTTTCATTCGAAGTCAATATTCATATTTAGTTCAATGTTTCTAGTTAGGTAATTTGTCAAGTCAGTCTCGATTATAACCACTAATTCAACCTATATCCACACCTTTAACCCTAGCCCCATTACAACCCTGATTAAAGACCTTTTGATTTGTGTATCATCTCATATACAGTGGTGGAGATTTAGTTTTCAAGCAAGCCTATGGGATGAACTTTTCAGGCTCGAATTAGAGTGCTAATTTCTTGAACCTTAAACACTTTGAGTGATTTGAGTGAATCTTATGTGAGGATGTCAATCCTTGTCGGTTTTGAATTAAAGGAAATTTCTTAGATAAGGGGAGACACCTATGTTTTCATGCTACAAAATCATGACTTATCTTGTTTGAAACTTTAGGCCTCTTTGAATTAAATTGTCCATGTATAAATTATCTATGAATTATGATGAGGCATTATTAATAGGAACTATGAATTATGGAAAGTTTATTTTAATTGTAAGTTGAGAATTTTGCTTGAGGACAAGCAAAAGCTTAAGTGTGGGGGTATTTGATAAACTGTAAAAGTAACATATTTTAACCCACATTTAGTATGCTTTTGGATGAATTTATCATAGATTTATGTAAAAAGGTGCTCTTAATCCTTTCTTTTCATGTCTTATACTCAGGAGAACACCTAAGGATAAAAAGAACATAAAACGGGCTTAAAACAGACCAAATTGGGCCAACCCAAGAAGTCGACATGGCTTGGGCTTTATTCCACATGGCCATGCCTTGCTATCCACCTAGAAGACGGCCTGTCACCAATTTACACGGCCGTGTCTCGTCGACAAAAAGCCCAACACGGCCTATCCCCAATTTGTATGGCTGTGCCCTAATCGACAGACCAGAAGCATGGCCTGTCCCTCGACTTGCACGGGTGTGCCACAGCCGTGCCTAAATCAATAGAATAGAGACACGGGCTAAGCCTCAATTTACACGGGCGTGCCTTAGCCGTGCCCCTACTGCGGGAAAGAGTATTTTCACTCGGAATAGGATGCTTGGAGCCCAAGAAACGCAATCCTAAGTCTACTCAAACACCTAGGATGAATTGTACCTGAATTATGAGTACTTAGGAGACAAGTAAAGCATCCCAAAAGTCTATAAAACACCCCAAGGTGGCTATTCAAGGGGTCAATGATTGAGTAGAGTTTTCTGCCAAGCCTTTCTCATTTAAGGATTGTTTCAAAGATAGCCAATTGATCCATCTTGAAGAGTTAGAGTTCTACTCAAGACGGAGGATCTCGTCTTCAATTCTTTTAGGCGGTTTTAGGGATTTCTTATGTTTTGTTTTATCTTTTCTCTTGAGATGTTTTCTTGTTTAGTTATGAACTAAACCCTCGAGATACTGAAGGGATGAAACCTATGATGGATTTTGTTATTTAATTCTTTCGGTTTATATGATAGATACTTAGTTTGTTCTTAATTATGTTGCTTAAATTTATCGATGTGCTTAGGTGGAGGAGGAATAGACCCTACCTAAGAGTAGATCTAGCATAATTAAGCGGAGTTGATCGAGGCGTCTAAAGATAGGGTTACGAGATTTTTTTGGATTAGGGTGAAACCTAATATGGGAGTCCATTGATCAATTTACTGCTTCTTTAGGGGGTTATTATAAGAGAACTAGATTTCCACTAATTAACCTAAGGTTAGGCGTTATTCGCTTCGAGAGAAGGTTTAATATATGTTAGGGAGTCTCACGGATCAAGCTAAGTAAAGAAATCATATGAATTGAAAAGGTAGATAATAAGTGAAGTCATAGGTGGATTCTTCCAGAAGGTATCGTCTTTATCAATTGAGTTTTCTTCAAAGTCTTGTCCCAAAGTTTCATTCTTTTGTCTTTGCATTTAAGTTTAAGTATTTCATTTGTTTTAGATTAATAAACCTATCACTCTATATTTTAGGCTAAATAATAGAAAGAAAGTGAGTAGTAGTACTTTTAGGTTCCTTGGGTTCGATAAGATATTCTTGCCTGAGCTATACTACTTTTCGATAGGTGTGCTTGCCTCTATCGTTGTCCCAGTCAGTCTACAGGTTCAATCACACTTTTATAAATATTAAAACTTGACTGTTTTGACATGATTAGTAAACATCTCAAGAGTAAAGATTAAACAAAACATAAGAAATCCCTAAAACCCCCTGAAAGAATTGAAGGAGAGATCCTCCGTCTTGAATGAAGTTCCATCAACTGGCTATCTTCAAGTGATTCCATAAAAAATGAAAGCTTAAGTAAAAGCCTCTGCTAAAAAGCCCCTCTTTAATATCTTCCTTGGGTTCTTTATATAGGCTTTGGGATGCTATACTTGGCTCCTAAGTACCTCCTTCAAGTAAAATTATTATTAGGGTGCTGGAGTAGACTTAGGAGTATGTTTCTTTGGCTTCAAGCATCCAAATCCAAGTGAAATTACTCTCTCCCATGGCAGGGGCATGGCCATGGCACACGCCCGTGTAAATCGTGGTTGGGTCGTGTCTCGATTCTATCGTTTTGGGCACGGCCGTGTAGATCACCAGACACGTCCGTGTGATCAATGGATGCTACATGGCCATGTGTTACGTAGTTGAGGCCGTGCTCTAGGTAATTGGCAAGGCATGGTCGTGTGGGCTTTGGGCCAGGCCGTGTTGATTGCTTACTAAATCCCAATTACTCCTTTTTAAGCCCGTTTTGTGTTCTTTTTATCCTCGGGTGCTTTCCTGAGTACAAACATGAAAAGAAAGGATTAAAAGCACCTTTTTACATAAATCAAGGGCTAAATCATCCAAAAGCATACTAAATATGGGGTTAAAATATGTTACTTTTACAGTTTATCAAATACCCCCACACTTAAGCTTTTGCTTGTCCTCAAGCAAAATTCTCAACTTACAATGAAAACATACTTTCCATAATTCATAATTCCTATCGACAATGTCCCATCATAATTCATAGATAATTTATACATGGATAATTCAACTCAAAGAACCCTAAAGATTCAATTATGATAAGTCATACCTTTATAGCATGAAAACATAGGTATCTCCCTTATCTAAGTGATTACCTTTAATTCAAAGCCGAGCAAGGATTGACATCCTCACAAAAGATTCACTCAAATCACTCAAAGGTGTTTGGGTTCAAGAATAAGCACTCTAAGTCGAACTCGAAAAGTTAATCCATAGACTTGCGAAAATCAAATCTCCACCATTGATATGAGATGATACACAAATCAAAAGGTCTTTAATCAAGGTTGTAACAGGGTTAGGGTTAAAAGGTATGGATCTGAAGCTAAATTAGAGGTTATAATCGAGATTGAATTGACTAATTACCTAATCTAAAAATAATGAACTAAATATGAATATTTACATTGAATAAAAACTAACAATATCTACTATTGATAATTACTCTATAATAAGAGTATTTTCATCACTCAAAATTTGAAAATACTTTAATATGAGCTTTTCTTCAACAATTGGAGTTTTAAATGCTCTAAGCTCTTTTATTATACTACTAATATTGAATATACTTGGATTTTTTTTAAGAACAAACCAAAATAAACATAATAGAAGGAACTTTGGTGATAGAAATAACCTAATTCGGCAATTGATCAAATCAATTCTTGATAGAGGAGTAGTCAAAGGAATGTTGATAACAAATACAAAGGATTTTGGGTTAATATTACTGGGTGAGTTAATACAACAAAAAAAGTTGTTAGGATTCAATGGGGTTCACTAAGGGTTAATTTGTAGGAAGGCTTTTTAGTGGAGTGAACGGATTAAAACCTAGGTGCCTTTATCATCTCAGCATATCAAATCATTAATGTGGTCTCGACATGCATAAACGAGGCAAGTTCTAGAATAACAGTTCAAAGTTGACACACTCATAATCAATACAGTGAGCATGAAAAAGAATATATGCTCTATAAGGCTCAAAATCTCACAAAAAATTATGGGTGTTTTGACATCAATCCTTATAAATTTTGAACTTCAAGGTGATACTCAAATTAGGTTCAACAACCTATCAATTTTAATTTTTAGAAAGTAGACTTATCATGCTCGATTCTCTAGTATTCTTCAAATTTAATTATCAATGCACAATTAACTAAGACTTATTCTAAAACATATTGATGAAAGTCATAAATCATTAGAAATTTCATCCTAATTAGTAATATGAGAAAAATACTTAAATTAAGACTAATTTCAGGGTTTTGAGAATTATGCAAAAAGTTAGGCACTATTACCCCCACACTTAAGATGTACATTGCCCTCAATGTACAAAGATAGATAATGAAAATTAGATGCCAAATCAAAAAGAGAAGTGGGAAAAGTAATACTTCCTGAAATCTAGATGATCCCTGGCATCTTTGGTGGCGGTGATGGTGTTTTCTATGGGCCTGGTAAAGTGGCTACCAAAAAGCAATTTGCTAGATG
Source organism: Gossypium rotundifolium (assembly GCA_025506655.1). Classification (NCBI taxonomy): domain Eukaryota; kingdom Viridiplantae; phylum Streptophyta; class Magnoliopsida; order Malvales; family Malvaceae; genus Gossypium; species Gossypium rotundifolium. Next base: position 129,255,424 of record CP106732.1, on the reverse strand, counting down.
AAGAAATTGGGTAGCCTGTGAAGATATAGCCAAGAGATCTAGAGAAATAATAATAATATACTAATAATATATTTAAAGATTAAGGAAATAAAAAGAAGGAGACTAAGAAGAAAATTGAAATTGAAAGAAAAGACTAATGGACTAAGGAGTCCTTATTGTTGGATGGTTTGCGAAGTGGGTGTGACCTCGAAGGCTGTGGTGTGTGATTCCCTAGTAGCCTTTAGAACCTAAAACCAAGAAACTAATATGAAATAAATTAAATTAAGTAGAAAAGAAGTATATATAAGGAAAATAAAGGAGACGAGAAAAGAAAAATAGAACTAAAAAGGTTTCGGACACCCTTGGCATGTCAATTAAGTGAATCTACTGGCATGAACTCATGTTGAGGTCTCTTCTGAGGAGACGATACTTACGTTTCTTCAGCATTTGTGTTGCTCAAGAGTCTTGGACTTTTCTTATGAATAGGAAAAAATTTGAAAGAAAAGAGAAAGAAGGAATAAGAAAGAAGATGGGAAAAAGTGGAAGGGCTGTATGGATTTAAATAGGATTTCAAATCTGGCACGTTTCCACGCCCGTGTACCGATGGTGTGTCGATTCACACAGCTGTGTTGTGGGGTGTGTTGTTCTTCCATGCCCATTTTGTTGGGTTGCATACTCGTTCCTAAAAGGCCAGGATGTGAGCACGGATGGACTGCACGGGCGTGGTCTGCCCGTGCTTAATAAGTTAGAAGCGGTCGTGTCTAGAACGTGCTTGATAAGTCAGTAACCTCGCACGTTTGAACGGCATGGGCGTGTCTTATATCGTAGCTTGTGTTTGTTTGAAATGAATTTTTCCCTATTTGTGCACGGATCCTGCCATGCCCATGGTGTGTCCCCTGCCTTATACACGGTCGTTGGCACGGCCGTGTTCAAGGCTGTGTTAATAGTCCTGCATTTTTGTTAGATCATTTTAGAAAAATTTTAGAAAGACCAAGTCAATGTTAGTGTGTTAGCACTCGGGTTGCCTCCCGAGAAGCGCTTGTTTATAGTTTTAAGCTAGACTTTCCCTGTTTTCGATATTAAAGGAGGGTTCGTGGAGCAGAGGCTCCTCTCTGATATTTCCAGGATCTGCACCATTATAAATTTTAAGTCAGTGACCATTTATCTTAAATGTGCCTTTTGTAGGATGAGTTACCACAATGGTACCGTATGGAAAGATTGTTTTGATCATGAATGGGCCTAACCATCTTGACTTCAGTTTTCCCGGGAATAGTTTAAGCCTTGAATTGTATAGTAGGACCAAGTCTCCTACTTCAAATTGTTTTGATCGCTTGAGACGAGCATCGTGGCATCGCTTTGTTGCTTCCTTTTACAGTTTTGAGTTTTCATATAGGCTTCTGTTCTCCATTCATCTAGCTCGTTCATCTGCATCATTCTTCTCTTTCCTGCAATTGTGAGGTCAATATTCAAAAATTTTGTTGCCCAAAAAGATTTGTGTTCTAGCTCAAATGGTAGATGATAGCTTTTCCCGTATACAAGTTTGTATGGGGATGTTCCTAGAGGTGTTTTGAATGCTGTTTTGTAGGCCCATAAAGCATCATATACCTTAATTGCCCAATCTTTTCTATTTGATTCAACCGTTTTTTCTAGGATGCACTTAAGCTCTCGGTTTGCTACCTCAACTTGTCCACTAGTTTGAGGATGATATGGGGTGGCTATTCTATGGCATACTCCATATTTCTTTAGAACTTTTTCAAATTGCATATTACAGAAATGGGTACCCCTATCACTAATGATGGCTCTAGGTGTCCCGAATCGGCAGAATAGTTTTTTGAGAAATTTAACTACTATCCTAGCATCGTTGGTAGGTAAAGCTTTTGCTTCTACCCATTTTGACATGTAATCAACTGCTACTAGGATGTATTTATTTCCAAATGAACTAGAGAAAGGTCCCATAAAATCAATACCCCATATATTAAATATTTCACATGGCAACATATATGTTTGAGGCATTTCATCACGTTTAGAAATATTACCTGTTCTTTGGCATTTATCACATGAGGTAACGTACCTGTTGGCATATTTAATAGAGTAGGCCAGTAATAACCTGATTTGAGTAATTTGTGTGCTATCTTAATACCATTGTAATGTCCTCCTGATGGTCCTGAATGACAATGTTCCAGGATTTTGCTTGCTTCTCTCTTTGTAATGCATCTTCAAATTACTTGATCTGCACATACACGGAAAAGAAAGGGATCTTCCCAAAAATAATTTTTCACATCAGCGAAGAATCGCTTCTTTTGGTGATGTGTTAATTTTCTTGGCAAGACGTTAGCTAGTAAATAATTCGCAATATTTGCAAACCATGGTACTTCAGAATGCGTTAAAGAAAAGAGTTGTTCTTTAGGAAACGAATCATTTATTTCTTGTTCATCAAGCTTTTTGGTGTGTGGATTTTTGAGTCTTGAGAGGTGATCTGCCGCCAGATTCTCAGCTCCCTTCTTATCTTGTATTTCCAGATCAAATTCCTGTAAGAGTAAATTCCATTGTATGAGTCTAGGTTTTGCATAATGTTTGGTTAAAAGATAACGAAGAGCTGAATGGTCAGTGTAAACGAAAACTTTCGATAATATTAGATATTGTCTAAATTTGTCAAAAGTAAAAACTACAGCTAGCAGTTCTTTCTCGGTCGTGGTGTAATTTTCTTGCACGAGTGTTAATGTTCTGCTAGCATAGTAAATTGGCTGAAAATGCTTGTCTCTTCGTTGTCCCAAAACTGCACCTACTGCAAAGTCACTTGCATCACACATTAGTTCAAAGGGTAAATTCCAATCAGGTGCGATTATAATTGGTGCATTTATTAATTTATTTTTAAGGACATTAAATGCATCTAAACATTCTTGATTGAAATTAAAAGGGACATCTTTTTCTAGTAATTTTGTCAAAGGCTTAGCTATTTTAGAAAAGTCTTTAATAAATCTTCTATAAAAACTTACATGTCCTAAAAAGCTTCTAATAGCCTTCACTGAACTAGGAGGAGGTAATTTTTCTATGGTTTCAACTTTCGCTTTATCTACCTTAATCCCTTTTCTAGAAATCTTATGTCCTAAAACAATCCATTCTCTAACCATAAAGTGGCATTTTCCCAATTCAGAACAAGGTTTGTTTCTTCACATCTAATTAGAACTCGTTTTAAATTTTTAAGGCAAAGTTGGAAAGAATTATCGAATACCGAGAAATCATCCATAAATACCTCCATGATGTCCTCTACGAGTTCGTCAAATATTGCCAACATACAACGTTGAAAAGTGGCAAGAGCATTACATAATCCAAAAGGCATTCTATGATAAGAAAACATACCATATGGGCATGTAAATGTTGTCTTCTCTTGGTCTTCAGAAGCTATGGGAATTTGGAAATAGCCAGAGAGTCCGTCCAAGAAGCGATGAGTACATATGCGGATAGTCTTTCTAACATTTGATCAATGAAGGATAGAGGAAAGTGATCTTTTCGGTGGCATCATTTAGCTTTCTATAATCTATCTGAGACTCTCCAACCTCAGAATCGTTCTTGTGGGAATTAACTCATTCTTTTCGTTGGGCACTACCGTCATTCCTCCTTTCTTTGGAACTACCTGCACAGGACTTACCCAAGTGCTGTCAGAAATAGGATAAATTATTCCTGCATCTAGAAGTTTAATTACCTCATCTTTGACCACTTCTTTCATGTTGGGGTTTAATCGCCTCTGAGGTTGCACACATGGTTTATATTCTTCTTCCATTAAAATTTTGTGAGTGCAAAACGCGGGGCTTATTCCCTTGATGTTAGAAATTTTCCAAGCTATGACTTTCTTGTGTTCTCTTAGTACCTTTATCAGCTCCTCCTTTTCCTTGGGTTCTAGTTCTGAAGAGATGATTACTAGTAACGTAGAATTGTCCTCGAGGAATGCATATTTTAAATGTTTTGGTAACTGTTTTAATTCTTTAATTCCAATTTGGGTGGCTCTTCAATGGAGGGTTTCTGTTTTAATAGGTCATCTTCTTCAATGTTTTCTTCTTTCATTTGTCTGAATGATGATGTATTCAAACTAATCTCATTACCTTCATCCTCTTCCCCCTCTCCTTGAGGCAGACACAGTTCCATCGTGTCATCCTGCAGGATTTCTGTAATGAATTTTTAATAATATGAATCAGTAGTGTCAACAAAATAACAAGAATCATCTTGCTCTTTAGAATATCGCATGGCATCATAAATTTGGAAAATAATTTCTTCATCACCTATCCTTAGTGCTAGTTTGCCATCACCTACCTCAATAATAGCTCTAGCAGTGGCTAAAAAAGGACACTCTAAGATTAAAGGAACATTGATGTTCTCATCCATGTCTAACACAACGAAATCAACAGGAAAAATAAATTTATCAATTTTTACCAAGGCATCTTCAATAACCCCTCTAGGATATTTAATAGATCTATCAGCTAATTGAATGCTCATCCTAATGGGTTTTGGTTCCCTAAGATCTAGCCGTTTAAACAATCGATAAGGCATTAAGTTGATACTAGCGCCTAGATCTGCTAAGGCTTTCGTGATGTTTAAACTACCAATTAAGCAGGGAATAGTGAAACTCCCTGGATCTGTTAACTTCTGTGGTAGTCTATTTTGGTACTTCCTCAAGCTTCCTTTTGTTTGTGAGAAGTTCCTTTAAGAATTTTTCATACTTGGGCATCTGGGAAATAGCTTCAACAATAGGTAAGTTAATATGCATTTGTTTAAAGAGTTCAATGAACTTACCGTATTGAGCATCCAATTTTTCTTTCTTCAATTTTTCTGGATATGGAATTTGTGTTCTATTCTCTTTATGCAATGTATTTTTGTTCTCAACTTCTACATTTTTTCCTTGATGACATCATGTGGTGTCTTTCTTTGTGGTTCAACTAGCTCTTTGCCACTCCTTAGTGTGACTGCCCTTACTTGCTTTGTGTCTTTGGAAAAAATTTCCTTCCTTAATTCACATACTATTTCAGTAAGTATTCCCACTGACGTAATAAGCTCTCCCACCCGAGTCTTGATTTCCTTGAGTAAGATCTGTTGTTCATCAAGTGTTGCTTCAGTTCTTTGGAGATGGGCATCTGTGTCTACCTTGAACTTTTTTAACATCTCTTTAAGACTCGACTTCTTTTCCAATGGATAAGGTTGATTTTGGTAATTTGGAGGAGGTTCTTGCCTTTGATTTCCTTGTCCCCCACGAAAAATTTGGGTGGTTCCTCAACTGGATTGTAAGTGTTACTATAAGGATTATTATTAGATCGAAGTTGTTAACTATATAGTTTATGCCTTTCGTTTTACGCTCTGGTTGGTAAGGTGGGTACTCGAATTTGCCACATTCCCACTAAACCGCATTGCATGTTGGATGTACTGTGAAGAACATAATTTATCAAGCTTTTTGTTCATTAACTCCACTTGTGTCGACTGACATTGTCACTCGTCTATGTTAAAACTCCACTAATTTTGTCGGTTTATCCCTTTTAATTTGCCATTTATAGGTGTTCAACGACATCTCCTCAATAAAATAGTAAAATTTGCTTGGGAGTTTTGTTGTTCAAAGTTCCTTTGGTGACGAATCAATCATTTGTCTAGTTGGAGAATTCACACCATTGTAAAAGTTTGGACTTGAAGCCACAAAGGTAATCATGGTGTGGGCATCTCCTTAGGAGATCCTTGTATCTTTCCCATGCATCATATAATGTTTCTGCGTCATTACGGACAAAGAAGATATGTCATTCCTAAATTTAGCCATTTTGGTGGTGGAAAATATTTTAAAAGAAATTTTTTGGTCATTTGATCCCATGTGGTGATTGACCCTCGTAAATGTGAGTTCAACCTTTGCTTAACTTTGTTCTTTAATGAAAAGGAAATAGCAAAGGCGTTTGGCATTATCGAAACGCCATTTATTTTGAAGGTATCACAAAATTCTAAAAATTAGATATATGAGTGTTTGGATCCTCATCACGCAAACCATCAAATTGAGCAAATTGTTGAATCATTTGTATTGTGTTAGGCTTTAATTCAAAATTATTAGCAGCTATAGCGGGCCTAACAATACTAGATTACGCTCTGTCAAATTAGGTTTAGCATAATCATACATAGTCTGCGGAGCATTCATTCTTGCACATTTGGTGGGTTGTTCTCATCCATCCCTTGATGAGGATTGGATCTTTCTTTGTTCTTCTCTTTGATAGTCTAGGGCTCGTCTAATTTCTCTGCGATTTCTGCGAGCGATATCTTCAATGTCACTTTCGTATTCTAGTGGTCCTCTCGGATTTCTTCTAGTCATAAACTAGAGGTACCTGCTATGAAAAGAAAGAAAGAAATTTAGAAAAAACAAAAATATATGTATAAAAATAAGAGAAATTTAAAAATAAAGATAATGGATAAAGTAATAGAAATAAAGCTTTCTCAATATTTTAGGAGTCCCCGACAACGGCGCCAAAAACTTGATCGGGTCAAACAGTCAAATTTTAATATTTATAAAAGAGTGATCGAACCTGTAGACTGACTGCGACAACGATAGAGGCAAGTGCACCTATCGAACAGTAGTATAGCTCAGGCAAGAATATCTTATCAAACCCAAGGGAACCTAAAAGTACTACTACTCACTTTCTTTCTATTATTTAGCGTAAAATATGGAGTGATTGGATTATTAAAATAACGAAATACTTAGATTAAATGCAAAGACAAAAGATTGAACTGGAGAAAGACTTTAGGAAAACTCAGTTGATAAAGACGATACCCTCAGGAAGAATCCACCTATGACTTCACTTATTATTTATTCCCCAAACCATATGATTTATTTGCTTAGCTTGATCCGTAAGACTCCTTAACCTATATTAAGCCCTCTCTCAAGGCGAATAATGTCTAACCTTAGGTTAATTAGTGGAACTCTCGTTCTCTTATAATAACCCCCTAAGGAAGCAGTAAATCGATCAATGGATTCCAATATTAGGTTTCACCCTAATCCAGCAAAATCTCATAACCCTATCTCTAGGCGCCCGATCAACTCCGCTCAATTATGCTAGATCTACTCTTAGGTAGGGTCTATTCCTCCTCCACCTAAGTACATCATATTGAATTAAGCAACATAATTAAGAACAAACCAAGCACTTATCATATAATTTAGAAATCAAATAACAAAATCCATCATAGGTTTCATCCCCTTCAGGTATCTGAAGGGTTTAGTTCATAACTAAATATGAAAACATCTCAAGAGTAAAGAATAAATAAAACATAAGAAATCCTTAAAACCCCCTGAAGGAATTAAAGGAGAGATCCTCCGTCTTGAATGGAGTTTCGGCTTCTTGAGATGGATCAACTGGCTATCTTCAAGTGATTCCCTAAAAAATAAAAGCTTCGACAAAAGCCTCTGCTAAAAAGCCCCTCTTTAATGTTTGCCTTGGGTTGTTTATATAGGCTTTGGGATGCTATACTTGGCTCCTAAGTATCTTCTTCAAGTAGAATTATTATTAGGGTGTTGGAGTAGACTTAGGAGTATGTTTCTTTGGCTTCAAGCATCCAAATCCAAGTGAAATTGCTCTCTCCATGGCGAGGGCACGGCCATGGCACACTTCGTGTAAATCGTGGTTGGTAGTGTCTCGATTCTATCATTTTGGGCGGGTAGTGTGGATCACCAGCACGTCCGTGTGATCAATGGATCTTTGCTGCGACCATGTGTTACGTAGTTGAGGCGTGTTCTAGGTAATTGGCGAGGCACGGTCATGTGGGCTTTGGGCGGTAGTGTTGATTGCTTGCTAAAGCCCAATTACTCCGTTTTAAGCCCGTTTTGCATTCTTTTATCCTCGGATGCTTTCACGAGTATAAACATGAAAAGAAAGGATTAAAAGAACCTTTTACATAAATCAAGGCTAAATCATCCAAAAGCATACTAAATATGGGGTTAAAATATGTTACTTTTACGGTTTATCAGTGCTTGATCCCACGCATGGGTCAGCGCCAGTAGAATCTCGACCTACCTCGAGTAGCCATGAGGGGGAGGCTAAGCAAGCCTTCTACCAGATGATGAGCGAATGGTTTACTCAATATATCTAGACTAATCCAACTGTGCAACAACCTCCACCCCCGAATAATCCATCTCTGATACCTGTGGTACCTCCGATGATAGATCCGATGAGATTTAACAGGCCTTTTGTATATAAAATTAAGAAACACGAGGCCAAAGAGTTTAAAGCTAATAATGACGATGATGCAAAACGAGCTGAGCTGTGGCTTGATAATACTATCCATGTGTTCGATGAGCTATCATGTACTCCAGATGAATGCTTAAAATGTGCTATATCATTATTGCGGGACACCGCATGTCATTGGTGGAATACACTAGTATCGGTGGTTTCGAAAGAGAAGGTGACCTGGGAATTCTTCCAAACTAAGTTCGTAAGAAATATATCAGTTAGAGATTCATCGATCAAAAACATAAAGAATTTCTAGAATTGAAATAGGGTTATATGATCGTGACTGAATATGAACAAAAATTTGTGAGATTGAGCCGATATGCTCGTGAATGTGTTTCAACCGAGGCTATTATGTGTAAAAGATTTGAAGACGGTCTGAATGAAGACATTAAGTTACTGATCGGCATACTTGAGATTAAAGAGTTCATGGCTCTTGTTGAACGAGCCTGTAAAGCTAAGAGCTTGAAAAGAGAAAAGAAAAGCTGAATTTGAAGCTAAAGACATCCGTAAAAGATCATCGAGTAAGACCTTTCATTCAGCATCAAAGAAGTCCAGAGATGAATCTAGTAGACATAAAGCTACTTCAGACTTTTCTAGACGAGATCGGGACCTATCTCCTGCGGGATCTTGATCCACTTTGATTGCTAGCATTGGTAATGTTCAGCAGAACAGGGTTGAGTGCAAGCATTGTGGAAAATGGCATTTTGGGAGTTGTAGATTGCATGATCGGTCCTCTTTTAAATGTGGATCGATGGATCATTTTATTCGGGAGTGCCCGATGTTAGTCGAGCAAAACACTATTCAAAATGCGAGACCGAGCAACGTGTTAGCACAAGGCAGACCACCCAAACATTTAGGTAACGTAGGTGGCAGTCAGAGAGGAAAAAAAGATACAGCGGCTAGATCTGAGGCTTGTGCACCTGTTAGAGCATATGCTATACGCGCTCGTGAGGATGCTTCTTCCCTAGATGTCATTACTGGTACTTTCACTCTTTATGATACTAGTGTTATTGTGTTGATTGATCTTGGTTCGACTCATTCTTATGTGTGTGAAACATTAGTATCCAGCAAGACTCTGCCTGTTGAGTCTATTGAATTTGTGATTCTAGTATCAAACCCCTTAGATTGGTGCGTTCTGGTTGACAAAGTGTGTAAAAGTTGCACGTTGATGATTCGGGATTCATGTTTCCCAACCGATTTGATGTTGTTGCCTTTTGATGAATTCGATATAATTCTGGGAATAGACTGGTTGAATTTGCACGATGCTATTGTTAATTGCAAAAGAAAGACCATTGATTTGAGATGTTAGAACGGTGAAATTATTCGGATTGAATCTAATGATTTGAATGGGTTACCAGTTGTAATATCATCAATGTTAGCTCGAAAATATATGAGAAAAGGGCATGAAGCTTACTTTGCTTATGTGCTTGATAGTAAAGTGACTGAAAAGAAGATTGAATCTGTTTCAGTCGTGTGCGAGTATCCAGATGTATTTCCTGAGGAATTACTGGGTTTGCCACCTATTCGAGAGATGGAGTTTGGTATTGAATTAGTACCGGAGATGACTCTGATTTTGATAGCTCCGTATCAGATGGCACCTATAGAATTAAAAGAGTTGAAAGCACAGTTGCAAGAGTTAACAGATAGGGTCTTTGCATGACCGAGTTTTTCTCCTTGGGGTGCGCCAGTTTTATTTGTGAAAAAGAAAGATGGAACTATGCGAATGTGCATTGATTACAGACAGTTAAATAAGGTGACTATAAAGAATAAATATCCTTTGCCAAGGATTGATGACTTGTTTGATTAGCTCAAAGGGGCTTCAGTGTTTTCGAAGATAGATTTGAGATTGGGTTATTATCAGTTACGAGTCAGAGATTTAGATGTGCCAAAGACTATTTTTGAATAAGGTACAGACACTATGAGTTTTTGGTTATGCCTTTCGGACTTACTAATGCACCTGCTATTTTTATGGACCTGATGAATCGGATTTTCAGACAGTATTTGGATCGGTTTATGGTAGTGTTTATAGATAATATTTTGATCTACTCCAGAGATGAAACCGAGCATACTGAACACTTGAGACTTGTGCTACAAACTTTGTGAGATAAATAGTTGTATGCAAAGTTTAGTAAATGTGAGTTCTGGTTGAGTGAAGTCAGTTTTCTAGGCCACGTTGTTTCAATATCAGGTATTCGGGTTGATCCAAATAAAATATCGGCTATACTTGATTGGAAACCACCAAAAAATGTTTCCAAAATTTGAAGCTTTCTGGGACTTGCTGGTTACTACAGACGATTTGTGAAAGGCTTTTCTATGATAGCTACATCGTTGACAAAGCTATTGTAGAAAGATGTTAAGTTCGAATGGTTAGAAAAGTGTCAAAAAGTTTCGATCAATTAAAAGCTCTTTTGACCGAAGCTCCAGTGTTAGTCCAACCTGAATCGGGTAAAGAATTTGTTGTTTATAGTGATGCATCTTTGAATGGTTTGGGTTGCATTTTAATGAAGTAAGGTAAAGTCGTAGCTTATGCTTCGAGACAATTAAAGCCACACGAAAGAAATTACCTGACACATGATTTAGAGCTAGCAGCCATTGTGTTCGCATTAAAGATTTGGCGTCATTATCTGTTCAGTGAGAAATGTCATGTTTATTTAGATCACAAGAGTTTGAAGTATTTGATGACACAGAGAGATTTGAACCTGAGATAACGCAGATGGTTAGAGCTGTTGAAAGGTTACGAGTTAGTAATTGACTATCATCCGGGAAAAGCTAATGTTGTTGCGAATGCTTTAAGTCGAAAGTCATTATTTGCTCTTCGTACATTGAATGCGCATATGGTTATGTCTGATGATGGTTCGATAGTAGCCAAATTAAAAGCAAGACCGTTGTTTATTCAACAAATTAGTGATGCCCAGAAAGTTGACAAAGATTTGTTGGTAAGACGAGTTCAGTGTGAAAGTAATGTTGAGTCAGAGTTTCGAATTGATGAAAATGACTGCTTGAAGTTCAAAGACCGAATATGTGTTCTGAGGAATTTGGGTTTGATTCAGGTGGTATTGAATGAAGCACACAGTAGCCAATTGTCTGTGCATCCGGGTAGCATGAAAATGTATAATGATTTGAAATAGTTCTTTTGGTGGCCTGGTATGAAACGGGACATATCTGAATTTGTCTCGAAATGCTTAGCTTGTCAATAAGTAAAGGCCGAACATCAGGCGCCTTCAGGGTTACTACAACCGATCATGATACCTGAATGGAAATGGGACAGAATGACTATGGATTTTGTATCCGACTTGCCTATGACTCGAGCAAGAAAGACGCAATTTGGGTTATAGTGGACAGACTAACCAAATCAGCTCACTTTATTCTAGTTCAGACAGACTATTCGCTCAATAAGCTTGCTGAGTTGTATGTATCTCAAATTGTGATATTGAATGGTGTACAGATTTCCATTATTTCGGATAGAGACTCGAGATTCACATCGTGGTTCTGGAAGAAATTGCAAAATGCTTTGGGTACCAAACTACACTTTAGCACAGCTTTTCATCCACAGACGATGGCCAATCCGAACGAACCATTTAGATACTTGAGGATATTTTGAGATGTTGTGTCCTCGAGTTTGAAGGTACATGGGAACGATACTTACCTTTGATTGAATTTGCTTACAATAATAGCTTTCAATCTAGTATCAAAATGGCACCTTATGAAGCTCTGCACGGATGTAAATGTCGTACACCATTATACTGGATCGAGCTCAATGAAAACAAGATACACGAGGTTGATTTGATTAAAGAGACTAAACAGAAAGTGGTAGTAATTCGTGATAGTTTAAAAGCTGCATCAGATCGTCAAAAGTCTTATGCAGATTTGAAATGTAAAGACATTGAGTTTCAGATTGGAGATCGAGTATTTTTGAAAGTTTCACCATGGAAGAAGGTGCTCAGATTCGGTCGTAAAGGCAATTTGAGTTCGAGATTCATTGGACCGTATAAAATTACAGAGCGTATTGGGCCAGTTGCTTATAGATTGCAACTACCACCTGAGTTAGAAAAGATTCATAATGTCTTTCATGTCTCGATGCTTTGAAGATATCGATCTGAACCTTCACATGTGATTTGCCCGATAGAAGTTGAGATTCAGCCTAATATGACATATGAAGAAGAACCGATTTGTATTCTGGCTCGGGAGATAAAAGAATTGAGAAATAAGAAAATTTCATTAGTTAAGGTACTGTGGCAAAAGCACGGAGTAGGAGAAGCAACTTGGGAGTCTGAGGATACAATGAAAGAGCATTATCAGAACCTATTCACTGGTAAGATTTTTGGGACGAAAATCCCTAAGGGGGAGAGTTGTAACAATCCAAATTTGACCCTAATCGGAACAGTGGTTTTGGGACCACGAATCCGAGTCTGAAAAATGTTTAAATATTATTTTCTGTGTTAATTATATGTGAATTATAATGTGTGAAAGTTTCGTATAAAAATTTGATTGTTTCTTTGCTTAATTAAGAAAAAGGACTAAATCGCGTATAGTGTAAAAGTTATAAATTTAAGTGTAAAGTGCTAATTGATAGTGGCTTTTTAATATGGTGTCCTTAAGGGGCAATTACCCATTTTTAAAAGGGATAGTGGACGGCAATGCATGTCATAATGCATTTACATGATTATTTTATGTTAAGTTATTTTATAATAATAATATTATTATATTTTAAACTATTAATAAATAAAATAGAAAAAGAAAGACATGCATTTTGGCTTCATCTTTTTGACCGAATGTTAAAGAAAGGAAAAAGAGAAAACCTTAAGGTATTTCGGCATTAGAAAGCTTGATTTAAGGTATGAATTGGTTTCAGTTTTTGATAATTTTTATATTTTTGAGATTGTTGCTTAATGTTTTAGTTAGTCATGTTTAAATTTTGGAATTTGTTGTGTAATTAAGTGAGTTGCCATGGAAGGAAGCTTGTTATTTTTATATTTGATGATGATATATTAATTGTATGTATTAGATTAACAAGTTTTATCTTTGAATTTTGATAAAATGGAGTAATTTGGATTAAATTGTTAAAATAAATTTTGAAGGACTAAAATAGGAAATAAATGAAATGCATGGAATTATATGATTATAAGGAAGATTCGGCCAAGCTATGTTGTTGTGAGATTTTGCATATTTTGTGTTTTGTGCAATACGGACAAAATTATGAAAGTGTGAAATTTTAAGGGTAAAATGGTAATTTGCCCATTTATGTGTTTTAGGACTAAATTGAATGTAAATGTGTTTGAATGAGCTTATTTTAAATATGTTTAGATCAAGAACAAAAGAAAACAGACTTGGATTGGGGAAAAACGAAGATAATCAAATAGTCGATTTTTATTGTCCGACAATATCCGAGGTAAGTCTTTAAGCAATTGAGTACAGTTAAATTCAATTACTAAGCAGTTTACTATGATTATTCAAAATTTTATAGTTATATAACTTGATAGCTGAATGGAATTTTAGCATTTAGATGATGTGGTTCAATTATTTCGAATGTGTTAAAAACCTCAGAAAGCAGTACGAAATGATTAAGAAATGATTTTGTGGTATTGATATTGGAGCTTTGAGTCTTGCAAGCTTTGAGCTGGTGAAGTTATTTAGGCTTTGTGCCTAGCAAGCTTATTGCCGGTGATTGAATATCAGACCTTGGGTCTAGTAGGCTTAGCACCGGTGTGTGTGTTTCAGGCTTTGTGCCTAGCAGGCTTATTGCCGGTGATTATTTATAAGTATGTGTTTCAATGGATTGTTATAGAGGTGGAAGTTTGAGTACAATAAATGAGCAAATTGTTCAAATACATGAAAGCCTATTGGTTGTACGAGATAAGGTAAGTTAGTATATTACGACTGATACTACTGGGTTGTGATACAAATGAGGTATATTTGTAAAATTCTATTAAGGGTATTTGGCCTCATAAATGATGTGTATGTTATATTGAACGTTGATTTGGATGTGAACATGGATGTGTCATTTAGATTGACCAAATGGTAAATATACATGTAATGTATATTGAACTAGTGAATTGACAATGTGCTTTTGTATATTCGGTCTTATAGATGTGGATAAAATGATACTATATAGATATTATATAATTGTATGCGTGTGAGGATTAATGGATATTATTATACATGTACATTCGGTTATAAATGGTAGTTATGTACTTAGTATTTATTTAATTTGTTGTATACAAAACATATCTACTTATATGGAATTGATAGCGATAATTAAATTACTTTATAAGGATGGTGATATTCAGCCATGATGGCGCAATTGTGCTAAGAAAATTATATTAAGGTTATAAAAAAGGATTGGTTTATAATATTTAAATGTTTGATTAAGTGGTTATATTTGCTTAAGGCTTACTAAGCTAAGTTAGCTTACTCTGTGTGATTGTTGTTCTGCCTTATAAATTTTGATCAAGCTATGAGCTTAGGGGATCGTCAACAAAGTCATCCACACTATCGACTCATTTTGGTACTTTTAAAAGTTTGGTTTGAACTTAAGGCATTTATAGGATAGATTTAGGTTTTGAACCAATGGAAATTTTGTTCTTGTATATATACATATAGCCATGCGAAAATGGCTAAATTATGGTACTTTGGTCTTATATAAAATCGGTCATGATGCTTGTTCATTATAAAAGTATAGTTGGTAATGTAAGTATGCATGTGATGGTAGCATGGTTGATTGTGCATGATTGATAGTTGGTCATATTTATGTGTTTTGAAATAATAGGGGTTGTATTTGGAAAGTTGATATTTGTGAATTTGAATTTGATTGGACTATGGATGGATGAATGTTTTCTAGTGAGGTGCCATAGATTTGAAAAAAAAAATCAATTTGGAAAATTGCTTAACATTGAAGAAAGTATACTCGGTTATCTCATGAAATTTTAGGTTGAATATTTGAATTGTTTTAAACGAACATAAATTATAAGTGTGCATGTGTATAAAGTTCAACTTTATGTGTTTGGATTATGGGAGGCATATTTGGTATTTTTTTTGTTTTGGGTGCTACCATGTTCATTTGGATGTTTTGATCTATGTTTTTTCTTGGATGTATGAACAATTGGTATATCTTGTTCATGGTTTAATAAAGTCTATATATATAAATATAGGTGTATGTTTTGTTTTAATATTTAACGACTTGCTTTAGTAGTTTTTAAGTGAGCATGTGCATGTGTGAACATTGAACCTTCATAGACCACTTGAATTGAAACCTTTGTATTTGATGAATATAAAAATGCTTATATAAAATTTGGTTAACGGTTCTAAGATATGCTCAAGATGGGTTGAGTAAATTTTGATAATGTATTTTCTTACAACACATTCGGTTTTGACTATATAAGCAATAAATATTTATTATGACTTGTGCTATGTTTGGTAATATTTTATAACCCTAATCCAGTAACGGATTTGGGTTAAGGGTGTTACAGAAAACCACCTCGTAATCATCAACGTATGGTGTGAAGTCATCGTCTTCATCTTTTCTTCCTCTTCATCCTCTTCTTCTTATTTTTCTTCTTCTTTATTCCTTTGTTTTCTTGGGTGGATATAAATATCGA
Organism: Gossypium rotundifolium; assembly: GCA_025506655.1. Taxonomy (NCBI): domain Eukaryota; kingdom Viridiplantae; phylum Streptophyta; class Magnoliopsida; order Malvales; family Malvaceae; genus Gossypium; species Gossypium rotundifolium. The sequence goes on along the minus strand of CP106732.1, from coordinate 129,239,610 downwards.
ATTCATCAACCAATGTAGGTCCGCCAGCCCGTGCCTTGCAACGTAATGGTCTATGTACAGTTTCATCTTATCCATCATCTGAGTGTTGTAGTGCATGGCTTTTAGCAACTCATTGAGTTGTAGTTGTGTACCTCCAAAAGCCTTCTTTGAAGTGGCTTTCTTTGATAGGGCTGGAGGCTTCTCCATTTTGTGTTTGCGGCATTGAGTCCACTCTTGAATTTGCTTTCATTATAGCTCTCAGAATTGAAGGACCATGGAGTCGCCAATTATGCTCCGTATGGTGTGATAGAATTGCTTAGTCAATTCCATTACCACCCCCACTTTACGACATAAATCCATAATTAGGTGGAGGAAATAGATATTGACCTTGCCACCCACCACACATTTCCTCATCTCTTTGAGGATCCATGTTCCTAAACAGATTCACTTACATTGTAAAATTGAAAACAACAATACAAATTGAAAGATGTTAACCGTGTTAGTATTAAGTACAAGACTAACATGAGTGAAAATGAATTGCATTCACATTTTGGCTAGTGTGAACATAATGGCTTAAATTGAAAGATAGAGGAAAATTCTTGCATGATTCCCTTTTCAATTCTCCCCTATTTTCAGTTAAATAGGCCAAAATGCAATCCTTATTTACATTACAAAAAAATTGTAAATTCATTTCCTTAATGTTGTCATTTTTGTAAAACAAGGTGCCATAATAGTTGCAAACCTTTCTAGGGGAGATGTTAATTTCATTGTTATGGAAAAGCACCCAAGTAGTAGTGTAACATCCTTAATTAGGGGCTATTATGTTTGCATTAATGGCATGTGAATGGCTTGATTTTGTTGTTAATTAAGGTGTCTTGGGGTCCAGGCATGACCTCGAGTTAGGCCTGAGTCATGGCTAAAATTGTCTGTTTTAAATGTTTGGAAGGGGGAGTTAGGGAAGTTAGGGGTTAAAAGGAATTGTTGGAGTGACTTGATGCAAATAACCTAGTGGTAAAGTGGCAAGGGAGGCGCCACTATGGTACAAGGAAGGTGACGCCACATGCAGGGAAGGGGAGCCTTGGTTCAAGCTGCAGAAATCTCCCTTTGTGTAATTATTTTGGCCTTGAGAGAGGGGAGAGTTGTGCTCAGCTCAAACTCGATGGATAAGCTGTTGAACAAGTCAACTGATTTAAATGGGTGGAGAAGAGAGAATTTAGGAGTTTGATCAATTCAAATTCATTTGAATGGTTGGCCATGAGTGATTTGGGGAGTTTCCTGAAATCTGAACTCTATTGGGAGGAGGAGTAATCGGTTGGGAGACTTGGGATAGGTGCCAATTTTCCATAGTTAGTCTAGGTAGGCACTTTCAGCTAAGCAAAATTTTGAAGCATGTTGTTTGAGGCAAAACCGAAACCCCTAGGCTCTAGTTGACTTTACTCTTGTTTTTGCTTTCTCTCTTGAAACCGAAACCACTTTGGCCGAATCTCCTTCTTCTCCATTTCTCTCCTTTCATTCCCTCATAATTGTTTAAAATCGCATCAGCATCTCTTCTTTCCAAATAGGCAACCCTCTTTTCTCTTCATCTTCATTTGTGTCCAAAGTTAATCAACCTTTTCTTGATTCTTTTCAAAACCGAATCTCTTTTGCTCTTTTTTTTTCAAAAGCCATTGCTAAAATCTTCCTTTACTGTCCTCTTCTTATTTCTACATTTTGGTCGAATATCAATCAAGGGTGGATCTCTTTGGTCTTCTTCTCTAATCGGTTGTGAAAGGGGTAAGTGTTCTTGGCTGAATCTCTATTATTTCCTTATTTTCTCTCTGTCGACATACATAGAACAAAAGCCAAATTTCGGCATTTGTCTTGGTTCTCATTCATCTGTGAAATCGATTTCTTCTAGGGTCTCCGGGATTTTGAAGCGGTGGATCGGGGTCATCTATTCTTTGTCAATCGGTCTTAGTAAGTCAGTGGTAAGGTTTCTTGCCAACTCAATCTTTCTTTTAATGATTTGAAAAGTCGAAGGCTATTAAGATTAAGTGTTTAGTCTTAGTCGATTGTAGGGAAGGCTCTATCTCGTATATCTTGGGTTGCGACTGTGGATCAAAAAGTGCTAAGGTAAGGGTGGTTATTAGATGCGTTAACTTTTTGGGATTTACAAGTGTAGCCGAATGGCTTTTTTGCTAACAGTGTCATTGGCCGAATGTAGGAAACGGGGGATCTAGTGAGTTAGATCTTGATCTTCAGGATTCAGTAGTCGCGTTAATAACCAGGTGTGTATCTTACACACTTCTTAATCTATGTAAATTTGTTAATAATCTAAAACTTTGTTAAAAGTCGAAACTGTGTAGATTCCGATTTGGTACCCTTATGGGTATGAGCAAGGATTCGGGTAAGTCCGTTTGATAAGTTTAAGATATTTGAATCTGATAAAATCACATATGCTATGGTTTACTATATGTTTAATGATTAAGCATGATGCATGATTTGTATGTGCATGAGCATTAATGTGGGTGACATGAGAGGAGGGGGAAGATTGATATCTGTGACATTGGGTCACCAGTGCTTTGGTACCACAGTTGAAATTCGTGACTTTGGGTCACTAGAGGTTTGGCACCTCATAGCGACTCGTCCCAGTGGCTTAGCACCACAGTGGGTTGGCCCCACATTTGATAAAATGGGATTGTCACCAGTGATTTGGTATCACAACGTGGGTTGGCCCCACATATGGATTATTCGTGACTTTGGGTTGCCAGTGGTTTGGTACCACATTATTATTGATATCAGTGACTTTGGGTCACTAGTGGTTTGGCACCATCAGTGGTTTGGTACCACACGGGGTAGAAAAAGGAGTTGTGGATGGTTAGGTTTGGGTGCATGATATGTTTGCTTGATTATGATCTGTGTAAGCATGTTGCTATAATCGGGAGGGGGATTATGCACTGAGTCTTGGTGACTCACCTTCTCTCTTATCTTTTCAGGTGACTCGTAAGATCATGGATGAGGGGTCGAGTGGACTCGAGGTGGCCATGCGACATTTATTTTGGTTTTACTCGGACTTTTGATTTGGGTATCTTCATTTTAAATTGTGATTTTATTTGGGTTTGTAATAAGGCCATTAGTATTTTTATTTAGGGTTTTATTATATCTACTTTAATTTTCTAAATGTTGCTAAGTATACTATTTAACATATTTTAAATAACCTGATAACCCAAGTTTTCGAAAATTATACTACACAACGGGTTTTCTAAATCTTACCATCGGGTAACAATATTTTCAAAAGGATAACAAGGTTAACTCAAATGATTTTCAAGACCTAAGTTTTCAAGCTCAAAATCAAACAGTTTTAAATTAACTAAGTAAGAATTCACTCGGGTTTTAATAGACCTTAACGTTTTTCTTAAGTAATGAATGATAAAGGAGTTTTAAAAACCCCTTTCGGGATTTCAAAGCAACATTACGATTTCAACTATATATGCACTGGGTTTCTGCAAACACAAAAAAAGAACTATTTTCGCTGAAAATAAACCGGCAACTTGTTTCCTTCAAAACATTTTCACTCTGTGACATGCAGATCAGATGGTCGTGGTGTGTTGACCGGGTTTGGGGTTTTACAATTTTGGTATCAAAGCCAAGCTCAAAAGCTTGGCTGTGGGCCCGAGGCCCAAACTATTTAAAAATAGGGTTTTAAAAAGTTCTGTGGAAAATATACATGGTTTGAACAGCATGGCACCGAGTCTCCGGCACCAATCCGCCCAGGTAAGTACCCCTAATCATTGTGTGATTTGTATGTGGTAGATTAGTAGATTAGGAGCTATTGAACCCTAGGATTAGCTTACTCCAACACAAAAATTACATAAGACTTAAAGATCAATCAAACAAACCTGTGGGTAAGTCACCGAGTTAAAGGTGTGGCAATAGTTGTGCGCATGTCTAGGATTGTATTCAGGGGGAGCTTGGTATTTAAGCAGTCCTAGTGACTCACCTCCTCTTCGCTCGAATCCTACCTAGTGCGTAGTGACTGTTCACCCTAACCAAGAGGACTTATTCACAGGCTAAATTCAATAGTTAAAACCCGAAAGGGACTAGCTACACTGTTTTATAAAAAAACCCCTAGTTTTGAAAACACCAAATTACCCCCTTGGTTTGTCAAAACTACCTTAGATCTAGAAATTACCAAAATACCCCTAGTTTACGAAATTACCAAAATACCCCTAGTTTACGAAATTACCAAAATAACCTTGGTTTTGAAATTACTAAAGTACCCTTGATTCGTAAAAATTTCTTGATTTGAAAAATGACCAAAATACCCCTGATTTGTAAATTAACCAAATTACCCCTGACTTGTAAAATTACTGAAATACCCTCGGTATGAAAAGTTACTGAAATACCCCCGAATTAAAAATTTCCAAAATACCCTTATTTCGTAAAATCACTTGGAACCATATTTTGGAAAATTACAAAAATACCCTTGTAGGTTAAAATTACGAAAATACCTCGGTAGTGAAATGACGAGAATACCTCTACAAGTGGTAAGTGTGTGTGGTGGATGTTATTGGTGAATGAATGCGATTCTTTGAATTAGGATAGAAGACTTGAAATGAAAACTTTGTAATGATCGAAAGAACTACTATTAAACTTCTTTACATAAAACTTGTTCGTGGGTAATCAGTGGAACAGAAGCTAATGCATAAAATTTCCTAAGTAGATTAAATCTCGATCATAGACATGAGTTCTAGGGGCGGGCGTAATGGCGTGGGTATGGTATAGGCAAAATGGTACCGTATTGAAACGATTAGCTTAGTGCAGTCAAGGGTGAGAATGAGATGCCACCACCACCATTCTTTGGTGTTGAGTACCGAGGATCGAGACGGGGATGATGCGACATCATGCGATCTTGCAAGTTCTTGAGAGAGTGGTGGAGCGGTGGAGGTACGGAGCTCAAAAATCATGTCTGGCGACTCGAGCCAATGGGTGAGGTATTCGAGGTGTTTCTTGTGTGCGCGTAACACGGTACCGAGTATTGGTTGGAGGCGACGGGCGACTCATGGACGATTTAGATCGATCACGAGGAGAGGCGAAAGGGTAGTGTTTCTTCTCGGGATGAGTCATACCGATGGTGGCTCACGGTTAGGGATGGTCTTTGCGTAGATGATCTCACTTGGGATTATTTCAAGGTGGCCTATCAGAAGAAGTATATTGGGTCAAGTTATATTGATACACAGAGGAAGTCATTTCTGAGGTTGGTTCAGGGGTGTAAGTCCGTGTCGAGTCTGAGGTAGAATTCTTAAGGTTGAGCCGGTATGCTCGAGGTATTATGGCTCTGAGCATGAAGCGGTGTGTCGGGTTTGAGGACGGTGAGGATGGTGAGATTGTTGATTACTCCACAGCAGGAGCGGGAGTTTGCTATGTTGGTAGAGAAGGCTAAGGTAGCTGAAGGGGTCAAGGAATCTGTGAGACAGAATACGGATAGGAATAGACAAAAGAAAAAGTTCGGATCATCTGGATCAGCTAGAAACTCTCAGAAAAGGGCTAGGCATGGTGGGCCGAATCAGTCTGGGAGACCTGTTGTTGCTAATTAAGGACCAGCGCAGTGTAATCGGTGTGGAAAATCTCATTGGAGAGGATGTTAGACCGGTGGTAAAGGATGTTTTGAGTGTGGGTCACTGGATCATCGTGTGAGAGACTGTCCATGTAAGCTAGCGAGATTTAGTCGAGGGTCGGTAGTGCTCGATTCAGAATGAGGACCACAACCACAGAGGGGTCTTGGTTCTGGTAGAAGAGGTAATGGTTCTAGTCGGGGCCGCGGAGCACCAGGCGAGATGTCGAGCAACACAAGCGAGGCGACTGGATTGGTATATCTGATGAGGCATCGAGAGGAAGGCGACACACCGAACATCATAACCGGTATGTTCTTAATCTTTAGATTACCATATATTACTTTAATAGATGTGGGTTCGACGTATTCGTATGTTGTTAGTAGCATAGTGGAAACCATGAACCTAGACTTTGAAACTACTTCTAGGGAGATGTCAGTAATTAGCCCTCTAGGTCACTCTGTAGAAGTAAATAAGCTGTATAGGGATGTACCCCTAGAACTCCAAGGGGTAGTATTTGTAGCTGATCTGATGGAACTGCTGTTTGGGGAGTTCAATTTGATTCATGGGATGGAATGGCTTGTGAAGTACCAAGCAAGTTTGGATTGCGCGGCTAAGCACATGGTTTTGAAAACGGTTGAGGGTGAAGAAGTGGTGATGATAGGTAATAGAAGAGATTATCTATCCAACGTGGTGTCTACTTTAAAAGCTGAGAAGATGGTTAGGAAGGGTTGTGATGCGTTTATGGTTCGTGTGTGTGCCTTGGAGGCCAAAGAGTCAGCCGTGGAGAATGTCCGAACAGTGAAAGAATTTGTTGAAGTATTTCCAGAAGGACTTTCAGGTCTGCCTTTGGATCGGGAAGTTGAATTCAGTATAGATCTATTACCCAGAACTGCGCCAGTGTCTATTGCCCCGTATAGAATGGCCCCAAAGGAATTGGTGGAGCTAAAGGCTCAGATTCAGGAGTTGTTGGACCGGGGTTTTATCCGACCAAGTGTTTCACCTTGGGGAGCACCTATGCTCTTAGTTAAGAAGAAGGATGGTACAATGTGGATGTGTATAGACTACCGCCAGTTGAATAAGCTGACGATCAAGAACAAGTATCCGTTGCCGAGGATAGATGACTTGTTTGATCAGCTTAAGGGGGCATCGGTCTTCTCAAAGCTCGATTTAAGATCGGGGTATCATTCATTTAAGGTGAAGGAGGCTGATATCCATAAGACGGCGTTTCCCACTCGATATGGGCACTACGAGTTTCTGGTAATGCCGTTCAGGTTGACCAACGCACCGGTAGCATTCATGGATATGATGAATTGGGTGTTCCAGCCGTACTTGGACCAGTTTGTCGTAGTATTTATAGACGACATATTGGTGTACTCAAGGTCTGAGGAGGATCATGATACGCACTTGCGGGTAGTTTTGCAAATTCTGAGGGAAAAGCAATTATTTGCCAAGTTCGATGAAGTCGAGTTACGGCTTAGGGAGGTGACTTTCTTAGGTCACGTGGTGTCAGCTGAAGGGATTAGAGTGGACCCTCGCAAGATTGAGGCAGTGTTAGACTGGAAACCACCTAAGTCGATTGTGGAGGTTCAGAGTTTTCTAGGTCTGGCAGGGTATTACCGAAGATTTGTAGAAGGATTTTCTCTGATCGTAGCACCGTTGACCAAGTTATTGAGGAAAGGAGTTCCATTTGGGTGGTTTGAGAAACAACAGGAAAGTTTTGACAAGTTGAGAAAGATTCTGACGGAAGCTCTTGATTTGATTCAGTCCAAAGCAGGAAAGGTATTCACGGTCTACTGTGATGCATCACATACTGGCTTGGGATGTGTGCTGATGTAGAAAGGAAAGTAGTGGTGTATGCGTCTCGACAGCTGAGACCGCATGAGGGTAACTACCCAACACATGACTTGGAGTTGGCGGTAGTGGTTTTTGCCTTGAACATATAGAGACACTATTTGTACGGAGAGAAGTCGATAGTCTACACGGACCACAAGAGTCTGAAGTATCTTTTGACTCAATAGGACTTAAATTTGAGACAACGCAGATGGATTGAGCTGTTGAAGGACTACAATTGTTCAATTGAGTATCATCCGGGCAAGGCTAATGTGGTTGCAGACGCGTTGAGCCGTAAGGTAGTGTCAGACTTGAGAGCAATGTTTGCTCATCTTAGCTTGTATGACGACAGGAGTCTTTTCGTAGAATTGCAGGTTAAGCCGACTTGGGTAGAACATGTTAAAAAGAAACAGTTAGTGGATGAGGGTTTGAATGCTCGGAGGTTGCAAGTGCAGAGTGGTGGTTTAGAAGTTACAGCTTGACCAGCGATGGAGTGTTCTATTTCCAAGGGAGAGCTTGTATGCAGAGGGACGTTGAGTTAAGGCAGAGGATTCTTCAGGACACACATAGCAGCCCATACGCTATGCATCCTGGAGGTAGCAAGATGTATCGGGGTTTGCGGGAGGCGATTACGGTGGCAGTGCAGGCGAAGTGGCGAGTTTATGGGTAAGTGTATGACGTGTCAGTAGGTCAAGGCTGAACATCAGTTGCCGTTGGGTTTACTTCAACCGGTAAAGATTCCTCAATGGAAGTGGGAAAGGATCACTATGGATTTTGTCAGTGGGCTACCCCTTACGCCTAGTAAGAAGGACTCAGTCTGTGTGGTTGTGGATCATTTGACGAAATCAACTCATTTCATATCGGTAAGGGTTGATTACTCGCTTCAGAAGTTAGCTAAGCTGTATGTGGCAGAGATAGTGAGGTTGCACTGTGTGCCAGTAGCGATTATCTCGGATAGGGATCCCAGATTCACATCAAAGTTCTGGAAAGCATTGCATCGAGCGTTGGGTGCGCGGTTGGAGCATTTCATCTGCATCGGATGCAATGCGATGGATAGAAAGGGTTATACAAATCTTGGAAGATATGATTACGGACTTTAGAGGTGGTTGGGAAAGATATGTTAGCGAGTTCGCGTACAACAATAGTTACCGAGCAAGCATTAAGATGGCACCATATGAGGCATTGTATGGTAGGAAGTGTCGTACACCTACATGCTGGATAGAGTTGGGTAAGTGTCAGATGTTGGGGGCCAGAGTTGGTTGCTGAGACTGAGGATAAAGTCAAGTTGATTTAGGCTCGTCTAAAGGAAGCTTCGGATAGGCAGAAGTCATAGGCAGAAGTCAAGTTGATTTTCCTGAAGGTCTCGCCATGGAAGAAAGTACTGAGGTTTGGAAGGAAAGGCAAGCTAAGCCCAAGATTTATTGGCCCATATAAGGTGTTGAGACGAGTAGGGCCAGTAGCTTATCAGCTCGAGTTGCCAGCAGAGCTGAGTTAGATACATGATGTGTTTCATGTCTCCATGCTTAGGCGTTACCGTTCAGATCCATCGCATGTTGTATCGGTGGAGGAAATCGAGGTGAGCCCAGATTTGACCATGGAAGAGGAACCAGTGCAGATTCTAGATCGGGATGTGAAGGTTTTGCGCAAGAAATCGGTTCCATTGGTGAAGGTATTATGGCAAGATCATGGCGTGGAAGAAGCTACGTGGGAACCAGAGGATGTGATGAGGTAGCAATACCCTCAACTCTTTTGACCAGGTAATTTCGAGGTCAAAATTATTTTTAAGGGGGTAGAACTGTAACATCTTTAATTAGGGGCTATTATGTTTGCATTAATGGCATGTGAATGGCTTGATTTTGTTGTTAATCAAGGTGTCTTGGGGTCTAGGCATGACCTCGGGTTAGGCCTGAGTCATGGCTAAAATTGTCTATTTTAAGTGTTTGGAAGGGGGAGTTAGGGAAGTTAGGGGTTAAAAGGAATTGTTGGAGTGCCTTGATGCAAATAACCTAGTGGTAAAGTGGCAAGGGAGGTGCCACTATGGTACAAGGAAGGTGACGCCACATGCAGGGAAGGGGAGCCTTAGTTTGATTGCAATCTCCCTTGTGTAATTATTTTTGGCCTTGAGAGAGGGGGAGAGTTGTGCTCAACTCAAACTCTGATGGATAACTATTGAACAAGTCAACAGATTTAAATGGGTGGAGAAGAGAGAATTTAGGAGTTTGATCAATTCAAACTCATTTGAATGGTTGGCCAGGAGTGATTTGGGGAGTTTGCTGAAATCTAAACTCTGTTGGAAGGAGGAGTAATCGGTTGGGAGACTTGGGAGAGGTACCAATTTTCCATAGTTAGTCTAGGTAGGCACTTTCGGCTAAGCAAAATTTTGAAGCATGTTGTTTGAGGCAAAATCAAAACCCCTAGGCTCTAGTTGACTTCACTCTTATTTTTGCTTTCTCTCTTGAAACCAAAACCACTTTGGCCGAATCTCCTTCTTTTCCATTTTTCTCCTTTCATTCTCTCATAATTGTTCAAAACTGCATCAGCATCTCTTCTTTCTAAATTGGCAACCCTCTTTTCTCTTCATCTTCTTTTGTGCCGAAAGTTAATCAACCTTTTCTTGATTCTTTTCAAAACCGAATCTCTTTTGCTCTTTTTTTTTCAAAATCCATTGCCGAAATCTTCCTTTACTGTCCTCTTCTTATTTCTACATTTTGGCTGAATATCAATCAAGGGTGGATCTCTTTGGTCTTCTTCTCTAATCGGTTTTGGAAGGGGTAAGTTTTCTTGGCCGAATCTCTATTATTTCCTTCTTTTCTCTCTGTCGACATACATAGAACAAAAGCTGAATTTCGGCATTTGTCTTGGCTCTCATTCATCTGTGAAATCGGTTTCTCCTAGGGTCCTCGGGATTTTGAAGCGGTGGATCGGGGTCATCTATTCTCTGTCAATCGGTCTTAGTAAGTCTGTGGTAAGGTTTCTTGCCGACTCAATCTTTCTTTTAATGATTTGAAAAGTTGAAGGCTATTAAGATTAAGTGTTTAGTCTTGGCCGATTGTAGGGAAGGCTCTATCTCGTATATCTCGGGTTGCATTGTGGATCAAAAGTGCTAAGGTAAGGGTGGTTATTAGATCGTTAACTTTTGGGATTTACAAGTGTAGCGAATAGCCTTTTGCTAATAGTGTCATTGGTGAATGTAGGAAAGGGGATCTAGTCGTTATATCTTAATCTTCGGATTGATGAGTCGCGTTAATAACCGGTGTGTATCTTACACACTTCATAATCTATGTAAACTTGTTAATAGGCAAAGCTGTGTAGATTACGATTTGGTGCCCTTATGGGTATGAGCAAGGATTTGTCCGTTTGATAAGTTTAAGATATTTGAATCGATAAAATCGCATATGCTATGGTTTACTATATATTTAATGATTAAGCATGATGGCATGATTTGTATGTGCATGAGCATTAATGTGTGTGACATGAGAGGAGGGGGAAGATTGATATCTCGTGACTTTGGGTCACCAGTGGGTACCACGATTGAAATTGCGTGACTTTTTGTCACGGAGGTTTAGCACCTCATAGCGACTCGTCAAAGTTGGCTTAGCACCACGATTGGGTTGGCCCCACATTTGATAAAACAGATTGTCTCCGGTGATTTGGTATCACAAGGTGGGTTGGCCCCACATATGGATTATTCGTGACTTTGGGCCACGGTGGTTTGGCACCACATTATTATTGATATCGGTGACTTTGGGTCACGGTGGTTTACCACCACCAGTGGTTTGGTACCACGAGGTAGAAAAAGGAGTTGTGGATGGTTAGGTTTGGGTGCATGATATGTTTGCTTGATTATGATCTGTGTAAGAATGTTGCTATAATCGGGAGGGGGATTATGCACTGAGTCTTGGTGACTCACCTTCTTCATTATCTTTTCAGGTGACTCGTAAGATCGCGGATGATGGGCCGGGTGGACTCGAGGTGGCCATGCGACATTTATTTTTGGTTTTACTCAGACTTTTGATTTGGGTATCTTCATTTTAAATTCTAATTTTATTTGGGTTTGTAATAAAGCCATTAGTATTTTTATTTAAGGTTTTATTATATCTGCTTTAATTTTTTAAATGTTGCTAAGTATACTGTTTAACATATTTTAAATAACCTGATAACCCATGTTTTCGAAAATTATACTACACAACGAGTTTTCTAAATCTTACCATCAGGTAACAATATTTTCAAAAGGATAACAAGGTTAACTCAAATGATTTTCAAGACCTAAGTTTTCAACCTCAAAATCAAATGGTTTTAAATTAACTAAGTAAGAATTCACTAAGGTTTTAATAGACCTTAACGTTTTTCTCAAGTAATGAATGATAGACGAGTTTTAAAAACACATTTCGGGATTTCAAAGCAACTTAACGATTTCAACTATATATGCACTGGGTTTCTGCAAACACAAAAACAAAGAACTATTTTCACTGAAAATAAATCGGCCACTTGTTTCCTTCAAAGCGGTTTCACTCTGTGACATGCCAGATACGGTCGTGGTGTGTTGACCAGGTTTGGGGTGTTACAAGTAGAATATTTTAAGTTGGAGTAAAACTCCAAAATGATAAGTATTATCGAGAGTGATCATGACAACGAGCATAAATTATGCTACCCATGGAACTGAGCAAGATCCCAAATTTCCTCGCATAGTAAAGTGGCTGGGTCAAAACCACGTTCAAGGATGAACGTTTGTCCTTGAAGTGTTAGGAAGAATTGTTCAGCCTCTTTTGATTTAAACTTAATCGAGACATACTTCGGTGGTGGAGGAGGTTTCCATTTGGATCTAACTCATTTTATTTGTCTAGGTGACATTGTAACAATATGTTGCTTTATTTACAATCAATAATTCAATAAAAATACTAACCAACTGGCCTCAATAGCAACAATCCTACAAGCAAAAATAACAAGTTTCCCAACTACTTAACATGCAATAATTACAACAAATCAAAATAACAAGAGAGTAGGAAATTTAAACCGTAAGTTATTGTTGATGATGAATACTATTCATTGTGCTCAATTGTGGTGTATTCATCCCCCATACAAAGGAATAAAATTGAAAAGAAGAAGGAAAACAAAGAAAAACTAACAATACCAACGCAAAAGATGAAGAGATTAGAGAGAAAATTGAAAGGAAAATAGAAAGGAAGATGTTTAGAGGGAGTTAGGGTTTGAAGATAAAGAAGATTTGGGGATTTTAATAGTGAATATGCACGAGTCGTGATATCCAAAATGGGTATTTTCAAAACCCGATAGGGGTACCAAAATACCAAGGTTGGGTATCATGATATCCCTAAAATTTTTGGTCCCTAAATTTTGAAACTTTCCTGGGTATTGTAATACCAAGGGATTGGTATCGTGATAACCCTAAAGTTTTTGGTGCCCCTTGTTTGAATCTATTCAGGGTATCACGATACCGGTCCATGGTCAAGCCAAAATTTTATTTTGAAACTACTTGGGATATCGCGATACTAGAGGGTCGGATTGCGATATCCAATAGAGTTTTGGCCTTCCCTTGGAACTACCGGTATTGCGATACTGTTCCTTAGATATCGCGATACCAATATATGGTATCCAAAAAAATTCCTAATTCTATATTCTAACTCCAAAACACAAAATTTAACCTATAAAGCCTAAAAATTCAACATGCAACAAATTTAAAACCTACATTAAATGTAATATCCCGAAATATGGCTTATGCATTTACGCTTAATTATATGAAATAGCATGCTTGAGTATGTTGTGAATATGCCTAATGAAATTTGTGAACTTCAAAATAATAAGAAATGCCTTAGAAAAATATCGTATTTTAAGTCTTAATAAGGGAGTTAAGCCTATGAGGGCCTTAAGAAAATTTATAGAGTGTCGACATGAAATTGGGCTTGGTAAAGTGGCTACAAGGCGCCACTTAGGGCCTTAGTGTGTGACGCCATATGCTAGGGGGAAAGGGCTTGAGTTCGAGTTGCATGGGAAGCAAATAAAAGAATTTTATTTTTACAAGGAGCAGAGAGGTGGACGGCATCAAGGCACCCAAGGGAGGAGTTTAATTCCCTCTAAAATTCGGCCAAGATAAGATAAATGAGGAATTTTTTTATCAAGTTTTAGATGAAGAGATAAAGAGGAAAATAAGGATATGAGAGTGATGGCCAAGAAGGGGACTCTAGGATTAGAAATTTCGGCAAAAGGAGAAAAAAAATAAGGCCATTCATTATTCTTTCTTTCTCCTTTTCTCTCTGCCGAAATTCTCTGGCAACAATTCTCCTCTTCTCTTTTATTTTGTTAAGCCGAAATACTCCCTGTGCTAGCCAAATTTACATTCCACCATTGTCGTAACCCTTAAGTTTTTCCTTTCCAATCCTGTTGAAGCCGAATTCCCAAGTGACCATAGTCGACTATTTTCCAAGTCTCAAGGCCGAACCTTTGTGTTGTCAAGATATAGGAGCTGTCAATTTCTTCAAGTAAGGGTAAGAGCAAGTTTGATTTTTATTTCTTTTAGACTTGCCGAAAACAAGGTACTAATCTCCTTAGGGTACTTTGCCGAATCTTTGAAGGATCTCTCGGGGATTTGGTTGCCTATTGTCGACTACAAGGAAGGGATCTATCGGGATTTTAAGATCTAAAGTAAGTAAATATAAGGTTCGGCCATAGGCCATTCTATTGTGATTTAATGATTGGAAAATTGGATCTAACATATGGCCATAGGTATTTCGACATCTCCATAGTCAAGTGGTGTTTCCAGGATTTAGATCCACAAGGTAAGTCCATATGAACATTCGGCCAAGGCCTATTTTAATACTCAGATCTATTTCTTACATGTTCAAAAGCCGAAAACTAACCTATAAGGTGATTTGGGTGCTAGCCGATTGCAAGGATAAAGCATTACAAAGTTTTTGGGATTTGAGTGATAGGAAAATCGGCACCAAGGTAAGTTTTGAGTTATAATCCTAGTGGGATTTGGTTTTATAGCCGAATGGCTTTTACTAATATGAATGGGATTGGCGAATATAGGCATTAAAATCTAAAAGCGAGAGATTAGATTTTGGATTTGGAGTGGATTGCTAAGTTAATCAGGTGTGTACCCCACACTATTTCTTAATAAGTTTTATGGTATGTTTAATATATATTTATAAATGCGATATTAAGAATGTGAAAAGTATGGCTAAAGTACCATGCAATGGTACAAAGTACTAAGGTACGTTTTCCTACTCCTACTATGAGTATGATATGGTTTGTTATGCCATGAATGTGAGTATGATAAGAATAAGAATTAAGGCATGATATTGCATAATGTATATGATAGATGGGGGCATATGGGATATTATGAAAAGGGGAAGTGAATGTGGTGACTATTGTCACATTATCTGAATGTGGTGACTTCGATCACAATTATTTAATATGGTGGCTATGCCACGAATTTATAAGGGCGATGAGCACGTCGACTGCAGCGACTGCCTTCGATGGTGTGTAGAGGATGGAGGGTTGGCTTAGTAGTCCCCACGGTGTGCAGGTTGGTACGGGTGATGTGTAGCGGTTGGTAACTAGGCTTGGGCTTGGGAATGCATCATTAATTGTATATTTTGATATGAATGTGTATGACTTGATATGCCTAAACCTATTTGGACTTAGTGTTGTGTACACATTGAGTGCATCGACTCACGCCATTGTGGGATCATTTTTTCAGTGGCGACAATAATGGATCGGTAGGTAGGAGCTTCAAAATACCCTAAATTTACAAAATATCAAAAATACCTTGATTATGGAAAAATTACGAAATTACCCCTAACCTACAAATTACAGGCTAAATACCCCGAAAGGGACTAGTTACAAAATTACCTTTTGATTTGAATGACCCTAGTGGATCTTCAAAAAATTTTTACTTTGTTTAAAAACCTAAATTTACAAAATATCAAAAACACCTTGATTTGGAAAACAAATTTCAAAAACAACCCTCAAGTTTTGTAAATTCTAAAGTACCCTTGATTTATTAAGATTTACAAAATTTACTCGGGTTAATTACCAAAATACCCTCGAATTTCTAAATTTCCCAAAATATCCCGGGAATGCAAAATCACCAGAATACCCTTATTGAAAAAATCACCAAGGAACCTTATTTTGACAAATTATAAAAATACCCCTGTAGGATAAATTACTAAAATATCCCTGTAGGACAAATTACGAAGATACCCCTAGGATAGGAACGGACAGAAATGTTCGAAGAGTGAATGTGTATGGGAGATACTATGGAATGGATGTGCTTTTCTGTGAATTAGGATAGAAAACTTGAAACTTTGATTGATCGAAAGAAGCTGCTACTAGACTCTTTTCATAAAACTTCTTGTGAATAATCGGTGAAACAATGGCTAATGCATAAAATTTCTTAATCAGATTAAAGCGCGGTAGTAAAAATGAGCTCTAGGGGACGTGGTCGCAATGTACAAGGACACAGTCAAGGTAGAATGACCGTGTCAAAACCCGTTAGATCGGGTCAAGGATCTGAGAATGAGGTACCACTGCCACCACCGCCACCAGCTGTTGGTGCAGGATCAGACGGGAGAAGATGATGTATCGCAGGATGTGCTGCGAGTTCTTGAAATGGTGGCTGGTGCTGGAGGGAATATGGGAGCTCAAAATCATACCGGCGACTCGAACCAACAGAGCTGAAGTGTTTCGTGGAGTATCTGGTGTGGCATCCAGTACAGCTGAATATTGGTTGGAAGCAATCGAACGCATTATGGATGAGCTCGATCTGACCCCTGAGGAGATGTTGAAAGGAATGGTGGCATTGCTACGTGATGAAGCGTATCAATGGTGGTTAACAGTTCGAGATGGTGCCACAGTTGAGGATCTAACCTGGGAGTATGTTAAGGCAGTATCGGAAGAAAGTATGTGGGAACGGATATATTGATGAGAAGAGGAAGACATTTAAGGGGTGGTTCAAGGGAACAAGTCCGTAGCAGAGTATGAAGCTGAATTCCTGAGGTTGAGTCGGTATGCTCGAGGAGTAGTGGCTACGGAGCATGAGCGGTGTATCCGATTTGAGGACGGACTAAGGGATAACCTGAGGTTGTTAGTCGCTCCACATCAAGAGCGGGAGTTTTTTGCATTAGTAGAGAAAGCTAAGATAGCGAAAGGAATTAAGGACTCTGTGAGGCAGAACATGGACCGAAATAAGCAGAAGAGAGGATTTGGGTTGTCTGGAACATCTAGGAATGCTCAAAAAAAGGCCTAGAGTTGATGGGCCGCGAGGTCAGTAAATTGGTGCTAGAGGGCAACATCGTACTTGTGAGCAGTGTGGGAAGAAACACTTAGGCGAATGCTGGAAGAAGACCTATGGATGTTTCAAATGTGGGTTAAAGGACCATATGATTAAGGACTACCCGATAAGACCATATGGGAATCGACCGAGAGCTTCGAGAATGCTAATCGGTGGTAGTAGGTGGGCCAGCTGACCTCGGTGGGTCGTGGTGCGAATAATGAGAGAAATGGTCTTTGGTAGAGGGCGTGGAACACCGGGCCGAGGTGCTACTAATACTGAGGCAAGGCAGTCGGGTTTGGTTTATGCGGTTCACCGTAGGGAGGATGGAGGCGCCTGAACGTCATAACCGGTACGTTTCTTGTATTTGGAAAACCTTATTATGCTTTGATCGATGTGGGCTCGACCCATTCTTATGTTGCCTATAGTGTAGTTGAAACACTAGGCATAGCCTCTGAACCTTCTAGTAGGGAGATGACTGTAGTAAGCCCACTAGGTCAAACTGTAGTGGTGAATAAGGTCTTTCGTAGTGTACCTTTAGAAATTCAAGGCGTAGTATTTTCTGCTGACTTGATGGAACTTCCCTTTGGAGAGTTTGATCTCATACTTGGTATGGACTGGCTAGTGGACCATCGGGCTGTGTTGGACTGTGTAGCTAAGCGAATGGAGTTAAGGACCCCGGAGGATGAGGTGGTCATTATGTTAGGAGAAAGAAGAAACTACTTGTCTAATGTAGTTTCGGCGCTAAAGGCTGAAAAGATGGTTCGTAAAGGGTGCAAGGCATTTTTTAGCCTTCGTAAGTACGTTAGATGGAAAGGAAAAAGGTGTTAGTGGAGTTAGAACGGTAAGGGATTTCGAAGACATGTTTCCGGAGGAATTACCAGGAATACCCCCAGATAGGGAGGTGGAGTTTGGAATTGACTTGCTACCGGGGACAGCTCTTGTGTCAATCGCTCCATACAGAATGGCACCAAAGGAGTTGGTGGAGCTCAAGGCTCAAATCCAAGAATTGTTGGATCATAGGTTTATTCGACCCAGTATGTCTCCATGGGGAGCACCGGTCCTGTTTGTGAGGAAGAAGGACGGAACTATGCGTATGTGCATAGACTATCGTCAGTTGAATAAGCTGACCATTAAGAACAAGTATCCTTTGCCAAGGATTGATGACTTGCTTGATCAGCTTAAGGGAGCGGCAGTGTTCTCAAAGATCGACTTAAGGTCGGGATATCATCGAGTTGAAGGTGAAGAAGGCGGATATCCATAAGGCGACCTTTAGGACAAGATCGGCCACTATGAGTTTGTGGTAATGCCGTTCGGGTTGACAAATGCCCCAGTTGCGTTCATGGATATGATGAATCGGGTTTTCAACCCTACTTGGATAGGTTCATCGTTGTGTTCATCGATGACGACATCTCCGGATTGCATCTCCGAATTGCAAGTGTTAAGGGAGAAGAAGCTCTATGCCAAATTTAGCAAGTGTGAATTTTGGCTTAAGGAGGTTGCATTCTTAGGGCATGTGGTGTCATTGAAGGAATAAGGGTGGATCCTAGAAAGATTGAAGCAGTGTTGGATTGGAAACCCCCTAAGTCGGTGGCAGAGATTCGTAGTTTTTAGGATTGGTAGGCTACTACAGAAGGTTTGTAGAAGGGTTCTCGTCAATAGCCGCGCCTTTGACAAAGTTGTTAAGGAAAGAAGTACCCTTTGTATGGGCGGATAAGCAATAGGAGAGTTTTGAAAAACTTAAGAGGGTATTGACGGAAGCTCCAGTGTTGATTCAGCCTGAAGCAGGAAAGGATTTTACGGTGTATTGTGACACTTCCCATATAGGTTTGGGTTATGTATTGATGCAAGACGGGAAGGTAGTCGCATATGCGTCCCGACAGTTGAGGCCACATGAGGTGAATTACCCGACGCATGACTTGGTATTAGCAGCAGTGGTCTTTGCTCTTAAGGTATGGAGGCACTACCTTTATGGCAAAAAGTCGACGATCTACACAGACCACAAGAGTCTCAAGTATCTGTTGACTCAGAAGGAGTTGAATCTGAAGCGTGAAGGTGGGTGGAATTCTTGAAGGATTCTGTTGTTCTATAGAGTATCACCGGGTAAAGCAAATGTAGTGGCGGATGCCCTAAGCGTAAAGTTGTGTCGGATCGAGTAAAGCAAATGTAGTGGCGGATGCCTAAGCGAAATGTCGGATCTGAGAGGCAATGTTCGCACACTTAAGTTTGTATGATGATGGAAGCATGTTGGCAGAGTTGCAAGTCAAGCCGACGTGGTTGAATGAGGTGAAAGAGGGACAGTTGGTTGATGAGGACCTAAGTGCTAAGCTACAACAAGTACAGAATGGAGAGTTGGAAGATTATGGCATTAATGGCGAAGGAGTGTTGTGTTTCAAGAGCAAGGTCTGTATGCCTAAGGATAAGGAACTTAGGTGAAGGATTCTTCAGGAATCGCATAGTAGCCCTTATGCTATGCATCCGGGAGGCACTAAGTTGTACAGAGACTTAAGAGAACAATTTTGGTGGCCTGGTTTGAAAAAGGAAGTTACAGAATTTGTCGGGAAGTGTTTAACGTGTCAGCAAGTTAAGGCTGAACACCAGGTTCCGTCCGGATTGCTTCAGCCAATCATGATTCCACAGTGGAAGTGGGAGAGAATTACCATGGACTTCGTTAGTGGGCTTCCCCTTACGCCTACTAAGAAGGAATCGGTATAGGTAATAGTGGACCGTTTGACCAAGTCCACGCACTTTATTTCGGTGAGAGTCGATTATTCTTTGCAGAAGTTGGCAAAGTTGTATGTGGCGAAAGTCGTAAGGTTGCATGGAGTGCCGATGTCGATTATCTTAGATAGGGACCCAAGGTTTACTTCTCAGTTTTGGAAAGCTCTACATCAGGCTTTAGGCACCAAATTGGATTTCACTATGGCTTTTCATCCACAGTCTGACGGGAAGTCTGAACGAGTAATCCATGTAATACCCCAAACCCGGCCCATTCGTTACGACTGAATTTGAAATGCCACTGCGGAAAACGTTTAAAAATATCCTGACTTGTGGTGGAACTTGAAAATTTTGTTCTTATTCCAAAAACCATGTCCATTTAAAAATTTTAAATAATATAAGCTTGATAAAAATATCCGAATTAAAACTTTGTTATATATATAGATTCAAAATAAAACCCTTTTGCGAAAGATATCTCAATTGTCAATCCATATTAAAACATAATAATAAAGATACTTAATAAAAATATTTAAATACTTTAACCGGGCCTTATTACAATTAATAATTAAATCAAAGTACTTAATAATAAACTGATTGAAATAATCAAAACATCTTCTACATGGGCCACCTCGTATCCACTCCAACCCGGTCCAATCATCATATCACCTGCGATGTTTGATAAATAATTGGGTGAGTCATCTGAGACTCGGTGTGTAATTAAACCACTGAATTCTACCCACATGTTAACCCCATATTAACCCATATATCAGATAACAAATATCATATTCACATATTACCACATTCTGGGCTTGGCCCACATTCATATCACATTCATATAATAGTGTAAATAACCATATGTTTCCACATCTACCTGGGCTTGGCCCATTACCACATTATTCCACATATCATATCTTGGCACAGGCCCATTTCTCATTCAATCCACATTCACATTTTGGGCTTGGCCCATTTCCACATTAATACCTCATTTCACATGTCACATAGAATTATGCAAAGTGCACCCAACCCAAACCTAGGGTCCATCCTCTACACACCCCCGTATCCGACTTACCACATACGGGGGATTATCAAATCACCCTCTCCTTTTCACTCCAAAAGGTAATCAATGCCGTCCACGTGCAATAAAGCACAAAAATCCACAACGCGACCTCAGTCAGTGCCAATCCACGATGTAGCCGTAGCTAACACCAAAACCACGTTAGGACACATAGTCACTCATCAACCGCATTATGGCACTTAGCCGATATCAACCACGATGAGGCACATAGCCACTCATCAAGCCACGCGAGCTAAATCGCAATTAATCCACAACGTGACCTCGATCAACGCTCAAGGCCACGATGTAGCTCACGTACTCAAGTACACCGTACCTTCTTTCATATCCCAACCCATGCACATGCAACATGTAATAGTGGCATAATAATAAATGCATGCACATGTTATTAAAGCGGACCATCATATTTCCATAAGCATAGTCACATTCACATCGGCACTTTCACATTCAGTATCAACAGATAATACTAACACGATTATCGATATACCCCCTTTTAGGGTAATCACCACATAAGCGCCCTTGCCTTTGGTTAGCACATAATTCACACATGCAAATATAGCAAAACTTAGGAAAATGGTGGGTTAATCACACACCTTACAATTTAGCGAAATCTCAATTACTAGGATCTAACACGATGAGCAGGGTTTTCTTCCTCCCTTAATGCCGATTTGGTCTCCTACCCAATCCCAAAGGCTTTGGTTATCTCTGCCGATTTACCCTAACATCCATAGATAGAATCGGTCATCCATTAAATACTAAATATGGCCTATGGCGAATTCTAACAACTACTTACCTGCTCTTCCAAATCCAAAGCGTCAATTGATCCTTGAGACTATTGAAATCCTACATGCCATATGTCAAATTCACTTAATACATAAATCTATGGAAAATGGCCCTTTGGCCGAATACCATATTGTTGTACCTTGATGAATCGACTCAAAGACTCCTTCAAAGCACCTTGACGTTATCTACCCACAAGTGATCACATCACTTATTGTCTTAAGGAAACATTCGGCCAACCTATAACCAAAGTTTAATCACTTGATTCGGCACCCTTATGAAAAAGAATCCAAAACCGATTACTATAGAAATACTTACCATTACACGTTACTTGAAGAGGCTAGAAGAAAGACTCACACTAACGCTTTCGACTCTTAAGTCTTGCGACAAAAAGAGAGAATGAGGCCACTATGGGATTCGGCTATGGCTTCTAAATGGCAAGGGGTTATTCGGCTATCCAAGATAATATGTAGAATTAAAGTTGAAGAAAAGAGAAAGAATAGGGAGAAGAAGTGAGAAGTAATTCGGCTCAAAGAGAGAATTAGAGGAACAATTTTTGGCCAAGGAAAATAAAATGAAGAAAAGAATAGCTTAAAAGATGGTCACCCCTATTTATACAACTCAAATTTGGCACTCCTACCTCCTCTCAAATTCCACTTCTATAATAACTCTTGAACACATATTCAAAATATAAAAATAAATCTATAATTATCTTCTATCTATCAACTTAAAATAAATCCACCTTTATCAACTTAATAAAATAAAAATTATCCATCATTAATCCCTTATCAAACTCCTAAATCATCTCTTATCTACCTATAAAAGAATAATAAAAATAAATTAACAATTATCTACTACTTATCTAGCCGAAATTCAAAATAAAATCCAGCTTAATCCTTACCCAATTAGAGGTCCAATGCCGTCCCACAACTCACCCTGCTGTTGACGTCAAAAGCCAAAAATAAAAGCCTCAAAATTTTGCTTCCCTTGCGTCTTGAACTCATGACCTGCACTGCACCAAGCCCCTTTAACGCAAGCTTTAACACCCCAAGCCACTCTGCCAAGGCATTTTTTGTGACATAATGCACCCAGAATTTCTTTTAAGACTTACTTAGCCCAGTTCCCTTTGTCTTAGCGCCAAAAGAAAAATAAAAACACGCCCATGCCGCCAACGGGATTCGAACCAAGGCCCTTGTCCAGGCGTCATTCCAGGCCCTTAAGTGGCGCATGGAAGCCACTTTACCAAGGCCTGTTTTATGCCAAACACGCCTAAGATTTTTCCTTTAAGGCCTTCCTAGCCTTGCTCCCCTTCGAGATGCAAAAAGAAAAGCCCATTGCTTCCCACACTACTCGAACCCTGTCCACTTAGCTCCTTGAGGCGTCACTCCCCTAAGCACTAAGTGGCGCCTCCTAGCCAATTTACCACACGATTCCTTGTGTCATAAATCCCACAAAAATTTCCTTAAGGCCTCTTTCCCAAGCTCCCCTTTAACGCCAAAAATAAAAACTCCCAAATGCGATTCCTGCACTCAGAACCCCTTCCCTTGGCACTCCTTTGACGTAACCACCCTTGCACCTTAGGTGGCATCCCTTGCCACTTTTCCACATCACTTCTTGTGTCCTAAATTCGCCAAAACTTTTCTTAAGGCTACCTTAGCCCAGCTCCACCTTTTTAACTAAAAACCCAATAATTTTCCAAAGCTTCCAACTTCATCCTAGAATTTTCAAAGCCCCTCAAACACCTCCAAACACCCTCACTAAGCCCACTAATACATGAAATATGCACTAAATGCATAACCCCTAATCCAGGATGTTACAATCCAGGTCTTAGAGGATATGTTACGGGGTTGTGTGATGGATTTCAGAGGAAGTTGGGAGGAATATTTTCCTCTAGCGGAATTTGCCTACAACAACAACTATCAGGCAAGTATTCAAATGGCACCTTATGAAGTGCTGTATGACCGGAAGTGTCGGACTCCTACATGTTGGATGGAATTGGGAGAACGTCGAGTATTGGGTCCAAAAATTATGGCGGAGTCTGAAGAGAAGGTTAATGTAATTCAGGCTCGATTGAAGGAAGCATCTAATAGATAGAAGTCGTATGCGGATCTTAAAAGGAAAGAAATAGAATTTGATGTGGGAGACCACGTATTTCTTAAGGTTTCACCTTGGAAGAAGGTGATGAGATTTGGTCGGAAAGGGAAGCTGAGCCCAATGTTTATAGAACCCTATCGAGTGTTGAAGCGAATTGGACCGGTGGCATATCAGTTGGAGTTGCCACCGGAACTGAAGCAGATGCACGACGTATTTCATGTTTCCATGCTCTGTCGATACCGATCAGATCCATCTCACATAGTTCCGGTTGAGAAGGTGGAACTAAGGCCAGACCTATCCTACAAGGAAGAGCCGATTCAGATTCTGGAACGAGATGTGAAAGTGTTATGAAGGAAATCGGTCCCTTTGGTCAAGGTGTTGTGGCAAAATCATGGATCAGAGGAAGCTTCGTGGGAGCCAGAAGAGGCAATGCGACAGCAATACCCTCACCTATTCTAGCCAGGTAATTTCGGGGATGAAATTATTTTAAGGGGTAAAACTGTAATATCCCGAAATATGGCTTATGCATTTACGCTTAATTATATGAAATAGCATGCTTGAGTATGTTGTGAATATGCCTAATGAAATTTGTGAACTTCAGAATAATAAGAAATGCCTTAGAAAAATATCATATTTTAAGTCTTAATAAGGAAACTAAGCCTAACAGGCCTTAAGAAAATTTATAGAGTAATCGACATGAAATTGGGCTTGGTAAAGTGGCTACAAGGTGCCACTTAGGGCCTTAGTGTGTGACACCATATGCTAGGGGAAAGGGCTTGAGTTTGAGTTGCATGGGAAGCAAATAAAAGAATTTTATTTTTACAAGGAGAGAGAGGTGGGCGGCATCAAGGCACCCAAGGAGGAGTTTAATTCCCTCTAAAATTCGGCCAAGATAAGATAAATGAGGAATTTTTTTATCAAGTTTTAGATGAAGAGATAAAGAGGAAAATAAGGATATGAGAGTGATAGCCAAGAAGGGACTCTAGGATTAGAAATTTGACAAAGGGAAAAAAAATAAGGCCATTCATTATTCTTTCTTTCTCCTTTTCTCTCTCAGAAATTCTCCGCAACAATTCTCCTCTTCTCTTTTATTTTGTTGTCGAAATACTCCTGTGCTAGCCGAATTTACATTCCACCATTGCCAAAACCCTCAAGTTTTTCCTTTCCAATCTTGTTGAAGTTGAATACCCAAGTGACCATAGCCGACTATTTTCCAAGTCTCAAGGCCGAACCTTTGTGTTGTCAAGATATAGGTGCTGTCGATTTCTTCAAGTAAGGGTAAGAGCAAGTTCGATTTTTATTTCTTTTAGACTTGCCGAAAACAAGGTACTAATCTCCTTAAGGTAGTTTGCCGAATCTTTGAAGGATCTCTCGGGGATTTGGTTGCCTATTGTCGACTACAAGGAAGGGATCTATCGGGATTTTAAGATCTAAAGTAAGTAAATATAAGGTTCGGCCATAGGCCATTCTATTGTGATTTAATGATTGGAAAATTGGATCTAACATATGGCCATAGGTATTTCGACATCTCCATAGTCAAGTGGTGTTTCCGGGATTTAGATCCACAAAGTAAGTCTATATGTGAAACACCCCAAACCCGGCCCAAAAAGCCTAACCGGATTTGATATGTTCCTCGAATCTAACTTTAGCAAATTCTCGTTTTATTTAAGAAAACTTGATGATTTTGTAGAAAAGCAGATTAATTTAATATTTTAGGTTGAAATCAAATTGTAAAGTAAATTTATGTCTTTTAAAACATTATTTTTAGAAGGAATTAATAAATTAAAAGAAAACCAAATTTAAGGAAATTCTTTAAAACATATATATATATATATATTAGTGACAAAACATTTTAAATTATTTATCGAAAAACCATTTAGTTATTTAATAGATATTTGTTCATGGCAAAATAAAAGTCCAAACACAAAAATTAAAAGCAGTTTATAGTGGCCTTATTACAAAATAGCAAACCCATAATAAAGTCTAAGTAATAAAATTTAATAAGTTTAAATTGGAAAGTCTTCAAAATACTTGATGAGAGCATTGGCCACCACGGAGTCCTTGCTGGCCCGATCCATCTCGCTACGAATCATCTGAAAAGTTATCCCACAAAAGGGGTGAGTTATAAACTCAAAGTGTAACACATACATTAAAAAGCCCATTTTATCATATGCCTTAAAGCCCAAAATTACACATATGGCCATAGGCCCATTTAGCTCATATTTAGCCCAAAAGCCCATTTTCATAGCGAGATCAAATAATAATCATTAAAAATCACATGATTAGATATACATAATGAAATGCAAACCCAGCCCACCTAATATCCATCCGTTACACACCACCGTACCAACCAACACACCGTGGGATTACTAAATCGACCCTCCATCTCGCTACACACCATCGAAGGCGCTTCTTTGAGTCAACATGCACATCGCCTTATAATTTTGTGGCAAGGTCACCAGACAAAATTGTGACCAAGTCACGGATTTCAAATATGTGACCAAGTCACCGGATTTCAAATATGTGACCGAAGTCACTAGGAATTGTGGTAAAACCACGAATACTTCCCTTTATCAAATTCACCCATATGCCCATGCACATACATATTGTTCATTTTCATGCCATTTACCCAAAATCATAACAAAATCATACTTATCTCACAATTATGCATATAGCAAAATTAATGAGAATATTTGGGGTAAACATACACGAATATAAATATACCACCGATTGGTATCCAAAAATCATTATCAAACACATTGTCATAAAATCACATATAAAAAAATAGATCTATGAGTTTTATTGTAAGGTTACACACCTTATGACCATGAGAACGATACTCTCTCGCTCGTCAACACCTAGTTAATTATCACACTTGGTTAGTATACACAATTACTAATAAAACTATATTTATTGACGAAAGATCTAAATCGTTACCCTCAGATTCTTGAACAACCATTATTTGTGGTTTTTCTCCGCTAGATGGATCAAAACCTACAGATATCCCACCAACGTAAAGTGGTTCGGTTGTACATACAACTTCAAATAACCGAACTTCGTTAGCAGAGGGTCCACAACCCGGTGGAAAATCTCTTCACATGATACAACCCTTCGCTTGAAGTTCGATGGTAAACAGTGCCTCCTCTCTTCCAAACACTCCGATCGCTTCTTTTCTTACCTATCTTGTTAGTCTCAAATCGCCTCTAAAATAAAGTTGATTAGTGATCCATTCTAAAAGAATTGATACGATCGAAATTAATAATCCTTACCTTGGATGATTTCGAAAGATCACTTCTTAAAAGTTGGCTTCAACAAAGATCCTTAAAAATCCTTTCCAAGGATTCAGCCTAGTAGAGAAAATAAGAGAATCATGATTCTAAATTGGCCAAAGTAAAAAGAAATAATGAAAACGATTGACGAAAAGTCTTACTTACCCACTTGAAGATTCGCCTAAAACAAAAAGAAGAGAATAAAATGGATTTGGTAGTTTGGTTTGCACAAAAAGAAAAGAGAAAAGATGGTGATTTATGGCTAAAATGGTTTTGATTTTCAAAGAAAGAAATGGAGAAAGGAAATCGAAATAGAATATGATTCGGTTGGCAAAAGAAGATGAAAATAGATGTTGATTGTTGGTTTTAGTAGAAAGTAGTTTCGGTTGAGAGAAGGAAGAAAGAAAATGAAATTAAAAGAAGAGAGAAATAGAAGATGAAGAAAAGATGATGATGAAAGTGATTTCAAAAGAAAAGAGATAGGTTTAGGGACCTATGCACATTCGGCCAAGAGGGAGAAATTGAAGAAAAATGGTTCTTTGAACTTTGGTAGATTCGGCAATGAAGGAAAAAGAAAAGAAATGATTCTTAAAGACTTGTAATTTCGGTTACAAAGAGAAAGAAAGGTGTTTTGTTTAGGAGAAAAGAAACTAAAAAGACCTTTCAAACCGAAATGGCAAATTGCAAGATGACCAAAAGAAGAGAAAAAGACTTCTCTTTGTATAGATAAGCATTCGCTAGGAAGGAGCTTTTGGAGAAAATTGGTCAAAATGAAAGCCAAAACAAAGAGAAATTTTACCTAAACTCAATGACAAATTCGGCTAGGAGAGAAACTTTTGGAGAAATGAGAGAAGATGCACAAATGCAATAGCTTTTGGCCAACTATCACCCCTAACCCAAGTCAAATTCGCCAACTAGGAAGCCAACATAATCCCCTTTTCCTCCACAATTCTTCCCCATCAACCCTTAGATTGCTATCACCATTAACCACCCTCTTTAGCCCCTAAATCGATTAGGTTCATGGTCAAATGACCATGAACAAGCTTCCAAAACATTGCCCATATATCAAGCCCTTTGTCCCCCCTATCTTATCATCCTATCTTGATTCCATGCCATAAGTCTTTAGCTTGCCTTTTTCATATGGTCAAATAGCCAAAATTAAAAGATACTCAACCATTTTAGAAGGGTCTTGGCCGACACTATAGGGAAGGAAACAAAAATAAAATCCTCCTATTTGCTAGCTAGGGGATTCGAACCTCTCCCTTCAAGCACTCATCCATGCATCCTTACCACTTTGCCAATTACTCATCTTATGCTTAAAACCTCTTGTCATTATTTCTTAAAGCCTAACATGCTTAGCTCCATCTTAATTATTAGAAATTAAAAGCTTCACTAAGCATTCACTTAATTAATGAAGTTCAAAAATAACTTCCAAAGTACACTCAATCATATTTAAGCATGCAACATCATTCAATTAAGTAAAGATGCATAACCCCTAATTATCAGGATGTTACAATATGAACATTCGGACAAGGCCTATTTTGATACTCAGATCTATTTCTTACATGTTCAAAAGCCGAAAACTAACCTATAAGGTGATTTGGATGCTAGCTGATTGCAAGGATAAAGCATTACAAAGTTTTTGGGATTTGAGTGATAGGAAAATCGGCACCAAGGTAAGTTTTGAGTTATAATCCTAGTGGGATTTGGTTTTATAGCCGAATGGCTTTTACTAATATGAATGGGATTGGCCGAATATAGGCACTAAAAATCTAAAGTAGTAGATTGGATTTTCGGGATTTGGAGTGAATTGCTAAGTTAATCAGGTGTGTACCCCACACTATTTCTTAATAAGTTTTATGGCATGTTTAATATATATATATATATGCAATATTAAGAATGTGAAAAGTATGGCTAAAGTACCATACAATGGTACAAAGTATGGTACAAAGTACTAACGTTTTCCTACTCCTACTATGAGTATGATATGGTTTGTTATGCCATGAATGTGAGTATGATAAGAATAAGAATTAAAGCATGATATTGCATAATGTATATGGTAGATGGGGGCATATGGGATATTATGAAAAGGGAAGTGAATGTGGTGACTATTGTCACATTATCGAATGTGGTGACTTGGTCACAATTATCTCGAATGTGGTGACTTGGTCACAATTATTTAATCTGGTGGCTATGCCACGAATTTATAAGGGCAATGAACACGTCATTCGCAATGACGCCTTCGATGGTGTGTAGCGGATGGAGGGTTGACTTAGTAGTCCCCACGATTGTGCGGTGTTGGTATGGGTGATGTGTAGCGGTTGGTAACTAGGCTTGGGCTTGGGAATGCATCATTAATTGTATATTTTG
Organism: Gossypium rotundifolium; assembly: GCA_025506655.1. Classification (NCBI taxonomy): domain Eukaryota; kingdom Viridiplantae; phylum Streptophyta; class Magnoliopsida; order Malvales; family Malvaceae; genus Gossypium; species Gossypium rotundifolium. Next base: position 129,210,615 of record CP106732.1, on the reverse strand, counting down.
ATATGAATGTGTGACTTGATATGCCTAAACCTATTTGGACTTAGTGTTGTGTACACATTGATTCATCGACTCACCCGTTGTGGGATCATTTTTTCGGTGTGACGACAAGAATGGGCCAAGGCGGCGGGGAGCTTGGTGGTGACCATGCTCAAGAAGAAATTATTTTATTTGGACAATTTATTTTATTTAAGTACTTTCAATTTATTTTGGGTATATTTTGATGTAATAAGGCCATAGTATGAACTAATTATGCATGCATTTAAATTTACAATATTATGTTTCAATGTTTTCAAAATTAAAGTTAAATAATAATATTTTTAAATTAAACTCGTAAATATTATGACATCTAAATACAAATGTTTTCAAAGGCAAAATCCTTAAAATTAAATCGGCACAACTTTTACTTAAAGTTTTGGGACTCAATAAAGAATTTTTATAAAAACTTATAATTCACCAAAAATGAATTGGTTTCCAACTTGAGCCCAACCCAAATCGAGTTTTCTCCCAAAATCACTTAAAGATTTTCTAAGAACCCACGAATTTGAACCGTTTTTATTCGAGGAACATACCAGACCTGGTCGAGGCTCGTGGGCCAGGTTTGGGGTGTTTCATTAAATATCAAAATTAAATAGAGTCTATGCTTGGATTATTCAATTATTTAGAAATTGAGTTTTAATTGCCTAATGACAAATTACAAATTGAATTTGGGGTGATCTGTTATGCCCCCGAAATGGATTTTGCTTGACATCTTTGAAACTTTGATGCACCTCTTGTTCTTCGATTGGCCGAGGCCACTCGAGGATCGCCAACATATAATAACTTTCTTTAGCTTTGAATCCTTCTTGGCACTGATTTTAGCCCTGATAAACCGTTATAGTAACATATTTTAATTCCACATTTAGCATGCTTTTGGATGACTTATCCCTTGAATTGTGTAATTTGGTGCTCTTAATTCTTTGTTTTCATGTTTTATACTCAGGAGAGCACCAGAGGATGAAAAGAACGAGAAACAGGCCCAAAATGGAGTAAATAGGCCATATCACGAAATCAACACGGCCTGGGCCCAAGACCACACGGCCGTGCCTCATTTAACAGACTTGAACATGGCCTGACCACGATTCACACGGGCGTGTGCCATGGGCGTGCCCCTGCCATGACAAAGATGAATTTCACTCGGAATAGGATACTTGGAGGCAAAGAAAAACATTCCAAAGCCTATTTAAACACCCTAAGAGGAATTCTATTTGGATTAGGATACTTAGGGGCCAAGTAAGGCATCTCAAATCCTATTTAAACACTCAAGAGGGCAACTTAAGGGGGGAGTTTTGGTAGAAGCCTCCTGCCAGGGCTTTTGTCAGGCGTTCAGCTAGGCCAAGGAGCCGAGCCAAAGCAGTTAATTTTAGGTATTTACTAGAAGAAAACCAATTGATTCATCTCAAAAAGCCAGAATTATACTCAAGACGGAGGATCTCTCCTTCAATTCCTTCAGGGGGTTTTAGGGATTTCTTATGTTTTGTTTTATCTTTTCCTTTGAGATGTTTTCTTTTACAATTATGAACTAAACCCTCAAATACTTGAGGGGATGAAACTTAAGACGAATCTTGTTATTGTTATCTGAACTAAATGATAAATATTTGATTTGTTCTTAACTATGTGTTCTTAATCCTTGTTTTGGTATTTCCGGGATATTAAATTAAGTGTGATATGCTTAGGCAGAGGAGGAAGAGACCCTGTCTAAGAGTAGATCTAGCATAGTTAAGCGGAGTTGCTCGCGCACCTAGAGATAGGGTGAAGAAAATCTACTGGATTAGGGTCAAACTTAATATGGGAGTCCATAGATCGAATTAATGAAATTCTAGGGGTTTTAATTAGAAAGAGATTTCAATTAATCAACCTAGGATTAGATGTTAATAGCCTTGAAGAGAGGGATTAATGTAACTTAGGGAATCCTATGGATCAAGTCAAATGAATAAATCGTCCGGTTCAGAGTTAGATAACAAGTGAAGTCTAATTGGATTCTTCCTCAGGTATTGTCCAAGTCAATCAGTTTTCTCTTAGGTCTTTTCCCCAATTTCTTCTTTGTCTTCGCATCTTTAGTTTAGTTGAATAGTTAATTTTAGTTTATATAAAAATCCACTTAATTCGTAGGCTAAATAATAGAAAGAGAGTTAATATTAGTACTTTTGGTTCCTTTAGGTTCGATAACGGTTTTGCCGCTAGCTATACTACTGTTCGATAGGTGCACTTGCCTCCATCGTTGTCTTAGTTAGTTTCCAGGTTCGATCATTCTTTTTATAAATTTTTAAGACTCAACAGTCCACGATCAAGTTTTTGGCACCGTTGATAGGGAACTGAAATATTAAGAAAGCTCAATTTTTATTACTTTAGCCATTATTTTATAGCAATTATTATTTCTATTATTATTTTTTTTACTTTGATAAATTTCTTTTATTTATTTTTGGCAGTAATTTTAGTTTATAAGAGGAGATGGCACTGAATAACTATCAGTGGCAAGTTATGAGGACAAAACCTACTAAAGTAGCCGATGTCTTCAACCTCGAAGCAGTAACCATGCTATCAAACCAGATAGAGCTTTTAAGTAACAAAATTTATGGTTTGTGTGGTTCTATGCATGTACATCCGATAATACAGTACGATACAAATGAAGGAGGGGTGAACAACATGTAATATCTGTCCTACAACCCTAGCACAGAGAACAAACAAGTCGACTATATGGGTAACTATTCTAGACCTCAAAATAATCTTTACAGTAACACTTATAATGTAGGTTGGAGGTACCATCCCAACTTCTAATGGGGTGGTCAAGGAAATCAGAGAGAACAACCCCTCCCAGGCTTTCAACAGCAACCCTACCCACAGGAAAAGAAGTTGAACCTTCAAGAGATGCTGGCAAAATTCATAGCAATTTCAGAAACTTGTATCCATGAAGCTGAGACAACACTTAAAAATCAACAAGCGTTGATTCAAGAGATCAAGAATCAATCAGGTTAGATTGCTAAGCTGATCTTAGAACGAACACAAGGAAGCTTGCCAAGCAACACTAAAATTGACCCAAAAGAACAAATTCAAGCAACAACTATTTACGATAATGAAGGGTTAGATGAACCAGAACAAATGCAAGAAAACATGGTAGATAAAGGTAAGGTTGAGGTGAGCCGTGATATACCAAAACTGGAAATTACAGAGTACCAACCTCGTGTGCCATATCCTGATGTAATAAAGAAAGACCATACAAAGGAAAAATTTGGTGAACTCACACTTCATGTAGGCGATGAAACGATCACTCTTCAGGCTCTTGACTCAACTAGGACATCGTTTAATAATGTATGAACGTAAATTCTATTGATAACCATTTAGTTCAACCTTCTTTACAGGAAGCATCACGAAATCACGTAACTGAGGCAGATCTTAGACCTCGTACCCATAAAGAAATAATCCATGAAGAACTAAGGCTTCAGGTCGATGAACTGGATGAGTGGAAAATATATTTTAAAAAGAAACTAGGAATACACGAAGTGAAATCAAAGGAACCCCCAGACGAGCTGATAGGAACAACAAATCACTTCAAAATAGGGGATCAGGTATTGTTAAATAAGGAATACCCTCAAATCACCACTTCAGACATCAAAACAAATGAAGAAATCACCTTTAAAGTATTTAACGTCTTTCTATATGGGACAGTTGAGGTAAGCAATCCTAAATTCAGCACTTTTAAGGAAAACACTACTCTACTTAAACTTTATATCCATAACCGAATTGATCACATGCGAAAGGATTTTCACCTCCTCAAACCACCATGACCATACAAATAACAGGTAAGTCTAGCTCAAGACTCTAAACGAGCTCTTCTCGGGAGGCAACCAGAGTACTAACCCTACTAATTAGTTTATTTTTATTCCTTCTTGTATTTAGACGCATGTTTCCATACCCACACGGCCTTGCACACGGCCGTGGCCGTGGTCATGTGGGCACCATAGGTAGGTAAAATGGCGTGGCTGTAGACATGTGGCAACAAGACAAAATTTTCCCCAAAACACGAGCTGCATCTCTATTTCAACCCCCTTCTTCCTTTTTCTTTTCTAGTTGTCTTTCTTCTTTCAGTTTCTATTATTTATTTTTATTTTTATTCTTATTTATTTTTTATTTTTTATTTTTATTTTCTTTATTATTTTCTTCTTATTCTTCATGCCCTTTAGATTTAGCTTAGGATATAATAAAATCAGGCCAACTGCTTCGAGGATTCAAATTCAATTGGTTCGAGGCGTTCCCCCACGTTCACCTCCGCCCAATCCTATCCGATTTCTTTTCATTGACTCCATCCAAAATTTAGGAAGTTTCACTTCTCCCTTTATCTTTTGATTTTCTATTATATTATTATTCTCTATCTTTGTACATCGAGGACAATGTACATCTTAAGTGTGGGGGGGTTAACTATAGTATTATTTGAAAATCCCTGAATTTATACTGTTCTTTAAGCAATTCTCTCATATTACTAATTAGGATGAAATTTCTGTTGATTTATGATTTTTATTGATATGCCTTAGATGAAGTCATAGTTAATTGTGCATTGATGATTTAAACTTTAAGATACTAGAGAATCAAGCATGATAAGTCTATTTTCAAAAATTAAAATTCTATTAGGTTGTCTACTTGAATCTAAATTGTTACCTTGAAGTTTGAAATTTACGAGGTTGACATCAAAATACCAATAACTTTTGTGAGATTTTGAGCCTTTAGAGCATATATTCTTTTTGTGCTCACTTTATTGATTATGAGTGTGTCAACATTGATTTGTTATTCTAGAACTTGCTTCGATTATAGATGTCGAGACCACACTATTGATTTGATATATAGAGATGATTAAGGCACCTAGGATTCAACCCACTTATTCCACTAAAAAGCCTACCCTCATAATTGACCCCTAGTTAACCCCTTTGATCCTAACAACCCTTTTCTTTTTGACTTAACCCACTAATATTAAACCGAAACCCATCTCGTATTTGTTATCACCATTCCTTTTGATTACCCTTCTATCGAGACTTGCTTTCATTAGTTGCCTAATTAGATTATTTTAGTTGTAAAAGTTCTATTTTATATTTGATTTGTTCTTAAAAAAATAATCAAAAATCAAAGTATATTCATTATTAGTTATGAGATTTAAGCGAGCCTATATGTTTAATTTCAACACCTTGAAAAAGAAGCTCGTATTATTAGTATTACAAAGTTTTCAATTGATGTAATTATTGAGGTTATTAGTGATTTTCTAGTTAGGTAATTTGTCAATTCAATCTTGATCCCAACCCTTTGAATTCAGCCTTTATCCACACCTTTAAACAAGCCCCGTTACAACCCTTTTTAAAGACCTTTTGATTTGTGTATCATCTCATTTTACAGTGGTGGAGATTTGATTTTCAAGCAAGCCTATGGTAATAGCTTTTCATGTTCGACTTTTGATAGCTTAATTTTTGAACCTTAAACACCTTGAGTGATTTGAGTGAATCTTTAGTGAGGATGTCAACTTTTGTCGATTTTGAATTAAAGGTGATTATTTAGGTAAGGGTAAACACATATGTTTTCATGCTAAAAACTCATGACTTTGATTGTTTGAATGTTTAGGACTCTTTGAGTTGAATTATCCATGTAAGAATTATCTATGAATTACGATAAGGCATTGTTGATAGGAATTATGAGTTGTGGAAAGTTTGTTTTAATTGTAAGTTGAGAATTTTGCTTGAGGACAAGCAAAAGCTTAAGTGTGGGGGTATTTGATAAACCATAATAGTAACATATTTTAGGCCCACATTTAGCATGCTTTTGGATGACTTATCCCTTGAATTGTGTAATTTGGTGCTCTTAATCCTTTGTTTTCATGTTTTATACTCAGGAGAGCACCAGAGGATTAAAAAAGAATGAGAATTGGGCCCAAAACAGAGTAAATGGGCCATATCACGAAATCAACATGGCCTAGGCCTAAGACTACACGACCATGCCTCATTTAACAGACCGAACATGGCCTGGCCATGATTCACATGGGCGTGTGCCATGGGCATGTCCCTGCCGTGACAAAGATGAATTTCACTCGGATTAGGGCACTTGGAGGCAAAGAAAAACATTCCAAAGCCTATTTAAACACCCTAGTAGGAATTCTACTTGGATTATGATATTTAGGGACCAAGTAAGGCATCTCAAATCCTATTTAAACACCCATGAGGGCAACTTAAGGGGGGAGTTTTAGCAGAAGCCTCCTGCGGGGCTTTTTCAAGCATTCAGCTCGGCCAAGGAGTCGAGCCACAGTAGTTAATTTTAGGGATTTACTCAAAGAAAGCTAGTTGATTCATCTCAAGAAGCTAGAATTATACTCAAGACGGAGGATCTCTCCTTCAATTCCTTCAAAGGGTTTTAGGGATTTCTTATGTTTTGTTTTATCTTTTCTTCTGAGATGTTTTCTTTTACAATTATGAACTAAACCCTCAAATACTTGAGGGGGATGAAACCTAAGACAAATCTTGTTATTGTTATCTAAACTGAATGATAAATATTTGATTTGTTCTTAACTATGTGTTCTTAATCCTTGTTTTGGTATTTCCGGGATATTAAATCAAGTGTGATGTGCTTAGGCAGAGGAGGAAGAGACCGTATCTAAGAGTAGATCTAGCATAGTTAAGCAGAGTTGCTCGTGTGCCTAGAGATAGGGTGACAAAAATTTCTCGGATTAGGGTCAAACCAAATATGGGAGTCCATAGATCAAATTAATGCAATTCTAGGGGTTTTAATTAGAAAGAGATTTCAATTAATCAACCTAGGATTAGATGTTAATAGCCTTGAAGAGAGGGATTAATGTAACTTACGGAATCAAACGGATCAAGTCAAATAAATAAATCGTCTGGTTCAGAGTTAGATAACAAGTGAAGTCTAGGTGGATTCTTCCTCAAGTATTGTCCAAGTCAATCGGTTTTCTCTCAAGTCTTTTCCCCAATTTCTTCTTTGTCTTCGCATCTTTAGTTTAGTTGAGTAGTTAATTTTAGTTTAGATAAAAATCCACTTAATTCGTAGGCTAAATAATAGAAAGAGAGTTAATATTAGTACTTTTAGTTCCTTTGGGTTCGACAATCCGGTCTTGCCACTAGCTATACTACTGTTCGATTGGTGCACTTGCCTCCATCGTTGTCTTAGTTAGTTTCCAGGTTCGATCATTCTTTTTATAAATTTTTAAGACTCGACAGACCATGATCAAGCCCTGCACTTTCACAACATTTTACACAAGCTGCAAGGTTAGTAGTATGATAGAATGACAAATTAATTACTTGGCACTCGTACCTCGGAAAGGTTGACATTTCCTTAGAGATATGGTCTAGCTCGACACACTTAAAGTGTAACACCCTATACCCGACCTAGAAGTTAAGACCAAGTCTTAAGGTTACATTAAACTATTTTAGAACAACCTAACCTTTGATTAATTGAAATTCCACCATCAAAAAACTTATAATCATTTAAATCAAACATAAAATCCAACTTCTAAAACGTAATTCAAAATAAACATACACTAGCATAAGTTTATAAAAAGAACGATAAAATAACTAAAGAGAAAGGACTGAGCTCCTATCATGTTGACCCACCTAAGTCTGTTGGTTACCTGTAATCCAAACAAAACAACTAATGAGTTTACAACTTAGTGTGTAACTTACATTGTCAATTAAATATTAAAATAACATATGTGACTTTAGTTCATCTTTAGTCAGTCAATTCTCAAAATCAGATACAAAAATAAACACAGAGTATCTCAGATACAAATGCAGAACATATCAGATACAGATGTAGATCCTTACCTCCATCCGCTACACACCATCTCTGTCTATCCCAACACACTAGATAGGGCATGAAGTACCCTTCCATCCTTACACACCATATAGTGACGGTATGTCACATTTCAAAATAATTGCAGCCTAGCTGCCATATCAAAATGCGATAATTCATTAGAATTATAGATGTATTTGGATCAGCCGTTGGATTTGGCATATTATTAAACTACTTACACTTCTTTCTTCATATAGTTCTAATCTTGATGCATATACATAATTAATATATATAAGATACAAATATACAATAAAAAGGTTTCAGACCATGATCATGTCATGCAATTACATTGATTTATCAGATCTCATAACAAATGTATATATCAGAATAAAAAAAATACTTAGTAACAAATTGTCAGATAAAAATTTCAATGTCTAATTCAAATCATACGAACCCTATGGTAGGCGTACATTCGATCCGAACGACAATTATGAGCCGTAGAGGAAATTTATGATTTTTGACCCACACGCCCATGTGGATTCACACGGCCTGGGTGGTTGGCCCGTGTGGTCCACATAACTAAGTACATGATCCTGTGGTTCAAAATAGTGAGTTACACAGTCTAGAAAATGGCCAAGCACACGCCAGTGTGACTCACAACCCCTCACATAGCCTAGACACACGCCCGTGTCCTTGACCCATGTGACCCTAATCCAAAACAATGAGTTACACGGCCTGGAAACATGCCCGTGTGCCTCCAGTTCAAAAATAGTGAGTTACATAGCTGTGTGATGTCGAGAGCCATGTTTTCATTATTCCCAATTTGTAGAAAATTAGGTTTTTGTTACACACCTAGCACGGTTTTGAGGTATAAGCTGATGTGAGCTCGTATTCATTTATTGATTATGAGTCGCAATAGTTCCTGATCGAAATTAAGAAGAATCAAAACGATGGGCTAAGTTTAGGTTTAAAATGGGAATGGCAGGTTGTGTGAAAAGGGTGTTCTATTGGTTGGGAATGGAGAAGTTTTAATTCAGTTTAAGGGCTGAAGAATGAACCAATATTAAAGGACAATATTGACACAATTTTTATATTAGCTCTTAGGATGATTATGATAAGGATAACAAATAAAATCGTGCCCTTTATCTAGCAAGATAAGAACCAGTGGGTATAAGGGTGAACACCACACTTCTAAGAAGTGATAAGTTCAAAGAAAGAATTAGATTGACGCAACAAGGAAGATTGATAAGTCAATTTGAGTCAAATATGAACAAAGAGATAGAACACTCAAAATAATATAAAAATTCATCAAAAGTTCCTACAAAGTGTTTCAAGCCTAGTATTTATCGGTTGTACAAGAAATTAGCCGAATAGGCATGTTAACAATCAGATTGAATGTGCTTAATGACCATTAATTTGTCCATAGGTAACGCTAGTAACCTTGTTCACATTATGACATTTGCATTCCCAAACAGTCAATTCGTTGGACCTTGAAGATTAGCTAAATGTTCATGGAGTTGAAGGGTTGAAATAGTGTGAACATGAATTGATGTTACTTGGAAAACCAAATGGTTATGTAGCTCAGTATTGCTGCTTGTGTCATATGAAGAGTCTTTAAGTGTGAATAGTAAGAGTTGAATGGCTTCATAGGTGTGAACTTGGAAGCCAACCGACTGGTCAAGTGTGGACACACTTGATGCCTTGGCTTTTCACAAAAAGGCACTTGGGATGTTGTGTTCAACACCTTCCACATGCATGCACGTCCAAGTGCATGAAGTTCCATAAATGCGGTTTATTGAACATCAATTATGCATGCATCAGCTTGAAAAGAAGTTTCTTAGCAGTAGCCAATGTGAACAACTTGGCCAACATTAAAAGTACGTTTAAATGGACATTAAGACAAGATTTAAACTCACTTTAATTTGTTTGAACTTAGACAAACATTAATGATGTCAAAATTAAGACACATAATTAAAACACATATTAATGATGTTCAAACTAAGAAATAATTAAAAACACAAACTAAAATAACTAAAAATGGATAGCAATCCTTATTTCTAGCAACCGAATTAAACACACTGATTTAAGGCTTTATTTGAAGCACATTGCATGGGACGCATGGAGTGCACGCCTAAGCTTGATCAATTAGTCTTGTGACAGCTTTTGCCTAAACTTGATCAATGATAATCGTGATAGCTTCCTTGAACTTCTTAGCTCATGCACGAGTAATTGGTCCTATTGCCATCTCAATTGGATCTTGCGATGTTTCACGAGCTGTTTTGGTTGAGTCTATGTCTATGCTCGCATCATCCCCTTCCGATTCAAAGCAATTTGTCCCCAAATCATCCCCTATATCACAAGGAGAAAGATCAGAAACATTAAAGCTTCCACTAACATTATACTCACCTGGGAAGACCAATTGATATGAGTTTTCATTAATCCTCTCCAACACTTGGAAGGGTCCATCGCCTCACGGTAACAACTTAGACCTTATTTGAATGGGGAATCTCTTTTTTTTGCATGTGGATCCAAACCCAATATCCGGGTTCAAAAACTACTCATTTGCGTCCCTTATTGGCTTTGTTTATATACGACTCGATTCTCTTTTCAATGTTTTCCCTCACTTTTTGGTGTAGATTCTTCACAAACTCAGCCTTCCTTTTGCCATCTACATGCACAAATTGATTAGTAGGTAAGGGAATTAAATCTAAGGGAGTCAAAGGATTAAAATTGTAGACAACTTTAAATGGTGAATGTTTTGTGGCCTAATACACAAATCGATTGTAAGAAAATTCGATATGTAGCAGGCATTCTTCCCATGTTTTAAGAGTTTTTGAATGATCGCTCTCAACAATGTGGATAGGACTTGGTTAACCATTTCATTTTGGCCATCTATTTGGGGGTGGCATGATGTAGAAAACAAATGCTTGGTGTCAAGCTTTCCCCACAAAGTCCTCCAAAAATGGCTAAGGAATTTGACATCTCTATTCGATACAATGTAGTCGAACCACTTCCCTGAAAAATAGATTTGCTACATTCAAAGCATCATTAGTTTTATGGCATGGGATAAAGTGAGCCATCTTAGAAAATTAGTCAACTACCACAAAAATAGAGTCTTTTCCACTCTTAGTTCTAGGAAGTCCTAGTATAAAGTCCATTGAAATATCTACCCACGGTTCTTTGGGAATGGGTAGGGGAGTGTACAAACCATGGGGTTTAATGCGAGACCTTGCCTTCTTACAACCAATACAACGATCGCATCCCTTCTCAACATCTCGCCTCATTTTGGTCCAAAAGAAATGCTCATGGAACATGGACAAAGTTTTGGTCACTCCAAAGTGCTCTATAAGACCTTCACTATGCGCCTCATTCATAAGAACATCTCGATTGGATCCTTGAAGAATACACAACTTACCTTCTTTAAAGAGGTATCCTTCATGCCTATAATAATTCTCGAATGCCCCTTTTTCACAGGCCTTGTAAATTTCACCGAAATCAACATCAGTTACATAAAGCTTCTTAAGATATGCAAACCCAAGTAATTTAGAATCTAAGTTATTAAGTAGTGCATACCTTCTGGATAAAGTGTCGGCAATGACATTTTCTGTACCTTTCTTGTACTTAATCATGTAAGGGAATGATTCAAGAAATTCCACCCACTTGGCATGTCTTTTGTTCAATTTATTTTGCCCCTTGAGATGTTTTAATGCCTTATGATCGGTGTGAATGACAACTTTGTTTTGCCCCTTGAGATGTTTTAATGCCTCATGATCGGTGTGAATGACAAACTCCTTGGGCCATAGGTAGTGTTGCCAAGTTTCCAACGCTTGGATCAACGCGTACATCTCCTTATCATACGTTGGGTAGTTGAGGGTGGCACCATTCAATTTCTCACTGAAATAGGCTATGGGACGCCCACTTTGTGTTAGAACTGCTCCAATCCCTATTTCTGAAGCGTCGTATTCAATCTCAAAAGTTTTTGTAAAATTAGGTAAAGATAGCAAAGGGGCATTTTTCAAACAATCTTTCATCATTGTAACAGACTTCTCTTGTTCCTCACCCCAATGATAGTTAGAATTTTTCTTGATAATTCCAGTTAAAGGAGCAATTATGGTGCTAAAGTTAGGAACAAACCTTTGACAAAAACTAGCAAGACCATGAAAACTTCTTACTTGGCTAATGTTAGTAGGTTGCGACCACTCTCGAATGTCTTTTTCTTTTCTTGGTCGACTTCGAGACCTTCCAAACTAACCACGAAACCTAGAAAAACAAGTTTGTTAGTACAAAAAGAACACTTTTTAAGATTTGCAAATAAGGTTTCCTTTCGCAGTACTTCTAACACAGATTTTAAATGATGAATATGATCTTCCAAAGACCTACTATAAATCAATATATCATCAAAATAAACCACACAAAATTTACCAATGAAACATCGAAGGACATGATTCATCAATCGCATAAATGTAATTGGTACGTTAGTTAGGCCAAAGGGCATAACCAACCACTCATACAAACCGTGCTTGGTTTTGAATGCAGTTTTCCATTCATCTCCTTCTCTCATTCTGATCTGATGGTAACCACTTTTTGGTCTATCTTAGAGAAATGTCGAGCTCCACTTAGCTCATCTAACATATCATCTAAACACAGGATCAGATGTCGATACTTGATCGTAATCTTATTGATTGCTCAATAGTTTATGCACATGCGCTAAGAGCCATCCTTCTTAGATACCAAAAGTACGAGCACAACACATGGACTTAGGCTCTCTCGAACATACCCCTTTTCTATTAACTTGGTTACTTTCCTTTATAACTTCTTGGTTTTCTCGGGGTTACTTCGATAGGCTGGCCTATTCGGGATAATGGCTCTGGGTATAAAATTGATTTGGTGTTATATGCCCCTAATAGGTGGCAAACCGCTATGGATGTCCTCCGGAAACACGTCCTCAAATTCCTGTAGTAAAGGCACAATAGATGAAGGAAGAGAGTCATCTAAATCATTAGTTCCAAAATAACTTTCCTTGTACATGAGTACAAGCACGGGCTATTTCAAAAGCAAAAACTTTTGGGTTTTTCTTCTTTTGTATAAACACTCAAATTTCCAAACTCACACTCTCCTTTTCTTTCTTTTTCCTCTCATATTTTTACCTCACACTCTTTTTTTCTATCTTGTTTTTACCTCATTCTTTCCTTTCTTCTTTTCTATTTTCTTTTCTTTTTCTTCTCATTTTTTCCTCTTTTCCTTTTGCTCTCGATTTTTCAAAAGAATTCCTCAATTGGAGCTGATCTTCATAGACTTGCTTCGGAGTAAGGGGTGCCAAAGTAACATTCTTTCCAATATTTTTGAAGGTATCTCGATTGGTATACCCATCATGTATGACTCAGCGATCAAATTGCCATGGTCTCCCTAACAGTAAATGACTAGCATGCATTGGTACTACATCAAAAATAACCTCATCATTGTATTTGCCAATCGAAAAAGTAATGACCGCTTGCTTAGTAACCTTGAGCTCACCAAAATCATTGAGCCATTGTAGCTTGTAATGATGTGGATGTTTGGTGGTTGCTAGGCCAAGTTTTTTGACCAACATGCTGCTAGTAACGGTAGTAAAGCTACCTCCATCGATTATCACACTACATGCCTTGCCTTAGACAAGGCAACGCATGTGAAAGATGTTTTCATGTTGCTGCTTGTTCTCCAAAGTTTGGAGGCTTAAACTCCGCTTAATGACAAGGATTTCTCCTGCCACAACATACTCCAAGTCATCCTACTCATGGGTAAGTGCTTCGGGCTCTTCTTCCTTTACAATTTCAGATGCGATCTTACCATCGTCTCTTAGAATCATCACACTCCGATTTGGACATTAGCTAGCAGTATGGCCCCTCCCAAGACATTTGAAACACTTGATGCCTCAAGTTCGATTGGTCACGACCTCATTCTTACCTTTATTTGATTCACCACTCGGCTTATTGGTCTTGGTTGCACCAATATTGTCTTTGGTTTGATAGGGGGCATCCTTTTTGTAGGCTCCTTGTCCCCACTTCAATGTAGAAGCAGAGTTAGAAAAGAGTCAGGTGGTGCCTTTTTTTTCAATTTTTTCCACCTTGATCGCCATGTGCACCATATCAACAATCTCAGCATAATGTTGCTATTCAACAATGTTGGCGATGTCTCGATTAAGGCCAGCAAGAAACCTTGCCATGGTAGCCCATTGGTTTTCCTCAATGTCAGTATGAATCATGGCTATTTCCATCTCTTTGTAACAATATTCCACTCTTCGATTTCCTTGGGTGAGATTTTGTAATTTCTGGTACAATTCTCAATGGTATTGGGTGGGTATGAACCTCTTTCGCATGATAGCCTTCATTTCATCCCATGTAGACACAGGTCATTCACCATTTCTTCTTCTACTCATGGTTAGCTAATCCCACCAAATAATGGCATAGTCGGAGAATTCAATAGCAGTAAGTTAACCTTTTTGCTCTCCGAGTAGTTGTGACACTCAAAGACGAGTTTGATATTCTTTTTCCACACTAAGTAGGCTTTGGGGTCAGTTTTTCCTTGGAACGGAGGAATGGCCATTTTGATGTTGCTAAGATTGTCATCAACTCGATTTCATTCCCTCGGCCCTCGATTTCTTTGTCCTCAATGCCTCTCACTATGATTTGAGGCTTGATCTCTCCATGTCGCTAGGCTCATAGTAATCTTCTTGATTCAGCCTTGAATGACCTTGCTCCTCTTTTTTTTTTGAGGAGTTAGTTCCCGTTAGGATCTTTCCTCCAATTGGTTCAATTGTTCTTACATTAGCTCCAACCAGTGTTGTGGCATTCAATCCATCTCATGAATGAGTGCTTGGTATGCTAAATTAGGCATACCACCACCAACAACATTCCTTTCGGGGCGCACACCACCACCAACAACATTCCTTTTGAGACTTCAAGACATGATGTTTTTCTCACAACAAATCTCACTAGTGCTCTCAAAAAGAAATGTTCACTCCTCTCGTGTTTACACTCGTGATTGGCTTTTATCCCCTCTAATGTTCTCTCGCACTTTTTCCTTTTACCACTCTTGCTCGTTTATCTAAGTTCTTATGTGACTGCCTTAGACTTAGCAACAAACCTTGTGGAATTGGCTTCAAAAGTAATGTAAATGTATGGATTTTGGTTAGAGGATAGGGAAGGCTTAGAAGGAAAAAAGTTTAAGGTAGTTTGAAGTGTGGCTAAAATCGTTGCGGCTAAGGAAAACTTGTACTCGGGAACAAAAATGCTTCAAGTATCTTCTTTATTTTTTTATAGAATTTGAATCTCCCTTTTGTATTTTCGAACTTGGGATATAGATATGTTGTATTCCATTTTTTTTGATTTTTTTGAAATACTAATCTCGAGAGAGATAAAAATAGGATACTTACTTAATTTAACTAGCTCTAATACCAAATGATACGAGCTCGTATTCATTTGTTGATTATGAGTCGCAAGAGTTCCCGATTGAAATTAAGAAGTATCAAAACGATGGGCTAAGTTTAGGTTGAAAATGGGAATGGTAGGCTATGCGAAAATGGTGTTTTGTTGGTTGGGAATGGAGAAGTTTTAATTCAGTTTAAGGGGTGAAGAATGAACCAATATTAAAGGATAATACTGACCCAATTCTTATATTAGCTCTTAGGATGATTATGATAAGGATAACAAAATAAAATCGTGACCCTCTATCTAGTAAGATAGGAACCAGTTGGTATAAGGGTGAACACCACACTTCTAAGAAGTGATAAGTTTAAAGAAAGAATTAGATTGATGCCACAAGGAAACTTGATAAGTCAATTTGAGTCAATTATGAACAAAGAGATAGAACACTCACAATAAGATAAAAATTCATCAAAAGTTCCTACAAAGTGTTTCAAGCCTAGTATTTATAGTTTGTTCAAGAAATCAACCGAATAGGCATGTTAACAATTGGATTGAATGTGCTTAATGACCATTAATTTGTCTAAGACATCCCTTGAGAGTTTCTAGATGTAGGTAACGCAAGCAACCTTGTCCACATTGTCACATTTTAATTCCTAAGCAGCCAATTCGTTGGACTTTGAAGATTAGCTGAATGTACATGGAGTTGAACAATTGAAATGGTGTGAGCATGAATTGATGCTACTTGGAAAACCAAATGGTTATGTAGCTCATTATTGTTGCTTGTGTCATATAAAGAGTCTTCAAGTGTGAACAGCAAGAGTTGAATGACTTCATAGGTGTGAACTTGGTAGCCAACTGATTGGTCAAGTTTGGACACACTTGATGCCTTGGCTTTTCACGAAAAGGCACTTGGGATGTTGTGTTCAGCACCTTCCACATGCATGCATGTCCAAGTGCATGAAGCTCCATAAATACGGTTCATTGAACATCAAGTATGCATGCATTAGCTTAAGAAGAAGTTTCTTAGCAGCAGCCAATGTTAACAACCTGGCCAACATTAAGACGATGTTTAAATACACATTAAGACAAGATTTAAACTCACTTTAATTTGTTTGAACTTAGAAAAAAATTAATGATGTCAAAATTAAGACACATAATTAAACCATATATTAATGATGTTCAAACTAAGACATAATTAAAAACACAAACTAAAATAACTAAAAATGGATAGCAATCCTTATTTCTAGCAACCAAATTAAACACACTGATTTATGGCTTTATTTGAAGCACATTGCATGGGACGCATGGAGTGCATGCCCAAGCTTGATCAATTAGTCTCGTGACAACGTCTACCCAAACTCGATCAATGATACCCATGACAGTTTCCTTGAACTTCTTAGCTCGTGCACGAGTAATTGGTCCTATTGGCATCTCAATTGGATCTTGAGATGTTTTACGAGCTATTTTGGTTGAGTCCATGTCAATGCTTGCATAATAAGAGACTGGGGTGAATCTAAGGCCTAAAAACGACAATCCAGTGACCAATTACAAAATTATTCTCAAACAAATCACTAGCAATAACAATCAAACCAATGTTTTGTCAAAAGTCTTTGACACAACTCCAATCCAAACTTTACACACACATATTTCATGTAAAAGTGAAAAATGAAACTAGCGCATTGGAGGAGCGTCTCTAGTAAGATCCTCGCCTAAAAAGGAAGTCAATCGCACACTTAAATAGAGAATTCGAGCAAAATGAGCAGAAAACCCATTTTGACAAAACATACGATAACAAACAAAAAACTCACTAAAATAGAAGATAATAATGGAAGAACTTACACAATAACCTTCCAATCAACACAATGAGCAATGTAGAACTTTTAATTTGACCCAGTAAAAAAATTACGGCAAAATGAAATAAAAGAAAAGGAAGGGAGAAGAACAACAATAAGAAATGGAGAATAAAGGAACAGAAGAACAACAAGAAAAGGAGAAGAAAGGAACATTTAAAAAAAACTATTTGATGAAAGAAAATTATAACTAAAATTTTCCCGAGTAGCATAAAAATATTTCCTTATTGCCAACGCAGAGACTCGAACACAGGATTTAGTAATACACAGAACTTAACCACCGAACCAACAGGCTCATTATTGATATAGATTAACATAGAAATAAACTTAAGTCAAATGTTTAAGGATAGGAGTTGAACCAAAAGAATAATAAAATTTTCTAAAAGCAAGACTTGAACCCCCTGACCTCAATCACACAACATAACACTTAACCACTGAAGCAGATACTTAATTATTGATGAAAACTAACAACAATAGTTCAAAACATAGGGCATTACATAAAGACTTCGACCTCCCTCATCAATGTCTATGGTCAGCTCTCCCTTACCTACATCCATGGTGGCCCTCAAAGCAACTAAGAATGGCCTCCCTAATAGGATCAGAATCTCTAAGTCCTTCTCAAAATCTAGTACTATGAAGTCAACTAGAAGAATAAATTGTCAAAATCTAACAAACACGTCTTTAAGGACTCCCTTTGGATGGACTAATGATCGATCAGAAAGTAGTAAAGTAACTGAGGTCTCCTTCCCCTAATCCTAACCTACCATAGATTAAAAGATTCATAAGATTATTACTAGCCCCAAGGTCACAAATGGATTTACCAAAGTTCACCCTCCTATCTCTACCGGTATGGTAAAACTACACAGGTATTTGAGTTTTGATGGGACATTCCTAGACACTACAATCCTACATTCGACATTTAGAGCAATTTGTTCCCCTCTTCTTATTTTCTTCCTCCTAAACATCACTTCCTGAAGAAATTTGGCAATTTAGGCATCTTTTCTAGGAGTTCAAGTAAAGGAAGGTTAACTTTTAATGCCTTACAGATATTGAGGAAACTTAAAAATCATCACTCTCTCTTTTCTTTCTTTCTTCTAACCTAGTTGGGAAAGGTACAAGTGCATTAGGCTCGGACTATTAAACTCTTTCCTACCTAGGAGTGGGGTGCTATTTTCTTTCTCTCCTACCTCTTCAATTTTGGATCTCACTGCTTCCTATTAAATCCGGTGCACTAAGTGTAATATTTTCGTCTAAGTATACTTGTAATTTGTCAAACAGATTAGTTAATAAAATTATTCATGAATTACATTAATACTTTGTATATTTTCCTCACATGGTTTTTGCACACAAAGTAAAATGGAAGCAAATGTTGTTCACTAGTTGTCTAATATTCAACTAATATTAAGCGGTATTATGTGGTTAGGTTTTAATACGAAAAGACAAATTGTATTAGTAGACAGGTCTAAACATGTACTTAGTTTATTCAAACATGAGCAAATCGATTGAAAGACTAATATGTAGTCTATCAAGTCCAATTTGGGAGATGCTTTATCTTGGGCATCAAAGTGAATGACTTCCAAAAGATAGAAGCATAGATGTGATTGACTGGACTGACAGTACATCGAGCAAGACCTAAGATGAATAGGTCTTGAATCGTTTATGAATTTATTCTCTTGTGACATTCATAGTGTGGTATACCTAAATCCTGAGTGGATAACGGACTATGTATGTGTAGCTCGTAAACTTTAATATAAATAAAAGCCTAAGTTCGAATATATAAGGAACCGAAAGCTGGTGCATTGGGTGTACGACTTCTGCTATATGCAGTATCATTCACAAAAATGAAATTCATAGCTCAAGACATGGGTAAATGATATTCTCTCATTGGCATTACATGGTTGATGAGAAGTAAACATGGGCATAGATCATTCATCTTTGTGATGAATGTCTTAATTATTATTCGATAGTAATTGAATTTTCATGAAGGAAGATGTAATGGTTACCATGAGAAAAAATAGGATCATATTGGGAGAACATATGTTATCCCAAAGAGATCAAGGATATCCTACGAGGGTAACATACTTATGACAATATCATTAGACGAGCACTGGGTAGTTGCTTTCGTAATGGTATGTCGTTAAGGAGAACTCAATCATGATACTATAGTGGAATGACTTCATGAGTGAATGAGTTTATAATTAATAGGCAAAAAGGTAGAACTTAATTATAAATCATTTAAGCCCTAGTTGCATATGTCAAATCGATCCCTCTGCAAATTCATTGAAACCAGAAATGAATTGCGTGTTTGAATCGAAATGAAGAGAAATAGAGAAATGAGAAATATTCAAGATTGATTATGGTTTTCTCCGAAATGGAAAAATGGAATCATTTGGAAATGAATGTAGGTTTCTCAAAATGGAAATAGAAATGAGAATGAGAAATGATACATTTACGATTGTCCATAGATTACTCAAAAATATCAGAAGAATGAGTCTATGTTTTTGAGCTATTCTAAAGCTCAAAATGAAAACAAACCATTCGGTCATAGTGAACATGTTGAGTGGTGAAATATTAAATATATTTTCTCAAAAATTTTTCTAAGGGTAAAATTGTCATAATTTTACAGAGGGTAAAATTGAGATGAGAAAAGTATTTAATATAAAATATTGAAGTTTATTTTGGGAAATAGGAAAACAGAATCGAGTTGGATCAAATTACAAAGTACTGGGTCAAAAAGTTCGATAAGTACTCGTAATTAGATCTAATGTGAGATAGGCCTAAATGCCCTCATGGAATATGAAGCGGCGGCAACCCTAGTAGGAATACAAGGGGATGTCGTCCACCCTAATCCTTCTCTAAATAGAAAGATGTTTTTCTATTTGAAATAAACTTCTACAATTTAACAAGGGTTCTACTTTCTCTTCCTATAAATAGATGGCACTGATAGATAGATTAATAAAACTTTGAAATATTGTTACTCTGCCAAAAAATAGAGAAAATAAATATTGTTAAAAAAAATAGAAAATTTATTATCAACTATTAAATATATTTTTTTCATAATAACAATTCTACCGGTTTCTATTAAAGAAGAGAGAATTTTTGTTTTCACCCCAAAAAGGAAAAGAAAACTTTTTCTAGTTCTGTGTTTTTATTCAATTGGTTCGAGCCCACACTCAGAGCAGGTTGTGGTACGAGAATAACTGAGAAGATCATTTGGTTGAAAACTAGAAAACATCAAGGATCTTTTATCCAAAAATACAGGTATGATTTTGGTCTAAGGTTTATTGATATAAATATCATAAACCAGGTCAGTTTTCAAATTTTAATTTTTCGCTGTGCAAAAAAATCATTTTCAAATCAAATTTTTTCTGACAATTGATATTAGAGCTCCAGGTTGTGTTATGTTTATAGTGTAAACTGAGATTGAATCTCTCTCTTCATCTTATTTGATTAATATTTGATAATATGTGACATTCTTATAATTATTTGCATTTTTAGGGAATGTATGTGAATGAATGTATATAATAATTTTATTGTTATAGATGATAAAGTAATTTTGTTAAAGTTGTAATTCCTAGAAATTTATTTGTAATTTAATTTGTTTTTCAAGCATGTATATTTTAGATCATGGACTATCATCTCCATGTATGATTTTAATTTTATCATTTTAAAATCTAACATGTGAGCCAGGAATGGACATATGAATTTCTGTAAAATTATTTTTTGACGAAACCTAAGAACCGAGACAGTGACCGCCGCCAGACGTGCAAACGTCTAGACTGGAAATACTACAAAAAAATATAAAATTAAGCAGCGGTGTCCACAAGTATACAGGTCAAATTGTAATATAGTTTGTACAATTGGTAATACTTGAAGTGCAAACGTCTGGACTGGAAATACCTACGTTCTGAAGTTAATTAGGTGCACTTGGTAAGTATTATGAGGATTGTACCTAAGGGAGGTTGAATTAAACCTAAATTATTTTTCTACACTAATAGGGCTAAATAGTACTAATATAAATTATATTACGAAAAACCAAATTAACATAAATTATCTAAAATAACATAAATTATCTAAAATTAAGACAACTAGTTAACAATCAAAATTAAATCTATTTAAGTAGATAGAAGATTAACTTACTTCAGTGTACCTAATTAACTTCAGAATTCGGGTTTCATCAAGTTAGCTATTAATTAACTAGTTATTACGTCCTGGTCTCTAACTAATTAACTAATCAACCAATACACACTTATCTATTGACCTCACTTTCTTCACTGGGATAGATTATGATTTACTCGGTAAAATTATCTCTCGATCTCGTTTATCCTAAATTACTTCCTAGGGTTGTAACACCCCAAAACCCAGCCTAGAAGTTTAGACTAGATCTCGGAGGTCACACTAACCACTAAAGTGATCTAAAAGCAATTTTACAAAATGAATTGTTAAAATCTCATTTCGAATGCATTTTGCTTGATTTGAACTAAGCCGTTTAACATTTTAGAATTCAAAGTAGTAAATTTAAGTTTCGTTAAAAACATTCAAGAGTATAACTCCGCAGTTCAAAACAATTCAGTCCAAAATAAAATTTATACTATAGTTCATATAAAGTGTTAACAGTCCAAAATAGTTTAATAACTTTATGTGTGAAGAAAAACTTTATTAGCTTGATTCAAAACATATCACTCCGAGACCTCCGGCATGCCGAGTCTAGCTTTAGAACACGAGAGTACCTGAAAGGGGAAAACTAAGGGGGTGAGCTATGCGAGCTTAGTGTGAGTCCAAAACACAACATTTGGTAAAAAATGGGATAACATTGTAAATATTTCAGACAAGCATTTGTATGATGGTCACTTACGAAAATCTTACACCGGTAAGTCAATATACAATACCAAACCACAGAAGCTATGTCTCGAACACATGTAATAATCAAATTAGCACAAACATTCGCAAATAATCTTAAAAAGAATCATAATCAGACACTTTGACCACCCAACCATCCAAGCACCACTTCGACCACCCTAAACACCACATTAGGGCTATAGAAGGCCTGTCCACCCTGCACACCACATATAACCATAAAAGGTTCATCCACCCTACACACCATAATGTGGAACTAAGCCACTGAGTAAAGGTATACAGCTGAGCTAGTATACAGTTAGTATAGTACAGTAAATCACTATACAAAAGATTGCAGTTAAAACTGGCAAATAATCTTCCTTCTCTTCGTTACCAAATCCTAACCCTTAATGTAAATGAAAATTGTCCACACATACAATAGACATACAGAAGTAGAAAGACACGTTTTAGTTGCCCAATTTTAGTAACAGATTAACTTACATACACAAACACACAATCCTAGAACCTCAAACAGATATACCAAATGCATAACCATCCAACCAAACAAAATTAAAACTCACTCACACTTAAAAAAACCATTAATTTAACTCTACAATTATGAATAAGCGTACGAGTCTAAATTGATCAGAGTCCCAATCATCATTACTAAGGCTTGACTAGGGTCGAAATACACAGAGGCATTAAACAAGTCAAAACACAACTCAGAACAAAATAGGGCCACATCCCCTATAAAGGAGACACACGCCCATGTGACCGAGTTACATGGTCGTGTGAGTAGCCTATGTAACCAACTGTCCAACTGTCCCAAAATAAGATACAGAGTAGACACGGTTGTGTGGAAATCTCAAACACTCGTGTGTCTAAGAGACATAGACATGTGAATGTCGACTAAAAATCCCTGAATCAAAGCCACACGGCCATGTGATAGCAAATTTTGCCTAAAAACCCTAATTCCCAACTTCACACGGCCGTGTGAACCGCCCGTGTGTGCCACACACCCGTGTGGTCACGAAACCACCCTAAAACAACCAGAAAATCATGTTATTCCTCAGTAAATCCATCCCTAACATCGACAATAGTGAGACACACAGAAACCAATTAGAAAACATGCATTTAACTATCAATTCAACCCCTAACCACATAATTTCAGAAACATACAAAAATTTTCAAATTCGCAAAACCCAATAAGCAATTCGATAACGAGTGTGAAGAGTTTCTGAGCACACACCTTAGAACGCAATATCAAGCACCAAGAACCTTTCGATTCGCTCCACCAAACGGTTCAGAAACCTCAATTCCAAAAATAGACTAATCTATAAGAGATCGACTAAACAATTCAAAAACAATAACAAAATAAATCAGTCAATAACCCAAAGGACGACAATTACATGATACAACACTCAAAGAATCAAGAAACGACTTGGGAAGCAGCAACTAACATCAAAAAAATTTGAAACCCCAAAGAAAAAAAAAAAAAATCAAAGAATAGAAGAGAAAGAAAACTTCCAGTAAACCAAAAGAAAATGTTGAGACAAAGAAGTGTGGGAGAGGGAGAACATGAGATTTTTTTTTGATAAAAAAAACTAATAAATAAATATTTTAAAATTTTAAAACAATTCTAAAATAAATTTTAAAAAATAATTCCTTAAAATACACATGAGGATTCTAACCCAAACCTAGAGGTAAACTAACACACATCTAACCACCAAACCAGCATCCCCATTCTAACCTCAAAACAAAAAAAACACAATTGCTCAACCCACGCACTGACCATAAACACATACCTTAAAACTGCTAACCCTAAATTTTGGGGTGTTACAAGGGTAATCACTTCCTAGGGTTTAAATGCACATAATTTAAGCCAACTAACTCAGATTTAAACCCTAATTCATTCATTAATTAGTCACACATCCGTTCATTAATCTCCCTAAGGAAATTAGCCACTCATGGATCTAGATGCAATAATCCCTAAATTCATATTCATGCAAAACAAAAAATTAAATAAAAGAAGGGAATAGGAAAATAAATTTGTTTTGATGTCAATTTGCACACAAAAGCAGGATTTTCTTTAACAGTTGTGAAGATAACTCCGATTGTGATTGGAAAATGAAAAGAAATAAGTAAAAACTATTTAATTGAAAGATTGGATTGAAATTGAATCCAAATTAGGCAAGAACAAAAATTATTTTAGGACTAAATTGAAAAAAAATGAAAACTAAAATAAGAACCTAAAACTAACTAAATGGCTTACTTGGCCAAGCCTCCTAAAATGAGGCTAAACATATCTATTTGTAGAGTTTATGATCTGACCTAATTAGGGTCTATTAACAGCCCTAAAAACTAATAAAATTACATTGTGTGGATGAAAACACCCTTAATTAAAATTCTTGATCATCACCTGGTGTTGCAACACCACAAGACCGGTCTCACAACACTGCCTTTCTGTAACACCCTAAAAAAATCTCAAAACTCTAATTTCTATGCATTGAAGTTAGTATGTATGTGTATCACTTAGAATATTAATAGTAAGGTATTATTAGGATTATTTGAAGCCTTAGAGATAGGGGAGATGTAACATCCCAAAATTGGGCCTAGTAGGATTGGGCCCAATGGGCCTTGGGCGTAGGAATGTTTAAAATTTTGAGAACAAGAGAATGGCATTATTGCAAATTGGACTTTTTTGCTAAGTGAATTTGGAAGGTTACAAGGTTTCTATGAAGTCTCGGGTTTAATTGGGCCTTAGAAAAATTTGGTATTTTAGCACTTTAAGGAGATGGAGTAAGTGACCTTAAAGCATATGAAAATAACTGATTAAATAGCTAGCATAAAAGAGCTATTAGTAGAGAGGATATGGCGCCACTTGTAGCACCTTGAGGGAAGGAGTTCGAATCACTTTGTGTGCAATTTGACTTTTATTTTTGCTTCCCTTCCTTATGTGTTGGTCAATGAATAAATATGGCAAGGGTGGACTTCATTATTTTGGTAAGGTGGCTAAAAGAATAAGGCAAGGTTGAAGTTGGGGAAAGGAATCATGAGAAATAGGAAACTAAGGGGGACAAGGGGCTTATTTTGAGGATGGTGTTTTGGAAAGTTTGGGTAGCCAAGCTCTTATCCTAGGGGGGATGAATGTGGACGGTTTGGGGCTAGAGTGATAGCTGAATTTTACCTTGGCTTTTGGTAAGGTCTTGGTTTTGTTTTGGCAAAATTTCCTTTGACAACTTTGTGTCATCTCTCCCATTTTGCAACTCTCCTTACCGAAACATATTAGCACAATAGTGCATTTTCTCTTCTCTTGAATTGGTCACATATTCATCTTTTTGTCTAATCTCCTTGATAGCCGAATATCATTGTTCATTCTCCTCCATAACCGAAACCTTTCCATCATTCTTTCTTTCTCATTCCTTAAGCAATCGGTAAGTATTCTTTCCAATGTTTTATTTTCTTCTCTTATGACTGAATCCATACTTTGGTTTTTGGATGGTCATTTTGATCGAGACCATTACCTTACTTTCTCTCATACGAGATCGTTTTCTTCTTCGTAGTGATATAGAGGGAGGCCGAATACCACAACATTGCCTAATCATCTCTAGTCATAGGACGATCCTAAGAAATGGGATTATAATCGATTAAGGTAAGGAAGATCTTTCATAGTCCATTTGATATCTCCATTTGGTTATTGAGTTAATCGGATTGATATTGTTGGTAGGATCGATTCTTGGTGCATCGAGGGAGATCACAGTCGTGGTAAGTGGAGTTAGCCTAATAAAGTGTTTCTAGTTACGATTATCGAATTTGATACTAACCTTCTATCAACTATCAATATAGGTGTTGATATCGGTAGAAAGCACAACTCGTAATCAAGGTGTGTAATCCCGAACCCTTCCAAATATATGTTTGAAATGGTGAGTAAGTCTCACATCTCTTTGAAAGTTTACATGAAATATTCTGTGATTCGGTAGAAATACCAAAAAAAACCAATAACCGGCATCCGTGATCACTCGGACGTGTGTATGCTCGTAGTGGTAATCTTGTTTTGTAATAAAATAGTTTCGGTCAGAAACAGTAACATGTATTTGAAAAATCACGAAAAATTGGGTAAAATGAATTACAAAGTGAGTAAGATATCAAATTAAACCTTACTGTGTCTACTTTAATATGGAATAAACAGAGAAGGAAAAGGAATATTATATTCTGAGATATGTTAATTTTAGTGAGACTGGTTCTGAATGACTTTGGGGTATTCTATTCTGTCTTGGAAAAATCATATAAAATTGTAAAAAGTGAATTATGGGACATAATTTATATGTATGGATTCATTAGTGAGCCTATTATTAATAGAGAGAAGTGGGAGCAGTATATGAAAACTTTACAGTGAGATATTTGGATTTTGGGTAAGAGAGGTCAGAATCATTGGACAGTGAAACAAGGGAAATTTAAGGAATAAACTGTACTAAATGGTCAAGGTAAAAATTCTGGAAAATTTGTAGTAAGAAGAAATATGAGTCTAGTTTCATGGAAAATTTACGGATTTATATTTTGAGATTCCTAACATGAGTTATAGTCAATTTAGTTAGTACGACGCAGATGGACAGTTTCAAACTTTTATGCCCCAAATTAGTAGTTAAGCCTAGGTTACGAAATTACCATAATACCCTTAGAGGGTAAATTACCGAAATACCTCTAGGTTGCGAGATTACTGAATTATCCTCGACGAGAAAAATTACAAAAATGCCCTTATGGGCCGAATTATAGAATTGCCCTCAATGGACTAAATCGATAAAAGTGAAATATGGGCCAATTGTGATATTTGTTATATGGGCCAAATGTGATATTTGATATATGGGCCAAATGTGATATTTGCTATATGGGCCAAAATGTGATACGGGCCATTTAAATTTTTATAATGGGCCGTATGTTTGTAATAATTATATGAATGAATTATTGTAAATGAATATGCATACATGATTTGCATGGGTTGGGATATTTAACGAAGAGAAGTTGTGGTAGCTTTGCTACAAAATTCTTATGGCTATATGCCCAGTTTGATATATGGCTTGCCCGATTTGATATATGGCTTCGTGCCCGATTTGTGCCCAGCTTTGATATATGGCTTTGTGCCGATTTTGATATATGGCCTCGTGTATGGTCTTGATTTGATGTATGGCCTCGTGCCCGCTTTGATATATGGCTTCGTGCCCAATTTGATATATGGTTTCGTGCCCAGTTTGATATATGGCTTCGTGCCCAGTTTATTATGGCTTAAATGCCCAGTTTTGGTTTGTTGGCGGGGTGGGTGACTAAAGCTCCCCATAGGTGTGTTGGTTGGTACGGGTGGTGTGTAGCAGATGGAAAACTAGGTTTGGTTGGAAAATTGCATTTCATACACATGTTATATTTGATACATTATTGTTATTGTAAATGGGCTTAGGCCCAGAATATTGCTATGTGTGTTCCGACCCAGTGGATGATGGTAAGTGGGTTACACACTGAGTTCTAAGTAACTCACCCCGTTTTCTTTACCCTTCTCAGGTAATGATCAATAATGGAGGCTTGGGCCAGGGATGACTTTGTGGAAGCCATACTACGAATGATGGTTTATATGAACTTTGAACTTCTTTTAAGTATTTTTATTTAATTTCTATTTCAGTGGTGATATAATAAGGCCTTTGGTATTATTTTTATGGATGATTTACTCGTAGATGGATTTTAATTATGTTTAGGTACTTAAGTGGGTTTATTTAATTTTAAAATAAAATCAAATGTTTTCCTCAAATTTAAGTGTTAAAAAGGGTTTTCTTAAAAATTATTATTTCAGTAATTTTTTCGTAAGAATTCTTTTAAGAATCTTGTTTCCAAATTTAATTTGAGCTCTTTTAGAGTACTCGTAAAATTTAAACCAATTATTTTCTAAGTTTCAATTTATAAACTCTTATGTCTTAAATCATATATTTTAAATTAACCTCGATTTTAATAAACTCCATTTCCAAAATAGTTTTGAGGATATATTTTCTTAAATCATTAGATGACTAGATGCATGCTCGTTTTGTGTGACATACCAAATCTGGTCTTAAATGCATAGATCGGGTTTGGGGTGTTACATTTTATGGTATCAAAGCCCAGTTTCAAAACTCGGCCGTGGTTTGGGTTGAAAAGCATTTTTTTCCAAAGCTATTTGAATTTTAATTTATAAATGCATGTTCTAAAAGAAGTATGGCATCACAGGTATCCGACACCAAGTCAAGTAAGTACCTGTTATCATTATATAACTATGATTATTGTGATATGATTGTAGGAATACTTTAGAACTTTTTAGGTATTGAAACTATAGAGATTGAAACTATAGGATGTGTTTGCGAAAATAACTTTACTTCCTATACTCCATAAAACATTGTTTAATAAATATCGAAATAGCATAAAGATTTATAAAACTCTTAATCAGATTATATCGACTTAGTAAACATGAGAGCTAGAAGACGTGGACACGGTAGACGTAGACGTGGTAGAGGCCGAGATGCTAAGGCTAGATCTTTGGCACCAAGGCATGTGCCCGAAAGAGAGGTGCAGACATCGTTAGTGGCTGAGATGGGATCTCATGATCGAGTTGGGGTTGATGAGCTGACTCAAATAGTTAAGAAGATATTGAAAGAGGTTAAGGGAATCGGTGAAGCACTTGAGTTGGGTCTATGGACTGTAAGAAGAAAGGAGATCGTGGTTCTTTTGGATCGCAGTCTTGTTCCATAAAGCGTGTCAAGGCACGTCTAAATTTTTCATCTTGCGATTATTGAGGAAGGCGTCATCCGGGTGAGTGCAGGAGGAGGTCAAGCATGTTTGAGATGCGGGTCTAAGGAGCATAAGGCTCGGGATTGTTCCATCACTATCAAGTCAGGTATGTTTTGGTTGGACGTGATGTTATAATGTAGAAAATTTTATGAATGAGTGATAAATGCCTGTTTGCTTCTGGGGATTAAATATTTGATGATATGAAGAGTTTCCAAGGTTAGAGATAGAAAGCGAATTAGTGTTATTAAGATCAGAGTGCGCAGTGAAAGCTTAGTGATGTGATTTGAGCGATACATTTAGTAGTTGATTGGAAATTTCGAGGACAAAATTTCTTTAAGGAGGGTAGAATTGTAACATCCCAAAATTGGGCCTAGTAGGATTGGGCCCAATGGGCCTTGAGCATAGGAATGTTTAAAATTTTGAGAACAAGAGAATGGCATTATTGCAAATTGGACTTTTTAGCTAAGTGAATTTGGAAGGTTACAAGGTTTCTATGAAGTCTCGGGTTTAATTGGGCCTTAGGAAAATTTTGGTATTTTAGCTCTTTAAGGAGAGATGGTAAGTAGCTTCAATGCTTATTGGAATAAATGAATAAATGGTTAGCATAAATGAGCTATTGGTAAAGAGGTTATGGCATCAAGTGAAGTACTTTGAGGGAGGAGGTTCAAATTCCTTTGTGTTCAATTTTGACTTTTATTTTTGCACTCATTCCTTAAGTGTCGGTAAAAGAGTAAATATGGCAAGTTTGACTTCATTATTTTTGGTAAGGTGGCTATAAGAATAAGACAATGTTGAAGTTTGGGAAATGAATCAAGAGAAATAGGAATGAAAGGGGGACATGAGGCTTAATTCGTGGATGATGTTTTGGAAAGCTTGGGTGGCCAACTCTTATCCTAGGGGGATGAATGTGGACGGTTTGGGGCTAGAGTGATAGCCAAATTTTACCTTGGCATTTGGTAAGGTCTTGGTTTTGTTTTGAAAAAATTTCTCTTTGACAACTTTGTGTCATCTCTCCCATTTTGCAACTCTCCTTGCCGAAACATATTAGTATAATAGTGCATTTTCTCTTCTCTTGAATTGGTCACATATTCATCTTTTGTCTAATCTCCTTGATAGCCGAATATCATTGTTCATTCTCCTCCATAACCGAAACCTTTCCATCGTTCTTTCTTTCTCATTCCTTAAGCAATCGGTAAGTATTCTTTCCAATGTTTTATTTTCTTCTCTTATGACCGAATCCATACTTTGGTTTTTGGATGGTCATTTTGACCGAGACCATCACCTTACTTTCTCTCATACGAGATCATTTTCTTCTTCCAAGTGATATAGAGGGACGTTGAATACCACAACATCGCCTAATCATCTTTAGTCATAGGACGATCGTGAGAAACGAGATTATAATCGATTAAGGTAAGGAAGATCTTTCATAGTACATTCGATATCTCCATTTGGTTATTGAGTTAATCGGATTGAAGGTTGGCTAATTGATATTGTTGGTAGGATCGATTCTTGGTGCATCGAGGGAGATCACAGTCATGGTTAGTGGAGTTAGCCTAATAAAGTATTTCTAGTTATGATTATCGAAGTTGATACTAACTTTCTATCAACTATCAATATAGGTGTTGAAATCGGTAGAAAGCACAACTTGTAATCAAGGTGTGTAATCCCGCATCTTCCAAATATATGTTTGAAATGGTGAGTAAGTCTCACATCTCTTTAAAAGTTTTACGAAATATTCAGTGATTCGGTAGAAATACGGAAGAAAATCGATAACCGCATCCGTGATCACCTCGGACGTGCGTATGCTCGTAGTGGTAATCATGTTTTGTAATAAAATAGTTTCGATCGTAAAATGTGATTTGTACTTGAAAATCACGAAAAATTAGATAAAAGGAATTAAAAGTGAGTAAGATATCGATTAAATCTTACCGTGTCTACTTTAATATGGAATAAACGAAGAAGGAAAAGGAATATTATATTCTGAGATATGTTAATTTTAGTGAGACTGGTTCTAAATGACTTTGGAGTATTCTGTTCTGTCTTAAAAAAATCATATAAAATTGTAAAAAGTGAATTATGGGACATAATTTATATGTATGGATTCCTTAGTGAGCATATTATTAATAGAGACAAGTTGGAGCAGTATATGAAAATTGTACAGTGAGATATTTGGATTTTTGTAAGAGAGGTCAGAATCATTGGACAGTGAAACAAGGGAAATTTAAGGAATAAACTGTACTAAATGGTCAAGGTAAAAATTCTGGAAAAATTGTAGTAAGAAGAAATATGAGTCTAGTTTCAAGGAAAATTTACGGATTTATATTTCGAGATTCCTAACATGAGTTAGAGTCAATTTAGTCAATACGACGCAGATGGAAAGTTTCAAACTTTTATGCCCCAAATTAGTAGTTAAGCCTAGGTTACGAAATGACCATAATACCCTTAGAAGGTAAATTACTGAAATACCCATGGGTTGTGAGATTACCGAATTATCTTCGACGAGAAAAATTACTAAAATGCCCTTATGGGCTGAATTACGGAATTGCCCTCAATGGACTAAATCGATAAAAGTGAAATATGGGCCAATTATGATATTTGTTATATGCACCAAATGTGATATTTGATATATGGGCCAAATGTGATATTTGCTATATGGGCCAAAATGTGATATAGGCCAGATTGTTTAAATTTTTATAATGGGCCGTATGTTTGTAATAATTATATGAATGAATTATTGTAAATGAATATGCATACATGATTTGCATGGGTTGGGATATTTAACGAAGAGAAGTTGTGGTAGCTTTGCTACAAAATTCTTATGGCTATATGCCCAGTTTGATATATGGCTTCGTGCCCAGTTTGATATATGGCCTCGTGCCCAGTTTGATATATGGCC
The DNA here is from genome assembly GCA_025506655.1 of Gossypium rotundifolium. Classification (NCBI taxonomy): domain Eukaryota; kingdom Viridiplantae; phylum Streptophyta; class Magnoliopsida; order Malvales; family Malvaceae; genus Gossypium; species Gossypium rotundifolium. Next base: position 129,179,014 of record CP106732.1, on the reverse strand, counting down.
TCGTGCCCAGTTTGATATATGGCCTCGTGCCCAATTTGATATATGGCCTCGTGCCTAGTTTGATATATGGCTTCGTGCCCAGTTTGATATATGGCTTCGTGCCCAGTTTATTATGGCTTAAATGCCCGTTTTGGTGTGTTGGCGTGGTGGGTGACTAAAGCTCCCCACAGGTGTGTTGGTTGGTACGGGTAGTGTGTAGCGGATGGAAAACTAGGTTTGGTTGGGAAATTGCATTTCATACACATGTTATATTTGATACATTATTGGTATTATAAATGGGCTTAGGCCCAAAATATTGCTATGTGTTCGACCCAATGGATGATGGTAAGTGGGTTACACACTGAGTTCTAAGTAACTCACCCCGTTTTCTTTACCCTTCTCAGGTAATGATCAGTAATGGAGGCTTGGGTGGGGATGACTTTGTGGAAGCCATACTACGAATGATGGTTTATATGAACTTTGAACTTCTTTTAAGTATTTTTATTTAATTTATATTTCAGTGGTGATGTAATAAGGCCTTTGGTATTATTTTTATGGATGGTTTACTCGTAGATGGATTTTAATTATGTTTAGGTACTTAAGTGGGTTTATTTAATTTTAAAATAAAATCAGATGTTTTCCTGAAATTTAAGTGTTAAGAAAAAGGGTTTTCTTAAAAATCATTATTTAGTAAATTTTTCTGTAAGAATTCCTTTAAGAATCTTGTTTTCAAATTTAATTTGAGCTCTTTTAGACTGATCGTAAAATTTAAACCAATTATTTTCTAAGTTTCAATTTATAAACTCTTATGTCTTAAATTATATATTTTAAATTAACCTCGGTTTTAGTAAACTTCATTTCCAAAATAGTTTTGAGAATCTGTTTTCTTAAATCATTAGATGACTAGATGCATGTTCGTTTTGTATGACATACCAAATCTGGTCTTAAATGCATAGACCGAGTTTGGGGTGTTACATTTTATGGTATCATAGCCTAGTTTCAATACTCGGCTGTGGTTTGGGTTCAAAAGCATTTTTTTTCCAAAGCTATTTGAATTTTAATTTATAAATGCATGTTCTAAAGGAAGTATGGCACCACGGGTATCCGCACCAAGTCAAGTAAGTACCTGTTATCATTAAATAACTATGATTATTGTGATATGATTGTAGGAATACTTTAGAACTTTTTAGGTATTCAAAACTATAGAGATTGAAACTATAGGATGCGTTTGCGAAAATAACTTTACTTCCTATACTCCATAAAACATTGTTTAATAAATATCGAAATAGCATAAAGATTCATAAAACTCTTACTCAGATTATATCGACTTAGTAAACATGAGCGCTAGAAGACGTGGACGCGGTAGACGTAGACGTGGTAGAGGCCGAGGTGCTAGGGCTAGATCTTTGGCACCAAGGCATGTGCCCGAAAGAGAGGCGCAGACATCGTTAGTGGCTGAGTCGGGATCTCACGATCGAGTTGGGGTTGATGAGCTGACTCAGATAGTTAAGAAGATATTGAAGGAGGTTAAGGGAATCAGTGAAGCACTTCGAGTTGGGTCGTGATTTGTAAGAAGAAAGGAGATCGCGATTCTTTGGATCACGGTCTCATTTAAGTAAAAGCGTGTCAAGGCACGCCCAAATTTTTAGCTTGCGATTATTGCAGAAGGCATCATCCGAGTGAGTGCTGGAGGAGGTTAGGAGCATGTTTGAGATGCAAGTCTAAGGAGCATAAGGCTCGGGATTGTTCCATCACTATCAAGTCAGGTATATTTTGGTTGGACATGATGTTTGAATGTAGAAAATTTTATGAATGAGTGATAAATACCTGTTTGCTTCTAGGGATTAAATATTTGATGATATGAAGAGTTTCCAAGGTTAGAGATAGAATGCGAATTAGTGTTATTAAAATCAGAGTGCGCAGCAAAAGCTTAGTGATGTGATTTGAGCGATACATTTAGTAGTTGATTGGAAATTTCGAGGACAAAATTTCTTTAAGGAGGGTAGAATTGTAACATCCCAAAATTGGGCCTAGTAGGATTGGGCCCAATGGGCCTTGGGCGTAGGAATGCTTAAAATTTTAAGAACAAGAGAATGGAATTATTGCAAATTAGACTTTTGAGCTAAGTGAATTTGGAAGGTTACAAGGTTTCTATAAAGTCTCGGGTTTAATTGGGCCTTAGGAAAATTTTGGTATTTCAGCTCTTTAAGGAGAGATGGTAAGTAGCTTCAATGCTTATTGAAATAAATGAATAAATGGTTAGCATAAATGAGCTATTGGTAAAGAGGTTATGGCATCAAGTGAAGTGCTTTGAGGGAGGAGGTTCAAATCCCTTTGTGTGCAATTTGACTTTTATTTTTGCTTCCCTTCCTTATGAGTCGGTAAATGAATAAATATGGCAAGGGTGGACTTCATTATTTTGGTAAGGTGGCTAAAAGAATAAGGCAAGGTTGAAGTTGGGGAAAGGAATCATGAGAAATAGGTAAGTAAGGGGGACAAGGGGCTTATTTTGAGGATGGTGTTTTGGAAAGTTTGGGTAGCCAAACTCTTATCCTAGGGGGGACGAATGTGGACGGTTTGGGGATAGAGTGATAGCCGAATTTTACCTTGGCTTTTGGTAAAGTCTTGGTTTTGTTTTGGAAAATTTCCTTTGACAACTTTGTGTCATCTCTCCTATTTTGCAACTCTCCTTGCCGAAACATATTAGCACAATAGTGCATTTTCTCATCTCTTGAATTGGTCACATATTCATCTTTTGTCTAATCTCCTTGATAGTCGAATATCATTGTTCATTCTCCTCCATAACTGAAACCTTTCCATCGTTCTTTCTTTCTCATTCCTTAAGCAATCGGTAAGTATTCTTTCCAATGTTTTATTTTATTCTCTTATGACTGAATCCATACTTTGGTTTTTGGATGGTCATTTTGACCGAGACCATCACCTTACTTTCTCTCATACGAGATCGTTTTCTTCTTCGTAATGATATATACCACAACATCGCCTAATCATCTCTAGTCATAGGACGATCGTGAGAAATGGGATTATAATCGATTAAGGTAAGGAAGATCTTTCATAGTCCATTCGATATCTCCATTTGGTGATTGAGTTAATCGGATTGAAGGTTGGCTAATTGATATTGTTGGTAGGATCAATTCTTGGTGCATCGAGGGAGATCACAGTTGTGGTAAGTGGAGTTAGCCTAATAAAGTGTTTCTAGTTACGATTATCGAAGTTGATACTAACCTTCTATCAACTATCAATATAGGTGTTGAAATCGGTAGAAAGCACAACTCATAATCAAGGTGTGTAATCCCGTACCCTTTCGAATATATGTTTGAAATGGTGAGTAAGTCTCACATCTCTTTGAAAGTTTGCATGAAATATTCAGTGATTCGGTAGAAATACTGAAGAAAATCGATAACCAGCATCCGTGATCACTCGGACATACGTATGCTCGTAGTGGTAATCATGTTTTGTAATAAAACAGTGTTGGTTAGAAACAGTGATGTGTATTTGAAAAATCACAAAAAATTGGATCAAAGGAATTACAAAGTGAGTAAGATATCAGATTAAATCTTACCGTGTCTACTTTAATATGGAATAAACAGAGAAGGAAAATGAATATTATATTCTGAGATATGTTAATTTTAGTGAGACTGGTTCTGAATGACTTTGGTGTATTCTGTTCTGTCTTGGAAAAATCATATAAAATTGTTAAAAGTGAATTATGGGACATAATTTATATGTATGAATTCATTAGTGAGCCTATTATTAATAGAGAGAAGTGGGAGCAGTATATGAAAATTATACGGTGAGATATTTGGATTTTGGGTAAGAGAGGTCAGAATCGTTGGATAGTGAATTAAGGAAAATTTTAAGGAATAAACTATACTAAATGGTTAAGATAAAATTTTGGAAAAATTGTAGTAAGAAGAAATATGAGTCTAGTTTCAAGGAAAATTTACAGATTTATATTTCGAGATTCCTAACATGAGTTATAGTCAATTTAGTTCAGTACGACGCAGATGAACAGTTCCAAACTTTTATGCCCCAAATTAGTAGTTAAGCCTAGGTTACGAAATTACCATAATACCCTTAGAGGGTTAATTACCGAAATACCCCTGGGTCGTGAGATTATCGAATTATCCTCGACGGGTAAAATTACTGAAATGCCCTTATGGACCGGATTACGAAATTGCCCTCAATGGACTAAATCGATAAAAGTGATATATGGGCCAATTGTGATATTTGTTATATGGGCCAAATGTGATATTTGATATATGGGCCAAATGTGATATTTGCTATATGGGCCAAAATGTGATATGGACCAGATTGTTTAAATTTTTATAATGGGCCGTATGTTTGTAATAATTATATGAATGAATTATTGTAAATGAATATGCATAAATGATTTGCATGGGTTGGGATATTTAACGAAGAGAAGTTGTGGTAGCTTTGCTACAAAATTCTCATGGATATATGCCCAGTTTGATATATGGCTTCGTGCCCAGTTTGATATATGGCTTCGTGCCTAGTTTGATATATGGCTTCGTGTCCAGTTTGATATACGGCCTCGTGCCCAGTTTGATATATGGCTTCTGCGATTTGATATCTGACCTCGTGCCCGTTTGATATATGGCCTCGTGCCCAGTTTGATATATGGCCTCGTGCCCAGTTTGATATATGGCCTCGTGCCCAGTTTGATATATGGCCTCGTGCCCAGTTTATTATGGCTTAAATGCCCAGTTTTGGTGTGTTGGCGGGATGGGTGGTTAAAGCTCCCCACAGGTGTGTTGGTTGGTACGGTGGTGTGTAGCGGATGGAAAACTAGGTTTGGTTGGGAAATTACATTTCATACACATTTTATATTGGATACATTATTGTTATTGTAAATGGGCTTAGGCCCAAAATATTGCTATGTGTGTTCCGACCCAGTGGATAATGGTAAGTGGGTTGCACACTGAGTTTTAAGTAACTCAACCCGTTTTCTTTACACTTCTCAGGTAATGATCAGTAATGGAGGCTTGGACCGGGGATGACTTTGTGGAAACCATTCTATGAATGATGGTTTATATCAACTTTGAACTTCTTTTAAGTATTTTTATTTAATTTCTATTTTAGTGGTGATGTAATAAGGCCTTTGGTATTATTTTTATGGATGTTTTACTCGTAGATGGATTTTAATTATGTTTAGGTACTTAAGTGGGTTTATTTAATTTTAAAATAAAATCAAATGTTTTCTTGAAATTTAAGTGTTAAAAAAAGGGGTTTTCTTAAAAATCATTATTTCGTAAACTTTTTTGTAAGAATTCCTTTAAGAATTTTTTCAAATTTAATTTGAGCTCTTTTAGACTGCTCGTAAAATTTAAACCAATTATTTTCTAAGTTTCAATTTATAAACTCTTATTATTAAAAAAAAGGGATGGCATATTCGACTTGTGGCTATAAAAGGGAGGGGGCGAAGGCTTGAAAGGTTCTTTGAGCATTCATTAGTTTTTCTTTCTCCCCCTCAATCGGTTTCTCCCATTGTCGAATTCACCTATAGTCGAATTCTTCCATCTTGCCGAAAAAGAAACCCATCATTCTTTTTACCGAAAATTCCTATCAAAGTTGTGTTTTGTTTCTTTCCCTAAAAGCTAAATACACCTTCTTATCGTATAGCTCAACTTGTGCCGATTCTTAGTTAGTTCTCTTTCATCACAATCGATTGCTACCCACTTTTGGTTAAGCTGAATCTTGTGCAGTAGCGATCTAGATTACAAGATCAAAGGAGGGTTTTGGTAAGTATTTGGTCTATCTTTTAGTAAGTTTTGATAAAAGCCGAAGGGCTATCTAACCTCTCCTTGTCATTAACTTTGTATTATCAAGGGTAAGATTTAGAAATCACAAGCATGGTAGGTAAGGATTGTTGGCAAGAGGTAAGGGCACTCGTTCCGGATGTGGTTTAGTAAATGGCTAAATGTAATATGGCATTATAGGGGTGACTTATGAGGAATACGAGTCACTTGATAGTGATGATATACGTTTGGGTGCAGATCTAGAGGATAATCATAAATAGTAGCAAAGGAAGGGCTAATAGAACGTGTGGCACACGGTACGGGTACGGTGAGGTTTCAGTTTCTGATTAAGTGTGTATTAAGCCATGATTAACCGTTAAGTGATGTCGATTGTTGGTTCATGATTAAGAGGTTTGCAGCACGCGTGGTTACCAGGTGTGTACAAACGTTACACACACGATATCGGCAAGGCCAAAAAGCCAAAAAGTCAAATGTGGCTAAATGGGCCTGCCAAACTTGTGGGCATAAAATGAAAATGGTTGATATGTGAGCATGAATAATGAATTGGCATGAACATTTGTATGGTTGGATCATAATTAAGACTAATGGGCTATATGAGCATGAGATTGGGGTGATGGGCTATATGAGCATGTAATTGGCTTAATGGGCTATATGACATGAAATAGGCTTAATGGACCTTATGAGATTCTAGAAATATATGTTAGGGTTTAATAGACTCCAGGCCTAGTTTGACAAACTCTTGAATAACTTATAACTCTTCTAATAATCAAACCTGTCTATGGACAAGTCAGTGGGTTAGGGTGTGGTAATGGACATATGCATGTCTAGGATTGGATCTAGGGAGAGCTTGGTACTTAAGCGGCCCTAACGGCCCACCTCTTCTTCTCTAGAATCCTACCTAGTGCATAGTGTCTGTTCACTTTAATCGCAAGGACTTATTAATGGGCCAAGGTTCATAACTAAAACCCGAGAGAGACCAATTACCCTTAGATTTGTAAAATTACTAAAAACCTCTGATTTGAAAATACCCAAAATACCCTTGATTTGAAAATACCTAAAATACCCTTAGATTTGCAAAATCACTAAAATAGCTCAAATCATGAAATTACTATAATAACCTTAATTTGCAGAATTACCAAAACAACCTTGATTTGCAAAATTTCCAAAATAACTTTATTTTTCAACATTACTTGAATACCCATATAGAGTAGATTTACGAAAATACCCTTGGGTTGTGAAATGAAGAAAATACCCCTATGTGATGAGTATGAGTTTTGTGAATGTTACTCATGTGCATGTTGTATTCATAGGATATTCTGTTTAGGATGCATATGGGTGGGAATTATGGTACGGAGGAAGATTTGAGGATCGCATAGTCGCTCGACGACCGTGGATCCACTGGTGGCTTTAAGCCTATTATATGATTAGCAGCTTTGCTGCAACGTTGAGTAGTGTCGCTGTGAGTGCTACCTTTGGTGTGTAGAGGATGGGTGGGTCGATTTAGAAATCCCCATAGGTGTGTATTGGTTGGAAGGGAAATTGTGTGTGTAACAGATGGATTGTTGGGAGGGTTTTGCATTATCTTGTTTTGCATGTGATATGATATGATATGATATGAGGTCATTGTGGGCTAAGGCCAAGATCGCTGATTTTGATAGGGCTTAGGCCCAATGTGAATATTTGTATGTTGATTTGATTGCCAAGGGTTGTACACACTGAGTTTCAAAACTCACACCCTTTATTTAATGTTTCAGGTGATCCTCAGTAGATGGCTCGATGTGGGAGAGAACTCGGAGATGCCCACACTACAAGATGTTTAAATTTTTATTTATTTGTTTAAAGAAACATGGTTTTAATTACTTTATTTTTTAGTTGGATGTAATAAGGCCTTGTACTCTGATTTGACTATAGATTTTGGGTTTGATGTTTTCAACTGATTACTTAATAATTAAACCTAAGTAAATACCATGTGTTTAAACTTGGTTTCTAAAATGCTTAAACTAATAAAATGGGCTTTTATCATTACTTAACAAGACACATGGATTTTGGGCCTTAAATTGTTAATTTGTAAAATCATTTTGAAGTGTGCCTTTAATGTGACATTCCAAATCCGTACCTAAACTTCTAGGTCGAGTTTGGGATGTTACATTTAGTGGTATCAAAGCCCAGTTGCAAAGCTTGGGCTGTGAAATAGGCCTTAGATTTTGGGTTTTAAATTTTTTTGCAGGATTCTTGAAGTGTGGTTCACCGAGCCCTAGACATCGAGCCAAGGAAGTTTTTCTGTTATTTTATTTGCTTAAATTACTGAACTGTGTAGATAATTGGCTACTTAAAAATAGGCTTTTAGAGACTAAAGCCCGTAGGAAACTTAAGCCTGTAGTGGATTCTCGACCGTGGAATAACTTTAAATTTTTTTACTTACATAAGACAAGTGCCCTAAACAAGTGGAACCATATACTAATTTCATAAAATTTTTAATTCAGAAGTACGCAACGATGAGCGCTAGAAGAGGTGCAAGAGGTCGCGGTAGAGGCCATGGAAGTGTTAGGGAAGGGTCGTCCGAGTCAGGCCATATGCCCAACATTGGAGTAGGGGAGGCTCCGGCCTCACCAGTAGCTGAAAGGGGACCATATGAACGGCCTGCCACTACAGATGATGCAGTATCGCAGGCCATGCTAAGTATCTTAGAAAGGGTCGTTGGGCCTAATAATGGTATAGGGAGTCGTGGGTCAATCGCGGAGTGACTACGAGATAATGGGGGAAGATTTTCAAAGGAGTAGGGGGTGGCCCCGAATGTGGCAGAGTATTAGTTGGAAGCTGCTGAAAGAATAATGGATGACCTGGATTGCACGACAGAAAAGGAGTTAAAAGGAGCGATATCCTTACTTAGGGAGGAAGCTTATCAGTTGTGGTTAACTGTTAAGGAGGGCAACCAACCGGAGCAAATCACTTGAGAGTTGTTCAAATCGACCTTTCAGGGGAAGTACATTGGAGCGGCCTATGTGGGGCTCGAAGGAAGGAGTTTTTGAGTCTGACTCAAGGAGATAAGCCGGTAGTAGAGTATGAGGCTAAGCTTTTGCGCCTCAATCGATATGCCAAGGGGATAGTAGCAACAGAGTATGAAAAATGCGTACGATTTGAGAATGGATTAAGGGATAACCTTAGGGTACTTATAGCTCCATAGAGGGAGCGAGATTTTGCAGTTTTGGTAGAGAAAGCAAAAATAGAAAAGGAGCTAAAGAGCACGGAGTGTCATTATCGAGAGAAGGAGAAAGGCAAGAATAAGAAGAATATGAAACCTATGGGAGCCGGACAGAGGCCCATGAGGAGGGCCAGAGTGAATAGGTCGGTTAGAGCTGTGTCCCCCTGTTGCTGCTAATAATGGAATACCACTTTGTGCTGAGTGTGGGAGAAGGTATCCGAGCGAATGTTGGAGGAGGATGGGAGCATGTTTGGGCTATGGATCTATAGAGCATAGGGTTAGGCAGTGCCCGAGAAGGCTAGATCAGGAGTGAGCTAATGGTAGAGGTAATTTTCAGCCTCAGAGGGGTGGTCAACAACCACCAAGGGGCTGTGGTCAAGCCAGAGGTGGCAATGGTGCAGGATGAGGACGTGGAGCACCGGGCAGAGGTGCAGGTCAAGCAGAGGCGAGACAACCAGCGTTGGTTTTTGTTGCTTATCGCAGAGAGGAAGGTGATGCACCAGATGTGATAACAGATACGTTCTTTATTTGTGAGCTACCTTATATTGCGCTAATTGATGTGGGGTAGACACATTCGTACATTGCATGTAATAGGACTAAAACTGTAGGGGTTGAGTTTGAAATCGTTGATAATGAAATGACTGTGTTAAGTCCTTTAGGGCAATCGATGAAAGTTAATAAGCTGTTTAGGAATGTACCATTGGTAGTTCAAGGAGTTATTTTCCTAGCGGACTTGATGGAATTACCATTTGGTGAGTTCGACCTCATCTTGGGCATGGATTGGTTGACAAGGCACCAAGCAACTCTAGATTGTGCTATGAAATGGATGGTATTAAGAACTGTGGAAGGTGATGAAGTGGCAGTGATCGGAGAATGACGTAATTATTTGTCGAACGTGATTTCAGCTTTAAACACAGAAAGGTTGGTGAGGAAGGGCTGTGAAGCTTATTTAGCTTATATTAGTCATTTGGAATCTAAGAGTATTACTGTCAAGGGTTTGAAAATAGTAAAAGAATTCCGTGATGTTTTTCTAGAGGAATTGCCGGGATTACCTCCCAGTAGAAAGGCGGAGTTTGGAATAGAGTTGTTACCTGGTACGGCTATAGTGTCCATCGCACCTTATAGGATGGCACTGAAGGAGCTAGTGGAGTTGAAGGCCCAGATTTAGGAGTTGTTGGACCATGAATTTATTAGACCAAGTATGTCTTCATGGAGAGCACTGGTATTATTCGTGAAGAAGAATGATGGGTCCATGAGGATGTGCATCGATTACAAGTAGTTGAACAAGTTAACCATTAAGAATAAGTACCCTCTACCTAGGATAGATGACCTTTTTGATCAACTTAGAGGAGACTCAGTTTTCTCAAAGATCAATTTGCATTCAGGGTACCATCAACTGAGGGTTAAGGAAGTCAATGTGTATAAGTCAGCTTTTAGAACTCATTATGGACATTACAAGTTTTTGGTAATGTTGTTTGGGCTAACAAACGCACCTACTACTTTTATGGATCTCATGAATAGGGTTTTCAACTGTATCTAGATCAGTTCATAGTAGTCTTTATAGATAACATCTTGGTATACTCGAGAACGGAGGGTGATCACGATGCACACTTAAGGATTGTGTTGTAAGTTCTAAGGGAGAAGCAACTGTATGCTAAGTTTGGCAAGTGCGAATTCTAGCTAAGGCAAGTCACTTTCTTAGGACATGTGGTCTCCACTGAGGGAATTAGAGTTGACCCCCAGAAGGTGGAAACGGTGTTGGATTGGAAATGACCTAAGACGGTGTAAGAAATTTAGAGTTTTCTAGGCCTGCCAAGGTACTATAGGAGGTTTGTTGAAGGGTATTCCCTAATTGCGGCACCTTTGACCAATCTACTTCGGAAGGGGGTGTCGTTTGCATGGACTGATAAACAGCAAGAAAGCTTTGATAAGCTTAAAAAAGTTTTAACAGAGGCCCCTGTTCTGATTCAGTCGGAGCGCGAGAAGGAGTTTACAGTTTATAGCGGTGCGTCACATGTGGGCTTAGGTTGTGTTTTGATGCAGGAAGGGAAGGTGGTTGCATATGTGTCACGCCAGCTTAAGGCTCACAAAGGGTATTACCCCACCCACGATTTGGAGTTGGCAAAAGTGGTATTTACACTTAAGATTTGGAGGCATTACTTGTATGGAGAGAAGTGTACCATTTATACCGATCACAAGAGTCTGAAGTACCTTTTAACTCAGCAAGAGTTGAACTTGAGACATCACAGATGGATTGAGCTATTAAAGGATTATGATTGCATGATCGAATATCACCCGGGCAAAGCAAATGTGGTGGCTGATGTGCTAAGCCGTAGGGCTATGTTGGACTTGAGGGTAATGTTTGCTCGGTTGAGTTTGTATGACTACGGGAGTTTGTTAGTCGAATTGTAAGTGAAGCCACTGTGGGTTGAGCAGATTAAAGTTAAACAGTCATTGGCTGAGAGTTTGTATTCTCGATTCAAGCAAGTTGAGAATGGGGAAACAATGGATTTTGGGATAAATGGTGATGGGTTATTGTGTTTCCATGGTAGAATTTGTGTGCCAAGGGACGAAGAGTTAAGCAAGTCTATACTACGGGAAGCGCTTAGTAGTTCCTACGCTATGCACCCCGGAGGTAACAAGATGTATCGAGATCTATGATAGCTTTATTGGTGGCCGGGATTAAAACACTAGGTTATAGAGTTTGTGGGCAAATGTTTTGTATGCTAGCAAGTAAAAGCGGAACATCAGTTGTCATTAAGATTACTTCAGCCAATTAAGATCCCACAATGGAAGTGGGAGCGGGTTGCTATGGATTTCGTTAGTGGGATACCCTTGACACCTGCTAAGAAGGACTCTATGTGGGTCATTATGGATTGGTTAACTAAGTCTACCCATTTTATACTGGTCCGCACTAACTACTTATTACAGAAATTGGCAAGGTTGTATGTGGCAGAGATTATGAAATTGCATAGGGTTCCAGTCTCTATTATATCTGATAGAGATCCTCGTTTTACGTCTCGTTTTTGGAAGAAGCTGCATGAAGCATTGGGTATGAGGTTAAATTTCAGTACGACATTTCACCCTTAGACTGATGATCAGTTGGAGAGGGTAATTCAAGTTTTGGAGGATATGCTGAGAGGGTGTGTAATAGAGTTTCAAGGTAGTTGGGAGGACTACATTCCGTTAGCTAAATTCGCATATAATAATAGTTATCAGGAAAGTATTGGAATGGCTCCATATGAAGCACTATATGGGCGAAGATGTCGTACTCCAACTTGTTGGACTGATTTGGATGAGCAGCGAGTTTTGGGTCCGGAGTAGGTAGCTAACACTAAAGATAAGGTAAAGTTGATTCGAGATCGATTAAAGGAGGTGGCGGATAAGTAGAAGTCGTATGCTTACCTCAAATGAAGAGAGATCGAGTATGCTGTAGGGGATATGGTTTTTCTCAAAGTTTTCCCTTGGAAAAAGGTGTTAAGATTTGGTCGGAAGGGTAAGCTAAGCCTAAGGTTCATTGGGCCTTATCGAGTATTAAAGCGAATTGGGCCAGTTGCCTATCAGTTGGAGTTTCCTTCTGAATTGAGCCAAATAGACGATGTGTTCCATGTGTCAATGCTAAGACATTATCGCTTATACCCTTCTCACATCGTGTCATTCGAGGAGATTGAGGTTAGACCAGATCTAACTTTTGAAGAGGAGCCAGTTCAAATAATTGATCAAGATGTCAAAGTGCTAAGAAGGAAGTCTGTCCCTTTAGTCAAAGTGTTTTGGCGTAACCATAATGCCGAGGAGGCTACTTGGGAACCTGAGGAGGCAATGCGTCGACAAGACCCTCACTTGTTTCAATCAGGTAAATTTTGGGGCCGAAATTTTTTTTAAAAGGGGTAGATTTGTAACACCCTAAAAAAATCCTAAAACCCTAATTTCTGTGCATTGAAGTTAGTATGTATGTGTAGCACTTAGAATATTAAATATTAATATTAAGGTATTATTGGGATTACTTGAATCCTTATGGATAGGGGAGACCATAGGGAAAGATTTATTTTTCTTGCTTTAGTGGACCCTAGTCTCAGGCATGAGCCCTCTTAAGCAAATTAAGAGAAAATAAGACACAAATGCGCTTGTGGTCCACTGGAAAATGACGTCACTTGGGAACTATAAGGTGGTTTGTGTGTGAGCTAAAGAGGTCCAAGGTTCGAGCATTAGGAGTGTATTTTTGGAGTGTTTTATTTTGCATAAGTGGACAGCAAGAGTTGTGCTGATCTTGAACTCTTACCGTGGAGAGATTGAGGTAAGCAGGTGATATGGATGTGGAGGAAATTTTGGATAAGATTAAGGTGATATCAGGGAGAAAAATCAGGAGATGAGAAAAGGGAGGAGTTGGTACCGAATGGGACTTTAAGGGATGGCATATTCGGCTTGTGACTATAAAAGGGAGAGGTCCGAAGGCTTGAAAGGTTCTTTGAGCATTCTTTAGTTTTTCTTTCTCCCCCTCAATCGGTTTCTCCCATTGCCGAATTCACCTATAGCCAAATTCTTCCATCTTGCCGAAAAAGAAACCCATCATTCTTTTTGCCAAAAATTCCTATAAGAGTTTTGTTTTGTTTCTTTCCCTGAATGTCAAATACACCTTCTTATCATATAGCTCTACTTGTGCCGATTCTTAGTTAGTTCTCCTTCATCACAATCGATTGCTACCCACTTTTAGTGAAGCCGAATCTTATGCAGTAGTGATCTAGGTCACAGGATCAAAGGAGGGTTTTGGTAAGTATTTGGTCAATCTTTTAGTAAGTTTTGTTTAAAGCCGAAGGGCTATCTAACCTCTCCTTGTCTTTAACTTTGTATTAACAAGGGTAAGATTCAGAAATCACAAGTGTGGTAGATAAGGATCATTGGCAAAAGGTAAGTGCACTCATTTCGGATGTGGTTTAGTAAATGGCCGAATGTAATATGGCATTATAGGGGTGACATATGAGGAATATGGGTCACTTGATATTGAGATATACGTTTGGGTGTAGATCTATAGGATAATCGTAAATAGTAGCAAAGGAAGGGCTACTAGAACGTGTGGCACACAGTAAGGGTACGGTGATGTTTCAGTTTCTAATTAATTGTGTATTAAGCCATGATTAACTGTTAATTGATGTCGATTATAGGTTCATGATTAAGGGGTTTGCAGCAAGCGTGGTTACCAGGTATGTACAAACACTACACACACGATATCGTCAACACCAGAAATTGTGGGCCCAAAACGACAATGGTTGATATGTGAGCATGAATAATGAATTGGCATGAACGTTTGTATGGTTGGATCGTAATTGAGCCCAATGGGCTATATGAGCATGAGATTGGTGTGATGGGCTATATGAGCAGGTAATTGGCTTTATGGGCTATATGACATGAAATATGCTTAATGGACCTTATGAGATTCTAGAAATATATGTTAGGGTTTAATGGACAATAGTCCTAGTTTGACAAACTCTTGAATAACTTAAAACTCTTCTAATAATTAAACTTGCCTATGGACAAGTCGGTGGGTTAGGGTGTGGTAATGAACATATGCATGTCTAGGATTGGATCTAGGGAGAGCTTGGTACTTAAGCGGCTCTAGCGGCCCACCTCCTCTTCTTTGGAATCATACCTGGTGCATAGTTTCTGTTCACTTTAATCGTAAGGACTTGTTAATGGGCCAAAGTTTATAACTAAAACCGAGAGGGACCAATTACCCCTAGATTTGTAAAATTACTAAAATACCCCTGATTTGAAAATACCTAAAATACCCTTGATTTGAAAATATCCAAAATACCCTTGATTTGAAAATATCCTAGATACCCTTAATTTGAAAATACCCAAAATACCGTTAGATTTGCAAAATCACTAAAATAGCCTGAATCGTGAAATTACCAAAATACCCTTGATTTGCAAAATTACCAAAAGAACCCTGATTTACAAAATTTCCAAAATACCTTTGTTTTTCAACATTAGCTGAATTCCCCTATAGAGTAGATTTACAAAAATACCCTTGGGTTGTGAAATGACGAAAATACCCCTGTGTGATGAGTTTGAGTTTTGTGAATGTTACTCATGTGCATGTTGCATTCATACGATATTTTGTTTAGGATGCATATGGGTGGGAATTATGGTACGGAGGAAGATTTGAGGATCGTATAGTCGCTCGACGACCGTGGATCCACCAGTGGCTTTAAGCCTATTATATGATTAGCAGCTTTTCTGCAACGTTGAGTAGTGCCGCTGTGAGTGCTACCTTTGGTGTGTAGAGGATGGGTGAGTCGATTTAGAAACCCATACAGGTGTGTATTGGTTGGAAGGGAAATGGTGTGTGTAGCAGATGGATTGCTGAGAAGGTTTTGCATTATCTTATTTTGCATGTGATATGATATGATATGATATGAGGCCATTGTGGGCTAAGGCCAAGACCATCGATTTTGATAGGGCTTAGGCCCAATGTGAATATTTGTATGTTGATTTGATTGCCAAGGGTTGTACACACTGAGTTTCAAAACTCACACCCTTTATTTAATGTTTCAGGTGATCCTCAATAGACGGCTCGACGTGGGAGAGGACTCGGAGATGGCCACACTATGAGATGTTTAAATTTTTATTTATTTGTTTAAAGAAACATGGTTTTAATTACTTTATTTTTTAGTTGGATGTAATAAGGCCTTGTACTTTGATCTGACTATAGATTTTAGGTTTGATGTTTTCAACTGATTACTTAAGAATTAAACCTAAGTAAATACCATGTGTTTAAACTTGGTTTTGAAATGCTTAAAATAATAAAATGGGCTTTTATCATTACTTAGCAAGACATATGGATTTTGGGCTTTTGGGTCTTAAATTGTTAATTTGTAAAATCATTTTGAAGTGTGCCTTTAATGTGACATTCCAGATTTAGGCCTAAACTTCTAGGCCGGGTTTGGGGTGTTACACTTTCAAATGTTAATATTTTGGCTTCGAAGTCTGGTGTGTCGACATCACTCCTCGGTGTCATGAAGTTACAATGACCATTCATCTTTTAAGCCTGAAAACAGTGTTCTACACACTAAATGAAGCCGTTAGATCATCCCTAGGCTCGTATTGGCCCATTAGGTCATGACATTACTCAAAATTGAGTAAAAACACTTATTTTGTATAAATTAAACACAATACACTAAATATTCAAAATGATATAAAAACATATCAAATTTGAAGAAAATAAGCTCATAAGTACCAGAAAGAACTTTATTTGCCACAACAAATTGTGACAGGTCAAACTCCCCCACACTTAAGTCGTTGCTTGTCCTCAAGTAACAAAATAAAAACACACAAAAAATATGAAAGTAAAATAACTAAATAGTGCTTGATCATGTGAAATACACGAGATTAGTGTGGAATAATATAAACAAGACAATGTAATTAAAGACATAATTCTAGCACGATATGTAATCGACTTTCGATTTTCAATATCAAAGACATTAGTTCACCAACTTACAAGGTAAACAAGTTCAAGAATGTTAAGCATAGTATTCCACCAAAACAAGTACTCAAAATTTACATTTATGCTCAAACAATACAAGTGGTTAGAAATGTCAATACTTAGTTAAAGTTTCATCTATGAATCATATCACTTAGGTCACATAGGGATTTTTAGCTTGCAGTGTTCTATGACTTAGGTTGGTTCGAGATTGAAGAACTAACTTGTAACACCTCAAACTCGGCCTAGACGTTATGGCCAAATCTGGTGACGTTACATGATAGTGCTTTGGAAAAACATAATTATGTTAAAACCAGTTATAGATATCTTGAGCTTTCGTCAAAACATGTCGTTTAATTATTCATTATCCATGTTCAAAACATTATATGTTACAGAAGCTTTTAACATAATTTGCGAGTTCGTGTATTTTTTATAAAACATTTATTTATTCTAAAAATTCGCGTCTTATCCTACTACTAGCAGTTTATAAAATAATAATCCCAAATTTTAAACAAAAGTCCATAAAGGCCATGTTACATAAAACTTGCCCAAATATAATCAGAACTATAAATGAAAAACCGTTAAAGGTCCAAAACTGTGGTCACTTCCAAGTCCTCTGCCGCACCGATCCGTCTATTGTTGGGGATTACCTGAACAAATTAAACAGAAAAGGGTGAGTTTTCATAAACTCAATGTGTAATCCCCATAGAAAACACACACACAGTCATATAAAAAAATAGACATAAGTTCATAGTTCGGGTCTGAGCCCATTAAAGAAAGTGTGGACCTTAGACCACTCAGATATAGATTTAGACATATTATAGGGCTTTGGCCCATTTCAGACAGAATATGCAGATAACAAAGTCCTACCCATCAGCCTCTACAAACCAACTCTGTCCAACCCTACACACCATGTGGGGATAAAATCAACCCACCCATCCCTACAAACCATGTTATACCGAATGCGGCACATAATCAAAAAATTGCAGTTGAGCTACCAGATAACAGGCTTAAGAGCCTTTCATATAATTCCTCCAATCATAATCAACCTACACCGATGCAATGCAACATACAAGAATGACATGCTATTATGTAATTAACTAATATATTTAGATCAGTATACATGCTTAGCACGGGAATCAGATAGATAGATCATTCATTTAGGGGTCTAAGTATTACTTATCGGCCCTACAGTAGGTCCACAGTCGACTTGGATGACCCGTGCAACCTTACAGAGTTTTTCAAAAAAATGGGCTCACACGCCCATGTGGCCCACACGGCCTGGCCCAGAATCCCACACGCCCTTGTGGTTCACTCGTGTGGGCGACCACCTACCCGTGTGGCGCGATAGAAAGGTTTTTGACTTTCATCGAAACCTCATTTTCTATGTTTTTGGGTACACACCTGGTTCGATTTCGACGCGTAAGCTCCCCTAAGCCTCCATAACCTAAAAATCAACCAACGAAACACTCATTTAACCACTTGTTTCATCATTCAATCAAATTCTATCAAAATCTAATGTTGATAATCTAACAAACCCTTAGCGTTAATAACTGAAATCACAAGTCTTACTTTCTACGGTAACACCGATCACTTATTGCCTTCCACCTGCTCAAAAAGAGTGTAACAAACCCTCATCAGATGCCTAACTTAAAACAAACAGATTAAGTAAATAGAGACTTACCGTAATAGCATACCACAGTTTCTCAAGGAGGAAACAAATCAAAGAAGACGAGAAGACAAAGGAATTTTGGCAGGGAGTTTGGTAGAAAATGTTAAAAGAAAAGAAGAGAATTTGGGGAAAACAAGGTGATAGCTAAAAATTCAAAAGAAAATCTACTAATCCCCTAATCTCTCCCCGTAATTCTCTCCACTACCCAGACTTTGAAACAAACTCGAACTCTTCATCACCAAACAAAAAAAAAATCCCCCTTGCCTATGTAGAGATTCGAACTCACAACCTCCAACCAATCAACACTCCACCTAACGACCAGACCAGCAAGCCCTTTCTGTTAAACACCTACACACTTTTACTTATAAGCCTACCAACCAAAGTGTGGGCTTTATTTATAAAAATACCAAAATTTACCCAAGTTGTGACTTGAACTTAGGACCTTCCACACACACCCAGAACATTTAACCACTGAAGCAGATGCACTATTATGTCAATTTTAAAAAAGCTAAAATTAATGAAAACATGGGCGTTACATAACTATACAAAATGGATTAAACATGAAAATAGTTTGACACATTATCTTGATCGATACTACCCTGATTATGTCCCTTAGCTCACCACCTTATATCCACTTCTCCCATCTATTTTTTCTCTCCATTTATTAAGGTACAATATAGTATTGAAGGATACAATCATCTTAGCGAGTCTTAGGTGCAAAACTGAGTATTTTTCTTTCTTTTTTGAATTTTCTTTCTTTTCCTTTCTACTCACTTTGCTTTTTATAATTGAGATTTCCTTACTTGGCTTAGGCCTTTTCAAAGTTTTTCTTTGAACACCCTGAATATGGGCCTAGTAAAATTGGGCCTATTGGGCCTTGGGCGTAGGAGCGTTTAAAATTTTTGAGAACAAGAGAATGATACTAATGCAAGTTGGATCTATTAGGTGAGTGATTTTGAAAGGTTAGGGGGCTTCCATGAAATCCCGGGATCAAACTTGGGCTTTAGGAAAATTTTTGTTTTAGGTGAATAAAACCCTAGGAGTAAGTAAGTAGGCTTTAAGAATAAATTGGGGTAAAATAAGACACAAAAGGAGTTGTGGTCTAGTGGCAAATGACGCCACATGGGAAACAAGGAAGTGACGCCATATAGGAAGCAAGGGGTCTAAGGTTCAAGTCTTGGCGCTTGTAATTCATTTTGATCTCCTTTTAAATAAACTTAGACTTTGGCCCATAGGTTTATATTTAGTTGTGCATGTTGTAAGTCATAAAAGAGATTGTGTTGTGGTGGCATGTAGCGTCTAGAGCATAAGAAAGGGCAAGGGTTTGAATCCCATTGCAAGCAAAAAGGGATATTTATTTTGCTAAGTTGGGGTGACATGTGGTTGTGGTGGAATTAAACTCTGCTGAAGGAGGGATCCCACATCGAGAAGCTAGCCTAAGGGAAGGTGAGAAGTTGGCTTTAAATAGAGAAATCTATGAGGAGAGTAAGGATACCTTGGTTGGCGTTTGGGCATAGGAGTGTTCGGAGTGCGGATTAACTCCAGATTCCTATCAGGTGTGTATTTCGCACTACTCTAGCTGTAGAGCGGCAAATGTCGAAATGTCAGTCACACGGCAATGGTAGCCACACAAGCGTGTGAGCAAACATTTGGAAGCTTCAACGCGATAGTTGAGGCCATCATGAGTGTTCTTGTGGGTTTAGGCTGTTTGGCCCACGATGGGTCGAAAGGGACCATGTGAGGCCAATGGGCCAGTAGGCCCAATCGGATAAGTTATATGATTGTGTAGTAAATATTGGACTAGACTATGTGAATCTCATATTTGTGGCTAGATTTGGGCTAAATGGCCCACACAAGCGTGTGGGCCCATTTGGGCCGAGAATGGGCCCTAGGCCTAATCGCATCGTTATCTTGTTTCTTCTTGTTAGGGTGATTGACTACTTTATGGTTGTGATTTAAGCATTCGTGTTGACTCCGGTTCTGTAATATCATGTTCTTGATGAGCAAAGGGGATTCTAGCCTTAGGAGGGCAGCAAAGGTGCCAGCCAAGACTGTGGACATAGCCTCCACTCCCAAGTTTAAGCGGCGTAGGGTGTCAGCAGTTCGAGACTTTTCGCCTGGATGCAGAAGGGCGTCGGCATCAAACTTTGGTTTAACTAGGCAAATCGCAGTTGATCGTTCTCGTGAAGGTAAGTGATAGTAAATCTCATGGTTAGGTGTTTGAAAATAGAGATCTCCCAATTCTTTTGCTAATTGAGTTAAATGGGTGTTATGTTTTGTATGGGTGAAGACGCTTGTGATTATTTAGTACTCTAGTGATAAGGAGTTATTCTGTTAATGTGATGTTCTATGAATCGGCTAAAAGTTGAAATACCGATAAGCCAAAATATCAAGATCTCAAAGTTACTCAAGCGCGATGAAAGTCAGAAGATAAATCGAGCCACAAGTGTTGGAAATAGACTGTTGGGAGTGTCACGAAGGCTCTCGTGGGACTGAGGCTGTAATGGGCCTTGTTGAGCCGAAGTGGGCTAAGTGGGCCCAATGCGCTAATGGGCCCACAGAGGCGAAATCAATGGTAAGTGCTGGTTGATAGATGTGGTTGTGAAGTTCGCAAAATCGTGACCGAAAATGGGCTGAATGAGCCACACGAGTATATGGGCCCATTTGGGTCAAAAATTAGGCTCGAGTCTAATTGCACCGTTTCGATCAAAAAGGGTATCCGTGTCGCCGAGGGACAATAGGCCTTCGAAAAGGCTATGATAGAGATAAAGTTACTAAAATACCCTCTATGGGTAAAGTTACCGAAATACCCTCTATGGGTAAAGTTACCGAAATACCCCTTTAGTGTAGAATTATCGAAATACCATAAAGGGTAGGATTACCGAAATACCCCAAAAGGATAGGATTATTCAAAATACCCTTATAAGGTAAAAATGACTGTATTGCTTTGCGGGTAGATGACTAACTTAGATTATGAGTTGGACTGATTTGACTAGGATTGTATGATTGTGTTTTAACTGACTTGATGGTGGTTATATGACTGGTATGCCTTTAAATTATGTTTAAATGTCTATTACTGAGCAAGGCCATTTTGCATACATGTGTAATGATTGAGCATGACATACATGACATATTGCATTGGGTTGGGTTTTTCTGATTTGGAAGAAGTACCGTTATAGTGGCATTGCCACGTATTCTAATTCTAGTGGCTGAGCCACATATACCGTTGTTAATAGCTAGGCTGCACCATTGGAGATGAAACACCCCAAACCCGGCCCACAAGCCCTGACCGGATCTGGCATGCTTCTTGAGTAAAACATTTCAAAACTTGTTTGTTACGTTGGAAAAATTTATGTGATCTTGAAGAACATTTGATCTGTATTGAGTCTAAATTGAAAACGGTGTTGTTTTTGTAAATAATAAGTTAAAAGTAATGCCGGGTTTTTAGAGTTTAATAGCAAATTGAAAATCGATTGTGATTAGGTGTCAAAACATCTAAAATTTGATTTTAAGAAAAATCTATTTAACCTTTGATTTGATAATGATCGATCATGATAAACCGAATTAAACGCATACTTAAAACAGTTAACAATAATGGCCATATTACATCATAGCAAAACCCTAATAAATCCAAAATACTTAAATATAAAACAATGAAAATAAAGTAACTCGAAATGAGCATGGCCACCACTAAGCTCCCGCCAGGCCGATCCATTTATCGAGTGTCACCGAAAAGATATCCCACAAGGGGTGAGTCAAACGGACTCAATGTATAACCACCAACACAAAGTCCCAACGATTTAGGCATATCGGTTCATACATATATATATAGCAATTATAGATAATGATGCAATCCCAACCCAAACCTAGATGACCATCGCTACACATCACCCATACCAACCATCACACCGTGGGGACTACTAAGTCGACCCTCCATTCTACTACACATCATCGAATGCGATCATTGCAGATGACCGCACATCGCCCTTATAAATTGTGGCATAGCCACCAGATAATATTTTGTGATATAAGTCACCACATTCAGATTACGTGACATGAGTCACCAGATTTCGTGGTAAAACCACCAGATCACTTGTAACACCTCTAACCCATATCCATCGCCGGATTAGGGTTACGAGGCCTTACTATAACAATTACCAAGCCCAAGCACTCCATCCAGACTAATACTTGATAAATTCATATCATTTCATGCTATTAGAAATGAATATATATATATATATATATATTCTATCGTGTCTTAATACAACAACTTGCATAATTAAAATCATATGGTCATTTAAAATCAACAACAGCATAAGCATATAATATTTATACATTTATTCGCCTATAACACGAGCACAAACAAAAATCTAATTGTCACTTACATATTTAATCGAATAAAATCTTAAAGCATTCCATATATATATATATACGTAATATTTATAAACACCAAATTAGCACATACTATTTTTTATTTTATTTTTTTTAAATTAATCCACGCACAAATATGTTTATGTACCACTTTATTATTTACTATTATACATTGAATCCTTATAGCAAAATATACTAGTAAAATCATTATTATAAATATATTTTTACGCATCAAATGGCTGCACATATATACTGTGAAATATTATACATAACATGAACGTCTATTAAACCAAATATACCTTATCAAATCATCATCTTAGCCCAAAATGCCATAAACCACAAAACCAAACCATACCTATCAAATATATATGTATCATGACCGAATATAGGTTAAAATAACTTACTACTTATCAACATTAACATGGCATCTTTAATAATCCAAATAGACCAAATTTATTTACAACCCAAAGAACATCATCTCAACTACATCCACCTCATTCGAACCAAAACAAAACAAATGCAAAACATATTAATATGTCATGCTTAACCCGAATGCATCACATCTAGATATAATAGGCTTATTACTTGACCATATTCCATACATGATTAAACCATGGCCGAATTTTACATCCCTTAATATCATAATCAATCTATTATATCAAGAACATAGGAATTTAACTTAATCAAAAGAAATAGCCAATTTCGCAAGGCTATTCATATATATACAAGGCTGAAAGTCATTAATCTAACCCTTAGTCTAACCTATACATGCCTTGCTTAAAACTTAGATTAAGTACCAAAAGGGAGATAGTGTGGTTGACTTTTCCGATGATCCTAGATGCCCGTAGCTTGATGGAAAATCTATAAAATGTAATGAAGAGCACACACTAAATAAGCTCACTAGCTTAGTAAGTCTTAAGCATTTACTGAAACAACAATCAAATATTCCAACATTTAGCACACATACATATATAAATATACCTATAAGTCCAAGTAATTTAACAAATAATAATTTCATTATGGTCTAACAAATTGCCTCTCATAACTTATCATTTATTAATTCCTCATTGAAGGTATACAACCCTTCCAACATGTAATAAATTTCAAACCCTACCAAAAGTTAGGACCAATATGGGTCGTTATTTAAGAGGAACTTTTGAAACCCATTTGAAAATCCAATTTAAGTTTTGTTGAAAACAACTCGTTTTGGTTATCTTGTTGAAACCTTCTTGGGCTAAATTCGAAAATTTAATTAAGTCAAATTATTATACAAACTTCAGACGTGCCCGATGGCACGATAAAACATTTTTTCGTGTTAAATTTTAAAAAAAACGTGTGATTCAAATTTATAGGAAAAAAAAATATATCCAACACATAGGAAAATAATTAAAGTAGAGCATAATGAGGCCTTATTACATCCAAAATAAAACAACTCAATAACCAAATTTAAAATAACTAAAATTAAAGTCCATTAAATTCTAAGTCCACCGCATGGCCTCCTCAAGTCCCTCCGGCTCCATGTCCGCGATCTAAGCATCACCTGAAAAAGTAATGGAGAAGGTGAGTCACCAAGACTCAAGATGTAACCCTTCCCCGCTTTAAAATATTTTCATACACAACATATAACATTTAATATGCAAAACAATATGTACCCAACCTAGCCAACCATACGCCATCGTCTACCCTGCTGTGGTACCAAACCACGGTGGTGCTAAACCACTCGGTGACATTTAGTCACAATGTGTTACTAAAACACCGTGTCCAGAGACACAAATCGGGTGATGGGGCCAACCCATCGTGTGATACCAAATCACCGCGACGCATCCCATATCTCAAGTGGGGCCAACCCACGGTGGTGTTAACCATGTGGATAAGTCGCTATTGAGGTACTAAACCTCCGGAGGTACCAAACCTCTGGTGACATATAGTCACGGTGTGTTACTAAAACATCGGTGCCCGCCGCACGATTAATACCGCCTCCACTCATCAATCCCGCATCAATCACATACTTAAATCTCATGTATTAATGCAACATGCTTACCAAAAGCATCAAATAACAAGTGCACATTCTTAGGGACTTACCCGGATTACCAACTATACCGATATGGTATATTATCAATGCTACATAGAAATCAAGTTAGCATTCACAACAAACAAAGATATTAACAAATTATATGTGTATGTACACACCTTTCACCACCGAGTGATCTAAATCCTGAAAGAAGAGTCGACCACCCTAGATCTATCGCCTCTATATTCGCCAAGGCATGAGTTAGTACATTCGCCAAATTAATTTATTTAAAGGGTTCTCCTTTGAACCCGAATCCTTACCTTGCGCTTTTGGATACTTAATCACAATGCTCGATTCCCTAATCACTTGATTGGTCACGAATGACGGCTTGCTTTGTCGATCTCCAAAATCCAAGTACCTAAATAGATTTGATTCAACAAAAGATTAGCTCCCTTATGGCCAATTGTCAACCCACTACTTACCCTTATCAAAGCCGACAAGAGAGGGAGAGAACATGGCATTCGCCAACTCTTAGATCAATACTATGGCCTAATCGGCCAAACCAAATTATTGAAAGGGGTTCCTTATGATCCCAGATCTTACCTTTCCTCGCTTTTGGCTACTAACCACTAAGACCCGATACTTGAATCTGTTTTTTTCCAAAATAAATGATTAGTCATTATTACTTATAACCAAAGCTTTGCTTTTGAATACTAACATAGGCCTTACCCACACTTACCAACTTCTGTTGATGGAGGATAGAGACTTAGATCTAATACCTCAAAATCCCGCACCCTTGCTAATTGGTTTGAAGAAGAAATCCCAGAAACTCTTATGACTTCTCGATATTCGCCAAAGTGAGTCTTAACAGAGAAGAGGATTTCAACAGAGGAGTGGATATTCTACCAAAAGAATAGAGGAGAATTAATGGTAGAAAACTAATGGAGAGGAGGAGATGGTGAGAGTTTTCGCTAGCAAAGGTTTGAGAGAAAAGAAAGGAGAGAAAATAGATGGAAGGTTTGAGAATTTCAGCTTGCAAAGATGGAGAAAAGAGCAAAACAAGTGCTAAGTCGATGCTATTTATAAACATTCTAAGAACTCCCCTCTTCCATAAGTCCTTGCCATCCACTCCTCCTCAACAAGGAGTCCAAGATTCCTCTTACTTCCTTAATTCACTCTAGACCACTTAAATTAAAACCATAATAATAATCCAATAATAATTCTTTTAAATCTTCATAATCTACTTGATTATCCTTAAAATAAAATGCTTATATTATCTATTAACAATAATTAAAGAGTTTAAAGAGAAGAAAACTCTCCCCTATGCCGCCAAAATTAAGAACAAAAGAGGGATTTCGTGACTTAACATAAGCTCTCCTTGCTCCTTGGTGGCGCCACATGTAGCTCTTAAGTGGGCTTACTTTGCCACTTGGTCTAAGCTCATTTTATGTCCAAATTATCCCCATTTATTCTTATAACACCCTCTTGCTAAGGCTCCCTACCTTAGAAGTTAAAAACTAAAATTTCCTACCAAATCGAGCCAACACAAAGCCTTAAATTAAACTCTATTATTCCATAAATAATATCTCAGCAGTTCTTACATAAGAAAAATGATTAAGTTCCAAATAACCCCCTTTTTGGGATGTTACAGCTTCTACCCCTTAAAATAAATTTCATTCCTAAATTACATAACTAAAACATGATGAGGGTATTGCCGCCAGATTACATCCTCGTGTTCCCACGTAGCTTCCTCAAAGACCATGGTTCCGCCATAGCACTTTTACTAAGGGCATCGACTTCCACGTAGAACCTTTATATCTCTATCCAAGATCTGAACCGGTTCCTCCTCAAAAGATAAGTCTGCGTTAACCTCGATTTCTGCCACAGGCACCACATGTGATGGATCTGACCGATACCGTCTCAGCATTGATACGTGAAAGACGTCATGTATCTGACTTAACTCTGCCGGCAGTTCAAGCTGATAAGCTACCGGTCCTACTCGCTTCAAGATCAGATATGGGCCAATGAATCTTGGGCTCGCCTTCCTTTCCGCCCAAATCTTAGTACCTTTCTTCCAATGCGACACCTTCAGAAGACCTTATCTCCCACAAGATACTCCATTTCCTTACGCTTGAGATCGGATAAGACTTCGCTTATCCGATGCTTCCTTGAGATGAGACCAATTACTTTGACTTTGTCTTCGATCTCGCTACCATTTCGGGCCCAACACTTGTCGCTCACCCAACTCCGCCCAACATGCTCTGAGTTCGCATTTCCGGCCCATATAGTGCTTCAGATGGTGCCATCTCAATACTCGCTTGGTAGCTATTGTTGTAGGCAAACTCGTTAGAGGTAAGAATTCTCCCAACTATCTCTAATTCCAAGACACAACCCTCAAAGATATCTTCTAAGATCTCAGATGACCTTTCTCGATCGCTCGTCTGTTCGAGGATGGAAAGTCAGATCGAAATCCAACCTGCACTCCAACGCTTGATGTAACGCTTCCAAAACCTCAAGTGAACCTTGGGTCCCTATCCGAGATAACTGATACAGTACACCATGTAATCGACTATCTCGCCACATACAACTTTGCTAGTTTCGAGTGAGTAGTCCATTCTCACCCCAGATGAAGTGAGTGATTTAGTCGACGGCTCACGATTACCCAAACCGCATCTTTCTTGTCGGGCGAAGGGTAGACCATCGATTTAAATCCATAGTGATCCTCTCCCATTTCCATTGAGGAATCTTTACGGTTGAAGTAGCCCGATGGTAATCGGTGTTCACTTAACCTCCGACACGCCAAACACTTCCCTACGAATTCCGTTATCTCACGCTCAATCCGCCACCGTAACTGCCAGAGATCTCCATACATCTTGCTTCCTCCCCGATGCATAGCGTAGGGTGCTATGAGCATCCCGGAGAATTTTCCGCCTCAACTCCATATCCTTTGGCATACTGGTCCGCCCTTGAAAACATAACACACCATCACCAACAAACTATACCCTTCCAAACCACTATCCCGAACTTGCATTCTCTTCAGATTTAACCCTCCATCCACCAATTGTTTATCCTTAATCTCCTCGATCCACGCTGGCTTAACTTGAAGTTCTCGCCAAAAGGCTTCCATCGTCATAGAGGCTCAACCGAGCAAACATTGCTCTTAAGTCCACCACAACTTTCCGGCCAACGCGCTTGGCCACCACGTTAGCCTTACCCGGATGATATTCGATGGAACAATCGAGTCCTTCAACAGCTCAATCCATCGTCATTGCCTCAGATTCGCATCCTTCGTGTCGAAGATACCTCAAACTTTGTGGTCCGTGTAAATTACCGACTTCTCCCCATAAAGGTAATGTCTCCATATTTTCGTATAAGACGATCGCGCTAACTCCAGATCGTGAGTTGGGTAGTTAACCTCATGCGGTCTCACCGACGGACGATAGGCTACTACCTTCCCATCTCGCATCAACACACACCCCAAACCAAAGGTGTGATGCATCACAATAGATCGTGAATAATTTCCGCGCTCGGGTTGTATTAAAACCGAGCTTCCGTCGAATCTTCCTCACTTATCAAAACTTTCTTGTCGCTTCTCCAACCATACAAATGGAACACCTTTCCTTAGTAACTTAGTCATGGCGGCGCGATCGAGAGAACCTTCCACAAATCTCCGATAATACTCGCTAAACCCAAAAACTTCAGATCTCGCCACCGACTTAGGCGCTTCCACTCCAATACCGCTTCAATCTTATGGGATCCACTCTAATCCTTCCGCCGACACCACGTGACCTAAGAAAGCCACCTCCTCACCCAAAATTAGCACTTTCATGAATTTGGCATACAATATTTTTCCTCAACACTTGTAGGACTATCCGTAAATGCTTGTCGTGCTCCTCCTCCGTCTTTGAGTAGACC
This sequence comes from Gossypium rotundifolium, assembly GCA_025506655.1. Lineage (NCBI taxonomy): Eukaryota > Viridiplantae > Streptophyta > Magnoliopsida > Malvales > Malvaceae > Gossypium > Gossypium rotundifolium. The sequence continues at coordinate 129,150,589 of CP106732.1, read as the reverse complement.
AATATGTCGCCTATGAACACTACGCATTTAATTGATCTAGGTAATCGTTGAAATACCCTATTCATTAAGTCCATGAACGCCACGGGCATTGGTCTACCCGAATGGCATCATCAGAACTCGTAATGCCCATACCGAGTTCAAAAGCCGCTCTTGTGAACATCGACCCCTTCACCTTAAGTTGATGGTAACTCGACCTAAGGTCTATCTTCGAAACACCGACGCCTCTTCAATCGGGTCAAACAAGTCATCGATCCGAGGCAATGGGTACTTGTTTTTGATCGTTAACTTGTTTAAGCGACGGTAGTCGATGCACATCCTCATAGAACCGCCCTTCTTCTTGACAAACAATACAGCGCTCCCCACGGAGATATACTAGGTCGAATAAACCTTTATCCAGAGCTCTTAATCGAGCCTTCACTCCACCAATTCCTTTGGTGCCATTCTGTAAGTGCTATAGACATGTGTGCCATTCCGGGTAGCAAGTCTATACCGAATTCGACTTCTTGCCGGGGTAGACCCAAGTTCTTCGGGAATACATCAAGAAATTCCCCAACCGTTCGGACCCTTCCAACCATCAACTCTTAGCTTCCAAAGCACGATTCGAACCAAATACGCCTTACAACCCTTCTTGACCATCTTTTCCGCCTTCAAGGCAGACACCACATTGATAGGTAATTCCTTCTATCACCTATCATAACCACTTCATCATTCTCACCGTCTTAAGAACCATGCGCTTAGTCGCAATCCAAATTCACCGATACTTAGCCACCAATCCATTCCAAGGATCAAATCGAACTCCTCGAGTGGTAGTTCCATCGATCGACCCGAATCGACCCCTTGGAGTTCTAGGGTACGCCCCTAAAAAGTTTGTCTACCACTACAGAGTGACCTAAAGGACTCACTACATACCATCTCCCTAGCGGTTAGCCTCGAGTCTAGGTTCAAAGTCTCTACCACACTACTTGCTACGTATGAATGTGTAGACCCCACATTAATTAATGCATAATAAGGAGACCAAAAATCAAACGCATCTGGTTATGACATCCGGCAAGGCGTCACCCTCCTCGCGACGCCTTGCTGCGATAGACTAAGCAGTTTGCTTAGCCTCTGTCGCTCGAACCTCCGCTCGAAGTTCCTCGACCTCGGCTTAGGACCATTGCTTCCTCCGCCATTACCACGACCCCTCTACGGTCCCACATTTCATCCAGAGACAGTTACGCCTCAGTCGATTTCGAGCTCGCCGGGGACAATCTCGACCGATGTTCTAAAGATCCACACTCAAAACATCCTCTATCACGGGTGAACAACCTCCCCAATGGGACTTCCCAACGATTGTAATCGAGCCGATCTCACGATTAGTAGCTACGGGCCTTGTCACCGACGGCCCACTCGCCTAGCCTTCTTTCGATCATTACCATGGATCCGGTGACCCAAATCCTCTCTTCGATTATTTCTACTATAATTTCGCCTCACGACCTCCTTGATCCCTCGGCTACATTTTAGCCTTTTCCACCGAGATGAAAACTCACGAACTTGTCATGGGCAATCAAGAACCTCAAGTCATCTCTTGAGTCCGTCCTCAAAGGACACACACGTGTTCAAGTGGATACGATTCTCCGCATACCTACTCACCTCAAAACTCGCCTCGTGCTCGGCCACTGACTTAGTTCCTTGTACTAGACTCGAAAAGCCTTCCTCTGCAGCGTCGGTGTAGCTGGTGCCCACATACTTCTTCAAAAGCGCTTTTAAAGTAGTCCCGTAAGATCATCACCGTGGCTCCATCCCGAACTGTCACCACCACTGTACGCTTCATCCTTTAGAAGCGACACCGCCTTTCAAACTTTTCCTCCTCGGTCAGTCAAGATCATCCATTATCCTTTCAGATTCCACCAATACTCTGCTACACTGGTGCCACTCGACACACCCGGAACACCCTCGGCTCGTTGGACCGAATCCGCCGGGAGCAGATTTCGAGCTCCTAAATTTCCACCACCCTAGCTACCAATTCGAGGACTCGCAATACCGCATGAGCATCGCCTCCTCCCCGTCTCGATCCTGCTCCTCCGCTCCAAAAGTCGGAGGTGTGTGGTATGGTACGTCATTTTCGTAACCTTGCCCCGATCTCGACGGGTTCGAAATCATTATCCTACCCCTACAGCGCCCACGGCGCCCACGCCCTCTAGAACTCATTCTATCTATCGCGCTTTTAACTGATTAAGAGAAATTTTATGTATTAGCGTTTGTTCCACTTCATTACTCGCGAAGAAATTTTATGAAGAAATTTTAATTAGGGATTCTTTCGTGCAAACAAGGTTTCAGTCTTCTATCCTAGTTCACACAAAGAAGTTCTTGCATCCATTCCTTAATACTTTCCATACCTATTCACTCTTCGGACATTTTCCCATTTCTAACCCAGGGGTATTTTCGTCATTTTCCTACAGGGGTATTTTCGTAATAAAAGAGATTTTAAAACTTTAGTAGAGTAGGTTGTTTTGCAATTCTCAACACTGGAGGGTATTATTAAAAATTGATAAGATTTGATGTTATGGCATTATTTCGAAAACCAGGGGTATTTTGGTAATTTTGTCCATCAGGGGTAATTTTGTAAATTTTTTTTTTTTTTTTGTAAATCAAGGGTGTTTTAATCATTGTAAAACTCTGAGGGTCCCTTTTGAGGATTTTTTTTTCTTTCTTAAAACGGTGATGTTGCAAAAATTTTGTACTCAGGGGCGTTTTGGTAATTTTACACGTTGAGGGCGTTTTCGTAATTTTCCAAAACCAAAGTGTTTTATTGATGATTTCCAAGGCTGAGTTGAATATTTGAGAAGTAGTTAAAATTTTGGACAAAATCATTGAGTTGATGTTCAAGGGTATTTTAGTAATTTTACCCCTAAGGGCATTTTCGTAATTTTCCACAAATCGGACTTTTCGAGGAAAACATTGTAAAAAGAGTTGTTCTTACTTTTGAAGGAGTGATTTGAAAAGTTTTAAGACCAAGTTTTGTTGTTTCCTTTCTTTCTTCGAAAATCAAGGCTAATTCCTTTCGGGTTTTAGTCATTATGCTTTAGCCTATGACCGAGCCTTCTTGGTCGAGTGAACCCAAGCTACGCACTGTGCAAGTTTGGTGTGGAGAGGAGGTGAGTCACGGATTTGCTTAAATACCAAGCTCCCACCGAACCTTTCTAGACATGCGCAGAGGTTACCACACGGCCGAGCCCTCGAGTTAGGGTGAACCCAAGCTACGCACTGCAGGATACCTGCGAAGAGGTGGTGAGTCACCCTGACCGCTTAAATACTGTGCTCTTCCTGTTCCAATCCTAGACATGCATGGGGTTACCACACCCTAGCTCAATGACCAAGTCATAGATTGGTTTAGTTCTTTAAGTCTTATGTTTAGCTTGTGTATTTGAGTAATCTAATCCTAGGTTCAAATTCCTATAAATCTATCTACGCTCCATGCTTCCTACCCTTCTACAGTAGTATAATTCACACAGAGGTTTAGATGTACTTACAGGCAAGATCAAGGTTTGAGACTAAGGCCATGCCGCTTAAAACCCAAAATCGATTAATAAGGCCTACTAAAACATTTTTGGGCCTTGGGCCCCACAATGAAGTTTTGAACTGGCTCGATATCAATTTGTAAAATTTCAAACCCTACCAAAAGTTAGGACCTAATATGGGTCGTTATTTAAGAGGAACTTTTGAAACCCATTTGAAAATCCAATTTAAGTTTTGTTGAAAACAACTCGCTTTGGTTATCTTGTTGAAACCTTCTGGGCTAAATTCAAAATTTAATTAAGTCAAATTATTATACAAACTTCAGACGTGTCTGATGGCACGATAAAACATTTTTCGTGTTAAATTTTAAAAAACGTGTGATTCAAATTTATAGGAAAAAAAAATATATCCAACACATAGGAAAATAATTAAAGTAGAGCATAATGAGGCCTTATTACATCCAAAATAAAACAACTCAATAACCAAATTTAAAATAACTAAAATTAAAGTCCATTAAATTCTAAGTCCACCGCATGGCCTCCTCAAGTCCCTCCTACCCATGTCCGCGATCTAAGCATCACCGAAAAAGTAATGGAGAAGGTGAGTCACCAAGACTCAGTATGTAACCCTTCCCCCGTTTTAAAATATTTTTCATACACAACATATAACATTTAATATGCAAAACAATATGTACCCAACCTAGCCAACCATACGCCCACTGCTCACCTGCTAGGTACCAAACCACCGGTGGTGCCAAACCACCGGTGACATTTAGTCACAATGTGTTACTAAAACACCGGTGTCCAGAGACACAAATCGGGTGATGGGGCCAACCCATCGTGTGATACCAAATCACCGCGCGATCCCATATCTCAAGTGGGGCCAACCTACGGTGGTGTTAACCACGAGGATAAGTCGCTATTGAGGTACCAAACCTCCGAGGTACCAAACCTCCGTGACATATAGTCACGGTGTGTTACTAAAACACCGGTGCCCGCCGCACGATTAATACCGCCTCCACTCATCAATCCCGCATCAATCACATACTTAAATCTCATGTATTAATGCAACATGCTTACCAAAAGCATCGAATAACAAGTGCACATTCTTAGGGACTTACGGATTGCCAACTATACCGATATGGTATATTATCAATGCTACATAGAAATCAAGTTAGCATTCACAACAAACAAAGATATTAACAAATTATATGTGTGTATGTACACACCTTTCACCACCGAGTGATCTAAATCCTTAAAGAAGAGTCGACCACCCTAGATCTATCGCCTCTATATTCGCCAAGGCATGAGTTAGTACATTCGACCAAATTAATTTATTTAAAGGGTTCTCCTTTTGAACCCGAATCCTTACCCTTGCGCTTTTGGATACTTAATCACAATGCTCGATTCTAATCACTTGATTGGTCACGAATGACGGCTTGCTTTGTCGATCTCCAAAACTCAAGTACCTAAATAGATTTGATTCAACAAAGATTAGCTCCCTTATGGCCAATTGTCAACCCACTACTTACCCTTATCAAAGCCGACAAGAGAGGGAGAGAACATGGCATTCTACCAACTCTTAGGATCAATACTATGGCCTAATCGGCCAAACCAAATTATTGAAAGGGTTCCTTATGATCCCCAGATCTTACCTTTCCTCGCTTTTGGCTACTAACCACGGCACCGATACTTGAATCTGTTTTTTCCAAAATAAATGATTAGTCATTATTACTTATAACCAAAGCTTTCGCTTTTGAATACTAACATAGGCCTTACCCACACTTACCAACCGGTTGATGGAGGATAGAGACTTAGATCGAATACCTCAAAATCCGGCACCCTTGCTAATTGGTTTGAAGAAGAAATCCAGAAACTCTTATGACTTCGATATTCTACCAAAGTGAGTCTTAACAGGAGAAGAGGATTTGACAACAGAGGAGTGGATATTCGCCAAAAGAATAGAGGAGAATTAATGGTAGAAAACTAATGGAGAGGAGGAGATGGTGAGAGTTTTCGCTAGCAGTTGTTTGAGAGAAAAGAAAGAGAGAAAATAGATGGAAGGTTTGAGAATTTCTAGCTTGCAAAGATGGAGAAAAGAGCAAAACAAGTGCTAAGCTGATGCTATTTATAAACATTCGCAACTCCCCCTCTTCCATAAGTCCTTCATTCACTCCTCCTCAACAAGGAGTCCAAGATTCCTCTTACTTCCTTAATTCACTCTAGACCACTTAAATTAAAACCATAATAATAATCCAATAATAATTCTTTTAAATCTTCATAATCTACTTGATTATCCTTAAAATAAAATGCTTATATTATCTATTAACAATAATTAAAGAGTTTAAAGAGAAGAAAACTCTCCCCCTATGCCGCCAAAATTAAGAACAAAAAGGGATTTCATGACTCGAACACAAGCTCTCCCTTGCTCCTTGGTGGCGCCACATGTAGCTCTTAAGTGGGCTTACTTTTGCCACTTGGTCTAAGCTCATTTTATGTCCAAATTATCCCCATTTATTCTTATAACACCCTCTTGCTAAGGCTCCCTACCTTAGAAGTTAAAAACTAAAATTTCCTACCAAATCGAGCCAACACAAAGCCTTAAATTAAACTCTATTATTCCATAAATAATATCTCAGTAGTTCTTACATAAGAAAAATGATTAAGTTCCAAATAACCCCCTTTTTGGGATGTTACACAACACTTTAAGCCTTGAGTATTCACATATTACCTTATCAACAAGTATAACATATATCACAATTATATACGATTAATCATATATATACAGATATGTATTTTCGATAACTTTCACCTTTGACATTTTTATCTTTGACCGAATCTCAAAGATATCTCCAAACTTATATTCAATATACATATCACACTTATTAATGAGTAATTCAAATGCACATATCATAAAGACTCATTATCAAAAACTTTAACCATTCTATCACTTATGTAATTTGAAAGGAAAGATAATCACTTACCTTGTTCCGTGCATTTATAAACCTTTATTTTTTTTACCCGAGCATTTTGTTTATTGAAGTATTTCCATCCCACCTTGTAAAGAATTTATAACACATTACCGGCATTAAGCCTGCTAGACCCGAGGTCTGAACTTGATCACCCAGCATTAAGCACGCTAGGCAATAAGCACGATATACATCAACAAGCACAAGGCCCTTTAGGCTCATAGCCCGAATTACATCACCGACACAAGGCCTGCTAGGCATTTAGCCCGAATTACATCACCGGCACAAGGCCTGCTAGGCATTTAGCCCGATAAATAACACCGGCACGAAGCCTGCTAGGCTTAAAGCCCGATATAGATATGATCATCAATTCAACACTCATTTCATAACATCAACAATGCAAACAACTCATATAGATCATATTACCTTCACATACCAACCAAAACATATTTATACACTTATCATTTTACAAAGTAAATTCAATTCAATACCATACTTCCACATTCGGCTATTGTCTATAATTATACTTTAAATATTCAAGTTTCATCATTCATCATAGTTGCAAATAAATCTTTAACGTATATTTGCTTAAGGACTTACCTCGGTTGTCGATAGACCATGTAAATCGACTATTCGAGAACCTTTGTCTTTCCCTGATCCAATTCCGCTTTTCTTTGCTCTTGATCTAAAACACATTAAATTCAGCTCATTCAAGTACATTTCAATTCAATTTAGTCCCAAATCATATTAATGGGTAAATTACCCTTTTACCCCTAGTGTTTCACATTTTTACACTTTAGTCCTAATTGCACAAAACACAAAATACACATTATTTCAATACAACACTCAAGGGCCGAATATGTATAAGGACTATATAAGTCCATTTCTTTCATTTATTTTGCATTTAAGCCCTCTCAAATTTTTATTTTTACAAATTAGTCCTATTTACTCAATTTTCACTAAAACTTCAATACAAAACTTATCAATCTTAATCCTATCTTAAAATTAAATTCATCAAACATCAATTATCATATAACAATGTCAATGTTCAAACCTTAGACATGCTCGATTTAAAAATTACAACATGGGTGGCTACGGTTCGAAGCAACGATCTCAAAACGTAAAATTAACAAAACCAAGCTAGAATCCATACCTAATTGAAGCTTGAATGAATGGCCGAATGTACCAACTCTCTCTTTTACTTTGTTTCTTTCTTATTTCGATCATGCAAAATGAAGCACTAAGCTTTATTTTATGTTTTATTTTACATAGATTATGATATTTGGCCATTTACTAATTTAACCTTATTATTATAATATTCATTAACAAAACATAATGGCAAAAGTGAACTTTAACCGTCCACTAATATCAAGAATGGACTAATTGCCCTTTCAATGCTTCAAATCAAGAAACCACTATCAATTTGACACATTTTACTATGGATTGAAACTTTTACGCTTTACGCGATTAAGTCCTTTCTCTCCAATTAGGCACTTAAACGCTTAAATTTTTCTACGAAACTTTCACACACATTAATTCACACATATTAGACACAAAATATAATATTAAAATATTTCTCAGACTCGAATTCATGGTCCCAAAACCACCATTCCGATTAGGGTCAAATTCGGTCTGTTACAACTCTCCCCCCTTTAGGATTTTCGTCCCCAAAAATCTTACCGTTAAACAAAGTCGGATATTGTTGCCTCATTGAATCCTCAGGCTCCCACGTAGCCTCTTCAACTCCGTGCCGACTCCATAGTACTTTCACTAAATGAATTCTTTTGTTTCTTAACTCTTTCATTTCTCGAGCTAAAATACGGATCGGTTCTTCCTTGTACACCATATCTGGTCGGATTTCAATCTCGGACGAACTGATCACATGCGACGGATTTGATCTATATTTACGAAGCATCAAAACGTGAAATACGTCATGTATCTTTTCTAACTTAGAGGGCAACTTCAATCTATAAGCAACAGGCCCAATACGTTCGATGATTTCATACGGTCCGATAAATCTCGGGCTTAACTTGCCTTTCCGACCAAATCGGAGTACTTTCTTCCACGGAGAAACTTTTAAGAATACATGATCTCCGACCTAAAACTCAATGTCTTTACGTTTCAAATTAGCATAGGACTTTTGATGATCCGAAGTAGCTTTCAAATTGCCTCTAATAATAGCTACCTTCTGTTCTGTTTCTTTAATCAAATCAACCCCGTGTATCTTATTCTCGCTAAGCTCAGTCCAGTATAACGGAGTTCGGCATTTTCGCCCATACAAGGCTTCATAAGGCACCATTTTGATACTAGATTGGAAGCTATTATTATAAGCAAATTCAATCAAAAGTAGGTATCGTTCCCACGTACCTTCAAACTCGAGAACGTAACATCTCAACATGTCCTCAAGTATTTGAATAGTTTGCTCGGATCCGTCTGCATCTGCGGATGAAAGGTCGTACTAAAATGAAGTTTAGTACCTAAGGCATCTTGCAACTTCTTCCAAAACCGCAATGTAAATCTTGAGTCTCATGCGAAACAATGGAACTTGGTACACCATGCAATCTCACAATCTACGATACATACAATTCAACAAGTTTATCGAGTGAAAAGTGCGTATTTAACCCAAGCACAAAATGAGTGATTTAGTCGGTCTATCAACTATAACCTGACGGCATCTTTCTTACTCGGTGTTATAGGAAGACCAGATACAAAATCCATTGTAATTCTATCCCATTTCCATTCAGGTATCATGATTGGCTGAAGAAGTCCGGATGGCACTTGATGTTCAGCTTTTACTTGCTGACAAACTAAGCATTTCGAAACAAATTCATATATATCCTGTTTCATGCTCGACCACCAATAGAATTGTTTCAAACCATTATACATCTTTGTGCTACCTGGATGTATTGATAATCGACCACTATTGGCCTCACTCAAAATCATCTGTATCAAATCTAAGCTCTTCGGAACACACATTCGGCTTTTAAAATTCAAACAATCATTTGGATCAATCTAAAATCGATTTCGCACCTTTTCACAATCGAATTCGACTAGCAATCAAATCTTTGTCAACTTTCATGCATCACAAATTTCTTTGAATAAACATCGGTCTTGCTTGTAACTCGCTATGATCGAACCATCACCGACATAGCTATCGTGCGTTCATTGCACGAAGAGCAAACAATGATTTTCGACTTAATGCATCGCAACAACGTTAACTTTTCCGGATGGTAGTCAATCACCAACTCATAGTCTTTCAAAAATTCTAACCATCTGCGTTGTCTCAAATTTAGATCTTTCTGAGTCATTAAATACTTTAGACTTTTATGATCTGAATAAATGTGACATTTCTCGTCGAATAAATAGTGACGCCAAATTTTCAATGCGAAAACAATGGCTGCTAATTCTAGATCGTGAGTCGGATAATTTCTCTCATGTGGCTTCAATTGTCTCGAAGCATAGGCTATAACCTTGCCTTCCTGCATCAAAATGCAACCCAACCCATTCAAAGAAACATCACTAAAAATAATAAATTGTTTACCCGTTTCAGTCGAGCTAACATCGAGCTTGATTCGGAAGGGCTTTCAACCGTCGAAACTTTTACGACACTTTTCGACCACTCAAACTTGACATCTTTCTCGTAGTAGCTTTGTCAAATGTGTAGCTATTACAAAAAACCTTTACAAATTATGCGTAATATCCCGCAAGGCCTAGGAAGCGTCGAATCTCGTAAACATTCTTTGGTGATTTCCAATCGAGTATATTGCTATTTTGTTTGGATCCACCCAATACCGATCTTTGAAACAACATGGCCCAATATGCTGACTTCATTCATCCAGAACTCACACTTACTAAACTTTGCATACAGTTGTTGGTCTCGTAAAGTTTGTAACACTAATCTCAAATGCTCGGCATGTTCGGTTTCATCTTTGGAATAGATTAGTATATCATCAATAAATACAACTACAAACTGATCCAAAAACTGTCTGAAGACCCTATTCATTAGATCCATAAAAATAGCAGGTGCATTAGTGATCCAAAAAGCATAACTAGAAACTCAAAATGTCTGTACCTCGTCCAAAATGCAGTCTTCGACACATCTGTATCTCTGACTCGCAATTGATAATAACCCGATCTCAAATCTATCTTCGAAAATACTGAAGCCCCTTTCAACTGATCAAACAAATCATCAATCCGAGGTAACGGATATTTATTCTTTATAGTTACCTTATTTAGTTGTCGATAATCAATACACATTCGCATCGTTCCATCTTTCTTTTCACAAAAGAACGGGTGCACCCAAGGAGAGAAACTTCGATCGTGCAAAACCCCTATCCGTTAACTCTTGCAATTGTGCTTTCAACTTTTTAACTCAAGTGGGTGCCATCTGATACGGAGCCATCGAGATCGGAGTTGTTCCCGGTACTAATTCAATGCCAAACTCAATTTCTCGTACTGGTGGTAAACCCGGTAGCTCTTCAGGAAACACGTCTGGGTATTCACACACAACTAGTACAGATTCAATATGCTTTTCAAACACTTTATTATCCAATACATAGACCAAATAAGCTTCGTACCCTTTTCTCACATACTTCTAGGCTAACATCGAGGATATTAATGTAGGAAACCCGCTTAGATCACTGGATTCAATTCTGATGATCTCATCGTTCTGGCATCTCAAATCAATAAGCTTTCTTTTGCAATTTATCACTGCATCATGTGAAGTTAACCAGTCTATTCCCAAAATTAAATCAAACTCGTTGAAAGGCAGTAACATTAAATCAGCTGGAAAGCAAGAATCCTGAATCATCAATGGGCAACCTTTACACTATCAACCATTACATAGCGACCCAGAGGGTTGGACACAAGGATCACAAACTCAGTAGACTCGACAGGTAGAGTCTTACTGGATATTAAAGTTTCACACACATATGAATGAGTCGAACCAGGATCAATCAATGCAATCATAGTAGTATCGTAGAGTGTGAAAGTACCAGTAATGACATCAGGGGAGGAAGCATCCTCTCTGGCTCGTGTAGCATAAGCTCTAGCTGGAGCTCTAGCCTCGGATCGAACTGCAGTGTTCTTCGTTCCTCTCTGACTACCACCTACATTGCCTGAATGTCTAGGTGGCCTACCTCGCGCTGATGTGTTGCTCGACTTAATATTCTGAACTGTATTCTGCTCAACTAACATCGGACATTCTCTAATAAAATGATCTGACGATCCACATTTAAAGCAAGACCGATCATGGAATCTACAACTCCTAGAATGCCATTTCCCACGGTGCTTGCATTCAACTCGATTTCGTGGAACGTTACCAACACCGCCATCGAGGTAGCTCGGAGCCCACCGGAGGTCGATCACGTCTAGGTGAATCAAGTAGCTTTATGTCTACGAAGTCATCTCTAAACTTCTTAGATGTGGAATGGAAATTTTACCCGACGGTCTCTTACGAGTGTCTCTAGCTTCTGTCTCAGCCTTTCTTTTCTCCTTCCCGAGCTCTTCAGCTTTGCAAGCTCACTCGACTAGTGTCACAAACTCTTTGATTTCAAGAATGCCAACAAGCAACTTTAAATCTTCATTCAAACCATCTTCAAACCTTTTTCACATAATGGCTTCAGTTGATACACACTCCCGAGCATATCGGCTCAATCTGACAAATTTTTGCTCATATTCAATCACGGTCATTTGCCCCTGTTTTAGTTCAAGAAATTCTTTAAGTTTCTGGTCGATGAACCTCTGGCTGATATATTTCTTGCGGAATTCATTCTAGAAGAAATCCCATGTCACTTTTTCTTTTGGAACCATCGATACTAGTGTATTCCACGGTGATAAGCAAGGTCCCAAGTAAAGATATAGCACATTTCAAACATTCATTTAGAGTGCAGGATAGCTCATCAAGTACCTGAATAGTGTTATCAAGCCATATTTCAACTCGCTCTGCATCATCATCATCATTAGCCTTGAATTCCTGGCCCTAAATTTCCGATTTTATCAGCGGAGGCCTACTAGATCTCATTGGATCTATCATCGAAGTCTTGAAGGTACCGGAGTTGGATTATTCGGGGGTGGAGGTTGGCGTACAGTCGGGTTAGCCTGAATAAACTGGGTAAACCACTCGTTCATGAGTGTTCTTGTGGGTTTAGGCTATTTGGCCCACGATGGGCCAAAAGGGACCATGTGAGGCCAATGGGCCAGTAGGCCCAATCGGATAAGTTGTATGATTGTGTAGTAAATATTGGACTAGACTATGTGAATCTCATATTTGTGGCTAGATTTGGGCTAAATGACCCACACAAGCGTGTGGGCCCATTTGGGCCGAGAATGGGCCCTAGGCCTAATCGCATCGTTATCTCATTTCTTCTTGGTAGGGTGATTGGCTACTTTGTGGTTGTGATTTAAGCATTCGTGTTGACTCCGGTTCTGTAAGATCATGTTCTTGGTGAGCAAAGGGGATTCTAGCCTTAGGAGGGCAGCAAAGGTGCTAGCCAAGACTATGCACATAGCCTCCAATCCCAAGTTTAAGCGGCGTAGGGTGTCAGCAGTTCGGGACTTTTCGCCTGGATGCGGAAGGGCGTCGGCATCAAACTTTGGTCTAACTAGGCAAATCGCAGTTGATCGTTCTCGTGAAGGTAAGTGATAGTAAATCTCATGGTTAGGTGTTTGAAAATAGAGTTCTCCCAATTCTTTTGCTAATTGAGTTAAATGGGTGTTATGTTTTGTATGGGTGAAGACGCTTGTGATTATTTAGTACTCTAGTGATAAGGAGTTATTCTGTTAATGTGATGTTCTGTGAATCGGCTAAAAGTTGAAATACCGATAAGCCAAAATATCAGCATCTCAGGTTACTCAAGCGTGCGAGTGCTCGTAAAGATAAATCGAGCCACAAGTGTTGGAGATAGACTGTTGGGAGTGTCACGAAGGCTCTCGTGGGACTGAGGCTATAATGGGCCTTATTGAGCCGAAGTGGGCTAAGTGGGCCCAATGCGCTAATGGGCCCACAAGGGCAAAATCAATGGTAAGTGCTGGTTGATAGATGTGGTTGCGAAGTTCTCAAAATCGTGACCGAAAATGGGCTGAATGAGCCACACGAGTGTATGAGCCCACTTGGGTCAAAAATTGGGCTCGAGTCCAATTGCACCGTTTCGATCAAAAAGGGTATCCGTGTCGCTCGAGGTGACAACAGGCCTTCGAAAAGGCTATGATAGAGATAAAGTTATTGAAATACCCTCTATGGGTAAAGTCACCGAAATACCCTCTATGGGTAAAGTTACCAAAATACCCCTTTAGTGTAGAATTATCGAAATACCCCTAAAGGGTAGGATTACTGAAATACCCCTAAAGGATAGGATTTTTCGAAATACCTTTATAATGTAAAAATGACTGTATTGCTTTGCGGGTAGATGACTGACTTAGATTATAAGTTGGACTGATTTGACTAGGATTGTTTGATTGTGTTTTAACTGACTTGATGGTGGTTGTATGACTGGTATGCCTTTAAATTATGTTTAAATGTCTATTACTGAGCAAGGCCATTTTGCATACATGTGTAATGATTGAGCATGACATGCATGACATATTGCACTGGGTTGGGTTTTTCTGATTTGGAGGAAGGATCGTTATAGTGGCATTGCCACGTATTCTAATTCTAGTGGCTGAGCCACATATACCGTTGTTAACAGCTAGGCTGCACCATTGGAGATGAAACACCCCAAACCCGGCCCACGAGCCCTGATTGGATCTGGCATGCTTCTTGAGTAAAACATTTCAAAACTTGTTTGTCACTTTGGAAAAATTTGTGTGATTTTGAAGAACATTTGATTTGTATTGAGTCTAAATTGAAAATGGTGTTGTTTTTGTAAACAATAAGTTAAAAGTATTACGTGATTTTAGAGTTTAACAGCAAATTGAAGATCGATTGTGATTAGGTGTCAAAACATCTAAAATTTGATTTTAAGAAAAATCTGTTTAACCTTTGATTTGATAATGATCGTATCATGATAAACCAAATTAAACACATACTTAAAACAGTTAACAATAATGGCCATATTACATCATAGCAAAACCCGGAATAAATCCAAAATACTTAAATATAAAAACAATGAAAATAAAGTAACTCTGAGCTGAGCATGGCCACCACTAAGCTCCTGCCGACCCGGTCCATTTACTGAGTGTCACCTGAAAAGATATCCCACAACGGGGTGAGTCAAACGGACTCAGTGTATAACCACCAACACAAAGTCCCAACGATTTAGGCATATCAGTTCATACATATATATAGCAATTATAGATAATGATGCAATCCCGAACCCAAACCTAGATAACCATCGCTACACATCACCCGTACCAACCATCACACCGTGGGGACTACTAAGTCGACCCTCCATCCGCTACACATCATCGAAGGCAGTCGCTGCAGATGACTGACACATCGCCCCTATAAATTGTGGCATAGCCACCAGATAATATTTTGTGACTAAGTCACCACATTCAGATTACGTGACATGAGTCACTAGATTTCGTGGTAAAACCACCAGATCACTTGTAACACCCCTAACCTATATCCGTCGTCGGATTAAGGTTACGAGGCCTTACTATAACAATTACCAAGCCCAAGCAATCCATCCAGACTAATACTTGATAAATTCATATCATTTCATGCAATTAGAAATGAATATATATATGTATATATTCTATTAGGTCTGAATACAACAACTTGCATAATTAAAATCACATGGTCATTTAAAATCAACAACAGCATAAGCATATAATATTTATACATTTATTTGCCTATAACACGAGCACAAACAAAAATCTAATTGCCACTTACATATTTAATCGAATAAAATCTTAAAGCATTCCATATATATATATATATATATGTAATATTTATAAACACCAAATTAGCACATACCATTTTTTATTTTATTTTTTAAATCAATCCACGTACAAATATGTTTATGTACCACTTTATTATTTACTATTATACATCGAATCCTTATAGCAAAATATACTAGTAAAATCATTATTATAAATATATTTTTACGCATCAAATGGTCGCATATATATCTTTGTGAAATATTATACATAACATGAACGCCTATTAAACCAAATATACCTTATCAAATAATCATCTTAGCCCAAAATGCCATAAACCACAAAACCAAACCATACCTATCAAATATATATGTATCATGACCGAATATAGGTTTACTTATCAACATTAACATGGCATCTTTAATAATCCAAATAGACCAAATTTATTTACAACCCAAAGAACATCATCTCAACTACATCCACCTCATTCGAACCAAAACAAAACAAATGTAAAACTTATTAATATGTCATGCTTAACCCGAATGCATCACATCTAGATATAATAGGCTTATTACTTGACCATATTCCATACATGATTAAACCATGGCGAATTTCACATCCCTTAATATCATAATCAATCCATTATATCAAGAACATAGAATTTAACTTAATCAAAAGAAATAGCCATTTTCGCAAGGCTATTCATATATATACAAGACCGAAAGTCATTAATCTAACCCTTAGTCTAACCTATACATGCCTTCGGATTTAAAACTTAGATTAAGTACCAAAAGGGAGATAGTGTGGTTGACTTTTCCAATGATCCTCGATGCCCGTAGCTTGATGGAAAATCTATAAAAGCAGAACAAAGATCACACACGAAATAAGCTCACTAGCTTAGTAAGTCTTAAGCATTCTGAAACAACAGTCAAATATTCCAACATTTAGCACACATACATATATAAATATACCTATAAGTCCAAGTAATTTAACAAATAATAATTTCATTATGGTGAGCAGTAGTCTCAGTAACTTATCATTTATTAATTCCTCATTGAAGGTATACAACCCTTCCAAAGATACTTTAAGCCTTGAGTATTCACATATTACCTTATCAATAAGTATAACATATATCACAATTATATACGATTAATCATATATATCTGAGATATGTATTTTCGATAACTTTCACCTTTGACATTTTTATCTTTGGTGAATCTCAAAGATATCACCAAACTTATATTCAATATACATATCACACTTATTAATGAGTAATTCAAATGCACATATCATAAAGACTCATTATCAAAAACTTTAACCATTCTATCACTTATGTAATTTGAAAGGAAAGATAATCACTTACCTTGTTTCTTGCATCTATAAACCTTTATTTTTTTACCCGAGCATTTTGTTTATTGTAGTATTTTCATCCCACCTTGTAAAGAATTTATAACACATTACCGGCATTAAGCCTGCTAGACCCGAGGTTTGAACTTGATCATCGGCATTAAGCCTGCTAGGCAATAAGCCTGATATACATCACCAGCACAAGGCCTGCTAGGCTCATAGCCCTAATTACATCTTGGCACAAGGCACGCTGGGCATTTAGCCGAATTACATCAAGGCACAAGGCACGCTGGGCATTTAGCCCGATAAATAACACCGGCACGAAGCCTGCTAGGCTTAAACCCAGTATAGATATGATCATCAATTTAGCACTCATTTCATAACATCAACAATGCAAACAACTCATATAGATCATATTACCTTCACATACCAACCGAAACATATTATACACTTATCATTTTACAAAGTAAATTCAATTCAATACCATACTTCTACATTCAGCTATTGTCTATAATTATACTTTAAATATTCAAGTTTCATCATTCATCATAGTTGTAAATAAATCTTTAACGATATATTTGCTTAAGGACTTACCTCGGTTGTCTATAGACCATGTAAATCGACTATTGAGAACCTTTGTCTTTCCCCGATCCAATTTCGCTTTTCTTTGCTCTTGATCTAAAACACATTAAATTCAGCTCATTCAAGTACATTTCAATTCAATTTAGTCCCAAATCACATTAATGGGTAATTACCCTTTTACCCCTAGTGTTTCACATTTTACACTTTAGTCCTAATTGCACAAAACACAAAATACACATTATTTCAATACAACACTCAAGGGCCAATATGTATAAGGACTATATAAGTCCATTTCTTTCATTTATTTTTATTTAAGCCCTCTCAAATTTTTATTTTTACAAATTAGTCCTATTTACTCAATTTTCACTAAAACTTCAATACAAAACTTATCAATCTTAATCCTATCTTAAAATTAAATTCATCAAACATCAATTATCATATAACAATGTTAATGGCGAACCTTAGACATGCTTAGATTTAAAAATTACAACATGGGTAATTCTGTTCAAGCAACGATCTCAAAATGTAAAAATTAACAAAAATCGAGCTAGAATCCATACCTAATTGAAGCTTGAATGAATGGCCGAATGTACCAACTCTCTCTTTTACTTTGTTTCTTTCTTATTTTGATCATGCAAAATGAAGCACTAAGCTTTATTTTATGTTTTATTTACATATATTATGATATTTGGCCATTTACTAATTTAACCTTATTATTATAATATTCATTAACAAAACATAATGGCAAAAGTGAACTTTAACCGTCCACAAATATCAAGAATGGACTAATTGCCTTTTCAATGCTTCAAATCAAGAAACCACTATCAATTTGGCACATTTTACTATGGATTGAAACTTTTACGCTTTACGCGATTAAGTCCTTTCTCTCCAATTAGGTACTTAAATGATTAAATTTTTCTACGAAACTTTCACACACATTAATTCACACATATTAGACACAAAATATAATATTAAAATATTTCTCGAACTCAGATTCATGGTCCCAAAACCATCGTTCTGATTAGGGTCAAATTCGGTCTGTTACATCACTTCCCCTTAAAATAACACCCATATGCCCATTGTCATACAAATCATACAAATATCATGCTTTATGCCTTATTTCACATTCTTATCAATATTCACTTATGTGCCATATTTCACATGTTCATAACATTTATTGACGTAATATTAAAGATTACGTGCACAGAATGTTCTGTACCATTGTATGGTACCTTTAGCCACGTTCACATACTTTCATTAACACATATATTAAAACATTACCATAAATCTATTAAGATTTAGTGTGGGGCTACACACGATTTATATGAGTTCATGAAATCCGAAAATCCTTGTACACCACCATCGATTGCCCTAAATAACCATAGTTAGATTCAGCTAACATAATGACCAATATGGCCAAATATTCACATTCACTTACCTTGCAATTCCAAATCCCGAAAATAGTCACTTGACTATGAAGATGTCAAAATCCTACATGGTACATACTAGGGTCAACCTTATTGTACAAATCTATGAAAATGGCCCTTGGACGAATACCACATATGGCTTACCTTAGATTCTTAAAATCCCGAAGATCTTCTCTCATAGTCGACTATAGGCGAATCCCGAAACCTCCTTCATAGTTTCGGCCAAAGAACATTAAAACAGATTAGTACCTTAATTTATCGTTAGTTAGAGAAAGAAAAGAACAAGAGTTTGGCCAAGAAAGATCCTTACCAACTCAATCGAATATCCTAGCTTGAAACAGAGAGATTCGGCTCGTTCTTAAATGATCAAGTCGACACCAAAAAGAGGTAGAGGAGCATTCGGCTATGGCCACCAAATAGAGGATTCGGCTTAGGCAAAAGTGAACAATCAGTTAAGGATCTCTTGTGTATTCGGCTTTGATTGAATTTGAAAAGAAGAAGAAAAGATTGATGATGGAGATTAAGCCTCAACAAGATTGGAAAGAGAGAAAAGAGCTTTCGACTTTGGCAAAATAAAGAAGAAGAAAAGAGTTGCTTTTGGTTTTAATCAATAGAGGAAAAAAATTTCGGCAGAGGCTCAATTGGAAAGAAAAGAAAACAAATGGCCTCACTCTCCTCCCCTTGGCCGAAAGTACCACCAAAAGAGTCCTTTGGCCGGCCAAGACACATCCCCTTCTCAAATCCCATTTTTTCCTCCTTATTTTCTCTTTATCACCCATTCAAAATAATTGAAATAATCCAACATTATCCTATGCCCTTAGCTGAATTTTAAAAGGAATTAGACCATATCTAAAACTCATCCAATCAGTCTCCCCATGCCGTCCACCACTGCCCATCTTAGCTGCAAAATAAAACTCCTCTTTGCGTCCCTTGCTGCTCGAACTAAGGCCCTTTCCCATTGCTTGTGGCGTCACTTACTAAGGCCCTAAGTGGCGCCTCCTTGCCACTTTGCCAAGCCCAATCTTATGTCCAATTTCCCCTACAATTTCTCTTAAGGCCTATCAGGCTTAGCTCCCCTTTAAAACTTAAAATCAAATATTTTCTAAAGCATTTTCCTACTCTCTATGGTTCTCAAAATTCACAAGACACATTCAAACACACATAGGCATGCTACTTCATACAATTAAGAAAAAATGCACAAGCCATAAATTCCCGGATATTAAAGTTCTACCCCCATTAAAATAATTTTGACCTCAAAATTACCTAGCTAAAATAAGTGAGGGTATTGTTGTCGCATTGCTTCTTCCGGATCCTATGAAGCTTCTTCCGATCCATGATTATGCCATAACACTTTGACTAGAGGAATTGATTTCCTCCGTAACACTTTCACATCTTGTTCCAAAATCTGAATGGGCTCTTTATCATAGTACAAATCTGGCCTCAGCTCCACCTCTTCAACTGGTACTACATGAGATGGATCCAATCGGTAGTGACGTAGCATTGAAACATGGAACACGTTGTGCACTGCTTCAACTCTGGTGGCAACTCTAACTGGTATGCCTCTGGTCCAACTCGCTTTGATACCCGATAAGGTCCTATAAACCTTGGACTTAACTTCCCTTTGTGACCAAATCTCATCACCTTCTTCCAAGATGAAACTTTAAGAAACACATAATCTCCCATAGCAAACTCGATCTCCTTCTGTTTAAGATCTGCATATGACTTTTTCCTGTCAGATGCCTCCTTCAACTATGTCTGAATTACCTTAACCTTTTCTTCCGATTCTGCCACGACTTTTGGACCCAAAATCTGACGTTCTCCTAATTTTGTCCAACACGTGGGAGTGCGACACTTTCGTCCATATAGTGCTTCGTATGGTGCCATCCGAGTACTTGCTTGATAGCTATTGTTATACGCAAATTCTGCTAAAGGCAAATATTCTTCCCAACTTCCTCTGAAGTCTATCACACAGCCCCTCAACATATCCTCTAACACTTGGATCACTCGTTTAGATTGGCCGTCTGACTGCGGATGGAATACCGTACTGAAGTCTAGCATGGTACCCAAAGCTTGATGTAGTGCTTTCCAGAACCGAGACGTAAACCTCAAATCCCTATCTGAGATAATCAACACCGACACTCCGTGCAGCCTCACAATCTCGGTTACATACAACTTTGCCAATTTGTGTAGAGAATAGTCAACCCGCACCGATATAAAATGTGTGGACTTTGTCAACCGGTCCACGATCACCCATACCAAGTCCTTCTTAGTAGGCGTAAGGGGAAGCCCACTAACAAAGTCCATGGTAATTCTCTCCCACTTCCACTGCGGAATCTTAATTGGCTGAAGTAACCCTGACGAAACTTGGTGTTCAGCCTTGACTTGCTGACACGTTAGGCACTTTCCTACAAACTCTGTAACTTCCCACTTAAGACCAGGCCACCGAAACTGTTCCCTTAGATCTTTGTACAACTTACTATCTCCAGGATGCATAGCATAAGGGCTACTATGTGATTCCCGAAGAATTCTCTGCCTTAACTCCTCGTTCTTTGGCATACAGATCTTACCCTTGAAAAACAATACTCTATCGCCATTAATACCATAATCCTTCAACTCCTTATCCTACACTTGCCATAGCTTAGCACTGAAATCATCATCTGCCAACTGTCCCTCTTTCACCTCATTCAGCCATGTTGACTTAACTTGCAATTCTGCCAATAAACTTCCTTCGTCATACAAGCTAAGGTGTACAAACATCGCCCTTAACTCCGACACTACTTTTCGACTTAGGGCATCTGCCACAACATTTGCCTTGCCCGGATGATACTCTATGGAACAATCATAGTCCTTCAATAACTCCATCCACCTTCGCTGTCTCAGGTTTAGCTCTTTCTAAGTCAGCAAATACTTCAGGCTCTTGTGGTCTGTGTAGATCATTGACTTTTCTCCATATAAGTAGCGCCTCTATACTTTAAGAGAAAAGACCACTACTGCCAATTCCAAATCTTGCGTCGGGTAGTTAACCTCATGTGGCCTTAATTGTCAAGACGCATAAGCGACTACCTTCCCATCCTGCATAAGGACACATCCCAATCCTATGTGAGAAGCATCACAGTATACCACATAGTCCTTCCCTACCTCAGGCTGAATCAAAACCAGAGCTTCTGTCAATACCTTCTTAAGCTTCTTGAAACTTTCTTGCTGCTTATCAGTCCATATGAAAAGTACCTCCTTTCTCAACAACTTCGTCAACGGTGCGGCTATTGATGAGAACCCTTCCACAAACCTTCTGTAGTAGCCTGCCAAACCCAAGAAACTACGAACTTCTGCCACGAACTTAGGTGGTTTCCAATCCAATACTGCCTCAATCTTCCGAGGATCCATCCTTATACCTTCTACGGACACCACATGTCCTAAAAACGTAACTTCCTTCAGCCAAAATTCACACTCTCTGAACTTGGCACATAGTTTTTTCTCCCTTAACACTTGCAACACGACTCGGAGGTGCTCATCATGTTCTTCCTCAGACTTCAAGTACACCAAAATATCGTCTATGAACACAACAACGAACCGGTCTAGATAGGGTTGGAAAACCCTATTCATCATGTCCATGAACGCGACTAGGGCGTTTGTCAATCGAACGACATTACCAAGAACTCATAATGCCCGTATCTTATCCAGAAAGCTATCTTATGGATATCAGCCTCCTTCACCTTAAGCTGATGATATCCAGACCTTAGATCTATCTTCGAAAATACTGCGGCCCCCTTAAGCTGATTGAACAAGTCGTCTATTCTTGGCAAAGGGTACTTGTTCTTGATGGTCAGCTTATTCAACTGACGATAATCTATGCACTTGCACACAGTTTCGTCCTTCTTCTTCACAACAAGACCGGTGCTCCCCATGGAGACACATTGGGTCAGATAAACCCACGGTCAAGTAACTCTTGGATCTGAGCCTTGAGCTCAACCAACTCCTTTGGTGCCATTACATGCGGGCAATTGACACATGAGTCGCATGCGGCTGACAAGTCAATTTCGAACTCCACTTCCCTATCTAGGGGTATTCCAGGTAACTCCTCCGAAAAAACATCCACAAATTCTCCTACTATTCTAACTCCACCAACTCCCCCTTCATTTGCATCCAACGCACTAACCAATGTCAAAAATGCCTTGCACCCTTTTCGAATCATCTTATCAGCCTTTAAAACAGAAACTACATTAAACAAGTGTTTCTTCTTTCTCCTATCAGAATTATCGCCTTATCCTCCGACGTCCTTAACTCTATTTGCTTAGCTGTGCAATCCAATACAGCTCGATGTTCCACTAGCCAGTCCATACCAAGGATGAGATCAAATTCTCCGAAGGGTAGTTCCATCAAGTCGATAGGAAATACCATTCCCTGAATCTCTAGAGGTACACTCCAAAATATCTTATTCACCACTACAGTTTGACCTAATGGGCTCACTACAGTCATCTCCTTATTAGACAGTTCAGAGGCTATGCCTAGTGTTTCAACTACTCTGCATGCAATATAAGAGTGGGTAGAGCCAACATCAATTAGAGCAAAGTAAGGCTTGTCAGCTATAAGGAACGTACCGGTTATGACGTCCGGAACATCTCTATCCTCCCTCCGGTAGACTGCATACACCAGGCCCGACTATTTTGCCTCTATATTACCTATACCTTGGCCCGGTGTTCCCCGTCTTCTACGAACCATTACCTCTGCCAGCCAAACCACGACCCTGCAGTGGCTGCTGTCCTCCTCTTTCAGCCTGATTAGGACCCTAACTTATTGGCCGGCCCCCTTCTGTTCTTATAGGACAGTCCTTAATCATGTGGTCCTTGGACCCACACTTGAAACATCCTCCCGTCTTCTTCCAACACTCCCCTAAGTGTATCTTTCCACCTGGCCGCAAATGCAGTCTTGTCCTCCGTAGCGACTCTCGACCTCGTGGCTCATCAAATCTAGGCTTCTTTTGCACATTCCCAGATGACCCTGCTGATCCAAAACCTCTCTTTTTCCTGTTCCTATCTGTATTCTATCTCACAGAGTCCTTAATCCCTTCGGCAACCTTAGCCTTCTCCACCAACACAACAAACTCTCGCTCCTACTGTGGAGCTATTAACAACCTCAAGTCATCTTTCAGTTCGTCCTCAAACTGAACACATCGCTCATGTTCCGTAGCCACTATACCTCAAGCATGTAACACCCAAAACCCGACCAATACACCACGACCGAATCTGGTATGTTACGGGGAAATTCGTATTTGAGAGGTTAGGTTTCCGGCTAAAGTGTTGATGAAAACTCTTTGTTATGTTTGAAGAAAAACAAAATTCTTGGGTATGATTGTTTGAAACTAATAGTGCATTTTGAAAACCCGGAAGTTTTGAAAACTTAGCTGGATCCAATAGTAAAACCAATTTATATCATTTGGAAATTTGAGTTATTCCTTTTCAGTTGCTAAAAAAAAACATTTTGAACTTAGTTTAAGTTTGGAAAACATTTGAGTTGCATCCATTTTAAATTACAGCGTGATAACCGATGGTAAAGTTTAAAACATATCGCTTTGTAGTTTTGAAAACCTTATCTTTCCAAGTTTTATCCAATATTAACCCAACAAATTGTTAAGGCATTTTTGAAATCAAATCTAAGCATATATATATAACCAAAGTATAATTTTAAAAAACCTTTTACAATCCCAACAAACCAAATAAAAGAAAATACGAAATATAGTACCAAGTTTTTAACTCAGTGCAACTCCAAATTTATTTTTGGCATGGTCACCTCGAGTCCACCCGGCTCCATGTCCGCTATCTAAGTGTCACCTGAAATGATAAGGGAGAAGGTGAGTCGCAAGACTCAGTGCATAAATCCACCTCTCGATGAATGCAACATACTAACACACATCATAACAAAGCAATACAATTAATGCACCCAATCCTAACCATTCATAATACCTTTTCTACCCGTGTGGTACCAAACCTTTGGTGGTGCCAAACCACTAGTGACCCAAAGTCACGATATCCATCAATGTGGTGCCAAACCCTTTGGTGACCCAAAGTCACGAATAATCCATCTGTGGGGCCAACCCGTGTGATACCAAATCACTAGCGGCGATCCGTATCTCAATAGTGGGGCCAACCCACGGTGGTACTAAGCCACGAGGGACGAGTCGCTATAAGGTGCTAAACCTCGGTGTCCCAATGACACAAATGTGATATCAAATCTTGGTGACCGAAGTCACGAATAGTTCAAGTTGTGGGGCCAACCCGTGTGATACCAAATCATGGCGACAATCCGTAATATCAACTATGGGGCCAACCCACTGTGGTACTAAGCCACTGGGACAAGTCGCTATGAGGTGCCAAACCTCTAGTGACCCAAAGTCACAATAAATCGATCTGTGGTACCAAACCACTGGAGGTGCCAAACCTCTGGTGTCCCAAAGACACGGATATCATATTCCCCCTCCTCTCATATCACCCATAGACATGTCATACCGACTCATGTAAAGTATGCCAAACATGCAAATCATGCTAACATGTTAATATTGCATCTAACAACACATACATCATAGATCATGATATCATATATCAACAACAGAACTCGTAATGAAACGGACTTACCCGAATCCGTGCGCATACCCCATAGGGTATCATATCAATCAACCATACTATTTTGGCTTTATTAAACAATCAGGTTATTAAGCATATTACTAAGTAAAGAGTGTGTTAGTTTACACACCTGTTAAAACGCAAGCCTTAACCCCAAAGAACCGATCTAAGACCCTCGATTACCTTGCTCCTATAATTGGCCAAACATGAACATCAGGACCAAGGCCATTCGGCCAACCCAAATAAACCCAAAGGGTTAACGTTTGAACCCTTACCTTGAAAACGATTTGGTTTCCTACCAAATCCCGAACCAACTGATGGTTCCTCTGACAATCAGCCACACCCTATTAAGAAGAACAGTTAATCCTTTGAAGACTTTGGCTTAACGAAACTAAGAGAATAGACTAATAAAACCAACCCTTACCACCACTTACCCACCGATCACTCACAAGTGGAGGCTTCGCTTGACTGCTTCAAAATCCGGAGACCCTATAACAAAATGGTTCCAAAACAATTGATTAACACACTTCCAATCAAATGTGAATCAACTCTTACCTTGCAAAAGTCGACGAGAGAAACGAGGGAGGGAAGAAATAGGCATTCGACCTAGCACTAACCTTCCTCTAAAACCCGATTGGAGAAAAAGAAGAGACCACCCTTACTTGAGACTTTCGGCCAACACTAAACAAAAGAAAGAAGAGGTTGGCTAGAGCCTTGGAGGTTGAAACAAAAGAAATGTGATTCAAAAGAAAAGAAGAAATCGACAATGGGAGATTTAGAAGTGAGAGGAAGGTTAAACTAAGGAGGCAAAGTAAGTTTTGGCACAAGAGTTTTAAGAAAACAAGACAAAGTATGAGAGGAAGAAGATGGTTATTTTGGCTCAACACAAATGAAAAAGTAAAAGAGAGGTAGGAGGGTATATGGTTCGGCCAAAGATAAAAAAAAAGAAGAAAGCAAAAAGAAATAAAAGCTTGAGAACTCAAAGAGCATTCGGCTGCCAATGAAAAGTTTCGGCAAGGTATATATTGCTTGGGAATTTTCGATTTCAAGAAAGAAAATGAGAGACTTACTTTCAAATTCGGCTAGCTATTGACAAAAGAAAATACTTGTCTTTGACACAAGCTGACCGAAAAAAGCAATACCAAAATGCCTAAGAGAATCGGCACTTCCCACCTATCCACCAAAACCGGCCACTCCCCCATGAAGACTCCAAGATTCGGCCACCTCCCAAGCTCACTCATGGCCACTAATTCAAACTGATTTGAATTAGCCAAATCCCTTAATTTCCTCTCAACCCACCATTTGAAATATTTGACTTGGTCCATGGTAGAGTTTGAACTGCACACTACTTCTCCTCCTCCATGCCGTCAAAATGGAAGCAAAATGTGAGGCTTCTGTAGCTCGAACACATGACCTCTTCCCCCTGCAAGTGACGCCAACCTCAAGCTTTAAGTGGCACCTTCCTTGCCACTCTACTAGCTCAATTCTTGTGCTAAAATCCACCTAAAAATACCTATAACCCCTAGCTCCTTCAGCTCCATTCACTTAAAGTTTAAAAACTAAATTTTTTTCCTACCACTCAGGCCTACACCAGGCTTACAACTAAGCCCCAAAACATCAAAAACAATGACATTGCAGACCAGACACATGCAAACAATGCAACAACAAAATAGCCCCTAACCTGTGGTATTACAGTTCTACCCCTTAAAAATAATTTCAACCTCGAAATTACACGATCAAAAGAGTTGAGGTCTTGTTGCCTCATCGCATCTTCTCGGTTCCCACGTAGCTTCTTCCACACTATGATTCGCCATAGCACTTTTACCAAAGGCCGACTTCCTACGCAGGACTTTCACATCTCGATCTAGAATCAGCCTTTGGTTCCTCCTCCATGGTCAAATTCGGATTCACCTCGATATCTTCCTTTGCTATGACATGCGATGGATCTAAGCGATATCGCCTAAGCATCAAGCGTGGAATCGTCGTGAATCGACTTAGCTCTGTTGGCAACTCAAGCGATAAGCTATCGGTCCCACTCGCCTTAGTACCTTATCGACCCAATAAACCTTGGACTTAACTTGCCTTTCCTCCCGAACCTCAACACTTTCTTCCATGGTGAGACCTTGAAAGACCTTATCACCCACGGCAAACTCTATATCTTTACGCTTGAGATCGGCATAAGACTTACGCTTGTCGAAGCTTCCTTCAATCGAGCTGAATCAACAACCTTGTCTTAAGTCTGCGACCAACTCTGGTCCCAACATCTGACGTTCACCCAACTCCGTCCAACATGTAGGTGAGCGACACTTCCTACCATACAATGCCTCATATGGTGCCATCTTGATGCTTTTTGGTAACTATTGTTGTAGGCGAACTCGGCTAATGGTAGAAACTCTTCCCAACTACCTCTGAAGTCTAGAACACAACCTCGTAGCATATCCTCTAAGATCTGTATGACCCTTTCCGATTGCCCGTCAGACTACGGGTGAAATCTTTGTCTTTGAAATCCAAGCAGCGTGCCAGAGCACGATGTAACGCTTTCTAGAACCTTAGCGTAAATGGGATCCCTATCGAGATGATCGATCTGGCACACCGTGCTTGACCTCACTATCTCGACACATCTGACTTTGCTAACCTCTGAAGTGAGTAATCCACCCTCACCGGAATAAAGTGAGCTGATTTAGTCAGACGATCCATAATTACCCAAACTGAGTCCTTCTTGCTAGGCGTAAGAGGTAATCCACTGACGAAATCCATAGTTATCCTTTCCCACTTCCACTGTGGAATCTTCACTGGCTGAAGCAACCCTGACGGCAAGCGATGTTCGACCTTAACTGCGACATATCAGACACTTCCCTACAAACTCTGTCACTTCCCTCTTCAGACCCGGCCACCAAAACTGCTCTTT
The DNA here is from genome assembly GCA_025506655.1 of Gossypium rotundifolium. NCBI lineage: Eukaryota > Viridiplantae > Streptophyta > Magnoliopsida > Malvales > Malvaceae > Gossypium > Gossypium rotundifolium. The sequence continues at coordinate 129,122,422 of CP106732.1, read as the reverse complement.
TAGATCCCGATACATCTTACTACCTCTAGGATGCATAGCGTAGGGGCTGCTATGTGCGTCCTGAAGAATCTTCTACCTTAACTCAATATCCCTCGGCATACAAGCTCTCCCTTGAAAACACAGCACTCCATCACTAGACAAACTGTAACCATCCAAACCTCCATTCTGCACTTGCGACCTCTGCGCATTCAAAACCTCATCCTCTAACTGTTTCTCCTTAATCTGCTCAACCCACGTATGCTTAACCTGTAATTCTGCCAGAATACTTCCGTCGTTATACCAACTCAAATGGGCAAACATCACTCTTAAGTCCGCTACAACCTTACGGCTCAAGCGTCTACCACCACGTTAGCTTGCCCAGATGATACTCAATCGAATAGTCATAGTCCTTTAGCAACTCAATCCATCTACGCTGCCTCAAATTCAAATCCTTCTGAGTCAAAAGGTACTTCAGACTCTTGTGATCTGTGTAGACTATCGATCTCTCTCCGTACAAGTAGTGCCTCCAAATTTTCAAGGCGAAGACTACTGTCGCTAACTCCAAGTCGTGCGTCAGATAATTGACTTCATGTGGCCTCAGCTGTCGAGATGCGTAAGCCACAACCTTCCCTTCCTTCATTAGCAAACAACCCAAACCTGTATGTGATGCATCACAATATACTGTGAATTCCTTTCCTACCTCAGGTTGAATTAGAACCGGAGCTTCAGTCAAAATCTTCTTCAACTTGTCGAAACTCTCATGCTGCTTCTCAGTCCAAACGAACGGAACCCCTTTTCTTAACAATTTAGAAATCGGCACTGCGATCAACGAAAATCCTTCTACAAATCTTTGGTAGTATCTTGCCAAGCCCAGAAAACTCTGAATCTCAACCACTGACTTAGGCGGCTTCTAACCTAAAACTGCCTCAATCTTTCGAGGATCCACTCTAATCCCCTCAGCTGACACCACATGACCTAAGAAGGTTACCTCCCTCAGCCAGAACTCGGACTTACTAAACTTAGCATAAAGCTGCTTCTCCCTCAAAATTTGTAACACGACTCGCAAATGCGCATCATGCTCCTCCTCAGTCCTTGAATACACCAAGATGTCATCTATGAATACTACGACAAAGCCGATCCAAATCTTCTTTGGAACACCCTATTCATCATATCCATGAATCTTTGTCGGTAGCGTTAGTCAACCCAAGCGGCATTACGAAACTCATAGTGCCCATACCGAGTACGAAACACCGTCTTGCAGATATCCGTCTCCTTCACCTTTAGCGGTGATACCGGACCTTAAATCGATCTTCAAGAATCCGATGCACCATTCGGTGATCAAACAAGTCATCTATCCGTGGCAGCGGATACTTGTTTTGATCGTCACTTATTCAGCTGGCGGTGGTCTATACACATCCGCATAGTACCGTCTTTCTTCTTGACAAAAGTACAGGCGCTCCCAAGGTGAAACACTTGGCTTGATAAAGCCTCGGTCCAACAACTCTGGATCTAAGCCTTAAGCTCTACTAACTCTTTTGGCGCCATCCTATACGGAGCAATAGACCTTTGGCGTAGTTTGGCAATGATCTATTCAAACCCCACCTCACGATCCGGTGGCAATCCGGAAGCTCCTCCGAAACACATCAACAAAATCCTTAACTATTTGGACCTTCCCTACATGAGACTCCTTAGCCTCCAAGGCATACACATGAACCACATATGCTTCACGACCCTTCCGACCATCTTCTCGACTTTCAAAGTAGACACCACATTGGATAAGTAATCTCTTCTATTACCTATCATGACCACCTCATCACCCTTAGCCGTCCTTAGAACCATGCGCTTAGTCACGCGCAATCCAACCTACTTTGGTACTTAACCAACCATTCCATCCCAAGAATCGGATCGAACTCTCAAATGGCGGTTCCATTAGATCGACCTCAAACACTACCCTTGAAGTTCTAGGGGTACATCTCTATATGACTTATCTACAACTACTGAGTGACCTAGAGGGCTAATTACGGTCATACGCCTAGAAGATATCTAGAGTCTAAATCCATGGTCTCCACTATGCTACTACTTAGCGTATGAATCGTTGAACCCACATCAATCAAAGCGATAAATGGAGAACTAAAGATCAAGAACATACCGGTTATGACGTCCGGTGTGTCGCCCTCCTCTCGGTGCCTCGTTGTATATACTAACCCAGGCTGTCTTGCCTCAGAATTACCCGCACCTCTGCTCGGTACTCCGCGGCCCCGACCAGAACCATTACCTCCTCTATCGTTACCACGACCCCTCTGCGGTGGCGATCCATTATTCTGAAACTGAGTACGACCCTGACCCTCAGACTGAATCCTAGCCAACTTACGCGGATAGTCCCTCACACGGTGGTCCAGTGAACCACACTCAAAACATCCTCTTCCACCAGTCCAACATCCTCCCCAATGAGCTTTCCCATAGCGGTTAACTGTGGCGGTCCACAGTTAGCGACAATGAACCTACTAGGTGATTCGCCCCTCTGTCTAGCCCTTTTTCGAGGATTACCGGCGACCGGAAGATCCAAAATGCCTCTTATGCTGTTCCTATCCAAGTTACGCCTCACGAGACTCTTTAACCCCTTGCTACTTTAGCCTTTTCTACCAGGACAGCAAAATCACGCTCCTACTGTGGAGCAATCAGCAACCTTAATTCATCTCTCAGACCATCCTCAAATCGAGCGCACCTCTCGTGTTTCGTAGCCACAATGCCCTTAGCATACCGACTCGGCCTCAAGAACTACGCCTCGTACTCAAACACGGACTTACTCCCTGCACTGACCTCGAAATGCCTTGGTTGATCATTAATGTAGCTAGATCCAATGTATTTTTTCGACATGCGACCTTAAAATAATCCCAAGTAAGATCTTACGCAAAGATCTTGTCCGAACCGTGAGCTACCACTGGTATGACTCATCTCGAAGAAGTGATACTATCCCCTTTAGCTTCTCTTCAGCAGTCAGGTCCAAATCGTCCATAACACACTCCGTTGCCTCCAGCTAATACTCAGCCATGCTGGGAGCCACACCAGACACACCTCGGAATACCTCAGCCCCATTTGCTCGGAGTCATTCAGGCACAGATTTTCGAGCTCCTGCGCCTCCACCTACTCCAGCTACCCTTTCTAGAACTCGTAACATCGCCTGTGACACTGCGTCGTCCCCAGTCTATTCCTGAAACTCACTACCTCTAGCTGGTGGTGGTACCGGTATCTCATTCTCGGACCTCTGACCAGACCCTACTGGTTCAGAAATTGTCATCCTACCCCGACCATGTCCACGACCACGGCCACCCTGAGCGCTCATGACTAAAATCTCATCTTATCTGATTAGAAGTTTATGTATTAGTAAATATTCCACTGTCTTTAAAGGTAAGAGTCTTATGAATATCTCTTATTAAAGAATTTTTGTTTGCGCGAGTCCACAGAGTCCTATCGATTTCAGTTTCTAAAGTAATCTACTACAGCTAGTCATTCAGTCATATTACATCAAAAATCTCAAGCAATAGTAAGGGGTACTTACCTGGGCGGATTGGTGCCGGAGTCTCGGTGCCATGCCTTTCAAACCATTTATTTTAAAACAACATCACTTAAACCAATCCTTAAAACATTTTAAGCCTCGGGCCCACAGCTGAGCCTTTGAACCTAGGCTCTGATACCAAAATTATAACACCCCAAACCTAGCCAATACACCACGACCGAATCTGGTATGTTACGGGGAAATTCTTATTTCAGAGGTTAGGTTTCCGGTTAAAGTGTTGATGAAAACTCTTTGCTGTGTTTGAAGAAAAACAAAATTCTTGGGTATGATTGTTTGAAACCGATAGTGCATTTTGAAAACCCAGAAGTTTTGAAAACTTAGCTGGATCCAATAGTAAAACCAATTTATATCATTTGGAAATTTGAGTTATTCCTTTTCAGTTGCTAAAAAAAACATTTTGAACTTAGTTTAAGTTTGGAAAACTTTTGAGTTGCATCCATTTTAAATTACAGATGATATCAGATGGTAAAGTTTAAAACATATCGCTTTGTAGTTTTGAAAACCTTATCTTTCCAAGTTTTATCCAATATTAACCCAACAAATTGTTAAGACATTTTTGAAATCAAATCTAAGCATATATATAACCAAAGTATAATTTTAAAAAACCTTTTACAATCCCAACAAACCAAATAAAAGAAAATACGAAATATAGTACCAAGTTTTTAACTCAGTGCAAGTCCGAATTTATTTTTGGCATGGTCACCTCGAGTCCACCCGGCTCCATGTCCGCGATCTAAGTGTCACCTGAAATGATAAGGGAGAAGGTGAGTCGCAAGACTCGATGCATAAATCCCCTCAGATGAATGCAACATACTAACACACATCATAACAAAGCAATACAATTAATGCACCCAATCCTAACCATCCATAACACCTTTTCTACCCGTGTGGTACCAAACCCTTTGGTGGTGCCAAACCACTTGGTGACCCAAAGTCACGATATCCATCAATATGGTGCCAAACCTTTGGTGACCGAAGTCACGAATAATCCATCTGTAGGGCCAACCCGTGTGATACCAAATCCTTGGCGGCGATCCGTATCTTAATAATGGGCCAACCCACGGTGGTACTAAGCCACGGGACGAGTCGCTATGAAGTGCCAAACCTCGGTGTCCCAAAGACACAAATGTGATACCAAATCTTTGGTGATCGAAGTCACGAATAGTCAAGTTGTGGGGCCAACCCGTGTGATACCAAATCACTTGGTGACAATCCGTATATCAATCAAGCGTGGGGCCAACCCGATAAGTGTGGTACTCAACCTCGGTGGGACAAAGTCAATAAATCAATGAGGTGCCAAACCTGGAGGTGCTAAACCTCGGTGTCCCAAAGACACGGATATCATATTCCCCTTCTCTCATATCACCCATAGACATGTCATACCGACTCATGTAAAGTATACCAAACATGCAAATCATGCTACCATGTTAATATTGCATCTAACAACACATACATCATAGATCATGATATCATATATCAACAATAGAACTTCGTAATGAAAGCGGACTTACCGAATCCGTGCGCATACCCCATAGGGTATCATATCAATCAACCATCTTGTTTTGGCTTTATTAAAAAATAGGTTATTAAGCATATTACTAAGTAAAGAGTGTGTTAGTTTACACACTGTTAAAAGCGTAAGCCTTAACCCCAAAGAACCAATCTAAGACCCTCGATTACCTTGCTCCTATAATTGACCAAACATGAACATCAGGACCAAGGCCATTCGGCCAACCCAAATAAACCCAAAGGGTTAAGGTTTGAACCCTTACCTTGCAAACGATTTAGTTTCCTACCAAATCCTGAACCAACTGATGGTTCCTCGACAATCGGCCACACCCTATTAAGAAGAACAGTTAATCCTTTGAAGACTTTGGCTTAACGAAACTAAGAGAATAGACTAATAAAACCAACCCTTACCACCACTTACCCACCGATCACTCACAAGTGGAGGCTTGATCGACGGCTTGAAATCCAGGAGACCCTATAACAAAATGGTTCCAAAACAATCGATTAACACACTTCCAATCAAATCTTGAATCAACTCTTACCTTGCAAAAGTCGACGAGAATAGGGAGGGAAGAAATAGGCATTGACCTAGCACTAACCTTCCTCTAAAAACCCGATTGGAGAAAAAGAAGAGACCACCCTTGCTTGAGACTTTGGCCAACACTAAACAGAAGAAAGAAGAGGGTTCGCTAGAGCCTTGGAAGGTTGAAACAAAAGAAATGTGATTCAAAAGAAAAGAAGAAATCGACAATGGGAGATTTATAAGTGAAAGGGAAGTTCAGCTAAGGAGGCAAAGTAAGTTTCGGCATAAGAGTTTTTAAGAAAACAAGACAAAGTATGAGAGGAAGAAGATGGTTATTTCGGCTTAACACAAATGAAAAAGTAAAAGAGAGGTAGGAGGGTATATGGTTTGGCCAAAGATAAAAAAAAAAAAAAGAAGAAAGCAAAAAGAAATAAAAGCTTGAGAACTCAAATAGCATTAATTTGCCAATGAAAAGTTTGACAAGGTATATGTTGCTTGGGGATTTTCGATTTCAAGAAAGAAAATGAGAGACTTACTTTCAAATTCGGCTAGCTATTGACAAAAGAAAGTACTTGGCTTTGACACAAGCTGACCAAAAAAAAAAAAAACCAAAATGCCTAAGAGAATCGGCACTTCCCACCTATCCACCAAAATCGGCCACTCCCCTATGAAGACTCCAAGATTCGGCCACCTCCCAAGCTCACTCATGGCCACTAATTCAAACTGATTTGAATTAGCCAAATCCCTTAATTTCCTATCAACCCACCATTTGAAATATTTGACTTGGTCCATGGTAGAGTTTGAACTGCACACTACTTCTCCTCCTCTATACCGTCAAAATGGAAGCAAAATGTGAGGCTTCTGCAGCTCGAACACATGACCTCTTCCCCCTACAAGTGATGCCAACCTCAAACTTTAAGTGGCGCCTTCCTTGCCACTCTACTAGCTCAATTCTTGTGCTAAAATCCACCTAAAAATACCTATAACCCCTAGCTCCTTCAGCTCCATTCACTTAAAGCTTAAAAACTAAATTTTTTCCTACCACTCAGGCCTACACCAGGCTTACAACTAAGCCCCAATACATCAAAAACAACGACATTGTAGACCAGACACATGCAAACAATGCAACAACAAAATAGCCCCTAACCCAGGGTATTACAAAGCATATCGGCTCAACCTTAGAAATTTCGCCTCGTATTCAACTACAGACTTATTTCCCTAGACCAGCATCAAAAATGCCTTCCTCTGCGCATCAACATAACTAGTTCCAATATACTTTTTTGATATTCGCCTTAAAATATTCCCAAGTAAGATCGTCTGCGATAGCACCATCCCGAACCGTGAGCCACCACTGATATGACTCATCGCGGAAGAGCGATACTATCCCTTTCAGTTTCTCCTCGGCGAATAGGTCCAAATCATCCATAATCCTCTCTGTTGCTTCCAACCAATACTTAGCCGTATTGGGCACCACACCAGATACACCACGAAAAAACTCAGCTCCATTAGCTCGGAGTCACTCAGGTACCGACTTTCGAGCTCCCATGCCTCCACCTGCTCCAGCCACCCTTTCCAGAACTCGCAGCATCGCTTGTGATACTGCATCATCCCGTCGATCACGATATTCAACATCGGTGGTGGTGGTGGTGGCATTTCATTTCGGACCCTTGGCGGACCTAATGGGTTACGACACGGTCATTCGGCCTCTTCCACCACACACACTACGACCACGTCCCAGAATTCATGCTTCGAATCGCGTTTATCGGTTAAAGAATTTTATGAATTAGTTGTTGTTCCACTGATTTATCGCGAACAATCTTATGTTCAATAAGTCTAAAGAGTAGTTCTTTCGAGTTCATACACCCATATAGTCTCAAATCCATTCATTCAATCATCACACTCATGAACTTAAGTTCATCACCGAGAAGTGTTATAGTTGTCATTGTTGTTGTTTTCCACTACCCAAGGGTATTTTCGTAATTTTATCTTACAGGGGTATTTTGGTAATTTTTTTCAAATTAGGGTATTTGAAAATTTCACAAAGTAGAGATTTTTGGTACTTTTACAAAATTGAAATACTTGGTAAAAAGATTCAAGGGTAATTTGGTAATTTTATAAACTGAGGGTATTTTTGTAATTTTCCAAACTAGGGGCATTTTGGTAATTTTGTAAAATATGGTTCCCGGTGACTTTTCAAAACAAGGGTATTTTTGCAAATTTTTAATTTGAGGGTATTTCGGTAACTTTCCCTACGGACGGTATTTTAGTAATTTACATAGGTTAGGGGTAATTTGGTCAATTTACAAATCAGGGGTATTTTGGTCATTTTTAAATCAAAGGTACTTTGGAATTTATAATCATGGTTTAACTTTAGAATTTCACAAAACAAGGTGTTGGTCTCTTTCGGGTTTTAATTATTGAATTTAGCTTGTGTTTGAGTCCCTTGGCTAAGGTGAGAATCACTACTACGCACTGGTAGGATTCGAGCGAGAGAGGAGGTGAGTCACTAGGATCGCTTAAATACCAAGCTCCTCCTGAATCTAATCCTAAACATCGCTGCGGTTGCCACACCTCTAACTTGGCGACTCGAGACCACGTGTTTGTTTGGTTAGACTTTATGTTTTATGTATCTTGGTGTTGAAGTAGGCTAACCCTAGGGTTTAATTCCTAATTTACTAATCTACATCCTTATAAGTCCCACATACAAATCACAAAAGAGTTAGGAGTACTTACAGTGGACTTGGTAGGAGACTCGGGTGCCATGCCGAAAACACGCTCATTTCTTAGTAAAATTCAATTTTAAAGAAAGAAAACATTTTGGGCCCAAAAAGCCCTCAAGGCTGAGTTTTGAACCAGGCTCTGATACCAAACTGAAACACCCCAAACCTGACCCATGAGCCCTAACCGGATCTGGCATGCTTCTTGAGTAAAACATTTCAAAACTTGTTTGTTACTTTGGAAAAATTTGTGTGATTTTGAAGAACATTTGATTTGTATTGAGTCTAAATTGAAAGCAGTGTTGTTTTTGTAAACAATAAGTTAAAAAGTATTCTAGGGTTTTAGAGTTTAACGACAAATTGAAGATCGATTGTGATTAGGTGTCAAAACATCTAAAATTTGATTTTAAGAAAAATATGTTTAACCTTTGATTTGATAATGATCGTATCATGATAAACCGAATTAAACGCATACTTAAAGCAGATTAACAATAATGGCCATATTACATCATAGCAAAACCCAAAATAAATCCAAAATACTTAAATATAAAAACAACGAAAATAAAATAACTTTGAGCTGAGCATGGCCACCACTAAGCTCCTGTCGACCGGTCCATTTCTTGAGTGTCACTGAAAAGATATCCCTAGCAGGGTGAGTCAAAGCGGACTCGATGTATAACCACCAACACAAAGTCCCAACGATTTAGGCATATCGGTTCATACATATATATATATAGCAATTATAGATAATGATGCAATCCCGAACCTAAACCTAGATAACCATCCGCTACACATCACCCGTACCAACCATCACACCGTGGGGGCTACTAAGTCGACCCTCCATCCGCTACACATCATTGAAGGCGATCATTGCAGACGGCACATCGCCTATAAATTGTGGCATAGCAACCGGATAATATTTTGTGACATAAGTCACCACATTGATTACGTGACATGAGTCACGATTTCATGGTAAAACCACGGATCACTTCCCTTAAAATAACACCCATATGCCCCATGTCATACAAATCATACAAATATCATGCTTTATGCCTTATTTCACATTCTTATCAATATTCACTTATGTGCCATATTTCACATGTTCATAACATTTATTGACATAATATTAAAGATTACGTGCACAGAATGTTCTATACCATTGTATGGTACCTTTAGCCACGTTCACATACTTTCATTAACACATATATTAAAACATTACCATAAATCTATTAAGATTTAGTGTGGGGCTACACACACGATTTATATGAGTTCATTGAAATCCGAAAATCCTTGTACACCCGTCATTGCCCTAAATAACCATAGTTAAATTGGCTAACATAATGACCAATATGGCGAATATTCACATTCACTTACCTTGCGATTCCAAATCTCGAAAATAGTCACTTGACTACGAAGATGTCGAAATCCTACATGGTACATACCAGGGTCAACCTTTTTGTACAAATCTATGAAAATGGCCCTTGGCCGAATACCACATATGGCTTACCTTGGATTCTTAAAATCCCGAAGATCTTCTCTTATAGTCGACTATAGGCGAATCCTGAAACCTCCTTCATAGTTTCGGCCAAAGAACATTAAAAGAGATTAGTGCCTTAATTTATCGTTAGTTAGAGAAAGAAAAGAACAAGAGTTTGGCCAAGAAAGATCCTTACCAACTCAATTGAATATCCTAGCTTGAAACAGAGAGATTTGGCTCATGCTTAAATGATCAAGTTGACACCAAAAAGGGGTAGAGGAGCATTCGGCTATGGCCACCAAATAGAGGATTCGACTTAGACAAAAGTGAACAATCGGTTAAGGGTCTCTTGTGTATTCGGCTTTGATTGAATTTGCAAAAGAAGAAGAAAAGATTGATGATGGAGATTGACCTCAATAAGATTGGAAAGAGAAAGGAGCTTTCGACTTTGGCAAAATAAAAGAAAAGAAAAGAGTTGCTTTTGGTTTTTAGTCAACGAGAGGAAAAAAATTTGGCAGAGGCTCAATTGGAAAGAAAAGAAAACAAATGGCCTCACTCTCCTCCCTTGGCGAAAATACCACCAAAAGAGTCCTTTGGTACCAACACACATCCCTTCTCAAATCCACTTTTCCTCCTTATTTTCTCTTTATCACCCATTCAAAATAATTGAAATAATCCAACATTATCCTATGCCCTTAGCCAAATTTTAAAAGGAATTAGACCATATCTAAAGCTCATCTAATCAGTCTCGCCATGCCGTCCACCACTGCCCATCTTAGCTGCAAAATAAAACTCCTCTTTGTGTCCCTTGCTGCTCGAACCAAGGCCCTTTCCCCTTGCTTGTGGCGTCACTTACTAAGGCCCTAAGTGGTGCCTCCTTGCCACTTTGCCAAGCCCAATCTTATGTCCAATTTCCCCTACAATTTCTCTTAAGGCCTATCAGGCTTAGCTCCCCTTTAAAACTTAAAATCAAATATTTTCTAAGGCATTTTCCTACTCTCTAAGATTCTCAAAATTCACAAGACACATTCAAACACACATAGGCATGCTACTTCATACAATTAAGCAAAAATGCAAAAGCCATAAAATCCAGGATATTACAAGAGAGTTTGGCTGGGTGGGTCGACATGGTCCCCACATAGAGAGTTTGGTTGGTATGGGTTGGGTTACATGTCTATTGCATTAATATGATTATAGGGCTTAGGCCCAGATTGTTATCGAATAGGGCTTAGGCCCAAACTATGGTCGTAATAGGGGATTACACACGGAGTTCTCGTAACTCACCCTTTTCCTTTAACTATGCAGGTAATCCCCAATCGTAGAGGATTTGGAGCTGCGAGGGACTCAGAGGTGGCCACACGACTGACATGCTTTAAAGCTGAACTTAGCGACTTTATATTTACTTTATTTTAATTATTGGGTTAATAATTTTTGTAATAAGGCCATTGTGATTTTCTTTTAACTTTTAATTGGTATTTCTTTTAATTACAAATTGCTAGTCTTTTAAACACGGGTTTTAAAACAATAACTACTGTTTTCAAAATATCATTGTTTAAGTCAGACTTCCGCAACAAACAAGGTTTTAAAAATAATAATATTTTTGGAAAGAGAATGACTTTGAGAAAATTTTGTTTTGTTAGTACGCAACGAAATCCGAGGTTTTTAAATGGTAAAGAGATTTGAACAAGAAGGGTTTCAATGAAAACATGGTTTTCAAAAAACACTTTAATGTGACACTCTAGATTCGGGTCTAACTTCTAGGCCGGGTTTGGGGTGTTACATTCTTCTACTCGATTTTTCTTTTCTAAGCACAAATTTACAAGAATCTTATACTCACTATAATGTACTATCCATTAGTTTTCACTCTCGACTATTTTGAAACCTCCGTGATGTATCTAGCTAACCCTCAATATTAATGACCTGACATCTAAGTTCGTGTTAGGACCAAAAAGAGAAAGGATCAAGAATTTACACATTAGGATCGTGGTTTCATTTGAAGTTCATCAAGAAAATGGAATTAGGATCAAAAATTGGGTATAAGGGAATTTTCGTATAGGGTCAACTTTTTGGCTCTAGTGGTGACCAAACAATGTCTTAGGTCATCCCTAAATGTCTCAATTCATGGATTACAATTAACTAAATACTAACACTCTAACAAGCTATAAATCAAACAAACACATATGCTTTTCATGCACTTATTTGTCATTTGGTTTACCTAACACAATATCACCTATTCAGAATGTAATGGAATGAATTAATTAGTCTAATATTAAACAACCTAAAATCGATTGCTATCGAGCTAAATTTACAGTTTAAACACAGAATCCTATTTACATGCTCCTAACCAATCACTTGTATTACTACAAGCTCACGCATAAACAAACACACAAAACTAAAAATAACTACAAAAATAATTTTAAAAAAGGAAAAATTAAAAATTTTGAAAAATTCTATGTTACACCCCACACTTTATTTGGCATGTAACAACTCGTTTTCAATGGTACTGAAGTGGTTGTTTTGGAACCTCGTATTTCGAAGATCGAGTCAATAAATATTGATAATTAATATTTACGAGTCTAATTATAATATAATAATGAATTCTAGTTTAGTGATTTTATTGAACGGATTATAATTTAAGGTTCATGGACTAAATCGTAAGACTAAAAAAGTTGGGTTCTATTGATTTGATTGGTCAAAAGGCTTAATAAATTATTGTTGAGGGTCTTAAATTGCAAGTTGGCCATTACAACATTGAAGTGGACGGTTTGGTATGTTAATGATAAAAAATTGATAAAATTTTTTATAATTAATCAAAAAATAATTAGGTGACGGTGAAAGGAAAGAGAAAACAATTTTAGTCATCTTCTTCCTTCCACCGGAAAAACACCATTGAAGGAGAGCTTAGGATAGTTTGAAATTTGACCAAGTGCATGGCAAGGTTTTGGGGTCCCGTTTCACGTAAATTTTATTTTTTCATGATCTTTGTAACTCATTCTAGCTCATTCGTATATTTATTTTTAAAATCGTTATGGTTTCAAAATGTTACAATTTTTATATTTGAAGCTTTTGATGTTAATTTATTAGATTTTGATCTTAGAAATGAAAAATGATTAGTTTGTAAAGTGGAAATTGTTAGTTTTGAACATAAGAACTAAATTGTTAATATCTTGAAATTGGTATGTAATTTACGTAATTTATTTTTATATTGAAGGTGTAATTGAATATATTTGATTTGGTTTAAAGTTTGAAGCTCAAATTTGGAAGTTATGGGAAGTTTGATTTTAGGAACTAACTTGAATAAAACATAAAACTTGAATAAATAACTGAAAGATGAAATTGAGCTTACATATATTTTTAATAGGCTATTATATGATATTTGAGTGATTAAATTGAAATAAATTTATATCATAGAACAAGATTTGAACAAGACGGAGGAAAATCACAAAAAAGGAAAAATTACAGAGTAGTCTCTATCGTCGTGTTTATTGTTGTTTTGTTAGGTAAGTTTATATAGTATTAATAAATTTAATTTTCTGTTGAATTACATTTGAATGTATATTAATGTTTATTGAAAGTTTGTATTGGTTAAGAGATATTACTCGAATTGGAGTTGAACTTAATCGTAATGAAATAGTACGAAATTGAACTATTGAGATAATCTCGATGAACTTAGTAAAATTCTCATATACGGTGTTACGAGTTGATGCCTGATGATTCCGAGCTCCAAAATTTGTTGTGGATTCAAAGATACATGTGACATAGGTTTAGCTTCGATGAGTAACCTGATTTCATTTTATAGGTTTAGCCCAGAACGGTAACCTTACATGTATTTTAGGCCTTGTCCAGGCTATTTAGTGTATTGATAAAGGATTACCCCAGACGGGTAACCAGAAACTAATGTATACAATTAGCTCGGACAAGCACCTAATATTATTTCACCTATATACTGAGTACTTTTATGATGTTTCATCGGGAAAAATAAAAGATGGAAAAATATGGATGTAATAGCCCGACTTTGGGCCTAGTCTGAACAATGGTTTCGGGGCCACAAATTCAACGAGGAGAATCTTATGTTCATTATATTTTTAAGGTCTATGATTTCACGAAAAGATTTCGTGAAAATTTCATTCAGAAATTTTGACGTTCGGGCACTCAATTTAGTTAAAAGGACTAAATTATAAATAGTGAAAAAGTTGAGTTCCACATGTTAGAAGCGTCCAATTTGTTATGAGGTTTTAAATTAGAGGTTCTTAAATGGTAATTAGACCATTAGTTAAGTTGTGGGCAAATATGGACATGGAAAGGTATGTTTTAAATTTTTTTTATTAAAGGTATTTTAATCATTTGGCAAATAAAGCCAAAATAATATGAGAAAAAGATATCATCTTCCTCATTTTCTCATGCCTTTGTCGAATATACCATGGAATCCATGGCTAGGGTTTGTTTAAGCTTTCCAAGTTCCATAGTAACTTCATCCTAGCCCCATTTTTAATGTTCTTCGTATTTTTGAGATCCTCGTAGCTCGATTTAGCTATTTCTAGCTATATTTTGAGCTAGGGTGAATGTTAAAAAATTTACCCATGTATGAAATGCATGTGTTTTGATGATTTATGGAAAAATATGAAAGTTTGATGTATGATAAACATCTTTTTCTAAGAGATTTTCATGGAAAATTCATAAAAAGGACTAATTTGTAAAAGTTATTAAAATGGTCATACATGAGTGAATTAGTGGTAATTGAGGACTCTTGTAGTTATGAAAATGATTCGGCTAGGTTTAAAATGCTAGAAAATTTAATGAAAATTATTATACGAGCCTAGGGGAAAAACTGTAATATGATAAAGTTTAGGGGCAAAAATGTAATTTTTCCATAGTATGATTGTTACGTCACAATGAATAATGTGACTAATGAATAAGCTAAATTTTATGTTATAGATCAAAGAAAATGATATTCGGACCTAGAACGGGGAAAAGAGAAAAAATTGACGATTAGGTTCCTTTCTACCTTTTTGGTACGAGGCAAGTTCATGTGTAAATAAAACAACCTTATGTGATGTATTTGATGTTTCAATATTGTATGAATCGTGTATTGTCTCTATGAAATTTATTATTTATGATTTTGATGAGATGTCGGGGATAAAAATCTTCGATTTAACTTTAAGAGTGAATAGAATATAAATGCCATGTTATCAAGGTTATTAAGGTTCCGTATAAGACCATATCTGGGATATGGCCTCGGTATGAGATTTTGTATAAGACCATATCAGAGACATGGCGTTGATATGATATTTCATGTAAGACCATTTGGGGATATGGTATTGATAGATTACTATATGTATGAGACTCATGAGTATCTTTTAGCATTTCGATTATTCAACAGGTATGTTGAAAACGAGAAAGTATGTGACTAAGTCCCGGGGGGTACAGGTATGTACCTAGAACTCATATAAAGTTAATTTGGTATATAATGCATCCATGGTAAGTTTTTGTGAAATTAAAGCTACAGAATGTTATTATGATTTTAATTACTTTATATTATGAGAAATGAATATTATTTCCATGAAGTTGATTTATGATGCCTCGATGAAATTATAACAAGATCATGTTAAGTTGAAGTCCTGATTGAACATTCAGAATAGCAAAGATACCTGTGTCACAACATAAGATAAGGAAGGTCCCGTATAAGACCATGTCTGGGACATGGCATCGGTACCAAATAAAGAAGGTCCCGTATAAGACCATGTCTGAGACATGGCATCGGCACCAAATAAGGGAGGTCCTGTTTAAGACCATGTCTGGGACATGGCATCGGCACCAAATAAAAGAGGTCCCATATAAGACCATGTTTGGGACATGGCCTCGGCACCAAAGAAAGATCTCGTGTAAGACCATGTCTGGGACATGACATCGACATCTATATACGATCTCGTATAAGACCATATCTGGGATATGGCATCGACATCGAGATATGAGATCCCGTATAAGACCATAACTGGGATATGGCATCTGCATCAAGATGTGATCCCATGTAAGACCATATCTGGGATATGACATTGGCATCATGATACATGTATAATGAGATTGAGTATCCTACAGTATTCCAAGTAGTTCAACAGGAAAAGAACTAAGTTTATGTACACATAACAAAGAGCTAAGTCTATGTTCAAGAGAATAAAAGTGCTAAATTTATGCAATGAAGTGATACAGATATCCATGAGTAACTCACTAAAAATGTATGCAAAATGTGATATGTGATTTGGTAAGAGTAAGCATTATGAATGATTAAGTGGTAATCATGAGCTTAAATGCAAATCATATTATAATACTTTTGTGGTTGAGTAAAATAAATGAATATCAATAGTTATTGATTATTTGCATATGAACTTACTAAGCTTTATTGATTACTACCATTATTTTCCTATCTCCTATAGGTTAATTTAGTCAGCTCGGGTTAGAGATCACCGGAGATGCTTTCACACTATCAAGCGGACACTTTTGGTATAAGTATTCAAGCCTTCTTAAGATATGGCATGTATAGGGATCTTATATTTTGAATAATTAAGTCCTTGTTAATGTAGTCAAATGTATTGGCCTAAAATGGTTTATGGTTGAATTTGAAGATAGCCATGAGTGATGGCTTATGTCAACTACATATTCATGCATGTGTTAGTGTTATCTTATGAATATGAAGTATGGTTATCATAGGTTAAATGTGATGATTAAGTATTACAAATGATGATATGAGAATGATATGTGATGTTGTATGAATGTGTGCAAGTGAGGGTGGCAACATGGCTTGGAAAATTAGCCTTGTATTAGTCTACACGGGTAGACACATGGGCGTGTGTCTAGGCCGCGTGTGACACACAGTCAGCCCCGTGGGCGTGTTGATAGGCCGTGTGTCCCCTGCATCTAATTTGCAAAAATTCAGTTCGTAACACACAATCAGCCCCGAGGGCGTGTTGATAGGCCATGTGTTCTTAGGGATTTGCTGACGTCATAAACAGAATACTAAGGTTTTCACACACGGGCCATAGACACGGGTGTGTGTCAGGCCGTGTGAAAACCTCTGTAGCTTCGAAGTGAAAAATAAAATCCACACTGACTAGGGACATGGGCGTGTGTGACCACACGACCTGCCCACACGGGTGTGTCCCTATCCATATGGGCGTGTGGCCCTGTTTTAAGCAGAAATTTTCTAAGTGTTCGAAAGTTTTCGGTTCAGTCTCGAACCCTCCTATATGTATGTTTTGGGTCTAGTAGACCCATAATAGGGACACTGTGAATACGAATGAAAGGTTTTAAGTTTGAATGAAAATTTATGGCCCAATATTATATGAAGAGGTATGTTAAGTCCGATAATACCTCGTACCAGGTTCCAACGTTAAATACGGGTAAGGGGTGTTTTATTTAGTGGTATCAGAGCTATGGTTTAGTCAATTCTTGGACTAACCTAGCATCTATGAGTCTAACTATACATGCCATATTACTGCTCATGATAGTGTGATATCTCCAGGCTCTAACGAAATTGTTTTGTTAAGACAGATATGATTTCCAAATGTGCTATCTCGATAATGCTGAAAATGATAATGAGATGATTGAAGTGTGCTTATGATGTGTCGAAATTCAGGAAGGTATGAATAGGAGTTCATGACATGTGTGTAATAAGGTACGAAATGAGATAATCATAAGTTGAGAAATGTGAAAACGTGGAACGAAAAAAAGTTATATGGTGATAAGCTCATTCATGTTGGTTGACATGCATACGATGTTATGTGCCCAACATATTTGATTAAGTGAATATGATGAGTAAACTTACCCAATGAATGAAATAAGTGTGTATGTGCATTTGTTTGAATAATGTATAATTAGTATTTCCATATAGTTGAATCATATGATTAACTATTAAATTAGAGAATATATAATGTTTTGTTTTATGACTATTATGAAGCCACAAATATTATAATAGTATGGGAGTTGAACTAGAAGATCAAATTGAGTAGAACGCAAGAGATGAGTATGATCGTTCAATAATGAATTGACGTATAAGACCATGGTTGGACCATGTCTAGTACAAGTGATCCCATGTAAGACCATGTCTGGGACATGGCATTAGCATCGATATAAGACTTCGTGTAAGACCATAGTTGACTACGACATCAAGTAAACGACGTACTCAAACCCGTAAGGTGTTCTCTAATTTGAAAAGTGATGGTAAGAGAAATTGAAGTTAGATGTTAGTATTTGATTAGATATTAATATGGAACTTGAGTAAGTAAATTCACTGTTTGAAATTATGAGAGATAGAAAAAATTTGTAACATGAGTAAGTGTAAAAATTTGCTTGGAGCGGGTTGTGTGATTACGATGATATTTCATTAATGATGGATGCTAAGTCATATGCATGTAGTCATGAGAGTCAAGTTAGAGGCTGTACGACCTCACCCCTTACCAGTGTTGATTTATAATGAAATTTTACGAAAGTCGAGTTGAATAAGTTCATAAGTGTGAAACTAAAGAGTTCAGTGGTGAAACAATTAGTAATGCATACAGAGATGAGAATAGTTTGGAAAGTGAAAATAGTTTGGGAAGAATATCAGAATGTTTTAAAGATTACACCGATGATGCAATGTCACAAAAAAAAAAAGCTAGTCTCGGCTATTTGAATCAATTAAGCATGAAGTCTAAATTATGTATTTACCGAAATTGAAACACCCCAAACCCGGCCCAAAAAGCCTAACAGATTTGATATGTTCCTCGAATCTAACTTTAGCAAATTATCGTTTTATTTAAGAAAAACTTGATGATTTTGTAGAAAAGCAGATTAACTTAATATTTTAGGTTGAAATCAAATTGTAAAGTAAAATTTATGTCTTTTAAAACATTATTTTTAAAAGGAATTAATAAATTAAAAGAAAACCAAATTTAAGAAAAAATACTTTAAAACATTTATATATTAGTGACAAAAACATTTTTAAATTATTTATCGAAAAACCATTTAGTTATTTAATAGATATTTGTTCATGGCAAAATAAAAGTCCAAACACAAAAATTAAAACAGTTTATAGTGGCCTTATTACAAAAATAACAAACCCATAATAAAGTCTAAGTAATAAAATTTAATAAGTTTAAATTGGAAAATCTTCAAAATACTTGATATGAGCATTGGCCACCACAGAGTCCTTGCTATCCCGATCCATCGCACTACGAATCATCAGAAAAATTATCCCACAAAAATGGGTGAGTTATAAACTCAATGTGTAACACATACATTAAAAAGCCCATTAATTACACATATGGCCATAGGCCCATTTAGTTTATATTTAGCCCAAAGGCCCATTTTCATAGCAGAATAAAATAATAATCATTTAAATCACATGGATATGCACATATAATGAAATGCAAACCCGGCCCACCTAATATCCATCCGCTACACCACCCGTACCAACCAACACACCATGGGGATTACTAAATCGACCCTCCATCGCTACACACCATCGAAGGCGATTCTTTGCGGTCAACATGCACATCACCCTTATAATTTTGTGGCAAAGCCACCGGACAAATGTGTGAAGTCACAGATTTCAAATATGTGACCGAAGTCACAGATTCACATATGTGATCGAAGTCACCAGATTTCAAATATGTGACCGAAGTCACCGGAAATGTGGTAAAACCACCAGAATACTTCCCCTTTATCACATTCACCCATATGCCCGTGCACATACATATTATTCATTTTTCATGCCATTTACCCCAAAATCATAAATATAATCATACTTATTTCACATTTATGCATATATCAAAATTAACGAAATATTGGGGTAAACATACCTGAATTTTGTATACCACTGAATGGTATCCACAAACAAACATATTGTCATATAGTCACATTTATTATAGATCTTATGAGATTTTATTGTATGGTTACACACCTTATGGTGTGAGAGCGATACCTTCTTGCTTGTCAACACCTAATTTATTATCACACTAGATTAGTATATACCATTACTAATAAAACTATATTTATTGACGAGAGATCTAAATCCTTACCTCGGTTCTCGAACAATCATTATTTGTGGTTTTCTCGCTAGATGGATCAAAACCAGCGATATCCCACCAGCGTAAAGTGGTTCGATTATGCGTACTACTTCAAATAACCGATCTTAGTTAGCGGAGGTCCACAACCGGTGGAAAATCTCTTCCGCCGATCTGACCCCTCTTTTGAAGTTCGATGGTAAAAGCAGTGCCTCCTCTCTTCCAAACACTCCGTCTTGCTCATTTCTTACCTATCTTGTTAGTCTCAAATCACCCTAAAAGTAAGATTGATTAAAAGTCTATTTAAAGAAATCGATATAGCAAGAAGGTGATATTCTTACCTTGGATGATTTGAAAGGTCACTTCTTAAAAGTTGGCTTCAACAAAGATCCTTAAAAATCCTTTCCAAGGATTGGCCTAGGAGAGAAAAAAATAAAAGGATTTATGTTTCTAAGTTGACTATAGTAAAAGAAATAAAGAAAACAATTGACAAAACCTTACTTGATCACTTTGAATATTGACCTTGAACAAAAGAAGAGAATAAAATGATGATTAGGGTTGCACAAAAAGAAAAAGAAAAGATAGTGATTTATGGCTAAAATGGTTTGGTTTTCAATAAAAGAAAAGAAAGATTTAGATGAAAAGAAAGGTGATTTGGTTTGACAAAGAGAAGGAAAGTATGTTGATTTTGATATTGGTAGAAAATAGTTTCGGTTGAGAGTGAGGAAGAAAGAAAATGAAATTGAAAGAAGAGAGAAATAGAAGAAGAAGAAAAGATGATGATGAAGGTGATTCCAAAAGAAATGAGATAGGTTTAGGGACCTATGCACATTCGGCCAAGAGGAAGAAATTGAAAAAGAAAAAAATGGTTCTTTGAACTTTGGTAGTTTCAGCAATGAGGGAGAAAGAAAAGAAGAAATGTTTTCCAACTTTTGATGCTTAAGACAAGGATTTGAGAGAATAGGAATTTTAACCAAAATGGTCAAAATAAGAACCAAAACAAAGTAAAACTTTACCTAATGACAATAGCAAAATTCGGCTAGGAGGAGAGCTCTTGGAGAATTGAGAAAAGATGCACTAAAATGCAAGACTTTTTGGCCAACTATCACCCCCTAACCCAAGTCAAATTTGGCCAACTAGAAAGCCAACATAATCCCCCTTTTTCCTCCTTGTTTCTTCCCCATCAACCCTTAATTTGCTATCACCATTAACCATCCCCTTTAGCCCCTAAAACCGACTAGATTCATGGTCAAGCGACCATGAAAAAGTTTCAAGACAAAGCCCTTACTTCAAGCCTTTTGTCCCCTCATCTTATCATCCTTTCATGATTCCATACCATAAGTTTAAGCTTACCTTATCCATGTGGTCAAATAGCCAAAATTAAAAGATGCTCATCCATTCTAGAAGAGTCTTGGCCGACACTATAGGAAGGAAACAAAAATAAAATCCTCCTATTTTTTAGCTAGGGGATTCGAACCTCTCCCCTCAAGCACTCATCCATGCATCCTAACCACCTTGCTAATTACTCATCTTATGCTTAAAACCTCTTATCTTTATTTCTTAAAGCCTATCATGCTTAGCTCCATCTTAATTATTAAAAATTAAAAGTTTCACTAAGCATTCACTTAATTAATGAAGCTAAAAAATAACTTCCAAAATACACTCAATCATAATTAAGCATGCAACATCATTCAATTAAGTAAAGATGCATAACCCCTAATTATCGGGATGGTCTTGTTCTACCCCTTAAAATAATTTAGTCCTCGAAATTACAGGTGGAACAAGTGAGGGTATTCTTTGCATCGCATCGCTTCCTCTAGTTCCCACGAAGCTTCTTACGATCCATGATTACGCCATAACACTTTGTGAGAGGAACCGACTTTCTCCAGTAAAACCTTTACATCTCGCTCGAATTTGAATTGGCTCCTCTTCATAAGACAAATCGGTCTTAATTCCACCTCCTCAAGCGGCACTACATGAGATGGATCCGGCCGTAGCTGCGTAACATTGAAACATGGAACACATCATGCATTTGCTTCAACTCAGAAGGTAGTTCTAATCGATATGCCACAGTCCGACCCGCTTAAAAGCGCGATAAGGTCCAATGAACACAGGACTTAACTTCCTTTGCGACCAAATGTCATCACCTTTTCCAAGGTGAAACCTTTAGGAATACTTGATCTCCCACACAAACTCTATTTCCTTCCGCTTTAGATCTGCGTCACAATTTTATGCATCTGGATGCTTCTTTTAACTTCGGCCGGATTACCTTAACCTTTTCTTGGATTCACCACTATTTTTGGACCCAAAATCGGCGTTCCCTAATTACATCCAACACGTAGGAGTGTGACACTTAGTCCATATAGTGTTTCATATGGTGCCATCCGAATCTTGGCTTGGTATGGTTATTATGCGTAAATTACGCTAATGGAAAGAATTCCTCCCAACTTCCTTGAAATCTATCACACAACCCTTAACATATCTTCTAAGATTTGGATTACTCATTCAGATTGGCCGTCGGATTTGTGGATGAAATGCCGTACTAAAATCTAATCGGTGCCCAATGCACGATGCAATGCTTTCCAAAATCGAGATGTAAACCTCGGATCTCTATCTGAAATGATTGACACGGCACTCCATGCAATCTCACAATCTCAACCACATATAACTTTGCCAATTTCGCAAAGAGTAATCAACCCGGCGGGATAAAATGTCTGATTTAGTCAATCGGTCCACTATCACCCATCTGAGTCTTTCTTAGTAGGCGTAAGAGAAGCCCACTAACAAAGTCCATGGTGATTCTCTCCCACTTCCTTTGTGGAATCTTTATCGGTGAAGCAATCCCAAAGGTACTTGATGTTCACCTTGACTTGTGACACGTTAAACACTTTCCTACAAACTCGTAACTTCTCGCTTAAGACCGGGCCACCAAAAGCGATCTCGCAAATCTCGGTATAACTTACTTCCTCCGGGATGCATAGCATAGGGGCTACTATGCGACTCTGAAGAATCTTTTGCCTCAATTCCCGATCCTCGGCATCTGACTTTACCTTTGAAACACAATACCCCATCGTTGTTAATACCAAAATCTTCTAATTTTTCATTACAGTACTGGTAGCTTTACACTCGGATCTTCGTCTACTAGCTGTCTCTCTTTCACTTGACTCAACCATGTCGACAACTTGTAATTACGCCAACAAGCTCCGTCATCGTAAAGACTAAGATGTGCAAACATAAGCCCTTAAATCGACACCACTTTACGACTTAGGCGTACGCCACCACATTCGCCTTGCCTAGGTGGTACTCAATAGAACGATCATAGTCTTTCAACAACTCTATCCACCTTCTCTACCTCAAATTCGGTTCTTTACGAGTCGGTAGATATTTGGACTTTTGTGGTCCGTGTATATCACCGACTTTTCCCGTATAGATAATGTCTCCAAACTTTAAGAGCAAAGACTACAGCTGCCAACTCCAAATCATGCATCGGGTAATTAACCTCGTGTGGTCTCAACTGCCGATACGCATATGCAACTACCTTCCCGTCTTGCATCAGAACACATCCTAATCCCATGTGAGAAGCGTCACAATACACGACAAAATCCTTTCCGCCTCGAAAGTGAATCAAAACTGGAGCTTCAGTCAAAACCTTCTTGAGCTTCTCAAAACTCTCTTGCTACTTATTAGTCCACACGAAAGGTACCTCCTTTCTCAACAATTTCGTTAAAGGTGCAGCTATTGATGAGAATCCTTTGACGAATCTTACGTAGTATCCGGCTAACCCAAGAAAGCTGCGAACTTGATTCTGAGACTTAGGTGGTTTCCAATCTATTGACCTCAATCTTAGAGGATCCACCTTATCCTTCTGCAGACACCACATGGCCTAAAAACGCAACCTCTTTCAAACCAAAATTCACACTTCTGAATTTGGCATAAAGTTTTTCTCCTTAATACTACATAACACAATCAAGAAGATGCTCATCATGCTCTACCGGACTTAGAATACACCGGGATGTCGTCTATGAACACCACGACGAATTGATCCAAGTAGAAATTTGGAAAATCGGTTCATCATATCCATGAGCGCTTGTTGGGGTGTTCATCAATCCAATGGCATTACGAAATTCATAATGCCCATATCTAGTCGGAAAGCCGTCTTATGGATATCCACTTCTTTCACTTTAAGCTGATGATACCCCGACCTTAGATCAATCTTTGAGAATACCGCAGCTCCTTTAAATTGATCGAACAAGTCATCGATCCTCGGCAAAGGATACTTGTTCTTGATGGTCAGCTTATTTAACTGCCGGTAATCTATACACATCCTCATCGATCCGTCCTTCTTTTTCACGAATAGAACCGGTGCTCCCCATGGAGACACACTAGGTCGGATAAATCCACGATCAAGTAACTCCTGAATCTGAGCCTTAAGCTCAACTAATTCCTTCGGTGCCATTCTATATGGAGCAATAGAAACTGGCGTCGTTCCAGGTAATAAATCAATCCCGAATTCTACCTCACGATCCAGAGGTAATCTTGGAAGTTCTTCCGGAAAAACATCTACAAATTCATTCACAGTCCTAACTCCTTCAACAGTTGCTTCTTTAGTCTCCAAGGCACTAACCAATATCAGAAAGGCTACACATCCCTTTTTAACCATCTTTTCTGCCTTAAGAGCGGATACTACATTAGATAAGTAGTTCCGTCTTTCACCCATCACTACAACTTCTTTGTCATCAAGAGTTCTTAAGGACATTCGCTTAGCAGTACAATCCACATTTGCACGATACTTCACAAGCTAGTTGTAACATCCTGAAATTAGGCCTAGTAGGATTGAGCCCAATGGGCCTTAGGCGTAGTAGCGTTTAAAATTTTTTGGAGAATAGGAGATCGGCTTAAGTGCAAGTTGGACCTTTTAGATAAGTGATTTTGGAAGGTTAGGGGCTTCATGAAGTCCGGGATCAAATATTAGCTTTGGGAAAATTTTGGTTTTAGGTGGAAAAAAAACCTTGGAGGTTGGCGGGTAGGCCTTAAGAATAAAATGTGGAGAAAATGACACAAGTGGTGTGTGTGGTGTAGTGGCAAAGTGGCGCCACAAGGAAGGAAGGAGGTCCAAGGTTCTAGTTGTAGCGTTTGCATTCCTTTTGATTATTTTATTAAATGAATTTAGACCTTGGCCATAAGGTTATATTTAATTGCGCATGGTTTGAGGCACAAGGAGCTAGTTGGTAAAGTGGCTAGCGTGGATTATGTTATAAGGGAGCACAGGTTGAATCTCATGAGAAGCAAGGAGTATTTATTTTATGAGTGGACGGTAAGAGTTTGATTGAATTTAAACTCTCTTGTGAAGGATCCCACATCGGAAAGATACAAGGAATTAAGGTGAAGAGCTAGCTATATAAAGAGCATGCGGAGAAGGGTTAACATACCTTGGTGGGCGTTGGGCACATGGGAGTGGTCGCAGGTGCAGTTTAGCACCGAGTCCTATCGGTGTGTAACTCTCTCTACTCTAGTTGTAGGCGGCAAATGCTGAGAAGTGTCGATCCCGGCAATAGTAGCCACACGAGCATGCGAGTGCGTGTGAGGGCTTCAACGCGATAGTTGAGGCCATCGGTAGTATTCTTGTGGGTTGAAATGCTTGGCGTGATAGGTCGAAGTGGGCCCAATGGGCGGTGGCCCAATTGAATAAATTGCATGATGATATAGTATATAGTGAACTAGATTAGGTGGAACTTATATACGTGGCTAGATGTATGTTAGGTGGGCCACATGGCGTATGGGCAGAATGGGCAGAATCGGTTTTAGGCCCAATAGTTGATGCGACCGAAATGGTATTTGAGTCACTCTGGCGACATTAGGCCTTCGGAAGGCCATTGTAGGTCTTGATTACCAAAATACCCCTAGTTTATGAAATTTCCAAAATAGCCTAGTTTCTGAAATTACCAAAATACCCTAGTTTATGAAATTACCAAAAATAATACGGTTTCTGAAATTACCAAAATACCTCAATTTACAAAATTACCAAAATACCCCCATTTGCAAAATTGCTAAAATACCAGATTTGTTAAATTATCGAAATACCCCCAGTTTGTAAATTTACCAAAATACCCTTGGGTTGCAAAATTACTGAAATACCCTCGAGTTATAAAATTACCGAAATACCCTTAGTTTACAAAATTACAAAAATACCCTTGGTGGGTAAATTACGAAAATACCCTTGGCGGGTAAATTATGAAAACACCCTTGGTGGGTAAATTATGAAAATACCCTTGGTGTGTAAATTACGAAAATACCCTTGGTGGGTAAATTACGAAAATACCCTTGGTGGGTAAATTATGAAAATACCCTTGGTGTGTAAATTACGAAAATACCCTTGGTGGGTAAATTACGAAAATACCCTTGGTGGGTAAATTACGAAAATACTCTTGGTGGATAAATTACGAAAATACCCTTGATAGGTAAAATTACGGTTATACCCTTAGAGGTTGATTAGCATGATTATGTTGTTTTATGTCTATCTGATTATGATGGTAATTCATGTTATACTTATATTTGATATATGTCTAGCATACATGACATACTGCATACACGAATTATTATGTCATATTGCACGGGTATGATGAGAGGAGGGGGAAGATTGATATCGTGACGGTCACGGTGATTTAGTATCACATTCGTGTCTTGGACACGGAGGTTTGGCACCTCATAGCGACTCGTCCACATGGTTAACACCACCGTGGGTTGGCCCCACTTTTGAGATATGGGATCGTCACCGGTGATTTGGTATCACACGTGGGTTGGCCCCACAGATGGATTATTCGTGACTTTGGTCACGGTGATTTAGTATCACATTTATATTGTGACTTGGTCACCGGTGGTTTAGTACCACCGATGGTTTGGTACCACACGGGGTAGAAAAGGAGTTATGGATGGCTAGGTTGGGTGCATTATACATATATGTTGCTTTGTTATAATTTGTGTAAGTATGTGGTATTTACCGGGAGAGGAATATGCCTGAGTCTTGGTGACTCACCTTCTCCCTTATCTTTTCAGTGATTCGTGAGTTTGCGGATGAGGAGCGGATGAACTCGAGGAGGCCATGCAATAAAATTTGGTTTTACATGAATTTCCAATTGGGTACTTTATTTTAATTTGGTTTTCATATTTTTGTGGATTTGTAATAAGGCACTTTAATTATGTTTTGGATTATTTTTATGTTTTGAATATGTTTAAAATATGGCTTTTAAATTACTTGGTTAATTTAATAATTGAGCCCAAAGTTTTCTAAACTAAAAACTTCATAATGGTTTTAAAAATCTTACCATCGGGTAACATGAATAGTTCAATAGTAAAATTACAAGTTAAATGTTTTCAGCAGTTAAGTGATTTCCAAAATTCAAGTTTCTATACTCAATTGCAAGCGGATTTTCCAAAATGATATTTTGAATTTTCTTAAAAGATATAAATGTTTTCTATCATATGATTTATCAACTAAGTTTTAAAGTTTTATGTAATTTCGAAGTAAATTTCAATTTTAACTTATTTTCGACAAATAAAGAATTACAAAGAGTTTTTCACAAAAATTTAATTGTTAATTCGATTCTTTCAAAAATTATTTTCCTTAGTGACATACCAGTTCGATTAGTGGCGTATTGACGGGTTTGGGGTGTTACAAATTAATATCGAGCCTAGGTTTCAAAAACTTCTATTTGTGGGTTATGGGGTTCAAAAAGTTTGTTTGAAAATACATGTTGTTTGGAAGTATGGCACCTTGAGTCTTCGGCATCCAAATCCGTAAGTTCCCTTATTTTATGTTTGTTAAGACAATGTTATGACTGTATTTTTGGTATTTATTTTGTGTGTGCTGGTTTGGATATAGAAATTGTATGTATAAATATCGATTTGCTTTTGTGTTTAGTTATCTAGTTATGAGAAGAAGTTTGAGATTTGGTTTATTAGTATTATTAGATCGAGTGCGTGTGAGCGTAGTGTGGTAGGTTAGGGCGTGTATTTGTTAGTTAGTTGGAAATTTCGAGGACGAAATTTCTTTAAGGAGAATAGATTTGTAACATCCCGAAATTAGGCCTAGTAGGATTGAGCCCAATGGGCCTTAGGCGTAGTAGCATTTAAAATTTTTGGAGAATAGGAGATCGGCTTAAGTGCAAGTTGGACCTTTTAGATAAGTGATTTTGGAAGGTTAGGGGCTTCATGAAGTCCGGGATCAAATATTAGCTTTGGGAAAATTTTGGTTTTAGGTGGAAAAAAACCTTGGAGGTTGGCGGGTAGGCCTTAAGAATAAAATGTGGAGGAAAATGACACAAGTGGTGTGTGTGGTGTAGTGGCAAAGTGGCGCCACAAGGAAGGAAGGAGGTCAAGGTTCTAATTGTAGCGTTTGCATTCCTTTTGATTATTTTTATTAAATGAATTTAGACCTTGGCCATAGGGTTATATTTAATTGCGCATGGTTTGAGGCACAAGGAGCTAGTTGGTAAAGTGGCTAGCAGCGTGGATTATGTTATAAGGGAGCACAGGTTGAATCTCATGAGAAGCAAGGGAGTATTTATTTTATGAGTGGACGGTAAGAGTTTCATTGAATTTAAACTCTCTTGTGAAGGATCCCACATCGGAAAGATACAAGGAATTAAGGTGAAGAGCTAGCTATATAAAGAGCATGCGGAGAAGGGTTAACATACCTTGGTGGGCGTTGGGCACGGGAGTGGTCGCATGTGGCAGTTTAGCACCGAGTCTGTCGGTGTGTAACTCTCTACTCTAGTTGTAAGCGGCAAATGCAAGAAGTGCAGTCCGCGGCAATAGTAACCATACGAGCATGCGAGTGCGTGTCAGTGGGCTTCAACGCGATAGTTGAGGCCATCGGTAGTATTCTTGTGGGTTAGAGGTGCTTGGCGCGTGATGGGTCGAAGTGGGCCCAATGGGCCGTGGGCCCAATTGAATAAATTGCATGATGATATAGTATATAGTGAACTAGATTAGGTGGAACTTATATCGTGGCTAGATGTATGTTAGGTGGGCCACACGCGTATGGGCCGAATGGGCGAGAATCTGTTTTAGGCCCAATAGTTGATGCGACCGAAATGGTGGTGAGTCACTCTGGGCGACATTGGGCCTTCGGAAGGCCATTGTAGGTCGAAATTACCAAAATACCCTAGTTTATGAAATTTCCAAAATAGCCTAGTTTCTGAAATTACCAAAATACCCTAGTTTATGAAATTACCAAAATAGCCACGGTTTACGAAATTACCAAAATACCTCGATTTACAAAATTACCAAAATACCCCTAATTTGCAAAATTGCTAAAATACCCGATTTGTTAAATTAGAAATACCCCAGTTTGTAAATTTACCAAAATACCCTTGGGTTGCAAAAATTGAAATACCCTCGAGTTGTAAAATTAGAAATACCCTTTAGTTTGCAAAATTACAAAAATACCCTTGGTGGGTAAATTACGAAAATACCCTTGGCGGGTAAATTATGAAAATACCCTTGGTGGGTAAATTATGAAAATACCCTTGGTGTGTAAATTATGAAAATACCCTTGGTGGGTAAATTACGAAAATACCCTTGGTGGGTAAATTATGAAAATACCCTTAGTGTGTAAATTACGAAAATACCCTTGGTGGGTAAATTACGAAAATACCCTTGGTGGATAAATTACGAAAATACCCTTGGTAGGTAAAATTACGGTTATACCCTTAGAGGTTGATTAGCATGATTATGTTGTTTTATGTCTATCGATTATGATGGTAATTCATGTTATACTTATATTTGATATATATCAGCATACATGACATCTGCATACAATTATTATGTCATATTGCGGGTATGATGAGAGGAGGGAAGATTGATATCGTGACTTGGTCACGGTGATTTAGTATCACATTAGTGTCTTGGACACGGAGGTTTGGCACCTCATAGCGACTCGTCCACATGGTTAACACCACCGTGGGTTGGCCCCACTTTTGAGATATGGGATCGTCGCCGGTGATTTGGTATCACCGTGGGTTGGCCCCACAGATGGATTATTCGTGACTTTGGTCACGGTGATTTAGTATCACATTTATATTGTGACTTGGTCACGGTGGTTTAGCACCACCAAGTGGTTTGGTACCACACGGGGTGAAAAGGAGTTATGGATGGCTAGGTTGGGTGCATTATACATATATGTTGCTTTGTTATAATTTGTGTAAGTATGTGGTATTTACGGGAGAGGAATATGCATTGAGTCTTGGTGACTCACCTTCTCCTTATCTTTTCGAAGTGATTCGTGAGTTTGCGGATGAGGAGCCGGATGAACTCGAGGAGGCCATGCAATAAAATTTGGTTTTACATGAATTTCCAATTGGGTACTTTATTTTAATTTGGTTTTCATATTTTGTGGATTTGTAATAAGGCTGTTTAATTATGTTTTGGATTATTTTATGTTTTTAATATGTTTAAAATATGGCTTTTAAATTACTTGGTTAATTTAATAATTGAGCCCAAAGTTTTCTAAACTAAAAACTCATAATGGTTTTAAAAATCTTACCATCGGGTAACATGAATAGTTCAATAGTAAAATTACAAGTTAAATGTTTTCAACAGTTAAGTGATTTCCAAAATTCAAGTTTCTATACTCAATTGCAAGCGGATTTTCCAAAATGATATTTGAATTTTCTTAAAAGATATAAATGTTTTCTATCATATGATTTATCAACTAAGTTTTAAAGTTTTATGTAATTTCAAGTAAAATTCAATTTTAACTTATTTTCGACAAATAAAGAATTACAAAGAGTTTTTCACAAAAATTTAATTGTTAATTGATTCTTTCAAAAATTATTTTCCTTAGTGACATACAGATTGATTAGTGGCGTATTGAGGGTTTGGGGTGTTACACTAGTCTATGCCTAAGATCGGTCGAATTCTCAGAATGGCAACTCCATTAAATCATTTGAAGCTGTATCCCTTGAACTTCTAAAGGCACTTCCTTAAAAGTTTGTCTATAACTCATGCATCTAAAGGACTAAATGCAGTCATCTTCCTAGGTACAATCTCAGAAGTCACATGCAAAGTTCCAGATACTTCACTAGTGATGTAAGAGTGAGTTGTCCCTATATCTATCAAAGCAATAAAGGGCAACCCAGAAATCAGAAACGTACCCGTGATAATATCAGGTGCGTCACTATCCTCTCTGCGACGAATTGCATATACCAGACCTGGCTGTCTCGCCTCAGAATTACCACTGCCTCTGCCTGAAGTCCCGCGACCTCTACCAGAACCATTACCCCTTCCATTTGGACCACGGCCCCTTATCGGCTACTGTTCACCTCTGCTAGCCTAATTAACACCCTGACTTACTGGGCAGTTCTTATCTAAATTTTTCGGACAATCCTTGATTATATGGTCTTTAGATCTGCACTTGAAACATCCCCCGGTCTTTTTCCAACATTCTTCCGGGTGCATCTTTCCACATTGAGTGCAAGCACGATGTTGTCCACCCGTAGCAGTCTGCTGACCTCGCGGTCCTTCATTTTTTGGTTTCTTTTGGAAATTCTCGGATGACCCTGAAGATCCAAAGCTTCTCTTATTCTTATTTTGGCCTCTGTCCGATTACATCTTTTCGGTCGCTTAACCTCTTCAGTTATTCTTGCTCTTTCCACTAAGATTGCAAAATCTCTTTCACGGTGCGGAGCAATCATTACTCGTAGTTCATCTCTAAGTCCATCTTTAAATCTGATACACCATTCATATTCAGTAGCTACTATCCCTCTGGCATATCGGCTAAGTCACAAAAACTCTGCTTCATACTCAGCTATTGATTTACTGCCTTGCACTAGATTCAAAAATGTCTTCCTCTGGGAGTCGATGTAGCTAGCTCCAACATATTTTCCTTTGAATTTAATTTTAAAATACCCCCAATCCAGTCGATCCACAGGGGTACTTTCCTTGATAGTGAGCCACCACTGGTAGGCCTCATCCCGAAGTAGTGAAATAGCACCTTTCAGTTTTTCTTTAGCAGTACAGTCTAAATCGTCCATGATCCTCTCGACTGCCTCCAACCAATATTCCGCTACGTTTGGAGCTACTCCAGATACTCCCCTGAAAACCTCAGCTCCATTTGATCTTAGTCTCTCAGCTACTGACTTTCGAGACCCATTTCCAGTACTAGCTTCTGCTACTCGTTACAAAACCCGCAGCACAGCTTGTGATACTGCGTCACCTCCTTTATTTTGCTCTTGAAAATCCACCCCAACTGTAATATCCCGGGTTAAGGGGCTAATTTATTACAGCTTTGTTGCATGTGCATGGTGTGCTATGTTGTTATTTTGATGTTGTTGGGGCTTAGTTATAAGCTAGGTGTAAGCTTTGAGTGGTAGGAAAAATTTTGTTTTTAGGCTTAGGTGGGAGGAGTGAAGGAGTGGGGTTTATAAATATTTTAGGTGAGTTTTAGCATAAGAAAGGAGCTGGTGGAGTGGCAAGCAAAGCGCCACTAAGAGCTTGGATTAGCGTCACTTGCGGGAGGGAGGAGGTCCTGTGTTCAAGCTGTAGAGTGCTCTATTTTGGTTTCTATTTTGGCTGACAAGGAGGGGAGGAGTTGTAGGCAGTGCAAACTCTGCCTTGGACCAGGTCAAAAGTTCAAATGGTGGGTGGAGAGTGATTGTAGGAAGTGGACTAATTCAAAGTGATTTGAATTAGTGGCTTGGAGTGGTTGAAGGTGTTTGGCCAGATTTTGGAGAGGTTTTGGGGGAGTGGACGGCTTGGTAAGTGTAGTGGGGGGAGTGTACCGAATTTTCATTAGTCAATTTGTGCATTTTTTTGTCATAGTTAGTGTCAAGCAAGTTCTTTCTTTTTGTCAATAGCCTAAGCCGAATTTTGGGGAGAAAAGTCTTTCTTTTGGTCTTTTGGTAAGCCGACTTTCGGGAAAAACTCTCCCATTTTTGCTTCTTAAAATCGAAACCTCAAACACCTTTACTTGTCAAAATTTGCCTTGTTTTTCTTGATTGCGTACTTGTGGCCGAATGCTCCTTTCCATGTGTGTTTCTTTTTCATTTGAGTAAGCCAAAACTACTACTATTTCTTCTCCATACTCTTTCCTTATTTGAAAACCTTGGTAGCCGAATGTTCATCTCTCTCCCTTTCTTTTCCAATTGTTGAAGCCGAAACTAGTGATCCTTCCTTCTCACATTTTCTTTTTTCTTATATAACTCTTGCGCCGAATTCACATTGCCTTCTTAGCCAAATTTTCCATTTGTTTCTTACCATTTCATCAAGCCGAAACCATCTTACCTTGTTCCCCTAACCTTCATTTTCTTTTCTCAATACCATCTTGCCGAAACTATACTCTCAGTCCACATCTTTTCTTTTCTCTTTTTACTCAAAGCCGAACATAGGTTGGGTTGTGCACCTATAGCCGAATCTTCCCTTCTTCTTTTTGGGTGCATCTTGGCCACATTCTAGGAGGGTGGTCATCTTGTTGGGGCACTTGTTGTCAATCGGTGGGATAGGTAAGAGTTTGGCCGAATGGTTATCTTCTCTCTCTCATGTTCTTATTCGATTTGGGTTTGTTTAAGTGGTCGATTTTTGGGCTTTTGTTGAAGGGAGTTAATCTCTTGTGTCTAAACCGATTTTAGTGTAGGACATCCGGATTTTGGGAACGATCGTGAGGAGCCTTCTTTCTCTGTTAAGCAATCGGTAAGTGGTGGTAAGAACGAGTTCTTTTAGTCGGTTTCGTTTAGTTTTCTTTAAGCCAAGTTATTAAGAGATTAACCGTTTTCATTTCTAGGGTGTGACCGATTGGCAAGGGAACCATTGTTGGTTCGAGTTTGGTAGGAAACCAAACCATTTATGAGGTAAAGGTTTAACATAAACCCTTTTGGTTTATTGGTTTTGGCGAAAAGTTATGTGTGACTAATCGGTGTTTGGCGCTTTTAGAGCAAATTAATCGAGGGTTTAAACCGGTTCTTTGGGATTGAGCGTGTGTTTTAATAGGTGTGTAAACTAACACACCTTCTTAAGCGAGTAATGTGTTAATAACTTTGATTGTGTAAGTGAAGCAGTGTGGTTGGTGATATAATACCCAATGAGGTATGGATACGGATTCGGGTAAGTCCGTTTCATTATGAGATATGTGATGATATGTGATATCATGATTTATTGGTGTATGTATCTTGTGATGTCATATTAAGCATGTGAGCATGATAACATGGACCGCGACTTTGCATTAGTATGATATGTTATTGGGTGATATGAGAGGAGGGGATATGATATCCGTGTCTTTGGGACACGAGGTTTGGCACCTCCGTGGTTTGGTACCACAGTTGATTATTGTGACTTTGGGTCACGGAGGTTTAGCACCTCTGCGTCTCGTCGATGGCTTAGCACCACATGGGTTGGCCTCACGGTTGATTATCTGGGATTGGCGCTAGTGATTTGGTATCACACGATGGGTTGGCCCCATCATTTTAACCGTGATTGCGGTCACCGGTGATTTAGTATCACACTCGTGTCTTTGGGACACGGAGGTTTGTACGTCATAGCTTTTCGTCCACGTGGTTAACGCCACCGTGGGTTGGCCCCACTTTTGAGATATGGGATCGCCGCCGGTGATTTGGTATCACGTGGGTTGGCCCCACAAATGGATCTTCGTGACTTTGGGTCACCAAAGTGGTTTGGCACCACATCTATGGATATCGTGACTTTGGGTCACTAGTGGTTTAGCACCACCGTGGTTTGGTACCACAGGGGTAGAAAAGGTGTTATGGATGGTTAGGATCGGGTGCATTACTTGTATTGCTCTGTTATGATGTGTGTTAGCATGTTGCATATCTGGGAGAGGATTTATGCTTTGAGTCTTGCGACTCACCTTCTCCCTTATCATTTCGGTGACGATAGATCGCGGACATGGGTAGGGATGGACTCGAGGTGCCCATGCCATGGATAAATCGAGTTGCTTTGATTTAAACTTGGTACTTTATTTGACTATTTTTTTGTCATTGTTTTATCTAGATTGTAAAAGGCCTTTTTAAACTTATGGTTTTTATTTATATGCGTGGATTGGATTTCAAGTATGCATTAATAATTAATTGGGTTAAAATTTGGCTAAAATTTGTAAAGATAAGGTTTTCAAACTACAAGCGATATGTTTTAAACTTTACCATCGGGTATCTGCGTAATTTAAGATAAACGAAACTCAAATGTTCTCCAACTTGAATGCATTCTCGTACTAAGTCAAAAAAATGTTTTAAGCAACAACAAGGATTACTTGAATTTCTAAACGAGATAAACTTGTTTTACTTACATAACTGATTAAGTTTTTCCTAAATTTTTGGGTTTTCAAATGCATCATCGATTTTAAATCAGTCAACCTCGAGATTTTCTTCAAGTACAAAATTTGGCTAGATGATTTTATCAAACTTTTAAACCTAAACCTAAAACTCTCAAATCCATTTTTCCCTGTAACATACCAGATTCGGTCGTGGTGTATTGACCGGGTTTGGGGTGTTACACCAACAGCTGGTGGCGGAGCTTCATTCTCGGAACCTTGACAAGATCTAACTAGTTCTGACACAGCCATTCTTCCTCTTCCGCGTCCACGACGACCACGTCCCCTAGAACTCATGTCTACTACGCGTATTATCTGTTTTTACGAAAAAGTCTTATGCATTAGAGTCTTTTCACTTCTTATTACAAGAAAGTTTTATGAAACAGATATTCATTGATTTTTCCGTAGTAGTATACAAACACCTAGGGTCCATGTCTCTAAAGTATAGTTTCCTTAAGCTTATCAGACTTTCATATCACTTTATCAATAAAGATACATACCTGATGGATCTGGGCTGAAAACTCCGAGTGCCATGCTCTTATAAAACCATTTTAACTAAAGAAAACTTTCAAAAAGTCATTTGGGCCAACTTTTGAAAACGTTGTGGGCTTCAAAACCCAAGGTCGAGAGTTTAAAACTGAGCTCTGATACCAAGTTGAAACACCCCAAACCCGGCCCAAAAAGCCTAACCGGATTTGATATGTTCCTCGAATCTAACTTTAGCAAATTCTCGTTTTATTTAAGAAAAACTTGATGATTTTGTAGAAAATAGATTAACTTAATATTTTAGGTTGAAATCAAATTGTAAAGTAAAATTTATGTCTTTTAAAACATTATTTTAAAAGGAATTAATAAATTAAAAGAAAACCAAATTTAAGAAAAAATTACTTTAAAACATTTATATATTAGTGACAAAATATTTTAAATTATTTATCGAAAAACCATTTAGTTATTTAATAGATATTTGTTCATGGCAAAATAAAAGTCCAAACATAAAAATTAAAAGCAGTTTATAGTGGCCTTATTACAAAATAACAAACCCATAATAAAGTCTAAGTAATAAAATTTAATAAGTTTAAATTGGAAAATCTTCAAAATACTTGATATGAGCATTGGCCACCAGAGTCCTTGCTATCCCGATCCATCGCACTCTGAATCATCGAAAAATTATCCCACAAAATGGGTGAGTTATAAACTCAATGTGTAACACATACACTAAAAAGCCCATTAATTACACATATGGCCATAGGCCCATTTAGTTCATATTTAGCCCAAAGGCCCATTTTCATAGCGATTAAAATAATAATCATTTAAATCACATGGATATGTACATATAATGAAATGCAAACCAGGCCCACCTAATATCCATCCACTACACACCACCCGTACCAACCAACACACCGTGGGGATAACTAAATCGACCCTCCATCCGCTACACACCATCGAAGGCGATTCTTTGCGATCAACATGCACACCGCCTTATAATTTTGTGGCAAAGCCACTGAAAAATGTGATGAAGTCACAGATTTCAAATATGTGACCGAAGTCACCAGATTCACATATGTGACCGAAGTCATCGGATTTCAAATATGTGACCGAAGTCACTGGAAATGTGGTAAAACCACCAGAATACTTCCCCTTTATCACATTCACCCATATGCCCATGCACATACATATTATTCATTTTTCATGCCATTTACCCCAAAATCATAAATATAATCATAATATAATCATACTTATTTCACATTTATGCATATAGCAAAATTAACGAAATATTGGGGTAAACATACCTGAATTTTGTATACCACTGAATGGTATCCACAAACAAACATATTGTCATATAGTCACATTTATTATAGATCTTATGAGATTTTATTGTATGGTTACACACCTTATGACTGTGAGAATGATACCTTCTCGCTTGTCAACACACCTAATTTATTATCACACTAGATTAGTATATACCATTACTAATAAAACTATATTTATTGACGAGAGATCTAAATCCTTAGCCTCTGATTCTCGAACAACCGTTATTTGTGTCCGCTAGATGGATCAAAACCCGCTGATATCCCACCAACGTAAAGTGGTTCAATTGTACGTATTACTTCAAATAACCGATCTTCGTTAGCAGAGGGTCCATAACCCGGTGGAAAATCTCTTCACCGTCGTCTGACCCTCTTTTGAAGTTCGATGGTAAACAAGTGCCTCCTCTCTTCCAAACACTCCGTCTTTGCTCTTTTCTTACCTATCTTGTTAGTCTCAAATCACCCTAAAAATAAGATTGATTAAAAGTCTATTTAAAGAAATCGATATAACCGAAGGTGATATTCTTACCTTGGATGATTTCGAAAGGTCACTTCTTAAAAGTTGGCTTCAACAAAGATCCTTAAAAATCCTTTCCAAGGATTCGGCCTAGGAGAGAAAAAATAAAAGGATTTATGTTTCTAAGTTGACTACAGTAAAAAGAAATAAAGAAAACAATTGACAAAACCTTACTTGATCACTTTGAATATTCAGCCTTGAACAAAAAGAAGAGAATAAAATGATGATTCGGCTTGCACAAAAAAGAAAAGAGAAAAAGATAGTGATTTATGGCTAAAATGGTTTCGGTTTTCAATAAAAAAAAAGAAAGATTTAGATGAAAAAGAAAGGTGATTTGGTTTGACAAAAGAGAAGGAAAGTATGTTGATTTTGATGTTGGTAGGAAAGTATGTTGATTTTGATGTTGGTAGAAAATAGTTTCGGTTGAGAGTGGGGAAGAAAGAAAATGAAATTGAAAGAAGAGAGAAATAGAAGAAGAAGAAAAGATGATGATGAAGGTGATTCCAAAAGAAATGAGATAGGTTTAGGGACCTATGCCAATTCGGCCAAGAGGAAGAAATTGAAAAAGAAAAAATGGTTCTTTGAACTTTGGTAGTTTCAGCAATGAGGGAGAAAGAAAAGAAGAAACATTTTCCAACTTTTGATGCTTAAGACAAGGATTTGAGAGAATAGGAATTTTAACCAAAATGGTCAAAATGAGAACCAAAACAAAGTAAAACTTTACCTAATGACAATAGCAAAATTCGGCTAGGAGGAGAGCTCTTGGAGAATCGAGAAAAGATGCACAAAAATGCAAGAGTTTTTGGCCAACTATCACCCCCTAACCCAAGTCAAATTCGGCCAACTAGGAAGCCAACATAATCCCCCTTTTTCCTCCTTGTTTCTTCCCCATCAACCCTTAATTTTCTATCACCATTAACCATCCCCTTTAGCCCCTAAAACCGAATAGATTCATGGTCAAATGACCATGAAAAAGTTTCCAAGACAAAGCCCTTACTTCAAGCCTTTTGTCCCCCTCATCTTATCATCCTTTCATGATTCCATACCATAAGTTTAAGCTTACCTTATCCATGTGGTCAAATAGCCAAAATTAAAAAGATGCTCATCCATTCTAGAAGAGTCTTGGCCGACACTATAGGGAAGGAAACAAAAATAAAATCCTCCCTTTTGTTAGCTAGGGGATTCGAACCTCTCCCCTCATGCACTCATCCATGCATCCTAACCACCTTGCTAATTACTCATCTTATGCTTAAAACCTCTTGTCTTTATTTCTTAAAGCCTATCATGCTTAGCTCCATCTTAATTATTAAAAATTAAAAGTTTCACTAAGCATTCACTTAATTAATGAAGCTCAAAAATAACTTCCAAAATACACTCAATCATAATTAAGCATGCAACATCATTCAATTAAGTAAAGATGCATAACCCCTAATTATCAGGATGTTACAGAAATCCTCCCAATTTGATGTTCATTAGTGAATGAAATAATATGGGGTTTATGATGACAGAATTAGTCAGAGAACTGATATTTGAGCTGTAAAAATGTTTGAGTATGACAATCATGGTTGAATAGATTGTAATGATATCTTTGAGTATTCTGTATAGATATTTATTTACCTTCAAGGGTTATGTGGTTGTTCATTTTTTTATGAAACTATGATCGTGTGAGAATGTTAGCCAACTATAAAATTAAACAAAAGTGTTGTTAATTTGATTGGTTCATGATCGACATATCTTTATCTCTTTAGAATTCTATTTTGATATACTAGAATGAAGTCGATGGTAAAAATTTTAGGTGAGACTATTCTTATGTTTCTGTTGATCATGGTTTTGTCTTATATATGCGAGAAAATTGTAACACCCCAAACCCAGCCCATATGTTACGACCGAATCTGGTATGCCACAGGGTGAAGTAAAATCAAGACTTAGTTATATTTATGAAAAAACGGCGACTTGAAAGATAACTTTTTCTCGATTTGCATGTGGTCTTTTGAAAACATGATGATTAGTTTAATGAAACTCTAATTTAACTTTAATATTTAAACCACCGAGGTGTTGTGTTTGATATAAACCGCAAAATAATAAAATATACCGAAGTACAACCTTGAAAGGCCTTATTACATAGCAGAAATCCCAAATTAAAATAAACTTATAGAAATGCCGAAACTATAAGGAAAAGAAATCAAAATTATGGCCTCCACGAGTCCGCCTCGACTCCTGCATCCACGAGCTACTGCTCACCTGAAAAGTTAAGGAAAGGGGTGAGTCACCAAGACTCAGTGTGTAAAACCTCCCACATTATACATACTGCATGAAGCCCACAGTCACACATTGGCCTTAGCCCACATAGCAACATACAACGCATGAGATGCAATAAGCCCAACCCAAACCTAGTTTTTTCCATCCGCTACACACCAACCCTACCAACCAATCACACCATAGAGATTTCTACAATCGACCCCCCATCCACAACACTCTATCACGACAGTCATGCTGCCAAGTATACACGATCACTAGGTGACCAAATAATATTTCATGGCACAGCCACCGATCACTATGTGACCAAATAAAATATATATATACATCGTGGCAGAGCCACCGATCACTATGTGACCAAAAATAATGTATGAACATATGTATATATATCGTGGCAAAGCCACCGATCACCACGTGACCAATTAAGCACTTCCCTTTCATATCAAACACATACCCATTATCTACATACAATCCTAACAATGCAACATGCTAATCATAACACATCAGTCTATCATACATACATTCGGCTATACAAAGTAACGATACAGTCACGTACCTGGCAATCCTAGCCTTACCCTTAAGGGTATCACGACTGTGTACACAACCCTTTTTCTGGCTTTTCAGCCCACTCAAGCGTTAGTACAGTTATAGTATAATGTGTGAAAGTTTACACACCTGATAATACGTAAGACGACACTCTCTATATCGACGTTATCACTAGCCGAAACTACCGCTATCTGCCTACTATTCTGCTCAGCAGCCAGCCTACAACCCGGTGGCCAATCACAAACAGCAGACACCGCGCATTTCTTGAACTTTGGGACTGGGACTACAAATCCAACCCTTTCCTTTGATTTGCTGACATTCGAGTCCATGAATGATCTTGGTCAGAAGGTACTATGATGATTGCTTAACGAAGCATTAGATTAATACTCGAATAATGAAAGGAAACTGATTGAACCACTAAGGGAGAATCGAAACCCTTCCCTTGAAATCCCAAACAGTAATGCTGTTCGAAGGCTAACGATTTCTGGCTTAGAAATCTAGGCGACTAGATCTCCTTCAAATCCTAGAATGCCACCCAAAAAAAGAACACGAGATTAGTGAAAACGTGAAACTAAAGATGGCCTTAACCATTCACTAGCCATTCGGCTTTGGCCTCAAAGGCCGAAAAAGATTACAAAAATAATAGCACAAGTAGACACTTACCTTTACAGAGGATTTCGGCTACCACTTGCAAGAAGATTCGGCAATTAAAGAAGAAGATTGAAACGATGAAAGAAATAAAACCAAGCCACAAACGAGATCTAGGAGTTTTCGGCTTTTAAGAAAGATCCGAAAAAGAGATGAACAAGAAAAGAGGCTAGGCATTTTCGGCTTTAGAAGAATAGAGTTAGAAGGTTTTTTTTTTTTTTGGTTTTTTGGCAGAAAAAGAGAAGAAGAACCCTTGATTGCTGAAATTAGGAGGAGAAAAGAAGAAGAGAAAGAAACCGAAAAGCTATGCTTTAGGAAATAATAAAATTAGGCACACCCTTCACAAATGGGAATTTCGGCATACCCTTAGCCATTCAACCGATTTTTCCTTGCACACAGTCCCACATTCGGCCATCTCTTCCCCCTCTATCCTATCCCTCATTTTTCTCTTATCCCCCTCTTCCTATCTTGTGACTCAATCCACACTCACTCCTTTAGAGTCCCAGCTGAAACCACCTCTCACTCCTTAGGCACATATTATAAAAAAAAACATTCCTTTTTTGTTAGCATGGGATTCGAACCTGCTCCCTCCAAACATGCTTGTGGCTGCACCAATCTGCTCCCTTAGTGGCGCCTCCTTGCCACTTTAACAATTGAATTTTTTTTGTGTTAACTTTTCCATTCAAGTACCCTTAAGGCCCACTTCACCTAGTTCTCCCTTTCAGTGACTAAAAACAAAATTTCTACCAAGGCTCAGACCTAACCTCAAGCCTTCCCGAAAGCTCTAAACATATCAGGCACACATACACAGCATGGCATACATACACAACACATCACAGATGCAGAGCCCCCAACTAGGATGTTACAGTTTTACCCCCTTAAAAGAATTTCGTCCCCGAAATTACCTAGTCAAAAGAGATGAGGGTATTGCTATCGTATAACATCCTTTGGATCTCATGTAGCTTTCTCTGATCCGTGATTACGCCATAGAAGCTTAACCAAAGGAACTGATTTTCTTCGCAAAACTTTAACATCGCGCTCTAAGATCTGAACAGGTTCCTCCTCAAAAGATAAATTAGGCTTTACTTCAAGTTCCTCCAACGGTATCACATGAGATGGGTCTGAACAGTAACGTCGCAACATTGAAATATGGAATACATCATGAATCTTACTTAGCTTCGAAGGTAGATCAAGCTGATAAGCAACTGGTCCTACACGCTTTA
The DNA here is from genome assembly GCA_025506655.1 of Gossypium rotundifolium. Classification (NCBI taxonomy): domain Eukaryota; kingdom Viridiplantae; phylum Streptophyta; class Magnoliopsida; order Malvales; family Malvaceae; genus Gossypium; species Gossypium rotundifolium. The sequence continues at coordinate 129,080,289 of CP106732.1, read as the reverse complement.
ACACCCGATAAGGGCCGATAAACCTAGGGCTTAGCTTACCCTTCCGTCCAAACCTTAGAATTTTCTTCCACGGTGATACCTTCAAGAAAACCCGATCACCTACTGCAAACTCTATGTCCCTTCATTTCAAGTCGGTAAGAAGACTTACTTTCTCGACGCTTCCTCTAACCTAGCCCGAATCAACCTAACCTTATTCTCCATTTGCAATACTAGTTTCGGACCCAAAATCTATAGTTCACCCAACTCCGTCCAACATGTAGGAGTACGACACTTTCGCCCGTACAATGCTTTATATGGTGCCATCTGAATACTGGACTGGTAGCTATTATTACACGCGAATTCCGCCAATGGTAGAAAGTCCTCCCAGCTACCTTTGAAATCAATAATGCAGCCTCTCAACATGTCTTCTAAAATCGAATCACCCTTTTCGATCGTCAAATGTCGTGGATGAAGCGCCGTACTAAAATCCAACTTTGCCCCCAACGCTTGATACAATGCCTCCAAAATCTTGGCGTAAACCTATGATCTCATCGAGATAATGGACACAGGTACTCCATGCAACCTCACAATCTCTGCTATATACAACTTAGCCAACTTTTGTAGAGAGTAATCAACCCGAACTGGTATAAAATGAGCGGACTTCGTCAACCGATCAACGACTACCCATACTAAATCCTTCTTAGTAGGCGTAAGGGGTAGCCCACTAACAAAATCCATAGTGATTCCCTCCCATTTCCATTGCGGAATCTTCACCGGCTGTAACAACCCCGAAGGTAACGATGCTCTGCCTTGATCTGCTGACATGTTAAACATTTACCCAAAAATTCGGTTACCTCCCGCTTCAGACCTAGCCACTAAAATTGTTCTCGTAAATCCCAATACATTTTGCTTCCTCCTGGATGCATAGCATATGGGCTACTATGCACTTCCTGAAGAATCATCCACCTCAATTCCATGTCCCTCGGCACACAAACCTTCTTTCGAAAACACAGAACCCCATCATCATTCAGCTTATAGTCTCTGACTTCACCATATTGCACTTGAGATAGTCGGGCACTCTAGTCATCATCCTGCAACTTCTTCTCCTTAATCTTATCTATCCATGTCAACTTTATCTAAAGCTCAACTAACAAACTCCCATCTTCATACAGGCTTAGATGAGCAAACATCGCCCTCAGATCCGAGATCACCTTCCGGCTTAGCGCATCCGCCACCACGTTAACTTTACCCAGATGGTATTCAATCGAACAATCGTAATCCTTTAATAGTTCAATCCACCTCCTCTACCTCAAATTCAACTCCTTCTAGGTGAGGAGATATTTCAAGCTCTTATGATCTGTATAGATGACAGACTTCTCTCCATACAGATAATGTCTCTAAATTTTCAAAGCAAAAACCACCTCGCCAATTCCAAATCATGCGTGGGATAATTTATCTCATGAGGTCTTAATTGTCGAGACGCGTAAGCAACCACTCTTCCGCCTTGCATCAACACACATCCTAACCCGGTGTGTGAAGCATCACAATAAACCACAAACTCCTTTCCTGCCTCCGACTGAATCAACACCGGAGCTTTCGTCAACACCTTCTTCAGCTTTTCAAAACATTCCTGCTACTTGTCACCCCACACAAAAAGTACTCCTTTCCTCAACAACATGGTTAAAGGTGCTGCAATCAAGGAGAATCCCTTAACGAACCTCCTGTAATAACCCACAAGACCCAGGAAACTTCGAATTTCCATCACAGACTTGGGTGCTTTCCAATCCATGATAGCTTCAACCTTCTGAGGATCAACTTTGACCCCTTCAGTCGAGATAACGTGTCCTAGAAAAGTAACCTCCCTTAACCAATATTTGCACTTACTGAATTTTGCGTACAATTATTTCTCCCTCAGGATTTGTAATACCACTCGCAGATGCGAATCATGCTCCTCCTCTGACCTTGAATATACCAGGATATCATCTATAAATGCTACCACAAACCGGTCCAAATAGGGTTAGAACACCCAGTTCATCATATCCATAAACGCCGCTGGTGCGTTAGTCAACCCAAATGGCATTACCAAGAATTCGTAATGGCCATAACTGGTCCTAAAAGCTATCTTATGAATATCTGATTCTTTGACCTTAAACTGATGGTATCCTGATCTTAAATCTATCTTTGAGAATACTGACACCCCTTTCAGTTGATCGAACAAGTCATCAATCATTGGCAACATATACTTGTTCTTGATGGCCAACTTGTTCAGCTGACAGTAGTCAATGCACATTTGTATTGATCCATCCTTCTTCTTGACAAATAGCACCTGTGCTCCCTAAGGCGATACATTTGGTCAAATAAAACCCCGATCCAACAATTCCTAAATCTGGGCTTTCAGTTCCACCAACTCCTTCGGCACCATCCTATATGGTGCAATAGGTACTGGTGCCATTCCCAAAAGAAGATCGATTCTAAATTCCACCTCACGATCCGGAGGTAGTCTGGAAAGTTCTTCTGGGAAAATGTCAGAAAACTCCATCACCGTTCTAACATTCCCCACAGTTGAATCCTGAACCTCTAAAGCAAAAACAGAAGCTATAAACGCCCTACACCCTTTTCTCATCATTCTTTCAGCCTTTAGAGTGGATACTACATTAGAAAAGTAGTTCCTCCTTTCACCTATTATCACCACCTCATCCTCCTGACTAGTCCTTAGTACCATATGCTTGGCTACACAATCTAGGTTCGCTCGATATTTCAGTAACCAATCCATACCTAAGATTAGATCGAACTCCCCAAAAGGCAGTTCCATTAAGTCCGCCGGAAAGACTACCCCTTGCACTTCTAGAAGTACATCCCTATACAGTCTGTTCACCACTATCGACAGACCTAGCGGGCTAATTACAGTCATCTCCCTAGAGACAATCTCAAAGTCTATACTTAAAGTTCCAGAGACTACACTAGCAATATAAAATTGCGTCGATCCAATATCAATTAATGCAGAGAAAGGCAAACCAAAAATCAAGAACGTACCGGTTATGACATCCAGTGCATCCCCTTCTCGACGTCTTGTCATATAGACCAACCTCGACTGTCTTGTATCGATGCTCCCTGCACCTTTTTCTTGCGTTCCACGGCCCCAACCATAACCATTACCTCTTCTGGCTGGATCGCGACCTCCCTGTGGTTGTGGACCTCCTCTACCAGGCTGAGCGTTAGTCTGTTCTACCAGCTCTGTGCCACCCCAATCCTGTGGACAGTCCCTAACCAGATGATCCGAGGATCCACACCTAAAACATTTCCTGTCACCTACCCAATATTCACCCCAATCAAATTTATTACACCGACCACACCTCTGAGGTTGACCATTACCCCCAGATCTCACACCTGTCTCACCATCCATCTTAGGTCTTTTCTGGAAACACCCTGTTGACCTTGACGATCCAACATTCCTCTTATTCCTATCCCTGTCTCTATCATTATTCCACCTTTCGGTTCGCATAACTTCCTCGGCTATCTTAACCTTTTCTACTAAAACTACAAATTCTCGCTCTCATTGTGGAGCTATCAACACCCGTAGATCATCCCTCAAACTATCCTCAAATCAAATACAACGCTCATGCTCGGTGGCTACTATCCCTCGGGCATAATGACTCAAGAGCAGAAATTTTACTTCATAAGCAGCTACCGATTTACTTCCTTGAATCAGATTCAGAAATTCACTACGCTGCGCATCCATATAACTCGATTCGATGTACTTACTCTAGAATGTCGACTTGAAAAACTCCCAAGTAATGTGGTTAGCCATCGCACCATCCCTGGCCGTAAGCCACCATTGGTACGCTTCATCCCAAAGAAGAGACACCACTCCCTTCAGCTTCTCATCTTTCGTGAAGTTAAGATCATCCATTATACGATCCATTGCTTCCATCCAATACTCAGTTATACTAGGAGCTACACCGAAAATTCCCCTAAACATTTTTGCTCTATTAGCCCTAAGTCGCTTTGGCACAGATTTCTGAGCTCCCGTACCCATGCCAGCTCCCGCAACTCTCTCTAACACTCAGAGCATCACCTGAGACACCGCATCGTCTCCGCCCGTTTGGTCCTGATACTCAGCCTCCATAGCTGGTGGCACTGGTATCTCATTTTCGGACTTATGACCAGACCCTACTAGTTCCGACACAACAATCCTCCTCTACCTCAGCCATGCACACCACGTCCCCTAGTGCTCATATTTAGCGTTCACGATTTATCTGGTTTAAAAATTTTATGAATTAATACTTTCTTCCATTGATTAATAACGGACAGTCTTATGGAAAGTAGTTTAAACAGTAGTTCTTTTGAATTCAAAATCAGTCTCAAGTATGTATCCTCTTAGTTCTAGAAATCACATACATTCCACATCCATATGCATCACAAACAGAGCATCACATAACAACATCAAACACAAAAGTGACATCCATAGACTCACCTTCGTCACATAGGGGTATTTTTGTCATTTCACTACCCAGGGATATTTTCGTAATTTCACCCTACAGGGGTATTTTTGTAATTTTGCAAAATAAGGTATCTGGATAATTTTACAAAATAGGGGTATTTTGGTAATTTTGTAAATTAGGGGTATTTCGATAATTTTCTCAAACTAGGGGTATTTTGGGTAATTTACAAAACTAGAGGTATAAGTAATTTTACAAAAATAGGGTATTGGTCCCTTTCGGGTTTTAGTCATGAATTTTGGCCTATTAACAAGTCCTCTTGGCTAAAGTGAACAAACAATACGCACCAGGTAGGATTTTAGCGAAGAGGAGGTGGGCCACTAGGACCGCCTAGATACCAAGCTCTCCCTAGATCCAATCCTAGACATGCGCATGCCTGATGCTACACTCCTACCCAACGACTTATCCATGGACATGTTTAATTAGAGAAATTAAGTTTTATGGATTTTAAGAGTTGTGTACTTAGGCCTAAGGTCTATAAACCCCAGCATATTTGCCTATGTCCCCATAAAGCCCATTAAATCCAATCATGCATACCACATCAAAGGTTAGAATACTTACCTGGGTGGATCAGGTGCCGCCAAACTCGAAGGCTATATCTCAACCCAAAACATTTTTCTCAAACTCACTTCAAACTATAAAACACCACATGACCCAATTCACAGCCTGAGTTTTGAACTGGGCTTTGACACAAAAAATGTAACATCCCAAACCCAGCTCATACGTTACGACATGATCTGGTATGCCACAGGGTGAAGAAAAATCAAGACTTAGTTATATTTATGAAAAACTGGTGACTTGAAAGATAAATTTTTCTCGATTAGTATGTGGTCTTTTGAAAACATGATGATTAGTTTAATGAAAATCCAATTTAACTTTAATATTTAAACCATCGAGGTATCGGTTTTGATATAAACCACAAAATAATAAAATAAACTGAAGTACAACCTTGAAACGCCTTATTACATAGAGAAAATCCCAAACTAAATTAAACTTATAGAACTGCCAAAACTATACGAGAAAAGAAATAGAAATTATCACCTCCACGAGTCCGCCTAAACACGCATCCACGAGCCTCTCTGCTCACTGAAAAGTTAAGGAAAGGGGTGAGTCACCAAGACTCGATGTGTAAAACCTCCCACATTATACATCTTGCATGAAGCCCACGTCACACATTGGCCTTAGCCCACATATCAACATACAATGCATGAGATGCAATAAGCCCAACCCAAACCTAGTTTTTTCCATCCGCTACACACCAACCCTTACCAACCAATCACACCGTGGGGATTTCTACAATTGACCCTCCATCTGCTACACTCCATCACGATAGTCATGCTGCCAAGTATACACAATCACTAGGTGACCAAATAATATTTCGTGGCATAGCCAACGATCACTATGTGACCAAAAATAATGTATGAACATATGCATATATATCGTGGCAAAGCCACCGATCACCACGTGACCAATTAAGCACTTCCCCTTCATATCAAACCCATACCCATGATCTACATGCAATCCTAACAATGCAACATGCTAATCATAACACATCAGTCTATCATACATACATTCGACTATACAAAGTAACGATACAGTCACGTACCTGGCAATCCTAGCCTTACCCCTAAGGGTATCACGACTGTCTACACAGCCCTTTTTCTAGCTTTTCAGCCCACTCAAGATTTAGTACAGTTACAGTATAGTGTGTGAAAGTTTACACACCTGATAACACGTAAGACGACACTCTCTATGTCAACACTATCACTAGTCGAAACTACCGCTATCTGCCTACTATTACGCTTTCGTGACGAGCCCACAACACAGTGGCCAATCACGAGCAATGAGACACCTGCATGTTTCTTGAACTTTGGGACTAGGACTACAGATCCAACCCCTTCCTTTGATTTGCTGACATTCGAGTCCATGAATGATCTTGGTCAGAAGGTACTATGATGATTTCTTAACAAAGCATTAGATGAATACTCGAACAATGAAAGGAAATCGATTGAACCATTAAGGGAGAATCGAAACCCTTACCTTGAAATCCTGAAACAGTAATGCGGTTCGAAGGCTAACGATTTCTGGCTTAGAAATCTAGGCGACTAGATCTCCTTCAAATCCTGGAATGCCGCCCAAAAAAGAACACAATATCAGTAAAAATGTCAAACTAAAGATAGCCTTAACCACCCACTAGCCATTCGGCTTTGGCCTCAAAGGCCGAAAAAGATTACAAAAATAATAGCACAAGTCGACACTTACCTTTACAGAGGATTTCGGCTACCACTTGCAAGAAGATTCGACAATTAAAGAAGAAGATTGAAACGATGAAAGAAATAAAACCAAGCCACTAACGAGATCTAGAAGTTTTGACTTTTAAGAAAGATTCGAAAAAGAGATGAACAGGAAAAGAGGCTAGGTGTTTTCGGCTTTAGAAGAATAGAGTTAGAAGTTTTTTTTCAATTTTTTGGTAGAAAAAGAGAAGAAGAACCCTTGATTACGAAATTAGGAGGAGAAAAGAATAAAAGAAAGAAACCAAAAAGCTATGCTCTAGGAAATAATGAAATTGACACACCCTTCACAAATGGGAATTTCGGCATACCCTTAGCCATTCAACTGATTTTCCCTTGCACATAGTCCCATAGTCGACCATCTCTTCCCCCTCTATCCTATCCCTCATTTTTCTCTTATCCTCATCTTCCTATCTTGTGACTCAATCCACACCCACTCCTTTAGAGTCCCAACCGAAACCACCTCTCACTCATCAGGCACATATTATAAAAAAAAACACTCCTTTTTGGTTAGCATGGGATTCAAACCTACTCCCTCCAAACATGCTTGTGGCGTCACCAATCTGCTCACTTAGTGGTGCCTCCTTGCCACTTTACCAATTGAATTTTTTGTGTTAACTTTTCCATTCAAGTACCCTTAAGGTCCACTTCACCTAGTTCTCCCTTTCAGTGACTAAAAACAAAATTTCTACCAAGGCTCAGACCTAACCTCAAGCCTTCCCGAAAGCTCTAAACACATTAGACACACACACAGAGCATGGCATACATACACAACACATCACAAATGCAGAGCCCTCAATCTAAGATGTTACAAAAATATTATCTATATTATGATAGAAGTCTAGAGTTGATAAGCAATTTTTTTCTTCTGACTTTCTCTGAGGAATTATCAAGATCTTATTATCTTCTTATGAGTTATGTTCTCAGATTTTTGGTATGGTATCGTGTCTTGGATATATTTACCTCGGTTATTCTATCATTCCTATTTCATGAATTATTAATCATGGTTTACCTTTAAAGTGTGTTCTTTAGCTTGTGATAGCTATGTTTACTATGATTATGCTTTTAGTCGATTGTAGAAAAGTGATGATTCTAGTATTTGAATATCTCTAATTTTCGCATAAAGAGTTTATATCGACAAAGGTATGGTGAAATCATGAGTTCCAAGTTGTGCAATGGAATTTTCAGGTAAGTCAAATAAAGTCAATGCATTCAATCGAGATATCCTTGTCATTCTGAGCTAAGGTGATAGTAAAGGTTTTTGATTAGCATAACAAGAGAATTTTAAGAGATTGGGTGTTTGAACTGTATCCTCAGTATGAAGAAAAGATTAAATTGATTTGTTGAGATATGATTCGAGTTATGTATATATTAAAGCATGCTTCAACTAAGCGAATAAATTATGTGTTTTCACAAGTATGAAGACGGATAGTCTGAATGAAGAAATTAGATTCTAGAAAGCATAATACAGAGATCCTATTGAAATATTCTAACCGAATGATATTAATCACAAGTTAAAGTTGTTCTGATTGGAAAGTTATCAAATCTATGAAAGTTTGAATGGTCTATTGCATATGGGCAAAGTTGAAAGCAATTGAAGGTATTATTATTAATCAAAAGTTCTAGTTCTGAGTTCAGTGTGAAATGAGAAAGGAATATATGATTTTCAGCGATGTGCTATTGAACAAATTGGAATATGTCTTAATACCAGAAGGTAAAGAGGTAGTTGGTATCTTTAGATGGTTAAAGTTACATCAAAAAGAACTGTTCGACTGGTAATTTAGAGACGACCACTTTTATGTATGTGTAGTGAATTCGATGATATAGTATGAACTACGAAAAATGTCATATGCTTCCTAAATCCTGATGAGTTAAAGTATCTAATGTTGTAGAAAAATCTGAATGTAAGATAGTGATAATGATTTGAGTTATTCAAGGAGTATGTGTAGTTATTGAATTACCTTTCGGTAAGTAGATATAGTATAGATTTTTGGATGGAAAACCCTCGTTTGATTGATGCTAGTTGGTTATTCGATTAACCTTATTTGATAATGGTCTAATTCTACCTATATTAAATGCTAAAGCGAGTTTTTCTTTGTGAAATTGAGAAGTTCAAAAGTGTGATAGTGAATGGTAATCTAAACGAGTTCATAATGAGTTTACTTTTGATGTTAAAATTTAGGTCGGGTATGATTCCTATTATTATTGTTATTTTCAAATAGAGTTTGTGTATTGATGAATCCAAAACTTATGCAGAAGTTTGTGGTACAAGCTTAGAAGTAGCACATCTGTTCCTCCAAGAATAATAAAATGTGCAGTTATATGAGTACATGTTCTGGTGATTGAGTATATATCATGATATGGTTGAGTTTATGTTCAGGGATTTACCGATAGGTAAAAGCTAAATTTTAAGAGTATTCAGGACTATTACAGTCGGTAAAGATTTTAGGGTAAAAATGAGATGAAATACTAGAGATTTTGAATAGGGATTGTCATAATCCCCAAAAAGGAGGATGTCATTTGGATTGTCGTAAATTGTTTGGAAAAAATTGTATGATCATTTTAGTATGTGCAGAGTTCTTATTTGACAGATTACTGAGAATACGTGTCTCAGAGAGAGAGAGTAATTTAGATTTTAAAGATGTGCTCTGACACTGTGTGCTAAAGTTTAAAGATCATTGGAAAAATATATAAGAGGTTAAGTTGATTTTTGATTCTGGAACGTTAGTGAAAGTGTTTCTTGAGAGTTTAAAGTAACTTCTTCTGGTAAGATTTTTAGGGACGAAAATCCCTAAGGGGGAGAATTATAACAGCTCGACTTTGGGCCTAGTCGGAACAGTGGTTTCGGAGCCACAAATTTGACAAGGAGAATCTTATGTTTATTATATTTTTAAGTTCTACGATTTCACGAAAAGATTTCGTGAAAATTTCATTCGAGAATTTTGACGTTCGGGCACTCAATTTAGTCAAAAGGACTAAATTGTAAATAGTGCAAAAGTTGAGTTCCACATGTTAGAAGTGTCCAATTTTTTATGAAGTTTTAAATTAAAGGTCCTTAAATGGTAATTAGACCATTAGTTAAGTTGTGGACAAATATGGACATGGAAAGGTATGTTTTAAGTTATTTTTTATTAAGGGTATTTTAGTCATTTGGCAAATAAAGCCAAAATAACATGAGAAAAAGATATCATCTTCCTCATTTTCTCATGCCTTGGTCGAATATACCATGGAAGCCATGGCTGGGGTTTGTTCAAGCTTTCCAAGTTCAACAGTAAGTGCATCCTAGCCTCATTTTTAATGTTCTTCGTATTTTTGATATCCTCGTAGCTCGATTTAGCTATTTCTAGCTATATTTTGAGCTAGAGTTCATGTTAAAAAAATTACCCATGTATGACATGCATGTGTTTTGATGATTTATGGAGGACTATGAAAGTTTGATGGATGATAAACATCTTTTTTAAAGAGATTTTCATGGAAAATTCATAAAAAGGACTAATTTGTAAAAGTTATGAAAATGGTCACACATGAGTGAATTAGTGGAAATTGAGGGCTATTTTAGTTATGAAAATGATTCGACTAGGTTTAAAATGCAAGAAAATTTAATGAAAATTATAATACGAGCCTAGGGGCAAAAGTGTAAATATGATAAAATTTAGGGGTAAAAATTGTAATTTTACCATAGTATGATTTTTGAGTCACAATGAATAATGTGACTAATGAATAAGCTAAATGTGATGTTATAGATCAAATAAAACGAGATTCAGACTTAGAACGGGGAAAAAGAGAGAAATTGACGATTAGGTTCCTTTCTACCTTTTTTGGTATCGAGGTAAGTTCATGTGTAAATAAAATAACCTTATATGATGTATTTGATGTTTCAATATTGTATGAATTGTGTATGGTCTCTATGAAATTTAATATTTATGATTTCGACGAGATGTCAAGGGATAAAAATCTTCGGTTTAACTTTAAGAGTGAATAGAATATAAATGCCATGTTATCAAGGTTATTAAGGTTCTGTATAAGACCATATCTAGGATATGACCCCGGTATGAGATTTCGTATAAGACCATGTCAGGGACATGGCATCGATATGATATTTCATGTAAGACCATATCGGGATATGGCATTGATAGGTTAGTATATGTATGAGACTCATGAGTATCTTTTAGCATTTCGATGATTCAACAGGTATGTTGAAAATGAGAAAGTATGTGACAATGTCACGGGTGGTATAGGTATGTACCTGGAACTCATATAAAGTGAATTCGGTATATGATGAATCCATGGTAAGTTTGTGTGAAATTAAAGCTACATAATGTTATTACGATTTTAATTAATTTATATTATAAGAAATGTATATTATTTCCATGAAGTTCATTTACGATGCCTCGATGAAATTATAACGAGATCATGTTAATTTGAAGTCCCAGTTGAACATTTAGAATAGCAAGGATACCTGTGTCACAACATGAGACCATGTTTGGGACATGGCATCGGCACCAAATAAAGGAGGTCCCGTATAAGACCATGTCTGGGACATGGCATATACGATCTCGTATAAGACCATATCTGGGATATGGCTTCGCCATCAAGATATGAGATCCCGTGTAAGACCATATCTGGGATATAGCATTTGCATCAAGATGTGATCCCATGTAAGACTATATCTAGGATATGGCATTGGTATCATGATACATGTATGATGAGATTGAGTATCCTTCAATATTCCGAGTAGTTCAACAGGTAAAGAGCTAAGTTTATGTACACATAACAAAGAGCTAAGTCTATGTTCAAGAGAATAAAAGTGCTAAAGTTATGCAATGAAGTGGTACAGATATCCATGAGTAACTTACTAGAAATGTATACAAAATGTGATTTGTTATTTGGTAAGAGTAAGCATTATGAATGATTAAGTGGTAATCATGAGCTTAAATGCAAATCACATTATAATACCTTTGTGGTTGAGTAAAATAAATGAATATCAATAGTTATTTATTATTTGCATATGAACTTACTAAGCTTTATTGCTTACTTCCCTTCTTTTCCTATCTCCTATAGGTTAATTTAGTCAGCTAGGGTTAGAGATCACCGGAGATGCTTTCACACTATCAAGTGGACACTTTGGGTATAAGTATTCAAGCCTTCTTGAGATATGGCATGTATAGGGATCTTATCTTTTGTATAATTAAGTCCTTGTTAATGTAGTCAAATGTATTGGCCTAAAATGGTTTATGGTTGAATTTGAAGATAGCCATGAGTGATGGCTTATGTCGACTACATATTCATGCATGTGTTAGTGTTATCTTATGAATATGAAGCTAGTATGGTTATCATGGGTTAAATGTGATAATTAAGTATTACAAATGATGATATGAGAATGATATGTGATGTTTTATGAATGTGTGCAAGTGAAGGTGGCAATAAGGCTTGGAAAAATAACCTTCTATTTGTCCACACGGGTAGACACACGGGCATGTGTCTAGGCCGTGTGTGACACACAGGTCAGCCCTAAGGGTGTGTTGATAGGCTATGTGCCCCTGTATCTAATTTGCAAAAAATTCAGTTCATCACATAGGCCAGCACATGGGCGTGTGACTAGGCTGTGTGTTCTTAGGGATTTGCTGACGTCATAAATAGAATACTAAGGTTTTCACACACGGGCCATAGACACGGGCGTCTATTAGGCCGTGTGAAAACCTCTGTAGCTTCAAGTGAAAAATAAAATCCTCACTGACTAGGGACATAGGTGTGTGTAACCACACAACCTTCCCACACGGACGCGTTGCCCTATTTTAAGCGAAAAATTTCTAAGTGTTCGAAAGTTTCTGGTTTAGTCCCAAACCCTCCTATATGTATGTTTTGGGTCACGTAGACCCATAATAGGGACGTTGTGAATACAAATGAAAGGTTTTAAGTTTGAATGAAAATTTATGGCCCAATATTATATGAAGAGGTATGTTAAGTCCGGTAATGCCTCGTACTCGATTAGGCATTGAATTTAGGTAAGGGGTGGTATAGTTGGAACTATGAAATTGATGTTGGAAAACTATGAGCATGATATGGATATGAGATGCAAGTTGACTTGTGCTTGATATATGGTTATTTGAGATTATATGTATGATTATAATTCAAAAACCTTACCTATTTGATAATGTTGTATTATGCCTTGATAAGGATAATTATTTTGCATATTGAATAGTATGTGATAAATAATTGAGGCAACTAACTTGTTTATATTGTATGAGCTTACTAGGTATTTATAATACTTACCTGTGTTACTACTTTCTCTATAGATTTTGGATGTTCAGAACATGTCGATCAGGTCTACGAGAAGCACACACCTACCAACTTTCGATTCGGTAGACTTTTGAATGTTCAAGCTTGGTTATCTTTGGCATGTACATAAGGGATAAAATACTTGCAAAGTGATGAATATGTTTTGCCATGGTTGATTTTTTTTTTTTTGTATACATAGATATATGATAAATTGATGAAATGATGAATGGTTGAGCTCATAAATTTTGGGCACTTTGTTATGTAAATATGAATGGTTAGTTTTGTTAAGTTTTGATCTTGTGACTATTTTGGCATGAAATGGATAAGTAATATAAAATGGCCATTATTAATTCTTGTTGTAACATCCTAGATTAGGGGCTATGCGTTTGTGCATAATTCATGAGTAGTAGGTTTTGGCAGTGTTTGGAAATGAATTAAGGGTTTTTAAAATCCTAGGATGGAAGAAAGCTTTGGACAATTATTGGTTTTAAGTTAAAAAACAAGAAGTGATGTGGAAAAGTGGCAAGGGCGCCACCTAAGGTGCAAGGGTTATGGCATCAAGTGAAGTACTTTGAGGAAGAGGTTGAATCCCATTGTGTGCATTTTGCTTAATTTTATGAAATAGCATGTTTCTTGTGATATGTGGTGTGCATTTTAGAACCTTGGAAATGTAAGGAAATGTATGGAAATGTAAGGAAATGTATGGAAATGTAAGGAAATGTATGGAAATGTATGGAAATGTATGGAAATATAAGGAAATATGGAAATGTATGAAAATGTAAGGAAATGTATGGAAATGTATGGAAATGTATGTAAATATAAGGAAATGTAAGGAAATGTAAGGAAATGTATGGAAATGTAAGGAAATGTATGGAAATGTAAGGAAATGTATGGAAATGTAAGGAAATGTTAAGTTCAAAGTGAACATTTTTGGAAACTAGGAAATTTAAGGAAATGATTTAGAAATGATTCAAAAGAGGAAAGTAAACATTTCGGGAAACTTGGAAATGTAAGGAAATGTCAAGTTTAAAGAGCCAAACGAAAATTTTGGAAACTTAGAAATGACTTAGAAATGTCGAGTTTTAAAGTTTAAAGAGGAAATTAAGGCAAAGTGGCCTTAGGAGAAAAAGTATGTGAAATTTGACACACAAATAGGCTTGGAAAAGTGGCTGAAGATACCACTTAAAGCCTAGTGAGTGACACCACTTAGGTGGATAATTTGGGCCTCGTGTGGCCACAAGGAGTCCAATAGAACAAGTTTAAATTCGACTCATCAAGGGAAGGGGTGGAAGGCATCTAGCTAAGGCTTTAAGTGATTTTTTATTTAATTACTTAGAGAGGAAGCAATGGATGGCAATAGGGACTCTTAAGAGAAGAGTTTTATTCCTTTAAATTTCGGCTAAATAAGAGATAAAGCTATCAAAATAGAAGAGTGATGGCCAAGTAAAGGATTCTAAGCTAGTAATTTCAGCTATAAAAGGAAAAGAGGCCATTCATTCATTCACTCTTCCTTTGTCGAATTTCTTAAGTAGATTCTCCTCTCTCTGTCGAATTTCTCTAGTTTATTCTTCTTTTGTTAGCCAAAGCGAAATACCTTGTGCTCTAGTAGAATCCTCCATCTTTATTCTTCCTTCTCTTTCCTTCTAATCCTCCAAAAGCGGAAGTAAGCCTTTTAAGGCCATAGCGAATATATCAAGTGGCTTCAAGCTTAGGTCTTATCAATTCAATATTAAGGGTAAGAATTTTATGGCCATTAATTTATTCTCTTCTTTAAGCGCAACATAGGAACTAATATCATTAATATCTTGTTTGCCAAAATTTGGAAAGATTATTGAGGATTTGCAGTGTTGACTACAAGGAAGGTGAAATTCGTTTCGAAGGTGCACCATAAGCGCATGTTCCTAGTTATTGGTGAGTTTGGATTTAAGATCTACAAGGTAAGCACTATAGCATTGGTTAAGGCCTTACTTTAGTACATAGATCTATTTTCTTATTATCTTAAAAGCCAAAAACTAACTTATGTAGAGATCTATTGTTTGGCCGAATATAAGGAGAAGAAAAGCAAAGTTTTCGGGATTTGAGTGATAAGCAAATCGGCATTAAGGTAAGTCTTAGTGTACAAATCCTAGTAGGATTTGGTTTTATGGCCGAATGAGTTTTTCATTAAACCTTTAATATGGGCCGAATGTAGGGAGTTAAAGATCTAAAGTAGTAGATCGAATTTCGAGATTTCAAGTGAAATTGTTAAGCGAATCAGGTGTGTACCCTACCCTAAGTTTTAATATGTTCATGGCTATGTTTTAAATTAAATGTGTTAGTAAGAATGTGAAAAGCATGGCTAAGGTACCGTGTGTACCCCACACAATATCATAATATGTTTTATGGCTATGTTTAATTAATATATGTGATATTAAGAATATGAAAGTGGCTAAGGTACCATGTTATGGTACAAAGTACTCAGTCGTTTCCTACTCCTACTAGGATTATGAAATATGTTAATTGTAACATGAGAATAAGAATAAGAATGTGAACTCCGCATATTTATGCATATTACTATTATATGGGGCATATGGGTTTATTTTTGGGAAGTGAATGTGGTGACCTAAGACCACAAACACGGTGACCTAAGACCGTGATATCTGAATGTGGTGACCTAAGACTACGAATCTGAATGTGGTGACCTAAGACCACGAAATCTGAGCGTGGTGACCTAAGACCACAAATCGGTGACCTAAGACTACGATATGGAGTGTAGCGGAAGGAGGTTGACTTAGTAGTTCCCGGTGTGCGAGGATGAATGCAGGTGGTGTGTAGTGGATGGCATATAGGTTTAGGGTGGGTTGCATCATTATTTTATATACGCTATATGATTATGTATGTGATGTGATAATATGGTGAATCTATTTGGACATAGTGTTTGTGTACACATTGAGTGCATTGACTCACCCGTTGTGGGATTACTTTTGGTGACGACCGGTGATGGACCGGTAGGTAGATGCTTAGTGGAGGCCATGTGAAGTTGATTTCTTTTATGTGGACTATTTTACTTTAAGTATTTTGAATTTAAATTTTTGGGAATTACTTGATGTAATAAGGCCTTAGTGGAATTATTTTATTCTATTTTTATTTATTAAGCTTACATACTTTTACTTATTAAAAGATTAAGTAAATCTATTTTTAAAACAAAGCCCAAACGTTTTGTCACTTAAAGTAAAGGATTTTTAATAATGAAATAAACTTGTTTTCATCTCAAGCCCAACCCAAAACCAATCTTTCTTTCAAAACACACAAGTTTTTCCTAAGCAACAAAAGAATTTGAAACGGTTTACACCGGGGAACATACCAGATCCGGTCAAGGCTCGTGGGCCGGGTTTGGGGTGTTTCACTTGTACATGTTGTGTTTTGGTGTTAAATTTGGCATAATGGTTTAGGTATTGATGAATTAGTTGGATGATTGATTTTGACATGGTTAGGGCATGATTTTGAACAAGTTTTTATGGTTTAAAAATGCATTCTAGGTCATTTTGAATATATGGTTTGTACTTTGCATCTTAGGGGTTATATATCTGCACATGAGCTAATATACGACCGTGTGTCACACACGGGAAGGTCACATGGTCATGTGCTTAAAGGAAATTATGGAACACTTGTAACGCCCTAAACTCAGTCCTTAAGTAAGACCCAGGATTTGTAACACCCCAAACCCGGCCTAGACGTTATGACTGGATTTAGCATGTCACATAGAAGGGTTGTTTAAAAACTTGCGCGTTCATTTAAAAATATTCGTATCCTCTTTGAAACTTCGAGCTTTGAGGTTTGTGAAAAGTCGATTCGTCTTTATGGTTTTCTTGTAAAAATGTTATTGTTATTATTTCAGAAACTTGTTTATAAGAGAAATCAAATTCAGTGAATTGCGAAGATGTGATATTTTGGAAACAGTTATTGCCGTTTCATGAAAACCACATATTTATAAGTTTAACAGTTATTAATGAAAACCTAAAAGAAAATAAACCAATGGCCTTATTATAAAATATTAACCCAAAATAAATAAACTTGAAATAAGGTAAAACTGAACTTACTAAGTTCACGAGAAATATTCCTGATGTATGGCCATTGCAGAGTCCTCCACCACTCCAAATCCTCTAACGTTAGGGATCACCTGCAAGGTTAAAGTAGAGGGGTGAGTTACGAGAACCCAGTGTGTAATCCTATAGTCGATCATTAACTGGGCCCGAGCCCAAACGAAAATAGACTAGGCGAAGCCCATCTGAAACAAGCGGGCCAAAGCCCATGTAAGAAGCGGTGGGCGAAGCCCTATTTGGTAATAATATGGGCCTTAGCCCTATAAATATGATAATGCAACCAGAGTATATAGCCTCACCTAATAATCCATCCCCTACACACCACCCGTACCAGCTCAACACACCGTGGGGATTTCTAAATCGACCCATCCATCCGCTACACACCAATAAGGCAGACAAGCTGCTAATCATAGAATTTGTGGTGAAGCCACCAGAATAATAGAATATATGTGGCATAGCCACTATACAGATTATGGCAGAGCCATTAGAATATGTGGCAGAGCCACAGAATATACTTCCTGTGATCATCAAACCAAACCCAATGCATGATGTCGTGACATAAATATCCGTGTATGCAGTATGTCACAATCATAATCAACCATATAAATATCACACATATCACTTAAACTACCACTAGGGGTATAATGGTCATTTACCCTCTAGAGGTATTTTGGTACTTTTGTAACATCCCAAAATTTGGAATTTTGAATGTTGCATTTTTGCTTGTTTTAAGTTCAATGAAATATTAATAGTGTATGTTAGGGGTTATGGGAAGGCTCGAGTTATTTGGGCCTTAATAAAAATTTTTATGTTTAAGTCTATTAAGGAGAGATGGTAAGTAGCTTCAAGACTTATGGAAATAAATGAGTTAAGTGCTTGCATAATTGAGCATTTGGTAAAGATGTAGTGGTGCCACATGATGGACTTGGAAGGAGGAGGTTCAAATCCCATAATGTACAATTTTTTACTATTATTTTTGCATTCTTTCTCTAAGTGTCAACCAAGGAAGTATTTATGGCAAGGGTGGACTTTTTAATTATGGTATGATGGCTAAAGAAACAAGGAAAGGGTGAAGGTAAGGAAAGGAATCAAAAGAAAAAGGTAAGATAGGGGGACAAGTGGCCTTTTTCATGGGAAATGCTTTGGAAGTATTGATGGCCAAAATTTTGACCTTATTGGCATGTTATACACGGTTTTGGTTAGGGGGAGGGGATAGGCGAAATTCTCCTTTCATTTTAGTCCATTTTGTTAGTTTTTGGTGCATGAGAGGTACATTTTTACTCTTTGATCATTTGTGTTATTTTTCAAAAATCATCTTCCTTTTAGCTTTGGCCGAAACCTCCTAGCAAATTTGTGCATTTCTCCTCTCTTGTTTGGTTGAAACACTCATCTCTTATTCACATTCCCTTGATAGCTGAATCATCTAGCATGTATCTATCCTTCCATTCTTCTCTTTTAAACATTTCTTCAATCTTTCCTCTTCTCAAAAAAAAAATCGGCATTTCTTTAAGAGCACTTATTCTTGTTTGAATTTCCTTCAAGGCCGAATCTAATATCATTCTACCTCTCCACTTTTTCTTTTCTTTTTGTTGGAGACAATCTCTTTTGACCAAGTTGGTAAGTGACATATTATCCCTCTTTTCATTTCATTGTTATTTTCTCACTAGTCGAATTTATGAGTTCATCATCATTTGGTTATTCTATTTTGCTTCTCTATCGAAATATCTCTCTCCATCACTCTCATGTTGTGATCAATATTTCTTTGTAGTGAAATAGCGGGAGGCCGAATATCACAACATTGCCTAATCATCTCTAGTCATAGGACGATCGTGAGAAACAGGATTATCATAGTTTAAGGTAAGGAAGTTCTTTCATAGTCCATTCAATAACTCCATTGGTTATTGTATTAATCGGATTGAAGGTTGGCTAATCGACTACATATTTTAGGGACTAAATCTCTCAATCTATCATCTTGTGATCATACGGATCTAGTGGTAAGCCGATCTTTCTCCTTAATCAATTGTTCATACCAACGTAATATTAGTTTTGACTAATATTTGTTTTCAATGGAGACAAGCAATATCGAATCGAAAGGGATAGTGATTAGAGATTGAAAAAGGAGCGGATTTGTAATCCCTACTCCTAAATTTAAACAAAGGGCGGTATCGACGGTTCAGGATTTTCCACCGGGTTGTGGATTGTCATCCGGAGAAAATCATCAAATCGTGGTCATTCACGATTCCAAGGGTAAAAACTTTAGATCGTTATTTTAGAGTTTGATTATTAAAATTAAGTATGTCGATTAATCGAGTGTTACGATATCTTAGGTGTCGACGAGCAAGAAGGCTTAGTGCTTACTGTAATCAGGTGTGTAACCTCACACCGTTATCCATGGATTTTAAGATTGAAATCATATTGAAAATAAAACGCTATGATTAAAATTGTAATAGGGCGTAAACCGAAAAAATTGGCCTAAGATATACTATTTTGATAAAATTGACAAAATCGGTATTATCATTGTGCGAATTAAGAAAATACCCTTAAAGGGTAAAATTACGAAAATGCCCCTAATGGGCCGAATTGATATATGGTTAAATGGGCTGAATTGATATATGGTTTGTAACATCCGAATTAGTGGGCTTATGCATAGACATGATTAATGTGTTAATTTGAGAATTTGAGGTGCAAATGGGGCTTAGGTTTGGGCTGAGGCCTTGATTAAATATTCTTTTTAGACACTCTATGGCTTAAAATAAAGTCTTGGTAGTTTAATTGACAAACTGGGCTTGTGGCCCAGCAGTTAGGGGCGCGGTAAAGGGGAGCTATAGATGGCGTCAATAGGAAAAGGGAGGGGCCCAATCTATGGCCGCTTGGGGCCCAATCTATGGCCGCTTGGGGCCCATGTTCTTGGGCCAAATTTGGCACTTAGGGAGGCTAAGGGAGGACGGCATAGAGGCTAGGGGATAGGAGACTAAATGCTTTAATTATGTGGATAATGCTATTATATGAGGGGAGGAGTTGGCGCTAAGTAGGCCTCTTTTAGAGGAGGTTGTAGATTAAGATAACAAGGGAGAATAAGAGCTATACTTTGGAGGCAATGTTGGCCGAAAATCAAACTCTGGAGAGGGGGAGAAAATCAGTTTAGTATGCCAAAATTTGAAGGCTAGAGTGTTCATCGTTTTCATGAGTTTTTCTTTCTTTTTCCTTTCTCATCTTCTCTCTCTCAAAGTCGAAATTCACTTTCTCTTGTTGGGTTCCCTCTTTTCTCTCAATTGCTTCTCAAAACCGAAACTCTCTAACTCTCTTCTCCTCTTCAAATTTTTTCAAGAGCCGAACACCCCTTGCCCATATTTTCTTCTTCCATAGCCGGACCTTTAAGCCAATTTCATTTGTGTTTTCTCAATCTCCCTAAGGGCCGAAACTCCTAAGCATCCAATTGAAGACCTTTGTTTCCATTTTTGATTTTTCTTTGGTTCTCTTTATTCCAGCCCTTGTCGAATTATCTCTAGGGTGTTGTTGAGCCGAATCTTGCTAGAAGGTGATCAAATCGTTAGGTAGGTAAGGGGACGATTTCTTTTTCGTGGTATCTCTTTTGGGTTTACCTGTTAAGCTGAATGGCTAGTTGATCTAATGGTTTGATGCTTGGCCGAATGTAGGTGAGGTGGTGACACTCCCTTGAGGGTATTCGGGATTCGTTCAGGCTTAGGAAGTAAGTTTAAAATTTTGAGATTTGTCGACCTAGGTAAGGGTTTCGATTTAAGTGTTAGGTTAATCTCTTAGATTTATTCCATCATTTTAATTCGGTCTAGTGACCAAGGGTTGTTTATGGACTCAAATATCAGCCAATCGTTAGGAGGGGATTACACCTGTAAACTTAGCCCCTAAGTTCAAGAAGCGGCGATGTCGATGGTCGAGATTAGCCCACGGGTTGTGGTAGGACATCGAACAAGATCGTGGCGGATAGCGATAGTCTCGATTGGCGATAGTGTTGAAATAGAGGTGTGATAGTGCGATTAATCGGTGTGTAACTTTTCACACCATTTAGATTGCTTGTTAGTACATGTATATAAATCTGCTATATTCTATTAAATGCCAAAATCCCGGCATACTCCTTGAAACCCAAGGAGGGTAAAGGCGAGTCACCAGGTTAGTGATTTCTGTCATTCATAAGTGAATGTTTCTGTTGAGATGATATGTTTTATTAGTATGCCAATTTACGTGATTGCACGGGTTGGGTGATTAATGAAAGGGAAGTGTTACATTGTAGTGGCTTTTGCCATGATGCATTGTAATGGCTTTTTTCCATGATCTATTGTAGTGGCATTTTGCCATGATCTGTTGAAGTGTCTATTGCCATGATCGATGATGAGCGATAAGCTATGACATGACCGCCATCGATGGTGTGTAGCGATGTGGGTTGATTGTAGAAATCCCCAATGGTGTGATCGGCGGTAAGGGTGGTGTGTAGCGGATGGAAACCTAGGATTGGGTTTGGGTTTGCATAATTCGATATATTATATTTTGTTATCTATTACGTGGGGCTAAGGCCCGATCGATGGTGCACGAGGTTTGCTGCTGAGTCTTGTGACTCACCCTATTATTAACATTTTTCCCAAGTAGCACTTAGTGCATCGGTGGCTGAGAGGGAGCACAAGGTGGCCATGCAAGAGTCCAAATTGTTACAGAAAAGACGCCATTTATTTAAATTTCCCTTTAAAATGTTAAATTATTTTGGGCTTTATATTTTATTGTAATAAGGCAATGGGCTACTAGCTTTATTTTTTCGATTTTATTTTAGTCTTTTATTATTATTAGACATTTAGATTTTATGTTTTAATTAAACTAAGGCTTTTATTATCATATAAAATTTATATCTTCTATAAATTATCAAATCATTAAGTTTTTTGAATACATGTTTAAACTCGACAAATGTTTTCTAAAAATGCGACATGTCTTAGGAAATCTTCTTAGTGACATGCCAGATCCGGTCATGGTATTTGGGCCGGGTTTAGGGTGTTACAAATTGGTATCAGAGCTCGGTTCAAAACTCAGCTTTGGGGTGTTTGGGCTCAAAATGTTTTCTAAAAAGGGTTTTGAAACATGCATTTCTATAAATGATATCCATCTGTTAGCTCGGCATGGCACCTGCGTCTCCGGCCCAAGTCCGCTAGGTAAGTATTCTGAACCATTGTGTGATATATATATGTGGGCTTAATGGGCTTTAAGGGACGTAGATTAGTTTAAATAAATTTGGGGACTTTAGGCCTAGTTTACATCATACTTTTCAACTTCCATAAAACTTAATCTAATTAAACATGTCCGTGAACAAGTCCTTTGGGTTAGGGTGTGGTACAGGCATCGCATGTCTAGGATTGGATCCGAGGAGAGCTTGGTACTTAGCAGTCCTAGTGACTCACCTCCTCTTCATTGGAATCTTACCAGTGCGTGAGTGTCATTCACCTTAGTCATGAGGACTTGTTGACGGGCCAAAATTTATAATTAAAACCCGAAAGGGACCAACCACCCTATTTTGCAAAATCACTAAAATACCCCTTAGTTTTGTAAAATTTCCGAAATACTCTTGATTTGTAAAAATTTCCCAAAATACCCTAGATTTGTAAAAATTACCAAGATTTGTGAAATTATTGAAATACCCCCAGATTGCAAAATTTCCAAAATACCCTTTTTTTTGTAAAACCACCAAGATACCCTATTTTGAAAATTACGAAAATACCCTAGGTAGTGAAAGGACGAAAATGCCCCTATGTGATGAACATAAGTTTGTGAATGCCCTCTGTATGCTGATTGTGAATGTATGTGATTCTCTGAATTAGGGTAGTAGACTTGAGACTAAACCTTCAAATATAATTCTGAATTCGAAAGAACCAGTATCAAACTACTTTTTCATAAAATTGTTCGTGGATAATCAGTGGAAAGAGCTAATAATTCATAAAATTTTCTTAAATCAGATAAAGGTGATATTAGGACGATGAGTACAAGGGGTTGAGGACGTCTGTCGCGTGGTCGTGGTAGGGGTAGGATGACCGTGTCCGAACCAATAGGGCACAGCCACGGTCGGAGTAGTGAGATGCGGATCTGCCCGGTTGTTGAGGGAGAATTTTAGGACCAAATGGGTGGAGATGAGGTAGTGTCTCAGGCGATGCTGCGGGTCCTTGAAAGAGTGGCTGGAGTAGGCACGGGTTCAGGAGCTTGAAAGTCTGTGTCTAAACTACTCTGAGCCAACGGAGTAGAGATGTTTAGGGGAGTTTCTGGTGTAGCCCCTAACACAGTTGGATATTGGTTAGAGGCAACTGAGCGCATAATGGATGACCTTGACTTCACTACGGAGGAGAAGTTAAAGGGGTCGTGTCTCTTCTTCGAGAAGAGGCCTATCAGTGGTGGCTCACGATGAAGGAGGGTACTCCCGCAGATTGTATTGATTGGGATTTCTTTAAGGAGTCATTTCAAGGAAAGTACATCGGGGCCAGCTATGTGGATGCTCAGAGAAGGGCACTCCTGAACTTGGTACAAGGAAGTAAGTCTGTGTCAGAATATGAAGTTGAATTTCTACGATTGAGCTATTACGCTCGAGGGATTGTAGCAACTTACTATGAGCATTGTGTGCGGTTCGAGGATGGATTAAGGGATGAATTGAGGGTATTAGTGGCACCGCAACGAGAAAGAGACTTTGCGGTTCTGGTCAAGAAAGCTAAAATATCTGAGGAGGTGAAGCGGACTGAGAAGCAGAATAAGGATAATGATCAAAATCAGAATAAGAGGAGTTTTGGGCCGTCGGGATCATCTGGGAATTTTCAAAAAAGGCCTAGGTCGATGGGCGGCCGTACTCAAGACGGTCGAGAATCGATCATGTCCTTCGTGTAGGAAGGTGCATTATGGGGAGTGTAGAAGGAGAACTGGTGGATGCTTTAAGTGTGGATCCACGGAGCATATGATTAAGGACATCCCGAGATGGAGTAGCCTGACCATGGGGACGAGGTTACGATCGAGTTAGAGAGGTGGTCGACCCGATCGAGTGGTCGTGGCGTGGCTAGAGGAGGAAATGGATTCGGTTGGGGTCGTGGAGCACCTAGTAGGGGTGCTAGAAATGTAGACGCAAGGCAGCCGGGTCTAGTCTATGCAGCATGTCGGCGGGAGAATGGTGACGCACCGGACATTATAACCGTATGTTTCTTATTGCTGATAACCCTTTTCTTGCCTTGATTGATATTGGGTCAACCCACTCCTATGTTGCATGTTTGGTATCTAAGACCCTAAGTATGGACTCTAAAACAACTACTAAGAAGATGACTGTGGTTAGCCCTCTAGGACAATCTAGGGTAGTGGGCAAACTATTTAGCAATGTACTGTTAGAGACCCAAGGAGTAGTGTTCCCGGCAGACTTAATGGAATTATCGTTTGGAGAGTTTGACCTTATTTTAGGAATGGATTGGTTGACTAAACACCGTGCTAAGTTGGATTATGAGACTAAGCGCATGGTGTTGAGTAACCCGGAAGGCAGGGAGTTGGTTGTGTTAGGAGGAAGAAGGAATTATTTGTCCAACGTAGTGTCCGCATTAAAGGCTGTTAAGATGATTCGAAAGGGATGTAATGCGTACCTAGCCTTTATCGGTGATTTTGATGTTAAGGGGGTGACTGTCGATGAGGTTTGAACAGTCAAGGATTTCCAGATGTCTTTCACGAGGAATTGCAGGATTACCTGGATCGCGAAGTGGAGTTTGGAATAGAGCTACTTAGAATGCAATTGAGTGTCTATTGCTCCATCTGAGAATGGCAAGAAGGAGCTAGTGGAACTCAAAGCCTAGATCCGAGGAACTGTTGGATCGTGGATTTATCCGACTGAGTGTGTCTCCGTGGGGAGCCCCGGTCCTATTTGTGAAGAAGGACGAATCCATGCGTATGTGTGTGGGCTACCATCAATTGAATAAGTTAACGATTAAAAACAAGTACCCATTGCCAAGAATCGATGACCTGTTCGATCAACTCAAAGGAGCTTCGATCTTTTCTAAGATTGACTTAAGGTCGGGATATCATCAGTTAAGGGTAAAGGAAGGAGACATTCATAAGACGGTGTTTCAGACTTGGTACGATCATTATGAATTTTTGGTGATGTCGTTCGGGTTGATGAATGTACTAGCGGCATTTATGGATATGATGAACCGGGTATTTTAACTATATCTTCATCGGTTTGTCGTGGTGTTCATCGAGGATAACTTGGTTTACTCTAAGTCGAGGAGGAGCATGATGCACATCTTCGTGTGGTGTTGCAAATTCTGAGAGAGAAGTAGTTGTACGTAAAGTTCAGTAAGTGTGAGTTCTGGCTGAAGGGAGTGACTTTCTTAGGGCATGTAGTTTCCACAGAGGGAATTAGGGTGGACCCTCGGAAGATAGAAGCCGTATTGGATTGTAAACTGCCAAAGTCGGTGGCAGAAGTTTGAAGTTTCTTGGGATTGGCCGTGTACTACAGAAGGTTTGTTGAAGGGTTCTCATTGATAGCGGCACCTTTAACTAAGTTGTTGAGGAAGGGAACATCGTTTGTATGGACCGACAAATAGCAGGAGAGCTTTGAGAAGCTGAAGAGAATCTTGATGGAAGCGCCAGTGTTAATTCAGTTAGAGGTGGGAAAAGAATTTACCGTCTACTATGATGCGTCACACACGGGTTTAGGATGTGTGTTGATGCAAGATGGAAATGTTGCTACATATGCGTCTCGACAGTTGAGACGCATGAATTGAACTACCCTACGCACGATTTGGAATTAGCGGGGGTAGTGTTTGCTCTGAAGATCTGGAGGCACTACTTTTATGGGGAGAAGTTGGTTATTTACACGGACCATAAGAGCCTAAAGTATCTCCTTACCCAGAAGGAGTTAAATCTGAGACAACGTAGGTGGATTGAGCTTTTGAAGGACTATGGTTGCTCGATCAAATATCATCCGGGTAAGGCTAATGTGGTGGCAGATGCGCTTAGTAGGAAGGCAATAGCGGATTTGAGGGCGATGTTCGCTCATCTTAGTCTGTATGAGGATGGCAGTTTGGTAGCAGAACTCCAAGTAAGACCCATGTGGACAAGTTAGATCAAAGAGAAGCAACTTCTAGACGATGTTTTGAGTGCTTGACTCCGACAAGTGCGAAGTGGTGAAGGAGAGGGCTACAGTTTGAATGGTGATGGAGTCATGTGTTTTCATAAGAGAGTTTGTATGCCAAAGGATGTGGAGTTAAGGCAGATGATTCTTCGGGAGGCGTATAGTAGCCCTTACGCTATGCATCCTGGAGGGGTTAAGATGTACCGGGATTTGTGAGAACAATTCTGGTGGCCAGGTATGAAGTGAGAGATAACCAAACTCGTGAGTAAGTGTTTGACGTGCCAGTAGGTGAAAGTGGAACACCAGTTGCCTTCAGGGTTGTTGCAGCCGAAAAAGATTCTGTAGTGGAAATGGGAGAGAATCATGATGGATTTTGTTAGTGAGTTACCCCTTACGCCCACTAAGAAGGATTCAATTTGGGTGATTGTGGATCGGTGACGAAGTCTACTCATTTCGTACCGGTTTGTGTCGATTTTTCTCTACAAAGGTTGGCTAAACTGTATGTGGCTGAGGTGGTGAGACTGTATGGTGTACCTATGTAGATTATATCGGATAGAGACCCTAGGTTCACGTCACGGTTCTGGAAGGCTCTGCATCAGGCAATGGGAAAAAGGCTAGACTTCAGCACCACTTTTCATCCACAGATTGATGGTCAGTCTGAGAGGGTAATTTAGATCATGGAGGATATGCTAAGGGGTTGCATTATCGATTTTAGGGGAAGCTGGGAGGAGTATTTGCCTTTGGTAGAATTCGCGTACAATAATAGTTATCAATTTAGTATTCGGATGGCGCCTTATGAAGCATTATACAGAAGGAGATGTAGTACCCTAACTTGTTGGACAGAGTTGGGTAAGCGTCAGGTGTTGGGTCTAGAACTAGTTTCAAAAACGAAAGAGAAAGTTAAGATAATTAGGGCTCAGTTGAAGGAAGCCATCTGATCGGTAGAAGTTGTATGTGGATCTTAAATGGAAAGGGATGGAATTTGCAGTAGGAGATCAAGTCTTCTTGAAAGTATCACCGTGGAAGAAGGTAATAAGGTTTGGTCGGAAGGGTAAGCTAAGTCCCCGATTTATTGGACCTTATCGGGTACTAGAACGTGTGGGGCCAGTGGCGTATCGATTGGAGTTACCTTCAGAGTTGGAGTAGATACATGACATGTTCCATGTCTCGATGCTAAGACGTTACCATTCTGATCCATCGTACATTGTGCCGATGGAAGAGATTGAAGTAAGGCCAGACTTGTCCTTTGAGGAGGAGCCAATGCAAATTTTGGATCGAGACGTAAAAGTGTTGAGAAAGAAGTTTGTCCCTTTAGTCAAGGTGTTGTGGTGAAACCACGGCGCGGAGGAAGCAACGTGGGAGCCAGAGGATGTTATGCGACAGGACTATCCCCATCTCTTCTGATCAGGTAAATTTCAAGGCCGAAATTTATTTTATGGGGGTAGAACTGTAACATCCTGAATTAGTTGGCTTATGCGTTTAATGTGTAGACATGATTAATGTGTTAATTTGAGAATTTGAGGTGCAAATGGGGCTCAGGTTTGGGCTAAGGCCTTGATTAAATATTATGTTTAGACACTCTAAGGCTTAAAATAAAGTCTTGGTAGTTTAATTGACAAACTGGGCTTGTGGCCCGGCAAGAAGCTGATAAAGGGAGCTATAGATGGCGTCAATAGGCAAAGGGAGGGGCCCAATTTGTGGCCGCTTGGGGCCCATGTTCTTGGTCAAAATTTGGCACTTAGGGAAGCTAGGGGAGGACGGCATAGAGGCTAGGGAATAGGAGATTAAATGCTTTAATTATGTGGATAATATACTGTAATATGAGGGGAGGAGTTGGCGCTAAGTAGGCCTCTTTTGAAGAAGGTTGTAGATTAAGATAACAAGGGAGGATAAGAACTATTGGCACTAAGTAGGCCTCTTTTGGAGAAGGTTGTAGAATAAGATAACAAGGGAGGATAAGAACTATCTTTTGGAGGCAGTGTTGGCTGAAAATCAAACTCTAGAGAGGGGGAGAAAATTGGTTTAGTGTGCTGAAATTTGAAGGCTAGAGTGTTCATCTTTTTCATGAGTTTTTCTTTCTTTTTCCTTTCTTATCTTCTCTCTCTCAAAGCCAAAATTCACTTTCTCTTGTTGGGTTCCCTCTTTTCTCTCAATTGCTTCTCAAAACTGAAACTCTCTAACTCTCTCTTCTCATCTTCAAATTCTTTCAAAAGCTGAACACCCCTTGCCCATATTTTCTTCTCCCATAGCCAGACCTTTTAGCCAATTTCATTTGTGTTTTCTCAATCTCCCTAAGGGTTGAAACTCCTAAGCATCCAATTGAAGACCTTTGTTTCTCTTTTCGATTTTTCTTTGGTTCTCTTTATTCCAGCCCTTGCCGAATTATCTCTAAGGTGTTGTTGAGCCGAATCTTGCTAGGAGGTGATCGAATCTGTCAGGTAGGTAAGGGGATGATTTCTTTTTCGTGGTATCTCTTTTGGGTTTGCATGTTAAGCCGAATGGCTACTTGATCTAATGGTTTGATGCTTGGCTGAATGTAGGTGGGGTGGTGACACTCCCTTGAGGGTTTTCGGGATTCGTTCAGGCTTGGGAAGTAAATCTAGAATTTTGGGATTTGTCGACCTAGGTAAGGGTTTCGATTTAAGTGTTATGTTAATCTCTTAGATTTGATTCCATCATTTTAATTCGGTCTAGTGACCAAGGGTTGTTTATGGACTCAAATACCTACCAAGCATTAAGAGGGGTTGCACCTGTAAACCCAGACCCTAAGTTCAAGAAGCGAGCAGTATCAGTAGTGTGAGATTGGCCATCGGGTTGTGGGCCTACATTGGAGCAAGATCATAGGTAGATAGTAGTAGTCTCGATTGATGATAGTGTTGAAATAGGGGTATGATAGTGCGATTAATCAGGTGTGTAACTTTTCACACCATTTAGATTGCTTGTTAGTACATGTATATAAATATACTATATTCTGTTAAATGTGAAATCCGTCATACTCATTGAAACCCGAAGAGGGTAAAGGCGAATCACCAGGTTAGTGATTTCTATCATTCATAAGTGAATATTTATGTTGAGATGATATGTTTTATTAGTATGCCAATTTCTGGGATTGCACGGGGTTCGGTGATTGATGAAAGGGGAAGTGTTCTGTTGTAGTGGCTTTTTGCCATGATCTGTTGTAGTGGCTTCTTGCCATGGTCTGTTGAAGTGGCTATTGCCATGGTCGACGATGAGCGACTAAGCTATGACATATTGACCGCCATCGATAGTGTGTAGAGTGTGGGTTGATTGTAGAAATCCCCAATGGTGTGATCGGCAGGAAAGGGTGGTGTGTAGCGGATGGAAACCTAGGATTGGGTTTGGGTTTGCATAATTCCTGATATATTATATTTTGTTATCTGTTCTGTAGGGCTAAGGCCCAGTCTGATGGTGCACGAGGGTTGCACACCGAGTCTTGTGACTCACCCTATTATTAACATTTTTCCCAGGTAGCACTTAGTGCATCGGACCGAGCTGGAGGGGAGCACAAGGTGGCCATGCAAGAGTTCAAATTGTTACAGCAAAGATGCCATCTATTTAAATTTCCCTTTAAAATGTTAAATTATTTTGGGCTTTATATTTTATTGTAATAAGGCCATGGGCCACTAGCTTTATTTTTTTCGGTTTTATTTTGGGCTTTTATTATTATTAGACATTTAGATTTTATGTTTTAATTAAACTAAGGCTTTTATTATAATATAAAATTTATATCTTCTATAAATTATCAAATCATTAAGTTTTCCAGAATACATGTTTAAACTCGACAAATGTGTTCCAAAAATGTGACATGTCTTACTAAATCTTCTTAGTGACATGCAAGATTCGATCATGGTGTTTGGGCCGGGTTTGGGGTGTTACATGGTCAAATGGGCCGAATTGATATATGGTTAATGGGCCGAATTGATATATGGTTAAATGGGCCAAAGTGATATATGGCTAATGGGCCAATTGGATATATTGCCCTAATGGGCTGATTTTGCAAAGTGTTAATCGGCCCAATTATTTGTAATAAATTTTTGAATTATTAATTATCGTTGTTACACTATAAATATAATGATTTGCTATGTATGATGCATATACATGACTTTGCATGGGATGGGAAAATGTTGAAAAGAAGAAATTCCGATGGCACTGCCACGAATATGATTGATAATATGATACTCTGTGATTTTGGTGGCTTGCCCACGATTAAATTTGTTATAAATGGCATAATGTCTGTGAATGGTGTGTTGGCGGGGTGGGTTGACTTGATCCCCACAGGTGTGTTGGTTGGTACGGGTGGTGTGTAGCGGATGGATTACTAGGTTTGGTTTGGGAATTGCATTACATACACATGATATAATTGATACATTATTATTGTAAATGGGCTTAGGCCCAAATTATTGCTAAGCGGGATTATAGCCAGGTGGACAGCGGTAAGGGGTTATACTTTGAGTTCTAGTAACTCACCCGTTTCCTTATTCCTTCGGTAATGCTCGATGTGACGGGACTTGGGCCATGGATAACTCGGGGAGGCCATCTTGCAAAAAAATGGTTTTATTTGGACTTTGGGTTTCTTTTTAGTACATTTAATTACTTTACTATTTTGAGTTAAGGTTGTAATAAGGCCTCTGGATTATTTTATTTTGTTTTGTGTTTGGCGTATTTATATTTTTCTTTAAGTACTTTAAATGAGATTTTTTCTAAAACTTAAATAAAGATTATATAAAATGGATTTACAAATGGATTTCTTAATAAAACTTTCATAAATATTTTTAACTCGAAAATCTTCTCATAAATTTTCATCAACATTTTCAAAAGACATGGTTGTAAAATCTTTAGTTTAAATTTATCGATCAATCTTCTATTCATTAATATTTTGTCAAATATTTTAAATAGGATATTTGTTTTACTTAATTTTTAAATCAATTTACGTATGAATAAAAAGAACTTAAAAGCATTTTTCTTATGTGACATGTCAAGATTTGGCCCTAACGCATGGGCTGGGTTTGGGGTGTTACATTTTATGGTATCAGAGCTAGTTTCAAAAACTCGACTGTAGTTTGGGTTCAAAAACATTTTCCAAAGCTGCTTTAAATTTTAAAATGCATGTTTTAAAAAGAAGTATGGCAGCATGGGTATTCAGCACCAAGTCAAGTAAGTAAACGTTATTATTGTATGATTATGATTATTATGATATGATTGTAGGAATACTCATAAAACTTTTAGTTTTAGGTGTTGAGGCCATAAAGATTGAGACTATAGGATGCGCTTGTGAAAACAACTTTACTTCTTATGCGCTTGCGAAAACAACTTTACTTCTTATACTTCATAAAATATTGTTTAAACATTGAAATAGTATACTGATTCATAAGACTCTTAATTAGATTAAATTGAATTAGCCAATATGAGTACTAGAGGATGTGGACGACGGTACACGTGGCCGTGGTAGAGGCTGAGGCGCTAGAGTTGTGTCTGAGGCATCGGGACATGTGCCAAAAATGGACGCACCTGCATCACCTGTGATTGAAGCTGGGTTACATGATCGTATGAGGGAGGACGACGCTCTGTCCCAAGCAATGTTACGAGTCTTGGAAAGGGTTGTTGGGGCTAGAACTGGGCCATCAGCTCGTGGGTCAATTTCAGAATAACTCAGATCGAATAGTGCTGAGGTTTTTAGGGGTATCTCGGGTGTAGCACCAAATGTAGCGGAGTACTGGCTTGAGGCTGTGGAGCAGATCATGGATGATCTGGATTACACCGTCGAGCAGAAACTGAAAGGAGTGGTGTCCTTATTGAGGGACAAGGCGTATCAATGGTGGCTTACTGTTCGGGAAGGCACTTAGGCTGATCATATTACCTGGGATTTCTTTAAGAAGGCATTCTAGGGAAAGTATGTTGAGGCTAGTTATGTGGATGCTTGAAGGAAGGAATTTTTAATCTGGTCCAAGGAGGAAAATCTGTAGCAGTTTACGAGGTGAAATTTCTGTGTCTGAGTTGATATGCCCTGGGTATAGTGCCAACTAACTACGAACGCTATGTGCATCTCGAGGATGGGTTACGTGATGAGTTGTGGGTTCTGATAGCCCCACAACAAGAAAGAAATTTACCACACTAGTGGAGAAAGTCAAGATAGTTGAAGAGGCTAAGAAATTGGAGAAACGAAACCAAGACAAGGATAGGGGCAGGAGTAAGAGAGACTTTAGGTATTCAAGTCCTGCTAGAGGGTTTTAGAAGAGGGCCAGGAATGAGGAGCCAGCTCGAGCTAGGGGACCAAGCTGCTACTAATCAGATACAGCTATGTGCAGATTGCGGAAAATGCCACCTGGGTGAATGATGGAAGAGAACCGGTGGTTGTTTCAAATGTGGTTCCAAGGACCATCAGCTTAAAAATTTCCCTCGACTGACTGCTCAGACTCAGGATGTTCATAATTATGATGCACAGCTAGCTAGAGGAGCTCAGTAGCCACCAAAAGATCGTGGGCCAGGTCGAGGTGGTAATGGCATAGGACGAGGTCAGGGTGCACCGGGGAGAGGTACTGGTAATAGGGGTAATGTGGAGGTGAGGTAGCCAGGGTTGGTCTATAAGGTCAGACGCCGAGAGGATAGCGATGCACCTGATGTAATAACCGATACATTCTTCATATCTGATGTACTTGTTACTGCTTTGATAGATATTGGATCCTCCCATTCGTATGTTGCTTGTGTTGTATCTGGAAATCTAAACATTAGATTTGAGATTACTATTAGAGATACAACGGTAATTAGTCCTTTAGGATAGTCGGTGATAGTAAATAAATTGTTTAGAGAGTGCCCTTAGAAATTCAAGGAGAAATATTTTTGGCTAATTTGATGGAACCGCCATTCGGCGAGTTTGACCTTATTTTGGGCATGGACTGGTTGGTGAAACACTGTGCGAACTTGGATTGTGCTGTAAAGCAGATGATACTAAGAACTTCGGAGGATAAAGAAGTGATGATGATAGGTGAAAGAAGAAACTATCTAACTAATGTGGTATCTGCTTTAAAGGCAGAAAAGTTAGTGCGAAAGGGGTGTGGAGCATTCATAGCCTTCATTAGTGCTTTGGATGCCAAGGAATCATCGGTGGAAAGTGTTAGAATGGTGAAAGAGTTTTCAGACATCTTTCTCGAGGAACTTCCAGGATTACCTCCGGAGCGGGAGGTTGAGTTTGGCATTGAGTTATTGCCAAGAATGGCTCTGGTGTCCATTACTCCTTATAGAATGGCGCCGAAGGAGTTAACTGAGCTTAAGGCTCAAATTCAGGAGTTGTTAGATCGGTGATTCATTCGGCCGAGTGTGTCACCCTGAGGAATGCCGATTTTGTTCATCAAGAAGAAGGATGGGTCGATGTGTATGTGCATCAATTATAGGCAGTTGAATAAGTTGATGATCAAGAATAGGTATCCGTTACCGAGAATCGGCTATCTATTTGATCACCGTGAGGAGATTTGATTTTCTCAAAGATAGATTTGAGATCGGGTTATCACCAGCTTAAGGTTAAGGAGGTAGATATTCATTAGACAACGTTTCGAACTCATTATAGGCATTTTGAGTTCTTGGTGATGCCGTTTAGGTTGACTAATGCACCAGTTGCATTTATGGACATGATGAATCGGGTCTTCCAACCTTATTTAGATCGATTTGTGGTGGTGTTCCTAGATGACATTTTGGTGTATTTGAAGAATGAAGAAGAGCACGATTTGCATCTGCGGGTAGTATTACAGATATTGTGGGAAAAGTAACTTTATGCCAAATTCAGTAAGTGTGAGTTTTGGCTGAAGGAAGTGACCTTTTTGGGGCATGTTGTGTTTGCCAGAAGGAATTAGAGTTAATCCTCGGAAGGTAGAGGCAATGCTGGATTGGAAACCACCAAAGTCAGTGGCTGAAATTCGGAGCTTCTTAGGGTTGGCTAGTTATTATAGACGTTTCGTTGAGCGGTTTTGTTGATTGCTGCACCCCTAACTAAGCTGTTGCGGAAGGGAGTACCATTTGTGTGGTCAGATCAGCAACAAGAGAGCTTTGAGAAATTGAAGAAGATTCTGACAGAAGCGCCAGTATTAATTCAATCTGAGGCTGGAAAAAAGTTTATTGTTTATTGTGATCTGTCACACACGGGCTTAGGATGTGTGTTGATGCAAGGTGGAAAAGTGGTGGCTGATGCATCATGTTAGTTAAGGTCGCACGAAGTGAATTATCCCACTCATGATTTGGAGTTGGCTGCAGTGATGTTTGCTTTGAAGATTTGGAAACACTACCTGTATGGTGAGAAGTCGATCATCTATACGGATCATAAGAGTCTGAAGTATCTCCTTACCCAGAAGGAGTTGAACTTAAGAAAACGAAGGTGGATAGAACTGTTGAAAGATTATGACTTCTTAATCGAGTATCATCCTAGGAAGGCTAACGTGGTGGCTAATGCGTTAAGTCAAAAGGTGATATCAGATTTGAGAGCGATGTTCGCTCACCTTAGCCGGTATGAAAATTGTAGCCTACTAGCTGAACTTCAGGTGAAGCCTGTGTGGGTAAGCCAGATTAAAGAGAAGCATTTATTTCATGAAAGGTTGGGTTCTTTACTTCAACAAGTGGAAGGTGGTGTGATAGGGGATTTTGGATTGAATATTGATGGAGTATTGTGTTTCCGCGGAAGAATTTGTATGCCCAAAGATTCAGAATTAAGACAAATGATTCTGCGTGAGGCGCATAGTAGCCCTTATGCTATGCACCCCGGGGGAAATAAGATGTATCGGGACCTCGTGAAGCAGTATTGGTGGCCAGGGTTGAAATGGGAGGCTACTGATTTCATGAGTAAGTGCTTGACGTGTCAGCAAGTGAAGGCGAAACATCAATTGTCGTCGGGATTGCTACAACCGGTGAAAATTCCATTATGGAAATGGGAAAGGATAACGATGGACTTTGTTAGTAGGTTACCTTTAACGCCTACTAAGAAAGATTCTATTTAGGTAATAGTGGATTGATTGATGAAGACTGCTCATTTCCTACCTATACGTACGGATTACTTATTGTAGAAGTTGGCCAAGTTGTATGTAGTAGAGATCGTGAGGTTACATGGGGTGCAGTGTATATTATTTCGGACAGGGACCTTAGGTTTACATCACAGTTTTGGAAAGTCTTACATGAAGCTTTGGGAACCAAGCTTAATTTTAGCACGGCATTTCATCCGCAGTCAAATGGTTAGTCAGAGAGAGTAATCCAAATTCTGGAAGATATGTTAAGGGGTTGTGCGATTGATTTCAGTGGTAGTTGGGAGGATTTTCTACCGTTGGCAAAGTTTGCATACAATAACACTATCAATCCAGCATCCAGATGGCACCCTACGAGGCATTGTATGGTCGTAGGTGTCGTACTCCTTCTTGTTGGACTGAGCTGGGGGAGCAACAGTTATTGGGTCCTAAGCTGATATCTGAGACAGAGGAAAAAGTAAAAGTAATTCGGGCACGGTTAAAGGAAGCTTTAGATAGACAAAAATCATATGCGGATCTAAAGCGTAAGGATATTGAGTTTGTTGTGGGAGATCAGGTATTTCTAAAGGTCTCACCTTGGAAGAAGATCTTTAGATTTGGAAGGAAAGGCAAGTTGAGCCCTAGGTTCATCGGACCATACCGTGTATTGAAGCGTATTGGGCCAGTGGCTTTTCAGCTTGAGTTACCTCCAGAGTTGAGTCAGATACACAGTGTTTTTCATGTCTCAATGTTAAGGCGTTATCGATCGAATCCATCTCATATAGTACCGGTAGAGGAAGTTGAATTAAGACCTGACTTGTATTTCGAAGAGGAGCCAGTGCAAATTCTAGATCGGGACGTTAAGGTGCTGAAAAGGAAGTCGGTACCATTAGTCAAAGTGTTATGGCACAATCAAGGATCGGAGGAAGCTACATGAGAGCCTAAGGATGTGATTCGACAGTAATATCCTCACCTCTTTTAACCAAGTAAATTTCGAGGACGAAATTTTCTTTAAAGGGGGAGAATTGTAACATCCCAAAATTTGGAATTTTGATTGTTGCATTTTTGCTTGTTTTAAGTTCAATGAAATATTAATAGTGTATGTTAGGGGTTATGAGAAGGCTCGGGTTTATTTGGTCCTTAATAAAAATTTTTGTGTTTAAGTCTATTAAGGAGAGATGGTAAGTAGCTTCAAGACTTATGGAAATAAATGAGTTAAGTTCTTGCATAATTGAGCATTTGGTAAAGATGTAGTGGCACCACATGATGGACTTGGAAGGAGGAGGTTCAAATCCCATAATGTATAACTTTTTATTATTATTTTTGCATTCTTTCTCTAAGTGTCGGCCAAGGAAGTATTTATGGCAAGGGTGGACTTTTTAATTATGGTATGATGGCTAAAGAAACAAGGAAAGGGTGAAGGTAAGGAAAGGAATCAAAAGAAAAAGGTAAGATAGGGGGACAAGTGGCCTTTTTCATGGGAAATTCTTTGGAAAGTATTGATGGCCAAATTTTTGACCTTATTGGCATGTTTTACACGGTTTTTGTTAGGGGGAGGGGATAGCTGAAATTCTCCTTTCATTTTAGACCATTTTGTTAGTTTTTGGTGCATGAGAGGTACATTTTTACTCTTTGATTTTATTTTTCAAAAATCATCTTCCTTTTTGCTTTGGTTGAAACCTCCTAGCACATTTGTGCATTTCTCCTCTCTTGTTTGGTTGAAACATTCATCTCTTGTTCACCTTCCCTTGATAGCGAATCATCTAGCATCCATCTATCCTTCCATTCTTTTCTTTTAAACATTTCTTCAATCTTTCCTCTTCTCAAAAAAAAAATCGACATTTCTTTAAGATCACTTATTCTTGTTTGAATTTCCTTCAAGGTGAATCTAATATCATTCTACCTCTCCACTTCTTCTTTTCTTTTTGTTGAAGACAATCTCTTTTGACCAAGTTGGTAAGTGACATATTATCCCTCTTTTCATTTCATTGTTATTTTCTCACTAGTCGAATTTATGAGTTCATCATCATTTGGTTATTCTATTTTGCTTCTCTATCGAAATATCTCTCTCCATCACTCTCATGTTGTGATTAATATTTCTTCGTAGTGAAATAGAGGGAGGCCGAATATCACAACATTGCCTAATCATCTCTAGTCATAGGACGATTGTGAGAAACAGGGTTATCATAGTTTAAGGTAAGGAAGTTCTTTCATAGTCCATTCAATAACTCCATTGGTTATTGTATTAATCGGAGGTATCGGAGGTTTGGGATTTTCCACTGGGTTGTGGATCGTCATCTGGAGAAAATCATCAAATCGTGGTCATTCAATATTCCAAGGGTAAAAACTTTAGATCGTTATTTTAGAGTTTGATTATTAAAATCAAGTATGTCGATTAATTGAGTGTTATGATATCTTAGGTGT
This sequence comes from Gossypium rotundifolium, assembly GCA_025506655.1. Taxonomy (NCBI): domain Eukaryota; kingdom Viridiplantae; phylum Streptophyta; class Magnoliopsida; order Malvales; family Malvaceae; genus Gossypium; species Gossypium rotundifolium. The sequence goes on along the minus strand of CP106732.1, from coordinate 129,042,633 downwards.
CGACGAGTAAGAAGGCTTAGTGCTTACCGTAATCAGGTGTGTAATCTCACACCGTTTCCGTGGATTTTAAGATTGATATCATATTGAAAATAAAACGCTATGATTAAAATCATAATAGGGCGTAAATTGGAAAAATTGGCCTAAGATATACTATTTTGATAAAATTGACAAAATCAATATTATCATTGTGCGAATTAAGAAAATACCCTTAAAGGGTAAAATTACGAAAATACCTCTAATGGGCCGAATTGATATATGGTTAAATGGGCCAAATTGATATATGGCCAAATGGGCGAATTGATATATGGTTAATGGGCCGAATTGATATATGGTTAAACGGGCCAAAGTGATATATGACTAATGGGCCAATTGGATATATTACCCTAATGGGCTGATTTTGCAAAGTGTTAATGGGCCCAATTGTTTGTAATAAATTTCTGAATTATTTATTATTGTTGTTACACTATAAATATCATGATTTGCTATGTATGATACATATACATGACTTTGCATGGGATGGGAAAATGTTGAAGAGAAGAAATTCCAGTGGCACTACCACTAATATGATTGATAATATGATACTATGTGATTTTGGTGGCTTGCCCACAATTAAATTAGTTATAAATGGCATAATGCCTGTGATTGGTGTGTTGGCGGGGTGGGTTGACTTATCCCCACAGGTGTGTTGGTTGGTACGGGTGGTGTGTAGCGGATGGATTACTAGGTTTGGTTTGGGAATTGCATTACATACACATGATATAATTGATACATTATTATTGTAAATGGGCTTAGGCCCAAATTATTGCTAAGCGGGATTATGGCCCAGTGGACAACGGTAAAGGGGTTATACACTGAGTTCTAGTAACTCACCCCGTTTCCTTATTCCTTTCATGTAATGCTCAGTGACGGGGACTTGGGCTATGGATGACTCAGGGGAGGCCATACTGCAAAAAAATGGTTTTATTTGGACTTTGGGTTTCTTTTTAGTACATTTATTACTTTACTATTTTGAGTTAATGTTGTAACAAGCCTCTGGATTATTTTTATTTTGTTTTGTGTTTGACGTATTTATATTTTGCTTTAAGTACTTTAAATGAGATTTTTTCTAAAAACTTAAATAAACATTATATAAAATGGATTTACAAATGGATTTCTTAATAAAACTTTCATAAATATTTTTAACTCAAAATCTTCTCATAAATTTTCATCAACACTTTTCAAAAGACATGTAAAATCTTTAGTTTAAATTTTCGATCAATCTTCTATTCATTAATATTTTGTCAAATATTTTAAATGGGATATTTATTTTACTTAATTTTTAGATCCATTTATGTACAAATAAAAAGAACTTAAAAGCATTTTTCTTATGTGACATGTCAAGATTTGGCCCTAACGCATGGGCCGGGTTTGGGGTGTTACAACTTTACCCTTCCAAGGGTATTTCAGTAATTTACCCTATAGGGTTATTTTAGTAATTTTGGGTCTCTACGGAACTATTGGGCCTAAAATCCATTTTAGGCCCAAACGGGCCCACACGTCTGTGTGGTCCAAAACCTATGGTTTCAGTTTCAGATTTGTAGAATTTGTATTCGGGCTTATCATTTGCTAGATTTCCAACAGTTTTGCCCAAGTGGGCCAGATAGCCCATTAGGCCCATTTGGCCCGTTTTGGCCCGGTTAGGCCCGTTATAGCCTCAGTATCGTGAGAGTGTTTGTGACACTCTTAACGGCTTAACGTCACGATTCGTATCTCGATGTACCACTACAAGCGCTCGCACGCTCGAGTGGTCATAGTTTCTTTTTTCGACTTTTGGCCGTTTCAGAGAACATCACAAGCATTCATCGAAATGGGTGTGAGATTACACACTAGTTACGAGTGTAGATTGAACCCTCGAGATTATGCACCTATAAATCCATATACTTTAACCATTAGCCTTAATCATAGTAAGACATATCCATTAGGTTGAAAACGACAATAATCCATACTACTTACCAAGAACGATGGCAACCCTTTGCTACGCTTGAATGTTCGGTTTACTCCCTTTGATTACGAAATTGAGCCCCTAATGAAGAGCACGAGTCAACGATGTTGTTCCAAAATAACGAAGTAACGACCTTTCAGCCTAAATGAACCTAGAATAAAAAACATCCATCCATTCCCCCTATTCGGCTATGGCTGTACTTACCACCAAGTATTAGCCTCTCTCCAACGAGGGTATTCGGTCCACCTTCTACTGATCAAATATTTGTGCCCTTATCAAAAATATCGCATTAAAAAACTATTCAAGGTAATAAGAGAAGCAACTTTTAAGAAACTCAAAGATTAATCAAAAGAAACCAACCATACCCCCCATTCGGCCATAAATATCATTACCAAGGTGACACAGATTCGGTAACTGACCAACAAGGGTTTCAACTTTCTCAAAGGATCAAACAAGATTTGAAGTGGAGAGGAGTATTCAGATTTGGCCTAATTAAAAAATTTAAAAGATGAATGTTTCGGTCCTTTAAGAGGGAAAAAGAAAGAGAACATAAAGAAAAGAAACTATTACCTTGCAACTAGAGAAAAGACGAATGAAAAGGGTGATTCGACGATTAAAGGAACACCAAGCTTCAGACTAGCCAATGTTCGGCTAATGGCAAAAGAGAAGGGAAACTGATTCAAATGGGACAAAGGGGAATTCGGCTTATGGAGAAAATAGTAGAAACACAATGAAGAAAAAGAGAAGTTTGGCTATGGTGAGCACAAAAGAGAAAAGGTGAGAGAAGAGTAGAAAAGAATGTGCAAAATAGGTGGAAATGAGAGATTGACCAAGAGATGTTTAGGTAACCAATAGGGAAAACAATACACGAAAACAAAGCGAAAGAAAGAAAAAAATAAAGAGAAAAGATGGAAAGAAATTCGGCAAAAGCAAATTGAGGAAAAGAACCAAAATCCTATAATCCAAACGCCAAAAGCAAGACTCTCCCCAAAAGAATTTTGGAAAACGACACTTCCTCCCCACTCAAAATGAATATGCTCTCTAAGTGACCACTTCCATACACAGAATAACTCCCTCACACACTCCACTCCTTGATTCACTCCACCATTTCCTCCTTGAATCCCTCTCTTCCACTCATTCAAATAGTTTGACCGAGTCCTCAACCACCAAGGCAGAGTTCTACTCCAACTCCACCTCTTCCCCTTCCTTAGCATAAAATTAAAGCCCACATATGTTGCCTGAAGGATTCGAACACTCTCCCTCTCTGCTTCCCTTGTGATGCCACACCACTGAGCCATCTTGCTCATTGTGTTAGCAAACACATTTAATTAACCTTAAGTCCTGCTTCCACTAGCTCTCCCCACTAAAGTGCCCAAAAATTAAAATTTCACCAGTGCTTGGTCTCGAACCTGAGCCTCCCCAGGACCCCCAAACACACCCAAACAACCCGCAGAGCAACCATGACATGCATTTACACAAGTATCACAAACCCTTGAATTTTAAGATGTTACAATTCTACCCCCTTAAAGAAATTTCGACCTCGAAATTTACCTGATTAAAAGAGGTGAGGTTGTTGTTGTCGTATTACCTCCTCAGGCTCCCACGTGGCTTCCTCTGTACCATGGTTACGCCATAGCACTTTGACCAACGAAATAGATTTCCTCCTCAACACTTTCACATCCCAATCCAAAATCTGCACAGGTTCTTCTTTGAAAGTCAGATCAGACCTCACTTCAATTTCCTCCACTGGCACTACATGAGAAGGATCAGAACAGTAGCACTCAGCATTGAAACATGAAATACGTTATGTATCTGGTTTAACTCAGGGGTCAGCTCAAGCTGATACGCGATCGGTCCTATATGCTTCACTATCCGATAAGGCCGATGAACCTAGGGCTTAACTTGCCCTTTTGTCCAATCTCAAAATCTTCTTCCAAGGTGAGACCTTCAAGAAAACATAATCTCCCACTGAATACTTGATTTCCTTATGCTTCAGATCTGTATACAACTTCTGTCTATCAGAAGCATCTTTTAACTGACCATAAATCAACTCCATGTTCTCCTCAATTTTGAGATCAATTCTGGACCCAACAACTGTTGCTCACCCAATTCCGTCCAACAAGTAGGGGTACGACACCTACGACCATATAACGCCTCGTAGGGTGCCATCTGAATGCTAGATTGGTAGATGTTATTATACGTAAATTTCACTAACGGTAAATAATCTTCCCAACTACCCTTGAAATCAATCACATAGCCCCTTAACATGTCTTCCAAAATCTGGATTACCCTCTCCAGAATCTAGCCTTGTACCCAAAGCTTTGTGTAACACTTTCCTGAATTGAGATGTAAATCTAGGGTCCCTGTCCGATATGATAGACACTGGCACCCCATGTAGCCTCACAATTTCTGCCACATACAGCTTGGCCAACTTCTAGAGCGAGTAGTCGGTGCGAACCGATATGAAGTGCGCAGACTTAGTCAATAGGTCAACAATTACCCACACTGAATCTTTCTTAGTAGGCGTCAGGGGTAGCCCACTAATAAAATCCATTGTTATCCTCTCCCACTTTCAGAGTGGAATCTTTACCGATTGCAAAAGTCCCGAAGACAGTTGATGCTCTGCCTTCACTTGCCGACATGTCAAACACTTGCTCACGAAGTCAGTAACCTCACATTTCAATCCTGGCCACTAGTACTATTTACGTAAGTCTCGGTACATTTTGTTTCCATCGGGATGCATAGTGTATGGGCTACTATGCATCTCCCACAGAATAATCTATCTTAACTCAGAGTCCTTCGGCATACAAACTCTTCCATAGAAACATAACATCCCTTAATTGTTCAGCCCAAAATCCACCATCTCTCAACTTTTCACCTGATGGAAACGAGAACCTAATGACTCATCCAAAAATTATTTATCCTTAATCTGACTAACCCATGTTGATTTCACCTGGAGTTCTGCTAACAAGCTACCATCATCATAAAAGCTGATATGAGTAAACATTGCTCCCAAATCTGATACCACATTCTGACTTAGTGTATCCGCCACCACGTTGGCTTTTCCCGAATGATATTCAATCGAGCTGCCGTAGTCCTTCAACAACTCTATCCATCTCCATTTCCTTAAATTCAGCTCTTTTTGGGTAAGGAGATACTTAAGACTCTTATGATCGGTGTAGATAATCGACTTTTCTCCATACAGGTAATGCCTACTTTTCTCCATACAGATAATGCCTCAATATCTTCAATGCGAACACCACAGCAGCTAGCTCTAAATTGTGAGTGGAATAGTTCACCTCATGTGGCCTTAGTTGATGAGGTGCATACGCTACCACCTTCCCATCCATCTTGCATCAGCACACAACCCGACCCTGTGTGCGACGCATCACAATAAACAACAAATTTTTCCCTGCCTCAGACTGAATCAACACTGGTGCTTCCGTCAAAATATTCTTCAGTTTTTTAAAACTCTCTTGCTACTTATCTATCCACACAAACGGTACCCCCTTACGCAGTAATTTAGATAGAGGTACGGCGATTCAGGAAAACCCCTCGATGAATAAATGCATAGTACCCACCAAACCATAAAACTTGGATCTCGTCTCGACTTGGTGGCTTCTAATCCAATACAGTTTCAACTTTTCGAGGATCAACCCTAATCCCCTCAGCAGATACAACATGCCCCAAAAATGTCACTTCCCTCAGCCAAAATTCACACTTACTGAATTTAGCATAAAGTTGCTTCTCCCTCAATATCTGCAGGACAACCCGAAGGTGCGAATCATGCCTCTTCAGTTCTTGAATACACCAAGATGTCATCTATGAATACCACCACGAACCGGTCTATATAAGGCTGGAAAACCCAATTCATCATATCCATAAAAGCGGCAGGTGCATTCGTTAATCCGAACGGCATAACTAAAAACTCGTAATGCCCATTGTCGAAACCATTTTTTTTTGTTGGAAAACGGGCCGAATTTAAAAAGAAAAGGGAGTCGCCACCAATCTTTTTTGAAGTGTGATTGGGTCACTTTAGAAAACATTTTGGTCTACGAATTTTAAGAAAATGGGCTCGAGAGTCGATTCACATACGAGGAAGGATTAGCACCTCATAACGCCCAAAATTGGTACCGTATTGATTGATTAATGTCCTTAATATCGAAAATTAAAAATATTTTAAAATATGAATCTTTAAAAATGTTTGGATAACTCGCATTGGATATCGAAACTCTCTTGTTCTGAAAAGATGAAATAACACATCCAGCACGATAGGACACACTGTTTCAAACCCTCCATACCAAGAGCGTTCCATGATTTCCAAAATCCATGCATCCAATTTAAAAAAGGGTATTCCGCTATTTGGTCAAACTAAAAATCGAAACCCAGCACGATTGGGCACGATCCCTCGAATTTCCAAACATGAAATATTGCCTTATTTAAGAGAACACGATAAAGAATCTTTGAAGGATATTTAGTTGTTTGGATGAATGGAAAATCGAAACCCAGCACGATTGGGCACGAATCTCTCGAACTTCCAAACACAAAACATTGCATTATCTAAAAAACAATCAAAATCTTTAAAGGATATTTAGTGATCTAGATGAACGAAAAATCGAAACCCAGCACGATTGGGCACGATTTCTCGAACTTCCAAACACGGAATATTACCTTTACGAAACCCCTTTTATGAATTTTTTGATAAAAAACACAAAAAAAAAGTGAGAATATCGACACGCTAATAATAAGGAATAAATAACGATGAATGCAAAAATGGGGAAAGAACTATAATATTATGATGACAATAAATAATATGAAGAATGAAACAAAAGTAATAATTCTACTCCTAATGAAACTAACGAATATAAAAAAAAGATAAGTATAATAATGAATATAATAATAAAATAATAGTAACCATATTAAAAGTGATGGTGTCAATAATAGAAATAATAGTAATAGATATAATATACATAAAAAAAGTATTAATAATAACATAATAGGAAAAAAATGATATGTAGTAATAATAATAATAACGAAAAAATTAAAATAAAATAAAATAAAAATAATAAGAATAGAAATAATATTAAATTTAATAGTAATAACAAGAAAGTAGCGATAAATGAACAAAAGTAAGACCAATAATAAAAGTAATATATGTAACAATAGACTTGGTAGAAAAATAATAAAACAATAGTAGTACTAATAATAATAAAAGTAATAGTATAAAATAGTTTTAGAAATAATAATAGTAGTAATATTGGAAAAAGGAAAAATAATAATAAATAGTAATATAAAAGCGATAAAAAAGAGTATGAAAATGTGATTAGTAACAATAATTTTGTATATAAGAATAATAATATAACGATAAGCATAATAATAAATATTAGAAATAATTAATGGAAAAATAAAATAAAATGGGTGAACAAAGGACGAAATTAAAGCTGAAAATAAAAGTTGGGGACGAATCATAAAATAAATAAAGTTAAATTGCAATTCACATTAGAGAGTAAGGACTGAAAACACCAATATTCCAAATTTTAAAAGGGCGTGCTCGGGCGGATCAAATTGAAGTGGTGTGTAAAATTCAGGGGCAAATTTAAAAAATAGAATAAAACTAAAAGGGGATGCAATCAAAACAGGGGCGCAAAAGGAAGGACCAAACGCAGAATTTACCCCTTTTGGGTAAATGGGCACGGATTTCCTTCCCTAATAAATAGTGCCGTTTCATTTGATGCTTAAAAAAACAAAAAAAATCCAAAAGTTTCTTCATTTTTATCTCTGCTTTGAAAACCAAAACCAAAGGCTAACATTTTTTCTCTTATTTTCTAGGGTTTGACCCTCCCAAAGTTTACCCTCTCGCCTTTAACACCAGGTCCGGTGTCCGCCCACGGCGCAAGGCGATGATTCAGTAAGCTTCTTCCCCCTGCTTTTTTTAAAAAAAAATGCTAATATATATACAGATTATAGTTTAAAACGGCACAAAATGAAAAGATAAAAGACAACAGTGCTTAAATATGAATGAACTACAATAGGAAAAAGAAAGAAATGGACCTCTCTTGATTTCTAAGCGACTTTGTGTATTTTGAAAAAAAATGCTCTGTATTCTTTCGTGTTTTCAGTGAGTTATTTTTCTGTTGCCAGTGTATTTTTTTTTTTGTATCTCTCCAAAAAAAAAACCCCTTATAGATTTGATTCTCTTTTTTTTTTATAGCCTAAAAAAACCTCTAAAAAAAGAACATGATCCAAACCCCAACTCCACTACGATTCTACTGTTTTACTGCCTCCTGTTTTGTAGGTACACCACCGGAGGCCTAGAGGCAAATGTTGCGGAGAAGGAACGTGCTGCATCAGGATGTTGCTGGCGGCGCTTGAAGACACTGCTAGGGTTCCTGTTTGCTAAAAGGATTTGGGTCGTATGGGCCTTGTAAACATTGGGCTGAGTTTTAGGCCACAGCCTTTTATTTTTTTGTTTTGGTATTGGGCCTCGGGCATAAATTTGGCCCTACAGCTACCCCTCTTTGCTCATTTTTGTGTAACGAGAATGGAGCAAAGACCTTAAAAAGGCCAAATTTTCCGGTCTTGCCGAATCATGATTTCTTGATGCCTCCTCTCTTCAGGTAGCCTCACTTTAACCCACTGCATCTCTAGGAATATAGGAGTTTTGTTTCAATATGCTCCACTACTACTCAGTGGAGATAAAATCTATTATCCTTAGCCTGTTACCCTACTGCTTAGGGGATTCGACTAGAGGTTTGAATCTGCTCCATTGCCGATACATGAAGATAAGATTCGTCATCCTCGATCCGCTCCACTCCTGCTCAGTGGAGATAGGATCTGCTATTTTCAATCTTCTCTACTCACCTTTCGGTAGAGATAAGATCATATGTTTGGCTTGCTCCCTCACCTTTCGGTGGAGATAAGGCTTTAATCTTGATCTGCTCCACTCACCTTTCGGTGGAGATAAGATATCTACTTTCGATCTGCTCTACTCACCTTTCAGTAGAGATAAGATTTGTTATCTTCAATCCGCTCCACTCACCTTTCGGTGGAGATAAGGCTTCAATCTTGATCTGATCCACTCCTTCTCGGTGGAGATAAGATCTACTACTTTCGATCTGCTCTACTCACCGCTTAGTAGAGATAAGATCTGTTGTCTTCAATCTTCAATCCGCCGGTGGAGATAGGATCTACTATCTTTGCTTTGCTCCTCACCTTTCGGTGGAGATAGGATCTACTATCTTTGCTTTGCTCCACTCACCTTTCGGTAGAGATAAGCTTCATTCTTCGATCTGCTCTACTCACCTTTCGGTGGAGATAAGATCTATTATCTTCAATCCGCTCCACTCTGCTTTCGGTGGAGATAGGATCTACTATCTTTAGCTTTGCTCCTCTCACCTTTCGGTGGAGATAAGGCTTCAATCTTCGATCTACTCTACTCACCTTTCGGTGGAGATAAGATCTATTATCTTCAATCCGCTCCACTCACCTTTCGGAGGAGATAGGATCTACTATCTTTAGCTTTGCTCCACTCACCTTTCGGTGGAGATAAGGCTTCAATCTTCGATCTGCTCCACTCGCTTTCGGTGGAGATAAGATCTGTTATCTTCAATCCGCTCCTCACCTTGGTGGAGATAGGATCTACTATCTTTAGCCTACTCCACTCCTACTCAATGGAGATAAGGCTTCAATCTTCGATCTGCTTCCACTCTGCTTTCATTAGAGATAAGATATGTTATCTTCAATCTACTCCTCTCTGTTCGGTAGAGATAGGATCTACTATCTTTAGCTTGCTCCACTCACCTTAGTGGAGATAAGCTTCAATCTTCGATCTGCTCCACTCTGCTTAGTGGAGATAAGATCTCTGCTTTCGATCTGCTCTACCTTTCGGTAGAGATAAGATCTGTTGTCTTCAATCCGCTCCTCTCCTTTCGGTGGAGATAGGATCTACTACCTTAGCTTTGCTCCACTCCTGCTTTCTGTGGAGATAAGGATTCAATCTTCGATCTGCTCCACTCACCTTTCGGTGGAGATAAGATCTCTTTGCTTCAATCCGCTCCACTCCTGCTCAGTGGAGATAGGATCTACTATCTTTAGCCTGCTCCACTCCTGCTCAGTGGAGATAAGGCTATAATCTTCGATCTGCTCCACTCCTGCTCAATGGAGATAAGATCTGCTGCTTTTGATCTGCTCTACTCCTGCTCAGTAGAGATAAGATCTATACTTTCTTTAATCTCATCAACTCTGCTACATTGTCCTCTGGGGAACCTACATGTAGAAGTGATTTCATGGGGTCTATGCATATGTCAAATGATTAGGATGTCATGAAAGATGCTCTTAACCATATGTATCATGAATGTTATGAATGGATGCAAAATGTCATGAGAATGATTCATTTTTAACACTTGGGCTGCTATTGCTTGCTACTTATTAAGGAGACCCCTGACGTATGTTTTCTCTGTTTAGCTGATACTTCTAACAACCAATCCGAAGATGTCATCACTGCTTACCCTTATCTCAAGTCTCTGAGCCCTTTTAAGCCTAGTTAGTTCTAAAAAATTATCCTATTTCGGATTCTTGTATTTTTTAGAAACTTTCAGAGTAGTGCATAAAACTTCTTTTGTGAAAGTATTATTAGTTCAGTAATCATTATTTCAAAGAAAAATGCTTGAAACAAGACTATAGAAATGAATAAAACTGAAATTTATTTAGGAAAAAACCCGTGAAAAATGGGTTGAATAAGGAAAACAAATTCCATTAAGGTACAATATGGGTAAGCATGGTATTGATGCCCCGGATATCACAGTCTGAGCTTTTCTGTATGTACTTCTTGAAGACCACTCTGAGTTCAACATGTGTCTAGAAGATTCATGGTACTTTGTAGATGCCCCAAGATGTAACATATCTCCTCATTGTTAATTCAAGTATAGCGAAACTATTGTATGCCCTCTCACGAGTTGATCATAATTTGAGCCGCCTTTTTTGGGTTTTCAACTCAAAGCCCCTTTGGTCTCAAAGTGCCCTTTGCGGGTTTTCACTTTGGCCTCTCCGATTTTTTTTTTGAACGCAAGATGCCCTTTGTGGGTTTTCATCTTGGTCCACTTTCAAGCGAAGTACTTCTTGACTGAGTTTGCGTTAATTGGATTTGGCAGACTTTTACCGTCCATCTCGGCTAGTATCAAAGCTCCTCCAGAAAAGGCCTTCTTGACGACATAGGGTCCTTCCCAATTAGGCATCCACTTTCCCCTGAAGTCCTTTTGCATAGGGAGGATCTGTTTCAACACCAAGTCTCCTTTATGGAATACTCAGGGCGGACTTTCTTATTGTAGCTCGCATCATCCATACGGTACAATTGACCATGGTGAATATCTCTTAGCCTCTTTTCCTCAATTAGATTGAGTTGATCATATCGAGATTGAACCCATTACGCTTTGTCCAACTTTAGCTCGACAAAACCGGAGTGAAGGGATCTCAACTTCAATAGGCAAAGCGCCTCCATCCCATAAACCAACGAGAAAGGGTTGCCCGGTAGAGGTTCTAACCGATGTTCAATAGGCGTAGAAGGCAGCGGTAACTTTTCATGCCGGTCCTTGTAGGTCTCAACCATTTTCCCACAATTCTCTTGATATTTTTATTAGCGCCTCAATTGCTCCATTCATTTTGGGTGATATGGCGGCGAGTTATGGTGCTTAATGTTGGGCGAATGCAGACTTCATTATCGCTTTATTACTCAAGTTTAATGCATTGTCAGACACGATCCTTTCTGGCATACCATAGCGACATATAATCTCCTTTTTCAAAAACTTGCTAACTTCCGTCTTCGTGATATTGGCATATGAAGCTGCCTCTACCCATTTGGTGAAATAATCAATGACCACGAAGATGAAGCGATGTCCATTAGAAGCTTTTGGTGAGATCCAATGACATCCATGCCCAACATTGAGAAAGGCCATGGAGAAGTCATAACATGAAGAGGTGAATGAGGCACATGGATCTTGTCTCCATAAACACGGCACTTATGGCACTTCTTGGCATAACGAATGCGATCTCCTTCCATTGTGGACCGATAATACCGAATCTCATGATTTGCACGCCATCTTAAACCCATTGGCATGTGTTCCGAGACCCCATCATGGACTTCTTCGAGTTTTCCTAGCTTCAACAGCATCCACACATCTCGAGCAACACTTGATCCCTCCTCTTTTTATCTGGGATCTCTCCATCTAGGACATAGTCACGGCAAGTCTTCTCAATGTTTTCTTATCATTTTCGATCACTTGATCGGGATATTCACGGCTTTTCATATATTGCGAGAATATCATAGTACCAAGGATGATCATCTCTCTCTTCCTCTTAGTCAATATTGAAACAATGAGTGAGCCCATAAATACTCATTTAGATAGGCCTCATACCCTCTACTCATTCACTTTGATCATAGAAGCTAGAGTGGCCAAAGCATCGACCATCTGGTTTTCATCACGGGAGGTAAAAGAATGTGATATCATCAAACTCCTCAATTAGTTCCAAAACTAACTTTCGATAGTGATCGGTTTGGGATCTCTTGTTTCCCATTCTCCTTTGAGCTGATATATTACAATGGCAGAGTCTCCGTATACCTCTAGCACCTTAACTTTGTGGTCTATGGCTACTCGGATCCCCATGATACACGCTTCGATGATACGCCATGTTATTTGTGCAATCAAGTCTAACTTGCAAGTGAATGGATAATGCTCTCCTTTGGGGATACCGGGACCGCCCCAATTCCATTACCAACGGCATTTGGCCTCCGTCAAGTTCATCTTCAAGGGTGATCTTCTAGGATACCTTCCTCGATCATTGCTACAAACATCAACTCTTCATTGGGAAAATCAAAATTAAGGGCTCATAATCATCTAGTGCCCCTTGGCTAAGAAATCTACTATTGCACTCCCTTCACCACCTTACGGTTCACATAGACAATGTCGAACTCGAGAGCAAAATTTTCCATCGGGCCATTCTTCCATTCAGGGCGATCGACTCCATCATGTATTTTAGAGGGTCCAATTTCGAGATTAACCAAGTCGTGTGGTACAACATGTACTGCCTCAACCTCCGAGTTATCCAGACCAATGCACAACACAATTTCTCAATTGGCGAGTATCTCATTTCACACTCGGTGAATTTCTTACTAAGGTAGTATATCGCTCTTTCTTTCCTCCCTGTCTCATCGTGTTGGCCTAGCATACATCCTATTGAATTATCGAACACTGTCAGATACAAAATCAAGGGTCTATCAGGACTGGAAGGCATTAACACTGGGGTGTTGGATAAATATTGTTTAATCTTGTCAAACGCCCTCTGGCATTCATCATCCCAAATGCCTGGATTGTGCTTCTTAAGAAGACGGAATATTGGATCACATTTCTCAGTCAATTGTGAAATAAACCGAGCGATGTAATTCAATCTCCCTAGGAAACCTCGAACTTCCTTCTAAGTGCGCGGCGGAGGTAATTTTGTACGGCCTTGACTTTATCCGGATCTACTTTGATTCCTTTTGCATTGACCATGAAACCTAATAGCTTTCCTAATCGAGCCCCGAAAGTACATTTGGTTGGATTGAGCTTCAGCTAAAATTTCCTCAATCTCAGGAACAGCTTCCTCAATACTTGCATATGCTCCCCTTCCGTTCGAGACTTTGCGATCATGTCGTTGATGTAGACCTCAATCTCCTTATGCATCATGTCATGGAACAAGGTTACCATAGCCCTTTGGTATGTTGCTTCGGCATTCTTTAACCCAAATGGAATCACTTGGTAACAAAAAGTCCCCCATAAGGTTATGAAGGTGGTCTTTACCATGTCCTCAGGATGCATCTTTATTTGATTGTATCCCGAGAAACCGTCCATAAAGGAGAAAAATGAAAACCCCATCGTGTTATCCACTAAAGTGTCAATGTGAGGTAGTGGGAAGTTGTCTTTCGGGCTGGCCTTATTTAGGTCCTTGTAATCGACACACATCCGGACTTTCCCATCCTTTTTAGAGGCGGGAACCACGTTGGCTACCCATTCGAGTAATTTACTACTCGTAAGAACCTAGCATCAAATTGCTTCTTGACTTCTTCCTTATCTTTCTTTGTGACATCGGGTCTCATTCTTGAAGCTTCGTTGGACCGCTTACATTCTCCTTTTATGGGGATCGATTGTACCGCAATATCAGTACTCAACCCTCGCATGTCTTGATATGACCACGCGAAGACATCTTTGAACTGTAGCAGAAGTCTAATGAGGTCCTGCCTTGTTTCATGGGTTATGCAGGTACCAATTTTCACTTTTTTCCCATCCTCTAGAAGCACATTTTCAATTATCTCTTCGTGAGGTAGAATTGGCTTCTTCTCCCGCTCTACCATCCTTAACAAATCCGGGGATAAACTATAATCTTCGTCATCTGTAAAGCCCTGAGATCCCTCTAGGCACATGTCTTCCTCATAAGGGAATCCTGAGTTCATAGCAGTGTCACCCATGACGTCGATATCTGGGGACCTATGGTAGGTATAAAAGAATATTCAATGAAAATGAATTTAAGGACGACTTATTTATGCCTTATGATTATGAATGGAGTGGAACAAAAGTAGAAGAATAATTGCACGAAATGGAAAGAAAAATGCACTTCTTATTGCAAATAATGATGCGTGAACATGCCTATTTCACAAAAAATTCTTATTGTTCCTAGGCTTGAAACAACAAGTGTGTTTTGAGCATTACTCTGTTTTAGTCCTAAAAACTACAGGAATTTCTTCCGCAGTCAAGTTGTCCAGAACACTTCCAGGCTCGTAAGGGCGAATACCCGCTAAGTTTCCTCTCCTCGAACTTCCTTTAGACACAATGTTGATGTTCAAAGTTCTCATCATATCTTCAGTTGTTTCCTCATTCATGTCCTCCTGTCCTGAATGAATAATCCCTCTTGACACGAATGTATTAGATATATGGGGAAAGGTCATTGAACCCCACTCAATCTCAGCACCATTCAATCGTGCCCTTCGTCTTTCACGCTTCCTCTCTAGCTCTTCCTTTCTCTGTCTGGTATCTGGTCTATACCCTAGACCAAAGCGATCATGTTTGTTAACCAATCCTGGTACTCTGACCGGCCCTGAAGGTATTTTTCGAGTCCTCTTTCAGGCACTGCTCCTTTTCCTACCGTCAGCTGTAGGCCCATCCTTGTGGCTTTAGAGATTTTTGGCACCGGGACCTTGTCACCTTCACTGATGAAAGTCGCATTTACAAACTCTAATGACCTGAAGGAGCACTCTATGGCCTCCGCATCATTCTCTATGTACGGTGCATCACTAGTAACAGACACGATGATATCTTCCTCTGCATTTATGGTTATCAACCGGCCCTCTGTCACCAATTTCAACTTTTAGTGTAATGACGATGGTACAGCTCCCGCTGAGTGGATCCACGGCCTCCCTAATAAGCAATTATAAGAAGGCTTGATGCTCATCACAAGGAAATCTACCTCATACGTATTTGGCCCAATTAGGAAGGGTATCTCGATCCTCCCCATTACTTCTCTCTCGGTGCCATCAAATGCTCTCACTATATTTTGGCACGTTTTCATGTGAGAGCTATCTACAGGTAACCTGTCCAGTGTAGATAAGGGCAAAACATTCAGTGCCAATCCATTGTCAATTAATATCC
Organism: Gossypium rotundifolium; assembly: GCA_025506655.1. Taxonomy (NCBI): domain Eukaryota; kingdom Viridiplantae; phylum Streptophyta; class Magnoliopsida; order Malvales; family Malvaceae; genus Gossypium; species Gossypium rotundifolium. The sequence continues at coordinate 129,026,979 of CP106732.1, read as the reverse complement.
CTAGTAGTGTATACCCTTTGTATTGGGTAGTGATGTGCAAAGCCTTGGTAAATCCCCTGCCCCCCGGCGGTATTTCGTCATCACTGAACGAGATGAAATTATTTGCGCTTATGTTATTTACAAGACGGTCCAACTTATTTACTGAAATGTCATCAGTAATATAAATCTGGTTCAATGCTTTCATTAACGCACTATGGTGTCCCTCTGAGTTTAGCAGTAAGGTCAATATCGATTTGCGTGTCGACTGCTTGTGTAATCGTTCCACCACATTGTACTCACTGTACTTCAGGAACTTCAAGAACTCCTTGACCTCATCCTCTGTTACTGGTTTATTAACAAGTGGTCATGTCTTCTCATCTCCCCTTCTCGTCATAGAGGACTCAGCTTTTGGGTCGAGTATGCTGGCCAAATTCTTTTTCTCGAAAACTGTCATTTTGCTATTGTAATTCCAAGGTACCCTCTTATCATATTTATAAGGAAAAGTCAAGGGTTTCTGAATTAAGATCTCTGGTGTATTCTTAGAAGGAGAAATTACGGGTTTTCTAATTCGACCCTCGGTGCCACCCTCACCCGATCTAAATCGACCCTGGCGGCGTGATAATCTGCGTGGGTGATTGACTTTAAGGATCCTTCTGTGACCCTCATACATGGAACATACATCCTCTCTTTCCACCAAGTCAAAGAACTCCAGCTCTTTATTATCCATTAGCCCTTGTACTAGGGCTCTAAATTTGTTACATTGTTGAATTTCATGGCCTTCCTTGTCATGGAACTCATAGTAGTTCCTTGTATCTTGAGATCTGCTCACATTCTCTTGCAGAACTAACCCAACCTTCTGCATTTCTTTCCAAACCATTCTCAATGGGGTTCTGATCTCAGCAATCTCCTGTTTGAACCTCCTCCCCCTATTTTCAACTATCGCGTTTACCCCATTATTAGCATGACTGGGTAACGAATTTCCTCCACCAGGTGGGTCATTGAAGTCTACCACCCCCGCCTTGATAAGTCGCTCGACTAGTCTTTTGAATGAAGCACAGTTCTCTATCAAGTGGCCTACTACATCCGCATGGTACTCACACTGAGCGTTTGTGTCATACCACTTAGGATATGGAGGTTGCAGCGTCTTCAAGTAAAATGGGGACACGACATGCGCATCGAATAAAGTCCTATACAACTCCTTATACGTCACCGGTATATGAGTAAATTGGAATCTCTCAGTCCTCTATCTCGTGTTGGGCTCTTGTCTTGGTAAGGTGTCTCTTGGCCCACTCTGACTCTCGGTTGGGTAATAGTAATGGGTTTAGGATAACTTGAGCTTATATTCCTACTTGACTTCCCTTTTCTTGACCTTTGCTCTTCTTGCGCTCTCTTGGCCTCTATCTTCCCACACCTAATCGCATTTTCTATCATCTCGCTTTGACATCACCATGTCTGCGAAACTCTTAATCGTGCCTCCTAACATGTGGTTAATGAGCGGTGCCTTGAGGTATTGATGAAGAGCATGGTCATTTCCTTTTCTAATAACGTGCATTTGGACACGTGTAGCGACCTCTCTCCATCTTTGGGCGTACTTTCTGAAGCTTTCACTTGGCTTTTTCTCCATGTTTTGCAATGTGATCCTGTCAGGTGCTATATCGGTCACATGGCCGTAATGCTTGATGAAAGCTTTGTGCCAAATCTCTCCACAATTTGATTTGGGTACAACTCAACCTGGTTGTACCATTTCTTTGCAACCTCGGTCAGACTATCACGAAAGCAATGGATCAACAAGCTGGTCATTGTTGACATATCTGTCATTCTCCGCGAACATCGTAATATGGGCCTCAGGCGACTAGTCCCATTGTACTTTTGAACTCTGGCATCTTGAACTTTGGAGGAAGTACTAAATCTGGGACTAGACTCAGCTTCTTAGCATCCACTTCGCATTGGTGATCAGCACTTTCCAATGCTCGAAACTTCTCTTCCAGCCATTTGCATCGATCCTCAAACTCTTTTGGAAGCTCTACTTTTACTTTCTCCCCTTCTGCCGCCTCATCAAAGTCTGGGACCATTGGTTTTACCAGATTGACTTTGGGGTTAGAGCTCGAGCCCGCGGGGAAATTTACCAGTGTCGGAGCACCGGATTGGTGCTGAGGCTTGATATTGACCGACACTCTTGGTGGTTGCACTTGGGAACTTGTCGGGGCCAGGCCCGGAGGGCAAGTAAAATCTTCATTATCTTCTCCGGTATCGACCATAGGCCTTTTTCCATTTCGAGCCCTCAGGTCAACAAGCGTGTTAGGCGGCTCATCATGCTTCTCAGGATTCCGACATTTGATCCCTCATATCCTGTTGGATCTTGGCTAACTGCTCTTGCATCTAAGCTTGCAGTTGGTCTTGCATCTCTTTCTACATCTGCTCTAACCTTTCCATCCTTTGATCCATTGCTCTCGTCTTTTTCCGAGTGTAATAGCGGTGTTCCAGGATAACTATAGTATGACCTCTAGTTAATAGGGTTGTCTTATAATATTTAATGCAAATGTAGTGATGCGGTGCCAATGCATGAAATGTAATGCAAATGAATGAATGCAAAAATAAAAAAGTTGATTCGATTCAATTTCTTTTAGAATACTCATTGAAAAGACAAAATCCTTTACATAAAATAGAATCACATATCGACCTAGCCCTTGTGCCCAAAGTTTTGACTTTCTCAAGAAGTGAAGCTAGCTCTCGACCCTGATCTGACTTTGACTCATAAAATATACTTAACACATCAGCCTGAACTGCTAGGGTTTGTAGATGATCGGCCACCTCTAAATGTCGAACCACAGCTTCGCCCATAAGGTAGTCTCTTTCTCTGACTTGGTTCTGAGATCGTTGAAGTTGTTCTTTCCCTCACTAGTTATCTGCCTCTAATAGTTAGATCCGGAGCTCACTATTTTGTAGTACTGTTTCGAGTTCCACTACCTTTCCCTTCAATTCTTCAATCTGGACTAGGCTTGATTCCAACTTCACCGTAGAGTTGTGACTTTGACTCAATGCCTTCTCTAATTCTACTACTTGAGCCCTTAGCATCTTATTTTTGCTTTGGCTTTCCCCTACCGTCTTTTTCAGGGCATCCTTTTGTGCTTGAACCCCATGAAATCTCTTCTTCCACTGGTCAACCTTGGTCTTCTCCTCCTGAACTTCTTGACGCCATTGTTCCGAGGTTTTACCCAGCCCAGTAGTCCTCACCGATAGATGCAACTTCTTGTAATTGGTCTTCAAGCTATCCAAATCTTCTTCGGCCTTCCTTTTTCCTTTCCTTAGCTTCTCAGCCTCTGATTTTTGGATATCAATATCTAACATCAGATTCATTTTTTCCCCTTCCGGTTGTTCTATCTTTTTCCCTAACTCGAATTTTTACTTTCAAAGTCACCTTCATGATCTCCAACTCGAAGGGACTACTTGCGAGTATTCTTCTATTGATCGAAAAGCATCCTGTACCAACACGGGATATTATCGTTCACTCTCCTGCTCCTCCATGTGTTATATTCGAGGTTACCATTGGATTTATCGCAACTCTTTTCATTTGATGAATCGCCCACGCATCGAAACTTCTCGAACTCTTTTCTTATAATTATTCCCACTATCGAGAATTCAAACCGAGCTAACCCATGCATTACGGTATAAATTGTCTCGATTGGTATTGCCTTTAGCACGAGCAAAGGAGCATACCCAATAGCTTCCAGATCCCTAAAAGAGGAACCCAATCATAACTCCCACAGGTAGAGAATTTCATCGGGAACGAACCAAGGAGCTCTCCATTCCACATCCTTTTCCTGAAGATTCTAAAGAAGCACGATCCAGTTCTCTTCTGATATGCCATCTCTCCTAGGCGCGGCGGCCAACTCCTTTAATGGGGAGTAATTCACAAAAAAGACCCGACAAGAATTTCTATATACTTTCCAGAAATGGCTATGGAACCACCCCAACAATAGTTGTGCGCATCCCATAAATCTTCCCTCACCGCTCTCAAACACGAGTTCAAAGATCTAAATGTTTCAACGAGAATCGTTGGGACCGGCGTAACCCCTTTGTCAAGACGATCGAACAAATCAATAACTGCTTCATCTACATGCCTCAAAGCCTTGAGAAAAATTACCAAACCATAGACACTTAAGGCAAAAATGTCGACTTTCCCCTTCACATCCGGGTGTGCCGCCATCAGGTCCCTCAAGCTTACCCAAGGAATGCATTTCCCTTCACCCTTCTACTGAATTCGTGCCATGACCCACTGTTCGCTCATCCCAGTGATACTCATCAGCTTCTTTACAAAATTCGGTGCATTAGTGGCCCTGAAGTAAATCTTGTCGACCCGAGCCCTTTGGCTGCAAAGCAAAGCCGTATATTCCTCCACGGTAGGCACCAAGTCTACTTCCCCAAATGTAAAACAACTATAAGTGGGATTCAATATTGAGTCATAGCAGAAACAAGTGTTTGTCCACTCGATGTCGAGTAAGTAAGGTAGATCACCATAATTAATGTAGAACGGTTGCCTAGTTGCTTCATCCCAACCAGCCCATATATCTCTTAGTTCTTGGAGCTCATTCTGCGTCACTGCCGATGCGAGTGAAGTCCAATAATTACGATGTGTAGCCTTGGTTAGGCTATCCCCTTCTCAAAATGTGTTTTCTCGACCATATACTCATGGCGCATTATCCTCTACTTTATCAAGGAATCAGTCCCCCATAACAAGTATTCTAACTTAGTAATTAAAACAGGAATCGACGCCTTTTAAGTATGAAATGACATGCAAATATGACCAAAATAAAACAAGTTAGTATCACATAAAAGTAACTAAAGCAAGTGAAAAAAAATGTCTAACCACTACATAGGTAGCTACTAAGGTTTAGCATGGCTCTACCTAGGGTGGGCTCTTAAGGTTCACTATATGTGGTTTGGTTCTAATGAAAGGGAAGGGTACCTGAACCAGTAGATTCCTCAATCCTCACCCATTATAGGCTCATATAGATCGAGTTCGGTTCAGGGGAATACATTTCCCTATGGCCATGCGGAGGTGAAAACCTCACGGAACCATAAGTACGGATGTATCCCGGAAGCGGTCCCCTAGCCCATGCGGAGGTGAAAACCTCACGAAGGCATAGTTTCTCGCTACCACTTAAAGGATGTGACCACAACGTTCATGTAACATGAATGCAGAGATATCCCATGTGTCTCAAACCCAAAACAAATATATGACGCGACAAAAACTCATGCAAATGGGAAAAATGAAAAAAAATTTATTTTCAATAAAAAACATTAATCAACCAATTTTACGGCTTGACTCTCTTATTGGTCCCCAGTGGAGTCTTCAAGCTGTCGAAACCATTTTTTTTTGTTGGAAAACGGGCTGACTTTAAAAAGAAAAGGGAGTCGCCACCAATCTTTTTTGAAGTGTGTTGGGTCACTTTAGAAAACATTTCGGTCTACGAAGTTTAAGAAAATGGGCTCGAGCTTGATTCACATACGAGGAAGGATTAGCACCTCGCAACGCCCAAAATTGGTACCGTATTGATTGATTAATGTCCTTAATATCAAAAATTAAAAATATTTTAAAATATGAATCTTTAAAATGTTTGGATAACTCGCATTGGATATCGAAACTCTCTTGTTACGAAAAGATGAAATACCACATCCAAGACGATAGGACCTTTGTTTCAAACCCTCCATACCAAGAGCGTTCCATGATTTCCAAAATCCATGCATCTGATTTTAAAAAGGGTATTCCACTATTTGGTCAATCTAAAAATCGAAACTCAGCATGATTGAGCACGATCCCTCGAATTTCCGAACATGAAATATTGCCTTATTTAAGAGAACACGATAAAGAATCTTTGAAGGATATTTAGTTGTTTGGATGAATGGAAAATCGAAACCCAGCACGATTGGGCACGAATCTCTCGAGCTTCCAAACACGAAACATTGCCTTATCTAAAAAACAATCGAAATCTTTAAAGGATATTTAGTGATCTAGATGAACGAAAAATCGAAACCCAGCACGATTGGGCACAATTTCTCAAACTTCCAAACACTTAATATGACGAATGAATATAAGAATAATAAAATAATAGTAACCATATTAAAAGTGATGGTGTCAATAATAGAAATAATAGTAATAGATATAATATACATAAAAAAAAGTATTAATAATAACATAATAGGAAAAAAAATGATATGTAGTAATAATAATAATAACGAAAAAAATTAAAATAAAATAAAATAATAAGAATAATAAGAATAGAAATAATATTAAATTTAATAGTAATAACAAGAAAGTAGCGATAAATGAACAAAAGTAAGACCAATAATAAAAGTAATATATGTAACAATAGACTTGGTAGAAAAATAATAAAACAATAGTAGTACTAATAATAATAAAAGTAATAGTATAAAATAGTGTTAGAAATAAATAATAGTAGTAATATTGGAAAAAGGAAAAATAATAATAAATAGTAATATAAAAGCGATAAAAAAGAGTATGAAAATGTGATTAGTAACAATAATTTTGTATATAAGAATAATAATTTAACGATAAGCATAATAATAAATATTAGAAATAATTAATCGGGAAAAATAGAATAAAATGGGTGAACAAAGGAAGAAATTAAATTGAAAATAAAAGTTGGGGACGAATCATAAAATAAATAAAGTTAAATTGCAATTCGCATTAGAGAGTAAGGACTGAAAACACCAATATTCCAAATTTTAAAAGGGCGTGCCTGGACGCGGATCAAATTGAAGTGGTGTGTAAAATTTAGGGGCAAATTTAAAAAATAGAATAAAACTGAAAGGGGATGCAATCAAAACAGGGGCACAAAAGGAAGGACCAAACGCAGAATTTACCCCTTTTGGGTAAATGGGCACGAATTTCCTTCCCTAATAAATAGTGCCATTTCATTTGATGCTTAAAAAAAAAAAAAATCCAAAAGTTTCTTCATTTTTATCTCTGCTTTGAAAACCAAAACCAAAGCCTAACATTTTTTCTCTTATTTTCTAGGGTTTGACCCTCCCAAAGTTTACCCTCTCGCCCCGCAACACCACCGGTCCGAAGGTCCCCACAGCGCAAAGGCGATGATACAGTAAGCTTCTTTCCCCTGCTTTTTTTTTTTAAAACAAAATGCTAATATATATATACAGATTATAGTTTAAAACGGCACAAAATGAAAAGATAAAAGACAACAGTGCTTAAATCTGAATGAACTACAATATGAAAAAAGAAAGAAATGGACCTCTACTGATTTCTAACTGACTTTGTGTATTTTGAAAAAAAATGCTCTGTATTCTTTCGTGTTTTCAGTGAGTTATTTTTCTGTTGCCAGTGTATTTTTTTTTGTATCTCTCCAAAAAAAACCCCTTACAGATTTGATTCTCTTTTTTTTTATAGCCTAAAAAAACCCTCTAAAAATAGAATATGATCCAAACCCCAACTCCACTACGATTCTACTGTTTTACTGCCTCCTGTTTTGTAGGTACACCCCCGGAGGCCTAGAGGCGAATGTTTTGGAGAAGGAACGTGCTGCATCAGGATGTTGCTGGCGGCGCTTGAAGACACTGCTAGGGTTCCTGTTTGCTAAAAGGATTTGTGTCATATGGGCCTTGCAAACATTGGGCTGAGTTTTAGGCCACAGCCTTTTATTTTTTTTGGTTTTGGTATTGGGCCTCGGGCATAAATTTGGCCCTACACCCATAACGAGTTTGGAATGCGTTCTTATGAATATCTACCTCCTTGACCCTTAGCCGATGGTACCTCGATCTTAAATCTATTTTTGCGAAGACCGAAGCTCCCCGTAACTAATCAAACAGGTCGTCAATCCTTGGTAGCAGATATTTGTTCTTAACAGTTAGCTTGCTCAATTGACGATAGTCAATGCACATATGCATTGACCCATCCTTCTTCTTCACAAACAATATCGGCGCTCCCCATGGAGATACACTTGGTCTGATAAATCCCCAGTCCAACAACTTGGATCTGAGCTTTTAGTTCTACCAGCTCCTTCGGTGCCATCCTATAAGGGGCGATGGACACTAGAGTCATTCCCGGTAGCAGCTCAATGCCAAACTCGACCTCGCGATTCGGGGGCAACCTTGGAAGCACTTCAAGAAAAACGTCGAAAACTCCTTCACGATTTTGACACCCTCAATAGGCAATTCCTTAACATCAGATGTTCTGACCAAAGCTAGAAATGCCTCACACCTTTTACGCACCATCTTCTCGGCCTTTAGTGTCGAAATCACATTGGACAGATAATCCTTTCTTTCTCCTATCACAATCATTTTCTCGTCCTCTGTGGTCCTTAACACCATACGCTTAGCGCAATCCAAATTTACGCGGTGTTTAACTAGCCAGTCCATGCCTAGTATAAGATCAAACTCGCCGAATGGGAGTTCCATCAAATCTGTTAGGAATAACACTCCTTGAACTTGTAGAGGCACATTTCTAAATAGTTTGCTCACTACCACAGATTGTCCTAAGGGACTAATTACTGACATATATCTACCAACAAACTCAAATTGTATCCCCAGAGTCAAAGACACAGTACAAGCAACGTATGAATGTGTAGATCCCAAATCAATTAAAGCTGTAAATGGCACATCAACTATGAGAAACGTATCGATTATGACGTCTGGTGCGTCGCCATCCTCCTGTCATCGTGTCGCATAAACCAATCCTGGTTGTCTTACATCTGTATTACTAGCACCTCTGCCCAATGCTCCACGACCTTGTCCAAACCCATTTCCCCCTCTGGGTGGACCACTACCTCTCGGTGGCTGCTGACCACCTCTCCTTGGCTGCACAAATCTCTAACCTCCATCTGTGCCCTAACAGGCTCCCGAGGACATTCCTTTATCTGATGGTCTCTAGACCCATATCTGAAACACCCACCAGTTCTTTTCTAGCACTCCCCTGGATGAATCTTCCCACACTGCACACAAGGTTGCAATCGACCCCCAGCAACTGGCACCCCAACTCGAGCTGGCCCATCTAACCTAGGCCTCTTTTGAAAACCCCGAGAAGAACCTGACGACTCAAAACCTCTCTTATTTTTGCCCCATTCCTTATCTTAGTTCTAATGCTCAGAGCGTTTTACCTCGTCAGCAATCTTGGCCTTATCCACCAATGCAGTAAAATCCCTCTCCCTCTGTGGGGCTATCAGTACCCGCAACTCATATCGTAGCCCATCTTCAAACCGCACACAGCGTTTATAATCGATTAAGACTATTCCCGAGCATACCGGCTCCGACACAAAAACTCTACCTCATATTCTGCCACAGATTTATTCCCTTGAACCAAATTCAAGAAATTTTTTCTTCGGGTGTCCACATAGCTAGCCCCGACATATTCTCCTAGAAAGCCGCTTTAAAGAAATCCCAGGTTAAACGATCTACTTGTATGCCTTCCCTTACAGTGAGCCACCACTAATATGCTTTATCTCTCAGTAAAGACACTACCACTTTCAATTTTTTTCAGCTATGCAATCCAAATCAACCATAATTCGTTCCACAGCCTTAAGCCAATATTCCGCCACATTCAAGGCTACACTAGAGATGCCCCTAAAAACTTCGACCCATTCAACCGGAGTCACTTAGAAATAGACCCACGAGCTGCCGACCCAATACTTGCTCCAGCAACTCATTCCAAGACCCACAGCATTGCTTGGGACAGAGCATCGTCCCCTCCAGCTCGATCATAAGACCCTGTTTCAGTTACTGGCAACACCGATGCCTCTGTTTCTGGGATATGCCCTGATCTGAGGATCCAACCCTAGCATTTCAGCCTCTACCACGGCCGCGTGTACCACGTCCACGTCCTCTTATACTCATGCTGTTGAATCGAGTTAATCTGATTAAGAATTTTATGAATCAGTCTATAATTCCAATGTTTATTAACAAATGTTTTATGGAAAATAGGTATAAGAGTTGTTCTTGTAGATCGAGTTTCCTAATGTCTCAATCTCTATAGTCTTAACTCCTATAGCTAACAATTTTAGTGTACTACCACTAACTCTAGTAGTTTTCTATCTTACAGACATTTCCTTATATAATCAAATGTAAAGTAAGAGGACTTACGGATTTGGTGCCGGAGACTCAAGGTGCTATACTTCCAATAAAGGTATACATATTTTCTGAATCACATTTCAAACCAATTTGAAAAATGTTTTGAACCCATTCTATAGTCGAGTTTGCAACCTGGCTCTGATATCATAAAATGTAACACTCCAAACCCGACCTAAACGATATGACCGGATTTAGCATGTCACATAGAAGGGTTGTTTAAAAACTTGCATTTCGTTTTAAAAAAATTTGTATTCTCTTTGAAACTTTGAGCTTTGAGGTTTGTGAAAAGCCGATTCTTCTTTATGGTTTTCTTGTAAAAGTGTTAGTTTATTATTATTTCTGAAAACTTATTTATTAGAGAAATCAGATTTAGTGAATTGCGAATATGTGATATTTTAGAAACAGTTGTTGTCGTTTCATGAAAACCATGTATTTATAAGTTTAACAGTTATTAATGAAAACTTAAAAGAAAATAAAATAATGGCCTAATTACAAAATATTAACCCAAAATAAATAAAATTGAAATAAGGTAAAATTAAATTTACCAAGTTCACGAGAAATATTCCTGATGTATAGCCACCGCAGAGTCCTCCGCCGCTCCAAATCCTCTAACGCTGGGGATCACTTGCAAGGTTAAAGCAAAGGGGTGAGTTACGAGAACTTAGTGTGTAATCCCCTAGTCAGTCATTAACTAGGCTCGAGCCCAAACGGAAAGCAGATGGGCGAAGCCCATCTGTATAAAGCGGGTGAAGACCATGCGAGAGCAGACTAGGCGAAGCCTATTCGATAACAATCTGGGCCTTATCCCTATAAACATGATAATGCAACCAGAGTATATAGCCCAACCTAATAATCCATCCGCTACACACCACCCGTACTAGCCCAACACACCTGTGGGGATTTCTAAATTGACCCACCCATCCGCTACACACTAATAAGGCAGACAAGCTGCTAATCACAGAATTTGTCGCGAAGCCACCAGAATAATAATATATACATGGCATAGCCACTATACAGATTGTGGCAGAGCCACCAGAATATGTGGCAGAGCCACCAGAATATACTTTCTCCGATCATCAAACCCAACCCAATGCATGATGTCGTGACATAAATATTCGTGTATGCAGTATGTCACAATCATAATCAATCATATAAATATCATACACATATCACTTAAACTACCACTACGGGTATAACGATCATTTACCCTCTAGGGGTATTTTGGTACTTTACCCTTCTAAAGGTATTTCAATAATTTATCCTCTAGGGGTATTTTAGTAAATTTGCATTTAATGGCCCTTCCGAAGGCCTACTATCGCCTTGAGCGACACGGAACCCTTTTTTGGTCTCTACGAAACTATTGGGCCTAAAATTTATTTTAGGCCCAAACGGGCCCACCCCGTGTGGTCCAAAACCTATGGTTCGATTTCAAATTTGCAGATTTTGCATACGGGCCTATCATTTTCTAGTTTTCCAATAGTTTTACCCAAGTGGGCCGAATAGCCGTTGGGCCCACTTGGCCGTTCGACCCGATTAGGCCGATTCTGACCTCGATGTCGCGAGTATTCGTGACACTCTCAACGACTTAACATCACGATTCGTATCTCGATGTACCACTACGAGTGCTTGCACGCTCGAGTGCTCACAGTTGCTGGCTTTTCGCCTTTTGGCCGTTTCACAAAACATCACAAGCATTCATTGAAATGGGTGTGAGATTACACACCTATTACGAGTGTAGATTGAACACTCGGGATTACGCACTTATAAATCCATATACTTTAACCATTGGCCTTAATCATAGTAAGACATATCCATTAGGTTGAAAATGACAACTTAATCCACACTACTTACCAAGAACGACGACAACCCTTTGCTACGCTTGAATGTTTGGTTTATTCCCTTTGATTACGAAATTGAGTCCCTAATGAAGAGCACGAGTCAACTATGTTGTTTCAAACTAACGAAGTAATGGCCTTTCGACCTAAATGAACCTAGAATAAAGAACATCCATCCATTCCCCACTATTCAGCCATGGCTATACTTACCACCAAGTATTAGCCTCTCTTCCAACGAGGGTATTCGATCCACTTTCTACTGATCAAAGATTCGTGCCCCTATCAAAACAATCACGTTAAAAAACTACTCGAGGTAATAAGAGAAATGAATTTTAAGAAACTCAAAGATTAATCAAAAGAAACCAACCATCCCCCATTCGACCATAGATATCCTTACCAAGGTGCCACAGATTTGGCAACTGTCCAACAAGGGTTTCAGCTTTCTCAAAGGATTAAACAAGATTTGAGGTGGAGACAAGTATTCAGATTCGGGCTGATTAAAAGAGTTAAAAGATGAATATTTCAGTCCTTTAAGAGAGAAAAAAGAAAAAGAACATAAAAAGAAAAGAAACTATTACCTTGCAACTAGAGTAAAGCCGAATGAAAAGGGAGATTCGACATTTAAAGGAACACCAAGCTTCAGACTAGCCAATGTTCGGCTAATGACAAAAGAAAAGGGAAAATGATTCAAATGGGACAAAAGGGAATTCGACTTATGGAGAAAATAGTAGAAACACAATGAAGAAAAAGAGAAGTTTCGGCTATGGTGAGCACAAAAGAGAAAAGGTGAGAGGAGAGTAGAAAAGAATGTCCAAAAGGGGTGGAAATGAGAGATTCGGCCAATAGATGTTTAGGTAACCAATAGATAAAACAATACATGAAAACAAAGCAAAAGAAAGAAAACAAAATGAAGAGAAAAGATGGAAAGAAATTTGGCACAAGCAATTTGAGGAAAAGACCAAAATCCTATAATCCAAACGCTAAAAGCAAGACTCTCCCCAAAAGAATTTTGGAACTCCCTCCCCCACTCAAACCGAATATGCTCTCTAAGTGACCACTTCCACACACGGCATAACTCCCTCACACACTCCACTCCTTGATCCACTCCACCATTTCCTCCTTGAATCCCTCTCTTCCACTCATTCAAATAGTTTGATCGAGTCCTAAACCATCAAGGCAGATTTTTACTCCAACTCCACCTTTTCCCCTTCCTTAGTATAAAATAAAAGCCTACATATGCTGCCTGAGGATTCGAACACTCTCCCTCTCTGCTTCCCTTGTGACGCCACACCAATGGGCCACTTTGCTCCTTGTGTTAGCAAACACATTTAATTAACCTTAAGTCCTGCTTCCACTAGCTCTCCCCACTAAAGTGCCCAAAAAACCAAAACTTCACCAGGGCATGGGCTCAAACCTGAGCCTCCCCAAGAACCCCCAAACACACCCAAACAACCCGCAGAGAAAGCATAACATGCATTTACACAAATATCACAGACCCCTAAATTTTATGATGTTATAAGATTGGTGCATTGCTATCTTAAAATCTTTTCCTTTAAACTTGTATAAGCGTGGTCTTCATGAAAATGCAATTCAAGTAAATATGAATTGTAAATCCTTTGTAAACATTTTTACGTCATCAAATAAGAATTGTAAAATACAATTCAAGGAAAATGAAAAACACAAAAGCTCCATTAGAAGCTCTTAAAAATCGTATTTGGCATAAACCTATTTTTAACTACCGCGTTGTATACATAACATATAATTAGGTAAACATTAATCATTCAAAGTAAATAATTTGATACTTTGCAAAAATATAATCACCTCACTGAGGTTTTATTGAATTAATGATTTCAAAAGAATAACTTTAAAATAAATAATTCATTCTTCAAAATGACACCATATTGACACCACCCCCATGCCATGCATGTCATAATGTTGCCTACTTAAGAGTACGGGGACCTAGTAGCAAAGTTAGACACGGAAGGCTTAAATTAACGTAGAGTCACTGTAACACCCCAAACCCAGTATAGACGTTATGGCTGAGTCTGATGTGTCACATTGAAGTGTTTTTCGAAAACCATGTTTTCATTGAAAACTTGTACAAAACCTCAATTTGCTTTTGTTTATTTTCAATCGTGGTTTATTAAAATGTTATTCCCTTTTAAAATGTTATTACCTTTAAAACCTTATTTTTTATAGAAGCTTAATTTAAAACAAATGATTTATGAAAACTTCATATTTAAAAATTAGGTTGCGGAAACGTAGTGTTAAAAAATAGTTATTATTTTGGAAAACTGTGTTCTACCTCTAGAAGATATAGATCACAATCAAATCAAATCCCAAAATTTAAAATCCAAAAATTATAAAGGCTTTTTTACAAACTGAACCAACAAGCTCATTCTTAAGTAAATGAGCTAAACAGAATAAAACTTGTGCAGTTGTGTGGCCCTCTCCGAGTCCCTCGCAGCTTCGAACCGCTAACGTTGGGGATTATCTGAAAGGTTAAAAACGGGGCGAGTTTATGAAAACTCAGTGTGTAATCCTCTTATTAAAGAAACAGTCAGTATATAGAAATAGAATTAGTCTGGGCCTGAGCCTTATAACAGTAACAGTACAGTGTGGGCCTTAGCATATTACAATAACGCTGGCAATTGGGCCTTAGCCCCCATCAACCTCGGTTGGGCCTTACCCATATCAAATGTCACATATCACATCTATATGAGCCTAAGCCCATCCCAATATCAAAATCAGTATATACAATGCATAAATACACATACCAACCCTACACTCCTGTGGGGATTAAATCGACCCACACATCCCTACACTCCTTATGTAGCACCGGTTGCGGCACTAACCAATATTGCAGTGTAGTTGTCAGTAACAATAACGAAGTAGATCTGCCAGTAATAGTATATGTGGCAAAGCCACCGAATGATATTGTAGCGAGCTTCTAGTATCGATGATCATGACAAAGTCGCTAGTGTGATACACTTCCTCCATAACAGTATCCCAACTCCATGCAGTATGTCGTGTATGCAGTATGCCATGCTCAGAATCAGTCATATCATTCACAGTTAAGTCAATCAAACCATAGTCATACAACCACAGTCAACTCAATCAAATCATAGCACAAGTCAGTCATTTATCCTCGAGGGATAAAATAGTTATTTACCCTACAGGGGCATTGCGGTAATTTTACCCTATAGGGAAATTACGGTCATTTTACCCTACAGGGGCGTTATGATTATTTTACCCTATAGGGGTATTACAGTTATTTTATCCTATGGGGTATTTCGGTCATTTTACCTTATAAGGGTATTTTAGTCATTTTACCCTACAAAGGTATTTCGATAATCTTACCTTAATAGTCAATAGTGTGAATGGGCCCAAGGCCCATTATGTGGACCATGTGGGCCCACATGCCTGCATGGCTCGGTAAGCCCAGAAACGACCTTGGCCATGTGAACGACACCGCCAGGTCCAATAATTTCCACATGTCCTTGAGATTTGCCGGTGTAGGGCCCACAAGCCCATTGGGCCCACACGACCTATTCCGGCCAAACGGCCTAAGCCCATGAGATCGCTCATGATGGCCTCTATAGTCAAATGCCCATGTTTTGTGGGCTTGGTTTACCACACGAGCGATCAAATGCTCATGAGGTCTTAAATATCGAAGTTTCAACTTTTCGGCTTTTGTTGATTCACAGTGGAGATAGTGTGATTACACACAGTTTGGCTTTAAGCCGATCAATAGAAACATGGTATACGATTACACACCTATTTAAGCAACCGTTCCAAGTTTCTCAAATGCCCAACCTACATTCATTCCACATACAGTCAGTCTTTCATATATTATTGCTCAATGCACTTAATCCCCAAATAATAATCACTACCAACCTTGACTGAGTACCACGTGATCTACTCCTTTTTAGATCGCTGACTAAGAACAATCGTATGTCTCTTGTCGATTTACTGCGTTAATCAAATAATAGAAGAACGGACCTCAATGGCTTGGTAACCATTTCACCCTTTCACTTCTTGGGAACACCTAACCCATCGATCACCACATCAAGAGGAAGAGATCACCATTCGACCATCAAAGAACATGAAGGAAAGAAATATTCGGCTTTTAGTGAAAAGATAGAAGGAACAAATTCCTACACATATCACAGTAATAGAGAACAAGAGAGGGAACTTTTGAATACCTACCAATTTGTCAGGATCGCTTGCAGATATCAACTCAATATATCATTGGCAAAGTATGGAAACAATCGGGATTTAGAGAGAAAGTAAGCAGAGTATGCGTCCACCCCAAGGATTAGCAGAAGAAGAAACTCGGTTTAAACACAATAAAGAAATTGAAAAATAGAAAAAGAGGGGATGGTATGGTGAGTTCGGCCAACAAAAACTAATCAATGAAACCAAAGATGTGAGCAGGACATTCGGCCAAGGCTAATTGAATGGAAAGAGAAGAGAAAGGAAATGGAGAGAAAAAGATGAGTAGAGATTCGGCAGACAGTGAAGTGATTAAAGAAAACAAAAGTGGTATCCGACTAATAGAGAAAAGAAACCAAATTGCCCAAAGTGCCCGAATGGTAAAAGAAGGTTTGGCTTTCACACAACAGACCAAAAGAGCAACTCACGTTGCACCAAAAAGAAAAGAAGAGAGTCTCCGAAAATGCAGTATTTGGCCACTAAACAAATGAAAAGAATACCAATACTCAGGAAATGACCAAAACTGAATACTCTAATTTTCCCTTAGCAAATTCAGAAAAAACCTTCAACAACTCAAACTCCCCTTTTTCCTCCTAAAATCTCTCTCCCAATCCTCTCCTTGAAATCCTCCACATATCACTCCAACATCTCATCAATCAGAATTTTACAGCAACACAAACTCTAGCCGTGCAAGGTATCAAAAATTGATCCCTTATTACGCAAACCAAGACTCGAACTCAAGTCCCCTAGCATTAGAAACACGCCACCTACCACTAGACCACAAGCTTCTTTGTGACATAATTCTGCTACAATTATTCTTAAAGCCTACTCTCCAAAACCAAGGGCCTGATTCACTTAAAAATAAAAATTTTGCTAAAGCCTAGGTTTGAACCTAGGACTTCCCAAACATTCCCAAACATTCCAAATCACTTAACCATTAAAGCAAACATGCAATTTGTGTCATTTTCTTGCACACATAAACTTTTATGTGCAGTCTCCTAGCCGATCCCACACTTAAGGCCCATACCTTCTAGGCCCAAAGTCGGGGTATTACAATCACCACTAACCAATTAAGGCTAGGTTGGTTAGCCACCTATCGTCTAAAAGTTTAGAATTAATACTATAAAAATCCTAAAAGTTTAGACTCGATATCATCACCAAATTTTGAGTTTGGGAGTACAATTTTGTGTAATGAAGGTTATAACACAATGCCTATACGAGGATAGTCCTACGGGATATTAGGAGCTAGTTTTTTTATTTAAGCATATTAATGTTTTAATCTAGGCTAAAATCTTATGGAAATCTTAAATAAAAACTCTAAAGAAAATGCCTTCGATTTACTTGTAACTCAATTAAGATGTGTTCACCAAACTTATCTAATTTGAAAATTAAATTAGAGATTTTTACTTTTAACAGAACCTAAAGGATACCTAAATAATTCTAGTAAAGTAGCTTCAATTCCTAAAATTAATTCTATTTTAAAATTATAAAAAACCTAGAAATTACCAATGAATATTAAAATCCACCTACAACTTATTTGATCTTTTATTTTTTAAATGATTTAATTAATAACGTTGAACTTATCAAGATCTTACCAAAGTATCCTATGTTGGGTTTAAGATTTATATTACTTTAAAATTATTGATCTAAGGTTTAAATTTGTCAAAATCATAAAATAATATATCTTAAATAACATTTATTATCTTTGTTACACCCTCACCCGTATTCACTGTTAGAATAGGTTTACGTGGAATTACTGGACTTAGAACACTTTTAAACATACATTTCATATATAATTTATCAATTTGAATACAATTCAAACACAATCAATCATAGTGTCCCTTAAACAAGCCTATAGGCCTTAAACATGCATTGAGAGTGGTTCGGGACTAAACAAATAACTCGAGAAGCTTTTCCACACTTAGAAAATTTTTCTCAAAATAGGGGACACACGCTCGTATGGTCAGGCCGTGTGTCTCAACGGCCACTAGACATGCCCGTGTCACAGGCCGTGTGGACATTCAAAATGGAAGCACATGGCCGTGTCCCAGCCCATGTCCTTTCTCATGTCCAAATAAGTGAGGTTACTGACTTGGGTCACACGGCCAACAACACGCCCGTGTGTCTAGCACGTGTGCCTTTTGAAGTGGCCACACACGCCCGTGTGCCATGCCGTGTGCCAGGCCGTGCCAAACCTGTAGGGTATACTGACTTATACAACACGGCCGAGTCACACGCCCGTGTGCTCGACCGTGTGCCAATTAAGGGGTATACTGACTTGTGCCACGTGCCGATCACACGCCGTGTGTGAGACCGTGTAGAGGATACTGACTTCATTTCAATTTCAACACCAAGGGACACACGACCGTGTATCATGACCGTGTGTCACACACGACTGAGACACACGCCCGTGGCTCTGCCTGTGTGGACAAAAATAGGCTATTTACTAAGCCATTTTTCCACCCCATTTGATACACACCTTCACCTACACATATGGCACCAAAACAAAGCATGATAGGCAACCCAAAACAACCAAATAAAATATAATTCCTACCATTTCATCTAAGCATTTCTTAGCCTAAACCTCAATCACAAACTTCATCAATTCGTCAACCATTTCCAATCAACATTTGACACATCACAAGTAGCATTAGCACATCTATAAACATTTACCAAACATAAATCATTTTGCACCAATTCAAAAGCATGATACTAATTCCACAAACCTCATCATATAAGTCATAGACTTATATGTACATACACTATGCTCAAACATTCCAAAACAAGCCAACTTTCATGGCTATTTACACAAACCAAAACAAATACATTTACAAGCCATCTCAAATGGAAAAACTCACTACCAAACATAACCAACATGACCATAGTTCCTATACATGCCATAAGACCAAACCATAAGCTCAAACGTACCAAAGTGATAGTTGGATAGTGTAACGTAGCCTCCGACGATCCCCAAATCTGAGCTAGCTTTGAAATCACTATAAGACATGAAAAATAAACAAGATAAGCTTTATACCTTAGTAAGTTAGTATGAAATAAACTTAACTAATTACAAATACATCATTCATCAAGTTAAACATAGTAACATGTAATTCATGATTACTAACAAACCTTTCACATGCTTATTCATATGCTTATATACAAACTTCATAACTTCTTCGATTTAAAGTTCATACTATGCATGTTCATACATGTACCAATCCGTAACAAGCTCATACATATTCGAAATAAAGTTGAATAACCAATATCTTGCACACTAAGTGTCATATATAGCCGAAGCTATCCCAAATCGCACACTAAGTGCCATACATAGCCAAAGCTATCTCGATCTCGCACACTAAGTGCCATGTATAACTGAAGCTATGTCGAATCACACACTAAGTGCCATATATAGCCGAATCATCATCAAACATAACTTTAATATCGTATACACAGTTTATGCAATATCAAAACATTTAAAGCATAATTATAATAACACTTATTACATACGAACTTACCTCAGACTTAAAAATAATAATGCGGATCAACTAATCTGACACCTTGTTCTTCCCTCGATCTAGGTCTGAATTTTTTTTTTTTAATCTAAATATATTTAAAATAAACTCATTTTATCAAAATTTATTCCATTCAATCTAAAATATACATTAGTGCTATTTTACATGTAACACCATAACCAATAATTACCTCTGGACTAGGGTTAAGAGGCATTACTGGACATGTCTAAACTTTTACGATCATTTAACAAACATAAGATACATCATCATCATATCATAGCAAATTATGTACATAGAGTCCCTTTTAAAGGTCTACGAGACCTTAAACATGCATTGAGAAGGGGTCGGGACTAAACTAATCACATACAAAATTTTCTAAAAAATTAAACATTTTTCAAAGTTACAGAGGTCACACACCCATGTGACCAGGCCGTGTAACATCCTTAAAGTGGGCCGGCGCATTTATATGATAGTCTAATATGTTAAATTGATTTTTTAAGGATCAAGCTGACTTTTTGATTAAATATTTGAATTTGGGTTAAAGTTAGTGCTCTGGGTAATTTAAAGTGAAATATTGGGCTTTAAAAATTTAGGTTAGGTGGCTAATAAATGGTGTTAGCTCATAATTTAAGAAGATAGTTAATTAAGTGACAATTTGAGCTTGTGGCACAAAGAATTGAAGTGCTTTAAGTGGGCATAAGGTGACGTCATAAGGGGGGACGAGTTTGGGCCCTTGTGTGGCCGATTGAGCCTTAGGAGATGGGTCAAAATTTGGCACTTAAATGGGAAGGGGGTGGACGGCATGTAGGCTACTAGTTAGGAGCTTTATTTCTTTTTATTTAAGTGATAAAAGATGATAATCAAGGAGGGAGGAGTTGGCTTTAGTGAGGGCTCTCCTAAAGGTAAGATAAGGATTGAGTTATCATAAGATTTAAAGATTATCAGAAGAAGAGGGAGAGTTGGCCAAAACTCAACTACAGGGGGGGGAAATCAGTTTAGTATAGGCTAGCCGAAATTCTGCTAACCATTCTCTCCATCTTTTCTTTCTCTTTACTAAAATCTACACTCCATTCTCTCTAAGTTTTCTTTCTTTTCTTTTTCCTGAAAACACATCATAGCCGAAACTCCTTAAGTGTTTCTCCTATCCTCAAAAACCCTTCTTAAATCTGAATGCTCTTACCACACATCTTCTTCCTCTATAGCTGAATCTACAAGGGAGATCTCTATTTTCGAAGGTGCACTGTAAGCCGTATACTCCTTAGTAATCTGATGAGTTTGAGATTCCTCCTTTTCTACAATTCCTTTATTTTTATCAAACTCCTAACCTAAATCATTATTTCCAAGGCTTTACCGATTATACTCTTTACCCCTTGAAGCTGAATCTGCCCTATTAAAGTGGATTTGGTGGAAAAGTCAAAGGTAGGTAGTGGTAAGTTTGGCCGAATGGCCTTCCATGATTCTTTTTGCTTTGGCCGAATACTATTTGGGTTAGGTTGGTTGTGTGTATCGGTTGGTTTGATATTTGGAGGATGGCTGAATGTAGGAAGGTTGGTGGTGACAATTTCTCAAAGATATTTGGGATTCGGCTATCTAGGTGAGTGTTCATTTTAAGGGTTACATTAAACTAATGAGTTAGATCTCATCGTTTATTTGGTTTAGTGATTAAGGGATTGTTATGGACTCAACTAACAGTCAAGCAGAGAAGGTTGGATCTATAAAATCATTGCCCAAATTCAGGAAGCAATCTATTTCGGTAGTGCGAGATTGGCCAACGGGGTGTGGGCTAAAATTGAAGTCAGATCGTGGGCCAATAGTAGTTGTTTCGAGTAATAGTAGCATAGATGTAGAGAAAGCCTTAGTACGCGAATCAGGTGTGTAATACTTCCCCACCGTCTAGAGATTAATTATTAATTATAAATATATATATGTGTGTTCATAAGTTTTATATGTTACATTAAAAGTCGAAATCTCAGATTTAAATAGTGGACCCTTAGATTAGTAAATAATCTGACTATATGTTACAAGTAAACTGTTGTATATGTTTTAAATTATTGTGCATGTTGCATGGGTTGGGTGATGAAAGGAGGAAGTTATATGTATATGTATATGTGTAACAGTTTTACCGTGAATTCTCAGAGCGGCTAATGCCGTGATTTGTTATCTGAGCTTGCCAACATATGTTGATGAGCAGCATGACTGCCATCTTGGAGTGTAGCGGTGTGGGTTGATTGTAAAAATCCCCAATGGTGTGTTTGGTTGGTATGGGGGCGTGTAGTGAATGGAAACCTAGGCAAATGGGTTGGGCTTTGCATATTACTTGTTATCCATGTAAATGAAATTGTTGTTATGTTTTATGAGGCCCAAATCTAGTGGTGCATGAGGGTTGCACACTGAGTCTCGTGACTCACCCAAATTAAACTAACCTTTCAGTTGACAATTAGTGCAACGGACAGGGCCGGAGTGAAGCGCAAAGTGGCCATGCAAAAGAAGGTGGATTCGGCGACAAGTTCCCCATATTAGTTTTTTTAAAAAGTATTTTATGTTATGGATTTAAACTACGTTGTAATAAGGCCATGGGCCATTAGTTTACATTTTAGTTTTATTATGGGCCTTTATTATTTATTCCTATTTTAATTTCTTTCAAAGACATGTAATTAAGTTTTGGGCTTTCGATTATTAAGGCATATTTTATAAAATTCTCATTGGACTTACTGTCGACACGATTGGTTTTACAAAATTTTTCTCAGTGACATACCAGACCTGGTTGTAGTGTTTAGGCCAGGTTTGGGGTGTTACAAATTGGTATCAGAGCCAGGTTTAAAACTCGGGTTTGGGATTTTGGGCCCAAAAGATTTTCTAAAAATGGGTTTTTTTTCAAATGTGGATTTTTAATAGCAAAGGTTTATTAGTTCAGCATAGCACCTACGTCTCCGGCCAAGTTCGCCAAGTAGGTACTCTAAACCATTATGTGATATAAATGTGGGCTTAACGGGCTTATGGGACGTAGACTATTTAGGTTAGAACTTGATGGACTCTAGGCTTAGACAAATAAACTCTTAAAAATCCATAAGACTTAACTTTATTAAACAAGACTTGTAAACAAGTCACAAGACTAAAGTGTGGTAACAAGCATATGCATGTCTAGGAATAGATCTGGAAGAGCTTGGTATTTTAAGTAGTCTGAGTGACTCACCTCCTCTTCGCTAGAATCTTACCTGGTGCATAGTGATTGTTCACTTTAGCCATGACAGGGTGTGGCAATAGGCATAAACATGTCTAAGAGTGGATTCAGGGAAAGCTTGGTACTTAAGCAGTCCTAGTGACTCACCTCCTTTCCACTAGAATCCTACCTAGTGCGTAGTGACTATTCACCCTAGTTACAAGTACGTGTTGACAGGCCAAAACTACAATTAAAACCCGAAAGGGACCACCACTGTTTTTCTCACAAAAATTATTAGAATATCCTTACTTTGAAAAAATACTTATGATTTGCGAATATACCCGATTTACAAAGTCAATGAATTTTCCATAGAAAAAAAAAACAACAACAACAACATCCAAATATCCTTGAATTGTAAAATTACCAAATTACTCCTAAGTTGTAAATGACCAAGACACCCTGATTTGCAAAATGATCAAAGAACCCCTGATTGGCAGAATTACTAAAATAACCCCAGATTTTATAAATTACCGAAACAACCCAAATTTGTAAAATTACCGACATACCCCCAGATTTGTAAAATTATCGAAATACCTCTGAGTAAAAAAAATTTCAAAATACCTTTATTCCGCAAAATCACCCGAAACCATATTTTGAAAAAAATTTCTTACGAAAATACCCCTGTAGGTAAAATTACAAAAATACCTCTGGGTAGCAAAATGACAAAAATACCATTAGGTGATGAATGTTACTTGTATAAACGTTGTGTGTGCATAATTCCTAGAATAGGAAGACTGAAAATCAGAGATAGGTTCAATTGAAAGAATCACTTTTAAACTATGTTTCATAAGACTGTTCGGGGATAATTAGTGGAAACAACTAATGACTCATAAAAATTTTTAAATCAGATAAATGTAAACTAGAAGAATGAGTACAAGAGGTCAAGGACGTCCGCCACGTGGACGCGGTAGAGGTAGGATGACCGTGTCAGAACCCGTAGGATCGGGTCATGGGTCCAAAAGTGAGATACCGGTTCCACCAGCTGCTAAGGTGGAATTCCAGGACCAGAAAAGTGGAGAGGACGTGGTGTCCCAGGCTGTACTGAGGGTTTTAGAAAAAGTGGTTGAGGCTGGTATGGGCATAGGAGCCCGAAAATCTGTGCTTGAGAGTTTGAGGAACAATGGGGCAGAAGTATTTAGGGGAGTCTCTGGCGTATCCCCAAGTTCCGCTAAATATTGGTTGGAGGCGATGGAACATATAATTAATGACCTAGACTTCACGGTGGAGGAGAAGCTGAAGGGGGTCGTGTCTCTTCTTCGAGATGAGGCCTACCAATGGTGGCTCACGGTGAAAGAGGGTACGATCGCGGACACGATTGGTCGGGATTTCTTTAAGGAGTCATTCGAGGAAAGTACGTTGGGGCTAGTTATATGGATGCTCAAAGGAAAGCATTCACGAATTTGGTGTGGGGAGTAAGTCCGTGGTGAGTATGAGGTCGAGTTTCTATGCTCGAGTCGTTACGCTCGGGAATGGTGTCAACAGAGTATGAACGATACGTTCGATTCGAGGATGGGCTAAGAAATGAGCTAAGGGTTTTGATCACGCCACAACGAGAGAGAATTTTTGTGGTTCTAGTGGATAAAGTTAAAATAGCTGAGGAGGTGAAATAGATGGAGAGACAAGAGAAGGATAAGGATCAGGGCAGGAGTAAGAGAAGTTTTGACCCTCGAGCAACTGGAAATTTTCGGAAGAGGCCTAGGGTGATGGGCATTTCGTGCTCCATCGGGCGAGTCAAGCATGTTCTATATATGGGAGAACCCATTATAGGGAGTGCAGGTAAAACCGATGGATGTTTTAGGTGTGGATCCACAGAACATTTGATGAGGACTATCCTCGAGGGATCGTGGGCGATAACGATCCGAGGTTCTGATCAGGCTAGAAGAGGTGATCAGCCTGGACCAAGGGGTAGAGGTATAGCTAGAGGAAGAAATGGACCTGGTCAGGGTTGTGGAGTATCCTAAGAGGTGTAATGTCTGAATGCAAGGCGGTAGAGTTTAATTTATGTGGCTCGTCGAAAGGAGAAAGGTGACGCACCGGATGTTATAACCAGTACGTTTCTTATCGATGATAACCCTTTCGTTGCTTTAATTGATATTGGGTCAACCCACTCATATATTGCATCTCAGTATCTGAGACTCTAAGTATAGATTATGAGATAACCCCTAGGAAGATGACAGAGGTTAGTCCCCTAGGACAATCTAGGGTAGTGGACAAGCTATTTAGGAAAGTACCTTTAGAGACTCAAGGGTAGTGTTCGGCAGACTTGATGGAATTTCCATTTGGAGAGTTTGACCTCATCTTGGGATGGATTGGTTAACTAAGCATCGTGCCAAGTTGGATTTGTGAGAACAAGCGTATGGTGTTGGGTACCCCGGAAGGCGGGAGGTGGTTGTGTTAGGAGAAAGGAGGAATTACTTGTCCAACGTGATATCCTTCTTAAAAGCTATTAAGATGATTTGGAAGGGATGTAGTTCATATCTAGCTTTTATTAGTGCGTTGGATGCTAAAGAGGTGACTGTTAATGAGGTCCGAACAGTCAAGGATTTCTCAGATGTCTTTCCAGAGGAATTGCCAAGATTACCCCCAGATTGTGAGGTGGAATTTAGAATAGACCTACTTTCGGGTATAGCTCCAGTATCTATTGCTCCTTATAGGATGGCGCCAAAAGAATTGGTGGAGCTCAAGGCTCAGATTCAGGAACTATTGGATCGTGGGTTCATTCGACCGAGTGTGTCTCCATGGGGAGTGCCTGTCCTGTTCGTGAAGAAGAAGGACGGATCCATGCGTATGTGCATGGACTATTATCAATTGAACAAGTTGACGATCAAAAACAATTATCCGTTACCGAGGATCGACGACCTATTCGATCAGCTCAAAGGAGCATCGGTCTTTTCTAAGATTGACTTCAGGTCTAGATACCATCAATTAAAAGTTAAAGAAGGGGACATTCATAAGGCGGCATTTTGGACTCGGTACGGACATTATGAGTTCTTGGTAATACCATTCGGGTTGACGAACGCACCAGTGGCCTTTATGGATAGGATGAACCGGTGTTTCAGCCATATCTTGATCGGTTCATTATGGTGTTCATCGACGATATCCTAGTTTACTCTAAGTCAGAGGAGGAGCATGACGAACATCTTCGCGTGGTGTTGCAAACTCTGAGGGAGAAGCAACTATTTGCAAAGTTCAGTAAGTGTGAGTTCTGGCTGAAGGAAATGACTTTCTTAGGACATGTGGTTTTGGCCGAGGGAATCAGGGTAGACCCTCGAAAGATAGAGGCTGTATTGGATTGGAAACCACCAAAGTCTGTGGTAGAGGTTCAGAGTTTCTTAGGTTTAGCAGGGTATTACCGAAGGTTTGTTCAAGGGTTTTCTCTAATAGCGGCTCCTCTGACTAAGTTGTTGAGGAAGGGAGTATTATTTGTATGGACCGACAAACAACAGGGAAGCTTTGAGAAGCTAAAGAGAATCCTAACGGAAGCGCCAGTATTAATTCAACCGGAGGCAGGAAAGGAATTTATCGTCTATTATGATGTGTCGCACACTGGTTTAGGGTGTGTGCTGATGCAAGAAGGAAAGGTGGTGGCGTATGCGTCTCGACAGTTGAGACCGAATGAGTTGAACTACCCTACGCATGACTTGGAGTTGGCAGTAGTAGTGTTTGCCTTAAAGATTTGGAGGCACTACTTATATGGGGAAAAGTTGGTAATTTACACCGACCATAAAAGTCTGAAGTACCTCCTTACCTAGAAGGAGCTGAATTTGAGATAACGTAGGTGGATCGAGCTCTTGAAGGATTATGATTGTTCGATCGAATATCACCCTGGAAAGGCGAATGTGGTAGTAGATGTATTAAGCCGCAATGTAGTATCGGAGTTAAGAGCCATGTTCACTTATCTGAGTCTATTCGACAACGAGAGTGTGCTGGCAGAGTTGCAAGTAAAGCCAACATGGGTAAGCCAGGTTAAGGACAAATAGTTAGTGGATGATGTTCTAAGTGCTCGACTTTTGCAAGTGAGGGATGGTGAAATGGAGGACTATAGTCTGAACAAGGATGGAGTTCTGTGTTATCGTGGGAAGATTTGAATGCCTATGGATGATGAGCTAAGATAGAGGATTCTTCAGGAATCGCATAGTAGCCCTTATGCTATGCATCTTGGAGGAGTCAAGATGTACCGTGATTTGCGAGAACAATTTTGGTGGCCAAGTTTGAAGAAAGATGTAACAGAAGTCGTAGGAAAATGTTTGACGTGTTAGCAGGTTAAAGCTGAACACCATGTGCCATCGGAATTGTTGCAGCCAATGAAGATTCCCCAATGGAAATGGGAGAGAATCACGATGGATTTTGTTAGTGGGTTACCCCTTACTCCCACTAAGAAGGATTCAATTTGGGTGATTGTTGACTGACTGACAAAGTCTGCTAACTTCATACCGGTTTGAGTGAACTTTTCTTTACAAAAGTTGGCTAAATTGTATGTGGCTGAGGCTGTAAGTGCCAGTGTCGATCATATCAGATATGGACCCTAGGTTCACGTCACAATTTTGGAAGGCTCTTCATCAAGCAATGGGAACAAGGTTAGACTTTAGTACTGCCTTTCACCCACAGACTGATGGTCAGTCCAAGTGGGTAATTCAAATCTTGGAAGATATGTTAAGGGGTTGCATCATCGACTTTAGGGGCAGTTGGGAAGAGTATTTGCCCTTGGCAGAATTTGCATATAATAATAGTTATCAAGCTAGCATTCAGATGGCACCTTATGAAGCGTTATATGGAAGGAGATGTCGTACTCCAACATGTTGGACGGAGTTGGGTGAACGTAAGGTGTTAGGTCTAGAATTAGTTTTGGAAATCGAGGAGAAAGTGAAGTTAATACGGGTTTGGCTAAAGGAAGCATCTGATCGACAGAAGTCTTAGCGGATCTAAAGTGAAAGGAGGTGGAATTCGCGGTAGGTGATCAAGTCTTCTTAAAGGTATCCCCGTGGAAGAAGGTAATGAGGTTTGGTCGAAAGAGGAAGCTAAGTCCACGGTTTATTGGGCCTTATTGGGTATTAGAACATGTGGGCCCAGTGGCTTATCGGTTGGAGTTACCTTCAGAGTTGGAGCAGATACATGACGTGTTTCATGTCTCGATGCTGAGACGTTATCAATCTGACCCATCACAGGTAGTGCCGGTAGAAGAGATAGAAGTAAGGCCGGACTTGTCCTTTGAGGAGGAACCAGTACAAATTCTAGATCGAGATGTGAAAGTGTTGAGAAGGAAGTCTGTTCCGTTGGTTAAAGTTTTATGGCAAAATCATGGCGCAAAAGAGGCGACGTGGGAGCTAGAAGATGTTATACGCCAGCAGTATCCCCATCTTTTTCGACCAAGTAAATTTTGAGGCTGAAATTTATTTTAAGGGGGTAGAACTATAACATCCTTAAAGTGGGCCTGCGCATTTATATGATAGTCTAATATGTTAAATTGAGATTTTAAGAATCGGGCTGACTTTTTGATTAAATATTTGAATTAGAGTTAAAGTTAGTGCTCTGGGTAATTTAAAGTGAAATATTGGGCTTTAAAAATTTAGGTTAGGTGGCTAATAAATGGTGTTAGCTCATAATTTAAGAAGATAGTTAATTAAGTGGCAAGCTGGGCTTGTGGCCCAAAGAATTGAAGTGCATTAAGTGGGCATAAGGTGGCGTCATAAGGAGGGAAGAGTTTGGGCCCTTGTGTGGCCGATTGAGCCTTAGGAGATGGGTCAAAATTTGACACTTAAATGGGAAGGGGTGGGCATGTAGGCTACTAGTTAGAGCTTTATTTCTTTTTATTTAAGTGATAAAAGATGATAATCAAGGAGGAGGAGTTAGCTTTAGTGAGGGCTCTCCTAAAGGTAAGATAAGGATTGAGTTATCATGAGATTTAAAGATTATCAGAAGAAGAGGGAGAGTTGGCCGAAACTCAACTACAAGAGGGGCGAAATCAGTTTAGTATAGGCTAGTCGAAATTCGCTAACCATTCTCTCCATCTTTTCTTTCTCTTGCCAAATCTACACTCCATTCTCTCTAAGTTTTCTTTCTTTTCTTTTCCGAAAACATATCATAGCAAGAAACTCCTTAAGCGTTTCTCCTCTCCTCAAAAACCCTTCTGAAAGCTAAATGCTCTTAGTGCACATCTTCTTCCTCTATAGCCGAATTTACAAGGGAGATCTCTGTTTTCCCGAAGGTGCACTATAAGTCATATACTCCTTAGTAATCCGGTGAGTTTTGGGATTTGTCCTTTTCTATGATTCCTTTATTTTTATCAAAATCCTAATCTAAATCATTATTTCCAAGGCCCTGCCAATTATACTCTTTACCCCTTGAAGCCGAACCTGCCCCATTAAA
This sequence comes from Gossypium rotundifolium, assembly GCA_025506655.1. Classification (NCBI taxonomy): domain Eukaryota; kingdom Viridiplantae; phylum Streptophyta; class Magnoliopsida; order Malvales; family Malvaceae; genus Gossypium; species Gossypium rotundifolium. Next base: position 128,997,754 of record CP106732.1, on the reverse strand, counting down.
ACCGATTTGGTGGAAAAGTCGAAGGTAGGTAGTGGTAAGTTTGGTCTAATGGCCTTCCATGATTCTTTTTGCTTTGCCCAAATACTATTTGGGTTAGGTTGGTTGTGTGTATCGGTTGGTTTGATATTTGGAGGATGGTCGAATGTAGGAAGGTTGGTGGTGACAATTTCTCAAAGATATTCGGGATTCGGCTAACTAGGTAAGTGTTCATTTTAAGGGTTACATTTAACTAATGAGTTAGATCTCATTGTTTATTTGGTTTAGTGATTAAGGGATTGTTATAGACTCAACTAGCAGTCAAGTAGAGAAGGTTGGATCGTAAAGCGTCGCCCAAATTCAAGAAGCGATCTGTTTTAGAGTGCGAGATTGGCCAACGGGGTGTGGGCTGAAATCGAAGTCAGATCGTGGGCCAATAGTAGTTGTTTCAAGTAATAGTAGCGTATACATCGAGAAAGCCTTAGTACGCGAATCAGGTGTGTAATACTTCCCCACCGTCTAGATCTGATTAATTATAAATATATATGTGTGTTCATAAGTTTTATATGTTACATTAAAAGCCGAAATCTCGGATTTAAATAGCGGACCCTCAGGTTAGTAAATAATCTGACTATTTGTTACAAGTAAACTATTGTACATGTTTTAAATTATTGTGCGTGCTGCATTGGTTGGGTGATGAAAGGAGGAAGTTATATGTATATGTATATGTGTAACGATTTTTACCGTGAATTACTGTAGCGACTAATGCCGTGATTTGTTATACGGGCTTCGGCCAATATATGTTGATGAGTAGCATGACTGCCATCTTGGAGTGTAGCGGTGTGGGTTGATTGTAAAAATCCCCAATGGTGTGTTTGGTTGGTATGGGGGCATGTAGCGGATGGAAACCTAGGCAAATAGGTTGGGCTTTGCATATTACTTGTTATCCATGTAAATGAAATTGTTGTTATGTTTTATGAGGCCCAAATCTAGTGGGGCATGAGGGTTGCACACTGAGTCTCGCGACTCACCCAAATTAAACTAACCTTTCAGGTAACAATTAGTGCAACGGACCAGGCCAGAGTGAAGCGCAACGTGACTATGCAAAAGAAGGTGGATTCGGCGACAAGTTCCCCATATTAGTTTTTTTTTTAAAAGTATTTTATGTTATGGATTTAAACTACGTTGTAATAAGGCCATGGGCCATTAGTTTACATTTTAGTTTTATTATGGGCCTTTATTATTTATTCTCATTTTAATTTATTTCAAAGACATGTAATTAAGTTTTGGACTTTCGATTATCAAGGCACATTTTATAAAATTCTCATTTGGACTTACTATCGACATGATTGGTTTTACAAAATTTTTCTCAGTGACATACCAGACTCGGTTGTAGTGTTTGGGTCGGGTTTGGGGTGTTACAAGCCGTGTGCCCCACACGGCCACAAGACACACCGTGTCTAAGACCGTGTAAAACAGGGCATACATTCTAACTTGCACCACACGGCCGAAGACACGCCCGTGTCTTGACTCGTGGGCAACACTGACTTAATTCACACGGCTTTTCACATGATCGTGTGTCTAGCCCGTGTGCAAGTCTAACTTATTTGAATTAGAACCTTAAGAGACACGGTCGAGACACACGCCCGTGTGCTCAGCCGTGTGGGCAAATATAGGCCATTTGCCACCCAAAATTTAGGTCAAACCTACAAGCATCATACAAACTTCAACTCATGTTCCAAAAGCAACCAAAACTTACAAAAACATGCACAATTTGACTCTTAATAACATCATTCATTTCCATATACAAATCTAACACAAACATACTAATTCTAATCACCAATTTCACAAAAAATATTTATAAATCATACATCATTTTAATTTAATTAAATTCATGGCATTTCTCATCATATAAATTTCCATATCAACCATAAAACTTACTGGTAATTGACCATTCCATTAGTCCAACCATAAGCACATAAAACCATGCCAAATTAGGCATCATATAGCATGAACTACTCATCCATAAACACATTCATTATCAAGCCACATCACATGGCTATTACACACATTTCAAACGTAATCAAAACTCTCTAGACTATACATGCCATACTTTAGTATATACATTTTCAAAAGGTACCAAAATATAGTTTGATAGTGTGGTGATGATCCTCAACGATCCCCGAGCTTCATGTAGCTTTGATAATCTACAAAACAATCAAACAAACAAACACAAAAAGTAAGCTTTCATAGCTTAGTAAGTCATAAGCAAATAATAATCTAATGAACACTTACATTAAAACAAATAACCAAATCTATCAAATCTTAACCAAATGTACATTTATTATACTTGCAACCCAAATATTATCATATACAATAGCAATATAACATTAATAGCCAAATGCACATATACTCATAATCACATATTAATTTCTCTTTTACTATATCTATCTCATATATTCATCTCAAATTTATACTTACCTTACTTTCTTATACATATATCATAGCATGTACATGAACCTTTTACTTTATTTTCACATTCGACCTTAACTCAATAATGCTCGATAAACCATTAGGAATTAATACGGATACTCAGATAGTTGGAAAGCTCGTACAATGCCAACGTCCCAGACGTGGACTTACATGTAATCACATATCGATACCACTATCCCAGACAAGGTCTTACACAAATTACATACGATGCCAATGACCCAGACATGGTCTTACACATAAACACAAGTCAATGCCAACGTCTCAGACGTGGTCTTATACGAAATCACATATCGGAATCCTATGTCATGACATATGTATCCTAACTATTCATAAGGTTCGTACGGGACTTTCGGACGTCGAAGTTCGATCATTTCAAGCTTGTGAATATCCCATGCTCAATTCATTTCAACATATTATATACACAAGTAATAATTCAATTTGGCACTATTAAAATGAATACAATAGAATTTATCGATATTTATTTACTTATGAACTTACCTCGGATAACGAGAGATGAAATCAACTACTCGACTACTTTTGACTTCCCCCGATCTATTTCTATTTTCTTTTGTTCTTGATCTAAATAAATTCAAATTTAACTAATTTAATCACACACTCATCCAAATTCATCCAAAAACACATAAATGGGCTGTAACATCCCAAAATTGGGCCTAGTACGATTGGGCGCAATGGGCCTTACGCGTAGGAATGTTTAAAATTTTGAGAAGAAGAGAATGGCATTATTGCAAATTGGACTTTTTAACTAAGTGAATTTGGAAGGTTACAAGGTTTCTATGAAGTCTCGGGTTTAATTGGGCCTTAGGAAAAATTTGGTATTTTAGCACTTTAAAGAGATGGAGTAAGTGACCTTAAAGCATATGGAAATAATTGATTAAATAGCTAGTATAAAAGAGCTATTAGTAGAGAGGATATGGCGCCACTTGTAGCACCTTGAGGGAAGGAGTTCGAATCACTTTGTATGCAATTTGACTTTTATTTTTGCTTCCCTTCCTTATGTGTCGGTCAAGAAATAAATATGGCAAGGGTAGACTTCATTATTTTGGTAAGGTGGCTAAAAGAATAAGGCAAGGTTGAAGTTGGGGAAAGGAATCATGAGAAATAGGTAAGTAAGGGGGACAAGGGCTTATTTTGAGGATGGTGTTTTAGAAAGTTTGGGTAGCCAAACTCTTATCATAGGGGGGATGAATGTGGACAGTTTGGAGCTAAAGTGATAGCCGAATTTTACCTTGGCTTTTGGTAAGGTCTTGGTTTTGTTTTGGCAAAATTTCCCTTTGACAACTTTGTGTCATTTCTCCCATTTTGCAACTCTCCTTGTCAAAACATATTAGCACAATAATGCATTTTCTCTTCTCTTGAATTGGTCACATATTCATCTTTTGTCTAATCTCCTTGATAGCCGAATATCATTGTTCATTCTCCTCCATAACCGAAACCTTTCCATCATTCTTTCTTTCTCATTCCTTAAGCAATCGGTAAGTATTCTTTCCAATGTTTTATTTTCTGCTCTTATGACAGAATCCATACTTTGGTTTTTGGATGGTCATTTTGACCGAGACCATCACCTTACTTTCTCTCATACGAGATCATTTTCTTTTTCGTAGTGATATAGAGGAAGGCCAAATACCACAACATCGCCTAATCATCTCTATTCATAGGATGATCATGAGAAACAGGATTATAATCGATTAAGGTAAGGAAGATCTTTCATAGTCCATTTGATATCTCCATTTGGTTATTGAGTTAATCGGATTGAAGGTTGGCTAATTGATATTGTTGGTAGGATTGATTCTTGGTGCATTGAGGGAGATCACAGTCGTGGTAAGTGGAGTTAGCCTAATAAAGTGTTTCTAGTTACGATTATCAAAGTTGAGACTAACCTTCTATCAACTATCAATATAGGTGTTGAAGTAGGTAGAAAGCACAACTCGTAATCAAGGTGTGTAATCCCGTACCCTTTCGAATATATGTTTGAAATGGTGAGTAAGTCTCACATATCTTTGAAAGTTTACATGAAATATTCTGTGATTAGGTAGAAATACCGAAGAAAACCGATAATCGGCATCCGTGATCACTCGGACGTGCGTATGCTCGTAGTGGTAATCATGTTTTGTAATAAAATAGTTTTTGTCAAAAATAGTAATGTGTATTTGAAAAATCATGAAAAATTGGATAAAAGGAATTACAAAGTGAGTAAGATATCAGATTAAATCTTACTGTGTGTACTTTAATATGGAAGAAACGGATAAGGAAAAGGAATATTATATTCTAAGATATGTTTATTTTAGTGAGACTGGTTCTGAATGACTTTGGGGTATTTTATTCTGTCTTGGAAAAATCGTATAAAATTGTAAAAAGTGAATTATGGGACATAATTTATATTTATGGATTCCTTAGTGAGCCTATTACTAATAGAGACAAGTGGGAGCAGTATATGAAATCTGTACAGTGAGATATTTGGATTTTGGTTAAGAGAGGTCAAAATCATTAGACAGTGAAACAAAGGAAAATTTAAGGAATAAACTGTACTAATTGGTTAAGGTAAAAAATTCTGTAAAAATTGTAGTAAGAAGAATATGAGTCTAGTTTCAAGGAAAATTTATAGATTTAGATTTCGAGGTTTCTAACATGAGTTATAGTCAATTTAGTCAGTATGACGCAGATAGACAGTTTCAAAATTTTATGCCCCAAAATTAGTAGTTAAGCCTAGGTTACGAAATTACCATAATACCCTTAAAGGGTAAATTACTAAAATACCCCTGGGTTGCGAGATTACCGAATTACCTTCGATGGGTAAAATTACAAAAATGCCCTTATGGGCTGAATTATGAAAATGCCCTTGTGGGCTGAATTACGGATTTGCCCTCAATGGACTAAATCGATAAAAGTGATATATGGGCCAATTGTGATATTTGTTATATGGGCCAAATGTGATATTTGATATATGGGCCAAATGTGATATTTGCTATATGGGTCAAATGTGATATTTGCTATATGGGCCAAATGTGATATTTAATATATGGGCCAAATGTGATATTTGCTATATGGGCCAAATGTGATATTTGTTATATGGGCCAAAATGTGATATGGGCCAAATTGTTTAAATTTTTATAATGGGCTATATGTTTGTAATAATTATATGAATGAATTATTGTAAATGAATATGCGTACATGATTTTCATGGGTTGGGATATTTAACGAAGAGAAGTTCTGGTAGCTTTGCTACAAAATTCTTATGGCTATATGCCCCGTTTGATATATGGCTTAATGCCCAGTTTTGGAGTGTTCGTGGGATGGGTGACTAAAGCTCCCCACAGGTGTGTTGGTTGGTACGGGTGGTGTGTAGCGGATGGAAAACTAGGTTTGGTTGGGAAATTGCATTTCATACACATGTTATATTTGATAAATTATTGTTATTGTAAATGGGCTTAGGCCCAAAATATTGCTATGTGTGTTCCGACCCAGTGGATGATGGTAAGGGGATTTCACACTAAGTTCTTGTAACTCACCCCCTCCTCTTAACCCTTGTAGGTAATGCTTAGTGATGAGGACTTGGAGCCATGGATGACTCGGTGGAGGCCATGCTTCAGAAATAACATTTTCAAATATTAGTAAACTACGTTTTCGTTTTATTTAATTACTTTTATTGTTTCGGGTTTTAAAGTTATAATAAGGCCTCTGGACTATTTTTATTTTGCTTTAAGTTTGGGATGTTTTTATTATTCTTCTTAAATTGTTTAAAAAGGAATTTTCTAAAAATATAAATAATGGTTTTCAAAATTGATTAATAAATGGATTTTATAGCAAACATTTACAAATAATTTAACTCGGATTTTATTTCAAAATTTCAACGTCATTTTCAAAAGTCTTGATTTTAAAGTCTACCACTTCAATTTTTGACTCATCAATCAACCTCTCAAAAATATTGTATTTTATCTACGTTTAGTAATGTTTTCAAAATGCTTCGCAACTCTACTTCCAAACGTCATATTTTAAGTAAATTGTTATTTCAAATATGTTTTCGCAACCAAAAGGTTTTTAAAGATAATTACGTTTTCAAGTAGATAACAATTGCTTAAGTGTTTTGGGTTTTAACAAAGAGGCTGTAATTCTCAAACAAGTTTTTAATAATTGTAAATATGGTTTAAAAAAAATACTTTCATGTGACACGCCAGATTTGGGCCTAACTTCTAGGCCGAGTTTGGAGTGTTACATTTTATGGTATCAGAGCCCAGTTGCAAAACTCGGCCGTGGTTTGGGTTCAAAAGCGTTTTCCAAAGCTGTTTAGAATTTTGATTTTATAAACATATGTTTTAAAGGAAGTATGGCACCACGGGTATCCGACACCAAGTCAAGTAAGTATTTGTTTTCATTTTATGATTATTATGTTACGAAAATTCTACAAAGTAGAATACTCTAGAACTGTTAGTCTTAAGAGTTGAAACTATAGAGACTGAGACTCTAGGATGCGAAATTGACTCTCGAAAACAACTTTTCTACTTGTACTCCATAAAACATCGTTTAATAAACATCGAATAGCATATTGATTCATAAAACTCTTAATCAGACTATATCGACTTAGTGAACATGAGCGCTAGAAGACGTAGACGTGGTAGACGTGGACGTGGTAGAGGCCAAGGTGGTAGGGCTAGATCTTTGGCACCAAGGCATGTGCCCGAAAGAGAGGCGCAGACATCGTTAGTGGCTGAGACGGGATCTCATGATTGAGTTGGGGTTGATGAGCTGACTTAGATAGTTAAGAAGGTATTGAAGGAGGTTAAGGGAATCAGTGAAGCACTTCGAGTTGGGTCTATGGACTATAAGAAGAAAGGAGATCGTGGTTCTTTTGGATCGCAGTCTCGTTTCGTAAAGCGTGTCAAGGCACATCCAAATTTTATAGCTGCGATTATTGCGGAAGGCATCATCCGGGTGAGTACTGGAGGAGGTCAGGAGCATGTTTGAGATGCGGGTCTAAGGAGCATAAGGCTTGGGATTGTTCCATCACTATCAAGTCAGGTATTTTTTGGTTGGATGTGATGTTTGAATGTAGAAAATTTTATGAATGAGTGATAAATACCTGTTTGCTTCTGGGGATTAAATATTTGATGATATGAAGAGTTTCCAAGCTTTGATATAGAAAGCGAATTAGTGTTATTAAGATTAGAGTACGCAGCGAAATCTTAGTGATGTGATTTGAGCGATACGTTTAGTAGTTGATTGGAAATTTCGAGGACAAAATTTCTTTAAGGAGGGTAGAATTGTAACATCCCAAAGTTGGTCCTAGTAGGATTGGACCCAATGGGCCTTGGGCGTAGGAATGTTTAAAATTTTGAGAACAAGAGAATGGCATTATTGCAAATTGGACTTTTTAGCTAAGTGAATTTGGAAGGTTACAAAGTTTCTATGAAGTCTCGGGTTTAATTGGGCCTTAGGAAAAATTTGGTATTTTAGCACTTTAAGGAGATGGAGTAAGTGACCTTAAAGCATATGGAAATAATTCATTAAATATCTAGCATAAAAGAGCTATTAATAGAGAGGATATGGCTCCACTTGTAGCACCTTGAGGGAAGGAGTTCGAATCACTTTGTGTGCAATTTGACTTTTATTTTTGCTTCCCTTCCTTATGTGTCAGTCAAGGAATAAATATGGCAAGGGTGGACTTCATTATTTTGGTAAGGTGGCTAAAAGAATAAGACAATGTTGAAGTTGGGGAAAGGAATCATGAGAAATAGGTAAGTAAGGGGGACAAGGGGCTTATTTTAAGGATGGTGTTTTGGAAAGTTTGGGTAGCCAAACTCTTATCCTAGGGGGATGAATGTGAACGGTTTGGGGCTAGAGTGAGAGCTGAATTTTACCTTGGCTTTTGGTAAGGTCTTGGTTTTGTTTTGGCAAAATTTCCCTTTGACAACTTTGTGTCATCTCTCCCATTTTGCAACTCTCCTTGCCGAAACATATTAGCACAATAATGCATTTTCTCTTCTCTTGAACTGGTCACATATTCATCTTTTGTCTAATCTCCTTGATAGCCAAATAACATTGTTCATTCTCCTCCATAACCAAAACCTTTCCATCGTTCTTTCTTTCTCATTCCTTAAGCAATCGGTAAGTATTCTTTCTAATGTTTTATTTTCTTCTTTTATGACCAAATCCATACTTTGGTTTTTGGATGGTCATTTTGACCGAGACTATCACCTTACTTTCTCTCATACGAGATTATTTTCTTCTTCGTAGTGATATAGAGGGAGGCCGAATACCAAAACATCGCCTAATCATCTCTATTCATAGGACGATAATGAGAAACAGGATTATAATCTATTAAGGTAAGGAAGATCTTTCATAGTCCATTCGATATCTCCATTTGGTTATTGAGTTAATCGGATTGAAGGTTGGCTAATTGATATTGTTGGTAGGATCGATTCTTGGTGCATCGAGGGAGATCACAGTCGTGGTAAGTGGAGTTAGCCTAATAAAGTGTTTCTAGTTACGATTATCAAAGTTGAGACTAACCTTCTATCAACTATCAATATAGGTGTTGAAATCGGTAGAAAGCACAACTCGTAATCAAGGTATGTAATCTCGTACCCTTTCAAATATATGTTTGAAATGGTGAGTAAGTCTTACATCTCTTTGAATTTTTACATGAAATATTCTGTGATTATGTAGAAATACTAAAGAAAATCGATAACCGGCATCCGTGATCACTCAGACGTGTGTATGCTCGTAGTGGTAATCATTTTTGTAATAAAACAATTTCGGTCAGAAACAGTGATTATGCCGTCGGTAGTATAGCTAACTGGTGATTATGTCACAAATCTGACGATGAGCAGCTAACTGCAACATGACTGCCATCGGTGGTGTGTAGCGGTGAGGGTGATTGTAGAAATCTCCATTGGTGTGATTGGCAGGTAAGGGTGGTGTTTAGCGGATGGATCTAGGATTGGGATGGGCTTTGCTTAATTCTGATATGTGATATTCTGTTATTTTGTTCTGTAGGGCAAAGGCCAAGTCTGATGGTGCAAGAGGGATTGCACACTGAGTCTTGTGACTCACCCCGTTGTTTAACATTTTTCAGGTAGCACTTAGTGTATCGGACTGGGCTAGAAAGGAGCGCAAGGTGGCCATGCATGGATTTATTTTGACTCAATAAAGGATGACGTTTTAATTATTTTTCCTAATATTTTCAATTTGTTTGGTTTTATATTTTATTGTAATAAGGCCACTGGCTATGGTTTATTGGTTTTATGTTTTCGTTTTCAGGTTTTCATACGCTTAGATTTTATGATTAATTGGATCTAAGGCATGTGTTTAAATAATAAAACTCAGAGGCTAAATTTTGGTTTTTATTCATTAAGGCATTAATTAAAATTTATTTCTTTTACAAATTATCAAATTATTAAGTTTTTCCCGTATAAATGTATAAGCTATGTTTTTCAAAAAAAAAAGCATGCGACATTTTTTACAAAAACTTCTTATTGACATGCCAGATCCGGTCGGGGTGTTTTGGCCGGGTTTGGGGTGTTATAATTTGGTATCAGAGCTTGGTTCAAAACTCGACTTTGGGATTTTGGGCTCAAAACATTTTCTAAAGATGGGTTTTGGAAACATGCATGTTTATAAATAATACAGATAGTTTTCTCAAGATGGCACTGCGTCTCCTACCAAGTCCACGGTAAGTAATCTAAACTCAACGTGTCATATATGTATGTGGGCTTGATGGGCTTTATGGGACGAGATTATCTTAATTAAGACTTGATGGACTTTAGGCTTAGCTTAAACAACTTATTAAACCTCATAAGACTTAATCTAATTAAACATGTCTGTGAACAAGTCACAAGGTTAGGGTGTGGCAACAGGCATACGCATGTCCAGGATTGGATCCAGGGAGAGCTTGGTATTTAAGCGGTCCTAGCGACTCACCTCCTCTTTGCTGGAATCCTACCTGGTGCGTAGTGACTGGTCACCTTAGACACGAGAACTTGTTGACGGGCCAAAGTTTCTAACTAAAACTCGAAAATGACCTAGCCACCTTATTTTCACAAAATTACTAAAGTGGCCCTAGTCTTGAAAAAAATTACCAAAATGCCCTTGGTTTGAAAAACTACCAAAACGCCATTGATTTAAAAAAATCACCAAAATGCCCTTGATTTGGAAATTATCAAAATTTGCAAAATTACCGAAATACCTTCAGTTTGCAAAATTACTGAAATACCCCCAATTTGTAAAATTATCGAAATACCCTCGAATTGTAAAATTTCCAAAAACCCCTTCTTGAAGAAATTATTAAAATACCCTTATTTTAAAAAAATCACCAAGATACCTATTTTGAAAAAAATTACGAAAATACCCCTGTAGGATAAAATTTTGAAAATACCCCTAGGTAGTGAAATGACAAAAGTACCCCTATGTGTTGATTGTGGGTTCATGGATGTTGTCTGTATGTTGATTGTTGAATGTATGTAGTTCCCAGAACTAGGAGGAGTAGACTTGAGACTAGAACCTGTAGACATAAATTTGAATTCGAAAGAACCACTATCGAAATGACTTTTCATAAGATTGTTCGTGGATAATCAGTGGAAAGAATTAATAATTCATAAAATTTCTAATAAGATAAACGCCAATCGAAAGAATGAGTATAAGGGGTCGAGGATGTCCACCGCGTGGTCGTGGTAGGGGTAGGATGACCGTGTCAGAGCCAGTAGGGTCTGGCCACGGGTCAAAAATGAGATGCTAGATCTGCCAGCTGTGGAGGGAGAATTTCAAGACCAGACGGCCGGAGATGATGCGATATCTCAGGCGATGTTGCGAGTTTTGGAGAGAGTTGTTGGGGCAGGCATAGGTTGGGGAGCTCAAAAATCTGTGTCTGAACGACTCCGAGCCAATGGAGCGGAAATGTTTAGGGGAGTTTCTAGCGTAGCCCCTAACACAGCTGAGTATTGGTTAGAAGCGAGTGAGCACATAATGGATGACCTAGACTTCACGGTGGAAGAGAAGTTGAAAGGGGTCGTGTCTCTTCTTCGAGACGAGGCTTACCAGTGGTGGCTCACGGTAAAGGAGGGTACTATCGCAGACCGGATTGACTGGGATTTCTTTAAGGAGTCATTTCAGGGAAAGTACGTTCGAGCCAGCTATGTGGATGCACAGAGGAAGGCATTTTTGAACTTGGTGCAGGGAAGCAAATTTGTGTCTGAATATGAAGCAAAATTTCTGCGTTTGAGCCGTTATGCTTGAGGAATTGTAGCGCTTACTATGAGCACTGTGTACGGTTTGAAGATGGATTATGGGATGAGTTTAGAGTGTTGGTAGCACCGCAGCGAGAAAGGGACTTTGTCGTTCTGGTCGAGAAAGCTAAAATATCTCGAGGAGGTGAAGCGGACTGGGAAGCAAAATAAAGATAAGGATCGAAATAGGAATAAGAGAAATTTTGGGCCGTCAAAATCATCTGGGAGTTTTCAGAAAAGGCCTAGGTTTGATGGGCCAGCTCGTGCTCGACATCTGCCACTGGGAGTTAGAATCAATCATGTAACTTGTGTGAGAAAGTACATTTTGGGGAGTGCAGAAGGAGAACTGGTGGATGCTTCAGGTGTGGGTCAATGGACCATATGGTGAAAGATTGTCCACGGTGGATCAGGTACAACCAGCTGGACGAGGTTCTGATTAGGTTAGGAGGGGTGGTCAACCATTATCGAGGGGTCGTGGCCCAGCCAGAGGAGGAAATGGGTTTGGTCAGGATCGTGAAGCACATGGTAGAGGTGCTGGTAATGTAGATGTGAGACAGCCGGGTCTAGTTTATGCAGCCGTCGACGGGAGGATGGTGACGCACGGACGTCATAACCGGTATGTTTCTTATTACTGATAATCCATTTCTTACTTTGATTGATATTGGATCAACCCACTCTTACGTTGCATGCTCGGTATCTGAGAATTTAAGTTTAGAATCTAAAATAACTGCTAGGAAGATGACTGTGGTTAGTCCGTTAGGACAATCTAGGATAGTGGACAAACTATTTAGTAGTATACCGTTAGAGGCTCAATGAGTAGTGTTTTCGATAGACCTAATGGAATTACCATTTGAGGAGTTTGACCTTATCCTGGGAATGGATTGGTTGGCTAAACATCGTGCTAAGTTGGATTGTGAGACTAAGCGCATGGTGTTGAGTACCCCGGAAGGCGGAAGATGGTTGTGCTAGGGGAAAGAAAGAATTATTTGTCCAACGTAGTATCTGCATTAAAGGTTGTTAAGATGATTCAGAAAGGATGCAATGCATTTCTAGCTTTTATTAGTGCTTTGGACACTAAGGAGGTGACTGTTGGTGAGGTAAGAAAAGTAAAGGATTTCATAGATGTCTTTCCTGAGGAGTTGCCAAGATTACCTCTGGATCGCGAAGTGGAGTTTGGGATTGAGCTACACCCGGGTACGGCTCTGGTGTCTATTGCTCCTTACAGAGTGGCACCGAAGGAGCTGGTGGAGCTCAAATCTCAGATCCAGGAACTGTTGGATCAAAGTTTTACTCGACCGAGTGTGTCTTCGTGGGGAGCGCTGGTCCTATTTGTGAAGAAGAAGGATGGATCCATGCGTATGTGTGTGGACTACCGTCAACTGAATAAGTTAATGATTAAGAACAAGTACCCACTGCCAAGAATCGACGATCTGTTCGATCAGCTCAAAGGAGCTTTGGTTTTCTCTAAAATTGATTTAAGGTCGAGTTATCATCAGTTAAAGGTAAAGGAAGGGGACATTCATAAGACAGCATTTTGAACTCGCTACGGTCATTATGAATTTTTCGTGATGCCGTTCGGGTTAACGAACGCGCCAGTAGCATTTATGGATATGATGAATTGGGTGTTCCAACCATACCTTGATCAGTTCGTTGTGGTGTTCATTGACGATATCCTGGTTTATTCCAAGTCCGAAGAGGAGCATGATGCATATCTTCATGTGGTGTTGCAAGTTCTGAGGGAGAAGCAGCTGTTCGCTAAGTTCAGTAAGTGTGAGTTTTGGCTAAGGGAAGTAACTTTCTTAGGACATGTGGTTTCTTCAGAGGGAATTAGGGTTGACCCTCGGAAGATAGAACCTATATTGGATTGGAAATCGCCGAAGTTTATGGCAGAGATTGAAGTTTCTTGGGATTGGCAGGGTACTACAGAAGGTTTGTTGAGGGGTTCTCATTAATTGCGGCACCTCTAACTAAGTTGTTGAGGAAGGGAGTACCATTTGGTTGGACCGACAAACAATAGGAGAGCTTTGAGAAACTGAAGAAAATTTTGACAGAAGCGCAGGTGTTAATTTAGCCAGAGGCTAGAAAAGAGTTTACCATCTACTGTGACACATCACACACGGGTTTAGGATGTGTGTTGATGCAAGATGGGAAGGTTGTTGCATATGCGTCTCGACAGTTAAGACTGCATGAATTGAATTACCCTACGCATGATTTGGAATTGGCTGCAGTAGTGTTCACTCTGAAGATCTGGAGACACTACATGTATGGGGAAAAGTCTGTTATTTACACCAATCATAAGAGTCTGAAGTACCTCCTTACCCAGAAGGAGTTGAATCTAAGACAATGTAGGTGAATTGAACTTTTGAAGGACTATGACTGCTCAATCGAATATCATCTGGGTAAGGCTAACGTGGTGGCTGATGCACTGAGTCGGAAGGTGATAGCGGATTTGAGGGCAATGTTCGCTCGTCTCAGCATGTATGAAGATGGTAGTTTGGTAGCTAAACTCCAAGTGAGACCAGTGTGGACAAGTTAGATCAAAGAGAAGTAACTTCTAGACGAGGTCTTGAGTGCTCGACTCTAGCAAGTACAAAATGGTGAAGGAGAGGACTATAGTTTGAATGGTGATGGGGTTCTGTGTTTCGTAAGAGAATTTGTATGCCAAAGGATGTTGAGTTAAGGCAGATGATTCTGCGTGAGGTGCATAGTAGCCCATACGCTATGCATCCTCGAGGGGTTAAGATGTATCAGGATTTGCGAGAGCAATTCGGTGGCAGTGTGGCGAGAGAAGTAAATTTGTGGGTAAATGTTTGACATGTCAGCAGGTGAAGGCGAAACACTAGTCGCCTTCGGGGTTGTTGCAGCTGGTGAAGATTCCGCAGTGGAAATGGGAAAGAATCACGATGGATTTTGTTAGTGGGTTACCTCTTATGCCCACTAAGAAGGATTCGATTTGGGTGATTGTGGATCGGCTAACAAAGTCTGCTCACTTCATAACTGGTTCGTGTGGATTATTCTCTGCAAAGGTTGGCTAAGCTATACGTGGCTGAGGTTGTGAGACTACATGGTGTACCTATGTCGATCATATCAGATAGAGACCCTAGAATCACGTCACGATTCTGGAAGGTTCTGCATCAGGCAATGGGAATAAGGCTAGACTTCAGTACCACCTTTCATCCGCAGACTGATGGTCAGTCTGAGAGGGTAATCCCGATCTTGGAGGATATGTTAAGAGGTTGCATCATTGATTTCAGGGGTAGTTGGGAGGAGTATTTACCTCTGGCAAAATTTGCTCACAATAACAACTACCAATCTAGTATTCAGATGGTGCCTTATGAAGCGTTATACGGACGAAGATGTCATACCCCTACTGGTTGGACAGAGTTAGGTGAGTGTCAGGTGTTGGGTCCAGAACTAGTTTTGGAGACAGAAGAAAAAGTTAGGTTAATTCGGGCTCGGTTGAAAGAAGCGTTTGATCGCCAAAAATCTTATGGGGATCTAAAGCATAAGGAGTTGGAATTTGTAGTAGGAGATCAAGTCTTTTTGAAAGTGTCACCGTGGAAGAATGTAATGAGGTTTGGTCAGAAGGGTAAGCTAAGTCCCCGATTTATTGGACCTTATTGGGTACTAAAATGTGTGGGGCCAGTGGCGTATCGATTGGAGTTGCCTCTAGGGTTGGAACAGATCCATGACGTGTTTCATGTCTCGATGCTAAGACGTTACCATTCTGATCCATCGCACATTGTGCCAGTGGAAGAGATTGAAGTAAGGCCCGCTTGTCCTTTGAGGAGGAGCCAGTGCAAATCTTGGATCGAGACGTAAAGGTGTTGAGAAGGAAGTCTGTTCCTTTGGTCAAGGTTTTGTGGCGAAACCATGGCACAGAGGAAGCGATATGAGAGCCAGAAGATGTTACGCGACAATAGTATCCCCATCTCTTCTGATCAGGTATCGTGGCCAAAATTTCTTTAAGGGGTAGAACTGTAACATCCTGAATAAATGGGCCTGTGCATTTTGTGTGTTGTAGGTTTAATGTGTTAGTTTGAGAATTAGAGGTGCGAATTGGGCTCAGGTTTGGGCTGAGGCCTTGGTTAATTTTTTGTTGGGGCACTATAGGGTTTAAAGGTAGGTATATGTGTTTAAAAGTAGCAAAGTGGGCTTGTGGCCCAAAGTTAGGTGGCGCTACAAAGGAGCAGAGGGTGGCATCACTAGTGGATGGAGAGGGCCCAAGGTTGGCCGCTTGGAGCCCAAGCTTTTGGGCCAATTTCGGCACTTAAAAGGGAGCAAGCGGGGGACGACATCAAGGCTAGAGAATAGGGGTTTTTAATGTTTTAAAATATGTGATATTATTCTAATAAATGAGGGAGGAAGTGGTGTAATGTAGGACACTTTTGGATGGGTGTTTTGATAAAGATAAGGGATGGGATGAGGATCTATCAAGGAGGCTGGTGTTGGTCAAAAATCAAACACAGGAGAGGGGGGAGAATCGGTTTAGTATAGGCAAGGGGTGTGCCAAAAATTTGTTTACTGAGTTCTTGTCATCTTTTTCTTTTTTGCTGAAATCACCACTCTATTCTCCCTCTCCACTTTCTTTTCTTTTTCCTTCTAACCGAAACCCTCTAAAGTCTTATTAATTGCCGAACCTCTGCTAATTTCTTTCTCTTCTCTTTCAAATACTTTAGTGTAAATCTCTAAGTCTCAGCATCACTCCATTCGTTCTCTTTTCCCGAGGTGACCTCCATAGCTAAATCATCATCTCCAGGTTGAAGCCGAAAATTCCTAGATCTCTAATCTTCTACGCTTCAATATTCTTCTGCGATTGTCGAATCTTCCTGCAATGGGGTAGCCGAAACCATCTGTAGAGGTAAAAGTCAATTTGTGTATTCTTTAAATCTTTTTGGCTTTTAGAGACCATAGCCGAATGGCTAAATAGTTGATTAATCTCGTGTTTTCTTTCATGGGTAGCATTCCAGGATTTGAAGGAGATCTAATTGCCTAGGTTTCAAAATTGGTATCACTTCAATCATACTACTTCCAAGATTTAATCGATTTAGGTAAGGAGATTTATCTTCATCGTTTTATTAAACCTATTTATCTCCAATCTGACATCTAACCATGTCGGGTAGTTATTCAAATCAATCTCTTATAGTGAGTTTTGATCGGTAAAATAGTGGTCTGATAGTCATGATTCTGACTAGAGAGAGCTTCGACCTCGGTAGTATAGCATTGAGCGTCAGGTGTGTAATTTCTCACACCATCTCTATTGTCTGTTAGTATATATATAAGTCTGTTTATATTCTGTTAAATGCCAAAATCCCGGCATGACTGTTGAAAACCCGTGGAGGTAAAGGCGACTCATCAAAGTTAGTGATTTTCGTGATTTTCTTTAAGTAAAATGATTTCATTGAGTTGACATGATATACATGCATGCCGTTTTCTATGTTTGCTCGGGGTTTGGCGATTGATGTATATGAAAGGGAAGTGTTATGTTGTAGTGGCTCGCCATGATGCATTGTAGTGGCTCGCCACGATCATTCTAGTGACTATGTCACAAATCGATGATAAGCAAATTAAGCTGCAAAGATGACTATCATCGGTGGTGTGTAGCGGTGAGGGTGATTGTAGAAATCCCCATTGGTGTGATTAAGGTGTAAAGGTGGTGTGTAGCGGATGGATCTAGGATTGGGATGGGCTTTGCTTAATTCTGATATGTGATATTTTGTTATTTTGTTCTGTGGGGCTAAGGCCCAATCTGATGGTGCAAGAGGGATTGCACACTAAGTCTTGTGACTCACCCCGTTGTTTAACTTTTTTCAGGTAGCACTTAGTGCATCGGACCGGGCTGGAAAAAAGGAGCGCAAGGTGGCCATGCATGGATTTATTTCGACTCAATAAAGGATGTTGTTTTAATTATTTTCCCTAATATTTTCAATTTGTTTGGTTTTATATTTTTATTGTAATAAGGCCACTGGCTCTGGTTTATTGGTTTTATGTTTTCGTTTTCGGGTTTTCATACGCTTAGATTTTATGATTAATTTGAACTAAGGCATGTGTTTAAATAATAAAACTCAGAGGCAAAATTTTGGTTTTTATTCATTAAGGCATTAATTAAAATTTATTTCTTTTACAAATTATCAAATTATCAAGTTTTTCCCGTATAAATGTTTAAACTATGTTTTTCAAAAAAAAAAGTATGTGACATGTTTTACAAAAACTTCTTAGTGACTTGCCAGATCCGGTCGAGGTGTTTGGGCCGGGTTTGGGGTGTTACACCTTATGGGCTAAATTACAAAATTGCCCTCAATGGACTAAATCAATAAAAGTGATATATGGGCCAATTGTGATATTTGTTATATGGGCCAAATGTGATATTTGATATATGGGCCAAGTGTGATATTTGCTATATGGGCCAAATGTGATATTTGCTATATGGGCCAAATGTGATATTTGATATATGGGCCAAATGTGATATTTGCTATATGGGCCAAATGTGTTATTTGCTATATGGGCCAAAATGTGATATGGACCAGATTGTTTAAATTTTTATAATGGGCCGTATGTTTGTAATAATTATATGAATGAATTATTGTAAATGAATATGCATACATGATTTGAATGGGTTGGGATATTTAACGAAGAGAAGTTCTGGAAGCTTTGCTACAAAATTCTTATGGCTATATGCCCAGTTTGATATATGGCTTAATGCCCAGTTTTGGTGTGTTGGTGGGGTGGGTGACTAAAGCTCCCCACAGGTGTGTTGGTGGTACGGGTGTTGTGTAGCGGATGGAAAACTAGGTTTGGTTGGGAAATTGCATTTCATCCACATGTTATATTTGATACATTATTGTTATTGTAAATGGGCTTAGGCCCAAAATATTGCTATGTGTGTTCCGACCCAATGGATTATGGTAAGGGGATTTCACACTGAGTTCTTGTAACTCATCCCCTCCTCTTAACCCTTGTAGGTAATGCTCAGTGATGAGGACTTGGAGCCATGGATGACTCGGTGGAGGCCATGCTTCGGAAATAACATTTTGAATATTAGTAAACTACCTTTCTATTTTATTTAATTACTTTTATTATTTCGGGTTTTAAAGTTGTAATAAGGCCTCTGGACTATTTTTATTTTGCTTTATGTTTGGGATATTTTTATTATTCTTCTTAAACTGTTTAAAAATGAATTTTCTAAAAATATAAATATTGGTTTTCAAAATTGATTAATAAATGGATTTTATAGCAAACATTTACAAATAATTTAACTCGGATTCTCTTTCAAAATTTCAACTTCATTTTCAAAAGTCTTGATTTTAAAGTCCACCACTTCGATTGTCGACTCATCAATCAACCTCTCAAAAATATTGTATTTTATCTACGTTTCCGTAATTTTTTCAAAATGCTTATGCAACTCTACTTCCAAACGTTATATTTTCGTAAATTGTTATTTCAAATATGTTTTCGCAACCAAAAAGGTTTTTAAAGATAATTACGTTTTCAAGTAGATAACAATTGCTTAAGTGTTTTAGGTTTTAACAAAGAGGTTGTAATTCTCAAACAAGTTTTTAATAATTGCAAAGATGGTTTTAAAAAAAACACTTTCATGTGACACGCCAGATTTGGGCCTAACTTCTAGGCCGGGTTTGGGGTGTTACATGGGCCAATTACACTTTTTCCCCTTCCATTTCATATTTTTCACAAATTAGTCCTTATTTCACAAAACACAAAATACACATAATTTCACTAAACTCTTATATAGCCTAATTTTCCTTTAGCTTATATAAGTCCATACATTTCCTTTATTTGAAATTTTAGTCCCTCAATTTATTATTTTCATAATTTAGCCCAAATTACTCAAATTCATCAAAAATCCAAAGACAAAACATATTAGTCTATCACATATCTTTTATTTTCCATAATCAAACAAAAAAACCACAAGCTATCATCAATAGAAAAACACAAAATCATCATCAAATTCAAAAATTAAAACATGGGCTTAATAGATTTCATAGCAACGATCTCAAAAACATAAAAATTATCAAAAACCGAAACAAAAACATACCTTAATTAAGCTAAACCTAGGCCTAATGAAGCTTGTTCTTTTTCTTTATTTTTTTCTTTCAATTTCGGCAAGAACAAGATGATAATGGCCTATTTCTTTATGTTTGTTTTATTTAATTAACATTATTTAATCTTTTACTAAATTAACCTTTTAATTAACATATAAAACATATATATACTAAGGCCATTAGTGTCCATTATCATACAAAATGGTTTAATTACCTCATAAAGCCACCATATTCATTAACCAACTCAATTAAACATATTAACATATAGAATGTCACTTTTGCATTTTACACGATTAAGTCAATTTATCAAAATAAGCACACAAACGGATAAATTAAATCACGAAAATTTCACACATGTCAATTCACATACTATAAGCACGAAAGATAATATTAAAATTTTTTTCTGACTTGGATTTGTGGTCTCAAAATCCACTGTTCCGACTAGGGTCTAAACCAGATTGTTACATTACACATTTGCCCCTAAACTTTCACATTTTTCACAAATTAGCCCTTATTACACAAATTCACAAATTCATGAAATTTCAAGACTAACCCATGCTAGCTAGCTGAATTACCATTATGCCCCTAGCAGCCCATATTTTTCATTTATTTCACATTTTAACCAATTTTTTTCATATTTCTCAATTTAATCCCAATTTTGCATTTTCACCAAAAATCACTTAACAAAACTTGTATAAATCTCAATCAACATTCATAATCTATTAAGAAACTTCAAAAGAAAAGCTTATTCATCAATGGAAACATTCAAAATCTTTAACAATTTTGCAAACTAGTCCCTGGGCTAGCTAGTACTAGATGCAACGATCACAAAAACATAGAAATCATTAAAAACCGAGTCAAAAATCATACCTTAATAGCCAAATGAAATTTCCAAAATTTCAAGCTTAAAATAGCTAGGTTTTTAGTTCTACAATCGGGGAGGAAGAATTAAAAGATCATATTTTATTTTGGTTTTATTTCATTAACCTTATTTAACAATTTACATATTTAACTTTAATATAAACCATTTAATATCATCCATTTAATGTCCATATATGTCCACTCATGCTATTAAGAGTCTAATTACAACATAAGGACGTCCTCTTTTAAGTTCCATAGCTATTAGGCACTTTTACCAAATAGAACATCAATTTTACACTTTACGCGATTTAGTCCTTTTTCTCAAATTGACCATTTAAACGATAAAATTTCTTAACGAAATTTTCAGAAAATCATTCAATCAAGCTGTAATCATTCAATCATGCTGTAAACATTAAAATAATAATAAAATAAATATTTTGACCTTGGAATTGTGGTCCTAAAATCACTGTTCTAATTTGGCCAAAAACTAGTTGTTACAATCTTTCTTAAAAAGTTTCTAAAATAAAATACTTAAAAATACTTACTCATAATTTACAATTCACCTACAAAAATATTTAGCTTTAATCTTGAACAAATTCCTAAAGAATATTTACATATTAATTTAATATTCTAAAGAGGAATCCTATATGATATTTAAAATTAGTTGAAAACCCTAAAAAATATCCTACATATTATTTATAATTTTTCTAGGGTAAATGGTAGATAAGATCTTAAAGACTAACCTAAATCCAAATGTAAAAACCTTATGGTTTCATTAAAATGTAACACCTACTTAACTAATTTCATGTCAACATTTATAGGATGGAAAAATGACCTAAAGTTCCATCTTTTAAAATGAATAGTAATAATATATAAAAATTAATTAAATTGGCTAAATTTGATGAAAAGCTAAAACTCTTTCAAAAGGGAAATAATAAAAGAAAACTTAAATAAATGAAATAAATAAGACATTGACATGATGATGGTAATAATAACAATAATACACCTTATTTATAATACAATAAAAGAATCAAAATAACATAAACAAATAATATTAAAATGTATGTTAGGGGAATGTGTAAAAAAAATATAATTATAAATAGACATGAAAATAAATAAAGACGAAATAAGAATAAATAAAAATTATACAAGTGTTGTAACACCCCAAACCCGGCCCATGAGTCCTGATCGGATCTGGTATGTCACGGAGTAAAATATTTTGAGTCATTTTGAAAGTTTGGTGAGAACTTGGTAAAATTTGGCTAAGGTATGAAAACGGGGTTTGAAAACTTAGTTGGGCTTTTTTTTATAAATACAGTTACTGAGAAACCCTTTTGAAAACACTTGATCGTGTACATTTTAAAAGCATCAAAGTTGTAGTTGACTTAGTTTATTTTTGGTTACCCGATGGTAACGTCTTTGAAAACTCGTAAGAGTTATTAAGTTGAAAAAGGTTACTTTTAACCGGTTTACTTTAACATTTGTAAATTTCATTTGTAATATATTAAAAGTAAAATAAAGCAGTAAAATAAACATTCAAAATAATAATAGCGGCCTTATTACATCCCAAATTAAAATACTTAGGAAATAAAATAATTAAACTTAACGAAAATAAATTTAACTCCAATGATAAGCATGGCGCTCGAGTCCTCTCCGGCTCCATCTCCTCGATCTACTCATCCGCAAAATGTTAAGGAAAGGGTGAGTCACCAAGACTCAAAGTGTAAATCCCCACCCGGAAAAGCGCCATACACAAGATATTAATTAACATGCAAATATGCAACCCAACCTAACCATCCATACTCCTTAACTACCCCTGTGGTCAAAACCACGATGACTTAGAGTCACAAATTAAATGATGGGGCCAACCCATCGTGTGGTCAAAACCACCGATGACCATCGGTCACAAATAATCAAGTGTGGTCAAAACCATCGGTGGTACCAAACCACCGGGACTTAGCAAAAATAATCAATCGATGTGGTCAAAACCATCGATGACCATAGGTCACAAATAATCTGATGGGGCCAACCCATCTTGTGGTCAAAACCATCGACGACGATCCATAAAATCATCCCCTCCTCTCATCAATCCCACCATCACATGCTTATACATCAATTATCATATAACATGTCACAAAGATTTAACATCATGTGATGGCATGCAAATCGATATCAAAAATCACAAGTTAGGGGACTTACCCGAAATCCATGATTATGCCACAAGCTAATCACAACCAATAGATTAAAGGTAAACAATAAAGTCATGTAAATTAATAAAGTGTGTAGTGAGATCTTACACACCTGTTACTATCGAAATTCCTAGATCCGAAAAGTCGATCTACGATGCAAGATCTTGACCCTTGAACGGATTTGATTTCCAAACAAATCCTGAAAACATCACTTGATTTGTCAAGATCCCTACCAAAACACTAGTTAAGAATCGACTTGTATAACCACACATAATCAAGGCCTATGGCCGAATGTCACTTACCTCCTTACCTTGGGGAATCAAATCCCGAAAGATCTCCTTACTCCTTTAATGTTATCCTTTCTTGACTACAAAACAAAGCATGAATCCAAGGTCTTAGTAAGGTTCGGCCAACCCAAAAATACATGGTTGAGCCTCAAGGTTTCGGCTGGCCATAATAATTAAAGAAACAACTTAGAGAGAACCCTTACCACACCTATTGAATTCGGCAGCACCCTTGGTTAGGGGGAAAGATTCGGCTATCTTCAATGTAGAGGAAAGGAACCAAAAACAACACCCTTTTCCTTAAGGGAGATTCGGCCAATCACAAATGGAAGGGCTGGAATTTTTAGAGATAGGTTCGGCTATGTAGAAGAAAAGAAAAAGAAAGCTTTTGAAGAATTTGACAAGATAGGCTAGGGAGAATTCGGCTTGTAAAAGAAGAGAAGAGATAGATGAAAGATTGAGGGAGATTCGGCAGCAGCACTTTAGAGAAAAAAAGAAGAAATTTGCTGAATGATTTTTAGCACTCCTTTGTTTAGCATTAAACCGAAAATAGATGGCCCTAGAGAGTCCCTATTTCAGCCAACACCCTCCCTTTGTGATTAATTTCTAGCCTTTAATTAAAGATAAAGCAAGATTTATCCTACTTTAATCTCCTATCCTCTCTTCATACAATTTTAAAAGAAAACAACTTCTAATACATTCCCTTTCCAGCCGAAATTAATGTGCAAAAATTAAGCCTAATCCCATCACTTAAAGAGTCCAAATTTATGCCAACACTTACTCTCCTTCACGCCAGCAGCAAAAAGGAAAAATAAAAATATATTTGCTACCTCATAGGTTCGAACCTGGAACCTCATGCCGCAGCCACCCTTAACGCCCCTTGCCATCTTTCCCAATTGACTTTCATGTCAATTTACCCCACCATTTAATTATAAGGCCTTCTTCTTGGCCTTCCTAACGCCAAAAAGCCCCAAAATAAAATGCTCCTTGCGTCCCTTGTGTCTCGAACCCGAGACCTGCCACTTCTAACTCTTAAGTGGCGCCCAAGCCACTCCTACCACCTAGACTTTCATGCTCAAACCTTGCCCAAAATTTCTTTAAAGCCTTCCTTAACCCTAACGCCCAAAAAGCCCAAAAGGGAAAAAAACTTTCCCCCTTGTTACTGCCGAGACTCGAACCTCCTCCCTAGCTAACTCCCTTGACGCACCAAGCCAACACGCCAATTACTTTCTTGTGTCATGCTTCTCCTAAATTTTATTTAAGCCCTATCTTCACCTAGCTCCCTCCTTTTTAAGCCCTTAAAAAGAGATTTTTAATTCCAAATCTGACCTAATTCGGGGTTATTTCTACACCCTAAAACATGCCAAATAATCCTAGAATTTAATTCTTCAAGCACACATATGGGAAAATATTTGAATTACAATTAACCCTTAATTGAAGATGTTACAGTTCTACCCCCCTTAAAAATAATTTCGGCCTCGAAATTACCTGGATCAGAAGAGCTGGGGTATTGCTGCCGCATCACATCCTCGGGTTCCCATGCGGCCTCTTCCGTACCATGGTTCTACCATAACACCTTCACCAAAGGTACTGACTTCCTACGTAGAACTTTGACATCTCGATCCAAAATTTGTACTGGCTCCTCCTCGAAAGACAAGTCCGGGCTCACCTCAATTTCTGCTACTGGCACTACGTGTGAGGGATCTGATCGATAGTGCCTCAACATCGACACATGGAAGACATCATGAATCTGGCTCAATTCCGCCGGTAACTCAAGCTGGTAAGCTACCGGTTCCACACGTTTCAACACCGTGTACGGTCCGATGAATCTAGGGCTTAGCTTGCCCTTCCGGCCAAACCTTAGCACCTTCTTCCAAGGTGATACCTTGGAAAAACATTATCACCCTTGCATATTCCACCTCTCGCGCTTAAGATCGGTAGTGGGATTTACCTGTCAAACGCCTCCTTAAGACGATCCCGAATTACTTTGACCTTATCCTCCGTCTCTGCCACTAACTCTGGACCCAACATCCAACGTTCTCCTAGTTCTGTCCAACATGTAGGGGTACGGCATTTTTGACCATACAGCGCCTCATACGGTGCCATCTGAATGCTCGCTTGATAATTATTGTTATAAGTGAACTCTGCCAACGATAGGTACTCCTCCCAACTACCGTGGAAATCCAACACACAACCCCTTAACATGTCTTCCAACACTTGGATTACCCTCTCAGATTGTCCATCAGACTGTGGATGGAAAGTCGTGCTGAAATTCAACTTGGTGCCTAACTCCTGATGTAAGGCCTTCTAAAATCTTGACGTGAACCGAGGATCCCGATCTGAGATAATGGACACTGGTACTCCATGTAACCGCACTATCTCAGTAATGTACAACTTAGCTAGTCGTTGAAGTGAGTAGTCAACCCTCACCGGTATGAAATGAGTCGACTTAGTCAACCGGTCTACTACCACCCAAACAGCATCTTTCTTACTGGGCATAAGGGGAAGCCTACTCACGAAATCCATAGTAATGTCCTCCCACTTCCACTGTGGGATCTTTACCGGTTGTAACAGCCCCGATGGCAATTGATGCTCAGCCTTCACTTGCTGGCATGTCAGACACTTGCCCACTAATTTGGTTACTTCACGCTTAAGACCCGGCCACCAAAACTGCTCCCTTAAATCACGATACATCTTGCTGCTCCCCAGGTGCATAGCGTACGCACTACTATGAGCTTCTTTAAGAATTCGCTGCCTCAACTCATCATCCTTAGGTATGTATACTCTCCCCTGAAAGTACAATACTCCATCGCTACCCAAGCTGAAACTTTCGGCCTCACCATTCTATACTTGCAACCTTCGAGTATTCAAAGCTTCATCAGACATCTGCCTTTTCTTAACCTCATTAATCCAAGACGGCTTCACCTGCAATCCTGCCAAAAGGCTCCCGTCCTCATAAAGACTTAGATGAGCAAACATAGCTCGCAAATCTGCCACCACCTTTTGGCTCAATGCATCAGCTACCACATTAGCCTTCCCCGGATGGTATTCGATTGAGCAATCATAGTCCTTTAATAACTCAGTCCACCTCCATTGCCTCAGATTCAAATCCTTCTGGGTTAGGAGGTATTTCAAGCTCTTGTGATCTGTGTACACTACCGACTTCTCCTCGTACAGGTAGTGCCTCTAAATTTTTAAGGCGAACACCACAGCAGCCAGTTCTAGATCGTGTGTCAAATAATTGGCTTCGTGAGGCCTCAACTACCGTGACGCATAAGTGACCACCTTTCCTTCTTGCATCAGTACACACCCTAAACCGATATGCGATGCATCACAGTACACCGTGAACTCCTTTCTGGCCTCAGGCTTAATTAAAAATGGTGCTTCTGTCAAAATCCTCTTCAGCTTATCGAAGCTCTCCTGCTGCTTCTCAGACCACACAAACGGAACTCCTTTCCTCAGCAGCTTAGTCAATGGCGCTGCAATCAAGGAGAAATTTTCCACAAATCTCCTATAGTATCCTACCAACCCCAGAAAACTCTAAATTTTCGTAATCGACTTTGGTGGCTTCCACTTCAACACCGCCTCAATCTTACGGGGATCCACCCTAATTCCCTCAGCTGAAACTACATGCCCTAGAAAGGTTACCTCCTTGAGCCAGAACTCACATTTGCTGAACTTAGCATACAGTTGTTTCTCCCTTGGAATTTGCAGAACCACATGAAGATGTGCGTCATGCTCCTCCTCTGACTTCGAGTACACCAAAATGTCGTCTATGAAGACCACGATAAACTGATCCAGATAGGGTTGGAAAACCCGGTTCATCATGTCCATAAACGCTGCCGGTGCATTCGTCAAACCAAAGGGCATTACCAGAAACTCGTAGTGTCCATACCGAGCACGAAATGCCGTCTTGTGGACATCAGCCTCCTTCACCTTAAGCTGATGGTACCCTGACCTAAGGTCAATCTTAGAGAACACCGATGCCCCTTTAAGTTGATCGAACAGATCGTCAATCCTGGGCAAAGGGTACCGGTTCTTTATAGTCAACTTGTTCAACTGTCGATAGTTGATACACATCCTCATTGTCCCATCCTTCTTTTTGACAAACAGCACTGGAGGTCCCCACGGTGATACACTTGGTCGGATGAACCCTCTATCCAACAATTCCTGAATCTGTGCCTTCAACTCCACCAATTCCTTCGGCGCCATCCGATACGGAGCTATTGATACTGGCGCGGTTCTGGGTAATAGGTCTATACCAAATTCAACCTCACGGTCCGAAGGTAGACCCAGGAGTTCCTCTAAAAACACATCGGCATAATCCCTTACATTCCAGACATCTCCCACAGTGACATCCTTAGCTTCCAAGGCACAGACATGAACCACATAAGCTTCACAACCCTTCTTCACCATCCTTTTCGCCTTTAATGCCGAAACCAAGTTAGATAGGTAATCTCTCCTTTTACCTATCATTACCACCTCTTCTCCTTTCACTGTCTTTACTACCATGCGCTTAACCGCGCAATCCAGACTAGCTTGATACTTTACTAGCCAATCCATCCCGAGAATCAGGTCAAACTTTCGAAACGGTAGTTCCATCAAGTCGACCAAGAACACGACCCCTTGGAGTTCTGAAGTGCGTCCTATAAAGTTCACGTGCTTCTATAGAGTGACCTGGGGGCTTAATACAGTCATCTTCCTAGAAGTAAGTTCAGAGTCTAGATGTAAGGTTTCCACTACGCTGCTAGCAATATACGAGTGGGTTGAGCCAATGTCTATCAAAATATTATAGGGCACACCAAAGATTAGGAACATACGGTTATGACGTCGGTGCATCGTCCTCCTCTTGATGCCTCGCGGCATAGACCAAACCAGATTGTCTAGCCTCGATCTGGCAGTATTTCCCTCGGTGCCCCCGACCTCTGCCCGACACCATTACCTCCTCTTCACGCACCACGACCCCTCCGAGGTGTTGGTTATCCATACATTGGTGCCGATCCGACCTTCCATTCTCACTTAGCTACCTTCTTGGACAATCTCTAACCCGATGCTCCATAGACCCATATTCGAAGCATCCACGATTACCATTCCAACATTCCCCCTTGTGAGACTTGCTACACCGAGCACACTGTGGCGGCCATTGAGTACTAGCATTTGCAGCGAGCCTAGCGACTTGATCGACCCACCAAACTTTATCCTCTTCTCGATTCAAAAAAAACTTTGAAGGTCCAAACTCCTCTTATTCCAATTCGATCACAGTTACATCTAACCGACTGCCTTACTCCCTCAGCAACTTTAGATTTCTCCACTAAGACCGCGAACTCCCTTTCCTGTTGTGGAGCTATCATCATTCTCAGTTCATCTCTAAGCCCATCCTCAAACCTAACACAGCGTTCATGCTCGGTACCTACAATACCACGAGCATACCTACTCAGCCGGAGAAATTCGGCCTCATACTCCGCCACTGACTTATTTCCTTGAACCAGGTTCAAGAAAGCCTTTCGTTGTGCATCTATGTAACTGGTTCCGATATACTTCTTCTGGTAGGCATCCCTGAAGAATTCCCAAGTAAGATTTTTTGCCACCGTTCCATCCCTCACGGTGAGCCACCACTGATATGACTCATCCCGAAGCAGAGATATTATGCCCTTCAACTTCTCCTCAGCTGTGAAATCTAAATCACCCATAATCCTCTCAGTGGATTCCAACCAATATTCTGCAGCACTGGGCGCCACTCCGAAGACTCCTCTAAACACCTCGGCTCTATTAGCCCGGAGTCGTTCCGCCACAGACTTACGGTTTCCTGCACCCGCGCCTACCTCAGCTACTCGTTCCAACACTCGTAGCACTGACTGGGATACTACGTCGTTACCACCCGTCTGATCCTGAAACTTAATTTTTGGCGCCGGCAGATCCGGCATCTCATTCCCAGACCCATGACCGAGCCTTGCTGGCTCCGACAAGGTCATCCTACCTCTCTGCATGACCATGGCGGACGTCCATGACCTCTAGAACTCATTCTAACGATTGCGCTTATCTGTTTAAGAATTTTATGTATTAGTACTTGTTTCACTAATTATCACGTAGAAATTTTATGATAGGAGCTTTAAGAGTGGTTCTTCGTAATCATACATGCACACGTTTCCCATTCATTCATTCAAAGAGACATTGTTGATTTCATTGTGATTGTTTTCCACTACCGTGGGTATTTTCGTAATTTGTCCTACGAGTATTTTGTAATTTTCCAAAAATAAAAAAATTGGATGATTTTGTCAAAAGTATTTTGAAACTCTTAAATTCTGAGATATTTTGAAAAATTTTGAAATTCGGGGGTATTTTGTTGATTTTGAAGTTCAGGGGCATTTTGGTAATTTTTCACAAGTCAGGGTGAATCTGTAAAATTTGATAAATCAGGGATGTTTCAAAAGTTGTAAAATTTTGAAGATTCTTTTTAAGAATTTATTTTCCAGGTTGATGGTGTTGCAAAAATTTTGAAAACCAAGGTCATTTTGGTAATTTTTATTGGTGAGGGGCAATTTTGTAATTTTACAAAATCATGACGTTTTCGATATTTTGCAAAGTAAGGTTTTTGGACACTTTGTATATAATGGAAATTTTTTATTGTAACTATGGGTATTTTGGGAATATCATAAATCAAGGCGTTTTGTAATTTTACCCTAAGGGTATTTTGGTAATTTCTCATAATCGGGATATTTTCAAAAATGATTTTCAAAAGTTTTGTTCTAAGTGATTTCACAAAGAATGACATTTGGAAAATTTTCTATTTGGAAATTTTTCATCTGAAGGGTATTTTGGTAATTTACAAGCCAGGGGTATTTTGGTCATTTTTCAAACTGAGGGGTATTTTGGTCATCATTTTTTTATCTTAAAACAAGGTTTTAATTACTAAAAAAAGGCTAGTCCCTTTCGGGTTTTAATTATTAAGTTTAGCTTTGTAAAGTGTGTAAATCTCGGCTAGGATGAACTATTACTACGCACTGGTAGGATTCGAGTGAGTGGGAGGTGAGTCACGAGGACGCTTAAATACCAGGCCCCACCGAATCCAATCCTAGACATGCATATAACGATTGCCACATCCTCGCTCGGTGACAACTCACGGGGTTGGTTTAGGTAATTATTAAATCTTATGTATGTTTGTTGGGGTATGCTAACCTAGGGTTCAACAATAGTCTACGTTCCCAATTTTTCCTTCTACCCCTCATAAAAATTTACATAGAAATGGATAGGCGTACTTACAGGTGGATTGGTGCAGGAGACTCGGTGCCATCTTTGTTCAAGCCAAACAGGTTTCTCAAAACATCATAATAAGGCCTACTAACCAAAACCAAACATTTTGGGCCTTGGGCCCCTACAGTGAGTTTTGAACACGGCTCGATACCAAAATGTAACACCCCAAACCGGTCCATGAGTCCTAACCGGATCGGTATGTCACGGAGTAAAATATTTTGAGTCATTTTGAAAGTTTGGTGAGAACTTGGTAAAATTTGGCTAAGGTATGAAAAGCAGGGTTTGAAAACTTAGTTGGGCTTTTTTATAAATCTGATTGGGTTGAGAAACCCTTTTAAAACACTTGATCGTGTACATTTTAAAAGCATCAAAGTTGTAGTTGACTTAGTTTATTTTGGTTACCCGATGGTAACGTCTTTGAAAACTTCGTAAGAGTTATTAAGTTGAAAAGGTTACTTTTAACCGGTTTACTTTAACATTTGTAAATTTCATTTGTAATATATTAAAAGTAAAATAAAGAAGTAAAATAAACATCCAAAATAATAATAGCGGCCTTATTACATCCCAAATTAAAATACTTAGGAAATAAAATAATTAAACTTAACGAAAATAAATTTAACTCCGTGAGAAGCATGGCGCCTCGAGTCCTTTCGGCTCCATCTCCATGATCTACTCATCTCAGTAAAATGTTAAGGAAAGGGTGAGTCACAAGACTGGGTGTAAATCCCCACAGGAAAAGCGCTCATACACAAGATATTAATTAACATGCAAATATGCAACCCAACCTAACCATCCATACTCCTTAACTACCCCGTGTGATCAAAACCACTGATGACCATCGGTCACAAATAATCAAGTGTGGTCAAAACCATTGGTGGTACCAAACCACTTTGGGACTTAGTCGCAAATAATCAATTGATGTGGTCAAAACCACGATGACCATAGGTCACAAATAATCGATGGGGCCAACCCATCTTGTGGTCAAAACCAAGCGACGATCCATAAAATCATCCCCTCCTCTCATCAATCCCACCATCACATGCTTATACATCAATTATCATATAACATGTCACAGCATTTAACATCATGTGATGGCATGCAAATCGTATATCAAAAATCACAAGTTAGGGGACTTACCCGAAATCCATGATTATGCCACAAGCTAATCACAACCAATAGATTAAAGGCAAACAATAAAGTCATGTAAATTAATAAAGTGTGTAGTGAGATCTTACACACCTGTTACTATCGAAATTCCTAGATCCGAAAAGCCGATCTACGATGCTAGATCTTGACCCTTGAACGGCTTTGATTTCCAAACGAATCCCGAAAACGTCACTTGATTTGTCGAGATCCCTACCAAAACACTAGTTAAGAATCGACTTGTATAATCACACATAATCAAGGCCTATGGCCGAATGTCACTTACCTCCTTACCTTGGGGAATCAAATCCCGAAAGATCTCCTTACTCCTTTAATGTTATCCTTTCTTGACTACAAAATAAAGCATGAATCCAAGGTCTTAGTAAGGTTCGGCCAACCCAAAAATACATGGTTGAGCCTCAAGGTTTCGGCTGGCCATAATAATTAAAGAAACAACTTAGAGAGAACCCTTACCACACCTATTGAATTCGGTAGCACCTTTGGTTAGGGGGGAAAGATTCGGCTATCTTCAATGTAGAGGAAAGGAACCGAAAACAGCACCCTTTTCCTTAAGGGAGATTCGGCCAATCACAAATGGAAGGTCTAGAATTTTTAGAGATAGGTTCGGCTATGTAGAAGAAAAGAAAAAGAAAGCTTTTGAAGAATTTGACAAGATAGGCTAGGGAGAATTCGGCTTGTAAAAGAAGAGAAGAGATAGATGGGAGATTGAGGGAGATTCGGCAGCAGCACTTTAGAGAAAAAAAAAGAAGAAATTTGCTGAATGATTTTCAGCACTCCTTTGTTTAGCATTAAACCGAAAATAGATGGCCCTAGAGAGTCCCTATTTCAGCCAACACCCTCCCTTTGTGATTAATTTCCAGCCTTTAATTAAAGATAAAGTAAGATTTATCCTACTTTAATCTCCTATCCTCTCTTCATACAATTTTAAAAGAAAACAACTTCTAATACATTCCCTTTCCAGCCGAAATTAATGTGCAAAAATTATGCCTAATCCCATCACTTAAAGAGTCCAAATTTATGCCAACACTTACTCTCCTTCACGCCAGCAGGAAAAAGGAAAAATAAAAATACATTTTCTACCTCATAGGTTCAAACCTGGAACCTCATGCCGCAGCCACCCTTAACGCCCCTTGCCATCTTTCCCAATTGACTTTCATGTCAATTTACCCCACCATTTAATTATAAGGCCTTCTTCACAGCCTTCCTAACGCCAAAAGCCCCAAAATAAAATGCTCCTTGCGTCCCTTGTGTCTCGAACCCGAGACCACCACTTCTAACTCTTAAGTGGCGCCCAAGCCACTCCTACCACAGACTTTCATGCTCAAACCTTGCCCGAAATTTCTTTAAAGCCTTCCTTAACCCTAACGCCCAAAAAGCCCAAAAGGGAAAAAAACTTTCCCCTTGTTACTGCCGAGACTCGAACCTCCTCCCTAGCTAACTCCCTTGATGCACCAAGCCAACACGCCAATTACTTTCTTGTGTCATGCTTCTCCTAAATTTTATTTAAGCCCTATCTTCACCTAGCTCCCTCCTTTTTAAGCCCTTAAAAAGAGATTTTAATTCCAAATCGACCTAATTAAGGTTATTTCTACACCCTAAAACATGCCAAATAATCCTAGAATTTAATTCTTTAAGCACACATATGGGAAAATATTTGAATTTCAATTAAGCCCTAATTGAGGATGTTACAAGTGTGAATAAATTAAAACATTAAAATAAAGTGCATAATTGATATTAAATCTATAAGGTATAAATGCAAATGAAAGGGAAGATACAAGTGTAAACAATTTATTAAAGATGGAAACAAAATGAAATAGCTTGATTTTGGGACTAAAAGATAAAAAATGTGGAAGACAGAGGACTAATGTAGCAATTAATTTACTTTTAATTTTGAAATTTCAATTTAAATCAAATGTCTGAATAAACAAAAGGATTACGAGTGTAAATAGGCTAGAGAGTGAGGGCAACACTGCAAAAAATGGGGTATTTTTTATAAATTTAAAAAGTAAGGGGTGAGAACAAATTATCCATTTTGGCACTTATAAATAGGAGAAATCTATTCTTTCTTTCATTTTAACCTCATTTTTTTAAAAAAAAAAAGGAAAAAGAAAAAAGAGAACTCATCCCCCTTCTCTCCATCCTTCTATGTTGGCCATAGCTCCATCATTGGAGAGTCCAACAACTCTCTTGCTTCCGGTGGTGGAAGCATACATCTGAGGTTGAATTTTTTCCCTTTTTTTTTTTTGTAGAATCAAAGTTTTCCTTTAAAAAATCACTACTTTTCTTAAAAATCAAAACTTTATTTGAAATAGTTGAAAAAGATCAAAACTTTGTTTTAAAAATTTAAATTTTTATTTAAAATGACTAAAAGCATATTTTTATTTAAAAATCTAAACATTCTCTTTTTTAAAAAAATCACTATTTTTCTTAAGAATCAAAATTTTATTTGAAATAGTTAAAAATCAAAAATTTGTTTTAAAAATTTAAACATTTCCTTTAAAATGACTAAAACAAATTTTTATTTTTAAAATATAAAATTTCTCTTCTAAAAAAAAAATCACTTTATTTTCTCAAAATCAAAACTTTATTTCAAAATAAATGGAAAAGATTAAAAGTTTGTTTTAAAATTTAACCTTTTCCTTTAAAATGACTAAAAATGAATTTTTATTTTTAAAAATCTAAACCTTCTCTTTTTTGAAAAAAAATCAAAATTTTTCCCGAGATCAAGCCTTTAAAAAAAACGTGATTTTTAGAAAGGGGAAAGGAAAAAATTATGATTTTTGGCGCTCCTAGGGGCGGAGGACTGACAGTCCGATGATGTCACCTTCTTCAGACCCCAAAACTCGATCCCTCATGACATGTCTATGGAAAAAAGAAAGGAAAAAAAAACATGCTTTTTGTTGTTTTTTTTTTTTTACCTTTTTTATTATAAAAAAAAAGAATATGAAAGCTTCCTCCTTTTTTCTTTCATTTCATGTATATTTATTGTTTTTCAATCTTGTTTATTTGAAAAAAAAAAGATAATAATGATATTTAATAATAATAGTAGTAGTAGTAATGATAATAATAATAATTTTGGCTCTTAACATACCTGTCGAAACCATTTTTAATTTTTTCTTAAAACGGAGGTCGACTTTAAAAACGAAAATGGAGTCGTCACCAATATTTTTTTGAGTTGTGATCGGATCACCTTGAGATTAATCATTTTAATAAAACATTTTGATTTATTAAAATAATGATTTTGGTCTACAAAATTCGAGAAAGCGGGCTTGGGAGTCAGGTACGCACGAGGAAAGATTAGCACCCTCATAATGCCCAAAATTGGTACCTAATTGATTAACTAATGTCTTAATGTCGAAAATTTAAAAAATTTAAAATACAATCCATTTTATTTGAAAGAAAACTTGAATAAATCAAATTGTACGTCAAGACCCATTTATCTCAAAGAAATAAAATGTCACACCCAATGAGTTAGAATGCAATATTCCAAGACTTCAAAACTAAGCTTGCCTTTATTTTGTAGAAAATCCTTACCTCGAGACAACAAAACGACATATCCAATAAGTTAGAACACAACATCTCGAATCCCCGAGAATAAGGTTTTATTTAACTTTTTTCAAAAAGAAAGTAATAGGTTCTTTAGGCTCGAAGAGAAAAATCGAAATCCAGTAAGTTAGGATACAATTTCTTTCGAACCTTAGAACGCAGAGTGTTTACTTATTTTGAAAACCGGATAAAATGTAATGCGATCGTAATAAAATGGAAAATGAATTTAAAATAAAATGTAAAACGATTTACAATGCTTGCTTGTATAACAACATGATGATGATAAAATATAATAACAATAATAAAGGTAGAAATAAAATACAATAAAACAAAAGCAAGATAGACAAATGAAATAAAATAAAAGAAAACAGTAACAAAAATGGAAGCTATATACAATGATAAAAAATAGAATAATAATAATAATAACGAAAATGCAACAATAATAATAAAATATATTAATAAACAAATAATAGTAAAAAATAAAAAATAAAAATAGTAATAATAATAATGAAAATAGCAGTAATAATGTTGATAATATAAATAAAAATAATAATAAATATAATAATAATAAAGTTAGTTATAAATAAAATAATAGTAGTAGTAATATTAAAATAATAATTATAATAGTAAAATCATAATAATACTAAATTAGTAATAAATAGTAATAATAATATAAATTGTAATGAAAATAATAACAAAAGTAATAGTAAAAATAAAAATAGTATTAATAATAAAATAACGAGTAATGATATCAAAATTAATAGTAATAATAAAAAATAATAGTAATAGTGAAAATAAAGGTAATAATAATAATAATAATAAAATAATAATAATAGAATTAATAGAAATAATAATAAATAATAATAGTAATAAGTATAATAATAATAAAAATAATAACAGTAACAAAGATAATATTAAATAATAATAATAGTAAAAATAAAAAATAAAACTAATGATGAAATAACAAAATCACAAAAAAAGGATGAAATTGAACTTGAAATAAAGGTTTGGGGAATTTTAAAGAAAATAAAAAATAGGGACCTATCCGAACACACTTGAATAACATGGAGGAGCTAAAGGGAAAATATCCTCTCCTTCCAAAATGCTACGTTTACAAGGAGTCAAATGAAATCCAGTAGAACTTAAGGAAAAATTAAAAATAAAAGGAAACTTAATTTAAAAAAAAAACAATGTAGAAGGACCAATTTGGAAATAAGGCCATTGCTTAGAAACACCGCGAATCTGAAGGCTTATTGGGTGGGATCATTACCTCCTCTGCCATTACCTCGGCCCCTCTGCGGTGGTGGTCCGTTATTCTGTCTTGAGTCACGTACGACTCTCGGTGAATCCTAGCCAACTTGCGTGGGCGGGTCCCTCACACGGTGGTCCAGTGAGCCACCTCAAAACAACCTTTTCCACCGTCAACAACCTCCCCAATGAGATTTCCCTAGCGGTTTACACTCACGGCGGTCCACGACTAGCGACAACAAACCCTACGGCCGATTCGCCCCTTTCGGTCTAGCCCTTTTGCGGATTGCTGATGACCCGAAGATCCAAAGCTCCTCTTGTGTCGGTTCCTATCCATGCCTTGCCTCACGGACTCTTTAATACCCTCGGCCACCTTCGCCTTTTCAACAGGACGGCAAATTCACGCTCCTGCTGGCGCAATCAACAATCTTAATTGCGTCCGCGAGCCATCCTCAAGCGAACACACCTCTCGTGTTCGGTAGCCACCATACCACAGCATACCGGCTCGACCTCGAAACTCGCCTCATACTCGACACGGTTACTCCCTGAACTAACCTCGAAAATGCTTTAGTTGCTCATTAATGTAATTAGCTCCACGTACTTTTTTACGATAGCGACCTGAAATAGTCCCAAGTCGGATCTTCCATGCGGTAGTATTGTCTCGAACCGTGAGCCACCTGGTATGACTCATCTCGAGAAGTGATACTATCCCTTTAATTTTTCTTGATGATCAGGTCTAGATCGTCCATGATCCGCTCTGTCGCTTCGGCCAATATTCGTGATCTTTAGGAGCAACACCGAGACACCCAGAGAATTCAACCCTATTTACCCGAAGTCGCTCGAGCACGGACTTCCTAACTCCTGTGCCCCCACCTACTCCAGCTACCCTTTCTAAAACTAAGCATCGCTTTGTGACACTACGTCGTCCCCAATCGATCTTGAAACTCACCACCTCCATTGGTGGCGAATCGCAGTATCTCATTCTCGACCACGACCGGATCTTACGGGTTCGAAGCGTCATCCTCACATGGCCTCGTCCACGACCACGTCCACCTCGGTACTCATGACTAAATCTCGTCGATTTAAAGAATTTTATGTATCATTAATTATTCCTTTGTTTAAAAGCAAGTCTTATGAATATTGCTTATTAAAGAAGTTTCGTTTTCATGAGTCCACTCGATCCTATCGGTTTAGTTTCTAAAGTAGTCTTACTATCACTAGCCATCCAATCACATTTCATCAATATCATTATCACAACCAATAGTAAGGGTACTTACAGGCGGATTGGTGCGGAGACCGGTGCCATGCCTTTCACACATACTTTTTAAAACATAACACTTAAAAGCAGACTTTTTGAAAACATTTTGGGCCTCGGGGCCCACAAAACCTTTGAACTTGGCTCTGATACCACAATTGTAACACCCCAAACCCGGTCTACACACCACGATCGATCTGGTATGTTACAGGGGAAAAAGGATTTTGAGAAAATAGGTTTAAGTTTAAAAGTTTGATGAAAACACTTCACGAAATTGTGTATTTGAAGAAAAAACTCGAGTAGGCTTGATTAAAGTCTATTGGTGTATTTGAAAACCTGGAAATTTGAAAAACTTAATCGGATGTGTAGGTAAAATTAGTTTATTTCTTTCAGAAGTTTAAGTTGTTTCTTATTATTGCTAAAACATTTTGACTTAGTGGAAAAATCATTTAAGTTAGAAAACATTTGAGTTCACTTTATCCCAAATCATAGTGTGATACGATGGTATAGCTTAAAAATATCGCTTTTGTAGTTTTGAAATCGTTATCTTTCCAAGTTTTAGCACATTTTAACCCAATTAATTTGTTAAGGCATATTATAAATCTAGGTTGGAATCCGAAAGCCCTATAATGAGATGTTTAAACAAATGATTAACTCCAACCAAAACCTACATAGGCCTAACCAAGCTGAAATCAACATAGCACTAGAGAGAAAAAGAGAAATGGCCATTCGGCCAAGAACTTACCCCAACACCAACCACTAATCGGCCAACCAACCACTAGGAGAGAAGGGAGATTCGGCCAAAACTTTGCACCAAAAAGGAGAAGAGGATTCGGCTAGGGTGGTTTTATACCAATCAACAAGATTCGATCGAGTGAAAGAAAGAGAATAGGGTTGATATTCGGGTAAGTAACAAAATGGAACAACGAAATGGAAAGATAATGGTGAAAAGTATTTTGGAGAATGGTATTTCGGCTAAGAAGATTCCAAGAAGGAAAAGAGAGTAGAAGGAGAACAGGGAATTAGCTTCGGTTTAACACCAATGAAAAAGAAAAGAAAAATGGGAGAGGCATTCGGCTAACAATCAAAATTAAAAGACACCAAGTACTTTCGGCAAAGGTTGTTTGAAGTTTCGGTTACAAGAAGCAAAAGATGAGAGACTCAACCTTGAAATTTTCAGCTAACAAAGACCAAAAGAAGACTAGCAACTTTCGGCAGGCTATAGAGATTTGGTATTTCGGTTTCAAAAAAAATGAGGAAGATGAGAGAAATCTCTTTGGAAAAAAAATCGGCTTGTTTTTGACAAAAAAGAAAGAACTTAGTTTGCTATCCCCCTATGACCAAAAATGCACCCAAAAATCCAAGGGAATTTCGGCACTTCCCCCACTCCCTCACAACACTTACCAACCAGCCGAACTCCCCCTAAACACTCTCCAACAACCGGCCAAACTCCCCCCAATCACTCCCAAGCCACTAATTCAAATTACCTTGACCAAGTCTTCCTCCACAATTTGCTCTCCACCCACCATTTGAATAGGAAGACTTAGTCCAAGGCAGAGTTCGAACTGCCTACAACTCCTCCCTTCCATGCCGTCAAAATGGGAGCCAAAATGGGGCATTTTGCAATTCGAACACAGGACCTCTCCCCCCTTGCCATTGACGCCAAACCAAGCTCCTAGTGGCGCCTTACTTACCACTCCACCAAGGCTCCTCATGTGTTAAAAATTCACCTAAAATAATTATAAACCCCAGCTCCTTCAGCTACTATCACCTAAAGCCCAAAAACTATAATTTTTCCTCCTACTCAGGCTCATTCCTAGCCTACAACTAAGCCTCGAAACCACACAAACAACAACATAACAAGCCATTAACATACAAACAATGCCAAAATAAAAATAGCCCTTAACCCGGGATATTACAGGGAAAATATCCTCTCCTTCCAAAACGCTACGTTTACAAGGGAGTCAAATGAAATTCGAGTAGAACTTAAGGGCGAAATTAAAAAATAAAAGGAAACTTAATTAAAAAAAAACAATGTAGAAGGACCAATTTGGAAATAAGGCCATTGCTTAGAAACACGCGAATCCTGAAGGCTTATTGGGTCGGATCTCGAGTTCTCCCAAAACAACACCGTTTTGGCGTTTGGGGAGGCCCATGGAACGGTGTAATTTTTGCCCAAAAAAAAAAACAAGGAGTTTCTCCAAAAGTTCTCCCCCAAGCGATTTTCAGCGTGGACTCCGGCGCAACTCCGGCGTCGATTGCCGTCACCCGTCGCCGTCGCCAGCTGCGAATGAAATTCAAAAAATAGATAATTTCTTCCCTTTTTTACAGCTTATATATATATATATGTAGTAAAATTAAAAAATGGAAATTTTATATGTAGGCAGATTCGAAAAAAAAAGAAAAATAATAAAAAAACCTTTGCTTGATTTTTGATTGTGTATATCCGTAAAAAAGGTGTTTCCGTAGAACTCTTGTGTCTACCTCCCCTCCCTTTTACAGATTGTATTGGGGTTTTCATAGCCCCGAAAATAAATAAATAAAAATAAAAACTTGTTGTTTCTACCATTTTCTTTCATTTTACAAGTAAACAGCGAAGATGGGAGCGTGATTCACGTGTTAATGACGGCGTGATGTCCGGCGAGGAGGGCATGGAGGCGGCGGCACGAGAAAGGAACCCTAGGGTTCCTATTTTCTGAAACAAAATTTGGGCCGTTGGGCCATGTAATTTTGTCTTAGGTATATTGGGTCTTATGTTGGGCTTGTAATTTGGGGTTTTGGGTAATATCAGTTTGGGCCTATAAATTGGACTGTATGGACATTTTATTTGGTTTTTTTTTTGGTTTTGTATTTACTTATTTGTATGGTTTGTGGGCCCGAGCAAATTGGGCCTAATACAGCTGCCCCTCTTTGTTCATTGTGTGTAACGAGAATGGAGCAAAGACTATAAAAGGACCAATTTTGCCCGGTCTTGTCGAGCCTTAACTTCTTGATCCTCATTTTCTTCAAGTAGTCTCTAACCCAACTGCAACTTCAATGAGATTGACTCTATAGCTTTAATCTTATTCTATTGCAACTTTAGGGAGATAAGACCTGCTCTTGTAAATTTAATCCATCCTACTGTAACTTCAAGAAAGTGAGACTAGTATCTTTGATCTTGCTTCATTGCAATACTCAGGAAGACAAGATCTGCTATTTTCAGTCTGCTCCATTGCAAACTCAGGGATGCCAGACTAGTATCTTCGATCTGCTTCTTCGCAATCTCGGAAGACAAGATCGCTATCTTGACCTGCTTCCATTGCAAACTCAGGGAAGCCAGACTAGTATCTTCGATCTACTTCACTGCAATCTCAGGAAGATAAGATCTACTATCTTCAGTCTACTCCACTACAAACTCAGGGATGCCAGACTAGTATCTTCGATTTGCTTCACTGCAATCTCAGGAAGACAAGATCTGCTATCTTCAGTCTGCTCCACTACAAACTCAGGGATGCCAGACTAGTATCTTATATCTGCTTCACTGCAACTTTAGAAGACAATGTAACTCCCCGAATTTGCGCCTAGTAGAATTAGGCCTATTGGGCCTTGGCCATGGGAGCGTTTAAAAATTTTGAGAATAAGAGAACAGAAAAAATGCAAGTTGGACCTATTAGGTGAGTGATTTTGGAAGGTTAGGGGCTTTATGAAGTCTTTGGTTCAAACTTGGGCTTTAGGAAAATTTTGGTTTTAGGTGAATAAAACCCTGGGGGTTAGTAAGTAGGCTTTAAGAATAAAATGTGGAGAAATAGGGCACAAAAGGAGTTGTGGTCTAGTGGCAAAAGGTGCCACATGGGAGACAAGGAAGTGACGCCATAGAGGAAGCAAGGGGTCCATGGTTCAAGTCTTGGCGCTGGCAATTCATTTTGATTTTTTTTAAATGAACTTGGACTTTGGGCCATAGGCTTATATTTAGTTGCGCATGCTTTAAGACACAAAAGAAGCTTGTGTTGTGGTGACATGTAGCATCTGGAGCATAGGAGAGGGCAAGGGTTCGAATCCCATTGCAAGAAAAAAGGGATATTTATTTTGCTAAGTTGGGGAGGCGAGTGTTTGTGATGGAATTAAACTCTGCTGAAGGAGGAATCCCATATCGGGAAGGTCGAGGAGCTGGCTTTAAATAAAGCAATCTATGAGGAGAGTAACCACACCTTGGTTGGCGTTTGGGCATAGGAGTGTTCAGAGCGTGGATTAACTCTAGATTCCTATCAGTTTAAGCATTTGTGTTGACTCCGGTTCTATAATATCGTATTCTTGATGAGCAAAGGGGATTCTAGCCATAAGGTGATGGCGTTCGTGGATATCTAGTACTTTATGTGATAAGGTGTGTATCCATATACACTATTTTGATTGTTAATCGGTTGAAAAGTCAAGGTGCGTATATTGTAATATCTTGACTGTTGATCGACATTATGCCGAAAAACCAAAATGCCAACGAACGATGCCATACAAGCGTGCGATCGCGCGTGTGGTGAACCGAGTTCACGGAGCGTGAGCGTGTGAAGAGAAAGGCCACCATGAGTGAATTCATGGGCTTGGGCCATAGTGGGTCACTTGGGCTGGAATGGGCCTCGATGGGCCTAATGGTCTGTAAAGCCCGCGAATGAAAGCCACACTGTTAAATGGGAAATAGATAGGCTTATCATGTCGCGCACATGACTTAGGTGCTTTGGGCCGCGTAAGGCCAAGAGGGGGCCGTGTGGGCCCAATGGGCTTGTGAGCCCACACAGACGAAATGTCCGTGATGTGATAAGATATTGATTTGGGATTGTAATAAGGCCTCTTAAATTTTTCGAACTTTAAATTTTAGATTGGTTTTATTTTGATTTATATCTGTTAGAAGTAAATCGCAGTTTTTCAAAAATGTTATCAGTTTTTAAAACAACACTACGTTTTCGCAACATTTTCGAAATGGTTTCGCGACTTAATCTTTTTCTAAATCAATTACTTTCAAAATTAGGTTCCACAACTAAAAAGATGTTTTGGGAATAAAGCTAATAATTTTCAATGTACCATGTTTTAAAAAATAAACTAACTTAACTGGGATTCTATTTAAGCTTTCTCTAGGAAGGGTTTTCAATGAAAACATGGTTTTCGAAAAACACTTCAACGTGACACGCCAGATTCGGGCCTAACTTCTAGGCCGAGTTTGGGATGTTACATTTATGGTATTGGAGCCCAGGTTGTAAAACTCGTATGTGGATTTGGTTTTCAAAATTAAATTTCTGAAAGTGTTGTTTCAAAAAGGTTTGAAAATAAAAAAGGCTTGAAAAGATTTGATGTTCTGAAATGTTGTATTGATCGTTTTCTGAAAGTGTGGTACACCGAGTCTTTGGTATTGAATCCGTAAGTTTTTTGAATACTTTTGTCTGTTTAGAAAATTAAATACAGTAAGTTAGAAATACGGTGGTTTTTTTTTAGATATTGGACTGTATTTATGGTATTTACTCTGTGTGTGTTTTGTTTGGATATGGTGTTCAAGATATAGAAATTGTAACCTATCTACTACGATAGGTGGATGTTTTGGATGTGTGTTAAAGACGTTGGGATCAGAGTGCGTAGCGGTAACGTAGTGGGGTAGTTGTTACATGACTACCCTGTTAGTTGGAAATTTTGAGGTGAACTGTAACACCCCAAACCCGGCCCACAAGCCTTGACCGGATCTGGTATGTCACTGCTGAAAATCGTTTGAAAAGATTTTTGACTTAAAAGTGAAACTTAATAATTTTTTTCTATCATTTATAAAACATTGTGTATTTAAAATTCTAAGTAAAAATTTGAAGTTACAAAATATCCGAATTGAAAACTTTATTATACATTTTCACGATGTAAGTTGCCGAAATTAAAAACATTTCCAAATAATAATTAAGTTGTCAATCCACCTTAAAAATAATAACAATGCTTAAATAATTTAGAAGGCCCTTATTACAATAAACAAATGCTTAAAAGTACTGAATTATAAAATACTTAAACAATTAAAATATTTTCTGCATGGGCCACCTCGTATCCACTCCAACCCGGTCCAAGCTTTATGCATCACCTGCGATGTAGGAAAAATTTGGGTGAGTCAACAGACTCAGTGCATAGTTACTTCACATGTCTCCACATATGGGCTTGACCCATATCCACACAGTCCATATACAAAATCATGCAACATGAAACCCAACCCAAGTTAAGGCCATCCGTCACACCTACCTTGGCAGACCTGCTGCCCAAGGCCGTGGCTAATCCACCGATCAACAAAGTGATCCCACATATCTTACCTTGGCAGACCTGCCGCCCAAGGCCGTGGCTGAGCCACCGATCACAGAAGTGATCCCACATATCAATCAGTCCACGGTGATGAACACAACTATCAACCGCCGAGATGTGGCACCTAGCCAACACCTCCCTTGATGAAGCACATAGCTAACATCAAGCGCTAATATAGCACAAGGCTATCATTAGACCACGTACATAATGTACACCCTTTCCTTCGATAGTCATATCCCAATCCCCATGTATCATGCCACAATATCATTAAAATAAGCATACATCACATGCCATCACATTTTCCTACATATATCATATGTAAATTAATCATCATAAAATACTGACCTTGTTGGCTGATTACCCATCATGGGTATCCACCTTTTTAGACCTTATTTCGGCTACCGTTCACATCATATCACATATACATAATAACACATTTAAACATTCATTTAAGCATTCAAGAGATAGTGTGATAACTATGCACCTGTTTTGGCACAGTCTACTCAATCCCGAAACTTCCTTATGTCTGTTGATATCTTCCTTACTTATCCAAATCCCGAATACTTGCCCTTAAAACCAAAGTACACAATCGGTCACATTTATACACCTAAAATATGGCCTATGGCCGAATACCACCACTACCTTACCTTACGGATCTAAATCTCGAAAAACACCACTCGTCCTGAAGTTGACGAAATCCCTGCCTATTAACTGTTAGATTCGGCTTTAAACAATAATCCATAAGAATGGTCCATTGGCCGAAAACTACAATGACTTACCTTGATCACTTCAATCCCAAAAGACCCCTTCAATGCTCCTTAATGTCGGCTACAAACAAAAGATACATCATTATGGCCTATGAAGATTCGGCCAACCTTAAAACCAAGGCCAAAACACCTGATTCGGCACCCTTAAAGAATAAGAACCCAAACCGATTACTAGGA
The DNA here is from genome assembly GCA_025506655.1 of Gossypium rotundifolium. Classification (NCBI taxonomy): domain Eukaryota; kingdom Viridiplantae; phylum Streptophyta; class Magnoliopsida; order Malvales; family Malvaceae; genus Gossypium; species Gossypium rotundifolium. The sequence goes on along the minus strand of CP106732.1, from coordinate 128,952,959 downwards.
TAGAAATTACTTACCACCACGTTGCTTGAAGAGACTAAAAGAGAGTAGATTTCGGCTAGCTGTTTCAGCTTTTAAGGCTTAGGCAAGGAAGAGAAAATAGGCACTTTGAGATTTGGCTAGGCTTTTCAAATGGTGTTGATATATTCGGCTATCACTAAAAGAAATAAATATAGATAGAAGAAAAGAAATGTAGAAGTGGCTAAGGGAATTCGGCAATGGCAAGTTTAAGAGATATTTTGGCTTTAATGATCTTAAGAAAAAGGAGACATAGAAGGCTACCAAATTCGGCACAAATAGAGGGTGAGATGAGAGGAACAATTTTCAGGAAGAAGAAATTAAAAATGGAGAAAAGAATTACCAAAAGGTGAGCACCTCTATTTATACTACTCAAATTCGGCACATCTACCACCTACACACTTCAAGACCGATTATACCACCCCCAAGGAATCCCACATTTGGCCACCAACCTTCCTCCTATCATATCCCACATTCTTCTCCTTTATCACCTTAATAAAATAATCTAACACATTATCCCATATCAATCTCCTATATTATCTCTTATCTTACCCATTAAAAAAAATAAAATAAAATATAATCACAACTATCTTCTAATCTTAGCTCAAATTTAAAAAGAATAAGACAAGCCTTATCCTCATCTCTGCAAAGCCCCACATGCCGTCCTCTACTCCCCTCTCCCTTAACGCCAGAATGTAAAAATAAAAACCCCACTTTATGCTGCCCACGTGATTCGAACCCCCTCCCTTTCTCCCAGCTTATGGCGTCATGCTCCAAGGCCCTAAGTGGCGCCTTGCAGCCACTTTACCAAGATGATTCTTATGTCATAAATCCCCCACAACATCTCTTAAGGCCTCCTTTGGCCTAGCTCCTTTAACTAACACTTAAAAATCCAAAATTTTCCAAGGCATTCCCTTTTTATCCTAGAGTTTTAAGAACCCCTAAAACACATCCAAACCACTCACTGAGCCTATTAACACATGAATTATGCACCAAGTGCATAACCCCTAATCTAGGATATTACAGTTCTACCCTCTTTAAAAATATTTTCGTCCTCGAAATTACTTACTAACGAAAAATCATACATCCTAACTCACCACATTACATTACTGCTGCGCACTCTAATCTTAAAACTAACATATTTCCTATGCACAATTTCAAAATTCACATACACTTCACTAGCATTACAAGAACAAACTAACTCTATAACAAACAAGGCAATGAAGGGTATTCCAAAAATAAGAACTTACCCATTGTCACATCTGGCACATCACTCTCCTCACGACGGCCGACTACATAAACCAACCTTGGTTGCCTCGCATCTGAACCTTTAGCACCTCCGCTTGGTGCTCCACGACCACGGCCAGAACTATTTCCTCCATGGTTCGAACCACGACCCCTCGTCGCTTGCTGACCATTCCTACCCGACTACTCATATCCCTAACCTATGATCCAAGCCCTATTCGGATCTTGGGGATCTTTAATCAGATGAGACTTAGACTTACACCTGAAACACTCTCGTTCCGGTTCCAGCACTCGCCAACATGATACCTTCCACATTGAGTACACGGACGGTCCGGATTTCCAGTAGCTGGCCTAGTAACACGAATAGAATTCTCAACCCTCGATCTTTTCTGAAAGCTCTCAGACGATTCTGACGGTCCAAAGCTCCTCTTATCCCGGTTCCTATCCTTATCTCTATTCTGTCTCACAGAGTCCTTAATTCCCTCAGCTACCTTAGCCTTCTCTACCAACACAACAAACTCACGTTCTTGTTGCGAAGCTATGAGTAACCTCAAATCATCTCTCAGTCCGTCCTCAAATCGGACACATCGCTCATGCTCCGTAGCCACTACTCCTCGAGCATATCGGCTTAACCTTAGGAATTTCGATACTCCGCCACAGATTTGTTCCATTGAACCAGCCCCAGAAATGCCTTCCTCTGCGCATCTATATAATGAGTACCAACATACTTCTTCTGGTATACCGCCTTAATATAGTCCCAAGTGAGATCCTCCGCTGTAGCATCATCCCGGACTATGAGCCACCACTGATACGCCTCATCGCGAAGCAGCGCCACCATTCCTTTCACTTTCTCCTTAGCGGTTAGTTCGAGCTCATCCATAATTCACTCGATCGCCTCCAACCAATACTCAGCCTTACTGGGTGCCACACCAGATACGCCACGGAACACCTCAGCTCCATTGGCTCGGAGTCACTCAGGTACGGACTTTCTAGCTCTCATATTTCTACCTGCTCCAGCCACCATCTCAAGAACTCGCAGCACTACCTGCGATACTGCATCATCCCTCGTCTGATCTTGCTGTTCAACACCAAAAGTGGGTGGTGGGGGTGGCGGTGGTATCTCATTCTCAGACCCTTGACCCGATCTAACGGGTTTTGACACGGTCATTCTGCCTCGACCACGTCCATGACGACCACGTCCTTTAGAACTCATTCCTAACGTCGCGATTTAATCTGATTAAAAAGTTTTATGTATTAGAAATTTTGTTTCACTGATTATCCCACGAACAATTTTATGAATGAAGTGTTTAGAAGTAGTTCTTCGATCAACCAAAAGTTCACTCAAGTTCACTATTCTAGTTCAGAGAGTCACATTCACATTCATCAACATTCAACACACTTCCATGGGCATTTTTGTCCATTCCCATCCTAGGGGTGATTTCGTCATTTGTCCTACAAGGGTGTTTTGGTAATAAATCGAGGTCAATTTGAAAATCTTTACAAATCAGAGGCATTTCCAAAATTTACAAAAAACTCAAGGTTAAAAATTTGTTTTCCAAATCAGAGGTATTGTAAAAATTTTAGAAATCGGGATCGTTTCGATAATTTTTGTAAGTTAGAGGTATTTTCGTAAATTTTTTCCAAATCAGGGTATCTTAATAATTTGCAAAATTTGTATTTCTGGTATTTTGTAAAGCAAAAATATCTTTGCAAAAGTCGAGGGTATTATGGTAATTTCAGTAACCAAGGGTATTTTTGTAATTTCTCAACTAGGGGCATTTAGGTAATTTTGTAAGTCAGAGAATTTTTAGGAAAATTTTCCAAGTCTAAAATGGTTTTACAAATCAAAAGGAGTAATTTTGAAAAATGTAGGATTCTTATAAACAGTAAGGCTAGTCCCTTTCGGGTTTTAATTACTAGGTTTAGCCCGTGAATAAGTCCTCTTGGTTAGGGTGAACGGTTACTACGCACCAGGTAGGATTTGAGTAAAGAGGAGGTGAGTCGCTAGGACTGCTTAAATACCAAGCTCTTACCGAATCCAGTCCTAAACATGCGCACAACAGTTGCCACACCTTAACTCGGCGACTTAATCACAGGTTTGTTCAGTTGTTTTAAGTCTTATGTATTCTCTATTGGAGTAGACTAGTCCTAGGGTTCAATAGATCCTAGTTCACTAATCTACGTTCCCATAATGCCCATCAAATTTACATATACAAATCACCTCAATAGCTGAGGGGTACTTACCTAGTGGACTTCGAGTCGGAGATACAGGTGCCATGCCAGAACGAACCTGAAAAATTTTACAAAAATCCATATTTTTGGAAAGCCCATTTTGAAAAAATATTTTTGGGCCCAAATCCCTTAAAGTCGAGTTTTGAACCTGGCTCTGATACCAAACTGCAACACCCCAAACCCGGCCTACAAGCCTTGACCGGATCTGGTATGTCACTGCAGAAAATCGTTTGAAAAGATTTTTGACTTAAAAGTGAAACTTAATAATTTTTTTCTGTCGTTTATAAAACATTGTGTATTTAAAATTCTAAGTAAAAATTTAAAGTTACAAAATATCCGAATTGAAAACTTTATTTTACATTTTCACGATGTAAGTTGTCGAAATTAAAAACATTTCCAAATAATAATTAAGTTGTCAATCCACCTTAAAAATAATAACAATGCTTAAATACTTTAGAAGGCCCTTATTACAATAAACAAATGCTTAAAAGTCTTGAATTATAAAATACTTAAACAATTAAAATATTTTACGATGGGCCACCTCGTATCCACTCCAACCCGGTCCAAGCTTTATGCATCACCTGCGATGTTGGAAAAATTTGGGTGAGTCAATAGACTCAGTGCATAGTTACTTCACATGTCTCCACATATGGGCTTGACCCATATCCACACAGTCCATATACAAAATCATGCAACATGAAACCCAACCCAACTTAAGGCCATCTGTCACACCTACCTTGGCAGACCTGCTGCCCAAGGTCGTGGCTAATCCATCGATCAACGAAGTGATCCCACATATCTTACCTTGGCAGACCTGTCGCCCAAGGCCGTGGCTGAGCCACCGATCACAGAAGTGATCCCACATATCAATCAGTCGACGGTGATGCACACAGCTATCAACCGCCGAGATGAGGCACCTAGCCAACACCTCCCTTGATAAAGCACATAGCTAACATCATGCGCTAATGTAGCACAAGGCTATCATTAGACCACGTACATAATGTACACCTTTTCCTTCGATAGTCACATCCCAAGCCCCATGTATCATGCCAAAATATCATTAAAATAAGCATACATCACATTCCATCACATTTTCCTACATATATCATATGTAAATTAATCATCATAAAAGACTGACCTTGTTGACTGATTACCCATCATGGGTATCCACCTTTTTAGCCCTTATTTCAGCTACCGTTCACATCATATCACATATACATAATAACACATTTAAACATTCATTTAAGCATTCAAGAGACAGTACGATAACTACGCACCTATTTTGGCACAGTCTACTCAATCCCAAAACTTCCTTATGTCTGTCGATATCTTCCTTACTTATCCAAATCCCGAATACTTGCCCTTAAAACCAAAGTACACAATCGGTCACATTTATACACCTAAAATATGGCCTATGGCCGAATACCACCACTACCTTACCTTATGGATCTAAATCCCGAAAAACACCACTCGTCCTAAAGTTGACGAAATCCCTGCCTATTAACTGTTAGAATCGGCTTTAAACAATAATCCATAAGAATGGTCTCTTGGCCGAAAACTACAATGGCTTACCTTGATCACTTCAATCCCGAAAGACCCCTTAAATGCTCCTTAATGTCGGCTACAAACAAAAGACACATCATTATGGCCTATGAAGATTCGACCAACCTTAAAACCAAGGCCATAAGACTTGATTTGGCACCCTTAAAGAATAAGAACCCAAACCGATTACTAGGATAGAAATTACTTACCACCACGTTGCTTGAAGAGACTAAAAGAGAGTAGATTTCGTCTAACTGTTTCGGCTTTTAAGGCTTACAGCAAGGAAGAGAAAATAGGGACTTTGAGATTCAGCTAGGCTTTTCAAATGGTGTTGATATATTCGGCTATCACTAAAAGAAATAAATATAGATAGAAGAAAAGAAATGTAGAAGTGGCTAAGGGAATTCGACAATGGCAAGTTTAAGAGAGATTTCGGCTTTAATGATCTTAAGAAAAAGGAGACATAGAAGGCTACCAAATTCGGCACAAAGAGAGGGTAAGATGAGAGGAACAATTTTCGGGAAGAAGAAATTAAAAATGGAGAAAAGAATTACCAAAAGGTGAGCACCCCTGTTTATACTACTCAAATTCGGCACATCTACCACCTACACACTCCAAGACCGATTATACCGCCCCCAAGGAATCTTACATTCGGCCACCAACCTTCCTTCTATCATATCCCACATTCTTCTCCTTTATCACCTTAATAAAATAATCCAACACATTATCCCATATCAATCTCCTATATTATCTCTTATCTTACCCATTAAAAAAAAATAAAATAAAATATAATCACAACTATCTTCTAATCTTAGCTCAAATTTAAAAAGAATAAGACAAGCCTTATCCTCATCTCTGCAAAGCCCCACATGCCGTCCACTACTCCCATCTCCCTTAACGCTAGAATGCAAAAATAAAAACTCCACTTTATGCTGCCCACATGATTCGAACCCCCTCCCTTTCTCCCAGTTTATGGCGTCATGCTCCAAGGCCCTAAGTGGCGCCTTGCAGCCACTTTACCAAGGTGATTCTTATGTCATAAATCCCCCCACAACATCTCTTAAGGCCTCCCTTGGCCTAGCTCTTTTAACTAACACTTAAAAATCCAAAACTTTCCAAGGCATTCCCTTTTTATCCTAGAGTTTTAAGAACCCGTAAAACACATCCAAACCACTCACTGAGCCTATTAACACATGAATTATGCACCAAGTGCATAACCCCTAATCTAGGATATTACATGAACGATACCATACGAGCGTGCGCGATCGAAGCGTGTGAAGAGAAAGGTCACCATGAGTGAATTCATGGGCTTGGGCGATGTGGGTCACTTAGGCTAGAATGGGCCTTAATGGGCCCAATAGGCCGTAAGGCCCGCGAATGCAAGTCACACTGTTAAATAGGAAATAGATAGGCTTATCATGTCGCGCATATGACTTAGGTGCTTTGGGCCGCGTAAGGCCGAGAGGGGATGTGGGCCCAATGGGCTTGTGGGCCCACACAGACGAAATGTCCGTGATGTGATAAGTTATTGATTTGGGTTGTGCTATTGCATAGTTGTGGTTGTTTCTAGGCTAAATGGGCCACACGAGTGTGTGGGCCCAATTGGGTAGGGTAATGGACCTTAGGCCCATTTTCACCGTTAAGTCAAATTAGATTTCCTAAGTCGCTCGAGGCGACGGTGGACCTTTTGTTGGGTCGCTAATGCCTTGGTTTACAAAATTACTGAAATACCCTCGATTTGTGAAATTATTGAAATACCCTCGATTTATAAAATTACTAAAATACCCTCGATATAAAAAATTATTGAAATACCCTTAGTTTGTAAAATTACTAAAATACCCTCAATTTATAAAATTACTAAAATACCCTTAGTTTGTAAAATTACTGAAATACCCCCAATTTACGAAATTACTAAAATACCCTCAGTTTGTAAAGTCACTGAAATACCTCTAATTTGTGAAATTACCAAAAGACCCGTGATTTATGAAATTACTAAAATACCCTTAGTTTACAAATTATTGAATTACCCTTGTAGGGTAGAATCACCGAATTACCCCGTTGAGTAGAATTATCGAAATACCCTTATAGGGTAGAATTACTAAATTACCTATAGAGTAAAATTACTAGACTACCATTGAATGGTAAGATTACGTAATACCCTTATAGGGTAAAATGACTATTTTGCCTTTGCGGGTAAATGACTTGTTAGGACTATGACTGAACTAACTGTGAATGTAAGATTGTGTTTTAATTGATTTGACTGTGGTCATGTGACTGATTTTTTTTAATACGTGTGTAAATGATTGTTACTGAGCATGGCCATTTTGCATACACGTGTAATAATTAAGCATGACACGACATATTGTATGGGGTTGGGACATTGATACGAAGGAAGTACTAAACTGGTGGCTATGCCATGTTTTACTGATTTAGTGTCTTTGCCACGTATACTAATTCTAGTGGCTCAGCCACGTATACTGTTATTAGCAGCATTGTTGCGTTGATACTAGCAGTTCGGTTGCGTTATTGGTGTATAGGGCTAGATGGGTCGACTTTGTCCCCACATGGTGTGTAGGGTTGGTACGGGTGGTGTGTTGGCTAGATTGGGTGGAGTGCATCCTCATACTGTTGCATATCTGTTTGTGAGATCTGTCACTGTACTGGGCTTAGGCCACTTGTTCTGCTATTGGTTTGGGCTAGGCCCAATTGATTCTATTATGGGTTGTGACCTAAATTATATTGTAGTGGGCTTTGACCCTTGTATGCTTTGAACTAATTTGTCTTATTCTTGTTAAAAGGCTTTGGCCTGATCTGCTTTTTGATTTTTGTATCTTCGATTGTTCTCTAGTAAGGGGATTACACACTGAGTTTTCATAAACCCACCCCGTTTTTACCTGTACAGGTAATCCTCAGGCTTAGATGGATCAAAGCTATGAGGGACTCAGAGAAGACCACACACTACTTATGTTTTCCATTTTGATTATCTACTTTTAAATATTTTGATTTGGGGTTGTAATAAGGCCTCTTAAAGTTTTCAGACTTTAAATTTTAGATTGGTTTTATTTTGATTTATATCTGTTATAAGTAAATAGTAGCTTTTCCAAAATGTTATCTATTTTTAAAACAACACTACATTTTCGCAACATTTTCAAAATGGTTTTGCGACTTAATCTTTTTTGTAAATCAATTACTTTCAAAATTAGCTTCCACAACTGAAAAGATGTTTTGAGAATAAAGCTAATAATTTTCAATGTACCATGTTTTAAAAAATAAACTAACTTAACTGGGATTTTATTTAAGCTTTCTCTAGGAAGGGTTTTCAATGAAAACATGGTTTTCGAAAAACATTTCAATGTGACATACCAGATTCGGGCCTAACTTATAGGTCGGGTTTGGGTTGTTATAGACAAGATCTACTACCTTCAGTCTGCTCCACTGCAAACTCAGGGATGCCAAACTAGGATCTTTAATCTGCTTCACTGCAATCTCAGGAAGACAAGATATGCTATCTTTAGTCTGCTCCACTGCAAACTCAGGGATGCCAGACTAGTATCTTCGATCTACGCCATCGTATCTTCGTGAAGACAAGATCGCTATCTTCGCTATCGCAACTTTAGGAAGACAAGATCTGCTCGCTTCATCAGAACTCGGGATGCCAGACTAGTGTCTTCGATCCGCTTCGCTGCAAACTCAAGAAGACAAGATCTGCTATCTTCAATCTACTCCACTACAAGATCAGGGAGACAAGATCTGTTATCTTCAATCTGCTCCGCTGCAAACTCAGGGAGGTCAGGCTGATGTCTTTGATCTGCTTCACTGTAAATTTAGGAATACAGATCTGCTATTTTAGTCTACTCCACTGCAAACTTAGGGATGCCAGACTAGTATCTTCGATTTGCTTCACTACAATCTCAAGAAGACAAGATCTGCTATCTTCAGTCTGCTCCACTACAAACTTAGGGAGGTCAGACTGATGTCTTTTATCTGCTTCACTACAACTTCAGGAAGACAGATCTGCTATTTTAGTCTGCTCCACTGCAAACTCAAGGATGCTAGAATAGTATCTTCGATCTGTTTCACTGCAATCTCAGGAAGATAAGATCTGCTATCTTCAGTCTACTCCACTGCAAACTCAGGGATGCCAGACTAATATCGTTGATCTGCTTCACTACAACTTTAGGAAGACAAGATCTACTATCTTCATTCTGCTCCACTGCAAACTCAGGGATGCCAGACTGAAAGCATCAATGTATCCTACTACATTGTCCTGTAGAATAGGTATATGCTTATGCCAAATGATTAGGATGCCTTGATCGAAATGAGTCAAATGCTCCTATTTAGACATGCTATGATATATGAATACAAAAATGTTATGAGAATGATTCCTATTTCAGGATTCATCACTCATTTGTTCTACATCCTCGTTCCTCTTGAAATATCAATCATATTCTGCTCAAATAATTTGCCCCATGGTAATTTTGAGTCCATTCCACTTGAACCTTGGGACATAAAGTTTGTACCTCCCACTGCAACTTCAGGGGAATAACATTTGGTTTCTTCCATCCATCCTGTTACCACTCAGAGGTATAGAATTTGTATCATCTTCAATCAATTTGATCTGTTACACCATTCCCTGCGTGTAATGACCAGATGAATATGCCTAAAGTTTGCATGAATACAGGGTGTCATTTTTCTTTTCCCGAGAATGATCCCCTTTTACACTTGGTTTGACATTGCTCGTCATTTGTTGAGATGGTATCACCGACGAAATGCCTTATCCAATAAAAATCGAAGAGATAATCATCTTTCAATATTTCCAACCCTTAGGCTTGGTGAGTTCTAAACAATAGTCCTATTTCAGATTCTCATATTATTTAGAAGCTCCTAGAGTAATATGCGAAACTCCTTTTATGAAAGTATTATTAGTCCATTAATCGTTATTTCAATATAAAATGCTTGAAAAAGATCACAACAATGGACGTGAAAGAAATTAATCAGGAGCATAGCTCAAAACAAATAAGTTAATCAAAGATAACCAAAGCAATAAAAAAAATTTGATTGGGGTGTATCTTGAAAAGAATAAAGTAATCAAAGATAGAAAATTCAAAATAGGTAAGATAGAAGCTAGGTGCCCGAGATACCGCAGCATGAGCTTTTCTGTACAAACTTCTTGAGGACCATTTTGAGCTCAATATGTGTTTAGAGGATCCGGTGTACTTTGTCAATGCTCCAAGACGTAGCATACTTCCTCATTGTTAATTCAGGCATAGCAAGACTACCACATGCCCTATCTTTGATCAAAATTTGAGCCGCCCTTTTTAGGTTTTCGGCTCAAAACCCCTTTGGTCTCAAACCGCCATTTACGAGTTTTTGCATTGGACTCACCTCTCTCTTTTTTTTTTTTTATCTCAATGCGCCCTTACCTTGGCCTTTCCATTTTTCTTTTTCTTTTTTCTTTGTTCTTTTTTTTATTTTTTAAGGTCTCAAAGTGCCCTTTGCGGGTTTTCACCTTGTCCTTTCCCCTTTCAGGTAAAATACTTCTTGACTGAACTTGAATTTGCCGAACTGGGCATGTCTTCGCCATCCGTCTTGGTCAATATCAATGCTCCTCTAGAACATGCCCTTTTTACTACATAAGGTCCCTCCCAGTTTGGCATCTGCTTTCCTCTGAAATCCTTTTGTAAAGAAAGATGTTTTTTAACATCAAGTTCCCCTCGTGGAATTCTCTAGGTTGAACCTCTTTGTCGTATGCTTGCATCATCTGACCATGATGGATAACTTTTAACCTTTTCTTCGATTAGGTTCAATTGACAAAAATTATTTATATTCCAATGAGAAATATGTTGCCCCAGCGAAGGTTCTAGCCGACATTCGATAAGACAGAGGTTAAATGGTAACTTCTTTATATCAATTTTTACAAGTCTCAGTCATCTTTCCATGATCCTTGTTTTGTTGTTTTTGTTTTTATTTTTTCCTTTTTTTTTCGCCTTTACTGCACTGTGATATGTCGTATGATCTTTAAACAAATGTCCAAACTTTTGACATTGTCCTTTTTAGCACTCTTTATCAGCACCTGATCTTCTTCTTTTTTTTTTTTTTTGAGAATTTGATGACTATCGACTTTGTAACATTGGCATATGAAGCTACTTCCACCCTCTTAGTGAAGTAAACAATGACCACGACGATGAATCGATGTCGACTAGAAGGTTTTGATGAGATCGGCCCCATAATATCCATTCCCCACATATATAAAATTTGTGAAGAAATAGATGAGGCACATAAGTCTTGTCTTCCTCAAATATGGGATAACTGATGTCATCCCCTTCTATGTAGATTAGCAATACCCAAACCTCATGATTAGCTTGGCTATTGTAAAACAATTAGCATGTGTCCTTCTGACATCCTTATGGACCTCTTTTAAGATTTCAATGTACCCGCGTCTCAGTTACCCAGGCATGTCCTAATATGATTATGCAAAAACATCTTTGAATTTTTTCAAAACTCAATAATGTCTCGCCTTATTTCTGTGGTGAGCTAGTGTAACACCCTAACCCGAGACCGTCGTCGGAATAGGATTAACGGGTATTACCGGTCAATCAGAACATTTAACCTCTAAATGTTGACACAAGGTCAATAATCATCAATCTCATTTGAATTCAATCAAAGAGTCCCTTAAATGAGTCATAGAGACCCTAAGCATGCTTATAAACTAAGTCAGGACTAAACCGAAACACATAAGTAATTTTATAAAAATTTGAAACTTTTCTAACATTCAGGGGACACACGACCGTGGGGGTAGGTCGTGCCTCACCCATGGCTACTTGACACTCCCTTGTGTCCTTCCCGTGGTAGTATAATGCAAAAATCAACACGGTCACCAAGCACGCCTGTGTGCTAAGGCCGTGTACTACTAGATCACATACTGCCATTTCTTGCGCGGCCATCAAGCACACCCGTGTCGAGGCGTGCAATTTAAGCCACATTCTGCCAATTTACCCACGGTCTTGGGCACGCCCGTGTTCAACAACCATGTGACATTATAGGCCATTTTACTAGGCCAATATGCCACCCACTTAGGGTCTTCCTACAAGCAATATATACCAAAACATAATATGCATATATGGCAACCAAAACATATCAAATGGTTCATTTCATCCATACATTCAATACCAATTCCATTCATACCAAATTACAAACTAAATCCTACATCATTTCAAACATGTATCATCCATTTGCTTAACCAAAACTTAACCATTTCATATGCATCAAAGCATACTAAATATCTGCTTCATAACTATTCATCCAAACATTTATCAACTCAAAAACTTTCCAATACACATGGCCATTCTCACTTCATAAACATATACACCTTTCTAGCCTATACATGCCATAATTAGCCATATACATTTTCAAAAGGGTACCAAAATAAGTTTAGTAGTGTGATGACAATCCTTGATAATCCCGAGCCTTCAGTAGCTTCGACGACCTATAAAACAGAGAAAATACACGCACAGAGTAAGCTTTTCGAAAGCTTAGTAAGTCATATACAAATAAACTAGGCATAAGAAGTATATATGCAATTTGATACATTTGCACATCTCATTCACTTAACAATTTATCATGTATATGCTTGATTCATACTTTTCTTCAAATCAAAGTCATATGCATACTTACCATTCATGCATACTTAATGCACAGTCAACGCTCCTGAATCGGATATTCATTCACTTAATTGATCATAGCTCGGATATACCATTCGTATTGCAGACTTGCCCGTTGAACCCTTAGGAACCTAGTAGGATACTCAGGAAGCTCGGAATAGTAGTATAATGCCAACGTCCCAGACGAGGTCTTACATGCACTCCTATATCGATGCCACTATCCCAGAAAAGGTCTTACACATTTCAATTCAGTGCCGATGTCCCAGACATGGTCTTCCACGTACAGATCATAACGATTCCAACGTCCCAGACGTGGTCTTACACGTAAAACTCATGTCGATGCCAACATCCCAGACGTGGTCTTACTCATAAAGCTTATATCAAAGCCAACATCCCAGACGTGGTCTTACACGAGATCACAATTCAACGCCAACGTCCCAGACGTGGTCTTACATGATGAAACAGAACAGATACCTATGTCATGACATAGCTGATCCTATCTATTCCTAGGTTCGTACGGGACTTCTCGGCTTTATCACTATCTCAAACTTATTTCGGAATTCACACATTTAGCATATCATACTCATTCATTTTCGTCGATAGACATATGAATACATATATTCAATTCAATACAGATAAGTTTATTTGCATAGTGACTTACCTCGGGTTCGGTTTAACGAAACAAAAACGACTACTCTGTTACTTTCGCTTTCCTGCGATTTAAATCTGTTTTCCTCGGTTCTTGATTTAAACATATTCAGAATTAACCCTTTTGTTCACTATTCCATTCAATTCAATCCATACACATACATTTTGGGCTATTTACAATTTAACCCTCATATTTGCAATATCAATTTAGTCCATTTTTCTGAAAACATCAAATTCACAAAATCCATACATACACATGCTCAGTCGAATACATATACATCACATATAAGGCCACATTTTTCATCAAACTTGCAATTTAGTCCCTCAATTTACCATTTTCACAATTAGCCCTATTTAGCTAAATTCATCATAACTTCAAGAACAAAATATGTTCATCTAACACATATCTTTCTTTTAACAACAAAACTCATCATAATGCTTACTAATTCATCTATGGAATAGGCTTGATAGTAGACTAAGCAACAATCTCAAAAACATAAAAATCATCAAAATCTAAAGCCAAAACATACCTAAATTAAGCCAAAATATGTGTCGAATGTGAAGAGAGCTGAAACCCTTGTTCTTTTTCTCTTATTCGGTCATCAAATAAAGATGAACATGGCTTTTTCAATTGATTTTGTTTATTAGCCTTTATTTAATCAAATTACTCATTTAACCCTTCCATAATAATTTAAACAAACATACATTAAGGCCACATTTGTCCTTTGTTCACCCACTAACTAAATAGTGGTCTTTTTGCCTCATAAGGCCTTTTCTTTTAAAAGCCATAACACCTTGATACTTAACAAATATCATGCAACTTTCATAATCAATGCAATTTAATCCTTTGCTCAAATTAAACACTCAAACGGATTAATTAGCTTACAAAATTTAAACACATGCTTAGTCACATATCAACGGTACAGAAAATAATAGTAAAATATTATACGGACTCGAATTTGTGGTCCCGAAACCACTGTTTCGACTAGGGTATAAATCGGACTGTTATAATTTTCCCCCATAGGGATTTTCGTCCCCAAAAATCTTACCGTTAAACAGAGTTGGATATTGTTGTCTCATTGAACCTTCAGGCTCTCACGTAGCCTCTTCTAATCCGTGTCAATTCCACAATACTTTCACTAATGAAATTTTCTTGTTTCTTAACTCTTTCACTTCACGAGCTAAGATACGGATCAGTTCCTCTTCGTATGTCATATCAGATCAAATTTCAATTTCAGATAGGGCAATCACATGTGATGGATCAGACCGATATCTACGAAGCATCGAAACGTGAAATACATTGTGAATCTTTTCTAGTTCAGAGGGTAACTTCAATCTATATGCAACAGGCCCAACACATTCAATGATCTCATACGGTTTGATGGATCTCAGACTTAAGTTGCCTTTACGTCTGAATCGGAGCACTTTCTTCCACGGAGACACATTTAGAAATTCTTTACCGCTGATATCAAATTCTATATCCTTTTGTTTTAAGTCTGCATAGGACTTCTGACGATCAGATGTTGCTTTCAAACAATCTCGGATCAATTTCACTTTCTGTTCAGTATCTTTTATCAAATCGACCCCGTGTAACTTATTCTCACCGAGTTTAGTCCAATATAGAGGTGTACAACATTTATGTCCGTACAAAGCTTCATATGGTGCCATTTTGATGCTCGACTGAAAACTATTGTTATACGTAAATTCAATCAACGACAGGTATTGTTCCCACGAACCATTAAACTCTAATATATAGCATATTAACATATGTTCAAGAATCTGAATAATTCGCTTGGATTGACCATCCGTTTACGGATGAAAACCTGTACTGAAATGCAATTTTGTACCCAAAGTGTCTTGCAATTTCTTTCAGAATCGCGATGTGAATCTCGGATCCCTATCTGACACAATAGACAGTGGCACCCCGTGCAATCTCACAATTTCGAAATATAAAGCTCACTAATCTCTCCGGTGAGAAATCGATCTTCTTTCGAATAAAATGGGCGATTTCAGTCAATCGGTCAACTACGACCCATATTGCATCTTTCTTTCTCAAAGTCAGAGGCAAACCAGAAACAAAGTCCATTGTTACTCTATCCCATTTCCACTCAGAATCGAGAATCACCGCGGCAGAATCCCGGCGAACTTGATGTTCGGCTTTCACTTGTCGGCAATCTAAGCATTTTGAAACAAATTCAAAATGTCTGTTTCATGCCGGACCACCGAGATCGTCGTTTCAAATCATGATACATTTTAGTACTCCCTGGATGAACAGATAAACGACTATTATGTGCTTCACCCAAAATCAATTGAATCAGCTCCGAATTTCTTGGAACATAGATTCGATCTCGGAATCTCAAACAATCATCAACAACTCAAAATTTAGATTCAAAATTCAATTCACATTGAGCTCATTTCAACAACAATTCATTATCAACCTTCTGAGCATCACATATTTGTTGTATAAATAACGATTTCGCTCTCAATTCAGCTATCACAGAACTATCATCAGACAAATCTAGCTGAGCATTGAAAGCACGTAGTGCAAACAATGACTTTCTACTCAACGCATCGGAACCACATTTACTTTCCCCAAATGATAATCTATCACCAGCTCATAATCTTTTAACAATTCAAGCCATCTTCTCTGGCGCAGTTTCAAATCTTTTTGGGTCATTAGATATTTTAGACTTTTATGATCTGAAAACACATGACATTTTTCACCGTACAAATAATGATGCCAAATTTTAAGTCAAACACAATCGCAGCAAGCTCAAGGTCATGTGTCAGATAATTCTTTTCATGACGCTTTAATTGTCTCGAAGCATAAGCTACCACTTTGCCCTCTTGCATCAAAACACATCCCAGAATGTTTAACAAAGCATCACTGTAAACAAAAATTCCTTACCCGATTCTGGCTGTACTAACACTGGAGCTTCTGTTAACAGAGTTTTCAACTGGTCAAAACTTTTCTGACATTTATCCCACCATTCAAATTTGACATCTTTCTGAAGTAATCTAGTCAACGGAGTAGCTATAGTCGAGAAGCCTTTAACAAATCTGCGGTAATAACTAGCTAAACCTAGAAAACTATGAACTTTGAACACGTTCTTCGGAGGTTTCTAATTTAGAATAGCAGAAATCTTGCTCAGATCAACACAAATCCCAGAAGCTGACACAATATGCCCTAGAAAACTGACCTCATTCAACCAGAATTGACATTTGCTGAATTTTGTGTACAATTGCTTTTCTCTCAAAGTTTGCAACACAATTTTTAGATGTTCTGCATGCTTATTCTCATCACGTGAGTAAATCAAAATGTCATCAATGAATACAATAACAAATTGATCCAAATACGATCTGAAAATTTTGTTCATCAAGTCCATAAAAATAGCAAGAGCATTGGTTAGTCCAAATGGCATAACTAAAAACTCATAATGCCCGTACCTCGCTCTAAAAGCAGTTTTCAGAATGTCTGAATCTTTAACTCTCAATTGGTAGTATCCCGATCTCAAATCAATCTTGGAAAACACAGTAGCTCTTTTTAACTGATTAAACAAATCATCAATTATGGGCAAAGGATATTTATTCTTTATAGTTACCTTATTCAACTGACGGTAATCAATACACATTCTCATCGTGCCATCTTTCTTTTTCACAAACAGAACAGGAGCACCCCAAGGCGAAAAACTCGGTCTAGCAAACCCTCTATTAGTCAATTCTTGTAGCTGTGACTTTAACTCTTTCAACTTTGTTGGTGCCATTCTATACGGAGCTATCTAAATAGGTGCCATACTAGGCAACAATTCAATACCAAATTCAACTTCACGAATCGGAGGTAAACCCGGTAACTCTTTAGGGAATACATCAGAAAAATCACAAACAATGGATACTGATTCAACTTTCTTCTCGGATACTTTTGAATCAATCACATAAGCAAAATATGATTCATACCCCTTTTTCACATAACTCTGAGCTTTCAAAACGGATATCACAATAGGCAATCCATTTAAATCACTAGACTCAATCCGTACAATCTCATCATTCGGACCTCATAAATCTATTATCTTTCTTTTACAGTTCACAACGGCATCATGTATAAAGAACCAATCCATACCTAGAATAATATCGAATTCATTAAATGGCAAGAGCATCAGATTAGTAAGAAAATAGATATCTCGAAACATTAATGGATAGTTCTTGCATACTTTGTCAACAAGGACACTTTTACCTAAGGGGTTCGATACTTTTATAGCAAATTTAGTAGACTCTACAGGCAAAGTCTTACCATATACTAAATTCATGCATATGTACGAATGCGTAGAACCAGGGTCTATTAAAGCTATCATAGAAGTGTCATAAAGAGTAAAAGTACCCGTTATAACATCAGGCAACGAAGCTTCTTCACGAGCTCGAATAGCAGACACTCTGACAGGCGCTCTGGCTTCGGATCTAACAATATTGTCTCTCATAGTTCTCTGACTACCACTGACATTCTTTACATTCTTTGCTGTTCGACCTCTCGTAGGTGCATTATCAGATCTTGGATTCTGAATAGTCTCTGATTCGACAGGCTCAAGGTAATCACGAATAAAATGATCAAGCGATCCACATCTAAAGCAAGCTCTGTCATTTAATCTATAGCTTTCTAGATGTCTTTTTCCACAATGTTTACATCCGGTCTCTCGGATCGAACATTACCAACGCTGGCCATTAAAATTGTTGGAGTTTTGGAACTCATTTGCGATCTAGCTCTATTTCTATTA
The DNA here is from genome assembly GCA_025506655.1 of Gossypium rotundifolium. Classification (NCBI taxonomy): domain Eukaryota; kingdom Viridiplantae; phylum Streptophyta; class Magnoliopsida; order Malvales; family Malvaceae; genus Gossypium; species Gossypium rotundifolium. Next base: position 128,934,850 of record CP106732.1, on the reverse strand, counting down.
AATGTCCCATTTTTTCTCTAGAACGACTTTGATCATCTCTGTATCTCTTTGAAGTAGACTGAAATGATTTATTCTAAAATCTCTTTCTTGTATCTCGAGCTTCAGATTCAGCTCTTCTTTATCCTTCTTGAGTGCTTCAGCTTTGCAAACTCGATCAACGAGTGTAACAAACTCTTTTATTTCTAGGATCCCAACTAGCAAACAGATATCTTCATTAAGACCGTCTTCAAATCTTTTACACATTATTTCCTCAAACGATATGCATTCACAAGCATACTGACTCAACCTGACAAATTCTCGTTCATATTCTGTAACAGTCATACGACCTTGCTTTAGTTCCAAGAATTCTTTTCATTTCTGATCAACGAATCTCTCACTGATATATTTCTTCCTGAACTCGGTCTAAAAGAAATTCCATGTAACTCATTCTCTCGAAACAACATGAATCAAAGTTTTCCATCATTGATATGTTGCATCTCGAAGTAACGATACAACACACTTTATGCATTCTTCCAGAGTCAGAGACATCTCATCAAATACCAGAATAGTATTTTCAATCCAGAATTCAGCTTTTTCAGTATCATCATTATTGGTAGCTCGAAACTCTTCAGCCCTATACTTACGGATCTTGTCAACCGGAGGCTTTCTCAACAGATTTAGATTTGCAGTCGGAGGTACACCAGATGTCTGAGGGGGATTAACTGGGGGTGGTGGTTGTGAAATAGTCAGGTTATTTCTCATAAATTGAGTGAACCACTCACTCATCATCTGGAAGAAAGCTTGTTTAGCTTCTCCCCCCTGACCACTTGTAGCCGATCCCGGATCAAAAGGCTCTGTCCCTTGCGCGGGAGCAGGCGCATTACTTTCTACATTGTCAGCAACGGCTCTTTCGGGATCCATTGCTATACAGAAATCACATTTTACACGTCAAGATTCATCACACTATCACAGTTCAAATATATGGCATGTATAGCTAGACTCCTACACGCTACGTTAGTCCTAGAATCAACTAAACCGTAGCTCTGACACCAATAAAATTTTAACACCCCTAACTCGAGACCGTCGCCAGAATAAGATTAAGGGGTATTACCGGTCAATTAGAACATTTAACCTCTAAATGTTGACACAAAGTCAATCATCATCAATCTTATTTGAATTCAATCAAAGAGTCCCTTAAAAAAGTCATCGAGACCCTAAGCATGCTTATAAACCGAGTCGAAACTAAACCGAAACACATAAGTAATTTTATAAAAATTTTAAACTTTTCTAACATACAGAGGACACACGGCCGTGGGGGTAGGTCGTGCCTCACCACGGCTACTTGACACTCCCGTGTGTCCTTCTCGTGGTAGTATACTACAAAAATCAACATGGTCACCAAGCACGCCCGTTGCTAAGGCCGTGTACTACTAGATCATATACTACCATTTTTCACATGGCCATCAAGTACACCCGTGTCGAGGCGTGTGCAATTTAAGCCACATTCTGCCAATTTACCCATGGTCTTATGCACGCCCGTGTGCCTCAACCGTGTGACATTATAGGCAATTTTACAAGGCCAATATGCCACCCACTTAGGGTCTTCCTACAAGTAATATATACCAAAACATAATATGCATATATGGCAACCAAAACATATCAAATGGTTCACTTCATCCATACATTCAATATCAATTCCATTCATACCAAATTACAAACTAAATCCTACATTATTTCAAACATGTATCATCCATTTGCTTAACCAAAACCTAACCATTTCATATGCATCAAAACATACTAAATATCTACTTCATAACTCATTCATTCAAACATTTATCAACTCAAAAACTTGCCAATACACATGGCCATGCTCACTTCATAAACATATACACCTATCTAGCCTATAAATGCCATAATTAGCCATATACATTTTTAAAAGGGTACCAAAATAAGTTTAGTAGTGTGATGACGATCCTTGATAATTCTGAGCCTTTAGTAGCTTCGACGACCTATAAAACAGAGAAAATACACGCACAGAGTAAGCTTTCTGAAAGCTTAGTAAGTTATTTACAAATAAACTTGGCATAAGAAGTATGTATGCAATTTGATACATTTCCACATCTCATTCACTTAACAATTTATCATGTATATGCTTGATTCATACTTTTCTTCAAATAAAAGTCATATGCATACTTACCATTCATGCATATTTAATGCACATTCAATGCACCCGAATCAAATATTCATTCACTTAATTGATCATAGCTTGGATATACCATTCGTATTGCAAACTTGCCCATTGAACCCTTAGGAACCTAGTAGGATACTTAGAAAGCTCGGAATAGTAGTACAATCCCAACGTCCCAGACGAGGTCTTATATGCACTCGTATATCAATGCCACTATCCTAGAAAGGGTCTTACACATTTCAATACGGTGTCGATGTCCCAGACATGGCCTTACACATACAGATCATAACGATGCGAACATCCCAGACGTGGTCTTACACGTAAAACTCATGTCGATGCCAACGTCCCAGACGTGGTCTTACTCATAAAGCTTATATCAAAGCCAACGTCCCAAACGTGGTCTTACACGAGATCACAATTCAACGCCAACGTCCCGGACGTGGTCTTACATGATGAAACAGAACAGATACCTATGTCATGACATAGCTAATCCTATCTATTCCTAGGTTCGTACGGGACTTCTCGGCTTTATCACTATATCAAACTTATTTCAAAATTCACGCGCTTAGCATCTCATACTCATTCATTTTCATCGATAGACATATGAATACATATATTCAATTCAATACAGATAAGTTTATTTGCATAGTGACTTACCTCGGGTTCGGTTTAACGAAACAAAAACTGCTACTCTGTTACTTTCGCTTTCCCGCGATCTAAATCCATTTTCCTCGGTTCTTGATCTAAACATATTCAGAATTAACCCTTTTATTCACTATTCCATTCAATTCAATCCATACACATATATTTTGGGCTATTTACAATTTAACCCTCATATTTGCACACTTTATCAATTTAGTCCATTTTTCTGAAAACATCAAATTCACAAAATGCATACATACACATGCTCAGTCGAATACATATACATCACATATAAGGCCACATTTTTCATCAAACTTGCAATTTAGTCCCTAAATTTACCATTTTCACAATTTAGCCCTATTTAGCTAAATTCATCAAAACTTCAAGAACAAAATATGTTCATCTAACACATATCTTTCTTTTAACAACAAAACTCATCATAAAGCTTACTAATTCATCTATGGCACAACTCACAAATATCATCAATTCTTCAAATTACAACATGGGCTTGATAGTAGACTAAGCAACAATCTCAAAAACATAAAAATATTCAAAATCTAAAGCCAAAACATACCTAAATTAAGCCAAAATATGTGTCGAATGTGAAGAGAGCTCAAAACCTTGTTCTTTTTCTCTTATTCGGTCATCAAATAAAGATTAACATGGCTTTTTCAATTGATTTTGTTTATTAGCCTTTATTTAATCAAATTACTCATTTAACCCTTCCATAATAATTCAAACAAACATACATTAAGGCCACATTTGTCCTTTGTTCACCCACTAACTAAATAGTGGTCTTTTGGCCTCATAAGGCCTTTTCTTTTAAAAGCCATAACACCTTGATACTTAACAAATATCATGCAACTTTCATAATCAATGCAATTTAATCCTTTGCTCAAATTAAACACTCAAATGGACTAATTAGCTTACAGAACTTAAACACATGCTTAGTCACATATCAACGGCACAAAAATAATATTAAAATATTATACGAACTCGAATTTGTGGTCTCAAAACCACTATTTTGACTAGGGTATAAACCAGACTGTTACAACTAGGCTACAATCTTCTAGGCTCATAATATCCACTGACCCTTTGTAGAGTAAGGTTTGTTTTTCATCTTGTTCCACCATTCTTAACAAATTAGAAGATAGGCTACAATCTCTATCATCTTCAAAGTCTTGAGACCCCTCTAGACACATATCTTACTCGAAAGGGGACTCTGAGTCAGTAGCAGCATTGCTCACATTGTTGATATCTGGAGACCTATTGTAGGTTCAAAGGAAAATTCCAAAGAATAAATGATTCAAAGATTGATTATTTGTATGGTCATTAATGAAGAATGAACGAATACTTGAAAGAAAGTCCAAAGAACAAACAAAAGAAAAAAACTAAGAACAGTTATTTGTACAGTATGAAATGAAAAAAAATAAAAGAATATTTGCTCAAAAAGATGCATTTTATTGAAATAAAAATTTTGGACACAAGCTTATTTCACCAAAAGGGTTCTTATTGCCTTTACGCTTAAGGCAACAACAATGTTTTGAATATTACTCTAGATTAGCTCTAAAAATACAGGGATCTCTTCCACAGTCCAATTATTCAAAACACTCCCAAGTATGCAAGGTCTTGGAAACTTCGTTCCTCGGTTCCCTCTCGCTATATCTAAATTAAGGATAACAGGATTAGTAGGGTTATCTCCTGGGTTAGATCCTGAGCCAAATTGGAAATTCATGGGTACCCCAGTATCAGCTTAACCTTGTTGAGGCCTAATTGTAACATATGGCCTTTGAGGATATGCTTCAGGTTGTGTTTGTGTATGCGGTGGGGTAAAACCGGAGGATAATCCTCATTATCTTCTCCAGCATTAGTCATGGGACCTTTTCCCTTGTCCATTGCCCCATTCAGTAGCTGAGTCATTTGAGCCACCATATTCCTTTGGGCTTCCATCATTTGTTCCCTCATATCTTGTTAGATATTTGCCAACTACTTTTGCAGCTGGTCTTGCATGTCTCTTTGGAACTATTCGAGTCTTTGATCCTTTCTTTCGTCTTAGCGTGAGTACCATAATGCTGTTTAGTTTCCAGATTGTCTTTTCTCTTTTTCTAAAATAACTTCAACTAATTAGGGTCCTTCTATGGATTTTAATGCATATGATGCGATGTAATGCAAATGGATGAAATGAATGCAAAAAGAAAGAGAGGCGTTGATTCTGAATTCAATTCCATTAGAACAACTTTTCTAGAAAATAAATTCCTTTACATAAAATGGATATTTATATAGCCTTTCCCTCATATTCCAAGCGAAGACATTGATCCATTTCTTCTTATCCGGATATTAAGGTCCAATCTAGCGAACTTTCTAATAAATGTCTCTACTAGCTCTTTTTACTTGATTTGGGCCGCGACTCACTGCTCACTTATTTTTGCAATGCTCGTTAGCCTCTTCCAGAAAGCCAAGATGTGGTGATTCTCGAATAGTCTTTGTCAGCTTGAATCCTTGGGCAATAAAGTCTTGTATTCTTTCACGAACTATCAGTCTTCTCTCATTGTGTTTACTTGAACCATATTCGGACGACCGTATTATAATCTACTTTACCAAGAAATCCATTTTCTTATGACAAACTCTTCTATTTAGCAATTGGATTTGAACCAACACCTCTTTTCTATGATGTGAATGCAATGCAATCAAAAAAAAAAAAAGAGAACACATTAGCACAAGAGAAATAAATAACAAAATAGGGCACCTATCTAGGTGACCACTAGGGTTTGGCATAGTTCTACCTAGGATAGGCTCCTAGGTCTCTCTATATGAGTTTAGTTCTAAAGAAAAGGTACCTAAACTAGCAGATTCCTCAATCTTCACCCATTACAGGCTCATACAGATCGAGTTTAGTTCAGGGGAATACATTTTCCTATGTCCATGCAAAAGTGAAAACCTCAGGAAGACATAGGTACAAATGTATCCCAGAAGTAATCCACTAGGATGTGAAAGCCTCACGAAGGCATAGTTTCTCACTCCCACTTAAGGGTGCGACCACAACGGTCATGCAATGCAATGTGAGCAAGAAAATAATAATCATATGTTCAAATCAAAATTTTTAAATTTTCAAATCAAATTTTCAAATTTCTGACAAAGGACAGAATATAATCAATTTTACGGCTTGACTCTCTTATTGTCCCCAGTGGAGTCGCCAAGTTGTCGAAACGATTTTTAATTTTTTTTTTTAAAAACGGGTGTCAACTTTAAAAACAAAAATGGAGTCACCACCAATCTTTTTTCGAGGTGTGATCGGGTCACCTTGAGATTAATCATTTTAATAAAACATTTTGAATTATTAAAATAATGATTTTGGTCTACAAAATTTGAGAAAATGGGCTCGGGAGTCGGTTACGCACGAGGAAGGATTAACACCCTCGTAACGCCCAAAATTGGTACCTAATTGATTAACTAATGTCTTAATGTCAAAAATTTGAAAAATTTAAAATACAATTCTTTTTATTTGAAAGAAAACTTGAATAAATCAAATTGTACGCCAAGACCCATTTATCTCAAAGAAATAAAGTGTCACACCCAATGAGTTAGGATGCAATATTCCAAGACTTCGAAACTAAGCTTGCCTTTATTTTGTGGAAAATCCTTACCTCGAGACAATAAAATGTCATATCTAATAAGTTAGGATACAACATCTCGAATTCCCGAGAATAAGGTTTTATTTAAATTTTTCTTAAAAAGAAAGTAACAGGTTCTTTAGACTCGAAGAGAAAAATCGAAACTCAGTAAGTTAGGATACGATTTCTTTCGAACCTTAGAACGCAGAGTGTTTGCTTATTTTGAAAATCGGATAGTGTAATGCGATAGTAATAAAATGGAAAATGAACTTAAAATAAAATGTAAAACAATTTACAATGCTTGCTTGTATAATGACATGATGATGATAAAATATAATAACAATAATAAAGGTAGAAATAAAATACAATAAAGCAAAATCAAGATAGACAAATGAAATAAAATAAAAGAGAATAGTAACAAAATGGAAGCTATATACAATGATAAAAAAATATATAGAATAATAATAATAGTAACGAAAATGCAACAATAATAATAAAATATATTAATAAACAAATAATAGTAAAAAATAAAAATAATATTAGTAATAATAAGAATAATAATAATAATGAAAATAGCAGTAATAATGTTGATAATAAAATAATAAATATAATAATAAAAATAATAAAGTTAGTTATAAATAAAATAATAGTAGTAGTAATATTAAAATAATAATTATAATAGTAAAATAATAATATACTAAATTAGAAATAAATAGTGAAAAAAAAACAAAAGTAATAGTAAAAATAAAAATAGTATTAATAATAAAATAACAATAATGATATTAAAATTAATAGTAATAATAAAAAATAATAGTAATAGTGAAAATAAAGGTAATATTAATAATAAATAATAATAGAATTAATAGAAATAATAGAAATAATAATAAATAATAATAGTAATAAGTATGCTAATAATAAAAATAATAACAGTAACAAAGATAATATTAAATAATAATAATAGTATAAAAATAAAAAAATAAAACTAATGATGAAATAAAAAAATCACAAAAAGAAAAAAAGGACGAAATTGAACTTGAAATAAAGCTTTGGGGGGAATTTTAAAGAAAATAAAAAAAACAGAGACCTATCCGAACGCGCGAATAACATGGAGGGACTAAAGGGGAAAATATCCCCTCCTTCCAAAACACTAAGTTTACAAAGGACTCAAATGAAATCCGAGTAGAACTTAAGGGCAAAATTAAAAAATAAAAGGAAACTTAATTTAAAAAACAATGCAAAAGGACCAATTTGGCAATAAGGCCATTGCTTAGAAACACGCGAATCCTGAGGGCTTATCGGGTCGAATCTTGGGTCCTCCCCAAAACGACACCGTTTTGGCGTCTGGGGAGGCCCATGGAACGGCATCATTTTTGCTTACTATTTAAACTCAATTTTTGCCCAAAAATCATTCGTTCTCTGCTATTTAAAAAAAAAAAAGGAGTTTTCTCCAAAAGTTCTCCCCTTGGCGATTTCGGTAGCAGATCACCGCCACCAGTGATCATAATTCAAAAAATAGGTAATTTCTTCCTTTTTTTTACAGTTTATTTAAATATATATGTAGTAAAATAAAAAAAGGAAATTTTATATGTAGAAAGTGTAACATCCTGAAAAGGGTCTATGCATTTTCAGTTTAATTGTACGAAATGTCAAGTCTCAGGTACTATGAATAAATTTTTGATACTTTTGGAAACCTGAACATTTTTGGAAACCTGAACATTTTTGGAAATGATTCAAAAATGGAAAGTAAACATTTCTGGAAATTTGGAAATGTAAGAAAATGGCAAGTTTACAGAGCCGATCAAAAATTTTAGGAAACTTAGAAATGATGCAGGAAGGTCAAATTTTAAAGTTCAAAATAGGAAATAAGGGCAAGAGGGCCTTAAAAGAAAAAGTTGGAGAATTTTGACACACAAACAGGCTTGGAAATGTGGCCTGAAGATGCCACTTAGGGTCTATGGAAATGGCGCCATATGCAGGAGGAAGGGGCCTGAGTTCGAGTCACTTGGGAAGCAAATAATGAAGGTTTTAATTTTGCTTCCGGAAATGAGGTGGACGGCACCTATTTCTAGAAAGGAGGAGTTTTATTTACATTAATACTTGATAAATTAAGTGATAAATAAAGGATTTTTAATTTAAAGAGATAAAGGATGGATTAAATACTTTTAATTTAAATAAGGTGATAATTAAAAGATAATATTATCACTTATGAGGAATAGTGGCCAAGTAAGGGACTCTCCTATTGATAATTTGGCAAAGAAGGAGAATTAAAGGCTTTTCTCCCATCTTTTCCTAAGTGTGCCAAAATTTTCCTAGCTCCTCTTTTCTCTCTTGAAATTTTCCTAAGAAATCCTCTCCTTTGCTATTGTCGAGCCAAAACACTCTTTGATCCTGTTAAATCTCCATAGCCGAATCTCTGTGACTCTAGGCAAGGAAGCAATCGACTACTGACATCAAAAGGGTAAGATCTGTGGTCAATCGATTTGTATTCTTTCTCTTTTACCAAAATCGTGGTACTAATCCTATTAGCAATTTTGGCCGAATCGCAAGGGTCTCTCGTGTTTCTACCGAATATAAGGATCAAGGATCTAAGGTAAGGAATATAAATATTCGGTCAAGGTTTTGATTATGTCTCAATATTAAAATAAATCGACATGAAGTTATAGGGATTTGACAGATATTCTAGACAAGGAAACTTTCGGGATTTGGAAACTATAAGGTAAGTACATAGATGCAATCGCCTAGGGTTATATTGGTATTATTTTCCATTTACTCAAAAGTTAGAAACGACATAATTACCGATTTAGTGGCTAGCCGATTTAAGGAAGGAGTACTATCAATTTTCGCATTTGATTTACAATCTTTCAATTCGCAACAAGGTAAGTAATACAAATCCTACTAGGATTTGGTTTTAAGCCAAATAGGTTTGTTAATATGTTTTAATGGTTGGCGAATATAGGAGTTAAAGATCTAGATCGGTAGATCGCTTTTCTGGATTTCAAGGAATCTATTAAGCGGATCGGTGTGTACTCACACTAACTTTCGATATATCATATGGAAATTATTTTAATATATGAATATGCATAAGAATGTGAATGTGGCTAAGTACCACAGATGTGGTAAGAGTACCTGTGCACGCTTCCTACTCGATAGGATTACTGAATATGATATATTTTGAACATATGAATAGTAACATGAATGAGAATTAAGTATACTTTCAAATAGATTAAATGGGTTCCCAATGAGCCCAATCCACAACAACATTTTTCCAAAAATTATACAAATTTTGTCTAAGTAACAAAGAAAAAGATTAACTTAAAAAAAAAAAAACTTGTGCTTGATTTTCAATTGTGTATATCCATAAAAAAGGTGTTTTTGTATTACTCTTGTGTCTACCTCCCCCTCCCTTTTACAGATTGTATTGGGGTTTTTATAGCCCCAAAAATAAATCAAAAAAATAAAAACTTGTTGTTTCTGCCATTTTCTTTCCTTTTGTAGGTAAATGACGAAGATGGGGGTGCGATTCACTTGCTAATGGCGGCGTGATGTCCGACGAGGAGGGCATGGAAGCGGCGGCACGAGGAAGGAACCCTAGGGTTCCTGTTTTCTGAAACAAAATTTGGGCCGTTGGGCCATGTAATTTTGTCTTAGGTATTTTAGGTCTTATGTTGGGCTTGTAATTTGAGGTTTTGGGCAATATTAGTTTGGGCCTGTAAATTGGACTATATGGACATTTTATTTGGTTTATTATTCTTTTTTTTGTTTTTGTATCTACTTATTTGTATGATTTGTGGGCCCGGGCAAATTGGGCCTAATATAATACCCAAAAAGAAAAGAAAATGGAAAAGGAAAAAAAGGCTTCCAATTGACCAAAATTGGGTGGGCTTCAAACGGGCCTAAGTGAGAACAAAAATTTAAAGGGAACAAATGGGCCTCCAATTGGGTTCGGACAAAAATAGGTGTCTACAGCTACCCCTCTTTTTTCATGGCTTGCGTAGAAAGGAACGTACAAAGATGTAGATACCTAACCACTATCAAATCTCACTCAACATCACAGTACAAGAATAACATATTTTGCAATTACCAATACCGAAACAGATCAAAACAAGTTACGTTATCCAAAACTAGAAAAATGGATACCGAACCATCAAAACATGAAGAGTGAAACAAGATACATTCAGACCTCACAACCAAATCTTTGAAATGAGAAATGGAAGAAATGTAAATAGATCTCGAACCTATGCCTTCATATATAATGCAATTAAAAGTAAATGGACCTCCACACCTAAGCTTCTAAATGCAATGAAAGGTAAATGGGCCTCCACACTGGCCTCTAAATGCAATGAAAAGTAAATGAACCTGCACACCTGGGCCTCTAAATACATTGAATAGTAAATGGACCTCCACATTTGGGCCTCTAAATGTAATGAATGCTTTCCGTTCTTCCTTTTTTGAATTTTTCATAAAAGGTCATCATTTTGAGAATCATGTTTTTAGGTTGAAAAAGCTCAAATCCCTATCCACACACAACAAATCATGAAAATCAAATTCCATGGAATATCACCTTAAAAATTTCAAAATGATTTTATGGATCGTAAATTGAATTCTTAGATGATAATTCACTTAATAGAATTGGTACTACGAATTTCATAAATCCACCCTTGAAACATAATTTTTTTGCATTGAGAGTCAACTCGTTAAATCTTGTGAAGCCAAATTTCCTTTTCCTGACTTTGGACTGTTCCGATCGTGAACCATGTACCATACTCTTTTGCAAAATTGTGTCTTAAAGTAGATATTCTTCAATGTAGTTCCTTTCTCTTACTCTCTCTCTCTCTCTCTCTCTCTCTCTTTTTTTTTTTTGGTTTCTTTTTCTATTCGTTGTTTTTTTTTTTTTTTTTTTGTGTTTTCTTATTTTGGCAAAATATTCTTCCTATAAGCTCTTACATTCTCCAAGAAGATTAATTCCCTACGTTAAACCAGTCATGAGCAATCAGAGATGGACTTGTTCCAAGGTTATATGTCAGATCGAGTTTGGGTGCCAAAGAAAGGGCTAAAATAGGCTAAAATAGATTACTTCAGAGCTCGTACCGAAGGTCAATTTCTTCTGAAAATCTTCATTATCCTCCATGGCATCTCATATCTCTCTTTTTTTTTTTTTTAGAAATCTCTCTAGATTGCTCATTTCTGAGTTTTCACCTTAGAGTTTATCTCCATGTTTTATGCTATTGAAGACGTCACAATTTCCTAAGGATTAACTTCTTGACTTGAACAAACATATTCGATCAAAATGGTTATTTAAGGGTTGTAACGTGGTCTAAGGGTTAAGGGTCAATCAGAGAAAGGTTTTCCAAGCTAAAATATATATTATGTGAAAGAGTATAAAAACCATAAGGAGTTATTTTGAATTTTTTATTGCTCCTTCCATCTCCCAATCACTTTTCTTCATTCTTACTCCTTCCTATTTTCTTTTTTTTTTTTTTGTTTCTTATTCGCTTTCCCTACTTCTTTTTTTTTTTTTTTTGGAATGAGATCAAAAATTTAGAAATTTTCTTTCATTCTTCATGATCTTTCTTATCAATCCATGGTGTTCGATGGATAACTTTAATTAGGGTTCAAAAAGAAAATATATTAGGCTCAAAATGGAGTAGCAAGGGATATAATTTTCTCCAAGTGACGGGGAGAACAAAAGGATGTCATTTTTCATTTTGAAATATGGTTATTCTTATCACAAGGGTCATTCTTGGGAATACGCCCATCTTTTCAATTTGAATTGCGTATAATCTCATGTTTGCCTCACAATATTGTAAAATCATCGATCCATACTCAAAACCTCACGATTTGTCTTACAACAGGGAGGGTGATCCCTCAATAAGGGTCAATATTGAACAAACAAGATGGCCTGAAGTGGTTAACAGAGGATACAATTTTCTTCAAGTGAAGTATCTTTCAAAAATGTCATTCATCACTTTGAACATGGACAACTTATTAAGTAATTAACCTTAAGAAGAATGAAAGATTCCACAGCAAAACGTAACCTCAAACGCGATGCACAAAGAACAGTAAAACAAAAAAAGCCAATATTACTTAATGTGAATAATTCTTTAAGAACAATCAAGCTTAGTTTTTAAGCAAAGTATTTTTTCACTACATCAAAATTTACTAGGTTTGACATCTTGTCTCCGTCCATTTCAGCGAGAATCAATGCTCCACCAGGGGAAGCTTTCTTCACCACATATGGTCCCTCCCATTTTGGCGTACATTTTTCCCGATGATCATGAACATATGGTAGAATCTTCTTCAATACCAAACCTCATTCTCTGAACTGTCTTGGTCGCACCTTCTTATTATAGGCCTTCATCATTCTTTGCTGATACAACTGGCCATGACATAAAGCTACTAATATATTTCCCTTAATTAAATTCAACTACTTATATCTCTCTTACACCCATTTAGCCTCCTCTAATCACACCTCCCTCAACACTCGTAGAAGATGGGATTTTCACCTTGATAGGTAAAATGACCTTCATGCCATACACTAATGAAAACGGAATAGCTCTTGTCAAAGTCCTCACTAATGTGCAATATGCATCGAGTGTAAAAGGAAGTTTATCATTCCAATCCCTCAACTACCCCATTTATTTTTTGACGATATGGCACAAAATTATGATGCTTGATCTTAAATTCTGCGCAAACCTCTTCTATCAAGGCATTGCTCAAGTTCTTGGAATTGTCTGAGATGATTCTTTTTAGTAAACTGTACCAACAAATGACCTCTTTTTTTAGAAATTTGTAGATCACTGATCGAGTTACATTGGCATATGAAGTGGCATCGACCCACTTGGTGAAATAATCAATCACTACAAAGATGAAGTGATGTTTGTTTGATGCTTTCGGTGTGATGGGACCAATGACAACCATGCCCCACATTGAGAACAACCAAGGAGACGACAAGACATGAATATTAGTAGGAGTAGCGCTAATACTATCTGCATAAATCTGGAATTAATGACATTTCTGAGCATAATTTAAATAATCTTGTTCCAACATCAACCAGAAATATCTACCCCTCATGATTTGCCTTGCCATCATGTGTCCATTACTATGTACTCCACATAATCCATCATCGATTTCCTTCATTATCTGGTTCACCTCTTCTATGTCGACACATCTCAACAGGGTTTGATCACTTCCTCTTTTGTACAAAAAATCACCGTCTAAGAAGAAACCCATAGCCAGCCTCTTAATTATTCATTTATCATTTTCTAAGGCACAATCTGTGTATTGCTGGTATTACAAATATCGCTTAATGTCAACATACCATGGTTTCCCATCCGTTCCGATTCTACTGAACGTAATGGGTCGACGAGTCCTTGACCCTTAGGTATATAGGTTGTACTTTTGTTTCGTATCCTACTTTGAACATGGCAGCTAGAGTAGCTAATGCATTTGCTAACTAGTTTTCTTCTCTTAGCAAACAAAAAAATTGGACATCATCAAACTCTTTGATCAGCCCATGCACATATGTTTGATAGTGAATCAGTTTGCAATCCATTGTTTCCTATTCTCCTATTAATTGGTAAACAACTAATCTGAGTCACCAAAAACTTTTAAAACCCCAATCTTTTTCTCAATGGCAATCTGAAGTGCCAAAATGCATGCCTCATATTCAGCTACATTATTCGTACAGGTGAATGTCAGTTTAGTTGTAGCGAGAAAATACTGGCTACTTGGGGAGATTAGTACTACCCCAATCCCATGCCCAATCATGTTGTATGCTCCATCGAAATACACCCTCTAAATTTCTTCTTTACGCTTCAAAATTGACATGATCTCTTCGTCTAAGAAACCCAAACTCATGGGCTAGTATTCTTCTTTAGCGATTTTCCCAAAATTCTTTTACTATGCTTTCTTTTATAGCGTTTTAGGACACATAAACGATGTCATACTCGGACAATACCACTTGCCAACGAACAACTCCCCCAGACAATGATAGCTTCTCAAAAATGTACTTCAAAGGGTCCAGCTTTGTGTGAGGAAGGTAGTGTGATACAACATGTATTACCTTAGTCGACGCGCGGTCCATGCTAAAGTGTAACACATCTTTTCCAGATGGAAATACTTACCTTCATATTCCGTGAATTTCTTGCTCAAATAATAGATTGCGTGCTCTTTCATATTTGAACCATCTCATTGACCTAGAACACAACCTATAGAATGATCCAACACTATCAAAAATAATATCAAAGGTCTTCTTGGCACCGAGGGAATCAAAATTGGTGGCTTAGCCAAATACTCTTTTACTTTCTCAAACGCTTTTTGACAATCTTCAGTCCATTCACCATCACTATCCTTATGTAAGAGCTTGAAGATGGGATCACATTTATCCGTCGACTATGAGATGAAATGAGACACGTAATTTAACCATCCCAAAACACCTCTTACCTCTTTTTGAATTTTAAGGGTGTCAAATCTTGAATTACTCGAACCTTATCTGTATCTATTTCAATTCCTCGATCACTCACTACAAAACCCAACAATTTCCCCGACTTTACCCTGAAAGTACATTTTGTTGGACTCAATCTCAATTTATATTTCCTTAATCTTTCAAATAGTTTACGGAGGTTTTCTACATGACTTTCCTCCTTAGTGGAATTTGTTATCATATCGTCAACATAAACTTTGATCTCCTTGTGCATCATGTCATGAAACAGTGTCACCATTTCTCGTTGATATGTGGCCCCAACATTTTTTAGACCAAATGGCATGACCTTCTAACAAAAATTTCCCCCGGCCATGATGAATGTAGTCTTTTCCATGTCCTCCATTTCCATTTTGATTTGATTATACGCCAAAAATCCATCCATGAAAGAGAAAACACAATGTTTAGCAGTGTTATCCACTAGTGTGTCTATATGAGGTAACGAAAAATTGTCCTTAAGGTTGGGTCGGTTCAGATCTCTATAATCGATTCACATCCTGACTTTCCCATCATTTTTAGGCACTAGTACAATATTCGCCACCCACTTTGGGTATTTAGCTGCTTTTAAAAATCCCGTGTCGAATTGTTTCTTGACATCTTCTTTAATCTTCAACAGCATCTCAGGTGTCATCCTTCTCAACTTTTAGTATTTGGGCTTGCAATCTAATTTCATAGGTAGCCTGTGTTCCACAATATTGGTGTCCAAAACCGACATATCTTGGTGTGACCATGCAAATAGATCTGAGAACTCAATGAGTAGATCCTTCAACAATTGACTTTGCTCTGGCATAAGAGTTGTTCCAATCCTAATTTCCTTTCTTACCTCATTATCACCCAGATTGATTAAATATATTCCCAACAAGTGAGGTTCTATAAGTTTCTTTTCTTGTTCAACTAGCGCCAAAAACTCCTCTAGTACAACTTCCTCTTCTTTTGTCTCATGATCGTTATAGTGAACATAATTATGAGAATTTGATTCAAAGATGTCATTTGGATCATTTATCAATACATGATGTATATCCAAGAAATAATTATGAGTATGTATATTGGTATATCAATGAAAATGATTGAATGAATAAAAGTGTCTAGGGACATTATCTAAATCAGATTTTATTAAATAGAAAACAACTTTACATTGATTTTTGAAGGAAATTAAATTAACTGAATGATATTAAACTTTGGAAATAAAAACTCTTAAAAACGATTACATCTCGGAGGACTCAAGGATAGAAGGTAACGGTATGAGTTGCAAGTTGTCCAAGGCGGAAGGGTCATAGCGAACCCAGTCTTTTGACATTGACACCCTATCGCTAATCATATTTAGATCCACTACATCTCCATTAATCATTAACTTGAACGGGGCCCTTTCCTGATGCTCAAATCCCACTGAGTAAAAGGTCTCAAACAGTGGAGGAAAAATCAAAAGAGGTTCCACCACCTTCTTTTCAGCTATGTGGGCCAACCTCTTTGCTCTCCACTCTTTACATATCCTCTCGACATCCTCTCTTGTAGGCTTATATCTCAACCCTCTTGTATCCCTCTGAGTGAGAACAAAAATGAATTATGAGATACCTTGTAGGTCTTTTCCCAAACCTAAGTAGATTTTCCAACCCTTCCCTACTGTCTGGGGAAATAACATGTTCGTTGTTTGTGGCACATGAAGTATAAAGGCTAGCATTCCCTCTACCACATAAGTGTAGTGCCCACCTCAAAGGTCTGGAAAGAATTCTCTATTACATCATCATCCACTTCTATGAAAGGAGAATTTGGTAAGCTAGCTACTAGCAAGTCCTCTTTGCCTCTCACGATGCACAAATTCTGATAAACTACAAGTTTCAATCTTTGGTGTAAGGATGATGGTACCACCCCAGCCAAATGAATATAGGGCTGTCCCAACAACATATTGTAAGAAGGCGTTCCATCACCTAAAAGCGAATAAAGAAATTGACTACTCCTACCAATAAGGGAATCTTTATTTAACCAATCATGCTTCTTTTGGTTCCATCAAAAGCTCATACCACTAAAGGGATCAATACCATGCACGAGGTGTCCACAGGCAGCTTGGACAATGTTGAGAAAAGTAAGACGTTGATCGATGCCTATTGTCGATCAGGACCCTAGCCACAGAATAGGCTTTACACTTTACTGAGATGTGAATTGCCTTGGTACTTCTTCTATTCGGGGATAATTCATAATCATTGAAAGATATGTAATTTGGGTCCAAAATGCTCCTTGCTAAGTGACTGACATTATCTACTGACACATTGTGAGCAACGTAAAGTTGTTTTAGAACTTGCACAAGTGTAACACCCCAAATTCGGTCAACACACCATGACCAAATCTGGCATGCCACGGAGTGATAACCTTTTAAAAGCAAAATTTTGTCAGATAATTTTCTTAGAAAACACGTTTTGTAGTACGAAAAGTTTAGTAATCCTTGCTTGAATTCTACGTATTGTTGCAAGTTTTTAGAAAACATTTGAGTTATCTTTGTTATCATAATTTAAGTGGTGTTACCCGATGGCAACGCTTTTAAGAAAAATGAAAGAGTTATAGTTTTGAAAACATTACTTTTTACCGTTTAACTTAACAAAACCATATATTCAACATAATCAAAATAATAGCAAATATTAAAGAAAAACCCAAAATAAAACTTAGCGGCCTTATTACAAAACCCAAAACCAAAATTTAAGGAAAATTAATAAAATGGAAATAGTAACTAAAAGAAATCAAATCCAACGAACATGCATGGCCGCCTCGAGTCCTCTAGCCTCCATCTCCGCAATCTACTCATCTGCAAAATATAAGGGAAGGGGTGAGTCACCAAGACTCAGTGTATAAATCCCCAACCCGATAGTGCATTCATTTACACAAACTATCGGTAGCAATATGCAAATCATGCAAAACATGCAACCCATAACCTAGCCATCCAAACACTTTTAACTACCCCGTGTGCTCAAAACCATTGGTGGTCAAAACCACTGGTGACCTTAGTCACAAATATATCGGTGTGGTCAAAACCACTGATGACCGAAGTCACTAATCAAGTGATGAGGCCAACCCATTGTGTGGTCAAAACCACTGATGACAATCCCATAAATAATCTTGTGGGGCCAACCCACTGTGGTACCAAACCACTGGGACGAGTCACAAATCGATATGTGGTCAAAACCACTGGTGGTCAAAACCACTAGGACTTAGTCACAAAATATAATATCAAGACGGGGCCAACCCGTCGTGTGGTCAAAACCACTAGTGACAGTCCAAAATAAATCATCCCCCTCCACTCATCAAACCCATCATCATGTTCATAACATACATGCCATAGTATCGAATGATCATGCAAATAACATATAACATAGTATCCACAGATCATGACGATGTATACTAAAAGTCACATAACAGGACTTACCGGAATCCAAGCTTATGCCCACAAGATAGAGTTACTAATACCAAAGGTTATATAGTAACATAATAAGAATCATTAAACCAATAAAGTGTGTAAGCGTTTACACACCTTTCTATACGTAGATCTAATGTGAAATCCCAAAACGTATGCCCTTACTGCACCTACAATCGACCAACATCACCCTTTAGATCTAAAGCCATTCGGCTTATTCACAAAATCCCAAAGGATGAATGGCACAAGGTTTATTCCTTACCTTAGTGCCGATTTGGTTTCCAACCAAATCACAAAACCACACACTAAGTCCCCCTTGCAATCGGCCGTACACTTAATCGGTAGACAAATCTTCCAACTTCACTGTATTCGGCTACTTCCCCTTCCTACAATCGATTAACACCACATCAACTCTCATAGCCATTCGGCTATGATCAATAAATTTCGAAAGGAGTAAACCATACCACAAGAACCACACTTAACTTAACGCACAAGATCTCTCCGGATTTTACCAAGATTCAGCCCTATCATCCAAAGATAGAAGAATCGACAACCAAAAGAGAAGGTGAGACTACTAAAAGATTCGGCCATAAATCGAAAGAGAAAAAGAGAAAGGCAGTAATGAAATATTAAAGACTTACCACCCAAGATTTTGGATTCGGCAAAGAGAATCAAGAAGAGATGAATGTCAGCACTTTAGGATAATGAAAAGAAAACGTAAGAATAGAGGGGTTTATGAGCAAGATATTCGGCCAAGAGGAGAACAACAACAAGGTCTCGGCTTTTGATACTGAAGAAGAAAAAGAGAATGGGGAAAGAAGAATTTGGCAAGGTGAATGAAAGGAGATTTCGGTATAAAGTGTTTTGAAAGAGAAGAAAAGATGGACAAAAAGAGTTGCCTTTGGCTTTTAATTGAAACAACTAAGGTGGTTCGACCAACAAATAGCAACAACCAAATGAAAGGGTCACCTTAAGGAGGTTTCGGTTTGACACTTAAACAAAGGAAGAAAAGAAAAGCTAGCCGATTTTAGCTTTCCTCCTAGGTACATTCGGCCACCCTCCAAAAGACCCCAAAATCGATTTCACTCCTCCCCTCACAGTCTAATTTTAGGCCAACACTTCCAAGTGAGCTTGATAAACTCAAACTCCTCAATTCCCTCATCTACATCTATTTGACTCCCTCTATCCTTATCCTTCAGAGTCCAACCTGAGCACTCCTCCTTCTAGCTTGTGGCATCAAAAATGAATAAGCAGAAAGGGATTTCTGTAGCTTGGACCAAGGTTCTCCTTGATCTTTGTGGTGTCACCTCCCTTGTGACTTAAGTGGCGCCTCCTTGCCACTTTACCAAGGCACTTCTTGTGTCTAAAACTCCCAATAATTCATTTTAACCCCTAATTATTCTAGCTTCTTCCTCCTAAGTGCTAAAACAAAATTTTTAGCCATGTCCCGGGACTAACCCAAGATCATGCCTAGACCCCAAAACATATCAAACCAACACAGCATACTTACCAACACAAGCAACCACATGCAAAATGCAGAGACCCCATTTTAAGGATGTTACAGTTCTACCCCCTTAAAAATAATTTCAGCCTCGAAATTACCTGGTCAGAAGAGTTGAGGGTATTGCTGCCGAATCACATCCTCTGGCTCCCACGTGGCCTCCTCCGTACCATGATTCTGCCATAGCACTTTCACCAAGGGTACTAACTTCCTATGCAGAACTTTGACATCTCGATCTAAAATCTGTACCGGCTCCTCCTCCAAAGACAAGTTCGAGCTTACCTCAATATTTGCAACCGACACAACGTGTGATAGATCTGATCGGTAGCACCTAAGCATCGAAACATGGAAGATATCGTGAATTTGACTTAACTCTGCTGGCAGCTCGAGCTAATAAGCTACCGGTCTTACTCGCTTCAACATCGTGTACGGCCCGATAAACCTAGGGCTTAGCTTCCCTTTTCGTCCAAATCTCAACACTTTCTTCCATGGCGATACTTTTAGAAAAACCTTATCACCTATTGCATACTCTATATCTCTGCGTTTTAGATCAGCGTAAGACTTCTGCCTATCCATCTGTCTATCCGACGCTTCCTTGAGACGAGCCCGAATCACATTAACCTTATCCTCAGTTTCTACCACCAACTCGGACCCAAAATATGCCGTTCACCCAACTCTGTCCAACACGTAGAGTACGACATTTTCGTCCATACAGTGCCTCGTATGGTGCCATCTGGATACTCGCTTGATAACTATTGTTATAAGTGAATTCCGCCAATGGTAGATACTCTTCCTAACTACCATGAAATCCAAAACACGACCCTTAGCATATCCTCTAAAATCAATCACCCTTTTAGACCGTCCATCGATGCGGGTGAAAAGTCAGGTCGAAATCCAACCTCATCCCTAAGGCTTGATGCAAAGCTCTCCAGAACCTCGACGTGAACCTAGGATCCCTATCCGAGATGATTGACACTGGCACTCCATGCAACCTTACTATCTCGGCCACATACAACTTGGCTAACTTCTGGAGCAAATAATTAACCCTTACCAGTATAAAGTGAGCTGATTTGGTTAGGTGGTCCACAATTACCCAGACTGAGTCTTTCTTGCTAGGCGTGAGGGGTAACCCACTGATAAAGTCCATGGTAATCCTTTCCGACTTCCACTGAGGAATCTTCATCGGTGAAATAAACTCGATAGTAGCTGATGCTCGCTTTGACCGCCGACACGCCGACACTTACCCACAAACTCAGTCACTTTCCGCTTCAACCCTAGCCACCAGAACTACTTTTGTAAATCCGGTACATCTTGCTAACTCCAGGATGCATAGCGTATGGGCTGCTATATGCATCCTAAAGAATCCTTTGCCTCAACTACACGTCCTTCAGCATACAAGCTCTCCCTTGAAAACACAACACTCCATCGTGAGTCAAGCTGTAACCTTCCAACCCATTACTCTATACTTGTAACCTCCGAGCACTCAAACCCTCATCCACTAACTGTTTCTCCTTAACCTGCTCTACCCAAGTCGGCTTCACTCGTAATTTCGCCAACAAACTCCCATCGTCATACAGACTAAGGTGAGCAAACATCGCTCATAAGTCTGCTACCACCTTACGGCTCAACGCATCAACTACTACGTTAGCCTTGCCGGATGATACTCAATCGAACAGTCGTAGTCTTTCAACAACTCAATCCACCTTCGATGTCTCAAATTTAAATCCTTCTGCATGAAAAGATACTTCAGACTTTTGTGGTCCGTGTATACTATCGACTTTTCTCCGTACAGATAATGCCTCCAAATTTTTAAGGCAAAAACCACCGTAGCCAATTCCAAGTCATGCGTTGGATAGTTACCCTCATGCAGTCTCAGCTGTCGAGACGCGTATGGCACTACTTTCCCTTCCTGCATCAGCACACATCCCAAGCTAGTATGTGATGCATCGCAATAGACCGTGAATACCTTTCCTGCCTCAAGCTATACCAGAACTGGAGCTTCCATCAAAATCTTCCTCAACTTGTCGAAACTTTCCCACTGTTTCTTCGTCCACACAAATGGGACTCCTTTCCTCAATAACTTAGTCAACGGTGCCGCGATCAGAGAAAATCCTTACCCTGTCAGACCTAGAAAACTCTGAATTTCTGCAACCGACCTCGGCGGTTTCCAATCCAACACCACCTCAATCTTACGAGGGTCCACTCTAATCCCTTCAGCGGACACTACGTGACCCAAGAAAGTTACTTCCCTAAGCTAGAATTCGCACTTACTGAATTTGGCAAATAACTGCTTCTCCCTCAGAATTTGCAATACCACACGCAAATGTGTATCATGATCCTCCTCAGTCCTTGAGTACACCAAGATGTCGCCTATGAATACTATGACAAACCGGTTAAAGCATCTTCTTGGAACACCGATTCATCAAGTCCATGAATGCCGTGCATTGGTTAATCCAAACGGCATTACCAGAAACTCGTAATGCCCATACCGAGTACGAAATGCCATCTTATGGGCATCAACCTCCTTCACTTTGAGTTGATGGTACCTCGACCTAAGATCTATCTTTGAGAAAATCGATGCATCCTTAAGTTGATCGAACAAGTCATCAATCCTGGGCAACGGATACTTGTTTTTGATCGTTAACTTGTTCAGCTGGAGGTAATCTATACACATCCGCATCGTACCGTCCTTCTTCTTGACAAAGAGCACTGGCGCTCCCCAAGAAGATATACTTAGTCGAATAAAACCTCGGTCCAACAAATCCTAAATTTGGGCCTTCAGCTCTACCAATTCCTTTGGCGCCATCCTATACGGGGCTATAGACACTAGCGCAATTCCGGGTAACAAGTCTATACCAAATTCAACTTCCCGATCCGGAGGCAAACTCAAAATTTCTTTTGGGAATACATCAGCGAATTCCTTCACTATTCAAACATTCTCCACTGCTAACTCCTTGGCCTCTAAGGCACACACCTGAACCAGAAACGCCTCACAGCCCTTCCTGACCATTTTCTTCACCTTTAGTGCAGAGACCACATTCGATAAGTACTCTCTCCTATTACCTATCATCACCACCTCCTCACCTTCCATTGTCCTCAACACCATGTGCTTAGCCGCGCAATCCAAACTGGCCTGGTACTTCACTAGCCAATCCATCCCGAGAATCAGATCGAACTCCCCAAACGGCAGTTCCATCAAATCAGCCAAGAACACGACCCCTTGAAGTTCTAGGGGTACATCCCTAAATAGTTTACTTATTTCTATTGAGTGACCTAAAGGGCTTATCACAGTCATCTTCCTAGAAGTAATCTCAAAGTCTAAGTTCATAGTTTCCACTATGCTACTCGCTACATATGAGTGTGTAGAACCCACATCTATTAAAGTATTGTAAGGTAGTCTGAAGATTGAGAACGTCTTGTTATGACGTCCGCAAGGCCACCCTCCTCTTGATGCCTCATTGCGAGACTAACCCAGTCTGTCTAGCCTCTATACCACCTGCACCTCTGCCTGGTGCTCCACGGCCTCTACCAGAGCATTACATCCCCTAGCAGCACCACGGCCCCTCTATGGCTGCTGACCATCCCACCTATTCTGAGTATGATTTTGATCCCCAGACTGCAATCTAGCTGACTGATGTGGACAGTCCCTCACTCGGTGCTCCATTGACCCACACTCAAAACATCCTCTATTTTCAGTCCAGCATTCTCCGTGTGAGACTTCCCACACCGAGCACATCGTGGCGGCCACTGAGTATTATCAGTAATAGGCCTAGCAATTTGGTTTGGCCCACTAAACCTACCCCATTTCTGCTGATTCTCACTAGACCCGGATGATCCAGCATTCTTTTTATTCCATCCCCGGTCCTGATTCCGTCTCACTGACCGTTTCACCTCCTCAGCAATTTTGGCCTTTTCCACTAAGACCGTAAACTCTCTCTCGTACTGTGGAGCAATCAGCAGCCTCAAATTATCCCTTAATTCGTCCTCGAATCTAACACACTGCTCATGCTCCGTAGCTATAATGCCCCGAGCATATCGACTCAGCCTTAAAAATTTTGCCTCGTACTCCGATACAGATTTATTCCTCTGAACCAGCCTTAGGAATGCCTTCCTTTGCACATCAATGTAGCTAGACCCAACATATTTCTTCTGATAAGCTACCTTAAAATAGTCCCACGTGAGATCATCCACTGCTGCACTATCCCGAACTGTGAGCCACCACTGGTATGACTCATCCCAGAGAAGCGACACTATTCTTTTTAGTTTTTCCTCAGCAGTCAGATCCAAGTCATCCATGATTTGCTCCATTGCCTCTAACCAATACTCAGCCGTACTGGGTGCCACACCAGAAACACCTCAAAATACCTCAGCTCCATTGGCTCGGAGTCGCTCAGACACGGACTTCGAGCTCTTGTACCCCACCTACTCCAACCACTTTTTCAAAGCTTTTCGCAAGATTGTCTCATGACAACGCATCATCCCCGTCGATCTTGGTACTCAACGCCAGGTGGTGGTGGTGGTATATCATTTTTTGACCCTTGTCCAGACCTAATCGGTTCCGATACGGTCATTCTACCTCTACCGCGTCCTCGCACATTACGACCACGTCCCCTAGTACTCATGTCTATAATCGCGATTTATCTGCTTAGGAAATTTTTATGAATTAGCTTCTATTTCACTGATTATCCATGAATAAGTTTTATGTAAAGATATTTGGTAGTGGTTCTTTCGATCATCACAGAGTTTTCAGATCAATTTCCTACCCTCATTCCACGTGTAGGGGTGTTCTCGTCATTTCACTACCTGGGGTATTTTCGTAATTTAACCTATCGGGTATTTTAGCAATAAAATAGAGTTAATTCATAGACCTTTACAAATCATAGATATTTCAAAAATTCCAGAAATCGGGGGGTATTTTGGTAATTTCATAAACTAAGGGTATTTTCTTAATTTCTATAATTTAGGGGTATTTTTTATGAAATATATTTTTTTCCTATAAGAAATATGGTTTCAAAATAAGGGTATTTTGAATATTTTCACTTTGAGGGTACTTCGGTAATTCTCCATACTGAGGGCATTTCGATAATTTATAAGTCAGGGGTAATTTGGTCATTTTTTAAATCAAGGTCACTGTGGCAATTTCAAAACCAAGGTTTAATTTTCTTTTTAGAGTGTCTCAAAACAGGATGGCTGGTCCCTTTCGGGTTTTAGTTATTAAGTTTAGCCTATGAATAAGTCATTTTAGATAGGGTGAACCGTCACTACGCACTAAGTAGGATTCGAGTGGAGAGGAGGTGAGTCACTAGGACTGCTTAAATACCAAGCTCCCCTTGAATCCACTCCTAGACATGCGCACAATGGTTGCCACACCTTTGGCTCAGTAAAGTACTCACAGGTTTGTTTAGTGGATCATTAAGTCTTATGTAACTTGTGTTAGAGTAAGCTATTCCTAGGGTTCAATAATTCCTATTCTACTTAATCTACGATCTTGAAATACCCATTTCCCCACATATAATTAACACAACAGTCAGAAGTACTTACCTAGGCAGATTGGTGCCGGAGACTCGGTGCCATGCTGTTCAACCCATGTACCTTTTCCACAAAACTTTTCAAAGTCAAATTTAAAACATTTTGGGCCTCGAGCCCACAGCCGAGCTTTTGAACTTGGCTCTAATACCAAAATTGTAACACCCCAAACCCGGTCAACACACCATGACCGAATATGGCATACCACAGAGTGATAACCTTTTAAAAGCGAAATTTTGTCGGATAATTTTTTTAGAAAACCCGTTTTGTAGTACGAAAAGTTTAGTAATCCTTGCTTGAAATCTACGTATTGTTGTACATTTTTAGAAAACGTTTGAGTTATCTTTGTTATCATAATTTAAGTGGTGTTACCCCATGGCAATGCTTTTAAGAAAAACGAAGGAGTTATAGTTTTGAAAACATTGCTTTTTACCGTTTAACTTAACAAAACCATATATTCAACATAGTCAAAATAATAGCAAATATTAAAGAAAAACCCAAAATAAAACTTAGCGGCCTTATTACAAAACCCAAAACCAAAATTTTAGGAAAATTAATAAAATGGAAATAGTAACTAAAAGAAATCAAATCCAACGAACATGCATGGCCGCCTCGAGTCCTCCCGGCTCCATCTCCGCAATCTACTCATCTGCAAAATATAAGGGAAGGTGTAATATCCCGGATTAGGGCTTATGCACTATTGCTAAATTATATGAAATAGCATGTCTTATGTGTTATGAATGTGTTATGTGAATTTTAGAATCTTGAAACATAAGGAAAATGCCTTAGAAAAATATTGAGTATTAAGTATAAAAGAGGGAGCTAAAGCAAGGAGGCCTTAAGAAAATAAACAAGGGAGATATGACATGCAATTGGGCTCAGGTTTGGACTTTAAAACCTAGGTTAAGTGGCTGATAAATAAGTGTTAGTAAGTAATTGATGTTGGATTATTAAATTAGTAGCAAGTTGGGCTTACGACCCAAAAATTTAGTAATGCTAAATTGGGCATGAAGGTGGCGTTACTTAGGGGGATGACTTGGGCCTAGTATGGCCACACGAAGCCCAAAATAATGGGTTAAAATTTTGGCACTCCTAAGGTAAGGAGTTGGACGGTACCAATGCTAGACTTTAGGAGTTTAAGTTGAGGTCAAATTCTTTTGGAATTTAGGCTAAGGTAGGAAAATAAAGGTAGAAAAATAAGTGTTGGCCGAATAGGGGACTCTCTAGGCCTAGTAATTTCGGCAAAAGGAGGAAAACTAAGGCCATTCAACATTCTTTCTTCCCCTTTTCTCTCTGCTGAATTCTTTCTGTCATTATTCTTCATTTCTTTTCAATTCTCCACAAAGCCAAAAACACAAGTAGTCATAGCCGAATTTCCACTTTACCTCTCCCAAAGTCTTTTTTTTTTCTTTATCTGTTCTAGTCGAAACCTCCTCCTCCTCCCTAGTTCATCTTTGCCAAAACCCCTAAAAAGATTCATATCCTTCCTCTTGTATTCCTTAAGATAGCTGAATCTCCCTATTATCATCTAGCCGAATCCCTGTGGTGTCAGGCTTAGGTGCTGTCGATTTCTATGGTAAGGGTAAGATCAAATACCAATTCTTTTCTTTTCTTTAAACCGAAAGTTAAAGACTAATGCCATTATTATTTTGGTTGAAAGTTTGAAGGGGTTTTGGGACTCCTTTAATAGTCGATTTCAAGAGGGAAACTTTCGGGATTTCTAACCCAAGGTATTTCGACATCCTCATAGCCAAGGGATTAATTTCGGGATTTTAGATTCACAAAGGTAAGTGAATATTCCATTCGGCCAAAGCCCTATTCAACGATTAGATCTGTTTCATATTATTTAAAAAGTGAAAACTAACTAGTTAAGGGATTTGGTGGCTAGCCGATTGCAAGGGTGAACATCACAAAGTTTTGGGATTTGATTTTTAATCCAATCAACACCAAGGTAAGAATTTGATTACAACAATCCTACTAGGATTTGGATTTATAGTCGAATGGCTTTTTACTAACATGTTAGGGTTGGCCGAATATAGGAATTAAAGATCTAAAGTAATAGAATGAGTTTTGGATTTCATAAATTTGATAAGTATATCGGTGTAATACCCACACTAAATCTTGATAGATTAACGGCTTTAATTTATTATATGTGCTAATATAAAAGTGTAAGATTATGGTTAAGGTACCATGTAATGGTACAAAGTACTCAGGTACGTTTTCCTACTCCTACTATGAGTATGATAAGTTTTGCTATGGCATATACATGAAATTATAAGAATGTGAATAAGGAATATGATATGGTTAATGCATAATTGTATGACATGGGGCATATGGGTGATATGTAAAGGGGAAGTGAATTGGTGGTTTTATACCCCAATATAAGTATGTGGTGACTTTTGTCACAATATAAGTATGTGGTGACTTTTGTCACAATATAAGAATGTGGTGACTTATGTCACAATTATATATATATGGTAGCTATGCCACGAATTTTATAAGGGCGATGAGCACGTCGACTGCAGTGACTGCCTTCGATGGTGTGTAGTGGATGGAGGGTTGACTTAATAGTCCCCACGGTGTGATGGTTGGTACGGGTGACGTGTAGTGGATGGATAACTAGGCTTGGGTCCGGATTGCATCATTTTATTTAAATGCTATATGAATATGTATGATTTGACATGCCTAAATCTGATTGAGACTTAGTATTGATTGTACACATTGAGTCTGTTTGACTCACCCCTTGTGGGACTATTTTTCAGGTGATGATCAGTAATGGACCGGGTCGGGAGAAGCTCAGGGGTGGCCATGCTCATTTCGACGATCGTTATATTTTGTTTTATAGTTTTAAGATTTCCAAGTTTTGAATTATTTCGGGTTTTCGTTTGATGTAATAAGGCCATCAATACTAAATTGTTTATGCATGCTATTAAAGTTCTTAGTAGGATATAATTTTTGTCATATTAAAGTTATAAGTAAAATTTTTCTTAAGTATAAATATCAAATTGTTTTTAACACCTTATCGACACGGGTTCATAATTCGAGCCCAATCCAAATCAAGTCTTTTCAAAAATACACAAGTTTTTAGCAAAGTTTCAAACAAGATTTGAATGGATTTTCTTTAGAAGCATGCCAGATCCGGTCAGGGCTTGTGGGCCGGGTTTGGGGTGTTTCAGAAGGGGTGAGTCACCAAGACTCAGTGTATAAACCCCAACCCGATAGTGTATTCATTTACACAAACTATCGGTAGCAATATGCAAATCATGCAAAACATGCAACCCATAACCTAGCCATCCAAACACCTTTAACTACCCCGTGTGGTCAAAACCACTGGTGGTCAAAACCACTGGTGATCGTAGTCACAAATATATCGATGTGGTCAAAACCACTGATGACCGAAGTCACTAATCAAGTGATGGGGCCAACCCATCGTGTGGTCAAAACCACTGATGACAATCTCATAAATAATCTCGTGGGGCCAACCCACTGTGGTACCAAACCACTGAGACGAGTCACAAATCGATATCTGGTCAAAACCACCGTGGTCAAAACCAGGACTTAGTCACAAAATATAATATCAAGGCGGGCCAATCCGTCGTGTGGTCAAAACCACTGGTGACAGTCCAAAATAAACCATTCCCCTCCTCTCATCAAACCCATCATCATGTTCATAACATACATGCCATGGTATCGAACGATCATGCAAATAACATATAACATAGTATCCACAGATCATGACGATGTATACTAAAAGTCATATAACAAGGGACTTACCCGGAATCCAAGCTTATGCCCACAAGGCAGAGTCACTAATACCAAAGGTTATACAGTAACATAATAAGCATCATTAAACCAATAAAGTATGTAAGCATTTACACACCTTTCTATACGTAGATCTAATGTGAAATCCCAAAACGTATTCCCTTACTGCACCTACAATCAGCCAACATCACCCTTTAGATCTAAAGCCATTCGACTTATTCACAAAATCCTGAAGGATGAATCACACAAGGTTAATTCCTTACCTTAGTGTCGATTTGGTTTCCAACCAAATCCCAAAACCACACACTAAGTCCCCCTTGCAATCGGCCACACACTTAATCGGCAGACAAATCTTCCAACTCCACTGTATTCGACTACTTCCCCTTCCTACAATCGATTAACACCACATCAACTCTCATAGCCATTCGGCTATGATCAACAAATCCCAAAAGGAGTAAACCATACCACAAGAATCACACTTACCTTAACACACAAGATCTCTCCGGCTTTTACCAATATTCGGCCCTATCATCCAAAGATAGAAGAATCGACAACCAAAAGAGAAGGTGAGACTACTAAAAGATTCGACCATAAACCGAAAGAGAAAAAGAGAAAGGCAGTAATGAAATATTAAAGACTTACCACACCAAGATTTGGGATTCGGAAAAGAGAATCAAGAAGAGATGAATGTCAGCACTTTGGGATAATGAAAAGAAAACTTAAAAAGAGAGGGGTTTATGAGCAAGATATTCAGCCAAGAGGAGAACAACAACAAGGTCTCGACTTTTGATACTGAAGAAGAAAAAGAGAATGGGGAAAGAAGAATTCGACAAGGTGAATGAAAGGAGATTTCGGCACAAAGTGTTTTGAAAGAGAAGAAAAGATGGACAAAAAGAGTTGCCTTTGGCTTTTAATTGAAACAACTAAGGTGGTTCGACCAACAAAAAGCAACAACCAAATGAAAGGGTCACCTTAAGGAGGTTTCGGTTTGACACTTAAACAAAGGAAGAAAAGAAAAGCTAGCCGATTTTAGCTTTCCCCCCTAGGCACATTCGGCCACCCTCCAAAAGACCCCAAAACTGATTTCACTCCTCCCCTCATAGTCCAATTTTCGGCCAACACTTCCAAGTGAGCTTGATAAACTCAAACTCCTTAATTCCCTCATTTACATCTATTTGACTCCCTCTATCCTTATCCTCCAGAGTCCAACCTGAGCACTCCTCCTTCTAGCTTGTGGCGTCAAAAATGAATAAGCAGAAAGGGATTTCTACTAGAACCAAGGTTCTCCTTGATCCTTGTGGCGTCACCTCTCTTGTGACTTAAGTGGCACCTCCTTGCCACTTTACCAAGGCACTTCTTGTGTCTAAAACTCTCAATAATTCCTTTTAACCCCTAATTCTTCTAGCTCCTTCCTCCTAAGTGCTAAAACAAAATTTTTAGCCATGTCCCGAGACTAACCCAAGATCATGCCTAGACCCCAAAACATATCAAACCAACACAACATACTTACCAACACATGTAACCACATGGAAAATGCAGAGACCCCATTTTAAGGATGTTACAACAAGAGCCTCCCTGTGTGGCTTCTAGTTCAAAAGTAGTGACAACAAAGAAATTCTTGCTGGTGTTTTGTTCAACTGCTCGACCACACTATACTCATTGTGCTTTATCAGATGCAAAAATTTGTTAACTTCATCATTCTTGACTTCTTCCTTTTGGTCCTCGTTTCTTTATTGTCTTCTATATCGTCAATTTTTGGTTGATTTTCTAAAGTCACTTCCTTATCACTGGGTTCCTTCCCCACTATGTTTGGCTTGTAACAACTCCCGCTTCAAGTTATGCCACTGAGTCCTGAGATGTTGGAGGCATCATATCCAACCACCTTATAATCATATCTCCAAGGAACTCATTTGTCATCTCCATACTCAAAAGGGCCGTGAACCCTAATGACAACACATCATCCTATATGGCCTTTGAGGTAGACTCTTTTTCAATAGGGGTTTTCTTTCCATATATGATGGTGATAGGTTTCGCATCTAATGTGTTTATCTTATTGGTTTTAACATCCTCTCATATCTCTAGCTGGAAAGAATCCAAGAGACATTGTATATGTTTTATAAACATTAGGCAAACTTGGATAGAGTGTCCTCGAGCTCTTTGGTGGGATTTACGGATTTGGTCCATATCAATTCCCATTACAGATTTGAGTGGCTCAACGAGAATTAGATTTGACTTTCTTAAGATGTTGAAGATTCATTCGAGTGGGGTTGTGATTTCTTACACTTTTCTCCTTTGATGGCTTTTTTATCAGTTATAACATTAATTATTCGATTGTGGTTTGGCAACAAATTCTTGTTAATATATGGTGTATTCTCTCACTGGAAATTTATCTTTCTTGCCCTTATAAGATCTTGCACCTTATATTTTAACACTAAGCAGTTCTCGATGGTATGACCTAGATTGCAAGAGTGATACTCACATCGAGCATTGGCATCATACCACTTTGGAAATGACGGTTGCATTAGATCCTTGTGTGTGGGTGCAAGGAGCTGCTTCTCTACTAGTGTAACACCCTGAATTTGGGCCTACTAGGTTTGGGCCCATTGGGCCTTAGCAATGGAAGCATTTTAAAATTTTTTGGGAATATGAGAATGGCATTATTTCAAGTTTGACCTATTAGGTGAGTGATTTTGAAAGGTTAGGGGGCTTCTATGAAGTCCCAGGATCAAACTTAGGATTTAGGAAAATTTTGGTTTTAGGTGAATAAAACCCTAGGAGTTATTAAGTAGGCTTTAAAAATAAAATGTGGAGAAAAATGACACAAAAGGAGTTGTGGTCTAGTGGCAAAGTGACGCCACATAAGAGACAAGGAGGTGACACCACAAGGAAGTAAGGGGTCCAAGGTTCAAGCCTTGACGCTGGCATTTCATTTTGATTTATTTTTAAGTAAATTTGGACTTTGGCCCATAGAGTTATATTTAGTTGCGCATGATGTTAGACACAAGGAAGCGAGTGGTCTAGTGGCAAGG
This sequence comes from Gossypium rotundifolium, assembly GCA_025506655.1. NCBI lineage: Eukaryota > Viridiplantae > Streptophyta > Magnoliopsida > Malvales > Malvaceae > Gossypium > Gossypium rotundifolium. The sequence goes on along the minus strand of CP106732.1, from coordinate 128,902,733 downwards.
CGTCATTAAGGGTGCAAGGGAGCCTGGGTTTGAATCTCATGACAAGTAGGGGAGTATTTATTTAGCGGATTGGGCGGCCAGAGTTTGAGTTGGATTTAAACTCTGCTGAATGAGGGATCCCACATCGGAAAGATAGCAAAGGGAAGGTGAGAAGCTGGCTATGTATAAAGCTGTCCAGGAGGGGAGGAAGCATACCTTGGTGGGCGTTTGGGCATAGGAGCTTTCGGAGCGTGGATTAGCTTCAGACTCCTATCAAGTGTGTATTCTCTCTACTTTAGCTATAGAGCGGCAAATACCAAAATCTTGGTCCTGCAGCGATGGCGACCACACGAGCGTCTTTAGCGCGTGTGGGAGCTTCGACGTGATAGTTGAGGCCAGCTTGAGTGTTCTTGTGCGTTTAGGTTGTTTGGGCCTCGATGGGCCCAATGAGCCCATGGCCCATATGAATAAATTGTATGATTGTGTAGTAGATAGTGAACTTGACTATGGGAATCTCGTATCTGTGGCTAGATTTGGGCTAAGTGGGCCACACGAGTGTGTGGGCCCATGTGGGCCGTATAAAGGGCATCGGGCCCATTTACACTGTTATGACCATTAAGGTTATCCGAGTCACTCGGGACGGCAGTAGGCCTTTGGAAAGGCTGTTAAATGTAAAATTACCAAAGTACCCTCGATGGGTAAATTATCGAAATATCCCCGTTTACGAAATTATCGAAACACCCCATGGTTTTGGTTACCAAAACACCCCATGGTTTACGAAATTATCGAAATACCCCTGGTTTGTAAAATTACCAAAATACCCCTAGTTTGTAAAATTATCGAAATACCCCTAGTTTATTATGAAATTATCGAAATGCCCTCGATTTGTAAAATTATCGAAATACCCTTGGTTTGCAAAATTACTGAAAAATACCTGGTTTGCAAAATTATCGAAATACCTTTGGTTTGCAAAATTACCGAAATACCCCTAGTTTGCGAAATTACCAAAATACACCTAGTTTACGAAATTACCGAATTACCTTTGGTTTGTAAAATTACTGAAATACCCTTGGTTTTCAAAATTACAAGAATACCCCTAGTTTGTAAAATTATCAAAATACCCCTCGTTTGCAAAATTACTAAAATACCCCTGGTTTGTAAAAAATTACCAAAATACCCTCGATGGGTAAAATAACCGATATGCCCCTGAAGGGCAAGATGATGAAAACGTCCTACATGTTATATGGTTATTCTTGTATGTGATTTATGATTATTATGGTATGTTTATTATTGTATGATGCATTCATGTGTTATTATGTTGCATAGGAAAGGGATTATTAATATGGAGGAAGTGCTAATAGGATTGCATGGTCGCTTGACGACTGTGGATCCACCGAAGGCTTTTTAGCCACCGAGCAGCCATGCTGCACCGATAGTTAGTGGCACAACCGGTGCTACAAAAGGAGTGTACAGATGGGTGGGTCGATTAAATCCCCACAGGAGTGCACGGTTGGACAAGATACGGAGTGTAGGGTTGGTATGGGCATTACTGCATTGCATATATGGATTTTAATATTGAGATGGGCTTAGGCCCAGATATTTATGATATGTGACATATGATATGGGTTAAGGCCCAATTGAGGCTATTTTGGGCTAAGGCCCAATTGCCACTGTTATTGTAATGGGCTTCGGCCCGGATTATTGTGATGCATGTTTTTATAGATGAGGGTTGTACACACTATGTTTTTGCAAACTCACCCCCTCTTTTTAATTTTTCCAAGTAACCCTCAGTAGGCGGTTCAACGTATTGGAGGACTCAGAGGTGGCCACACTACGAGCAGTTTTGGATTTTAGTATTCTATTTACTTTATTAAACCGTTTTTATTGGGTAAGGCCTCTCTTAAATTCTAGTATAGTCTGCGATTTTTAGTTTATTAAGTTTTAAATCTACTCAACATTGAATCACGATTTTTCCAAAATAATATCTATTTTCAAAACACTACGTTTTCGCAACCAGGTTGTAAATATCACGTTTTATAAGTCAGTTATTTTAAATTAAACTTCCGCAATGAACAAGGTTTTGAAGGTAATGACTTCTTAATAAATGTCGATTATTAATAACAATCACAAACTGGGACTTTAGTTTTTAAATATCAAGAGGGGTTTTCAATGAAAACGTGGTTTTAAAAAAAACACCTCAATGTGACACGCTAGATTTGGGCCTAACTTCTAAGTCGAGTTTAGGTGTTACATTTAGTGGTATCAGAGCCCGATTGTAAAACTCGAGGCTATGAAATGGGCTTTAGTTTCTATTTTAAATATGTTTACAAATGTTCTTAAAGTGGTTTTGGAGGATTTTTGTGTGGCACACCGAATCTCCGGTGTTGGACCAAGGAAGTTCTCCTATTTGTTTTAAACTATTATACTGTAGGTAGATAATGGTACATACTTTATCTGTAATGTGCTATTTACTTAGGTTGCAATTAGGATTAGAGTGCACAGCGAGAGCGTACTGTTCTAGGTTAGGGTGTGTGACTATTCCGTTAGATGGAAATTTCGAGGATGAAATTTCTTTAAGGGGGTAGATTTTAACACCCTGAGTTTGGGCCTAGTAGGATTGGGCCCATTGGGCCTTGGCCATGGGAGCATTTTAAAATTTTTTGGGATTATGAGAATGGCATTATTTCAAGTTTGACCTATTAGGTGAGTGATTTTGGAAGGTTAAGAGGCTTCTATGAAGTCTCGGGATCAAACTTAGGCTTTAGGAAAATTTTGGTTTTAGGTGAATAAAACCCTGGGAGTTATTAAGTAGGCTTTAAGAATAAAATGTGGAGAAAATGACACAAAAGGAGTTGTGGTCTAGTGGCAAAGTGATGCCACATAAGAGACAAGGAGGTGACGCCACAAGGAAGTATAGGGTCTAAGGTTCAAGCCTTGGTCGCTGGCATTTCATTTTGATTTATTTTTAAGTGAACTTGGACTTTGGCCCATTGAGTTATATTTAGTTGCGCATGATGTTAGACACAAGGAAGCGAGTGGTCTAATGGCAAGGTGTCATTAAGGTTGCAAGGGAGCCTAGGTTTGAATCTCATGACAAGTAGGGGAGTATTTATTTTACGAATTGGGCGGCCAGAGTTTGAGTTGGATTTAAACTCTGTTGACGAAAGGATCCCACATCGGAAAGATAGCAAGAGGGAAGGTGAGAAGCTAGCTATATATAGAGTTGTCCATGAGGAGAGGAAGCATACATTGGTGGGCATTTGGGCATAGGAGCTTTTGGAGCATGGATTAGCTTCAGACCCCTATCAAGTGTGTATTCTCTCTACTCTAGCTATATAGCGGCAAATGCCGAAATGCCATCACATGGCAATGGTAGCCACACGAGCGTACGAGCACACGTGTGGGAGCTTCGACGTGATAGTTGAGGCTAGCTTGAGTGTTCTTGTGCATTTAGGTTGTTTGGACCACGATGGTCCCAATGGGCCTGTGGGCCCATATGAATAAATTGTATGATTGTGTAGTAGATAGTGAACTGGACTATGGGAATCTCGTATCTGTGGCTAGATTTAGGCTAAGTGGGCCACACGAGCGTGTGGGCCCATGTGGGCTGAATAAGGGGCCTCGGGCCCATTTACACTGTTATGACCATTTAGGTTATCTGAGTCGCTCGGGACGGCAACAGGCCTTCAAAAGGCTATTAAATGTGAAATTACCAAAGTACCCTTGATGGGTAAATTACCGGATACCCCTAGTTTGTGAAATTACCGAAACACCCCATGGTTTGTGAAGTTATCAAACATCCCATGGTTTGTGAAATTACCGAAATACCCTTAATTTGTAAAATTACCGAAATACCCTTAGTTTATAAAATTACCAAAATACCCCTGGTTTGTTATGAAATTATCGAAATGCTCTCAATTTGCAAAATTATCGAAATACCCTTGGTTTGCAAAATTACCAAAATATCCCTGGTTCGCAAAATTACTGAAATACCCTTGGTTTACAAAATTACCGAAATACCCCTAGTTTACAAAATTACCAAAATACCCCTAGTTTGCAAAATTATCGAAATACCCCTAGTTTGTAAAATTATCGAAATACCCCTGGTTTGCAAAAAATTATCGAAATATCCTTGATGGGTAAAATGACCGATATGCCCCTGAAGGGCAAGATGATGAAAATGCCCTACATGTTATATGGTTATTCTTGTATGTGATTTATGATTATTATGGTATGTTTATTATTGTATGATGCATTCATGTGTTATTATGTTGCATGGGAAGGGATTATTAATATGGAGGAAGTGCTAATAGGATCGCATGGTCACTTGATGACCATGGATCCACCAAATGCTTTTTAGCCACCGAGCAGCCATGCTGCACCGATAAGTTAGTGGCGCAACCGGTGCTACAAAAGGAGTGTACGGATGGGTGGGTCGATTAAATCCCCACAGGAGTGCACGGTTGGACAAGAGACGGAGGGTAAGGTTTGTATGGGCATTACTGCATTGCATATATGGATTTTAATATTGAGATGGGCTTAGGCCCAGATATTTATGATATGTGACATATGATATGGGTTAAGGCCCAACCGAGGCTATTTTGGCTAAGGCCCAATTGCCACTATTATTGTAATGGGCTTCGACCCGGATTGTTGTGATGCATGTTTTTATTGATGAGGGTTGTACATACTGAGTTTTTTCAAACTCACCCCCTCTTTTTAATTTTTCCAAGTAACCCTCAGTAGGCGGTTCGACGTATTGGAGGACTCAGAGGTGGCCACAATACGAGTAGCTTTGGATTTTAGTATTATATTTTACTTTATTAAACTGTTTTTATTGGGTTGTAATAAGGCCTCTCTTAAATTCTGGTATAGTTTGGGATTTTTAGTTTATTAAGTTTTAAATCTGCTCAACATTGAATCACGGTAATAATATCTGTTTTCAAAACACTACATTTTCACAACCAGGTTGTAAATATCACGTTTTATAAGTCAATTGTTTTAAATTAAGCTTCTGCAATGAACAAGGTTTTTAAGGTAATGACTTCTTAATAAATGTTGATTATTAATAACAATCGCAAACTGGGACTTTAGTTTTTAAATATCAAGAGGGGTTTTCAATGAAATCGTGGTTTTTGAAAAAAAACACCTCAATGTGACACACCAGATTCGGGCCTAACTTCTAGGCCGGGTTTGGGGTGTTACATTTAGAATCAAAAAAAGTTCGCATAGGAGATGGGAATTGGATTAAACATAGGCCTCTCCCGTGGTGGTCTTAATGGAGCTTGGGTCTATAGGGTCTGGGTTGGCATAGTTAACATGGGGGATTTGTAACAGGTACAGGTGGACGATACATAAATCGTGAAGTATTGGTAACATTTACCATAAGGTATTAGGGACATAGAAGTATTGGGCTCGGTTAGGGAAAGTAAGAGTATGGGTCTCCACCTGATGTGATTGTTTGCATTTTTGCTTCCTTTTTCTTCCCAACGACACCTTTCTTCGCGCTCAAAAGGTCATCTATTTTGCCCGACTTCAATGTATTCCCTATCATTCTCTGGATAATGCCATATCCGCGAAGGCCTTAGAGGCATTTCCTACTATCCTGTCGTAGAGTATGCCTTTTAGCATACCAAAAAATAGAAAGGTGGTCTTCTTTTCCATGAGCGGGGGCTGTACTTACGATGCCAGGTCCCTCTACCATTGTGCATATTCCTTAAAACTCTCATTTGACTTCTTTTCCATGTTCTATAGAGTCAGGTGGTTTGGGTCCATGTCTACAATATGTTTGTATTGAGCAATAAATGCCATTGAGTGCTCTCCCCAAGTTCGAATCTAGCTTCTGTCCAACTTTACATACCAGCGAGCTGCAAATTCAGTCAGATTATCTTGAAATATGTGCATTAGCAGTTTATCATCTTTGGAGTAAACAACCATTTTCTTACAATACATGGAGAGGTGAGTAATGGAGCAACAACTAGCATTGACTTTTTCAAAGTTAGGAACTTTAAATTTTTGTGGGACAACCACATAAGGTACCAGACATAGGCCTTCTTCTTCTATAAATCCGAAGGTATCTAATCCTTCGATAGTTGCTCAATTAGGCTGAATTTATGAGCTTCTTCATCCATAATCGACTTTCTCTTGTCCACTTCTCTTGGCTCCTTGCTTGCAGGCAACTCGTTTACTCTTGGGATTTGAATGGTCACACCTGACGCTTGAAGTGGTAAATCTCCGCCATATGCCCCGGTGCCATCGTAAAGAGGGATTGGATTGTCCAAAGTTCCACTTCCTTCATCTACCATGGTCTTGCCATTGACCATTGTAGTCATCATTTTCATTATCATTTCCATCTGTTCGTCTAGTTTGGCCATGCGTCCCAATTCTTCTCTCATTATCTTCTTGGCTTTTAAGCGGGTGTTATACCGGTGAGCTATCCTTGGTCCTTTTTCAATTAGCATTTATTTTCAAAGTTAGAAATTTATTTGGATTTATCATAAAAAATGTTCCTTTTTTACAAATAATGTTTTTGAATAAACAAATGAGTGAATGTAACACCCCTAACCCATATCCGTCGTGGAACTAGGGTTAAGAGGCATTACCAGACAAATTGGAACATTATACACTCATATCACAACATCAATCATACATCATCATTTCATAATAATAATACTCATATAGTCCCTTAAGAAAGTCTACGAGACTTAAATCATGCTTTAGAGGAGGTTCGGGACTAAACCGATCTCAAACAGAAATTTTGCGGATCTTGGTCTTTTTTTTTCAAAACAGGGCACACGCCTGTGTGGCTAGGCTATGTGCCTCGCATGGTCGTGCCTTGGACCATGTCTCAGCTCGTGTGCAAAATTGACTTACTTCGAATTTTAACCTTGAGAGACACGGTCGAGACACACGCCCGTGTGCTCAACCATGTGGGCAAATATAGGCCATTTACATGGCCAAATTGCCACCCAAAATTTGGGTCATACCTATATGCATCAATCAAGCATCAATTCAAAGTACCAACTTCACATCAAAACATATGATTCGTACATCATATTAATCTATTTCAATTCATAGCATTTCTCATCATATAAATTTCCCAAATCAACCATGGAACTTAGCAAAATTGACCATTTCTCTTGGCCATTCATGTGCTCATCAAAACATACCAAATTTTTCATCACATAGCATGCACTAAATTCACTCTATAATAACATTCATTATCAAGCCATATCACATGGCTATATTTACACATTTCAAAACACAATCAAAGTTCTCTAGCTTATACATGCCATACTTTAATATGTACATTTTCAAAAGGCACCAAAATATAGTTCAATAGTGTGGTGATGATCCTCGATGATCCCCGAGCTTTCGGAGCTTCGATAATCTATAAAAAAATTGAAACACACACAAAGTAAGCTTTCAAAAGCTTAGTAAGCAATATACAAATAAACTTATCATATAGATTAATTATAAACCATTTCATACATATGATTCATGACATAACACAATCACAAGTAATATTTCTCTTATATCTCAAGTGATCATGTTCACTTACTCATAACCACATATCATGTAATGTAGTTCACATATCAAATGATCATATACATACATACCTTTCATTGACAAATTTCATATACATACATATGTACCGGAATTCGAATGCACATTCATATCCTCATTCATTACTCGGAATGCCCGTTGAACCATTTAGAATCAAATAGGATACTTGGATAGCTCGAAAGCTCGTACAATGCCAACATTTTGGACGTGGTCTTACATGCAATCAATATCGATGCCACTGTCCTAGATAGGGTCTTACACGAAATCAAATACGATGTCAATGTCCTAGACATGATCTTACACGTAAATCTCAAATCGATGCCAATGTCCCAGACATGGTCTTACACGTAAATCTCAAATGATGCCAATGTCCCAGACATGGTCTTACACGATAACTCATATCATAATCCTATGTCATGATATACGTATCCTAACTACTTCCTAAGATTCATACGGGGCTTTTTCGGACGTCGTCACATTATCGAAACTTTTTTGAGTTTCACATATTCAGCTTGAATAGCCATATATCACAATTTATTTGCATATAAACAATAATAATTCAATTCAAACACATTTATTTGCATATAAATTTACCTCGTACGGGAAAGAACGGAAACGAACGGCTATTCAACTACTTTCGATTTCCCCCGATCTAATTTTGTTTTCTTTGGTTCTTGATCTATACACATTCAAATTTCACTCTTTTATTCAACAAATCATTTAATTCAATCCATATACACATATTTAGGGCATTTTACAAACTAGCCTTCACATTTTCACATTCTAACATTTTAGTCCCTATTTCATAAAGTCACAAAATACACATAATTTCCTTATACTCATGCTTGGCCGAATATTCCTTTATTCCATATAAGCCCATATCTTTCATTTATTTCACATTTTAACCCCTCAATTTCTCATTTTCACAATTCAGCCAATACTCAAATTCATCAAAAATTCAAAAACAAAACATATTAATCTATCACATATCTTTCATATTTCAACAACTAACATCACAAAGCATAAAGAATTATTAATGGCATTACTCACAATCTTCATCAAATTCAGAAATTGAGACATGGGCTAGGTAGATGACAAAACAACGATTTCAAAAACATAAAAATATCAAAAACTGAGCAAAGAACATACCTAAATCAAGATTTAAAAGTTCCAAAATTCACCAAGCTTCAAACCTTATTTCTTTTCTCTATTTTCAATTGATCATGCAAAAAAATAAGCATATTTTAACTTTGTTTTATTTAATAATAACCTTATTTCTAAAATTACTTATTTAACCTTAATTAATATAATTTATAAACACTTAGTGGATGGTCATTATTGTCCAATAACCATATAAATGGTCTATTTACAACATACGGACCTCACATTTAAAGAGACACATGATTTTGGTACTTAATCAAATAGAATGCCACTTTTACATTTTCTACGATTTAGTCTTTTTCACGATTCGGCACACAAACGATAAAATTTAATCACAAAAATTTCACACATATCAATTCACATATTATAAGCACAAAAATAATATTAAAATATGTTTCTGACTCAGATTGGTGGTCTTGAAACCACTATTTTGACTAGGACATAAATCAGACTATTACAACGAATGAGTGAATGAATGAAATTGGGGCACATTGTCGTAAATATAGTCGAATATAAACATTTTCTTTCATGGAAGGTTCGAAAATTGTTCGGCTTACAAAGTTTTTTTTTTTCATTTTTCATTTTTCATTCACACTTAAAGAAAATCCTAATCGATCCTATTGCCATAGGGCAAATATCTACTCATTGTTCTTCTTCTTCCTCCTCATTAGTTTGATGAACTTTTGGTAATGTGCCTGAGCCAGCTCCAGAAGTTTCATTGTAGGCTCGTTCCTAGTCGCAAAAGGGGTGGATTCTTTTTTAAGCTCCTCAATCTGTTCACATATATCTTCCGCTTACTAAGTGAAAACCTAACCTTCAATGTGCATTGTTGCAAACATCTCTTGTTGGCTTACTACCATTTGTTCCACCATGATAAAATGCTCCACAAGCTCCATATATTCTTTAGTGACATCTTTGTTTTGCTCTTCTTTTGTTTTAAATTCTTTACTCAGACGACAAATTTCCTCTTCTAGCACCTCCATTTTAGCAGTTTTCTCATTAAACAGCCTCCTCCAAGTTTGCTCTTGTTCTCGCGCTTTCTGGAGTTCATTAGCCCTCAGACTCAGATCCACCTCCAATCTTTGAATCTGAGCGAACAAGTCAGAACTTTCTTGTTGACATCATTCAAATTGTATTCTTAGTTCTTCCTCTCTTGCCTTCATGTCTGATTGGTGTTGTTGTTGTTGTCTCATGATTTCTTCTTCATTTTCCTTTAAATATGCCTGATGTTGTTCTCGTTACTGTCTAACATCTTCATCTTTCCCCCTCAGACGTATCTCTAAATCGTGTGTCTTTTCTGTTAGCTCAACTACATCATCTAGGACCTTTCTCTTTCCCTTAAATTGCATTGACATGGAGATTTTTCTTCTTTTTCGGTGCCACTAAATATACATTTCTGAGGGGGAATGGTTGAAAATGGTTCCTGATTGCAAGTTTAAGGTTTGACCCCACGTGATTTGTATCTCTTTCAATTTCTTCCAAAATCTTGGGTCCTAAATTGAAGCTTTCACCCTGTTTAAATCGGCTGTAGTAGGTATGCATTAATCATACCCATATTGGCTCAAAACCATCAATGAGGAATAACTGACGGCTCCTCATATGCCATTAAGGGGGAACCCACAAATGACCACCGCACCCGATGAGTACCGTGCTCTAAATCATCCATAGAGCCCTCCATTCTATTTTTTGGTATGTCAATGTACTAAGGTTCTGAACCCACTCTTCAATCTATTGATTTGGAGGCTGCTCACTTTTCAAAAATTCCTATATAAGCCTGGTCGAAGGAACAAACACATGACAAAAGTACTGATAGAGGCACCTAAAATGGCTTTTCATCCATATGAACAATAACTATGCGCATCCTAAGAAATGCCCATCTCCTTTCCTTCTAGTGAAATTGAGTTAAATGATGGTTTCAACTAAGATTGTTGGAGCAAGATTCACCCTTTTTTCAATCTAGAAAATCAGCTAGCTTCACACAGACATATCCCAGAGCTTTTGGGAACACATTCAACCTGTATATGGCAAATGCAAATAGTGTGAAATTTTTATCAACGCTATCCTTTCCCATAGCATCCCTAATGTTAGACCAGGAAATGCTGGAACCATTTTTATCTTTTAATCTTGCTTTCACCGTATCTACAGGTAATCCCATAAGATTGGCTAAGGGTTCTCGAAAATTGACATTCTACTTCCAATATATCTTGAGCAGATTGTAACATCCTTAAAATGGGGTTCTGCATTTTGCTTGTGTTGCATGTGATGAATTGTTTATAATGTTCATTTAACATGTTTTAGGGTCTAGTTATAACCCTAAGTTGGGCCTGAGTTAGGGCTAAGAATTTTATTTTGGCATTTAAGGTAGTGAAGCTAAGGGAGAGAGGGGTTAAGAGATTTTATTTGGGAAGGTAGACACAAGAAATTAATGGGAAAGGTGGCAAGGAGGCGCCACTAGGGTGTCAGAGGAGTGACGCCACATGCAGAGGGGGAGTGCCTGTGTTTGAGCTGCAGGAATTGCACTCCTGCTTAGTCCTTTTCACGCCACATACAAGGAGAGGAGTGCTCAGGTGGGACTCTCTTGAGAGATGAGGATTGAGTTATCAGTTTTTAAAAAAAAAAAGATGTGGATGAGGAGGAAATCTAGGAGTTTGAATTGTTTCAAACTCATGTGAAGAGAGTTGGCCGAATAGTGGACTGTGGGCGAAGGGGGGGCTATCGGCTTTAGGGAGCATTTGGTATAGCCGAATGTCCCCCTAGGCTCATTAGTGTTACTTTTTTTTCTTTCTTTTCTCTCAAAAGTACCTAGCCGAAACCTTCATCTCCCTCATCTCTCTCTTTTCTTCTTGAAACCTTAAAGCCAAAATCACCATAACCAAACCCTTACACTCATCTTGTCTTTCTCTTCTCTCAAACTCATTGCCTAATCTTCTCTTCACCATCTTTCCCAAATCAAACCACCACTCAAGCCGAATCTTGATCCCATCTTTTCTATCTTTTCTATTTTGTTTCGAAAGCCAAATAGTTATTGTTTCTCTTTCGGTTTCATCAAGAACCTTGGCCGAATATTTGGCTCACAAATCTTTCTTTCCCTTGCGTTTTTCTCTTCATCATTCTAAGTGTCGAAATCAAGGTTTGCTTTTGGGGCCAAGCCAATCTTCCGTAAGGGATCTCTTCTTTCTCCTTGGCCAATTTGAGTAAGGTCAACCTCTTTGTCTTTCTTTTGATATTTCTTCAATCATAGTAATCGAGATCTTAACTTATTATTATTCCATGTGGTAGCCGAAACCCTTAACATCAATAGGGGGTGCCGATTTGTGGTGTTTAAAGGCCAAAGCAATCATTAAGGTAAGGGTGCGGCAACTCTTTCCTTCTTTCGGGATTTATGTTTTGGCCGAATGGCCTTTAATTCTCTAATGAAGTGATAAAATCGATTGTAGGGAAGGCTATTATCGAATTCAGGGAGCCTTCGGGATTTGGTGGTCGATCTAGGTGAGCGTATTAATATCTCAAGATTTATTCCTTAATTGATCAAAAGTCGAAGGCTAACTTTTGAGTGTGCTAGTGTGGCCGATTACAAGGAGGACTTAGTGTGTGGTTTCGGGATTTGGTAGGAGACAAAATTGGCGCTAAGGTAAGAAAATAACCTTGTACGAATCATCCTTCGGGATTTGTGAATAAGTCGAATGGCTTAAATCTAAAAGTGGTATTGGTCGATTGTAGGTGCAGTGAGGACATACGTTTCGGGATTTCATAGAAAAGCATAGTTTTGGGATTTTGCGAATAGTCAGGTGTGTAAACACTTACACACTTTATTAGTTTAAGACTGCTTATTATGTTACTGTTTAACCCTTGATATTAGTGACTTTGTCTTGTGGACATAAGCTTGGATTCCGAGTAAGTCCCCTGTTATGTGATTCTTGGTACACATCATTGTGATCTATTAAATGCTATGGTATATGATATTAGCATGATTAATCGATATTATGACATGTATGTTATGACATGATGATGGGTTTGATGAGAGGAGGGGGAATGATTTATTTTGGACTGTCACCAGTGGTTTTGACCACATGACGGGTTGGCCCCGTCTTGATATTTTAATTTGTGACTAAGTCCCAGTGGTTTTGACCACCAGTGGTTTTGACCACATATCGATTTGTGACTTGTCCCAGTGGTTTGGTACCACAGTGGGTTGGCCCCACGAGATTACTTACGGGATTGTCATCAGTGGTTTTGACCACACGATAGGTTGGCCCCATCACTTGATTTGTGACTTCGGTCATCAGTGGTTTTGACCACACCGATATATTTGTGACTACGGTCACCAGTGGTTTTGACCACCAGTGGTTTTGACCACACGGGGTAGTTGAAGGTGTTTGGATGGCTAGGTTATGGGTTACATGTCTTGCATGGTTTGCGTGATTTTACTGATAACTTGTGTAAGTGGTTGCACTATCGGGTTGGGGATTTATACACTGAGTCTTGGTGACTCACCCCTTCCCTTATATTTTGCAGATGAGTAGATTACGGAGATGGAGCCGGGAGGACTCGAGGCGGCCATGCATGTTCGATGGACTTGTTTTCTTAGTTACTATTTAATTTTTATTAAATTTTGGTTTTTGGGTTATGTAATAAGGCCGCTAAGATTTGTTTTGGTTATTTCTATTATTGCTAATAGTTTAACTATGTGAGATAAATGGTTTTACTAAGTAACCGGCAAAATGCTATGTTTTTAAAACTACAACACCATCGCATCTGCTTTCAAGAAAAAAAGACGCTGCCATCGGGTAACATCACCTAAATATGATAACAAAGATAACTTGAATGTTTTCTAAAAACTTGTAACAATAATTAGACTGTAAGTGAGGATTTCTAAAAAAAGTTTTCTAAGTAAATCAATCGACAAACTTTGATTTAAAAAGTTTCATTCCGTGGCATGCCAGATCCGGTTGTGAGGTGCTGACTGGGTTTGGGGTGTTACAATTTTGGTATCAGAGCCAAGTTCAAAAGCTCGGCTGTGGGCCCGAGGCCCAAAATGTTTTAAATTTGACTTTGAAAAGTTTTGTGGAAAAGGTACATGGGTTGAACAGCATGGCACCGAGTCTCCGACACCAATCCGCCCAGGTAAGTATTTCTGACTGTTGTGTGAATTATATGTGGGGGGAAAAGGGTATTTCGGGATCGTAGATTAGTAGAATAGGAATTATTGAACCCTAGGAATAGTTTACCCCAACTCAAGTACATAAGACTTAATAATCCACTAAACAAACCTGTGAGTACGTCACTGAGCCAATGGTGTGGTAACCATTGTGCGCATGTCTAGGAGTGGATTCAGGGAGGAGCTTGGCATTTAAGCAGTCCTAGTGACTCACCTCCTCTTCACCCGAGCCTTACCTGGTGCGTAGCGATGGTTCACCCCAGCTAAGGCGACTTATTCACAGGCTAAACTTCATAACTAAAACCCGAAAAGGACCAGCCATTTTGTTTTGAAACACTTTAAACTTTAGTTTGAAATTACCATAGTACCTCTGCTTTGGAAAAAAACCGAATACCCCTGATTTGAAAAATGACCAAATTACCTCTGACTTGTGAAATTACCAAAATGCCCTTAGTGTGGAGAATTGCCGAGGTACCCTTGAATTGAAAATTTTCAAAATACCTATATTTTGTAAAATCACCTTGAACCATATTTTGGAAAAAAATTTTGAAAATACCCCTGGATTATGAAAATTACGAAAATACCCCTGGTTTATGAAATTACCAAAATGCCTCGATTTCGAGAAATTTTTGAAAATATCTACGATTTGTAAAAGTTTTAGAATTAACCCTATTTTAATTACCAAAATACCTCGATAGGTTAAAATTACGAAAATACCCCGGGTAGTAAAATGACGAGAATACCCCTACTCGTGGAATGAGGGTAGGAAATTAAACTTAAAACTGTGTGATGATCGAAAGAACCACTGCCAAATTACTTTTCATAAAACTTATTCGTGGGTAATAAGTGGAACAGAAGCTAATTCATAAAAATTTCTTAATCAGATAAATACACCCCGGAAGGATGAGTTCTAGAGGACGAGGTCGTAATGTGCGTGGCCGTGGTAGAGGTCGAATGACTGTGTCGGAGCCCGTTAGGTCGGGTCAAGGGTCTGAGAATGAAATACCACCACCACCAGCTACTGGTATGGAGTATCAAGATCAAACGGGAGAAGATGCAAGTGTCCCAGCGATGTCATGAAAGGCCGGAAAGAGTGGTGGAGTGGTGGGGTACAGGAGCTCAAAATCAGATTCGAATGACTTCGAGCCAATAGAGCCGAGGTATTTTGAGGTGTTTCTGGGGTGGCTCCCAATACGGATGAGTATTGGTTGGAAGCAACTGAACGAATTATGGATGACTTGGATCTGACTGCTGAGGAAAAACTGAAGGGTATAGTGTCGCTTCTCCGGGATGAGTCATACCAGTGGTGGCTCACGGTTCGGGATAGTGCAGCAGTGGATGACCTCACTTGGGACTATTTTAAGGTAGCTTATTAGAAGAAATATGTGGGGTCTAGCTACATTGATGCGCAAAGGAAGGTGTTTCTAAGGCTAGTTCAGGGGAATAAATCAGAGGAGTACGAGGCAGAATTTTTAAGGCTGAGCCGATATGCTAGGGGCATTATAGCTACGGAGCATGAATGGTGTGTTAGATTCGAGGATGGATTAAGGGACGATTTGAGGCTACTGATTGCTCCATAAAAGAGAGAGTTGAAGGTCTTAGTGGAAAAGGAAAAAGTTACCGAGGAGGTGAAACAGTCAGTGAGGCGGAATCAGGACAAGGGATGGAATAAAAGAAATGCTGAATCATCTGGGTCTAGCGGGAACCAGTAGAAATGGGGTAGATATAGTAGGCCAAATCAAGCTGCTAGGCCTACTGCTGATAATACTCAATGGCCGCCACGATGTGCTCGGTGTGGAAAGTCTCACACGGGGGAATGCTGGACAGGAAACAGAGGATGCTTTGAGTGTGGGTCGATGGAACATCGAGTGAGGGATTGTCTGAAGTGGGCAGCTAGAATGCAGTCTGGGGATCAGAACCGTACTCAGAACAAGAGGGATGTTCAGCAGCCACAGAGGGGCCGTGGTGCTGCTAGAGGAGGTAATAGATCTGGTAGAGGCCGTGGAGCACCGGGAAGAGGTGCAGTGGTGTAGAGGCTAGACAGCCTGGATTGGTTTATGCAGCGAGGCGTCGGGAGGAGGGTGACGCACCGGACGTCATAACCGGTACGTTTCTAATCTTTAGAAGTCCTTATAATGCTTTAATAGATGTGGGTTCGACGCACTTGTATGTAGCTAGTAGCATAGTAGAAACTATGAACCTAGACTCTGAAATTACTTCTAGGAAGATGACTGTGATAAGCCCTTTAGGTCACTCTATAGAAGTAAGTAAACTATATAAGGATGTACCCCTAGAACTTCAAGGGGTCGTGTTCTTGGCTGATTTGATGGAACTGCCGTTTGGGAAGTTCGATCTGATTCTCGGGATGGATTGGTGGTGAAGTACTGTGCCGCTTTAGATTATGCTGCTAAGCGCATGGTGTTGAGGACAATGGAAGGTGAGGAGGTGGTGATGATAGGTAATAGGAAGGAGTACCTATCGAATGTGGTCTCGGCACTGAAGGCGGAGAAAATGGTCAAGAAAGGCTGTGAGGCATTTTTGGTTCGTGTATGTGCTTTGGAGGCTAAGGAGTTAGCAGTGGAAAATGTTCGAACAGTAAAGGAATTTGCTGATGTATTTTCAGAAGAACTTTCGTCCGCCTCCGGATCGGAAGTGGAATTTGGTATAGACACATTTTAATCGCGCCAAAGGTTCTATAGCCCCGTGATAGGATGGCGCCAAAGGAATTAGTGGAGCTGAAGGCTCAAATTTAGGAGTTGTTGGACCGAGGTTTCATCCGATCGAGCATATCTCATTGGGGAGCACCTGTGCTCTTTGTTAAGAAGAATGATGGTACGATGCGGATGTGTATAGACTACCGCCAGCTGAACAAGTTGACGATCAAGAACAAGTATCCGTTGCCTCAGATTGACGACCTGTTTGATCAACTGAAGGGTACATCAATTTTATCGAAGATAGATCTCAGGTCGGGGTATCACCAACTCAAAGTGAAAGAGGTTGATGTGCACAAGACGACATTCCATACTCGGTATGGGCACTACGAGTTTTTGGTAATGCCGTTCGGGTTAACTAATGCACCGGCAGCATTCATGGACTTGATGAATCGGGTGTTTCAGCAGTACTTAGACTAGTTTGTCGTAGTATTCATAGACGACATATTGGTGTACTCAAAGACTGAGGAGGATCATGATACACACTTACGGGTGGTATTGCAAATTCTGAGGGAGAAGCAACTATTTGCCAAATTCAGTAAGTGCAAATTCTGGCTTAGGGAGGTGACTTTCTTGGGTCACGTAGTGTCCACTGAAGGGATTAGAGTGGACCCTTGCAAGATTAAAGCGGTGTTGGATTGGAAACCGCCTAGGTTGGTGGTTGAAATTTAGAGTTTTCTAGGTCTGGTAGGGTATTACCGAAGATTTGTGGAAGGATTTTCTCTGATCGCAGCACCGTTGACCAAGCTATGGAGGAAAGGAGTCCCATTTGTGTGGACGGAGAAACAACAAGAAAGTTTCAATAAGTTGAGGAAGATTTTGATGGAAGCTCCGGTTCTGGTACAGCCTGAGGTAGAAAAGATATTCACGGTCTACTGTGATGCATCACATACTGGTTTGGGATGTGTGCTGATGCAGGAAGGGAAAGTAGTGGCGTACGCGTCTCGACAGCTGAGACCGCATGAGGGTAACTACCCGACGCATGACTTGGAGTTGGCTGCAGTGGTTTTTGCCTTGAAGATTTAGAGGCATTATCTGTATGGAGAGAAGTCGATGGTCTACACAGATCACAAGAGCCTGAAGTATCTTCTGACTCAGAAGGATCTAAACCTAAGGCAACGCAGATGGATTGAGCTATTAAAGGACTACGATTGTTTGATAGAGTACCATCCGGGCAAGGCTAACGTGGTGGCAGACGCGTTGAGCCGTAAAGTGGTAGCGGACTTAAGAGCGATGTTTGCTTGTCTTAGTTTGTATGACGATGGAAGTCTTTTGGCGGAATTACAGGTTAAGCCGACTTGGGTTGAGCAGATCAAGGAGAAACAGTTAGTGGATGAGGGCTTGAATGCACAGAGGTTACAAGTTCAGAATGGTGGTGTAGAGGATTATAGTGTGACCAATGATGGAGTACTGTGTTTTCAAGGGAGAGCTTGTATGCCTAAGGATGTGGAGTTGAGGCAGAGGATTCTTCAGGATGCACATAGCAGCCCTTACGCTATGCATCCCGGAGGTAGCAAGATGTACCAGGATTTGCAAAAGCGCTGGTGGTCGGGTTGAAACGGAAGTGATCGAGGTTTGTGGGTAAGTGTCTGACGTGTCAATAGGTTAAAGCTGAGCATCAGCTATCGTCAGGTTTACTTCAGCCGGTGAGGATTCCTCAATGGAAGTGGGAAAGGATTACCATGGACTTTGTCAGTGGGCTACCCCTCACGCCTAGCAAGAAAGACTCAGTCTGGGTGATTGTGGACCGCCTGACCAAATCATCTCACTTCATACCGGTGAGGGTTGATTATTCGCTCCAGAAGTTAGCCAAGTTATATGTGGCCGAGATAGTAAGGTTGCATGGGGTGCCAGTGTCAATCATCTTGGATAGGGATCCTAGGTTCACGCCGAGGTTCGGAGGGCTTTGCATCAAGCTTTGGGCACGAGGTTGGATTTCAAAGACGACTTTTCATCCGCAAATCGATGGACAATCTGAAAGGGTGATTCAGGTTTTAGAGGATATGCTAAGAGGCTGTATTCTAGATTTCAGTGGTAGTTGGGAGGAGTATCTACCATTGGTGGAATTCGCTTATAACAATAGTTATCAAGCGAGTATCCAGATGGCACCGTATGAGGTGCTGTATGGACGGAAGTGTCGTACTCCTACGTGTTGGACAGAGTTGGGTGAACGACATGTTTTGGGTCTAGAGTTGGTGGCAGAAACTGAGGATAAGGTTAAGGTGATTCGGGCTCGTCTCAAGGAAGCATCGGACAGGCAGAAGTCTTACGCCGATCTTAAACGCAGAGATATAGAGTATGCGGTAGGTGATAAAGTTTTTCTAAAGGTATCGCCATGGAAGAAGGTGTTAAGATTTGGACGGAAAGGGAAGCTAAGCCCTAGGTTTATCCGGCCATCCACAGTGTTGAAGCGAGTTAGACCGATAGCTTATCAGCTCGAGCTACCGGCAGAGTTAAGTCAGATTCACGACGTCTTCCATGTTTCGATGCTTAGGTGCTACCGATCAGATCCATCACACGTGGTACCAGTTGCAGAGATTGAGGTAAGCTTGAATTTGTCTTTTGAGGAGGAGCCGATACAGATATTAGATCGGGATGTCAAAGTCCTGCGTAGGAAGTCAGTACCCTTGGTGAAAGTGTTATGGCGAAACCATGGTACGGAGGAGGCCACGTGGGAACCCGAGGATGTGATGAGGCAGCAATACCCTCAACTCTTCTGATCAGGTAATTTCGAGGTCGAAATTATTTTTAAGGGGGTAGAACTGTAACATCCTTAAAATGGGGTTCTACATTTTGCTTGTGTTGCATGTGATGAATTGTTTATAATGTTCATTTAACATGTTTTGGGGTCTAGTTATAACCCTAAGTTGGGCCTGAGTTAGGGCTGAGAATTTTATTTTGGCATTTAAGGTTGTGAAGCTAAGGAGAGAGGGGTTAAGAGATTTTATTTGGGAAGGTTGACACAAGAAATTAATGGGAAAGGTGGCAAGGAGGCACCACTAGGGTGTCAGAGGAGTGACGCCACATGCAGAGGGGGAGTGCCTGTGTTCGAGCTGTAGGAATTTGCACTCCTGCTTAGTCCTTTTTCACACCACATACAAGGAGAGGAGTGCTCAGGTGGGACTCTCTTGAGAGATGAGGATTGAGTTATCAGTTTTTTTTAAAAAAAAAGATATGGATGAGGGAGGAAATCTAGGAGTTTGAATTGTTTCAAACTCATGTGAAGAGAGTTGGTCGAATAGTGGACTGTGGGCAAAGGGGGGGCTATCGGTTTTAGGGAGCATTTGGTATAGCCGAATGTCCCCCTAGGCTCATTAGTGTTACTTTTTTCTTTTCTCTCAAAAGTACCTAGCCGAAACCTTCATCTCCCTCATCTCTCTCTTTTCTTCTTGAAACCTTAAAGCCGAAATCACCATAACCAAACCCTTACACTCATCTTGTCTTTCTCTTCTCTCAAACTCATTGCCAAATCTTCTCTTCTCTTCACCATCTTTCCCGAATCAAACCACCACTCAAGCCAAATCTTGATCACATCTTTTCTATCTTTTCTATTTTGTTTCGAAAGCCAAATAGTTGTTGTTTCTCTTTCGGTTTCATCAAGAACCTTGGCTGAATATTTGGCTCACAAATCTTTCTTTCCCTTGCGTTTTTCTCTTCATCATTCTAAGTGCCAAAATCAAGGTTTGCTTTCAGGGGCCAAGCCAAATCTTTTGGTAAGGGATCTCTTCTTTTCTTCTTGGCCGATTTGAGTAAGGCCGAACCTCTTTGTCTTTCTTTTGATATTTCTTCAATCATAGTAATCGAGATCTTAACTTACTTATTATTATTCCATGTGGTAGCCGAAACCCTTAACATCAATAGGGGGTGCCGATCTGTGGTGTTTAAAGGCCAAAGCAATCATTAAGGTAAGGGTGCAGGAACTCTTTCCTTCTTTCGGGATTTATGTTTTGGCCGAATGGCCTTTAATTCTCTAATGAAGTGATAAAACCGATTGTAGGGAAGGCTATTTCCGAATTCAGGGAGCCTTCAGGATTTAGTGGTCGATCTAGGTGAGCATATTAATATCTCAAGATCTATTCCTTAATTGATCAAAAGCTGAAGGCTAACTTTTGAGTGTGCTAGTGTGGCCGATTACAAGGAGGACTTAGTGTGTGGTTTCGGGATTTGGTAGGAGACCAAATCGGCACTAAGGTAAGAAAATAACCTTGTGCGATTCATCCTTAAGGATTTGTGAATAAGCTGAATGGCTTAAATCTAAAAGTGGTATTGGCAGATTGTAGGTGCAGTGAGGACATACGTTTCGGGATTTCGTAGAAACGCATAGTTTCGAGATTTTGCGAATAGTCAGGTGTGTAAACACTTACACACTTTATTAGTTTAAGACTGCTTATTATGTTACTGCTTAACCCTTGATATTAGTGACTTTGTCTTGTGGACATAAGCTTGGATTCCGGGTAAGTCCCCTGTTATGTGATTCTTGGTACACATCATTGTGATCTATTAAATGCTATGGTATATGATATTAGCATGATTAATCGATATTATGACATGTATGTTATGACATGATGATGGGTTTGATGAGAGGAGGGGGAATGATTTATTTTGGACTGTCACCAGTGGTTTTGACCACATGACGGGTTGGCCCCATCTTGATATTTTAATTTGTGACTATGTCCCAATGGTTTTGACCACCAGTGGTTTTGACCACATATCGATTTGTGACTGTCCCCTGGTTTGGTACCACAGTGGGTTGGCCCCACGAGATTACTTACGGGATTGTCATCAGTGGTTTTGACCACACGATGGGTTGGCCCCATCACTTGATTTGTGACTTCGATCATCAGTGGTTTTGACCACACCGATATATTTGTGACTACGGGGTGGTTTTGACCACCAATGGTTTTGACCACACGGGGTAGTTGAAGGTGTTTGGATGGCTAGGTTATGGGTTACATGTCTTGCATGGTTTGCGTGATTTTACTGATAACTTGTGTAAGTGGTTGCACTATCGGGTTGGGGATTTATACACTGAGTCTTGGTGACTCACCCCTTCCCTTATATTTTGCAGATGAGTAGATTACGGAGATGGAGCCGGGAGGACTCGAGGCGGCCATGCATGTTCGATGGACTTGTTTTCTTAGTTACTATTTAATTTTTATTAAATTTCGATTTTTGGGTTATGTAATAAGGCCGCTAAGATTTGTTTTGGTTATTTCTATTATTGCTAATAGTTTAACTATGTGAGATAAATGGTTTTACTAAGTAACCGGCAAAATGCTATGTTTTTAAAACTACAACACCATCGTACTATTTCAAGAAAAAAAAAAGACGTTGCCATCGGGTAACATCACCTAAATATGATAACAAAGATAACTTGAATGTTTTCTAAAAACTTGTAACAATAATTAGATTGTAAGTGAGGATTTCTAAAAAGAGTTTTCTAAGCAAATTAATCGGCAAACTTTGATTTAAAAAGGTTTCACTTGTGGCATGCCGATCCGGCCAGAGGTGTCGACCGGTTTGGGGTGTTACATAGATCTCTAAAGTCATAGTGGAGAAAGGTAGAATATTCCTTTATAGTCGGTACCATATCTACTTCATTAAATGTAAAACACTTATAAGTGGATCCCAAAAGTACCATGGCCTTCAACAAGGCATCATCCGTTTTAACAAACAGAAGTTGTGCTACATCGCCATACTTGTCCCGAAAGCATGTTTTCTTAGCCTCATCCCATGATTGCCATATTCCCTTTAACTCATACTTATGATTCTTCTTACAGCCCATGCGAACTATCTAAGGTAGGCTTAAGTCAAAACTAGCTATCTGGCAATCGCCTTCTCTGCTCTGAGTATCCTCTGACATTCTCACTATTATCCCTATATTTTCTACCCTATTTCGAACAACTAAATCTTCTCAAAGTGTGTTCATGTCAAATATATATGTGACACTATGCCCTAGATATTTAAATCATTCATGACTTAAGCCATGGAGAGACACAGACACAAGAAAAACAAAGTCCATAAAAAAATAAAGTCAAATGAAACAAAAAAATGTGAAATTAAATCATAAAGCATTGCAAACAAATTCAAACACAAAACATACGAATAAATGCTCATGAGGTCCTATAGAGTATGATTACGATAGGTAAGGTATGGCTTTTATATCTTGGCTTTACAGTTAAAATGGTCATTACATGCTGGCTTACGGGTGACTCTAATGCACAGGGAACCCAAGGCTTAAATACGACATCCATTGGGATGTGTTCCCTTTTAAAAAGGTTTGGTACTTGGGTGGTAATGTAACGCCCTCAATTTTAGGGTTAGAAGTTTTGAGATTTGTGATTAGGGTATGCATGAGGCTTGACCAATTATGTGTGTTTTTGCGTTTTAGTTTTAGAATGGGCCTACTGGTCTGGTGGTTGTGTGAGTGTTAGTGAACCTCTGGGTTTTGGGTTCGAGTTCTTATGTGTAAGTTTTGGAGAAATATTTTTATTTTGTTTTGTTTTATTAAATAGTAGTTTTGGTTTTAAGATAAAATATATAACCATTTATTTTTATTTTCATTTTCTTTAAACGTTCTCCTCTTTCTTTTTCTTTGTTTTCTTTTTGTTTCTTCTTCTTTTCTTTTTTGAAAAGGGTGGTGTTGTGGTTTTCAAAGAGCTTCAATTCCTAGTCATCGAGTCGGGTTCTGGACGTCTCTGATTGCGAATCAGGTGTGGGTTTCAAACCTTTTAAATTTTTGATAACAAATTGTGGCTTGTTTCTGTGAAATTGGAAATTGTTGTGTACTTGTGAAATTGATCTTTCGAAAGGGGCAATTATTGTGGAATAGCTTAGAGTTAGGTGTGATTTTGATATATTTTCTGAGTAATAAAGGATTGGGAAACGTTTTGGCAACAAAAGAACGATTGGTCACCAATTTTGGTGTGGTTTCATGACCACACGGGCGATCCACACAGCTGTGTGCAAATAGGAACTAGGGTTTCTGGGCAAAATTTGGTGCCACACGGTCGTGTGGCTATTTTGGGGATTTTTTCGATTTTCACACGGCTGTGTCCCTTGGGTACATGGGCTTGGGTGTTTGGGAATTAGGGATTTAGTGATTTGGTGCCACACGGCTTGGCCATGTGGCTAACTTGGGGATTTAGAGATCCCACACGAGTGTGTGTTTTGGACACACGAGCGTGTGAGACCCTCACACGACCGTGTCTACCCTGTACTTTATTTTAGCACAAATGGACAGAGAGTTACACGACTTGTTCATACAGCCATGTCTCTAGCCCACACGGGCGTGTGCCTCACCCACATGGCTATGTGCCTCATCCCACACGGGCGTGTTGACCACCCACACGGCGTGTTGACCTCCCCACTTGGTCTAGGCATTTCCACATGGCCAGAGCACACGACCGTATGGTCCCAGGTCACCAATTTTAATTCTGTGTATGTTTTTGGTCTAAAAATGTGTCTGTATGTTTCGACCCTTGGCTAAGCTTTAATGAAGGTAGTTAAGAATCTGATCTGGGCTTCGACTTATCTGTTATTTATGACTGTTGTGTGAAATGTCTAATCTTGAACCCGATTAGCTGGGTGTGTGTGCATATCTATTTCTGTCTGACTATCTATTGATGTATTCATTATTTTCGTAAGGTTGTAAGCATACATTCACTTGCATAAAGGAATTTTGGGGTTGGTTGTGAAGAGAAGGAAGACCGATTCTGATTTGATCTGGCAGTTTACTACAACATATTCGTACAATGGTTTATCGCACTGTACCACACGTACATCAACTTTGCTACGTACCATTATCTGATCTGGCAATTTAAATCAGAATATGTCTCAGACAAATGATTTATTATCAGACATATATCGCCAACCCCGCTGCAGTATTAATATCTAAATGGCTTAGTCCACATACATGGTCTGTGCTATGTGTTTGGTTGGATGAGCTTAAACGGCTCTTTTGGGGTGTGGTCGGGGACGGAGGTGTTATGGTGGATTAATATCTAAATGGCATATACGCATATGTTTGAGTGTTCTGAGTGTAAGATTATCTGACTGTTTTCTGTTTGACTTTTTCTATTTTCAGTGTGTGACTTGGTGTTCTTGAGTTGTTTCGTTCTGTTGGGACGTCGGCTCCAAGTTTACTTTCTGACTCTGTGTTTATAAGTAAGTCTATTTTTCTATTGAATTGAGTTCTGTAATTCTATTATTAGTCTTGTATAGAGCTCACACTGAGCACTTGTAGCTCACCCCCTTAGTGTTTCCCCTTTCAGGTACACTTTTGTTTCCTGTAGCTCAGACTCGGTATGCCAGAGGTCTCGGAAGCATCACATTTTTTAAACTGGTTAATAAAGTGTTTTCTATAAATCAGAGTTTTTTGTGTAATCGATTTTGGACTATAAGTCATGTTTTAATTACTATGGTATGGAATTTTGTGTTAACTGCAAGTAGATGTTATTTAGTTTGAACAACTGTATTTTGGAATACTGAGATTTGTTAACTGAAAATTTTTACGTAACCAAAATATTGTTTGTTTTCTCAAGTGTTGAACAAAAAATTTTCCTACGATAATGTAACGCCCCAAAAATCTCTTATATATTTATTTTCATATGTTTGTGACATAAATACATGTCTGCTACAATGGTTAAGTATTTTGGGTGTGTGAGAAGTCCCAAGTTCAAGCCATACCTTTGGAAATTTTTTTGTTTTAATTGAATAAACCTCTATCTCTAGTCAGTAGGCTTATAAATAAATATTGGTAAAATATATCAGAACGGACTTGCTGGTTTGGTGGTTAAGTGGAGAGCAAAGGACCAGGAGGTCTGGGGTTCGAGTCCTTGATCAAACATAGAATTTATTATTACTGCTTGTGTCGTGAAGATGTTGTAGTTTGACTGAAATTCTGAAGAGTTTGAGTGGGGTTTAAATTCGGTGGTTGAGGGGATTGTGTTGGAGTGATTTGTGGAGAAAAATATGGGTGGAAGAGGTTGGATAGAACCAAAACTGGTAGTGGCAAATTCGGCTACCTTTCCTCATTCTTCCAGTTTTCTGACAGTTTTCCCTTCTTTGCTTTTGGTTCTCTCTATGATTTCCCCTTAACTTCATTTCTCCTCTCTTTTGGTTTTTGTCGGCAAATCCTAGTTCTTTGTACCGATTATTCCTATTTGAATTTTCTACTGATTGTTTTCCCCTCCAATCTCCCCTTTGTTGCTGCCAAAATTCCTTTGGTTCTTGCTAAAGTTTTGAACGTTCTTCTTACTCTCTTTTCCCTAGCCGAATCATATTTGATCTTCTTCCCAAATTTTGGCTTCTTTTTTTCTGCTAGGACATCCCCTTCCTGAAGTGCTGTCGAGGTATTGTGTTGTTTAGTGGGTGTCGAATTCTTCCTATTTGTTCTTTATCTTTTCCCCTCTCAAAATTATCTCTCCATCCCATGGCAATTGTAACAACCCGATTTAGGGCCTAGTCAAAATAGTGGTGCAAAATCACAAATCTAAGCTAGTAAAATGAGTTTTTAAGGTATTTGAGATGTTTGCATGATATTATGAAAGTTTTATGTAGAGATTTTATGAAATTGGCATTAAAGGGGTCCATTAGGACTAAATTACAAATGTTGCAAAATATGAGATTCTAGAAGCTTTTTGTATGAAATAACTTTGGATTATTAATTAGAAGTCCTTAAATAGCAATTTTCCCAAATTATAATTTTTGGACAAAAATGGACATGAGTTAGTAAATTGTGAAAATTTAATGAGGAGGGCATTTTGGTCATTTATCAATTAAATGATTAAAAAGAAAAAAGATGACAAAAATCTTATTCATCTTCTTCCTTCTTGTGCCGAAAATTTGAGAGACTCCATAGCTAGGGTTCTTCAATTTTTGAAGCTTGCTAGTAAGTGCATCTTAGCCCTATTTTTAATATTATTCGTATTTTTAGAGTTCTCGTATTATGAATTAGATATTTATAGCATAAGTTGAGCTAGAATTCATGTCTATAAAAATACCCATGTATGACATACTTGTAAAATGATGTTTTATGGAAGATTATGAGAGTTTAGTGTTAGATAAACATATTTTCCTTAGTAAATTTCATGAAAAATGTTAGTATGGATTAATTTGTAATAGCTATGAAATTGGTCATTCATGATAGAAATATTAAGAATTGATGATTGTTATAGTAGAGAAAATGAATCAGCTAAGCATGAAGTTTAAGAAAGTTGAATGAAAATCACTTTACGAGCCTAGGGGCAAAAATGTAATTATGAGAAAGTTTAGGGGAAAAATGGAAATTTTGCCAAAGTATGAATTATGAGTTAATTTAGTCAATATGAGTATTAAATGAGTTAAATTATTATTATAGATCAGGAGAAACAAAGCCCGGATCGAAACAGAGGCAAGAACAAAGTCGAGGACTAAATTGCAATATCTAAATACATTTTGTATATTGAGGTAAGTTTGTATGATTTCTAAGCTTTATGAAAGTATCATTAAATTGCTTAGTATGATGTTGAATATATTTTAATTCCATGAGATTGTTTAATGGTATGTTAAACAAAGAAATTAATGAGATTAAGCATGAGGAAGTCTCGATTGAAGTTAAATTACTTAGGATACTCGATCTACCACATGAGATGAGAAAGCCCGTATAAGACCAAGCCAAGGCATGGCATCAGCAATCAAGCAAGTTATCATGTAAGTCCAAGACAAGTCTTGGCATTGAAGAATTATTATGAGATGAAGACCCATGTAAGCCCAAGCCAAGGCATGGCATTGGTGAGTCTCCAAGCAAAGATGTCATGTAAGTCCAAGACAAGTCTTGGAATTGTAAAGTTATCATGAGATAAATATTCCATGTAAGTCCAAGCCAAAGCTTGGCATTGGTGAGTATCAAGGAAGATTTCATGTAAGTCAAAGCCAAGGCTCGGCATTGACAAAGTAAAGATTCCAAGTAAGACTATGTCAAGACATAGCAATAGTAAGTTCCCAAGGGAACCCACAAGGAAGACCTCGTGTAAGTCCATGTCAAGACATGGCGTCGATATCAAGTAAGAGATCCCATTGTAAGACTATATCGAGGATATAGCATTGGCATCTAGATACATGTGGGATGAGATTTAGTATCCTCGGTTATTCATAATAATTTATTAGGCATAAGAGTAAAGATTGAATGAGAAAGCAAGAAGTTAAGTAAGTAAAGCTATCATCAAGTCATGCTAGTTAAAGTTAACTGAGAATATTATACATATGATACATGATGAAGTTGAGAATATACTTATCATAGTAAAGTATGCTGATCAATGTGATCAAGTGATCAGGAACCTTGTTTACCTCATAAGCATGAGACTAGTAAGTATAATGAGTTATGTAAGAATCTTCAAGAGTAAGTAAGCTCAAACACATGAGTTAGGCAATGCTTTTGTTTATGATGAATGAATTTTGATTAAGCAATTATATTGCTATGTGCATTACATGCAAACTTACTAAGCTAAATGCTTACGTCTTTAATTCTTTCTTTCTATGTAGTCCCGCCAAGCTAACTTATGGATCATTGAAGTCAGAGTTCGAAGCACATTATCAATTACTATTTTGGTATACCCATTTTTTTTATATTAAGTATGGCATGTATAGGAAGCATTTCATTTGAAATATATCTTATGAAAGGCCAAAATGTGGGCTATCAAGTTTATTATTCTTTTGTATATGGCTAAAGAGATTGGCAATGTGTGACTAGATATGTATATATATTTATATCAATTACATATGCATCTTTGTTAATATTAGACCAAGTATTTGAATTGTTGAATTTGGCTTGAGATTGATCTTGATTTCAGGGTGGTAATTGGCTTGGTTAATAGCCTCTAAGTGCCCACACAGATAGACACACGGGCGTGTGTCTAGGCCGTGTGTTCCCTGCACGTTAGTGTCTTAAGTCAGAATAGACCACGGCCTAACCCCACGGCCATTTGTATAGGCCGTGTGTGGCACACGGTTAGCACATGGGTGTGTGCTCCAAGTGTAACATCCTGAAATTTCAAAATTTTATGTTTTGAAGAATGTCATGCGATAGGCTAGTTAAAAATGTTAATTGTATATGTTTAGGGGTCATAAGAAGGCTCGAGGTTGAATTGGGCGTTAGCAAAATTTTTATGTTTAAGCACTTTAAGGAGAGATAGGTAAGTGACATAATGCTTAAGGAAATAAATGTGTATTTTGTTAGCATAAGTGAGCATATGGCAAGGAGGTTGTGGCGTCACATGAAAGGCTTTTTGGGAGGACTTCGAATCCCACCTAGTGCAAAAAAATTTTGATTAATTTTTGTACTTCTCTTCCAAATGTCGACCATGGTCCTAATTAAGGTAAGCAAGACTTTTTATTTATGGAAAGAAGAATGAGAAAATATGGTATGGAAGAAAACAAGGGATAATGAAGGAAAGAATCAAAAGAAAAAGGCAAGAGAAGGGAACATGTTGGTCTATTATGTGGAGGATGTTTTGGAAAGATTATTTTGGTCAACATTCATCCTTTTGGCAAAAGTGATACACGGTTTTGGTTATGGGAATAGGGAGAGCCGAAATTCCTATTGCATTTTGCAAATATTGTGCATGAAAAGTTTTGTTTCTTCTTAACATTTTGGCATTTTTTTTTCCAACTTCTTTTCCTTTATTTTGGCCGAATCACTATAGCCTTTTGTTCTTTTCTCCTTTCTTTTGTTTTGCCAAAACACTCAATCCAATTTGGTTTATTTTCTTTTGGTAATAGCCGAACCTCTATACCCCTTTGTCCATCACTTCTTTTCTTCTTCACCATCTCCTCAACCATTCTCCCTTTCTCTTTAATCGACACAACTTTGTTTGGCTGAATCTTCTTTATTCTTTTCTCATCAATAGCCAAATTTCTATCATCTTCTCTTCTCCATCTTGTGAGTTGAGCATCTCTTCTTTGATCGAATCGGTAAGTGGCTCTATTCTATCCTTGCATTTTCTTTTCTTCATGCCGAATATGTATCTTCTCTTTGGATGGTTCTCTAAACCAAAACATTCCTCTCTTCTACTCCCTCATTTTGTGATCATCTCCTATTTTGTAGTGTTCTTGTGGGGTTGGCCGAATCTTTTATTTTTTCGATTCATCCGTAGTCGTAAACCCAATCGATGGAAATTGGATTTATCATCGTAAGGTAAGAAGTTTCTTTATGGATTATTTTGATCTCACTCATTGTTTGATTAGTTTGCTAAATGGAATGATGGTTGTGACTAATCGGTTATTATAAGGATTATATCGATCGTTTTTATTCACTTGTTGATCTTACATAAATAGTGGTAAGCCAAACCTTTTCCTTAGGCAATCAATTTATATCATCGTAATATCGTTTTGATTAGACTTTTTCCAATGGAGGCAAGTGGTATCGATTCGAAAGGAAAAGCAATTTGAGAACTCAAAAGGAGTGGATTTGCGATTCCTACTCCTAAGTTCAAGCGTAGAGCGGTATCGGTGATTCGAGATTTCCCACCGGGTTGTGGACTATCATCCAGTAAGAATAGACAAATCGTGGTCGTACACGATTCTAATGGTAAGAATTTTATTAGATCATTAGATTTAAATATTTGGATTAAGAAAAACCTCGTTGGTTGGTTAATCGAGTGTAATGGTGTTTTAGGTGCCGAAGATCAAGAAGGTTTAGTCCTTACAGTAATCAGGTGTATAATCTCACGTCGAAATCCCGTAAATCTGTGATTTAGCATCATATTAGAAATATCGATCGATATTGCCTAAAAACTTAATATCGGTACGTTGGTATGAATCGAGTGCATTGCCTAAACATCATAAATACTAAGATTTGTCAAAATCAGAGTTAATTTGTAAAATTTACGAAAATGCCCTTATGGGTCGAATTACGAAAATACCCTCAATGGGTTATTTTTGTCAAAATGCCTTAACGGGCCAGATTGCTTAAATACCTTTAAAAGTGTTGACTTACAAAAATGCCCTATGGGCTGATTTTCCAAAATGCCCTTATGGCTCAAATTACCAAAATGCCCCTATGGGCCGATTTACTAGATTGCCTTAGTGGGCCGAATTACAAAGTGCTATAATGGGCTGATTCACCGAAATGAATTCTTGGATTAATGATTGTTGTTCATATATGTGGATATTATGCTTTATTATGTATGTTGCATGTTACATATTGCATGGGTTGGGAAAAACTAAATGAAGAGAAGTGTAGCCTGGTGGCATTGCCACAATTTGTTCATTAATGTGCTTATGACTCTGGTGGCTCAGCCACAAATATTATAAAAATTAGCTTGACTGCAGTGTTTCTGGTGGCTCAGCCATAAATATTATAAATGGCAACTTGCCTGCGAATTGGTGTGAGTGGTGGGGTGGGTTGACTTGATCCCCACAGGTGTGATTGGCTAGTCGGGGGTGTGATGGATGGATGGGTTGGGTTGCATACATATACTTCATTTAAATATTGTATTGTAAATGGGCTTGTCCAAGATTATGCTATATGGGCTCAGACCCAAGATATTGCTTTATGGGTTCAGACCTAGTGGATGACGGTAAGGGGATTATGCATTGAGTTCTAGTAACTCACTCCTTTTCCTTAACCCTTGCAGGTAATGCTCAATGATGTGGACTTGGGCCATGGATGACTTGGTGGAGGCCATACTTCAGAAATGGTGTTTTCTGACTTTAAATTTCTATTTATGTTTACTTTATTACTTCTACTATTTTGGGTGTTTTTTTAAGTTGCAATAAGGCCTCTGGAATATTTTATTTTTGCTTTATATTTGACATATTTGTTATTGTTCTTGAATTATTTTTTTAAATGGGGATTTTTTTAAAAGCATAACCAACGGTTTTCCAAAATTGATTAATAAATGGATTTTATAACAAACTTTTATAAATAATTTAACTCAGATTTTCTTTCAACTTATCAACGACATTTTTAAAAGCCACGATTTTAATGTTCACTATCTCGATTTTTGATTCATCAATCAACCTCTCAAAAATAGTTGTATTTTATCAAATTTTTACATCCAAACTTGTTTTCTTAACCATAACTAAATAACACTTATTTTAGTACAAATCAAAAGGACTATATACGTTTTCCTCATGTGACATGTCAGATCCGGTCATAACGCATGGGCGGGTTTTGGGTATTACATTTTATGGTATCAGAGCCCAATTGTAAAACTCGGCTATGGTTTGGGTTTAAAAACATTTTCAAAGCTGTTTAAAATTTTAATTTATACATGCATGTTCTAAAGGAAGTATGGCACCACGGGTATCCGGAACCAAGTCAAGTAAGTTTATGTTTTCATTTTGGAAATTATTGTCGTATGACTGTAGAAATACTCTAGAATTTCTAGCTTTAGGAGCTGAAACTATATAGATTGAGACTTTAGGATACGTTTTGCGAAAACGACTTTACTTATTATACGTCATAAAACATTGTTTAATAAACATTGAATAGTATACTGATTCATAAGACTTGTAATCAGATTAAATCGACATTAGTGAATATGAGTGCTAGAGGATGTGGACGCGGTAGACGTGGATGTGGACGTGGACGTGGTAGAGGCCAAGGTGCTAGAGTTGTATCTGAGGCATCGGAACATATGCCAAAAATGGGCGCACCTACGCCACCAGTGACTGAAGCTGGGTCACACGATCGAATTGGAGAGGACGACGCTCTGTCTCAAGCGATGTTGCGAGTTCTGAAAAGGGTCGCTGGGGCAAGAACTGGGTCGATAGCTCGTGGGTCGGTATCTGAACGACTCATATCGAATGGGGCTAAAGTATTTAGAGGTATTTCGGGTGTAGCCCCTAGTGTAGCAGAGTACTGGCTTGAGGCAATAGAGCGGATTATGGACGACCTGGATTGCACCGCCAAGCAGAAACTGAAGGGGGTTGTGTCGTTGCTAAGAGACGAGGCGTATCAGTGGTGGCTTACTGTTAGGGAAGGCACTCAAGCCGATCATATTACCTGGGAATTTTTCAAGATCGTATTCCAAGGAAAGTATGTCGGGGCTAGCTATGTGGATGCCCGAAGGAAAGAATTCCTAAATCTGGTCCAAGGAGGTAAATCTGTGGCAGCATATGAGGCAAAATTTGTGCGTCTTAGTTGGTATTCTTGAGGAATAGTGCCAATTGATTATGAACACTGTGTACATTTGAGGACGGGTTACATGACAAGTTACGGGTACTGATAGCCCCACAGAAGAGAGGAATTTTGCCACACTTGTGAGAAAAGCTAAGATAGCTGAGGAGGTCAAGCTCTCAGAGCGGTAAAATCGAGACAAGGATAGAGGCAAGAACAAGAGAGACTCTGGGTATTCAGGTCCTGTCAGAGGTTTTCAGAAAAGGCCTAGGAATGAGGGGCCGGTTGAGCGAGTGCTCCAACTGTTACTAATCAGATTCAGCCATGTACGGATTGTGGGAAATTTCACCCGAAAGAATTCTGGAAGAGAACTGGTGGTTGTTTCAGATGTGGATCAAAGGACCATCGGTTTAGGGATTGCCCTCGAGAGCCTACTCAGACTCAGGGAGTTCGTAACAAATTTGCACAGCCAGTTGGAGGCGTTCAACAACCGCAGAGAGGCTGTAGGCCTGGTCGAGGTGGTAATGGTGTAAGACAAGGTCATGGTGCACCGAGTAGAGGTACCGGTAATAGGGGTAATGCGAAGATAAGGCAGCCAGGGTTGGTCTATTTGGTCAGACGTCGAGAGGATGGTGATGCACCGAACGTCATAACCGGTACGTTTTTCATAGTCGATGTACCTTTTACTGCTTTGATAGACATTGGGTCCACCCATTCGTATGTTGCTTGTGCCGTGTTTGAAACTTTGAATATTATATCTGAGATTACTACAAAGGAAACAACTGTAATTAGTCCTTTAGGATAGTCAGTGGTAATAAATAAGTTGTTTAGGGATGTAGCCTTAGAAATTCAAGGGGAGGTATTTCTGGCGGATTTGATGGAACTGCCATTTGGCGAGTTCAATCTTATTTTGGGTATGGACTGGCTGGTTAAGCATCGTGCGAATTTGGACTGTGCGGCAAAGTAGATGGTACTAAGAACTTTAGAGGATAAGGAAGTGAAAATGATAGGAGAAAGAAGAAACTATCTGTCTAATGTGGTATCTATTTTAAAGGCAGAAAAGTTGGTGCGAAAGGGGTGTGGAGCGTTCTTAGCCTTTATCAGTGCTTTGGATGCCAAAGAGTTGTCAGTTGAGAGTGTTAGAATGGTGAAAGAGTTTTCAGACGTCTTTCCCAAGGAGCTTCCAGGATTACATCCGGATCGGGAGGTGGAGTTTGGTATTAAGCTGTTGCTAGGAACTGCTTCAGTGTCCATTCCTCCTTATAGAATGGCACCGAAGGAACTAGCATAACTTAAAGCTCAAATTCAAGAGTTTTTGGATCGTTGATTTATTCGACCAAGTGTATCACCGTGGGGAGCACCAGTCTTGTTCGTTAAGAAAAAGGACGGATTTATGAATATGTGCATCAATTATAGATAGTTGAATAAGTTGACGATCAAGAACAAGTATCCATTATCGAGGATCGATGATCTATTCGATTAACTCCGAGGAGCTTCAGTTTTCTTGAAAATAGATTTGAGATCGGAGTATCACCAGTTAAAATTCAAAGAGGTGGATATTCACAAGACTGTGTTCTGAACCCGATATGGGCATTACGAGTTCTTAGTGATGCCTTTTGGGTTGACTAATACACCAGCTACATTTATGGACATGATGAACCGAGTCTTCCAACCCTATCTAGACCGGTTTGTGGTGGTGTTCATAGATGACATTTTAGTGTACTCAAAGACTGAAGAGGAGCATGATTCGCATTTACGGGTAGTATTGCAGATTTTATGGGAGAAGCAACTGTATGACAAATTCAGTAAGTGTGAATTTTGGTTGAGGGAAGTGACCTTTTTGGGACATGTTGTGTCTGCCGAAGGAATTAGAGTTGATACCCAAAAGGTTGAGGCTGTGTTGGACTGGAAACCACCGAAGCCAGTAGCTAAAATTCAGAGTTTTCTAGGTTTGGCTGGGTATTATAGGCGTTTCGCTGAGGGGTTTTCATTAATTGCTGCACCCCAACTAAGTTGTTACGTAAGGGAGTACCATTTGTGTGGTCAAATAAGCAGCAAGAGAGCTTTGAAAAATTAAAGAATATTCTAAAAAAAGCGCCAGTATTGATTCAATTTGAGGCTGGTAAGGAGTTTATTGTTTATTGTGATGTGTCACACACGGGCTTGGGTTGTGTGCTGATGCAAGGGGGAAAAGTAGTGGCTTATGCATCTCGTCAATTAAGGCTGCATGAGGTAAACTATCCCACACATGATTTGGAGTTAGTTGCAGTGGTGTTTGCTCTGAAGATTTAGAGACACTATCTATACGGGGAGAAGTCAATTACCTATACGGATCATAAGAGTTTGAAGTACCCTTTACCCAGAAGGAGTTGAACTTAAGACAATGGAGGTGGATAGAACTGTTGAAAGATTATGACTTATCAATCGAGTACCATCTAGGAAAAGCTAACATAGTGGCAGATGCATTGAGTCTTAAAGTGATATCGGATTTGAGAGCAATGTTTTCTCATCTCATCCATTATGAAGATGGTAGTCTGTTAGCAGAACTTCAGGTGAAGCCTGCATGGGTAAGTCAGATTAAGGAAAAGCAGTTGATAGATGAAGCGTTGGGTTCGAGATTTCAACAAGTGAAAGGTGGTGAGATAGGGGATTTTGGATTGAATAGTGATGGAGTATTGTGTTTCCGCGGAAGAGTTTGTATGCCCAAGGATTCAAAATTGAGACAAATGATCCTGCGTGAAGCACATAGTAGCCTATATGCTATGCACTCCGGGGGAAATAAGATGTACCGAGACCTCCGTGAGCAGTATTGGTGGCCAGGGTTGAAACGAGAGGTTACTGACTTCGTGAGTAAGTGCTTGGCATGTCAGCAGGTAAAGGCAGAACATCAACTACTGTCAGGGTTGCTACAACCGGTAAAAATCCCACTATGGAAATGGGAAAGGATAACGATGGACTTTGTTAGTTGGTTACCCTTAACGCTTACTAAGAAAGATTCTGTATGGGTGATAGTGGATCGGTTAATGAAGACTGCTCATTTCCTACCTGCTCATACGGATTATTCGTTGTAGAAGTTGGCCAAGTTGTATGTAGCAGAGATCGTGAGGTTGCATGGGGTACCGATATCTATCATATCAGATAGGGATCCTAGGTTCACATCATGGTCCTAGAAGGCTCTACATGAAGCTTTGGGTACAAGACTAAATTTTAGCACGCGTTTCATCTGCAGACTGATGGTCAATCGGAAAGAGTAATCCAGATTTTAGAAGACATGTTAAGAGGCTGTGTGATTGACTTCAGGGGTAGTTGGGAAGATTTTCTACCATTGGCAGAGTTTGCATACAACAACAACTATCAATCCAACATCCAAATGGCAACCTACGAGGCGTTGTATGGTCATAGGTGTCATACTCCTACTCGTTGGACTGAGCTGGGAGAGCAACAGTTGTTGGGTCCTAAGTTGATCTCAGAGACGGCGGAAAAAGTTAAGGTAATTCGGGCACGGTTAAAAGAAGCTTCAGACAGACAGAAATCATATGTAGATCTAAAGCGTAAGGATATAGAATTTGCGATGGGTGATCAGGTCTTTTAGAAGGTCTCAACTTGGAAAAAGGTCTTAAGATTTGGGCAGAAAGGCAAGTTAAGCCCTAGGTTCATCGGACCATACCGTGTGCTGAAGCGTGTTAGGCCAGTGGCTTATCAGCTGGAGTTACCTCCAGAGTTAAGTCAGATTCATAGCGTATTTCATGTATCGATGTTAAGGCGTTATCGTTGGGATCCATCTCATATCATACCAGTGGAGGAAGTTGAGTTAATACTTGACTTGTCTTTTGATGAGGAGCCAGTACAGATTTTAGATCGTGATATTAAGGTGCTAAGAAGGAAGTCGGTTCCGCTAGTCAAAGTTTTATGGAGTAATCACGAGTCAGAGGAAGCTACATGGGAGCTAGAGGAACTATTCGGCAACAGTATCCTCATCTCTTTTAATAAGGTAAATTTCAAGGCTGAAATTTTCTTTATGGGGGTAGAATTGTAACATCCTAAAATTTTAGAATTTTATGTTTTGAAGAATATCATTCGATAGGCTAGTTAAAAATGTTAATTGTGTATGTTTAGGGGTCCTAAGAAGGCTCAGGGTTGAATTGGGCCTTAGAAAAATTTTTATGTTTAAGCATTTTAAGGAGAGATAGGTAAGTGACATCAATGCTTAAGGAAATAAATGTGTATTTTGCTAGCATAAGTGAGCATATGGCAAGGAGGTTGTGGCGTCACATGAAGGGCTTTTGGGGAGGAGTTCGAATCCCACCTAGTGCAAAAAAATTTTGATTAATTTTTGTACTTCTCTTCTAAGTGTCGGCCATGGTCCTAATTGAAACACCCCAAACCCGCCCACAAGCCCTGACCGGATCTGGTATGCTTCTAGAGAAAAAACCATTCAAATCTTATTCGGACTTTGCCATAATCTTGTGTGTTTTTGAAGAACCATTGATTTGGGTTGGGTTCATAATTAAAAACAGTGTTGATTAGGTGTTAAAATATTTAGAGTTTATTTTAAAAATAAGATTTCTTAATCTTTAATTTGATAAAAATTTGTAACATAATAAAATCAAATAAAAAAAATCATGCATATAATAGTTCACACTATGGCCTTATTACATCGAAAGTGAAACCCAAAATAAATCCAAAATATTTAAAATATAACAAGTCCAAAATAATATAAAATCCCGAACTGAGCATGGCCACCACTAAGCTCCTGCCGACCCGGTCCATTAATGAGCGTCCCCTGAAAAATAATCCCACAAAGGGGTGAGTCAAACAGGCTCAATGTGTACAACCAACACAAGCCTCAATTAACTCAGGCATGTCAAGTCATACATAATCAACATATATAAATCATGATGCAAACCCGAACCCAAGCCTAGATAACCATCCGCTACACATCACCCGTACCAACCATCACACCGTGGGGACTACTAAGTCGACCCTCCATCCGCTACACACCATTGAAGGCAGTCGCTGCAGTCGACTTGCTCATCGCCCATATAGAATTCGTGGCATAGCCACCTGATAATTATTTCGTGACATAAGTCATCACATTCAGATTTCGTGACATAAGTCACCACATTCAAATTACGTGACATAAGTCACCACATTCAGATATTGGGGTATAAAACCACCAATTCACTTCCCCTTTACATATCACCCATATGCCCCATGTCAAACAAATCATGCAATATCATGCCTTATTTCACATTCTTATCACTTTTGACATATGTGCCATCATAGATCATGTCATACTCATAGTAGGAGTAGGTAAACGTACCTGAGTACTTTGTACCAATTCAAGATACTCTTAGCCACATCTTAACATATTCATAGTAACATATTTATTAAAACATAACTGTAAATTAATTAAGGCTTAGTGTGGGGTACACACCTGATTTACTTAGCACTTTATTGAAATCCCAAAAACCCGATCTAATGCTTTGAGACCCTTAATCCCTATATTCGACCAACCTTAAACACTTTAGCAAAAAGCCATTCGGCTAATTAATTAAATCCTAACGGACAATCGCAACCAAAATCTTACCTTGTTACCGATTTCACTACTAATCAAATCCCGAAATTTCGTAGTCTTTCTCCCTTGGAATCGGCTAACACTAGATCAATTGATTCGATTAGTTTTCGGCTTTCGAATAAATAGTAAATAGATATAATTCACTAAATTAGCCTTGGTCGAATATCATGGGTACTTACCTTGCGATTTTAAATCCCGAAAGTGGTTACTTGCTTTGAAGTTGTCAAAATCCCTACTTGTCAAGTATTAGAATCGGTTTTAAGCATAGATCTATGAGAATGGCCTTTGGCCGAATACTTCATATCACTTACCTTAAACACTTCAAATCCCGAAAGTCTCCTTACTATCCCTTAACGTTGGCTACACACAAAAGAACACAAGGTTATGGCACTATACACATTCGGCCATCCCTAACCAAGGTTTAACCATTGTTTTCGGCATCTTAAAAGAATAAGAACCCAAAAATGATTGCTTAAGGAGGAGATCACTTACCACTATGTCACTCACCTTAGATCTGAAATCCTGGATGGTTTCCTTAAAAGTCGACCCTATGGAAATCCCGAAAGAATCCTTCATAGTTTCGGTCAAAAACATTAAGGGGGTTAGAATCTTGATTTCGGCTTTAAGAAAAAGATTGAAAAGAATCGATAATTGATCCTTACCCTTCTAACAGAAATCAACTGCTCTTTGTTGAATCCATAGAGAGATTCGGCTAGGTGGACTTAGATAAGAACCACAAGTTTCGGCTTTAGATGATTACTAGAAAGGTTTGGCTATGGTTCCAATTCAGAGATGGAATCTTCGGCTTTGTTAGAGAATCGTGAGAGAAAAGGAGCAAGAAAAAGTTGATAAACTCGACAATGGTTGTTTTTAGTAAGTGGATAATTTTGGCTAGAACCAATGAAAGAAAAACAAGAGAAAACTTTGGAGGAAAAGAACAAAAGAGACTAATTTGCTTTGTAAAATTTGACCCACACTCCTTAACACACTACAAAGCCGAAAATAATCACCAAGAGAGTCCCTTGGCCGGCCACTACATCCTCTCTTATCAAATCCCCTAATTCACTCTTCCTTAGCCAAATCTTCACGTTTTTAACTTGATCTACACTTCATCTTGAAGCATCCTTGTGCCGCCCACTTCTTCTCTTCCTTGTAGCAAAATAAAGACTTTTATTTGCTTCCCTTGTGACTCGAACCCCGCCCATTTGCACTGCTTGTGGCGCCACTTATAGAGGCTTTAAGTGGCGCCTCCAATTCTAACCAAGCCCATTTGTGTGTCATAACTCCCTACATTTTCTCTTAAAGCCACCTCCTTAGCTTCCTCTTTAGATTTAAAATCTAATAATTTCTAAGGCACTCTCCTATTTTCTAAAGTTCACAAAATTCATACAACACATTC
Source organism: Gossypium rotundifolium (assembly GCA_025506655.1). Lineage (NCBI taxonomy): Eukaryota > Viridiplantae > Streptophyta > Magnoliopsida > Malvales > Malvaceae > Gossypium > Gossypium rotundifolium. Next base: position 128,863,079 of record CP106732.1, on the reverse strand, counting down.
TTAAACATTAGGCATGTTATTTCATATAATTAAGCAAGAATGCATAAGCCATAACAGGATATTACGCCCACCCCTTAAAATAATTTCAACCTCGAAATTACCCGACTAGAATAGGTGGGGTATTTCGTCGATTGCTTCTTCCGGCTCCCAAGAAGCTTGTAATATCCCGATTAGGGCTTATGCACTATTGCTAAATTATATGAAATAGCATGTCGTATGTGTTATGAATGTGTTATGTGAATTTTAGAATCTTGAAACATAAGGAAAATGCCTTAGAAAATATCGAGTTTTAAGTCTAAAAGAGGGAACTAAGCAAAGCGCCTTAAGAAAACAAATAAGGAAATATGACATATAATTGGGCTCAGTTTGACTTTAAAACATGGGATAAGTAATGATAAATAAGTGTTAGTAGTAATTGATGTTGGATTATTAAATTAGTAGCAAGTTGGGCTTATGACCCAAAAAAAATTTAGTAATGCTAAATTGGGCATGAGGGTATGTTACTTAGGGGATGACTTGGGCCTAGTGTGGCCACATGAAGCCCAAAATAATGGGTTAAAATTCGGCACTCCTAAGGTAAGGAGATAGACGGCATCGGGAGACCGAGGAAGGAGTTCAAGTTGAGGTCAAATTCTTTTGGAATTTCGGCTAAGGTAGGAAAATAAGGATATGAGAGTGATGGCCAAGAAAGGGTCTCTAGGCTTAGTAATTTCGGAAAAAGGAGGAAAACTAAGGCCATTCAACATTTTTTTCTTCTCTTTTTCTCTCTGCCGAATTCTCTTCTCTTCCTCTCTTCTTTTGTCAAAAGCGAAAAACAAGTTCATCCTAAGTCATTGCCGAATTTCCTATCATCTTTCTTACCTTCTCTCAAATTCTTCTTATAACTCTTCCTCTAGCCGAATCTTCATCATCAACTCTCTTCTTCTTTTCACAACTCACCAAAAGCCGAAGATAAGCCTTTTTCTAGCAATAGCCGATTGTTAACCAAAAACCACCATAGCTGAATTTCTCTAAGCCTCAAAATCGAATCTACAAGGGTGGTTTAGTTTCCCGAAGGTGCACCATAGGCCGCATGTTCCTTAGTGATTTGGTAAGTTTTGGGATTTCTTTTCTTTGCGATTTCTTCCTTTCTTTTCATTAAGATCTAATCCGAATCAATTGTCTAAGTCAATCAACATCTCCTCTTTAGCACTAGAAGTAGAATCCTACTTTACAATAGCCAGAGGAATCGATTTTGGAAAAGCCGAAGGTGAGTGGTTGATGGTAGGTGGCCGAATGGCTCTTTCCTATTCTTTTCTTTTTGGCCGAATGCCATATGGGCTAAGTTAGTGGTGATTTTCGGTTTACTGAATATATGAAGGATGACTGAATGTAGGTAAAAATTGAGGTGACTTTGGTTATTGGGAAGAAAGTCGACAGTGGCATACAAGGATTTTGGGATTTCAAGAATTTAAGGTAAGTGAACATACTAATCGGCCAAGGGCCATTTGTTGTGATTAAATGTTAGAAATTGATTTAACATGTACCATAGGGATTTCGACAGTACCACAAAGAAGTGACATTTTTTGGGATTTCAAATCACAAGGTAAGCCCTTAGGTACATTCGGCCAAAGCTATAAACAATGATTTAGATCTATTTTATCATTATTCAAAAGCCGGAAACTAACCCTTTAAGTGATCTAATGTTAGCCGAATACAAGGTAGAAAGATTTCAACGTTTCGGGATTTGATTAGTAGTGAAATCGGCACCAAAGAAAGAAGTTGAATTACAATAATCCTACTAGGATTTGGATTTATAGCCGAATGGTTTTTTTTTTACTAATAAGATTGGGGTTGGCCGAATATAGGTAGTAAAGATCTAAAAGTAGTAGATTGGATTTTCGGGATTTGGAGTGAATTTGCTAAGTATATCAGGTGTGTACCCCACACTATTTCTTAATAAGTTTTATGGCATGTTTAATATATATATATATGTGATATTAAGAATGTGAAAAGTATGGCTAAGGTACCATACAATGGTACAAAGTACTAAGGTACGTTTTCCTACTCCTACTATGAGTATGATAAGCTTTGCTATGGCATATACATGAAATTATAAGAATGTGAATAAGGAATATGATATGGTTAATGCATAATTGTGTGACATGGGGCATATGGGTGATATGTAAAGGGGAAGTGAATTGGTGGTTTTATACCCCAATATAAGTATGTGGTGACTTATGTCACAATATAAGAATGTGGTGACTTTTGTCACAATATAAGAATGTGGTGACTTTTGTCACAATATAAGAATGTGGTGACTTATGTCACGAACTTATATATGGTGGCTATGCCACGAAATCATAAGGGCGATGAGCATGTCGACTGCAGCGACTGCCTTCGATGGTGTGTAGCAGATGGAGGGTTGACTTAGTAGTCCCCACGGTGTGATGGTTGGTACGGGAGACGTGTAGCGGATGGCATTTAGGTTTGGGTTGGGTTTGCATCATCATTTATGCTTTTATATTTGTATATATGATTTTGTATGCCATAATCATTGGGCCTTAGTGTTGTGGTTACACATTGAACTGCTTGACCCACTCCTTGTGGGACTACTTTTCGTGTGATGACCAAAGTGATGGACCGGGTCGGCGGGAGCTCGAGGAGGCCATGCAAAGCCCAGACTGCTTTGTTTTATTAGTTCTCTTTCTATATTTAAGTTTTGAATTATTTCGGTTTATTTGATGTAATAAGGCCTTGGTACTAAATTGTTAAGCATGATTTTAAATTACTTAGTATGATCCGATTATTATCAAATTAAAGTTAAAATAATTTTCTTAAGTGATGATATTAAATTTTTAACACCTAAGCGACATGGGCTTTAAAATTTCTAGCCCAACCCAAATCAATTCATCGATTTCAAAACACACAAGTTTTTAGCAAAGTTTCAACAAGATTTGAATGGATTTTTTAGAAACATGCGAGATCCGATCGTGGCTTGTGGGCCGGGTTTGGGGTGTTTCAAAGCTTCCTCCGATCCATGGTTATGCCACAACACTTTAACTAGAGGGGCCGACTTCCTTCGAAGCACCTTTATATCTCGTTCCAGAATCTGAATCGGCTCTTCCTCATAAGACAGATCTGGTCTCAGCTCCACCTCTTCAACCGAAACTACGTGAGATGGATCTGATCGATATCGATGTAGCATAGAGACATGGAATACGTCGTGCATCTGTTGCAACTCTGAATGCAACTCTAACTGGTATGCCACTGGTCCAACTCGCTTCAATACTCGATAAGGTCCTATAAATCTTGGGCTTAGCTTTCCTTTGCGACCAAATCTCATCACCTTCTTCCAAGGCGAGACCTTAAGAAACACTTGATCTCCCACATCAATTCTATTTCTTTCGATTTAAGATCGCAAAAGACTTTTGCTCGCCGATGCCTCCTTCAACTGCGTGTCGGATTATCTCCACTTTTTCTTGGATTGTGCCACAATATCTGGACCCAAAACGTGACGTTCTCCCAATTCCGTCCAACATGTAGGAGTGCGGCACTTCCGTCCGTACAACGCCTCGTACGGTGCCATTTTAATACTGGCCTGATAGCTGTTGTTGTAAGCAAATTCCGCTAGAGGCAAATATTCTTCCCAACTTCCTCGAAGTCTATCACACACCCTCAAAGATATCCTCCAACACTTGTATTACTTGCTTCGGATTGACCGTTCGATTGTGGATGGAAAGCCGTACTGAAGTCCAATCTGGTACCTAAAGCCTGATGTAGAGCTTTCCAAAACTGAGACGTAAACCCTGGATCCCTATCCGAGATAATCGACACTGGCACTCTGTGCAACCTTACAATCTCCGCTACATAGAATCTTGCTAGGTTTTGTAGAGAATAGTCAACCAAGACCGAATAAAATCGCAGACTTCGTCAGCTAATCCACTATCACCCATACCGAGTCCTTCTTAGTAGGCGTAAGGGAAGCCCACTAACGAAGTCCATGGTAATTCTCTCCCACTTCCATCTGAATTTGTATTGGTCAAGCAATCTCGATGGAACTTGATGTTCAAGCCTTAACTTGTCGACACGTCAAACACTTGCCAACATATTCGATAACTCTCGCTTAAGACCGTGCCACCAAAGCTGTTCCCTTAGATCTCTATACATCTTATCGCCTCCTGTGGTGCATAGCATAAGGACTATTATGCGATTCTGAAGAATCCTCCGCCTTACCTCCTCATTCTTCAAAGATACGACCTTACCCTTGAAACACAATACTCCTTCGCCATTAAAACCATAGTCCTTCAACTCCCCACTCTGCACTTGCTGAAACTTAGCACTTAGATCTTCATCTGCCAACTGACTCTCTTTCATCTCATTCAGCCATGTCAACTTAACTTGCAACTCTGCTAACAGACTTCCATCTTCATAAAGGCTCAAATGTGCGAACATGGCCCTCAAATCTGACACTACCTTCCGACTTAGGGCATCTGCCACCACATTCGCTTGCCCGGGTGATACTCTATGGAACAATCGTAGTCTTTTAATAAATCCACCCACCTTCGCTGTCTCAGGTTTAGCTCTTTCTGAGTCAGCAAATACTTCAGGCTCTTGTGGTCCGTGTAGATCACTGACTTTTATCCATATAAGTAGTGCCTCCACACTTTAAGAGCAAAGACCACTGCCGCCAATTCCAAGTCATGGGTCGGGTAGTTAACCTCGTGTGCCCTTAGCTGTCGAGACGCATAAGTGACTACTTTCACATCTTGCATAAGGACACCTCCCAATCTTATATGGGAAGCATCACAGTACACTACAAAATTCTTTCCTGCCTCAGGCTGAATCAAAACTGGAGCTTCGGTCAAGACCCTCTTAAGCTTCTCAAAGCTCTCTTGTTGCTTATCGGTCCATACGAAAGGCACTTCCTTTCTCAACAACTTTGTTAGAGGCGCGGCTATTGATGAGAACCCTTCCACGAACCTTTATTAATAGCCTGCTAATCCTAAGAAACTCTAAACTTCTGCCACAGACTTAGTGGGTTTCCAATCCAAAACTGCCTCAATCTTCCGAGGATCCACCCTTATTCCTTCAGCAGATACCACATGTCCTAAAAACGTAACCTCCTTAAGCCAAAATTCACACTTGCTGAATTTGGCGTAGAGCTTTTTCTCCCTCAACACTTGCAACACAACTCGGAGGTCCTCATCGTGTTCTTCCTCAGACTTCGAATACACCAAGATATCGTCTATGAACACAATAACAAACCGTCGAGATAGGGTTGGAAAACCCGGTTCATCACGTCCATAAATGCGGCTGGGGCATTTGTCAATCCGAACGGCATTACCAAGAACTCATAATACCCGTATCTTGTGCGGAAGTCGCCTTATGGATATCAACCTCCTTCACCTTAAGTCGATGATATCCGGACCTTAGGTCTATCTTTGAGAATCTGCTCTCTTGGTCGATCGAACAAGTCGCCTATCCTTGGCAACGGATACTTGTTCTTGATGGTCACTTATTCAACCGACGATAATCTATGCACATGCACATAGTTCCGTCCTTCTTCTTCACAAACAAGACCGGTGCTCCCATGGAGACACACTTTGGGTCTAATAAACCCACTGGTCTAGCAATTCTTGGATTTGAGCCTTGAGCTCAACCAACTCCTTTGGTGCCATTCAGATGGGGCAATTGACACAGAGTCGCACCTGCAGCAAGTCAATTTCGAACTCCACTTCCTATCCAGGGTATTTTAGGTAACTCTTTCAAAAACATCCACAAACTCCCTTACAGTTCTAACTCCACTAACTCCCCCTTCTTTCGCATCCAATGCACTAATGAAGGCCAAAAATGCCTTGCACCCTTTCCGTACCATCTTATCAGCCTTCAAAGCAGAAACTACGTTAGACAAGTAGTTCCTTCTTTCTCCTATCATAACTATCACCTCATCCTCCGGGTCCTTAACTCCATTCGCTTATCGCACAATCCAATACGGTCGATGCTCTACTAGCATCCATACCAAGTATAAGATCAAATTTCGAAGGTAATTCCATTAAGTCAAGAAGAAATACCACTCCCTGAAACTCCAAAGGCACACTCCGAAATATTTTGTTCACAACTACGATTTGACCTAGTGGGCTTACTACAGTCATCTCCCTACTAGATAGTTCAGAGGCTATTCCTAGAGTTTCAACTACTCTACATGCAACATAAGAATGGGTCGAGCCCACATCAATCAAAGCAACATAAGGCTTGCCAAATATAAAGAACGTACCGGTTATGACGTCCGGCGTGTCTCCGTCCTACCTCTGATGAACCACATAAACCAAACCCGACTGCCTAGCTTCCGTGTTACCTATATCTTGGCTCGGTGTTCCCCGTCCTCTACCAGTACCGTTACCTCTGCCATTTGAACCACGGCCCCACTGAGGCTGCTGTCCACCCCTTCTAGCCTGGTTAGGACCTTGACTTAATGGTCGTCCCCCTTCAGTTCTCATAGGACAATCCTTAATCATGTGGTCCTTGGACCCACACTTGAAGCATCCTCCCATCTTCTTCCAACACTCTCCTAAATGCTTCTTCCCACATTGGGCACAAGTACGACATCGCCTCCAAGAGACTGTTGACCTAGCACCCATCAACTCTAGGCCTCTTTTGCTCATTCCTAGAAGACCTTGCAGATCCAAAGCCTCTCTTCTGCCTATTCCGATCGGTGTTCTGCCTTACAGAATCCTTGATACCCTCGGCTACCTTAGCCTTCTCCACCAACATAGCTAACTCCCGCTCTTACTGTAGAGCTATCAACAGTCTCAAATCATCCCTCAACCCGTCCTCAAACCGAACACACCGCTCATGCTCAGTTGACACTATGCCTCGAGCATAATGGCTCAGCCTTAAGAATTCAACAGTTCGCCACGGACTTGTTCCTTGAACCAAATTTTAAATGCCTTCATCGTGCATCGATGTAATGAGTACCAACATACTTCTTCCGTATGCCGCTTAGCATAATCCCAAGTGAGTTCCTTAGCTGTAACACCATCCCGAACCGTGAGCCACCATTGATATGACTCATCACGGAGAAGCGACACCAACCCTTTCAATTTTTCCTTGGCAGTTAAATCGAGCTCATCCATAATCCGCTCAGCCGCCTCCAACCAATACTCAGCTATACTAGGTGCCACACCAGATACACCACGGAACACCTCAGATTCGTTGGCTCGGAGTCACTCAGGTACCGGCTTCCGAGCTCCCATGCCTCTACCTACTCTAGCCACCCTTTTCAAGACCCACAGCATCGCCTATGACACTGCATCATCCCCCGTCTAATCCTGATATTCCACATCAGTGGCTGGTGGTGGTGGTGGCATTTTATTTTTAGATTCTTGACCCGATCTAACGGGTTTCGACACAGTCATTCGGCCTCTACCACGGCCTCACACGTTACGGCCATGTCCCATTGAATTCATACTTCCAATTTGCGTTTATATGATTAAAGAATTTTATAGATTAGTTTTGTTCCACTGATTTATCACGTACAGTCTTATGTTCAATAGTTTTTAAAGGGGTAGTTCTTTCAATTTATTCACATACGCCTCGGATCATTCATTCAATCACATACATGAACTTCATGCTCATTATAGAGAAATGTTGTAGTTGTCGTTGTTTGTTGTTTTCCACTACCTGTGGGTATTTTCGTAATTTTATCCTATAGGGTATTTTGGTAATTTTTTCCAAATTAAGGTATTTGAAAATGTTGCAAAATAGAGATTGTTGATATTTCACAAAATTAAAAATACTTGCTAGAAAAATTTCAAGGGTGAAATGGTAATTTTATACGCTAGGGGTATTTTTGTAATTTTACAAGCTAGGGTCAATTCGATAATTTTTTTCATGAATAACAAGTCCAAAATAATATAAAATCCCAAACTGAGCATGGCCACCACTAAGCTCCTGCCGACTCAGTCCATTAATGAGCGTCCCCTGAAAAATAATCCCACAAAGGGGTGAGTCAAACAGACTCAATGTGTACAACCAACACAAGTCTCAATTAACTCGTGCATGTCAAGTCATACATAATCAACATATATAAATCATGATGGAAACCCAACCCAAGCCTAGATAACCATCCGCTACACATCACCCGCACCAACCATCACACGTGGGGACTACTAAGTCGACCTCCATCCGCTACACACCATCGAAGGCAACATCGCAATGACGTGCTCATCGCCAAGAGAATTCGTGGCATAGCCACCTGATAATTATTTCGTGACATAAGTCACCACATTCAGATTTCGTGACATAAGTCACCACATTCAGATATTGGGGTATAAAACCACCAATTCACTTCCCCTTTACATATCACCCATATGCCCCATGTCAAACAAATCATGCAATATCATGCCTTATTTCACATTCTTATCACTTTTGACATATGTGCCATCTAGATCATGTCATACTTATAGTAGGAGTACGTAAACGCACCTGAGTACTTTGTACCAATGCAAGATACTCTTAGCCACATCTTAACATATTCATAGTAACATATTTATTAAAACATAACTGTAAATTAATTAAGGCTTAGTGTGGGGTACACACCTGATTTACTTAGCGCTTTATTGAAGTCCCGAAAACCCGATCTAATACTTTTAGACCCTTAATCCCTATATTCGGCCAACCTTAAACACTTTAGCAAAAAGCCATTCGGCTAATTAATTAAATCCCAACGGACAATCGCAACCAAAATCTTACCTTGTTGCCAATTTCACTACTAATCAAATCGTGAAATTTCGTAGTCTTTCTCCCTTGGAATCGGCTAACACTAGACCAATTGATTCGGCTAGTTTTCGGCTTTTGAATAAATAGTAAATAGATCTAATTCACTAAATTAGCCTTGGCCGAATATCATGGGTACTTACCTTCGATTTTAAATCCCGAAAGTGGTTACTTGCTTTGAAGTTGTCAAAATCCCTACTTGTCAAGTGTTAGAATCGGTTTTAAGCATAAATCTATGAGAATGGCCTTTGGTCGAATACTTCATATCACTTACCTTAAACACTTCAAATCTCAAAAGTCTCCTTACTGTCCCTTAACGTTGGCTACACACAAAAGAACACAAGGTTATGGCACTATACACACTCGGCCATCCCTAACCAAGGTTTAACCATTGTTTTCAGTATCTTAAAAGAATAAGAACCCAAAATCGATTGCTTAAGGAGGAGATCACTTACCACTATGTCGCTCACCTTAGATCTGAAATCCCGGATGGTTTCCTTAGAAGTCGACCCTATGGAAATCTCGAAAGAATCCTTCATAGTTTCGACCAAAAACATTAAGGGGATTAGAATCTTGATTTTGGCTTTAAGAAAAAGATTGAAAAGAATCGATAATTGATCCTTACCATTATGACAGAAATCGATTGCTCTTTGTTGAATCCTCAAAGAGATTCGGCTAGGTGGACTTAGATAAGAACCAACAAGTTTCGGCTTTAGATGGTTACTAGAAAGGTTCGGCTATGGTTCCAATTCAGAGATGGAATCTTTGGCTTTGTTCGAGAATTGTGAGAGAAAAGGAGGAAGAAAAAGTTGATAAACTCGGTAATGGTGGTCTTTAGTAAGTGGATAATTTTCGCTAGAACCAATGAAAGAAAAACAAGAGAAAACTTTGGAGAGAAAAGAACAAAAGAGACTAATTTGCTTTGTAAAATTCGGTACACACTCCTTAACACTCTACAAAGCCAAAAATAATCACCAAGAGAGTCCCTTGGCCGGCCACTACATCCTCTCTTATCAAATCCCCTAATTCACTCTTCCTTAGCCAAATCTTCACGTTTTTAACTTGATCTACACTTCATCTTGAAGTGTCCTTGTGCCGTCCACTTCTTCTCTTCCTTGTAGCAAAATAAAGACTTTTATTTGCTTCCCTTGTGACTCGAACCCTGGCCCATTTGTACCTGTTTGTGGTGTCACTTACAGAGGCTTTAAGTGGTGCCTCCAAGCCACTTAACCAAGCCCATTTGTGTGTCATAACTCCCATACATTTTCTCTTAAGGCCACCCTGTTTAGCTTCCTCTTTTAGATTTAAAATCTAATAATTTCTAAGGCACTCTCCTATTTTCTAAAGTTCACAAAATTCATACAACACATTCTTAACACACAAAGGCATGCTATTTCATATAATTAAGCAAGAATGCATAAGACATAATCCAGGATATTACACTAATTAAGGTAAGGAAGACTTTTTATTTATGGAAAGAAGAATGAGAAAATATGGTATGGAAGAAAACAATGGATAATGAAGGAAAGAATCAAAAGAAAAAGGCAAGAGAAGTGAACATGTTGGCCTATTATGTGGAGGATGTTTTAGAAAGATTATTTTGGTCAACATCCATCCTTTCGGCAAAAGTGATACACGATTTTGGTTAGGGGAATAGGGAGAGCCGAAATTCCTATTGCATTTTGCAAATATTATGCATGAAAAGTTTTGTTTCTTCTTAACATTTTGGCATTTTCTTTTTCCCACTTCTTTTCATTTATTTTGGCCGAATCACTATAGCCTTTTGTTCTTTTCTCTTTTCTTTTGTTTTGCCAAAACACTCAATCCAATTTGGTTCATTTTCTTTTGGTAATAGCCGAACCTCTATACCTCTTTGTCCATCACTTCTTTTCTTCTTCACCATCTCCTCAACCATTCTCTCTTTCTCTTTAATCGACACAACTTTGTTTGGCCGAATCTTCTTTATTCTTTTCTCATCAATAAACAAATTTCTATCATCTTCTGTTCTCCATTTTGTGAGTTGAGCATCTCTTCTTTGATCAAATCGGTAAGTGGCTCTATTCTATCCTTGCATTTTCTTTTCTTCATGCCGAATATGTACCTTCTCTTTGGATGGTTCTCTAAACTGAAACATTCCTCTCTTCTACTCCCTCATTTCATAATCATCTCCTATTTTGTAGTGTTCTTGTGGGGTGCCGAATCTTTTATTTTGTCGATTCATCCATAGTCATAAGCCCAATCGGTGGAAATCAAATTTATCATCGTAAGGTAAGAAGTTTCTTTATGGATTATTTTGATCTCGCTCATTGTTTGATTAGTTTGCTAAACGAAATGATGGTTGTGACTAATCAGTTATTATAGGGATTATATCGATCATTTTTATTCACTTGTTGATCATACAGAAATAGTGGTAAGCCAAACCTTTTCCTTAGACAATCGATTTATATCATCGTAATATCGTTTTGATTAGACTTTTTCCAATGGAGGCAAGTGGTACCGATTCAAAAAGAAAAGAGATTTGAGAACTCAAAAGGAGTGGATTTGCTATTCCTACTCCTAAGTTCAAGCTTAGAGCAGTATAGGCGATTCGAGATTTCCCACCGGGTTGTGGACCATCATCTGGTGAGAATAAAAAAATCGTGGTCGTACACGATTCTAAGGGTAAGAATTTTATTAGATCGTTAGATTTAAATATTTGGATTAAGAAAAACCTCGTTGGTTGGTTAATCAAGTTTAATGGTGTTTTAGGTGCCGAAGATCAAGAAAGTTTAGTCCTTATAGTAATCATGTGTGTAATCTCACATCGAAATCCCGTAAATCTGTGATTTAGCATCATATTAGAAATATCGATCGATGTTTCCTAAAAACTTAATATCGGTAAATTGGTATGAATCGAGTGTATTGACTAAACATCGTAAATACTAAGATTTGTCAAAATCAGAGTTAATTTGTAAAATTTACGAAAATGCCCTTATGGGCCGAATTATGAAAATACCCTCAATGGGTTGTTTTTGTCAAAATGCCTTAACGGGCCGGACTGCTTAAATACCTTTAAAAGTGTTGACTTACGAAAATGCCCTATGGGCCGATTTACTAGATTTCCTTAGTGGGCCGAATTACAAAGTGCTATAATGGGCCGATTCACCTAAATGAATTCCTGGATTAATGATTTTTGTTCATATATGTGGATATTATGCTTTATTATGTATGTTGCATGTTACATATTGCATGGGTTGGGAAAAATTGAATGAAGAGAAGTGTAGCCTGGTGGCATTGCCACAATTTGTTCATTAATGTGCTTATGACTTTGGTGGCTCAACCGTAAATATTATAAAACGTAGCTTGACTGTAGCGTTTCTGGTGGCTCAGCCACAAATATTATAAATGGAAACTTGCCGGTGAATTGGTGTGAGTGGCGGGGTGGGTTGACTTGATCCCCACAGGTGTGATTGGCTGGTCGAGGTGTGATGGATGGATGGGTTGGGTTGCATACATATACTTCATTTAAATATTGTATTGTAAATGGGCTTCGGTCCAAGATTATGCTATATGGGCTCAGACCCAAGATATTTACTTTACGGGTTCAGACCCAGTGGATAACGGTAAGGGGATTATGCACTGAGTTCTAGTAACTCACTCCTTTCCCTTAACCCTTGCAGTTAATGCTCAGTGATGTGGACTTGGGCCATGGATGACTTGGTGGAGGCCATACTTCAGAAATGCTATTTTCGGACTTTAAATTTATATTTACGTTTACTTTATTACTTCTACTATTTTGGGTGTTTTTTAAAGTTGTAATAAGGCCCTCGAATATTTTATTTTTGCTTTATGTTTGACGATTTATTATTGTTCTTGAATTGTTTTTTTTAAATGGGGATTTTTTTAAAAACATAACCAACGGTTTTCCAAAATTGATTAATAAATGGATTTTATAACAAACTTTTATAAATAATTTAACTTGAATTTTATTTCAAATTATCAACGATATTTTCAAAAGTCACGGTTTTAAAGTTCACTACCTCGATTTTTGATTCATCAATCAACCTCTCAAAAATAGTTGTATTTTATCAAATATTTACATCCAAACTTGTTTTCTTAACCATAACTAAATAACACTTATTTTAGTACAAATCACAAGGACTTTATACGTTTTCCTCATGTGACATGTTAAATCCAGTCGTAACGCATGGGCCGGGTTTGGGGTGTTACACCAAGCCATGGAATAATTCAGTATGTCAAGGTATGGCACACGGTCTAGGGCCATGGATGTGTCAAGGCCGTGTGTAATGTAACACCCCAAACCCGGCCCATGAGTCCTGATCAGATCTGGTATGTCACGGAGTAAAATATTTTGAGTCATTTTGAAAGTTTCGTGAAAACTTGGTAAAATTTAGCTAAGGAATGAAAACAGGGTTTGAAAACTTAGTTGGGCTTTTTATAAATACAGTTGGGTTGTTCAACCCTTTGAAATTGTTTGATTATTTAAAATTTAAGGAACTTTCAAAATCATGATTGGCGTGGTGAATTTTTGTTACCCGATGGTAACATCTTTTGAAAACCCGTAGAAATTTATTAAGTTTGAAAAGTTGCTTTTAACCGGTTCAATTAATTTTTATAAAATTTCATTTGTAATATAACATGAGTAAAATAAAGCAATAAAATAAACATCCAACAATAATTGTCGGCCTTATTACAAACCCAAAATGAAAACTTAGAAAATAAATAATAATAACTTTAATAAAATGAATTTAAATCCTTCGACAAGCATGGCCGCCTCGAGTCCTCTCCGGCTCCATCTTCGCGATCTACTCATCTGCAAAATGTTAAGGGAAAGGAGGTGAGTCACCAAGACTCAGGGTGTAATCCCCACCGGTAAAGCAACTCATACACAAGTCATTAATAAACATGCACATGCAACCCAACCTAACCATCCATACTCCTTAACTACCCCTGTGGTCAAAAACACCGGTGGTCAAAACCACCGATGACTTAGAGTCACAAATCAAATGATGGGCCAACCCATTGTGTGGTCAAAACCATTGATGACCATAGGTCACAATATATCAAGTGTGGTCAAAACCATTGGTGGTACCAAACCACGGGACTTAGTCGCAATTTATCAATCGGTGTGATCAAAACCACCGATGACCATAGGTCACAAATAATCTGATGGGGCCAACCCATCTTGTGGTCAAAACCATCGATGACCATAGGTCACAAATAATCTGATGGGGCCAACCCATCTTATGGTCAAAACCATCGCGCATCCATAAAATCATCCCTCCTCTCATTAATCCCACCATCATCATGCTTTATGTACAACATATCATTTAATCATGTATTTAGGCATGGCATTTAACAAAGATGTGATGGCATGCAAAACATATATCAAAGATCACAAGTTAGGGGACTTACCGAGTCCATGCTTAAGCCCACAAGCATATATCATAGATCACTATCATATTTATTAACAAGGCAATAAAATAGTCATGTTATTAATAAAGTGTATAGTGAATTGTTACTCACCTGTTACTACCAAAATTCCTAGATCCCGAAGATTCGATCTACAACGCTAGATCTTGACCCTTGAACAGATTTGATTTCCAAACAAATCTCGAAGCCTTAATTAGCCCCTAAATCCATGGCGCACACATTAGTTCGGCATTTAAACAATAAACTTTTATCAAGGGCCCTTGGCCGAATGGTGTATCCCATATATCATGCTCACCTTAAATCCCGGAAGACCTCTCAATTTTCCTTAATGATGGTTTCTAGTGAGGGTTACCAATCCAAGACCCTGAATAGGTTCGGTTATACACAAGAATTCAAGGTTAAACCTCATGGTTTCAGCTGGCCAAAACAATAATGAAAGAAACAACTTAGAGAGAGCCCTTACCATACCTATTGAATTCGGCAGCACCCTTGGTTAGGGGGGAAAAGATTCGGCTATCTTCAATGTAGAGGAAAGGACCAAAAACAGCACCTCTCTTTAAGGGGGTTTTGGCCAAATGGATCTCAATAGGGGAAGAAAAGAAAAAGAGTGGAAGGGTTCGGCTACTAGGGAAAGAAAAAGAAGGAGTTTTTGAAGGTTTTTGGGCAAGGTTGGAGTGGTTTCGCCAAAGAAAGACAAAATTAGAAGAAGAAAAGAGCATTAGCTAAGTGAAATTCGGCACCCCCCTTGTTTAACACTAAGCGAAAATAGATGGCCCTAGAGAGTCCTTATTTCGGCCATAACCTCTCCCCTCTTTGTGATAATTCAGCCTTTAATTATCAAAGATAATGCATGATTTATCTTCCAATTATCTCCTATACACCTCTTCAACAATTTAAATGAAATTAAACCACTAATATAATCCCTTCCAGCCGAAATATAGAGCAAAAATATAAGCTTATCCTTATCATTAAAAGAGTCCAAATAGCAGCCATCACTCCCCTCTCCACTCGCCAGCCTTGAGAAAAAAATAAAACCAATTTGTCGCTACTCGTTCAACACAGACCTCACTAATGCAAATTTCACCTTAAACGCCTGTGCCATCTCTTCCCATTTAACTTTCATGTCATTTAACCCCACCATTAATGTATAACACCTTTATACCTGGGCCCTTCTCCTTTTAACGCCAAAGCCTAAAAATAAAACTCCCCTTGTGTCCCTTATGTCTCGAACCCGAGACCTTATACCAAAGCCCTTTAAGTGGTGTCCCAGGCCACTCCACCAACCTGTCTTTCATGCTCTTACCTTGCCCAAAAATTCTTTAAAGCCCTCTTACTAGGCCCCTCCCTTTAACGCCCCAAAAAAACCTAAAACAAAACGCATTTCCCCTTTCCAAAAATCGAACCCATGACCTCCCATCCGTCCCCCTAAGCCTTTAAGTGGCACAAGCAAGCCACTCTGCCACCTATTTCTTTTAGTCATGTTTCTACCGAATTTTTACTTAACCCCTATCTCCTAGCTTCCTTCCTTTTAAACGCTTAAAAAGAAATTTTTTAATTCCAAATCCGACCTAATTCGGGGTTATATCAAGACCCTAAATATGCTTAGAAATCAAAATATTTATTTCTACATGCACATACATGGAAATTAATTAAATTTTCAACAACCCCTAATTTAGGGTGTTACGCTTCTACCCCCCTTAAAAATAATTTCGTCATCGAAATTACTTACTAACGAATAGTCGAACCTCTTAACTCACCGTACTACGCCTATGCTGTGCACTCTGATCTTAATAAAACTATCTTACTTCCTAAGCACCATCTCTAAATTCACAACCAAGGTTTCATGCACTTCCCTAGCAAAACAAGAAAACTCTACAATAATCAAGCAATTAAGGGTATTCCAGAAATAAGGAGCATACTCGTTGTCACATCTCGCACATCTTCCTCCTCGCGATGGCCAATTGCATAAACCAACCTTGGTTGCCTCGCCTCTACACCTTCAAAGACCTCGGCCACGCCTGCTACCATTTCCATTACCCTAGTCGCACCTCGACCCTCTGCGGTGTTGGTTATCCCTCCTGCTTGGTGCACGATCCTCGACCTCCGATCTCGGCCTAGCTGCCTTTTTTGGATAGTCTCTAACTCGATGCTCCAAGGACCCACACTCGAAGCATCCCCGATTACCATTCCAACATTCCCCCGTGTGAGACTTGCCACACCGAGCACACCGTGGCGGCCATCGAGGATTAGCAGCAGCAGCAGGCCTAGTAGCCTGATCCGTCCCATCAAACCTCATCCTCTTCTGCTCATTACCCGAGAACCTTGAAGGTTCCGAGCTCCTCTTATTCCAACTCCGATCTTGGTCCCGCCTGACCGACTGTCTTACCCCTTCAGCAACCTTAGACTTCTCCACAAGGACAGCGAACTCTCATTCCTGTTGTGGAGCTATCATCATCCTTAACTCATCTCTCAGGCCATCTTCAAATCTGACACAGTGCTCATGCTCGGTACCCACAATACCACGAGCATACCTACTCAACCAGAAAAACTCGACCTCATATTCTGCCACCGTCTTATTGCCTGGAACCAGGTTCAAGAAAGCCTTCCGCTATGCATCCACATAACTGGTTCCGATATACTTCTTTTGGTAGGCATCCTTGAAAAATTCCCAAGTGAGACTTTCTGCCATCATTCCATCCCTTTCGGTGAGCCACCACTGATATGACTCATCTCGAAGCAAAGCTATTATGCCCTTCAACTTCTCCTCAGCTGTGAAATCCAAATCACCCATAATCCTTTCAGTGGATTCCAACCAATACTCTGCCGCACTAGGTGCCACTCCGGAAACCCCTCTGAATACTTCTGCTCCGTTAGCCCGGAGTCGTTCAACCACAGATTTACGGGCTCCTACACCCGCGCCTGCCTCAGCAACCCGTTCTAATACCCGTAATACAGCTTGAGATACGACGTCGTTACCACCGGTCTGATCCTGAAACTCAGTTTTCGCCGCCGGCAGATCCGGCATCTCATTTCCAGACCCATGACCGGACCTTGCTGGTTCAGACAAGGTCATCCTACCCCTACCACGGCCACGCGACGGACGTCCACGACCTCTTGAACTCATTCTAATGATTGCGTTTATCTGTTTAAAAATTTTTATGTATTAATACTTGTTTCACTGGATTATCCGTGAAGAAATTTTATGATAAGAGTTTAGGAGTGGTTCTTTCGTAATCATACATACTCACAGTTTTCCATTCATTCATCCAAAGAGATGTTGTAGTTTTCATGGTGATCGTTTTTCTACTACCCGGGGGTATTTTCGTAATTTGTCCTACAGGGTTTTTTTGTAATTTTTCAAAAATACAGGTTCTCGGACGATTTTGTCAAAAAGTATTTTGGAACTCTTAAATTCTCGAGGTATTCTGAAAAATTTTAAAATTCGGGGATATTTTGGTGATTTTAAAGTTCAGGGGCATTTTGGTAATTTTTTTCACAAATCAGGGTGAATTTGTAAAATTTAATAAATCAAAGATATTTTAAAAGTTGTAAAACTTTGGGGGTTCTCTTTTAAGAATTCATTTTCCAAGTTGATGGTGTTGCAAAAATTTTGAAAATCAAGGTCATTTTGGTAATTTTATGGTGAGGGGTAATTTTGTAATTTTACAAAATCATGACGTTTTTGAAGTTTAAGGTTTTTAAACACTTTTTATGAAATGAAAATTTTGATTAAAACTGTGGGTATTTTGGGAATATCATAAATCAAGGGTGTTTTGTAATTTTACCCTTGGGGCATTTTAGTAATTTTACAAAATCAGAGTATCTTCACAAAATGATTTTCAAAAGTTGGGTTCTAAGTGATTTCACAAAAGAAGGATATTTTGAAAATTTTCTATTTAAAAATTTTTCATATGGAGGGTATTTTGGTAATTTTCAAGCTAGGGGTATTTTGGTCATTTTTCAAACTGAGGGGTATTTTGGTCTCTTTTTAAAAAAACCTAAAGTTTTATTTATTTCCAAAATCAAAACGGCTAGTCCCTTTAGGGTTTTAGTTATCAAGTTTAGCCCGTGAGCTCGTCGTCTCAGCTAGGATGAACTGTTACTACGCACTGTAGGATTCGAGTAAGTAGGAGGTGAGTCACGAGGATCGCTTAAATACCGTGCCCCATCGAATCCAATCCTAAACATGCGATAACGATTGCCACATCCTTTGCTCAGTGACAACTCACAGGGTTGTTTTAGGAAATTATTAAATCTTATGCATAGTTGAGGTATGCTAGCCCTAGGGTTCAACAGTTTCTACTCTAGTAGTCTACGTTCCCAATTTACCCTTCTACCCCTCATCAAGTATTCACAAAAATGGATAGAAGTACTTACCTGGGTGGATTGGTGCTAGAAACTCAGTGCCATGCTGTTCAAACCAAAACAGTTTCTCAAAACATCATAATAAGGCCTACCAATCAAA
This sequence comes from Gossypium rotundifolium, assembly GCA_025506655.1. Taxonomy (NCBI): domain Eukaryota; kingdom Viridiplantae; phylum Streptophyta; class Magnoliopsida; order Malvales; family Malvaceae; genus Gossypium; species Gossypium rotundifolium. The sequence continues at coordinate 128,844,424 of CP106732.1, read as the reverse complement.
AACAAAACATTTTGGGCCTTGGGCCCCCACAGCCGAGTTTTGAACCAGGCTCTGATACCAAAAATGCAACATCCCAAACCCGGCCCATGAGTCCTGACCGGATCTGGTATGTCACGGAGTAAAATATTTTGAGTCATTTTGAAAGTTTGGTGAAAACTTGGTAAAATTTGGCTAAGGTATGAAAACGGGTTTGAAAACTTAGTTGGGCTTTTTATAAATACATTCGGTTGTTCAACCCTTTGAAATTGTTTGATTATTTAAAATTTAGGAACTTTCAAAATCATGATTGACGTGGTGAATTTTTGTTACCCGATGGTAACATCTTTTGAAAACCCGTAGAAATTTATTAAGTTTGAAAAGTTGCTTTTAACCTGTTCAATTAATTTTATAAAATTTCATTTGTAATATAACATGAGTAAAATAAAGCAATAAAATAAACATCCAACAATAATTTTCTACCTTATTACAAACCCAAAATGAAAACTTAGAAAATAAATAATAATAACTTTAATAAAATGAATTTAAATCCTTCGACAAGCATGGCCGCCCGAGTCCTCTCCGGCTCCATCTTCGCGATCTACTCATCGCAAAATGTTAAGGAAAGGAGGTGAGTCACCAAGACTCAGGTGTAATCCCCACCGTTAAAGCAACTCATACACAAGTCATTAATAAACATGCACATGCAACCCAACCTAACCATCCATACTCCTTAACTACCCCGTGGTCAAAAACACCGTGGTCAAAACCATCGATGACTTAGAGTCACAAATCAAATGATGGGGCCAACCCATTGTGTGGTCAAAACCACCGATGACCATAGGTCACAATATATCAAGTGTGGTCAAAACCATGGTGGTACCAAACCACGGACTTAGTCGCATTTATCAATCGGTGTGGTCAAAACCATCGATGACCATAGGTCACAAATAACTGATGGGCCCAACCCATCTTGTGGTCAAAACCATCGATGACCATAGGTCACAAATAATCTGATGGGGCCAACCCATCTTGTGGTCAAAACCACCATGATATCCATAAAATCATCCCTCCTCTCATTAATCCCACCATCATCATGCTTTATGTACAACATATCATTTAATCATGTATTTAGGCATGGCATTTAACAAGATGTGATGGCATGCAAAACATATATCAAAGATCACAAGTTAGGGGACTTACCCGAGTCCATGCTTAAGCCTACAAGCATATATCATAGATCACTATCATATTTATTAATAAGGCAACAAAATAGTCATGTTATTAATAAAGTGTGTAGTGAATTGTTACACACCTGTTACTATCGAAATTCCTAGATCCCGAAGATACGATCTACAACGCTAGATCTTGACCCTTGAACAGATTTGATTTCCAAACAAATCCCGAAGCCTTAATTAGCCCCTAAATCCATGGCACACACATTAGTTTGGCATTTAAACAATAAACTTTTATCAAGGGCCCTTGGCCGAATGGTGTATCCCACATATCATGCTCACCTTAAATCCGGAAGACCTCTCAATTTTCCTTAATGCTGGTTTCTAGTGAGGGTTACCAATCCAAGACCCTAAATAGGTTCGATTGTACACAAGAAGTCAAGGTTAAACCTCATGGTTTCGGCTGGCCAAAACAATAATGAAAGAAACAACTTAGAGAGAGCCCTTACCATACCTATTGAATTCGACAGCACCCTTGGTTAGGGGGAAAAGATTCGGCTATCTTCATTGTAGAGGAAAGGACCGAAAACAGCACCTCTCTTTAAGGGGGGTTTTGGCCAAATGGATCTCAATAGGGAAGAAAAGAAAAAGAGTGGAAGGGTTCGGCTACTTGAGAAAGAAAAAGAAGGAAATTTTTGAAGGTTTTTGGGCAAGGTTGGAGTGGTTTTGGCCAGCAAAATTAGAAGAAGAAAAAGAGCATTAGCTAAGTGAAATTCGGCACCCCCTTGTTTAACACTAAACTGAAAATAGATGGCCCTAGGGAGTCCTTATTTCGGCCATAACCTCTCCCCTCTTTGTGATAATTCAGCCTTTAATTATCAAGGATAATGCATGATTTATCTTCCAATTATCTCCTATACAGCTCTTCAACAATTTAAATGAAATTAAACCACTAATATAATCCCTTCCAGCCAAAATATAGAGCAAAAATATAAGCTTATCCTTATCATTAAAAGAGTCCAAATAGCAACCATCACTCCCCTCTCCACTCGCCAACCTTGAAAAAAAATAAAACCAATTTGTCGCTACTCGGTTCGAACACCAGACCTCACTAACGCAGCCCCACCTTAAACGCCCCAGGCCATCTCTTCCCATTTAACTTTCATGTGATTTAACCCCACCATTAATTTATAACACTTTATACCTGGGCCCATCTCCTTTTAACGCCAAAGCCTAAAATTAAAACTCCCCTTGCGTCCCTTATGTCTCGAACCCGAGACCTTATACCAAAGCCCTTTAAGTGGCGCCCCAGGCCACTCCACCAACCTACCTTTCATGCTCTTACCTTGCCTAAAAATTATTTAAAGCCCTCTTACTTGGCCCCTCCCTTTAACGCCCCAAAAAACCTAAAACAAAACGCATTCCCCCTTTCCAAGAATCGAACCCAAGACCTCCCATCCATCCCCCTAAGCCTTTAAGTGGCGCAAGCAAGCCACTCTGCCACATATTTCTTTTAGTCATGTTTCTACCGAATTTTTACTTAACCCCTATCTCCTAGCTTCCTTCCTTTTAAACCCTTAAAAAAAAAATTTTAATTCCAAATCTGACCTAATTCGGGGTTATGTCAAGACCCTAAATATGCTTAGAAATCAAAATATTTATTTCTACATACACATACATGGGAAATTAATTAAATTTTCAACAACCCCTAATTTAGGGTGTTACATGTAATTAGTCGGTGTCGACCACTAGTGAAGGACACGGGCATGTCTCATGGGTACACGGGCGTGTCCCAAACCACACCAGCGTGTGACCCCTGTTTTGAGAGAAAAGTCTCTAGTTGGGTTTCGAAAGTTTTCGGACGTAAGTTTAAGGCTTCGTAGGCCCATGAAATGTATGAATTGATTAAGAAAGATAAGTTTTCAATTCGAACAAAAAAAACTTATAGCCCGTAAGTACATGTTTAAGAAGGTTCAAGCATGGTAATGTCTCATATCTGGTTTTAACCTCGGACTCGGGCATGGGGTATTATAGCAATGGTATCCTTAGTTCTACCTTTGACGATTCTCTGTGTGTGGTTTCGGTAAGCAAGTTCCTAGTTTTTAGCAAATAGTTATCGTTAGGGTTCTAATTAATATTCCTTTATCTTTTTGGGCAATTGCGAATTTTGGAGAAAGAGACCATATGCGAGTGGAATCTTAGTCGATCATTCGAGAGTCGTGGGTAAGTTTGGAGGTTGCGTATTATAATGAGTTATTCATTTAAATTCGGTTTGAATGCATTTCAAGGAATTAATCTGGTGTTTATCGATCAATTGATAGGTATTAGAGTGCTCTGGTGTACAAACGCATCGAAAACGGTTCAGGTGTGTAAACAAAACTCCAAAATTGGAATTCACAAAAGTCAAAACAGGTGATTGTTGGTGCCACACAGGCGTGTAGCCGCCCGTGTGGTAGGCCGTGAGGCTGGCCATGTGCGATTCATGGTTCGGGCCAAATTGGGTCGTGTGGGCCACACGTGCGTGTGGACTATTTTGGGCCAGGCCGTGTGGGCCACACAAGCGTGTGAGCCCACACAAGCTGAGAACATGGGCATGTGGGCCCATTTTTCACTATTTTGATGTTAAGGTTGCACTGGTCGCCCGAGACGACTATGAAGTTATTGTAGGGTCGAGAAGCTTCCCTAGACCCTAATTAACTGAAATGACTGTATGACTGATATGAATAAGCATGATGATGTTCCACTGATTTGATATTGTATGCCCTGATTACATGCATGATATTATGTTATAGCATATCGTATTTGTATACTGCATTGCATTGGGTTGGGGGTTTTTTTATTAGAGGAAGTGTACTGAAAGGCCTCGAGCCTAATTTACTAGTAGCTCAGCTGCAAACTACTGTCTAGTGACGCATTCGGTACTTTTTGGAGTGTAGGGATGGGTGGGTTGATTATATCCCCACATGGAGTGTAGGTTTGGACGGAGATGGAGTGTAGAGGTTGGTGGTAGGACTCAGATAATGTATAATATGTTATCTTGTCTTGATTATTGTTATCAGAATGGGCCAAGGCCCAAACACATGATTACTTCTATGTTGAGATGGGCTAAAGCCCAAACTGATATTGTCACTGATACTGAAAAGGGCTTAGGCCCAGACTGTGATTACTTTCTGTCTGTTTGCTTTATATGGGATTACACACTAAGTTTTCGTAAACTCACCCTTCTGATTTGACTATATAGGTAATCCCCATACATAGGTGGATCGATGCGACGGAGGACTCAGTGGTGGCCACACAACCTATTTAATTCGACTTAGTACTTAATTATAATTTTGATTTTATTTTAGGGATTTTACTATAATAATGGCCTCTGTGGATGTTTACTTTTAAATTGGAGTTTCTATTGTTTTGATTTACAACTGCTAGTAGTAGGGTTAATCATTTTCTACACTTCTAAACTTCCATAGCGTACATGATATCATTTTCTACACGAACATCTATGTCCATCTTAATCATAGTGTAGTCCTTAAACTTATGTGGTGAAATATAGGCACACGAAAGCCTAAGGCTACTCCTCCTAAACAAGATAGGCCCGGGCATAGGACCGAAAGCAAGATGCAACATGAGTGATAATTATAGCCACCCCACGACGTCGACATACACATTAATCAATTTCATCGATAAAAGAATAAACAAACACATTGGCATACATATCAAAATAGGATAAGTAAATGAAATGAACAAATAAATCAATATTTAACACATATTCAACAATTGAAAATGACATTAAACAATTAAATTAATTAATGCACAAATAAATAAATATAGTATGCACAAATACTAAAAACCTAGCTCTCAAACCAAAGTTGACTCACTAACGTCCCCAGTGGAGTCGCCAAGCTGTCATAACGTTGCCTACATAAGAGTACAGGGGCCTAGTAAGCAAAGCTAGACACGGATGGCCTAAATCAAAGTCGAGTCGCCACCAACCAATTAAGGCTAGGTTGGTTAGCCACCTATCGTCTAAAAGTCTAGAATTAATACTATGGAAAAATTCTAAAAGTCTAGATTCGATCTCATCACCAAATTTCGGGTTTGGGAGTACAGTTACATGTGGGGAAGGTTATAGCACCCCCCACAATGCCTATCAGGGGATAGTCCTACGGAGTCTTAGGAGCTAGGCTTTTTGTTTAAGCATATTAATGTCTTAATTTAGGCTAAAATCTTATGGAAATCTTAAATAAAAACTTTAAAGAAAATGCCTCTGATTTACTTGTAACTCAAGGAAGATGTGTTCACCAAACTTATCTAATTTGAAACTTAAATTAGAGATTTTTACTTTTAACAGTAACCTAAAGGATACCTAAATAATTCTAGTAAAATAGCTTCAATTCCTAAAATTAATTCTATTTTAGAATTATAAAAACCTAGAAATTACCAATGAATTAAGAGAAATATTAAAATCCATCTACAACTTATTTGATCTTTTATTATTATTATTTAAGTGATTTAATTAATAACGTTGAACCTATTAAGATCTTACTAAAGTATCCTATGCCGGATTTATGATTTATCTTACTTTAAAATTCTTGATCTAAGGTTTAAATTGTCAAAATCCTAAAATAATATATCTTAAATAACATTTATTATATTTCTTAAAAAGTTTCTAAAATAAAATACTTAAAAAGACCTACTTATGATTTATAATTTACCTACAAAAATCTTTAGTTTTAATCTTGAACAAAGTCCTAAAGAATATTTACATATTAATTTAAGATTCTAAAGAGGAATCTTATACGATATTTAAAATTATTTTAAAACCCTAAAAATATCTTTCATATTATTTATATTTTTTCTAGGGTAAATGGTTGGTAAGATCTTAAAGACTAACCTAAATCCAAATGTAAAAACCTTATGGTTTCATTAAATGTAACACCTACTTAGCTAACTTCATGTCAACATTTATAGGATGAAAAATGACCTAAAGTTCTATCTTTTAAAATGAATAGTAATAAAATAGAAAAATAATTAAATTGGCTAAAGTTAATGAAAAGTTAAAACTCTTTCAAAAGGGAAATAATAAAAGAAAACTTAAATAAATGAAATAAATAAGACCTTGACATGATGATGATAATAATAACAATAATACACCTTATTCATAATACAAGAAAAGAATCAAAGTAACATAAATAAATAATATTAAAATGTATGTCTTTGGGAATGTGTAAAAATAAATAAATATAAATAGACATGAAAATAAATAAAGACTTAAATAAGAATAAATAAAATTATACAAGTGTGAATAAATATAAAACATTAAAATAAAGTGCATAATTGACATTAAATATATAAGGTATAAATGCAAATGAAAGGGAAGATACAAGTGTCAATAATTTATTAAAGATGGAAACAAAATGACATAGCTTGATTTTGGGGCTAAAATATAAAAATGTGGAAGACAGAGGACTAATGTAGCAATTAATTTTATTTTAATTTTGCAATTTCGATTTAAATCTAATATCTAAATAAACAAAAGGGCTACGAGTGTAAATAGACCAGAGAGTGAGGGCAGCACTGCAAAAAAAGGGGTATTTTTGTAAATTGAAAAAGTAAGGGGGTGGGAATAAATTATCCATTTTTGCACCTATAAAAAGGAGAAATCTATTATTTCTTTCATTTTAACCTCATTTTTTTAAAAAAAAAAAAAAAAAAAAAAACCTTCCTCATTCTCTTCATCCTTCTATGTTGGCCATAGCTCCATCACTAGAGAGTCCAACAACTCTCTGGCTTCCGGTGGTGGAACCACCACATACGGTGGCCGGAATTTTTTAATTTATTTTTTCCAAAATCAAATTTTTCTTTAAAAAATCACTACTTTTCTTAAAATTCAAAGCTTTATTTCGAAATAGTTGAAAAAGATCAAAACTTTGTTTTAGAATTTTAAACTTTTCCTTTAAAATGACTAAAAAACATATTTTTATTTTTAAAAATCTAAACTTTCTCTTTTGAAAAAAAATCACTATTTTTCTTAAAAATCAAAACTTTATTTCAAATAGTTGAAAAAGATCAAAACTTTGTTTTGAAAATTTAAACTCTTCCTTTAAAATGACTAAAAAACATATTTTTATTTTTTAAAATCTAAACTTTCTCTTTCTTGAAAAAAAAATCAAAACTTTTCCCAAGATCAAGCCTTTTTGTTAAAAAAAAATGAGATTTTTAGTGAAACACCCCAAACCCGGCCTAGACGTTATGGCCGTATCTGGCAATGTCACACGATAGTGTTTCTGAAACCTCGTTGTTACGATGAAAACATTTCATGTTATTATCTTTAGTAAACATTTGTTAGAACTTAGGAAGTCGTCTTTATTCATTTAAAACATTTGTTTTGAAACATCTCTCGTTGCAGAAGCTTTAATAAATCAGTCTAGGTGATCATGCATTTAGAAAATACTTTAACTCTTTTTTTTTTTTTGAAATTGAATTTCCTACGACCAAAAGGTATAAATCCATAAAGTAAAATAAATAAATAAAACCCAAATAATTAATAATAAACAAATCATAACTCGTAAATTGAAAACCATGAAGTCCAAAAATTACTATGGTCACCATTGAGTCCTCCGTCATCGATTCGTCTAAGTCTGGGGATTACCTGTGCACATTAAACAAAAAGGGTGAGTTTACATAAACTCAGTGTGTAATCCCGCAGAAACCAACAAACAATCAGTATTCACAGTGCACAGTTGAACAGTCTTGGACCTAAGCCCTTTCAGTATCAGTGACAGTTGGGGCCTTAGTCCATCTCAGTATAGTGTCAAAAATGTAGTAGGGCCTTAGCCCATCACAGTATAAGTAGCAGTAATAGTTATGCAATAGCAAAATCCTACCCAACATGCCTCTACACACCATCTCCATCCAACCCTACACTCCATGTAGGGATATAATCAACCCACCCATCCCTACACTCCAAGTAGTACCGAATGCGGCACAAAATAGTAGTTTGCAGCTGAGTTGCCAGTAAATTAGGCTTAAAGTCTTTCAGTACACTTCCTCTAAATAACAACCCCCAGCCCAATGCAATGCAACATACAATGGATGATATGTTATTATGCAATTTCAGTACATATATTCAGTTCAAATATTAACATGCTCATTACAGATACCATTCAGTCAATATCACACATTTAGGGGTCTAAGTAGTGCTTATCGACCCTATAGTAGGTTCATAGTGGACTTGGGCGACCCGTGCAACCTTAAAAACATTCCGGTAAAAATGGGCCCACATGCCCATGTGATCTGCCCGTGTGTGCCCACTCGTCAGTGTGGCCTACTCGGCCCAAATTGGCCTTGTTCGTGTGATCCATTTTTAAAGTAACCCATGCTACCTCAATACTCATATATATTTTCACTATTTACTTATATGTTCATTTAAAGCTATCTACTTGAGTCATTATCACTAAATTATTTATATCTTAAGCTACAGAATTCCAAATTAAGATCTATTTGATGCTTTTGAAACTAGACTCAAATACCTTTCTACCATAAAATTTTTAGAATTTATAATTTATCAAATAAATACAGTAAAATCTTTAAAGTTATCCCTATTCTGCTGTTTGATAGCTTCATCCTTTCCTTACTAAAAATTATTTATCTCTTAGTACGGAATTTAAATGATGTTTCTGTTTGTTTCTATTGAAAATGGATTCATTAAGGATTTAAACATATAAATTTAAGCCCCTAATTATTTTTTAAATTTTTTTATGATTTTCCTAAGTCAGAACAGGGGAACCCAAAATCATTCTGACCTTATCTCACAAAATTTATTATATCTCATGATTTACAATTCCATTGCTTACACTGTTTTTTTCCCTGAAAAACTAGACTCAATAAAATTTAATTTCATAATTTATTCAACCTCTAAATAATTCCCACTATTTTTGATGATTTTTAAGAGTTAGACTACTGCTACTATCCAAAACTATTTTAGTGCAAAATATTGATTTCCAAGTTTATAACACCCTTATTCCTTTCTCTACAATTTTTGCATCATTTTCTCTTATTTCTCTTATTTCTCGACAGCAAGCAATTTTGGCTCTTCCCCAAATCCCATTTTCTACGTTTCAAGTACACACGTGGTATCGTTTCTAATCGTAAGCACCCCTAAGCCTTTAGAACCTAAAAATCGACCAACATATCTCTAGATTATTCACTTAATTCGTTTTTAATCAACCAATTTCGAAAGGAACTCGACTAAAAACCTAGCAAAGCCCTTACCTCGCTTGAGTAACCATGACTTCGCACAATCACAGCGTCGATTCAAAACCACCAGCCCCTTGATTAACTCATAAACACCAAAAAAGAATCCCCCTTTTAGAGATTAACCAAGAATGATTAACAATAAACAAAACAATTACTTACCGAACACGTGCAACTAACGATGAACAATCGAATCAATTGAAAAAAAAAAAGAAAGAAACGGAAGGGGAAAAATAATGGAAATTTTGGCAGCAACTAGGGGAAAGAATCAGCAAAGGAGGGAAAAAAAGAAGAAGAAAACGTTAGAAAAAGTTTGGGGAATTGGAGAGAAAACCGAAAATCTACTCTCTCTTTTTTGCAACAAAAAGATAATTAGATTATTTTCTGAGAACCTCGCCCCAATTATCTCCTAAAATCACTCCCTATTAACCCACTAAAACACAACTACTCAGAATTTTTCCCCAACACAAATCTTAACCGAAATTGGAGCAAAAATATTGTCTCCACGCCATCACAGAGAATTGAACACAAGACCTCCAACACTCCAACACTCCACTTAACCACCAAACCAGCAAGCCCATTCTGATATAAACTTACTAACAATTAAACTTAAGCCCTTTGCACAAGGTTAAGGCTTTATTTATAAAAATACCAAAATTTGCCCAAGTAAGACTTGAACTTGGGACCTCTCACACACACCCAGAACACATAACCGCTGAAGAAGATAGACATTGTGTGACACACATTCACGAAATCAAAAATTAAAATTTTGGGGCGTTACATTTAGAAAGGGGAAAAGAAAAAACATGATTTTTGGGGCTCCTAGGGGCGAATGACCGACGGTCCGGTGACATCCCCTTCATTAGAGCCAAAAACCCAATCCTTCATGACATGTCTATGGCAAAAATAAAGAAAAAGAAATAGCACACTTGTTGTTGTTTTACTTTTTTATAAAAAACGTAATATGAAAAGCCTTCTCCTGTTTTTATTTCATTTCGTGTATATATATTATTTTTCAATCTTATTTATTTGTAAAAATAGATAATAATGATATTCAATAATAATATTAGTAGTAGAAATGATAATAATAATTTGGGCCCTTGACAGACCCAAAAAGAAAAGAAAAACAAAGGCCTCCAATTGAATAAATAGGGTGGGCTTCAAACGGGCCCAAGAGAGAACAAAAATTTAAAGGGAACAAATAGGCCTCCAATTGGGCTCGAACAAAAATAGGTGTTTACAATGCATAATACAAAATACTTTGAAATCTCAACGAATAGATGTGTAACACCCCAAACCCGGCCTAGACATTATGGCCGGATCTAGCATGTCACATCAGAAGGTTGTTTAAAAGCTATGCGTTCGTTAAAACTTTGTTTCCTTTTTTGAAACTCCGAATTATGTTGTTTGTAAAACCTAATTTGCTTAAAGTGTAATCTTGTAAAGATGTTATTTTTTTCGAAGAAAATTTGCTTGTTGCAGAAGTCTAACTTAATGAATTGCGAAAATGTGATATTTTGAAAATGATTGTTATCGCTTAAAAATCCGTGATTAACCGATTAACAATTATTAACTAGCAAAATTACCAAACGAAAGTTTAAAAGAAAAATCCAATAGCCTTTTTACACAAAATATTAACCCAAAATAATAACATAAAATAAATTAAAATTGAATTTACTAAGTTTTGTATGGAGCAAATCCGACTTATGGCCACCTCCGAGTCCTCCGTAGCTCCAAATCCTCTAACGTTGGGGATTACCTGCATTGATAAAAGAAATAGGGTGAGTTACGAGAACTCAGTGTGTAACCCCCTATAACGGTCACTATCTAGGCCTGAGCCCTTATGGTATCAGTCTGGGCCTAAGCCCTATTCGGTAGCAAGCTGAGCCTAAGCCCCAAAATCATGATAATTCAAAAAAAAATGTAGCCCAACCCAATCCAACCATCACACCACCCGAACCAACCAATCGCACCATGTGAGGATCAAGTCAACCCACCCCACCAAACGCACCAATATTGTAATCAAGCTACTAATCACGGTATATATGGCGGAGCCACTAAACCAGTATGTGGCATAGCCACTAAAACGGTATGTGGCAGAGCCACTTAAAACAGCACTTCCTCCAATCATCAAGCCTAACCTATGCAATGTGGTATGAATGCAGTGTAAAACATTTATAAACATATAAACATATAAAAATCACATACACGATATTTAACCACAATCGAGGGTATAACATTAATTTTTACCTGTAACACCCCAAACCCACCCATGAGTCCTGACCGGATCTGGTATGTCACGGAGTAAAATAATTCGAAACATTTTAAGAATTTGGTGAAAACTTGATAAAATTTGGCTAAGGTATGGAAACAGTGTTTGAAAACTTAGTTGGGCTTTTTTTTATAAATACAGTCGGGTTGGTAAACCCTTATATTTTTTTTTGAAAACGGCTGATCATGTTGCATTTTAAAATCATCAAAGTTATAGTGGACTTGGTTTATTTTTGTTACCCGATGGTAACATCTTTAAAAACCCGTAGAAGTTTATTAAGTTTGAAAAAAATTACTTTTAACCGGTTCAATTAATATTTATAAAATTCCATTTGTAATATAACATGAGTAAAATAAAGCAATGAAATAAACATCTAAACAATAATTATCGGCCTTATTATAAACCCAAATTGAAAGCTTAGAAAATAAATAATAATAACTTTAATTAAATGAATTTAAATCCATCGACAAGCATGGTCGCTCGAGTCCTCTCCGGCTCCATCTCCGCGTTCTACTCATCTGCAAAATGTTAAGGGAAAGGGGTGAGTCACCAAGACTCAGTGTGTAAATCCCCCACCCGGTAAATACAACTCATACACAATTCATTAATAAACATGCACATGCAACCCAACTAGCCATCCATACTCCTTTTCTACCCCGTGTGGTCAAAACCACTGGTGGTCAAAACCACTGATGACTTAGAGTCACAAATCAAATGATGGGGCCAACCCATCGTGTGGTCAAAACCATTGATGACCATAGGTCACAAATAATCAAGTGTGGTCAAAACCATTGGGGTACCAAACCACCGGGACTTAGTCGCAATTTATCAATCGGTGTGGTCAAAACCACTGATGACCATGGGTCACAAATAATCTAATGGGGCCAACCCATCTTGTGGTCAAAACCATTGATGACCATAGGTCACAAATAATATGATGGGGCCAACCCATCTTGTGGTCAAAACCATCGCGACAAATCCATAAAATCATCCCCCTCCTCTCATCAATCCCACCATCACATGCTTATATATATCAATTATCATATGTCATGTCATAGCATTTAACATCATGTGATGACATGCAAATCATACATCAAAAATCACAAGTTAGGGGACTTACCCGGAATCCATGCTTAACCATAAGCAAAACACTACCAAAAAGGTGAATAATAACAACAATAATCATGTAAATTAATAAAGTGTGTAGTGAGTTCTTACACACCTGTTTCTACTGGAATTCCTAGATCCCGAAGTTTTCGATCTTTAGTGCTTTATTCCTTGACCTATATTCGGCCAATCACCAAAATTAGTACCATAGACCTATTCGGCCAAAAAGAAATCCCGAAGGACTAATCGCACCTTTAATCCAAATATGGCCCTTGGCCAAATCTTACTAATCACTTACCAAGGAAGAATCGAAATCCCGGAAGCCTTTATTGGCCTTGGCCGAATAGTCCCTAAATCCATGGCACATGTTAGTTTAACTTTAGGCATTAATATTCAACAAGAGGACCCTTGGTGAATGTAACCATTCACTTACCAACTTACCTTAGAAGAATAAATCAAAGCTTTCCTTAATGGCTATGGCTTCCCTACAATCGGTTTAAACACATTATTATGAAACATAGGCCATTCCTCCATAACCTTAATTCTAAAAGAGATGATTACCCTTACCACACTTATTGAAAATCGGCAAAGACCTTATTGGGGATGTGAGATTAAACCTAAGGACAAGATGAAGGGCTGGAATTTGAGAAGAAGAAAGGGTGTATTTGCTAAGAATGAACAAGAGAAGCTAGAAATTTTGAAGAATTTTTGCTAAAGATCAAGGAGAATTCACAAGACAATGAAGAGAGAAAACAAGAAAAGAACTAGATGGATTTTGACACTTTTGTCAGAATAAAATCAAATATGGACAGCCCCAAGGAGTCCAAATTTCGCAAACACCTCTTGTTGGTGATAAATTCCAGCCTCTAATTATCACAAATAAACATGATTTATCTTACTTTCTATCCCTTAATCTCTCTTTAACAAATTAAATGAAATTTAACTACTAATACTACTCCCTTCCAGCTGAATAAGTGAAAAAAATAAGCCTTATCTATATCATTTAAAGAGTCCAAATAGCAGCCATCACCCCCTCCTTCACGCCAGCAACAAAAAGAAAAAATAAAACCATTTGCAAATGGGGTTCAAACCAAGACCCACCGCCAGATCCCCTTAAGTGCCCTGTGCCATCTCTCCCAATTGACTTTCATGTTAAATATCCTCACCATTTATTTATAAAGCCTTCATACCTGGGCCATTTTTCCTTTTAACGCCAAAGCCTAAAAAATAAAACTCCCTTATGTCCTTTATGTCTCGAACCCGAGACCTTAAACCAAAGCCCCTTTAAGTGGTATGCCCAAGCCACTCCACCCACCTGTCTTTCATGTCCAAACCTTGCCCGAAAATTTCTTTAAAGCCTTCTCTACTTTAATGCCCCAAAAAGCCTAAAACAAAACGTATTCCCCCTTTCCAAGAATCGAACACAAGACCTCCTATCCGTCCCCCTAAGCCTTTGAGTGGCGCATGCAAGCCACTCTGCCACCTATTTCTCTTAGTCATGTTTCTATCGAATTTTACTTAACCCCTATCTCCTAGCTTCCTTCCTTTTAAACCCTTAAAAAAATTTTAATTCCAAATCGACCTAATTCGGTTATGTCAAGACCCTAAATATGCTTAGAAATCAAAATATTTATTTCTACATGCACATACATGGGAAATTAATTAAATTTTAACAACCCCTAATTTAGGGTGTTACAGCTTCTACCCCTTAAAAATAATTTCGTCCTCGAAATTACTTACTAACTAATAGTCGACATCTTAACTCACCGTACTACGCTTATGTTGTGCACTCGATCTTAATAAAACTATCTTACTTCCTAAGCACCATCTCTAAATTCACAACCAAGGTTTGTGCACTTCCCTAGCAAAACAAGAAAACTCTACAATAATCAAGCAATTAAGGGTATTCCTAAATAAGGAGCATACCCGTTGTCACATCCGCACATCTTCCTCCTCGCGATGGCCAATTGCATAAACCAACCTTTGTTGCCTCGCCTCTGCACCTTCAAAGACCTCGGCCACGCCTGCTACCATTTCCATTACCCCTAATCGCACCTCAACCCTCGTGGTCGTTGGTTATCTTTCCTATTAGAGCACGATCCCGACCTTCCGATCTCGTCTAGCTTCCTTTTTCTGGACGGTCTCGACTTGATGCTCCAAGGACCCACACTCAAGCATCCCGATTACCATTCCAACATTCCCTGTAAGACTTGCCACACCGAGCACACGTGGTGGCCATTGAGGATTAGCATAGAAGAAGAGCCTAGGAGCTTGATCTGACCCATCAAACCTCGTCCTCTTCTGCTCATTACCCGAGAACCTTGAAGGTTTCGAGCTCCTCTTATTCCAATTTCTATCCTTATTTTGTCTAACCGACTGTCTTACTCCTTCAGCAACTTTAGACTTCTTCACAAGGACAGCGAACTCTCATTCCTGTTGTGGAGCTATCATCATCCTCAGCTCATCCCTCAGCCCATCCTCAAATCTAACACAGCGTTCATGCTCGGTACCCACAATACCACGAGCATACCTACTCAACCGGAGAAACTCGGCCTCATATTCTGCCACTAACTTATTACCTTGAACCAGGTTCAAGAAAGCCTTTCGCTGTGCATCCACGTAACTAGTCCCGATATATTTATTCTGGTAGGCATCCTTAAAGAATTCCCAAGTGAGATTTTCTGCCACAGCTCCATCCCTTACAGTGAGCCACCACTGATATGACTTATCCCGAAGCAAAGATATTATGCCCTTCAACTTCTCCTCAGCTGTGAAATCCAAATCACCCATAATCCTCTCCGTGGATTCCAACCAATATTCCGCCGCACTGGGCGCCACTCTAGAAACTCCTCTAAATACCTCTACTCCATTAGCCCGGAGTCATTCAACCACAGATTTGTGGGCTCCTGCACCCGCACCAGCCTTGGCAACCCGTTCCAATACCCTTAATACAGCTTGTGATACAACATCATTACCACCCGTCTGATCTTGGAACTCAGTCTCCGCCGCCGGTAGATCCGGCATCTCATTTCCAAACCCATGACCGGACCTTGCTGGTTCAGGCAAGGTCATCCTACCCCTACCATGGCGACGCGACGGACGTCCACGACCTCTTGAACTCATTCTAACGATTGCGTTTATCTGTTTAAAAATTTTATGTATTAGTACTTGTTTCACTGGATTATCCACGGAGAAATTTTATGATAAGAGTTTAGGAGTGGTACATACACACAGTTTTCCATTCATTCATCCAAAGAGACGTTGTAGTTTTCATGGTGATCGTTTTTCCACTACCCGGGGGTATTTTCGTAATTTTTCCTACAGGTGTATTTTTCGTAATTTTTCAAAAATGAAAATTTTCGGATGATTTTGTCAAAAAGCATTTTGAAACTCTTAAATTTCTGGTGTATTTTGAAAAATTTTAAAATACGGGGGTATTTGGGTAATTTCAAAGTCCAGGGGCATTTTGGTAATTTTTCACAAATCAGGGTAAATTTGTAAAATTTATCAAATCAGGGATATTTCAAAAGTTTTAAAATTTTGAGGGCTCTTTTTGATAATTGTATTTTCCAAAATAGTGATGTTGCAAAATTTTAAAAGTCAGGGGTATTTTAGTAATTTTGTAGGTTAGGGGCAATTTTGTAATTTTCTAAAATTATGACGTTGTTTGCAATTTAAGGTTTTTTAGCACTTTTTATGTGATGAAATTTTTGATTTAAATTGTGGGTAGTTTGGGAATAATATAAATCAAGGGCGTTTTCGTAATTTCACCCCTAAGGGTATTTTCAAAAATGATTTCCAAAAATTTGGGTTCTAGTGATTTCACAAATGAAAGATATTTTGAAAATTTCTATTTGAAAACTTTTCATATGAAGGGTATTTTGGAAATTTACAAACCAGGGGTATTTTGGTCTTTTTTTTAAAGCTAAAGTTTTAATTATTTCCAAAAATCAAAACGGCTAGTCCCTTTCGGGTTTTAGTTATCGAGTTTAGCCTGTGAGCACGTCGTCTCAGCTAGGATGAACCGTTACTACGCACTAGGTAGGATTCAAGTGAGTAGGAGGTGAGTCACGAGGACTGCTTAAATACCAAGCCCCCACCGAATCCAATCCTAGACATGCGTATAACGATTGCCACATCTTTTGCTTAGTGACAACTCACAGGGTTTGTTTAGGTAATTATTAAATCTTATGCATAGTTGAGGTATACTAGCCCTAGGGTTCAACAGTTCTACTCTAGTAGTCTACGTTCCCAATTTACCCTTCCACCCCTCATCAAAAGAATTCACAAAAATGGATAGAAGTACTTACTTGGGCGGATAGGTGCCGAAGACTCGGTGCCATGCTGTTCAAACCAGAATCGCTTTCCAAAACATTTCAATAAGGCCGACTAACAAAAACCAAACATTTTAAGCATTGGGCACCCCCACAGCCGAGTTTTGAACTTGGCTCTGATACCAAAAATGTAACACCCCAAACCCAGCCCATGAGTCCTGACCGGACCTGGTATGTCATGGAGTAAAATAATTCGAAACATTTTAAGAATTTGGTGAAAACTTGATAAAATTTGGCTAAGGTATGGAAACGGTGTTTGAAAACTTAGTTGGGCTTTTTTTATAAATACAGTCGGGTTGGTAAACCTTTTTTTTTTTTGAAAACGGTTGATCATGTTGCATTTTAAAATCGTCAAAGTTATAATGGACTTGGTTTATTTTTGTTACTCGATGGTAACATCTTTAAAAACCCGTAGAAGTTTATTAAGTTTGAAAAAATTTACTTTTAACCGGTTCAATTAATATTTATAAAATTTCATTTGTAATATAACATGAGTAAAATAAAGCAATGAAATAAACATCTAAACAATAATTATCGGCGTTATTACAAACCCAAAATGAAAGCTTAGAAAATAAATAATAATAACTTTAATTAAATGAATTTAAATCCATCGACAAGCATGGTCGCCTCGAGTCCTCTCCAGCTCCATCTCCACGTTCTACTCATCTGCAAAATGTTAAGGGAAAGGGGTGAGTCACCAAGACTTAGTGTGTAAATCCCCCACCCGGTAAATACAACTCATACACAATTCATTAATAAACATGCATATGCAACCCAACTAGCCATCTATACTCCTTTTCTACCCCGTGTGGTCAAAACCACTGGTGGTCAAAACCACTGATGACTTAGAGTCACAAATCAAATGATGGGGCCAACCCATCGTGTGGTCAAAACCACTGATGACCATAGGTCACAAATAATCAAGTGTGGTCAAAACCACTGGTGGTACCAAACCACTTTGGGACTTAGTCGCAATTTATCCATCGGTGTGGTCAAAACAACCGATGACCATAGGTCACAAATAATCGATGGGGCCAACCCATCTTGTGGTCAAAACCATCGATGACCATAGGTCACAAATAATCTGATGTGGCCAACCCATCTTGTGGTCAAAATCACGGTGACAGTCCATAAAATCATCCCCCTCCTCTCATCAATCCCACCATCACATGCTTATATATATCAATTATCATATGTCATGTCATAGTATTTAACATCATGTGATGACATGCAAATCATATATCAAAAATCACAAGTTAGGGACTTACTTTAATCCATGCTTAACCATAAGCAAAACACTACCAAAAAGGTGAATAATAACAACAATAATCATGTAAATTAATAAAGTGTGTAGTGAGTTCTTACACACTGCTTCTCTGGAATTCCTAGATCCCGAAGTTTTCGATCCTTAGTGCTTTATTCCTTGACCTATATTCGGCCAATCACCAAAATTAGTACCATAGACCTATTCGGCCAAAAAGAAATCCCGAAGGACTAATCGCACCTTTAATCCAAATATGGCCCTTGGCCAAATCTTACTAATCACTTACCAAGGAAGAATCGAAATCCCAGAAGCCTTTATTGGCCTTGGCCGAATAGTCCCTAAATCCATGGCACATGTTAGTTTAACTTTAGGCACTAATTCTCAACAAGAGGACCCTTGGCGAATGTAACCATTCACTTACCAACTTACCTTAGGAGAATAAATCCAAAGCTTTCCTTAATGGCTATGGCTTCCTACAATCGGTTTAAACACATTATTATGAAACATAGGCCATTCACCATAACCTTAATTCTAAATGAGATGATTACCCTTACCACACTTATTGAAAATCTAAGCACCTTATTGGGGATGTGAGATTCTACCTAAGCACAAGATGAAGGGCTAGAATTTGAGAAGAAGAAAGGGTGTATCTTGCTAAGAAGGAACAAGAGAAGTGGAAATTTTGAAGAATTTTTGCTAAAGATCAAGGAGAATTCAAGAAGACAATGAAGAGAGAAAACAAGAAAAGAACTTGATGGATTTTGACACTTCTTTGTCAGTAATAAAATCAAATATGGACAGCCCCAAGGAGTCCAAATTTCGCAAACACCCTCTTGTTGGTGATAAATTCTAGCCTCTAATTATCACAAATAAACATGATTTATCTTACTTTCTATCCATTAATCTCTCTTTAACAAATTAAATGAAATTTAACTACTAATACTACTCCTTCCAAATTAATAAGTGAAAAAATAAGCCTTATCTATATCATTTAAAGAGTCCAAATAGCAGCCATCACCCCCTCCTTCACGCCAGCAACAAAAAGAAAAAATAAAACCATTTGCAGCTGCTGGGGTTCGAAACCAAGACCCACTGCCGCAGCCCCCTTAAGTGCCCCAAGCCATCTCTCCCAATTGACTTTCATGTTAAATATCCTCACCATTTATTTATAAAGCCTTCATACCTGGGCCCTTTTTCTTTTAACACCAAAGCCTAAAAAATAAAACTCCCCTTGCGTCCTTTATGTCTCGAACCCGAGACCTTAAACCAAAGCCCCTTTAAGTGGCGTTCCAAGCCACTCCACCCACCTATCTTTCATGTCCAAACCTTGCTCGAAAATTTCTTTAAAGCCCTCTCTACTTTAACGCCCCAAAAAGCCTAAAACAAAACGCATTCCCCCTTTCCAAGAATCGAACCCAAGACCTCCCATCCATCCCTCTAAGCCTTTGAGTGGCGCATGCAAGCCACTCTGCCACCTATTTCTCTTAGTCATGTTTTTATCGAATTTTTACTTAACCCCTATCTCCTAGCTTCCTTCCTTTTAAACCCTTAAAAAGAAATTTTTAATTCCAAATCTGACCTAATTCGGGGTTATGTCAAGACCCTAAATATGCTTAGAAATCAAAATATTTATTTCTACATGCACATACATGGGAAATTAATTAAATTTTTAACAACCCCTAATTTAGGTTGTTACATTACCCCTTTGGGGTATTTCGATAATTTTACCCATCGAGGGTATTTCAATAATTTTACCCATCAAGGGTATAACAGTAATTTCCACTTGAAATGGCCTTTTCGAAGGCCTAATGTTACCTCGAGCGACTCGGCTACCATTTTCGATCGTTACAGGGCTATTGGGCCTAAAACCCAATTTCGGCCCGTTAGGGCCCACACGCTCGTGTACCCCATTTTGTTCGTTCCAGACTCGATTCTGAAGATTTCGCAGTCACATCAATTATTTGGTCACTTTTCCATTAGTTTTTCCGTGTGGGCAAGTTAGCCTATTGGGCCCACTTAGCCCGTTTTAGCTCAATAAGGCCCATTACGGCCTCAGATTCACGAGAGTGTTCGTGACACTCTCAATGATCTACCACCATCACTTATAGCTCGATTTATCACTATGAGCGTTCGCACGTTTGAGGGCCTCGATTTTTGATAACCAAGCTTTTTGGCATTTCGGCTTATGCCTAAATCACAGCACATCACATTATCACAAACAATGGTGTGAGATTGCACACCTCATTTGGATTGCCGAAAGAACTACTCCTCGTTGCCCCTAAGATAACAATGATCAAGAGTTAATCCCAATTTCCCAAAAATTTCCTAATCTCAGAATTTACTACACAACTAGAATCACTTACCACAAGACATGACCCCCTTACCGAGTATCAATATTTGGCCTTGCTCCTTGACTACCGCAATAAGTTCCTAAAAGAAATAATTGAAGTATCAAAGAGGTTAGCATCCAATCAACATTCAGCCCCTCCACAGAGAAAAAGAGAGACCAAAATCTGCTTGAATTCAGGTTACAAGAACTATTAGTCTCATTACCCTTACCAAAAACACTACAAGAATGGTAGATGCCCCACAAAAAGTTTTGACCCTCACCGCAGAAAACAAAGGGATTCGATATAAAGTGGGGTAAGTAGATTTGGCCTAGACAATAAAAGTCAAGGTAAGAGTTTTGACTTTAGTAGAGCAAAGAGAGGAAAGAAAGAAATTAAAAGGAGAGCAAACCATACCTTTAACTAGGGATGAGCCAAATGGGAAAGAAGGATTCGGTAACAATGAGTAGCACTTCGGAATAACGGTGGACGAATAAGAGAAAGTGGAAGAAGAGAGGCTCAATGGTGCAATAAACGACCACCACAACTGAATGAAGAATTGGAGAGAATTAGAATGAATTTGGCAAAAAGTCAAGAAAAGAAAGAAGCAAATGTATGAACCCCAAATGGTAGAAAAAGAATACCTAAAACGGTATTTAGCAGAAGAAATGCAGGAAGAAGAAAAAGAAATCAAAGCAAAGTGAATTCAGTAGAAGTCAAAAGAGAAGAAAAAGACTCAAAATAATGCTAAACTAAAACCCCAAGATGCAAAACTCACAAGAAAGAAAAGGGGAATTCGGCACACTCTTACAACATCAACTGAAAATGCACTCCCAACATTCGGCCAACACCTCTACACACCCTCCACTTCCGCGATTTCCTCCTTAATTCACTGTAACACCCCAAACCCGGCCCATACACTACAACCAGATCTGGTATGTCACTAAGGAGATTTTATAAAACTTGGGCACTTTGGAAAACAATTATCAGGTTTAAACATTTATACCGAAAACTTAATAACTTATTAATTTATATAATATATGAAGTTATAAAATGCCTTGGTGATTTTTAAATAAAACCAAAATTTAATACATAAAATTTAAAATACATAATAATAACAAAAGCCCAAAAATCGGAACAAAATATAAAGCTAGTGGCCCATGGCCTTATTACAATGATGCTTTAAACCCACTAAATAAAAATATTAAGAAAATAGTAAACTAAAGTCTTTTGTCAATCCAAAGTACTCTTTTCAGATGGCCACCTTGCGCCCTCTCCACTCGATCCGATGCACTAAGTGCTACCTAAAATTGTTAAATAATAGGTTGAGTCATGAGACTCAAGCAGCAACCCTCACACACCATTAGATTTGGGCCTTAGCCCCATAGAATGTAATAACAAAACATAATATATATATATATATGCAAAGCCCAACCCAAATCCTAGGTTTCCATCTGCTACACGCCACCCTTACCTGCCATTCACACCATTGGGGATTTCTATAATCAACCCACACCGCTACACTCTATTGATGGTAGTCATGCTGCTCATCGTCAGATCATGGCTGTAGCCACTACAACAGGTCATGGCAAAAGCCACTACAATAGGTCACGGTGAAAGCTGCTACAATAGGTCACGGCGAAAGCCACTACAACAGAATACTTCCCCTTTCATCAAACCCAACCCTATGCAATCACAAAAATCGGCATACTTATCACACATGTCATCTTAACAGGAACATTCACTTAGGAATGACAGAGATCACTAACCTGGTGATTTGCTTTTACCCTTTTGGGTTTCAATCGTTATGCCAGGATTTTGACATTTATCAGAACATATTAGATTTATATACATGCATTTAGCAACCAAATCCAGTTGGTGTGGAAAGTTACACACCTGATATTGCGTAGCTTTACACCCTTAGTCAATATCCTTACTATCTGGATCTACAACCCTTAGTCTAAAACCTTGCTCAAAAGCTAGAAAGACACGAAGATTTGGGCTCCCCCTATATTCGGCCAAGGGTTAATAAATACCCAAATTCACATGTTAAAACTAATAGATCTCCTTACCTTGAAATCCCAAAAGTAGTTCGATCCGAGTGCTACTGTACCCTGGCTTAAAAATCTAAGCGATTGACTACCCTTCAAATCCTGAAATGCAGCAAATGAGAGAAAAACACAAGATTAGTTTCTATATAGCCATTCAGATAGAGTCTCTAAAAAGCCGGAGAAGACTAAAATCTCACGAATCAACACTTACCCTGAGTTTTCTTCAAGATTTGGCACAAGCAGACACCTCAGAGAGAATTCAGCAAACACAGGAGATGAGATCTAGGGATTTCAACTATTATGAAAATCCCGAAAAAGATGAACAAGAAGAAGATTTCAGCTACAAGAACAAACAAGAGTGTATTTTCGGCTTTTAGTGAATGGGAGAAGAATAACAATGGAGATTAGAAGATTCGGCTAACAGGAAATTTCAAAGAAAGAAGAAAGGGTGAAGGAGGCGGTGATTTTCGGCTTTTAGAAGAAAGAATGCTTAAAATGTTTTCGGCTTTTTGAAAGAAAGTTGACAGAAATTGTGGAGGGAAAGACTAAGAATTTTGACACAAAGAATAAAGAAAAGAGTAGGGTTCAAATGTCAAAATTGATGAGCTATTCCCCCTATTTATAGAAAATTTGGCACCCCCTATGGCTATTAGAAACCGATTTCTTTACTCCTCTAGGTGATGGAATTTTACCAACTCGCTCTCGTGCAGATAGCTCCTAATTTTTCTTCTTTTATCTTCCATATTTTCAACTATATTATCTACATTATCCCACTCACATAAATCCTACTATTTTTGAGCCTTGTAGCCGTCCACTCCACCTAACCCTAATGCCGAAAATTAGCTAACTTGAATCCAAGGAATTTGGCTCCTTGAAACTTAAATTTGGGCCCCTAACTCCCGGTGTGGTGTCACCTCCTTGTTCCTTAAGTGGCGCTTATCGACCACCGGGCCACAAGCCCATTTTGATATTTTAAACACAGTACTACCTTTTAAGTCCTATAATGCCCAAATGTAAAATTTTAATCAAGGCCTTTGCCTAAGCCTCGAGCCCAATTTAGACCTTAATGATTAAATTAACACTTTAAACATATACACACATCGAACGATAGGCCCAAAAATTTAGGATGTTACAGCTTCTACCCCTTAAAGAAATTTCATCCTCGAAATTTCCAACTAACTAGTAATCATACTACCTAAATCTCACCACTCTTCTTTCATCACAAGACTCCAATTCTAAAGCCAAAATAAACACTTCTCGCCCTTGTTCCTAAGTCGCCCAAGATAGACTTCCTGCCCCGTGCCCATACCACCTCAAGAACTCTCTCTAACACCCTTAACACCACTGCGACACCACATCGTCACCGCCATCCGGTCCTAAAATTCCACCTCCAGAATCGGTAGAACGGTATCTCGCTTCAGATCCATGGCCAGATCCTATGTGTTCGACATACTCATCCTACCCGCCACTTACGACCATGCCATGGACGCCTCTACCCCTTGTACTCATTCTTCCTATCGATGTTTATCTGATTAGAAATTTTATGAATCATTAATCCTTCCCACTGATTATCAACAAACAGTTTTATGAAAAGTACTTTCGATAGTAATTCTTTCGAATTCGATCCTATCTACAGTTTCAGTCTCAAGTTTACTTCATAATTCTAGAACCCGCATACATTCACACATCAACATACAGACAACATCCATGAATCTACATTCAAGGGGTATTTTGGTCATTTCACTACCCAGTGGTCTTTTTGTAATTTCATCCTATAGGGTTTCTTTGTAATTTGACAGAATAAAGTTTCTAGGTAATTTTTGAGATAAAGGTATATTTTAAAACAGGGGTATTTTTGGGAATTTTAATTCTAAAAGAGATAGTGGCATTTTGGTGATTGATGTTCTTGTTAGTTGTTGTGTGTGTGTGTGTTTTTTTCAAAACGGGAGTCCATTGGTATTTACACAAATTTCGTTAATTTTGTAACCCAGGTATTTCTTATAAATCTAAGAGTTTTGCGTAAATTTGCAAAGCATGGGTATTTTGGTAATTTTACAATCTGGGGTATTTTAGTAATTTTGCAAAATAAGGGTATTTTGGTAATTTTGTAATCTGGAGGTATTTTGGTAATTTTACAAATCATGGGTATTTCAGTAATTTTATAATCTGGGGGTATTTTGGTAATTTTGCAAATTAGGGATATTTTGGTCATTTTACAAATTAGGGGTAATTTAGTAATTTTACAAAAAGGGATATTTTGGTCATTTTACAAATTAGGGATATTTTGGTCATTTTACAAATTAGGGTAATTTAGTAATTTTAAAAAAATAAGGTGGCTGGTCCCTTTCGGGTTTTAATTATAACTTTTGGCACTTAACAAATCCTCGTGGCTAAGGTGAACAGATCCCTGCACTGTAGGATTCCAAAGAAAGAGGAGGTGAGTCACTAGGACTACTTAAGTACCGTGCTCTTCCGGATCCAATCCTGACATGCGTATGCCTGTTGTCACACCTTAACCTAGCGATTTGTTCACAGGTTTGTTTGGATAGATTAAGTCTTATGAGATTTAAGAAGTTGTTTAAGCTAAGCCTAAAGTCCATCACGTTCTAAATAAAATAATCTACGTCCCTTAAAGCCCATCAAGCCCACATGCATATATATCACAAAGTGGGTTTAGAATACTTACCTGGCGGACTTGGGCCTTAGACGCAGGTGCCATGCCGAGAAAACCATCCTGTATTGTTTATAAACATACATGTTTCAGAAACCTATCCTTTAAAAAAAACGTTTTGAGCCCAGAAACCCCAGAGCCGAGTTTTGAACCGGGCTCTGATACTAATTTGTAACACCCCAAACCTGGCCCATACACTACAACCGGATCTGGTATGTCACTAAGGAGATTTTATAAAACTTGTGGCACTTTGGAAAACAACTATCAGGTTTAAAAATTTATACCGAAAACTTAATAACTTATTAATTTATATAAGATATGAAGTTATAAAATGCCTTGGTGATTTTTAAATAAAATCGAAATTTAATACATATAATTTAAAATACCTAATAATAACAAAAGCCCAAAAATCGGAACAAAATATAAAGCTAGTGGCCCATGGCCTTATTACAATGATGCTTTAAACCCACTAAATAAAAATATTAAGAAAATAGTAAACTAAAGTCTTTTGCCGAATCCAAAGTACTCTTTCGCATGACCACCTTGCGCTCCTCTCTAGCCCGGTCCGATGCTCTAAGTGCTACCTGAAATTGTTAAATAATAGGTTGAGTCACGAGACTCAGTGTGCAACCCTCACGCACCATTAGATTCGGGCCTTAGCCCCACAGAACAGAATAATAGAACATAATATATATATATATAAAATATGCAAAGCCCAACCCAAATCCTAGGTTTCCATCCGCTACACGCCACCCTTACCTGCCATTCACACCATTGGGGATTTCTACAATCAACCCACACCGCTACACGCCATTGATGGTAGTCATGCTGCTCATCATCAGATCATGGCCGTATCCACTACAACAGGTCATGGAAAAAGCCACTACAACAGGTCACGGCAAAAGCCGCTACAATAGGTCATGGCAAAAGCCGCTACAACAGAATACTTCCCCTTTCATCAAACCCAACCCCATGCAATCACAAAAATCGGCATACTTATCACACATGTCATCTTAACAGGAACAGTCACTTAGAAATGATAGAGACTTAGGAATGATAGAGATCACAAACCTGGTGATTTGCTTTTACCGTCTTTGGGTTTCAATTGTTATGTTGGGATTTTGACATTTATCAGAACATTTATAAACATGTATTTAGCAACCAAATCCAGTTGGTGTGGAAAGTTACACACCTGATATTGCGTAGCTTTACACCCTTAGTCAATATCCTTACTATCTGGATCTACTACCCTTAGTCTAAAACCTTGCTCAAAAGCCAAAAAAACATGAAGATTTGGGCTCCCCCTACATTCGGCCAAGGGTTAATAAATACCCGAATTCACATGTTAAAACTAATAGATCTCCTTACCTTGAAATCTCGAAAGTAATTCGATCCGAGTGCTACTGAACTCTGGCTTAGAAATCTAAGTGATTGACTCCCCTTCAAATCCCGGAACACTGCAAATGAGAGAAAAACACAAGATTAGTTTCCATATAGCCATCCGGCTAGAGTCTCTAAAAAGCCGAAAAAGACTGAAATCTCACGAATCAACACTTACCCTGAGTTTTCTCAAGATTCAGCACAAGCAGACAGGTCAGAGAGAATTTAGCAAACACAGGAGATGAGATCTAGGGATTTTGGCTTTTATGAAAATCCCGGAAAAGATGAACAAGAAGAAGATTTCAGCTACAAGAACAAACAAGAGTGTAGTTTTGGCTTTTAGTGAATGGGAGAAGAATAACAATGGAGATCAGAAGATTCGGCTAACAGGAAATTTCAAAGAAAGAAGAAAGGGTGAAGGAGGTGGTGATTAAGAAAGAAGGCTTAAGAACGTTTTCTACTTTTTGAAAGAAAGTTGACTGAAATTGTGGAGGGAGAGACTGAGAATTTTGGCACAAAGAATGAAGAAAAGAGTAGGGTTCAAATGCCGAAATTGATGAGCTATTCCCCCTATTTATAGAAAATTCGGCACCCCCTATGGCTATTAGAAACCGATTTCTTTACTCCTCTAGGTGATGGAATTTGACCAACTCTGCTCTCAGCAGATAGCTCCTAATTTTTCTTCTTTTATCTTCCATATTATCAACTATATTATCTACATTATCCCACTCACATAAATCCTATATTTTTGAGCCTTGTAGCCGTCCACTCGACCTAACCCTAATGCTGAAAATTAGCTAACATGAATCCAAGGAATTGGGCTCCTTGAAACTTAAATTTAGGCCCTAACTCCCTAGTCTCAAGGCCACCTCCTTGTTCCCTAAGTGGCGCTTATCGACCACCGGGCCACAAGCCCATTTTGATATTTTAAACATGTGTACTACCTTTTAAGTCCAATAATGCCCAAATAGAAAATTTTAATCAAGGCCTCTGCCTAAGCCTAAGCCTGAGCCCAATTTAGACCCTTAACAGTTAAATTAACACTTTAAACATATACACACATTAAACGCATAGGCCCAAAAATTTAGGATGTTACATTCACTCTTCACCTCCCATTTGAATTCACCCAACAACCTTGACCAATTCAAACCCTTCTCCATCAGTATTTGATTCCAGCACAACCTCTTGCTTTCCCAAGTCACCAAATAAAAGCATCCAATTGCCAACTATGGGATTCGAACCCCTTCCCTCCAAGCTCTCCACTTGTCGCCACACCACTCCACCATGTACTCAACTTGTGTTAACAAAACACACTTTATTTTACATAAGTCTTGCTTCCAACATCCCTCTCCACTAAAGGCCCAAAACCCAAAATTTTTCTAGGGCTTGGACTCGATCCCAGGCCTCCCTGGAACCCCTAAATACCCTCAAGTAACTCACTGAGCAAGCACAACATGCAATTATGCAGAAAACAAAAACCCCTAATTTTTGGGATGTTATAATTCTACCACCTTAAAGAAATTTCGGCCTCAAAATTTACCTGATCGAAAGAGTTGAGGGTATTGATGTCGCATTACCTCCTCAGGCTCCCACATAGCTTCCTCTGATCTGTGATTATGCCATAGTACCTTGACTAATGGAACAGATTTCCTCCTTAGCACCCTAACATCAAGGTCCGAAATCTGCACCGGTTCTTCTTCAAATGTCAGATCAGGTCTTACCTCGATCTCCTCCACTGGAACTATATGAGAAGGATCCAAACAGTAGCGTCTCAACATAGATATGTGGAATACATTATGTATCCGGTTTAACTTAAGAGGTAGTTCCAGCTGGTCAACAACTGGTCCCATACACTTCACTATCCGGTAAGGTCCAATAAACTTGGGGCTTAGCTTGCCCTTCTGCCTAAACCTCAGAATCTTCTTCCAGGTGAAACTTTCAAGAAGAAAAAATCTCCCACCCGTACTCGATTTCTTTACGCTTTAGATCTACATATGACTTCTGCCTGTCAGAAGCTTTTTTTAATCGACCCCGTATCAACTTCACTTTCTCCTCATTTTCTGAAATTAGGTCTGGACCCAACAATCGTCGCTCACCCAATTCTATCCAACAACTAGGGGTACGACACCTACGACCATATAAAGCCTCGTATGGTGCCATTTGAATGCTGGATTGGTAGTTGTTGTTATAAGCAAATTCCGCTAAGGGTAGATAGTCATCCCAACTACCCCTAAAGTCAATCTCACAGCTTCTCAACATGTCTTCTAAAATCTGAATTGTCGTCTCCGACTGACCATCAGTCTGTGGATGAAATGCTGTGCTAAAATCTAACCTTGTACCCAGAGCTTCATGTAACACTTTCTAACTGAGACGTGAATCTAGGGTCCCTGTCTGAGATGATAGACACTGGTACCCCATGTAGTCTTATAACCTCCGCCACATATAATTTGGCTAACTTCTGCAACGAGTAGTCCGTGTGAACCAATATGAAGTGAGCGGATTTAGTCAGCCGATCCACAATTACCCATACTGAATCTTTCTTAGTAGGCGTCAAGGGTAGCCCACTAACAAAATCCATGGTTACTCTCTCCCATTTTCAGAGTGGAATTTTCACCGATTGTAGTAATCCAGAAGGTAGTTTGTAACACCCCAAACCCGATCAACACACTACGACCGAATCCAGCATGTCACAAAGAAAGCTTGTTTTTGATAAAATCGGTTGTCGCCTTAAGTTGAAAAAAAATGTCTTGCTTGATTGGAAACCAAAATTGGTTTGAATCAAAAGCTTAAACCATTTCAAACTTTTTTTAAGAGAATCAAGTTAACTTGCTGATATTATAAATTCATTTTTTTTACCCGATGGTAAAGTTTTAGAAAATCTTGAGAATCCATTAAGGTTTGTGAAAACATTCATTTCATTTACTCTTTTCCATTTTAGACGTGCTTCAATGCTTAACGCAAATTCAAAAGTTGTCAACAAAGTAAATAATCCCAAAATAAAAATTTAGATGGTCTTATTACAACTAAAACCAAATTAAATGAAAATCTAACCCAAAAATAATAGTTTAAAACAAAACCCAAAATAACGTGCATGGCCACCTTGATTCCATCCCGGCTCCCCATCCGTGATCTAAGAATCATCTGCAAAATAGAAAGGAAGGGGTGAGTCACCGAGACTCAGTGTATAAGTCCCCATCCCAAAGATATAAGCCCTTACACAATTTCATAAGTGCATATGCCTATCATGCATCCCAAAACATAACCATCTGAAACTCCTGTGTCTACCCCATGTGGTCAAAACCACTGGTGACCGAGGTCACAAATAATACATGTGTGGTCAAAACCACTAGTGGTCAAAACCACTGAGACTTAGTCACAATATTATAATAAGCAAGGCCAACCCACTGTGTGTTCAAAACCACTAGTGATAGTCTGAAGTTATACCTTCCCCCTCCTCTCAACACCCATTTTTATGAACATACTTTTCATGGCATAATAATCATGCTTATCATACAGAAATATCATGGTATGGCATATGCAGATTCAACACAGGCATTTCACGCTAGTCAATCAAAGTGGACTTACCCGAAGTCCTCGTTTTGCTTTTCTACCCACAAGGGTATCACATCGATTTCAACAGCTATTCCAGCTTTTGGCAATATACACAATAAAACATATTAATGTATGAAGTGTGTAAGATGTACATACATGGTTACTCGCAATACGATGCTCTCTACGTCGACACTGTCGTTAACCGACACTATCGCTATCTGCCAACTGCTTTGCTCGGATGTCGACCCACACCCAGGTGGCCAATCACGAACAGCCGACACAGCCCTCTTCTTGAACTTAGGGGCTGGGGTCTCAGATACAACCCCTCCTAACGTTCGGCTGCCATTAGGGTCCATAACACCTTTGGTCACTAAATTGGATTAACACAGAGATTAACAATGAATAGAGATTTAACCCGAATAAATAGATCCCTTACCTAAGTCGACAAAAACCCGAGGCTCTAAGCGTAACTCACAACCAATGAATCCCGAAAGTTCACCCAAGATGGCGTCACCACACTCCCCTGCATTCGACCAAGCATAACACTACTAAGCAAATAGCCATTCAACTTTGATCAAGAAATCTCAAAAAAGATAACGCAAAATACAAGGGATCGCCTCCCCCTTACCTTAACCCGACAAATTTGATCACCCCCTAGCAAGAATCGGCAACGGCTTGGAACATGAGAGAATCTAGTTATTAATTGAGGTTTCGGCTTTGAGAACCCAGAGAAGAGGAATAGATTTCGGCACCCTAATCAAGAAGGAAGGAATGCAAAAGAGAAAGAAAGGTTGCCAAGGGTATTCGCCAAAGTGTTTAGAAGAACGAGAGGAGAGTTGCAAGGATTTTGGCAAAGGAGGAGACCTCAAGGTTTCGCTAATCAAGATGTAAGAAGATGGAGAGGAGGAATGAAGAATGAGGTTCACTCTTTAGGAAAAATAGCAAAATGAATGAAACATTAATGCCAAGGGAGAAACCAGTGGGTTCGGCCAACACATGAAGTAAGTAATATGAAAAGAGATTTCAGTTTTGGCACAAAAGAGGTTGAGAGAAGAGATGAAGTTGAAAGAGGAATTGGAATGGTGATTTCGGCTTTGGGTTTGAGAAAAGGAAAACAAAGAAAACATCACTTAGATACTATGGCTATTTCGGTTTTGACCAAAAAGAAATGAAGCATAGGATGCCGAAAATGCTCCCACAAGTCTACTATAGGAATTCGGCACCCCTCAAGCACCCAAAATCGATTGCTCCCTTCCCCAACTAGAATTCATGTTTCGGCCAACTCTGGCTCCCATACCCATCTCCACGAATTCCTCATGGCCATCCATTCAAATCAATTTGAATGAGTCAACTCCATAAATTTCTCTCTACCACAAAATTCAAATGCGTTGACTCCTTCCACTCCTCATCTATCAGAGTCCCACCTGAACACAACTTCCCCCTAGCCTTGGTGTCAAAATAACAAGCAGAAAAGGGAATTCTGCTGGTTGAACCTAGGCTCCCTTGCTCCCCTTGAGGTGTCACTTCTCCAAGCCTTAAGTGGCGCCTCCTTGCCACCTTACCAAGGCACTTCTTGTGTCTTAACCTTTCATCAATTACTTTTAACACCGAGCTCAAACAGCTCCCTTCCTCTAGAAGCCCAAAACGCAACTTTTTGCTATGACTCTGGCCTATACCTGGCTCAAGCCTAGACCCTAAAATAGTCCAAACTAACGTACCTACCATACAATACACATGCAACCACGCGAAATGCAAAGGCCCCGATTTAAGGATGTTACATAGTTGATGCTCAGACTTTATTTGTTGACATGTCAAACACTTACTTACGAAGTCAGTAACCTCACGTTTAAGTCCTGGCCACCAGTACAGTTCACGTAGATCTTGGTATAATTTGTTTCCACTGGGATGCATAGCATACGGGCTACTATGTGCCTCCCGCAGAATCAACTGTCTTAACTAAGAGTCCCTTGGTACACAAACTCTTCCACGGAAGCATAACACTCCTCCACTATTCAGCCCAAAATTCTCAGTCACTCCTTTTCTTACCTATTGGAAACTAGAAACCAATGACTCATCCAACATCTGCTTCTCTTTAATCTGGTTAATCCAAGTCAATTTCACCTATAGTTCCGCCAATAAACTACAGTCCTCAAATAGGCTGAGACGAGCAAACATTGCTCTTAGATCAGATACCATTTTATGACTCAATGCATCTGCCACTACATTGGCCTTTCTGATGATACTCAATCTAGCAATCATAATCCTTCAGCAACTCTACCCATCTTCATTGCCTAATATTCAACTCCTTTTGGGTAAGGAGATACTTAAGACTCTTATGGTCGATGTAGATGATTGACTTTTCCCCGTACAAATAATGTCTCCATATCTTTAGTGCGAACACTATAGCATCCAATTCCAAGTCATGAATGGGGTAGTTCACCTCGTGCGGCCTAAGCTGACGAGACGCATAAGCCACCACCTTCTCCTCTTGCATCAGCACACAACCCAAACCCGTGTGCGATGCATCACAATAGACAACAAATTCTTTTCTAGCCTATGGCTGTATCAATACCGGGGCTTCAATTAGAACCTTTTTCAACCTCTCAAAACTCTCCTGCTATTTATTCGTCTAAACAAACAGTGCCTCCTTACGCAGTAGCTTAGTTAGGGGTGCCGCAATCAATGAAAATCCCTCAACGAACCGCCTGTAGTACCTGGCCAAACCCAGAAACTTTGGATCTCTGAAACTGACTTTGGTGGCTTCAATCTAATACGGCCTCAACCTTCTGAGGGTCAACCCTAATCCCCTCAGCAGACACAACATGACCCAAAAATGTTACCTCCTTCAGCCAGAACTCGCACTTGCTGAATTTGGCATAGAGTTATTTTTCCCTCAATATCTACAGAACAACCTGAAGATATGAAT
The DNA here is from genome assembly GCA_025506655.1 of Gossypium rotundifolium. Lineage (NCBI taxonomy): Eukaryota > Viridiplantae > Streptophyta > Magnoliopsida > Malvales > Malvaceae > Gossypium > Gossypium rotundifolium. The sequence continues at coordinate 128,811,136 of CP106732.1, read as the reverse complement.
CATGCTCTTCCTCAGTTCTTGAATACACTAGAATATCATCTATGAATACCACTACGAACTGGTCTAGATAGGGTTGGAAGATTTAGTTTATCATATCCATAAAAGTAGCTGATGCATTTGTTAACCCAAACGGCATGACCAGAAACTCGTAGTGTCCGTAACAAGTCCTGAATGTGGTCTTGTACACATCTGCCTCCTTAACCCTTAACTGATGGTACCCTAACCTCAGATCTATTTTAGAGAAAATTGAAGCTCCTCGTAGCTGATCAAACAAATCATCTATCCTTGGTAACAGGTAATTGTTCTTACTCGTTAGCTTGTTTAACTGACAGTAGTCAATACACATGCGCATTGACCCATCCTTCTTCTTCACGAATAATGCCGGTGCTCCCCACGAAGACACACTCGACCTAATAAATCCTTGATCCAGAAGCTCTTGGATTTGAGCCTTTAATTCCACTAGCTCCTTCGGTGCCATCCTATAAGGGGTGATAGACATCGGAGCCGTTATCGGTAATAGCTCAATGTTGAATTTGACCTCGTGATTTGGAGGCAATCCCAGAAGCTCTTCAAGAAATACATCAGGGAATTCCTTTACAGTCCTGACATCCCCAACAGACAAACTCTTAACCTCAGATGTGCTGACATAGGCTAGGAACACCTCACAGCCTTTACAAACCAGTTTCTCGGCCCTTAATGCTGAGATTACATTAGATAGATAACCTCTTCGCTCCCCTACTACAACCACTTCTTCATCCTCTAAAGACTTCAATATCATATGCTTAGCCATGTAATCCAAGTTCACACGGTGTTTCACTAACAAGTCCATGCCCAGTATGAGATCAAACTCACGAACGACAGTTCCATCAAATCTGCCGATAAAACAACTCCTTGAACCTCGAGAGGCACATTAATAAATAGCTTATTCACTACTACAGACTATCCTAAAGGACTAATCACCGACATTTCTCTATCACCAAATTCAAACTGTATACCCAAAGTCCCAAACATAGTACAAGCAACATACGAATGTGTAGACCCAATATCAATTAAAGCTGTAAATGGCACATCTTGTATGAGAAACGTACTGGTTATGATGTCAGGCCCGTCGCCGTCCTCTCGACACCGAGAAGCATTAACCAATCCTGGCTACCTTGCCTCTATATTACCAGTATTACCAACACCTCTACCCGGTGCTCCACTACCATGTTTTAACCCATTTCCCCCTTTGAGTGGACCATGACCTCTTAGTGGTCACGACCACCTCTCACTTGGTCGCACAAAGTCCTAACCTCATCGCTATGTCCGAACAGCTCCGAGGATAGTCTCTGTATCGATGATCCTTGGACCCACATCTAAAACACCCGTCAGTTCTTTTCCAACACTCTCTCATATGTGGTTTCCCACACTCAACACAAGGTTGGGGTCGACTCGCAGCAACTTCCCCACATTCAGCCAAAACCTCTACACACCTACCACTTCCACGATTTCCTCCTTAATTCACTCTCCACCTCCCATTCGAATTCACCCAACAACCTTGACCAATTCAAACCCTTCTCCATCAGTGTTTGATTCCAACACAGCCTCTTGCTCTCCCAAGTTACAAAATAAAAGCATCCAATTGCCAACTGTGGGATTCGAACCCCTTCCCTCCAAGTTCTCCACTTGCCGCCACACCACTCCACCATGTACTCAACTTGTGTTAGCAAAACACACTTTAATTTACATAAGTCCTGCTTCCAACAGCCCTCTCCACTAAAGGCCCAAAAACTAAAATTTTTCTAGGGCTTGGACCCGAACCCAGGCCTCCCAAGAACCCCTAAATACCATCAAATAACCCGCTGAGCAAGTACAACATGCAACTATGCAGAAAACACAAACCCCTAATTTTTGGGATGTTCCAAGATGTCCTCTGGCGTTGTCTTCGAAAAGTCCTTTACTTCGCCAACGATCTTGAGAAGGAAAGGTAACTAAATAATTTCAAGGAATTTAGTAAATTTCGAAGAAAACATCTTGATAGCTAAATATAATACCACTAAATCTTTCCAACTCAACAAGTCATACAATTCACCCGTTGGCTAATACCACACACAGACAGACTTTACTATAGACATTATTCCTTTCGTACATACATTACGCCCAAGCAACCATGCAAATACATTACGCCCAAGCAACCATGCAAACAACCTTATTCGTGCAAGTCACACACAAGTCAATGGTCAAGCCTTAGTATTCATTTCATTTGTTCCATCATGATTTGCCAATTTGGTTTGTAATAGCTTTTGCCCTACCAAAAGGCTACAGGATCTGTAACACCCCAAACCCGCCTAGACGTTATGGCTATATCTGGCAATGTCACACAATAGTGTTTTCGAAACCTCATTGTTACGATGAAAACATTCCATGTTATTATCTTTAGTAAACCTTTGTTAGAACTCAGGAGGTCATCTTTGTTCATTTAAAACATTTGTTTTGAAACATCCCTCGTTGCAGAAGCTTTAATAAAATAGTTTAGGTGATCATGCATTTAGAAATTACTTTAACTTTTTGAGAACCGAATTTCCTACGACCAGCAGGTATAAATCCATAAAGTAAAATAAATAAATAAAAACCCAAATTTAAAACCAAAGTCCCAAATGGTCCTTAAATTACAACCTAAATAATCAATAATAATCAAATCATAAATTGTAAATTGAAAACCATGAAGTCTAAAAATTACTGTGGTCACCGCTAAGTCCTCTGTCGTACCGATCCGTCTAAGTCTAGGGATTACCTGTGCAAATTAAACAAAAAGGGTGAGTTTACGTAAACTCAGTGTGTAATCCCGCAAAAACAAACAAATAATTAGTATTCGCAGTACACAGTTGAATAGTCTTGGGCCTAAGCCCTTTTCAGTATTAGTGACAATTTGGCCTTAGCCCATCTTAGTACAGTGTCAAAAATGCAGTAAGGCCTTAGCCCATCATAGTATCAATAGCAATAATAGTTATGCGGTACCAAAATCCTACCCATCCAGCCTCTACGCATCATCTCCGTCCAATCTGGCACTCCATGTGGGGATATAATCAACCTACCCATCCCTACACTCCAAGTAGTACCGAATGCGGCATAAAATAGTAGTTTACAGCTGAGCTGCAAGTAAATTAGGCTTAAAGTCTTTCAGTACACTTCCTCCCAATAACAACCCCAACCCAATGCAATGCAACACACAATGGATGACATGCTATTATGCAATTTCAGTACATATTTTCAGTTTAGATATTAACATGCCCAGTACAGATATCATTCAGCAAATTTCACACATTTAGAGGTCTAAGTAGCTCTTACCGATCCTATAGTAGGTTTACACTCGACTTGGGCTACCCGTGCAACCATAAAAACATTTCGGTAAAAATGGGCCCAAATGCCCATGTGATCTGCCTGTATGGGCCCACTCAGCCCAAATTGGCCTTGTCCGTGTGATCCATTTTTAAAGTAACCCATGCTAACTCAATACTCATATGTTTTCACTATTTACTTATATGTTCATTCAAAGTTGTCTACTTGAGTTATTATCACTAAATTATTTATATATTGAGCTACAAAATTTCAAATTAAGATCCGCTTGATTTTTTTGAAACTAGGCTCAAATACCATTCTACCATAAAATTTTTAGAATTTATTTTTTATCACATAAGTACAGTAAAATCTTTAAAGTTATCCCTATTCTGCTGTTTGACAGCTTCAACCTTTCCTTACTAAAAATTGTTTATCTCTTAGTACGGAATTTAGATGATGTTTTTGTTCGCTTCTATTGAAAATAGACTCATTAAGGATTTAAAAATATAAATTTAAGGCCATAATTATTTGTTTACAATTTTTGATGATTTTCCTAATTCAGAACAGGGGAACCCGAAATCATTCTGACCTTGTCTCACAAAATTTATTATATCTCATTATTTACATTTCCCTTGATTACACTGTTTCTTCCATGAAAAACTAGACTCAATTAAATTTAATTTCATATTCTATTCAACCTCTAACTCAATTCCCACTATTTTTTATGATTTTTCAAATTTATACTACTGTTGCTGTCAAAAACTATTTTAGTGCAAAATGTTGATTTCCAAGTTTATAACACCCTTATTTCCTTTCTCTACAATTTTTCGCATCATTTTCTCTTATTTCTCTTATTTCTCGATAGCAAGCAATTTTGGCTTTTCACCAAATCTCATTTTTTGCATTTCGTGTACACACCTGGTATTGTTTCTGATGCGTATGCACTCCTAAGCCTCTAGAACCTAAAAATTGACCAACATATCTCTAGATTAGTCACTTAATTCATTTTTAATCAACCAATTTTGGAAGGAACTCGATTAGAAGCCCAAAAAAACCCTTACCTCGCTTGAGTCACCACGACTTCGCACAATCACACCATCGAGTCAAAACCACCAGCCCCTTGGTTAACTCCTAAACACCAAAAAGGAATCCCCCTTTTAGAGATTAACCTAGAATGATTAACAATAGACAAAACCGTTACTTACCAAACACGAGCAAACAACGATGAACGACCGAATCAATTGGAAATAAAAAAAAGAATGAAAGAAACGGAAGGGGAAGGGGAAGGGGAAAAAATAATGGAAATTTAGGCAGCAACTAGGGGAAAGAATCGGCAGAGGAGGGAAAAAAGGAAAAGAAGAAAATGTCAGAAAAATTTTGGGGAATTGGAGAGAAAACCGAAACTCTACTCTCTCTTTTTTGCAACGACAAGATAATTAGATTATTTTCTGATAACCTCTCCCCAATTTTTCCCCAACACAACTCTTAGCCAAAATTGAAGCAAAAATACTGTCTCCACACCATCACAGAGAATTGAACACAGAACCTCCAACACTCCAACACTTCACTTAACCACCAGACCAGCAGGCCCATTCTGATATAAACTTACCAACAATTAAACTTAATCCCTTTGCACAAGGTTAAGGCTTTATTTATAAAAAAAATACCAAAATTTGCCCAAGTAAGGCTTGAACTTGGGACCTCTCACACACACCCAGAAAACATAACCACTGAAGCAGATAGACATTGTGTGTCACACATACACCAAATCAAAAATTAAAATTTTGGGGCGTTATATGATCCATTTTCATGTATCGTGATCTTCCAATTCAATGCTCATTTCATTGAAGGCGTCGCCATGATTTCATTTTCATAACTCAGTTCATATTATTCATCCCAGAAACAATAGGTGGTGTCTTAAACACGAAGAGAGGCCCTACTCCATTTACACATACAACTAACTCAGACTTATAACCATGAACCTTTATTACCCATACACAAACATATCATCTTATAGGATAAGAGTGCTTACCTCAATCAAACCTAAACAAGAACATTATACAAACACATGGAGGCAAGAAGGAACTTGCCAAAAAAATGCAACAAGATTAGAAAATAAGACTCTTGCCCTTACCACGAGAGTTTTTATGTAACACCCCAAACCTTGGCCAATACACCACAACCGAATCTGTATGTTACAGGAAAAAGGTTTTGAGAGGTTTAGGTTTGAGTTTAAAAGTTTGAGGAAAACACTTTGCTAAAATTTTGTATTTGAAGAAAAACTTGAGTAGGTTTGATTGAAATCTGATGATGTATTTGAAAACCCAGAAATTTTGAAAACTCAATCAGACATGTTGGTAAAACAGGTTTATCTCGTTATGAAGTTTGAGTTGTTTATCATTGTTACAAAAACATTTTGTATTAGTAGAAAATCGTGTTTAAGTTAGAAAACATTTGAGTTCTTCTTTATTCCAAATCTTAGTGTGATACCCGATGGTATAGTTTAAAATATCGCTTTTGTACTTTGAAATCGTTGTCTTTCCAAGTTTTAGCACATTTTAACCCAATTAATTTGTTAAGGCATATTATAAATCTACTTTAATGATAAACAAAACATAATTTTTAGAAAGGCCATTTACAACCCCAAATAAAACCAAATAGTAATAAAACTTAAGTACCAAATTTCATAAACAAAGTCTGAGCAAATCCTTATTTGAGCATGGCGTGAGCACCACGAGTCCATCCCGGCCCATGTCGCGCTAAGTGTCACCGAAAAGTCAAAGGAGAGAGAGTGAGTCGCAAGACTCAGTATAAATCCTCTCCGTATAACATGCCAACACACATATCATAACAAAATAATACAAGTAATGCACCGATCCTAGCCAACCATATCACCTTTTCTACCCCGTGTGGTACCAAACCACCGGTGGTGCTAAACCACCGGTGACCCAAAGTCACGATATCCATACTGTGGTACTAAACCACCGTGACCAAGTCACGAATAATCCAATGATGGGGCCAACCCATCGTGGTGATACCAAATCACTAGCGACGATCCCATATCTCATAAGTGGGGCCAACCCACTGGTGCCAAACCACGTGGACGAGTCGCAATGAGGTGCCAAACCTCCGTGTCCCAAAGATACAGCAGATACTAAATCACCGTGACCGCAAATACAAATCCGATGATGGGGCCAACCCATCGTGTGATACCAAATCATCAAGCGCCAATCCCAGATAATCAATCGTGGGGCCAACCCATCGTGGTACTAAGCCACTGGACGACGCCGAGGTGCCAAACCTCCGTGACCCAAAGTCACAAAATACGTGGTACCAAACCACCGGAGGTGCTAAACCTCCGTGTCCCAAAGACATGCTGTCCCAAAGACACGGATATCATACTCCCCTCCTCTCATATCACCCAATCACATATCATACTAGATGCAAAATCATGCAATCATGTTATCATGCTCACATGCTCAATATGGCATCTCAATGAATGTACACCCATAATCATGATATCGAGATCATCACATATTTCATAATGAAACGGACTTATTCGAATCAGATCCATACCTCAATGGGTATCGAAATAGTCAACCACACTATTTCATTTACACAAACAAAGTTATCACATTACTTAGTTAAGATAGTGTGTTGGTTTACACACCGAAATAGCTAAGATGTTAATCCCTAGAATCGGCTCACGCCCTTGATCACCTCGACAACCCCGATCCTACAATCGCCAACAAAGGATTAGTCACTTAACTCATTCGGCCAAAACCATTTAATCCAAAGGGTATATCGATTACCCTTACCTTAAACTTGCTTTGGTTTTCTACCCAATTCGAACCAAAGAATGGTTCATCCAACAATCGGCCTCACCCTAATAGATGTAATGCTTAATCCATTGCACCTTTGGCTTAAAGAATTCTAAAAGAAAAGACTAACAAAAATAACCTCTTACCCTCCTTACCACTTGACTTCTCCAATCTACCGCTTCAAAACCAAGGCCCTAAATAAAACGATTACCAAAACAAGTGATTAACTCCTTTTAACAGACAATCAAATCGGCCCTTCAACATACTAAAATCCAGAAAGTACCAGAGAAAGGAGAAATGGCTATTCGGCCTAGTATTTACCTTCTTGTTAGGCCGATTGAGCAAGATTCCCAACAAGAGGAATAGGTTCGCTAAAAGGTTTTGGAAAAGAAAGAAAATAAAAAGATGAATGGAGGGGTTACTTTCGGTTTTGTAAAGGTAAGAAATGGAGAAGGTGTTTTTGGAGGATGAGTTTCGCTACTAATGGTTCCAAGAGAAGACAATTACGAAGCAGAGAAAAGAGAGTACAAGAGACTAGTTTTACTCAATGTTGAAGAGAAAGCAAAAGTCGGTTTTGCTTAACACAAATGAGAAAGGAGAAGAAAGGAGAGGGATGCACATTCTGCTACCAAGGCTTTTCAAAAGAGAAAAGATGAAAGCAAAAGTGGAGAAGAGAGTGTTGTGGTTTTGCAAGTGTAGGTGCTTTGAGGTTTCGATTTACACAAAATGCAAGTGGAAAAGAAGCAATATTCTACCACACACTAAGTAAAAGTTGCAAAGAAATTTTGGCAAAACTAAGACTTGAACATTCTGTTGAAAGAGAGAAAGAGAAGAAAGCTTTTGACTAAAAGGAAATCGGCTTACCAAAAGATTTGTGACCGAATAGGCACATTTGCCAAAAGCAAACATCGCAGACACTCCCACTCTCTCACAACACTTACCAACCGCCAACCTCTCCCAAAATCTCCTCAAACCGCCAACCTCCCCCAATCACTCCCAAGCCACTAATTCAAACTACCTTGACCAAGTCTCCTCCTACATTTGCTCTCCACCCACCGCTTGAATGAGTTGACAAAGTCCAAGGCAGAGTTCAAACTTCCCACAACTCCTCCCTCCATGCCACAAAATGGGAGCCCAAAATGGGATTCTCATGACTTGAACACAAGACCTCCCTTGCAATTGACGCCATACACATGCTCCAAGTGGCGATGCTTTGCCACTTTGCTAGCTCTTCACTTGTGCAACAATTTACCAAATAAACTACATAAGACCCAAACTCCTTCACTCCTATCACCTAAAGCCCCAAAACTAAAATTTTTCCACCCACTCGTGCTCACCCTAGCCTACAACTAAGCCTCAAACCACACAAACAATAACATAGCGAGCCATTAACATGCAAACAATGCCAAAATAAAATAGCCCTTAACCCGGATATTACGCTTTACCCCTTAAAATTAATTTCGCCTCAAATTACCCCGGTCAAGAATTATGTATTGTCGCCTCATCATATCCTGTTCCCACGCCGCTTCTTCCACGCCATGATTTCGCCATAGTACCTTAACCAAAGGCACAGATTTCGCAGTAACCTTCACATCCCGATCTAAAATCTGACATGTGCTCTTCCTCCATGGTCATATCCGGTTTACCTCAATCTTCCCATCGTCACCACGCATGATGGATCTCGAGCGATAATGTCAAGCATCAAAATGGAACACGCCATGAATCGACTTAGTTTCACCGGCAACTCGAAATGATATGCAATCGGGTCCCACTCTGCCTCAAGACTTTATACGCCCAATAAACCTCGACTTAGCTTGCCTTTCCTCCCGAACCTTAATACTTTCTTCCACAAGGAGACCTTCAGAAAACCCGATCTCCCACAAGAAATTCAATATCTCTCCGCTTAAGGCTCAGATAGACTTCGCCGTCCAAAGCTTCTTTCAACCGAGCCTCAATCAACTTAACCTTGTCTTCGGCCTCAAAGAACTAACTCGGTCTCAACAACCGACGCTCACTTAACTCGTCCAACAAGTAGGTGAGCGACACTTTCACCGCATAACGCCTCATAAGGTGCCATCTTGATACTTGCTTGGTAACTATTGTTGTAGGCGAACTCACTAACAGAGATATTCCTCCCAACTACCCTCGAAATCCAAAACACACCCTCGTAGCATATCCTCCAAGATCTCAGATAACCTTTCCGATCGCCTCGTCACCATGGATGAAATGCCGATCGAAATCTAACTGTACCCAGAGCTCGATGCAATGCTTTCCGTAACCTTAACGTGAACTCCGGGGTCCCTATCCGAGATGATCGACATCGCACCCCATGCGCCTCACTATCTCGATACATACAAATTCGCCAACCTCTCAAGTGAGTAATCCACCTCACCGAATAAAGTGAGCTGATTTAGTCACCGATCCATGATTACCCAAATCAATCCTTCTTGCTCGGTAAGCTGTAATCCACCGACGAAATCCATAGTTATCCTTTCCCATTTCCACCGTGGAATCTTCACCGTCAAGTAACCTTGACAGAATCGATGCTCACTTTGACCACCGACATGTCGACACTTCCCTACAAACTCACACCTCCTTTTCGCATCTTACCACCGTAACTATTCTCCGAGATCCCTATACATTTTGCTACCTCCAGATGCATAGCGTAGGACTGCTATGTGCATCCTCAAGAATCTTCCGCCTTAGTTCAATCCTCGCATACAAGCTTTCCCTCAAAACACAAAGACCCCATCACTAGACAAGCTATAACCTCCAAACCATCGCTCGCACTTGTGTCCTCTCGCGACTCGTAACCTCATCCAACAACTGCTTTTCTCCGACCGCCAACCCAAGTAGGTTTAACTCGTAGTTCGCCGTAATACTCCCTGCCGCCATACAAACTCAAGTGGCAAACAACGCCTTAAATCCAAAACAACCTTACGGCTCAACGCTGTCGCCACAACATTAGCCTTGCCCTAATGATACTCAATTGAGCAATTGTAGTCTTTCGCCACTCAATCCATCTGCCACCGCCTCGTATTCAAGTCTTTCCGAGTCAAGGTACTTCAGACTCTTATGGTCCCGTAGACTATCGATCTTTCTCCGCATAAGTAATGCTCCATATCTTTAAGGCAAATACTACACCGCTAACTCTAGATCGTATGTTGATAATTTACCTCATGTGGCCTTTAGCCGAGATGCGTAAGTTACAACCTTCCCTTCCTCAGATCAAGACACAACCCAAACTCAGATGTGATGCATCGAAGACATCGTGAATTCTTTACCAAATTTCAAAGTTGAATCGAATCGAGCTTCACCAAAATCTTCTTCAACTTATCAAGCTCTCCGCTGCTTCTCACCAAATAAACTAACCCTTTCTCAATAATTTAGTCATCTGAGTCACGATCAATGAGAAACCCTCTACAAATCTTCTAGAGTATCCTACCAAGCCCGTAAAACTCCGAATCTCGGCCCATCGACTTAGGCGGCTTCCAATCCAAAACCGCTTCAATCTTTCGAGGATCCACTCTAATCCCTCACCGATACTACATGACCCAAGAACGCCACCTCCCTAAGCCGTAACTCAGATTTATCGAACTTCGATAGAACTGCTTTCTCCTTAGAATCTGCAATACCACCCGCAAATGGGCATCATGTTCCTCCTCGCCCTTAAATATACCAAGATGTCCTCGATAAAACCACTACAAACCGATCTAGATATCGTTGGAACACCCTATTCATCGATCCATGGTACGCCGCAAGTTAGTCAACCCAAACGGATAACTAAGAACTCAAAGTGCCCATACCGAGTAATGAAATGCCGCCTTACGATATCCGCCTCTTTACCCTTAACTCGGTGATACCTGCACCTTAGATCGATCTTCGAGAAAACCGACGACCTTCACCGATCAAACAAGTCATCTATCCGAGGCAAGGATACTTGTTTTGATCGTCACTTATTCGGGGTTGGCTATGTAGTCTATACACATCCGCATGGTACCGCTTTCTTCTTGACAAAGAGTACCTAAGGCCCCCATGGCGTAAATACTTGGCTCGATAAAGCCTCGATCCAATAACTCCCGGATCCGAGCCTTAAGCTCCACTAACTCGTTAGGTGCCATCCTCAGACGGAGTTATGGACACCGACGCAGCTCCGCAATGATCTATTCCAACTCTACCTCTCGATCCGTGGCAAACCCGTAAGCTCCTCAGAAACACATCAAGAATTCTAACTGTCTCAACTGCCTCCACAATGCAGCACTTAGCCTCCAAGGCATACACATGTACTACATATGCTTCACGTTCTTTCTCGACCATCTTCATTTTCAGAGCAGATATCACATTGGATGATAATTTCTCCTATTACCGATCGTAACCACTCATCACCCTCACCGTGTTTCAGAACCATGCGCTTAGTCACAGAATCCAACTTCACCGGTGCTTAACCACCAATCCATCCCAAGAATCGATCGAACTCCCCAAACGGCAGCTCCATCGATCACCTCAAATACCACCTCTTGAGTTCTAGAGGTACGCCTCTATACAGCTTTATCTACCACTACAGAGTGACCTAGAGGGCTTATTACTACCATCCGCCTAAGATATCTCGTAGTCTAAATCCATGGTCTTCACTATGCTACTTGCAACATATGAATGTGTTGAACCCACATCAATCAAAGCAAGAAATGGAGAACCAAAGATTAAAACGCATTTAATGACGCCCGGCATGTCCGCCTCCTCCGGCTGCCTCGCAAAGATACACCAACCCCTACCGTCGGCCTCAAACTACTCGCACCTCCGCCTAAGTGCTCCACTACCACCGTAACTATTACCTCCTCTCGCCATTAACTCTACTTTATGATGGTGGTCCATTATTCCTATAATCGAGTACGCCCCGATTCTCCGATCAATCCTAGCCAACTTGCGCGGACAAATCCTCACACCGTGGTCCTGAGCCACACTCAAAAACCTCTACCATCACCCAACATCCTCCCCAATGAGCCTTCCCATAACGGTTACATCATCACATGGTCCTCGCTTAGCAAAGAATAAACCTACCGATCGATTCGCCCACTCGGTCTAGCCTTTTCTCATTGATTACTTGACGACCCGTAAGATCCAAAACTCCTCTTGTGTTTGCTCCTATCCATACCCCGCCTCACGGACTCTTTAATACCTCACCACCATTGCCTTTTCAACCGAATCAAGAATTCACGCCTCTCTGGGCGCAATTATCAACCTTAATTCGTCCCCCAGCCATCCTCAAACGAACGCACTCTCTCATGTTCAAGAGCCACCATACCTCGCATACCGACTCAACCTTTCAAAACTCGCCTTGTACTCCAATACGATTTGCTCTCGAACTAACCTCGTAAATGATTTCCTCGCTCATTAATGTAGTTAGCCCTCACGCATTTTTTTCTCGATAAGCGTTCTTAAATAGTCCCAAGTCGATCTTCGTCAGAAGGCCGTTTCTGACCGTGAGCCACCACCGTATGACTCATCTTGAGAAGTTGATACGATCCCTTTAACTTTTCTTCAAGAAGCCAAGTCTAGATCGTCCATGATCCACTGTCGCTTCCACCAAAGATTCAAGAAGGCTAGGAGCAACTCCCAGACACCCCGAAAGAATTCAAATTTGCTTGTTCAAGTCGCCAGTACGATTTCCTAGCTCCTACACCTCCACCTACTCCAATACCCTTTCTAACACTCGCAAGATCGCTCGTGACATCGCGTCATCCCCCCGCTTGAAACTCACCACCTCCCATTGGTGGCGAATCCCAGATCTCATTCTCGAACCCGACCAGATCCTACTTGTTCAGAATCACATCATACCGCGACCACGCCCACGACCACGCCCACCTCGGGTACTCATGACTAAATCTCGTCCGATTTAAAGAATTTTATGTATCAAGATTTATTCCATCGCTTAAAAGCAAAGTCTTATGAATATTGCTTATTAAAGAAGTTTCGTTTCATGAGTCCACGTAGTCTTATCTGGCCATTTCTAAGGTAGTCTTACTATCACTAGCCATTCAATCTCATCAATATCATTACCACAAACAACAAGACGGGTACTTACCCAAGTGATTGGTGCTTGACTCGGTGTCATGCCTTTCAAACCATGCTTTTAAAATGTAATACTCAAAAACTATAGTTTTAAACATTTTGGGCCTCGCCCACAAATGAGCCTTTGAACTTAGCTCGATACCACAAATGTAACACCCCAAACCCATTAATACACCACAATCGAATCGTATGTTACAGGAAAAGGTTTTTGAGAGGTTTAGGCTTGAGTTTAAAAGTTTGAGGAAAACATTTTGCTAAAATTTTGTATTTGAAGAAAAACTTGAGTAGGTTTGATTGAAATCTGATGATGTATTTGAAAACCCGAAAATTTTGAAAACTCAATCAGACATGTTGGTAAAATAGGTTTATCTCGTTAAGAAGTTTGAGTTGCTTATCATTGTTACAAAAACATTTTGTATTAGTAGAAAATCGATGGTTAGAAAACATTTGAGTTCTTCTTTATTCCAAATCTTAGTGTGATACCCGATGGTATAGTTTAAAATATCGCTTTTGTACTTTGAAATCGTTGTCTTTCCAAGTTTTAGCACATTTTAACCCAATTAATTTGTTAAGGCATATTATAAATCTACTTTAATCATAAACAAAACATAATTTTTAGAAAGGCCATTTACAACCCCAAATAAAACCAAATAGTAATAAAACTTAAGTACCAAATTTCATAAACAAAGTCTGAGCAAATCCTTATTTGAGCATGGCGTGAGCACCACGAGTCCATCCCGCCCATGTCTCGGCCTAAGTGTCACCGAAAAGTCAAAGGAGAGAGAGTGAGTCGCAAGACTCAAAGTATAAATCCTCTCCCAGATAACATGCCAACACACATATCATAACAAAATAATGCAAGTAATGCACCCGATCCTAGCCAACCATATCACCTTTTCTACCCTGTGGTACCAAACCACCGGTGGTGCTAAACCACCGTGACCCAAAGTCACGATATCCATATTGTGGTACTAAACCATTGGTGACCAAGTCACGAATAATCCAATGATGGGGCCAACCCATCGTGTGATACCAAATCACTAGCGACGATCCCATATCTCATAAGTGGGGCCAACCCACGGTGGTGCCAAACCACGTGGACGAGTCGCAATGAGGTGCCAAACCTCCGTGTCCCAAAGACACAAGCAGATACTAAATCACCGTGACCGCAATACAAACCGATGATGGGGCCAACCCATCGTAGTGATACCAAATCACGGCGCCAATCCCATATAATCAATGTGGGGCCAACCCATCGTGGTACTAAGCCACCGACGAGACGCCGAGGTGCCAAACCTCCGTGACCCAAAGTTACAAAATACGTGGTACCAAACCACCGGAGGTGCCAAACCTCCGTGTCCCAAAGACACAAAGGTCCCAAAGACACTGATATCATACTCCTCCTCTCATATCACCCAATCACATATCATACTAGATGCAAAATCATGCAATCATGTTATCATGCTCACATGCTCAATATGGCATCTCAATGAATGTACACCCATAATCATGATATCGTAGATCATCACATATTTCATAATGAAACGGACTTACCGAAACCGTATCCATACCTCAATGGGTATCAAATAGTCAACCACACTATTTCATTTACACAAACAAAGTTATCACATTACTTAGTTAAGATAGTGTGTTGGTTTACACACCAAATAGCTAAGATGTTAATCCCAGAATCGGTTCACGCCCTTGATCACCTCGACAACCCCGATCCTACAATCGCCAACAAAGGATTAGTCACTTAACTCATTCGCCAAAACCATTTAATCCAAAGGGTATATCGATTACCCTTACCTTAAACTTGCTTTGGTTTTCACCCAATTCGAACCAAAGAATGGTTCATCCAACAATCGA
Organism: Gossypium rotundifolium; assembly: GCA_025506655.1. Classification (NCBI taxonomy): domain Eukaryota; kingdom Viridiplantae; phylum Streptophyta; class Magnoliopsida; order Malvales; family Malvaceae; genus Gossypium; species Gossypium rotundifolium. The sequence goes on along the minus strand of CP106732.1, from coordinate 128,796,059 downwards.
CCTCACCCTAATAGACGTAATGCTTAATCCATTGCACCTTTGGCTTAAAGAATTCTAAAAGAAAAGACTAACAATAATAACCTCTTACCCTCCTTACCACTTGACTTCTCCAATCTACCGCTTCAAAACCAAGGCCCTAAATAAAACGATTACCAAAACAAGTGATTAACTCCTTTTAACAGACACCAAATCGCCCTTCAACATACTAAAAATCCAGAAAGTACCGTAGAAAGGAGAAATGGCCATTCGCCTAGTACTTACCTTCTTGTTAGGCCGATTGAGCAAGATTCCCAACAAGAGGAATAGGTTCGGCTAAAAGGTTTTAGAAAAGAAAGAAAATAAAAAGATGAATGGAGGGGTTACTTTCGGTTTGTAAAGGTAAGAAATGGAGAAGGTGTTTTTGGAGGATGAGTTTCGCTACTAATGGTTCCAAGAGAGGACAATTACGAAAGAGAAAAGAGAGTACAAGAGACTAGTTTCACTCAATGTTGAAGAGAAAGCAAAAGTGGTTTTGCTTAACACAAATGAGAAAGGAGAAGAAAGGGAGAGGGATGCACATTCGGCTACCAAGGCTTTTCAAAAGAGAAAAGATGAAAGCAAAAGTGGAGAAGAGAGTGTTGTGGTTCGGCAAGTGTAGGTGCTTTGAGGTTTGGTTTACACAAAATGCAAGTGGGAAAAGAAGCAATATTCTACCACACACTAAGTAAAAAGTTGCAAAGAAATTTTGGCAAACAAGACTTGAACATTCGGTTGAAAGAGAGAAAAGAGAAGAAAGCTTTTGACTAAAAGGAAAATTGGCTTACTAAAAGATTTGTGACCGAATAGGCACATTTGCCAAAAGCAAACATCCAGACACTCCCACTCTCTCACAACACTTACCAACCGCCAACCTCCCCAAAATCTCCTCAAAATCGCCAACCTCCCCCAATCACTCCCAAGCCACTAATTCAAACTACCTTGACCAAGTCTCCTCCTACATTTGCTCTCCACCCACCGCTTGAATGAGTTGACAAAGTCCAAGGCGAGTTCAAACTTCCCACAACTCCTCCCTCCATGCCACAAATGGGAGCCCAAAATGTGGGATTCTCGCGACTTGAACACAAGACCTCCCCCTTGCAATTGACGCCATACACATGCTCCAAGTGGCGCATCCTTTGCCACTTTGCTAGCTTTTCACTTGTGCAACAATTTACCAAATAAACTACATAAGACCCAGCTCCTTCAGCTCCTATCACCTAAAGCCCCAAAACTAAAATTTTTCCACCCACTCAGGCTCACTCCTAGCCTACAACTAAGCCCCGAAACCACACAAACAACAACATAGCGAGCCATTAACATGCAAACAATGCCAAAATAAAATAGCCCTTAACCCGGGATATTACAGTTCTACCCCTTTAAAATTAATTTCGGCCTCGAAATTACCTGGTCAGAAGAATTGCGGGTATTGCTGTCTCATCATATCCTCGGGTTCCCACGTCGCTTCTTCCACGCCATGATTTCGCCATAGTACCTTAACCAAAGGCATGATTTCATGCGTAACCTTCACATCCCGATCTAAAATCAGACAGTGCTCTTCCTCCATGGTCATATCTGGGTTTACCTCAATCTCTTCTTGTCACCACGTGCGATGGATCCGAGCGATAACGCCAAGTATCGAAACATGGAACACGTCATAAATCTAACTTAGCTTTCACCGGCAACTTGAGCTGATATGCAATCTGGTCCCACTCTGCCTCAAGACCTTATACTACCTAATAAACCTCGGACTTAGCTTGCCTTTCCTCCCTAACCTTAATACTTTCTTCCACGGTGAGACCTTCAGAAAACTCGATCTCCCACAAAGAAATTCAATATCTCTCCGCTTAAGGTTCAGATAGGACTTCTGTCGGTCCAAAGCTTCTTTCAACCGAGCCTCAATCAACTTAACCTTGTCTTGGTCTCAAAGAACCAACTCGTCCCAACAACCGACGCTCACTTAACTCTGTCCAACAAGTAGGTGAGCGACACTTTCACCGCATAACGCCTCATAAGGTGCCATCTTGATACTTGCTTGGTAACTATTGTTGTAGGCGAACTCATTTAAAGGTAGATATTCCTCCCAACTACCCTCAAATCCAAAACACACCTCGTAGCATATCCTCCAAGATCTCAGATAACTGCTGATCGCCTGTCATCATGGATGAAATGCCAGATCAAATCTAACCGGTGTACCCAGAGCCCGATGTAATGCTTTCCGTAACCTTGACGTGAACACTGGGTCCCTATCCGAGATGATTGATACTGCACCCCATGCGCCTCACTATCTCGACACATACAGCCTTCGCCAACCTCTCAAGTGAGTAATCCACCTCACCGAATAAAGTGAGTTGATTTAGTCATCGATCCACGATTACCCAAATCAATCCTTCTTGCTCGGTTGTAAGCGGTAATCCACCGACTAAATCCATAGTTATCCTTTCCCATTTCCACCGTGGAATCTTCATTGGTCAAGTAACCTGACAGAATCGATGCTCGCCTTGACCGACATGTCGACACTTCCCTACAAACTCGCTCACCTCCTTTTTCGCATCTTACCACCGTAATCGTTCTCCGAGATCCCTATACATTTTGCTACCTCCGGGATGCATAGCGTAGGGATCGCTATGTGCATCCCAAGAATCTTCCGCTTTAGTTCAATCCTCGGCATACAAGCTTTCCCTTGAAAACACAAAGACCCCATCACTAGACAAGCTATAACCCTCCAAACCATCGTTACGCACTTGTGTCCTCTGCGACTCGTAACCTCATCCAACAACTATTTTTCTCTCGACCGCCAACCCAAGTAGGTTTAACTCGTAGTTCTCGCTGAATACTCCCGTCATTCTACAAACTCAAGTGGGCAAACAACGCCTTAAACCAAACAACCTTACGGCTCAACGCGCTCGCCACAACATTAGCCTTGCCGGATGATACTCAATTGAGCAATCGTAGTCTTTCAAGAGCTCAATCCATCTACCGCCTCGATTCAAGTCTTTCCGAGTCGGAAGGTACTTGAGACTCTTATAGTCCGTGTAGACTATCGATCTTTCTCCGCATAAGTAATGCCTCCATATCTTTAAGGCAAATACTACAATACCGCTAACTCCAGATCGTGCGTTGGATAATTTACCTCATGTGGCCTCACCGCCGAGATGCGTAAGCCACAACCTTCCTTCCTCAGATCAAAGACACAACCCAAACTCAGATGTGATGCATCGCAAGACACTGTGAATTCCTTACCACCTCAAAGTTGAATCGAATCGAGCTTGGTCAAAATCTTCTTCAACTTATCGAAGCTCTCCCGCCGCTTCTCACCCAAATAAACGGAACCCTTTTTCAATAATTTAGTCATCTGAGTGCGATCAATGAGAAACCTCTACAAATCTTCTAGAGTATCCTCGCCAAGCCCAAAAACTCGAATCTCACCATCGACTTAGGCGGCTTCCAATCCAAAACCACTTCAATCTTTCGAGGATCCACTCTAATCCCTCACCGATACTACATGACCCAAGAGCGCCACCTCCTAAGCCGTAACTTGCATTTATCGAACTCAGATAGAGTCAAGTTTCTCCTTAGAATCAGAATACCACCCGCAAATGGGCATCATGTTCCTCCTCAGTCCTTGAATATACCAAGATGTCGTCGATAAAAACCACTACAAACTGATGTAGATACTATTGGAACACCCTATTCATCAGATCCATGAAGGTCACGTAGCGTTAGTCAACCCAAACGGCATAACTAAGAACTCAAAGTGCCCATACCGAGTAATGTAAATGCCATCTTACGATATCCGCCTCCTTTACCCTTAACTGGTGATACCTGCATCTTAGATCAATCTTCGAGAAAACCGACGACCTTCGATGATCAAACAAGTCATCTATCCGAGGCAAAGGATACTTGTTTTGATCGTTAGCTTATTCAACATGGTAGTCTATACACATTCGCATGGTAGTCTCTCTTCTTGACAAAGAGTACAAGGCGCTCCCCATGGCGTAAATACTTATTCGATAAAGCCTCGATCCAATAACTCCCGGATCTCGAGCCTTAAGCTCCACTAACTCTTTAGATGCCATCCATGACGGAGCTATGGACACCGGCGAAGTTCCGCAATGATCTATTCCAACTCTACCTCCGATCCGGTGGCAAACCCTAAGCTCCTCAGAAACACATCAAGAATTCCCTAATCGTCCAACCGCTCCACAATGAGACTCCTTAGCCTCCAAGGCATACACATGTACCACATATGCTTCACGTACTTTTCGACCATCTTCTCGGCTTTCAGAGAGATATCACATTCGATGATAATTTCTCCTATTACCGATCGTAACTACCTCATCACCTCACCGTGTGCTCAGAACCACGCGCTTAGCGCAAGAATCCAACTTCACCGGTGCTTAACCACCAATCCATCCCAAGAATCAGATCGAACTCCCCAAACCAGCTCCATCGATCGACCTCAAATACCACCTCTTGGAGTTCTAGAGGTATCGCCTCTATACGCTTTATCTACCACTACAGAGTGACCTGAGGGCTTATTACGGTCATCCGCCTAGAAGATATCTCGAGTCTAAATCCATGGTCTTCACTATGCTACTTGCAACATATGAATGTGTTGAACCCACATCAATCAAAGCAAGAAATGGAGAATCAAAGATTAAAACGCATTCGAATGATGTCCCAAGGCCGCCTCCTCTTGGCACCTCGCAAGAGATACACCAACCCCGACCGTCTGCCTCAAAACTACTCGCACCTCGCCGGTGCTCCACTACCACCGTAACTATTACCTCCTCGCCATTACCTCGGCCCCTCTGCGATGGTGGTCCATTATTCCTATATCGAGTCGGCTACCGATTCTCCTGATCAATCCTAGCCAACTTATGCGGACAGATCCCTCACACGGTGGTCCGGTGAGCCACACTCAAAACAAACCTCTACCATCACCCAACATCCTCCCAATGAGCCTTCCCACGGTTACATCATGGCGGTCCCCCGCTTAAGAAGAACAAACCTACCCGATCGATTCGCCCACTCGGTCTAGCCCTTTTCTGCTGATTACTTGACGACCCGTAAGATCCAAAACTCCTCTTGTGTCGGTTCCTATCCATACCGCCTCATGACTCTTTAATACCCTCACCACCATTTCCTTTTCAACCGTACCGCAAATTCACGCTCCCTGGCGCAATTATCAACCTTAATTCGCCTCGCAGCCATCCTCAAACGAACGCACCTCTCATGTTCAAGAGCCACCATACCCCGCATACCGACTCACCTCAAAACTCGCCCAGACCGACACGATTTGTTCTCGAACTAACCTCGTAAATGATTTCCTCTGCTCATTAATGTAGTTAGCCCCACGCATTTTTTCCGATAAGCTGTAAATAGTCCCAAGTCGATCTTCAACAGAAGGCTGTCTCTGACCGTGAGCCACCACTAGTATGACTCATCTCGAGAAGTGATATGATCCCTTTAACTTTTCTTCAAGATCAAGTCTAGATCGCCCATGATCCGCTCTGTCGCTTCCACCAAGATTCAAGAAGCTAGGAGCAACTCCCGAGACACCCGAAAGAATTCAGCCCCATTTGTTCAAGTCGCCAGCATGATTTCCTAGCTCCTACACCTCCACCTACTCCAGCTACCCTTTCTAACACTCGCAAAGATCGCTCTGTGACATTGCGCCATCCCCACCGCTCTTGAAACTCACCACCTCCACCTGGTGGCGAACCCAGATCTCATTCTCCTAACCCGACCAGATCCTACGGGTTCGTAAATCATCATCCTACCGCGACCACGCCCACGACCACGCCCACCTTGTACTCATGACTAAATCTCGCCCGATTTAAAGAATTTTATGTATCAAGATTTATTCCTTTGCTTAAAAGCAAAGTCTTATGAATATTGCTTATTAAAGAAGTTTCGTTTCATGAGTCCACAGAGTCTTATCGCCAGGTCTCTAAGGTAGTCTTACTATCACTAGCCATTCAATCTCATCAATATCATTACCACAAACAATAGTACGGGTACTTACCGGCGGATTGGTGCTGGGTGACTTGGTGTCATGCCTTTCAAACCATGCTTTTAAAATGTAATACTCAAAAACTATAGTTTTAAACATTTTGGGCCTCGTGCCCACAAATGAGCCTTTGAACTTAGCTCTATTATTATTAAATGTAACACCCCAAACCCGGTCAATACACCACGATCGAATTTGGTATGTTACAGTGGAAAAGGTTTTTGAGAGGTTTAGGTTTGAGTTTAAAAGTTTGAGGAAAACACTTTGCTAAAATTTTGTATTTGAAGAAAAACTTGAGTAGGTTTGATTGAAATCGATGATGTATTTGAAAACCGTAAATTTTGAAAACTCAATCGGATATGTTGGTAAAACAGTTTATCTCGTTAAGTTTGAGTTGCTTATCATTGTTACAAAAACATTTTGTATTAGTAGAAAATCGATTTAAGTTAGAAAACATTTGAGTACTTCTTTATTCCAAATCTTAGTGTGATACCGATGGTATAGTTTAAAATATCGCTTTTGTACTTTGAAATCGTTGTCTTTCCAAGTTTTAGCACATTTTAACCCAATTAATTTGTTAAGGCATATTATAAATCTACTTTAATCATAAACAAAACATAATTTTAGAAAGGCCATTTACAACCCAAAATAAAACCAAATAGTAATAAAACTTAAGTACCAAATTTCATAAACAAAGTCGAGCAAATCCTTATTTGAGCATGGCGTGAGCACCACGAGTCCATCCCGGCCCATGTCCGCGTCTAAGTGTCACCGAAAAGTCAAAGGAGAGAGAGTGAGTCGCAAGACTGGTGTATAAATCCTCTCCCAGATAACATGCCAACACACATATCATACCAAAATAATGCAAGTAATGCACCCGATCCTAGCCAACCATATCACCTTTTCTACCCCGTGTGGTACCAAACCACTGGTGGTGCCAAACCACTGGTGACCCAAAGTCACGATATCCATACTGTGGTACCAAACCACCGTGACCCAAGTCACGAATAATCCAATGATGGGGCCAACCCATCGTGTGATACCAAATCACTAGCGACGATCCCATATCTCATAAGTGGGGCCAACCCACGGTGGTGCCAAACCACGGGGACGAGTCGCAATGAGGTGCTAAACCTCCGTGTCCCAAAGACACAATGTGATACTAAATCACCGTGACCGCAATACAAACCGATGATGGGGCCAACCCATCGTGTGATACCAAATCACTGGCGCCAATCCCAGATAATCAATGTGGGGCCAACCCAATCGTGGTACTAAGCCACCGACGAGACGCCGAGGTGCCAAACCTCCGTGACCCAAAGTCACAAAATACGTGGTACCAAACCACCGGAGGTGCCAAACCTCGGTGTCCCAAAGACAAAGGTCCCAAAGACACGGATATCATACACCCTCCTCTCATATCACCCAATCACATATCATACTAGATGCAAAATCGTGCAATCATGTTATCATGCTCACATGCTCAATATGGCATCTCAATGAATGTACACCCATAATCATGATATCGTAGATCATCACATATTTCATAATGAAACGGACTTACCGAATCCGTATCCATACCTCAATGGGTATCGAAATAGTCAACCACACCGCTTCATTTACACAAACAAAGTTATCACATTACTTAGTTAAGATAGTGTGTTGGTTTACACACCGAAATAGCGAAGATGTTAATCCTTAGAATCGGCCCACGCCCTTGATCGCCTCGACAACCCCGATCCTACAATCGCCAAGCAAAGGATTAGTCACTTAACTCATTCTACCAAAACCATTTAATCCAAAGGGTATATCGATTACCCTTACCTTAAACTTGCTTTGGTTTTCTACCCAATTCGGAACCAAGAATGGTTCATCCAACAATCGGCCTCACCCTAATAGATGTAATACCAATCCATTGCATCTTTGGCTTAGAGAATTCTAAAAGAAAAGACTAACAAAAATAACCTCTTACCCCTCCTTACCACTTGACTTCTCCAATCGGCTGCTTCAAAATCTGAAGGCCCTAAATAAAACGATTACCAAAACAAGTGATTAACTCATTTTTAACAGATATCGAAATCGGCCCTTCAACATACTAAAAATAGACAAAGTACCAGAGAAAGGAGAAATGGCCATTCGGCCTAGTACTTACCTTCTTGTTAGGCCAATTGAGCAAGATTCCCAACAAGAGGAATAGGTTCGGCTAAAAGGTTTTGGAAAAGAAAGAAAAATAAAAAAATGAATGGAGGGGGTTACTTTCGGTTTTGTAAAGGTAAGAAACGGAGAAGGTGTTTTTGGAGGATGAGTTTTGACTACTAATGGTAACAAGAGAGGACAATTACGAAGCAGAGAAAGAGAGTACAAGAGACTAGTTTCTACTCAATGTTGAAGAGAAAGCAAAAGTGGTTTCGGTTTAACACAAATGAGAAAGGAGAAGAAAGGGAGAGGGATGCACATTCGGCTACCAAGGCTTTTCAAAAGAGAAAAGATGAAAGCAAAAGTGGAGAAGAGAGTGTTGTGGTTTCTGCAAGTGTAGGTGCTTTGAGGTTTGGTTTACACAAAATGCAAGTGGGAAAAGAAGAAATATTCTACCTCACACACTAAGTAAAAAGTTGCAAAGAAATTTTGGCAAAACAAGACTTGAACATTCGGCTGAAAGAGAGAAAAGAGAAGAAAGCTTTTGACTAAAAGGAAAATTGGCTTACCAAAAAGATTTGTGACCGAATAGGCACATTTGCCAAAAGCAAACATCGACACACTCCTACTCTCTCACAACACTTACCAACCGGCCAACCTCCCCCAAAATCTCCCCAAAACCGGCCAACCTCCCCCCAATCACTCCCAAGCCACTAATTCAAACTACCTTGACCAAGTCTCCTCCTACATTTGCTCTCCACCCACCGCTTGAATGAGTTGACAAAGTCCAAGGCGAGTTCAAACTTCCCACAACTCCTCCCTCCATGCAGTCAAAATGGGAGCCCAAAATGTGGGATTCTCGCGACTTGAACACAAGACCTCCCCTTTGCAATTGACGCCATACACATGCTCCAAGTGACGCATGCTTTGCCACTTTGCTAGCTCTTCACTTGTGCAACAATTACCAAATAAACTACATAAGACCCAGCTCCTTCAGCTCCTATCATCTAAAGCCCCAAAACTAAAATTTTTCCACCCGCTCAGGCTCACTCCTAGCCTACAACTAAGCCCCGAAACCACACAAACAACAACATAGCGAGCCATTAACATGCAAACAATGCCAAAATAAAATAGCCCTTAACCCGGGATATTACAGTTTAGAAGTTTCTTGAGATATAATATAAAAAGTTAACTTATCATATCATTTTACCAAAACAACTAAACAAATTTAATAAGAACATTAATAGGAAACTCAGAATCTGGAAGTTTCCTCCCTTACACCTCTAACTGACCCTAAAGCATAAAACCTTAGGGGCCATAAATAATCATCAAAATAACTTAAGTTTCATCGATATCTACCAGGTACCAAACGATGGTTGAGTTGCCTTAGTAAAGTGAACCAAAATCTTCAAGCAAGTCTTAAGTCTAGTATTTTCTAAGAGAAAATTTCAGAGAAGGTTTAGGAAGAAAATATGGTTGCTAAAGAAAGCATAAAACTTACTCAAGAAGCCAAAGCTTAATTTATACAAATATACTTAGAAGGAAAACTTAGTGGATAAGTCCAATTTCCCTCCAAACCCCTCATTCCTTGTGACTAAGCACTTCTCTCTCTTCATAAATCCAGGTCTGACAAGTTACAGAAATTTAGTTCTATACTAACCAAATTCTCGTTCGTCTAACCAGATTGTTCAACTAGGATAATAAAATAATAATAATAATAATAATAATAATAATAAAGCATACAAATCTTTTCAAATTAAGGTCTTAACATTAAGGGCTTAAAGCTTCGTCTAACATTTGGGTGGCGTGTACTCTTCAGAAGAGTCCGCCAAACTACAAAGCTCGGCTAATGCAGACTTCGCTCGAAGGCACATCCATTGACTCATATACTTAGTCAATTTTAATACATTCATACTAAGAACTTATTCTATATGTCTTACTTCTATAAGCAGTATTTGATTACATAATTTTCCTTAGTTTTTGTTAAGTTTTCAAGTTAGGCCAGGCTTACTTCTGAGATGATTTTAGAGCTTTTCTAAGTTTGTTTGAAGCTAATTTTTTTAAAGAATGAATTGTATGTTTTAAGAGATTTATTGAATATTAAATGAATTCTCGATTTAAAATTTCAAGTAAACGTTCTGTTATTTGTTGTAGCACCTTGTAACTTGATTTTGGTGTTGGGGATGGGTTAGAGGAGTTACATTTAGTGGTATCAGAGTTACGGTTGAGTTGATTCTAGGACTGAACGTACCGCGTGTTGAATCTAGATAATACATGCCACAATAACCTGTACTTGTGTGATGCTTCCGATTCGATCTGACTTGTTTTTCTTATAGATATACAATGTCGGCCGAGTCTAATCATGCCATACCAGATGAATTTGATAGTAAGGTTTTAGCTTCCGAACAGAAAGTGAATCACAGTCTGTCAGTTCCACAAATGCTAGAAAGTGATATGAAAAATGCCTTTTTGGCATGATGACTCATTAGTTTTCAAAGTTTTGTCGAGTGAATCTTGCGGCTTGAAAATCTCTACCCCCAATTGTGTCTTTTTCAACACTCCTCTTGTCCTCAAAATATTAGTACAACAGATGATCAAAGATATTTGATTGATAAATTGGGTAAACATAAGACAAATTTATGTGAAGATAAAAGGGAGAAAGAATGAATTGATAAAAAGCAAGATAGGTTCAGGGTTAAAAATTAATAGAAACACGGTGCAGTCAGATCATCTTTGATACCTCTACCTAAATTGTCGAGAGACCCCCAAAATCAGTTCTCTACTTCTTTAGGTATTCCAGGGGATATTTTCAATGTGAATAAAGTAGTTTGCAAGTATTGTGGAGGAAAGCATATAAGTGAATGCAAGTTTAAAAGTGGGGCCTGTTTCCTTGTATTTTCTATACCAATTGGTATATCCAATTACTCAATGCCTATTTACAGGGTAATATATAGAACTTAGTAGTCTAATAATTGAAATTTTAAAATCATTCACTATCATGCCAAATTTATAGTAAACACAACAACCTATATACATGCTCCTAACCAATCACTTGTATTTCTACAAGTTCAAGCACACTTTAATAAAAAAATTTCAAAAAAGCATAAAAACTAAGAATAAATTTCCTATGTTATCCCCCCTACACTTTAGATAGCACATTGTCCCTAATGTGCAACCCTGAATAGATAACGAAAAAAGTTACCCAATCAATATTGACATTGCAATGGTCTATTGGTGGGTGTTTATGTCCTTATTCCTTATAAGCTCAAAATTGTTGTTCTTCTTTCATGTAGGGCTCTACATAAAAATCTTGAAACAAAACAAATATATAGTCTACTATTAATCCTACTCCTAAAGCAACAAACTAAAAATTATCCAAAATTAAATTTTTACAATCCAAAGATTAAAATTCATTCATCATCAAAATCATCAAAATAGGGCATCTACCCCCTCTCCATCAGTGCCTTCACTTTCCCCGAGACATGTCCTCACGTAAAGCCCCTTCCCAACAATTGTGTATGTCGGGTTGGGCTTCGGATGATTGGTCCTTTTGGTGTAGAGTATTGCGATTGGAATGTTGCCTTGTAATCATCATCCTCCCCATTTTAAAATTCTTGCTCGGTGGCCTCTTCATTCTCCTCTTCTTCGTTATTGTTCTGTTCCTCGTCTTCGTTTCTCAAAGTTAATGTGTAACAACCCGATTTTGGGGCTAGTCGAAACAGTGGTCTGGAGACAATTAATACGAGGTTGAGGAAAATTATTGTAGTATTATTTTATGTGTTATGGCATTAATATATGGCTATATGAAAATTTTGGTGCTTTAATTTTAGCAATTGTATGTTTAATTGTGAAAAATGACTAAATCGCATAAAGTGCGAAAGTTCCATTATAAATGGTAGAGGAGTCTAATAGCCAAAGAATATCAAATTAGAGGTCCTTAAAGTGAAATTAGGACATTAGATGTGTGTTAGACGGCCATATAGCTTAAGGGGACAAGAGCATTAATTTTAGTCAAAATTTGGTGACTCTAGGTGATAAAAAAAATAAATAAAATAAGATAAAAAGATGAGACATCATCTTTCACTATTCATATTTCTTCTTCCACCAAAAATTGAAGGGAAAATAGGGGATTTTAGAGACCAAACTTTCAGCCAAGCTATCTCCTTGCAAGTAAGAGATTTTGGTCGTTTTATTTGATAATTTTGTACTTTTGAAACCCCTAAAGCTTAAGCTAGCTAATGAGGGATTAATTTTTATATGGTTGGAAGTTTAGGGATTTTTCATGAGAGTATTTATGTTGTTATCTGAGTTTTTATGGAAGAAAATGAATGTTAGGGAGATTAGAAACAACTTTTGTGAAGGGTGTTGACATGAAAACACCTAAATAGGACTAAGATGTGAATGTTGTAATTTGATAATAAATGCATGAAATGGTTGGAATTATGAGTAGTTGTAAGAGTAATAAATCTTTAGCTAGGCTTGTTTAATGAGAAAATGTGATGAAAAATGACTTACGAGCCTAGGGGAAAAATCGTAATTTTGCCATAGTATAAGGGCAAAACGGTCATTTTTGCCTAAGTAGAGATTATGATGTATTATGATTAGAAAATGATTGAATGAGTGAATTCTATTGTTATAGATCAAGAAGAACGCGAAATTAACCTTGACCGAGGAAAAGGTAAGGTTTCAGATTAAACCGCAAATTAACGCATTTTGCACCGAGGGAAGTTTATGTGTAAACGATGCATCTTAAATACACATGTAATTTCTTATTGGTGTATTGTATGATTGGAAACACTTACAATTTAGATGGATGGAATTTGGTGGAAAATGAATATATTTTCGTATGAATGTTGAAATAGATATGTAGGTGTGGAATATTATCATTGGTGGGCTATGTGCGATACCACCTTATCACTTATTCACTATGGGCTGTGTGCAATACCTTCGTTAATATTATCATTTGGTGGGCTATGTGCGATACCACCGTAAATATTCTTGTTGGTGGGCTATGTGCGATACTACCCTGTTAAAGATAAATGGTAGGCTAAGTGCGAAACCACCGGGTGTTTGGTATTACTATGAATGGTTATTGAGAAATTGTTAAGTGTTGTCTCATGAGAACATGTGGTGATAAGTGCAGGGTTGTATGCTAAATAATGTGAGCATTTGGCTTGTGATATGGTTGGATTGTGGGAATGGATGAAATGAGTAAGCATGATCATGAGATGTGGATTGTTCTTGCTTAGTATGCAATACTATTTATTGATTAGCATATAGTATAATGTTTACTATTTACATGTAAACTTACTAAGCTTTAAGCTTACTCCCCTTTCTTTTCCTTTCTTTTATAGTGTCAAAGAGCCGAGTCGGGATACGAAGATAATTGAAAGATCACCTACACTATCAGCTCATCTCGGTATATTTAGAACTAGCATTTTGAGTATGGAAATTGCATGTATAGGGGCTATACTAGGTAAATTGTTTTCTTGTTTTGGCCAATTGTGTTGGCTCCTTATAAATGAAATATTTTGTATATTGCCATAGTAAATGGCTTTTTACTATCAATCAATGATAAGAATAGGTTATTCATGATTGTGTAAAGTATATGATTAGTTTGTTTGGTTATGAAATAATGCATGGTTGAATTGATGGTGGAGGGTGAATTATGATTGAGTGAGTTAGGGTGATGAAAGATCTTGGCAAATAGCCTTGTTCTTGTCCACATGGTAGGCACACAAGCATGTGTCTAGGCCGTGTGTGACACACGGTCAATTGCATGGTTGTGTGATCCGGTCGTGTGTCCTCTTGCATGTTAGAATTGCAAGTCGGTAAGCTCAGTAGTAAATGCACGGGCAGAGACACGGCCGTGTGTCTCAGCCGTGTGGGAGGCACAGCCTCGAACATAGGCGTTGCCCAGGCCGTGTGAAGTCTGCACCTTGAAATTAGAATTTAAATCGCCACACGATGGAAGCACACTAGCGTGTGATAGACCGTGTGGAATAAGTCAGTGTCGACCACGGGTACAGCACACGGGTGTGTGGCTAACCGTGTGATGCAAGTCAATGTCGACCACGGGTGCAAAGCACGGGCGTGTGAAATACCACACGGGCTTTTGTGGCCCCTATTTAGGTAAAATTTTCCTAAATGAGTGCAAGTTTCCAATTTATTTTTGAAACCTTTCAGAAGTATGTTTAGGGCCTCGTAGGCCCATTATAAGGATGTTAGATATGTGAATTTTCATTTGGAATGAAATTTGATAACCCAAAGTTGTATGATCATGTAAGTTAAGTGCAGTAACGCCTCGTACTCGGTTCCGGCGTAGAGTATAGGTAAGGGGTGTTACTTAATGTGGACTGATCTGGATGTATATATGTTCGGCAGGTAATTTGGTTCTTTGAGATTATTTTTTCGTGCGAACTCCATAATTATCAGTCCTGATTCTTGCATCCATTTGATCATCTATTCTAGTTTTGAATATTCTTTTTCCATTCCTTTCCTCGCTTTTATTTTGGTTTCTCTTTAAACGTGGGAACATCCATCTTTTGTTTTCTGCTTTGGCTTTAATCTTTTGTAACATCCCGAAATTGGGCTTAGTAGGATTGGGCCCAATGGGCCTTGGGCGTAGGAATGTTTAAAATTCTGAGAACAAGAGAATGGCATTATTGCAAATTGGACTATTAGTTAAGTGAATTTGGAAGGTTACGAGGTTTCTATGAAGTCTCGAGTTTAATTGGGCCGTAGGAAAATTTTGGTATTTTACCACTTTAAGGAGATAGAGTAAGTGACCTTAAGGCTTATAGTAATGAATGAGTAAATGGTTAACATAAGATGAGTAATTGGTAAAGAGGTTATGGCATTAAGTGATTTACCTTGAGGGAAGAGGTTCAAATCCCATTGTTTGCAAATTTGACTATTATTTTTGTTTTCCTTCCTTATGTGTCGACCAAGAAGTATTTTTGGTAAGTATGGACTTCATTATTTTGGTAAGATGGCTAAAAGAATATGGCAAGGTTAAAGTTTGGGAAAAGAATCAAGAGGAATAGGAAAGAAAGGGGGACAAGAGGCTAATATCGGGGGAGGTGTTTTGGAAAGTATGGGTGGCCAAATTCTTATCCTAGAGGGGGATGCATGTAGATGGTTTTGAGGTAGATAGGTGGCTGAAAATTTTACCTTGGCATTTGGTAAGGTCTTGGTTTTGTTTTGGCCAAAATTCCTATTGCAACCTTTGTGTCATCTTCTCTCCTTTTGCTACTTTCTTTGCCGAAATTTTCTAGCACAATAGTGCAATTTTTCTCTTCTCTTGAATTGGTTACATATTCATCTTTTGTCTAATTTCCTTGATAGCCGAAATTCTCCATTGCCTTTTGATTGAATTTTTGGTGCTTGTTAGGCCAAAAACCTTTCTCTTTGCACTATTTGGTACTCTCCAAATTTCTTTTGCTTTGTGCCGAAATTACAAGCCATTGGTGAGCACACTTTCTTCATTTCTTCCTTGGGGGCCGAAACCTTAATCCATTATTTTTGTTGCCAAAATAATCACATTTCTTTTTGGTTCATATTTCTTTTAGTGTTCACCGAAACATTCCAAACACCTTGATACACCTTCTCCTTTCTTTTAATCATTTCTTCTCATTTGTGTTGATATTTACTCCTTTGATCAATCGAGTGATAGTGGAAGGCTGAAAGTTTGACTCAGCCGTAGCCATTGTACAATCGTTAGAAATTGGAACTAATATCGTTAAGGTAAGGGATTCATCATGGTTCTTTTTGGATCTTTTTCATTGACCGGTTATTTTGCTTAACGAAATAGTGGTTGTGACTAATCGATTATATTTTTAGGGACTAAATCGCTCGATCTATCCCTCGTAATAAGAGACTCGAATTGTTGGTAAGTGTATAGATTGTTAATCAATCGAAATAATTGGTTGAAGTGGTATCGGTTTTGGACTAATTGTTGACCGATTGTATCTTTAGGTGCCGCGGAGAATATCGTGTTACGGATTTCGAATAAGGTGTGTAATCCCATACCCTTCCAAATATATGTTTGAAATGGTGAGTAAGCCTCACATCTCTTTGAAATTTTACATGAAATACTCTGTGATTCGGTAGAAATACAAAAGAAAACCGATAACCGGCATCCGTGATCACTCGGACGTGCGTATGCTCGTAGTGGTAATCATGTTTTGTAATAAAACAGTTTTGGTCAGAAACAGTGACATGTATTTGAAAAATCACGAAAAATTGGATAAAAGGAATTACAAAGTGAATAAGATATCAGATTAAATCTTACTGTGTCTACTTTAATATGGAAGAAACAGAGAAGAAAAAGGAATATTATATTCTGAGATATGTTAATTTTAGTGAGACTAGTTCTGAATGACTTCGGGGTATTCTATTCTGTCTTGGAAAAATCGTATAAAATTGTAAAAAGTGAATTATGGGACATAATTTATATGTATGGATTCCTTAGTGAGCCTATTATTAATGAGACAAGTGGAAGCAGTATATGAAAATTGTACAGTGAGATATTTGGATTTTGGGTAAGAGAGGTCAGAATCGTTGGACAGTGAAACAAAGGAAAATTTAAAGAATAAACTGTACTAAATGGCTAGGTAAAAATTCTGGAAAATTGTAGTAAGAATATATATGAGTCTAGTTTCAGGGAAAATTTACGGATTTAGATTTTGAGATTCTTAACATGAGTTATAGTCAATTTAGTCAGTATGACGCAGATGGACAGTTTCAAACTTTTATGCCCCAAATTAGTAGTTAAGCCTAGGTTACGAAATTACCATAATACCCTTAGAGGGAAAATTACAGAAATACCCCTGGGTTGTGAGATTATCGAATTACCCTCGACGAGTAAAATTACAAAAATGCCCTTATGGGTCGAATTACGAAAATGCCCTTATGAGCCAAATTACGGAATTGCCCTCAATAGACTAAATAGATAAAAGTGATTTATAGGTCAATTGTGATATTTGATATATGGGCCAAATGTGATATTTGCTATATGGGCCAAAATGTGATATGGGCCAGATTGTTTAAATTTTTATAATGGGTCGTATGTTTGTAATAACTATATGAACGAATTATTGTAAATGAATATGTATACATGATTTGCATGGGTTGGGATATTTAACGAAGAGAAGTTCTGGTAGCTTTGCTACAAAATTCTTATGGCCTCGTTCCCAGTTTGATATATGGCCTTGTGCTTGATATATGGCCTCGTGCCCAGTTTGATATATGGCTTCGTGCCCAGTTTGATATATGGCTTCATGCCCAGTTTGATATATGGCCGTGCCCGATCTAATATATGGCCCGTGCGATTTGATATATGGCCTCGTGCGATTTGATATATGGCTTTGTGCCCAGTTTGATATATGGCTTCGTGCCCATTTTGATATATGGCCTCGTGCCCAGTTTGATATATGGCTTAATGCCTAGTTTGGTGTGTTGGCGGGGTGGGTGACTAAAGCTCCCCACAGATGTGTTGGTTGGTACGGGTGGTGTGTAGCGGATGGAAAACTAGGTTTGGTTGGGAAATTGCATAACACATGCATGTTATATATGATATTATGTTATGATAGTAATGGGCTTTGGCCCAATAAATGCTTAATTGAATTTTTGGCCCAGTGACAATAGTAAGTGGTTTACACACTGAGTTCTTGTAACTTACCCCCTTCTCTTAACCCTTGTAGGTAATACTCGATGATTTGAGGACTTGGAGCCATGGATGACTTGGTGGAGGTCATGCTTGAAATAACATTTTTGAATATTAGTAAACTACCTTTCCGTTTTATTGGATTACTTTTATTGTTTTCGGGTTTTAAAGTTGTAATAAGGCCTCAGGATATTTTTATTATTTTTTAAATTGTTTAAAAAGGAATTTTCTAAAATTTAAATAATGGTTTCCAAAATCGATTAACAATGGTTTTATAGCAAACTTTACAAATGATTTAACTCGGAAATTCTTTTTCAAATTATCAATGATATTTTCAAAAGTCATGGTTTTAAAAGCTCACTACCTCGATTTTCGACTCATCAATCAACCTATCAAAAATACTTGTATTTTACCTACGTTTCTGCAATGTTTTCAAATATGTTTTCGCAAACCAAAAGGTTTCTAAAGATAATTACATTTTCAAGTAGTTAACAATTGCTTAAGTGTTTTGGTTTAAACAAAGAGACTGTAATTCTCAAATAAGTTTTTAACAATCGCAAAGATGATTTAAAAACAAAACTTCTTCCATGTGACATGCCAGATTTGAGCCTAACTTATAGCCCAGGTTTGGGGTGTTACATTTTATGGTATCAAAGCCCAGTTGTAAAACTAGATTGTGGTTTGGGTTCAAAAGCATTTTCCAAAGCTGTTTAGAATTTTGATTTATAAATATATGTTCTAAAGAAAGTATGGCACCACGAGTATCCGGCACCAAGTCAAGTAAGTAATTGTTTTCATTTTATGATTATTGTGTTACGAAAATTATACAAAGTAGAATACTCTAGAATTGTTAGCTTTAGGAGTTGAAACTATAGAGACTGAGACTCTAGGATGTGGATTTGACTCTCGAAAACAACTTTCCTACTCACACTTCATAAAACATTGGTTAATAAACATTGAATAGTGTAATGATTCATAAAACTCTTAATCGATTATATCGACTTAGTGAACATGGCGCTAGAAGACGCGGGACGTAGAGCGTGGGCGTGGTAGAGGCCGAGGTGCTAGGGCTAGATCTTGACACCAAGGCATGTGCCCGAAAGGAGGCGCAGACATCATTAGTGGTGAGGCAGGGATCTCATGATCGAGTTGAGGTTGATGAGTGACTCAGATAGTTAAGAAAGTATTGGAGGAGGTTAAAGGAATTAGTGAGGCACTTGAGTTGGGTGCATGGACTATAAGAAGAAAAAGATAGTGGTTCTTTAGGTTGTGATCTTGTTACGTGAAGCGTGTCTAAAGGCACGCCCAAACTTTTCACTTGCGATTATTACAGTAGGCGTCATCTGGAGGAATGCTGGAGAAGGTCAAGAGCATGCTTGAGATGCGGTGTAACACCCCAAACCTGGCCTAAATGTTACGACCGGATCTGGCATGTCACATGAAAGGAATGTCTAAAAACTATGCGTTCGTTAAAAAACTCGTATTCTTTATAGTTTTGTGAAAATTGAGTTTAAGTAATTTTAAATAAGAAAGCGGTTTATTATCATTTTAGAAAAATCCCATATTGATCATTTAATAATAGCGATAACCAAATTGAAAGTGAAACCAAGTGAAATACCCAAGGCCTTATTACATAACAAAAACCCAAGTAAAAATAAGTCCAAATAAAAGAAATGAATTTACGAGTAAACATATGTATGGCCTCCACGAGTCCACCTCGGCTCCCAAATCATGATCTAATGATTACGCAAAATTTAACTAAGGGTGAGTCATCGAGACTCGGTGTGTAAATCCCCATCCAACGGTGTTAAACCCTTACACAATTTCATATGAAAATATGCATGTCATGCAACCCAAAACCTAACCATCCAAACTCCCGATTCTACCTCTGTGGTACCAAACCCTTTGGTGGTGCCAAACCTTTGGTGACCCAAAGTCACAGATATCAATATAATGTGGTGCCAAACCACGGTGACCCAAAGTCACGAATAATCCATATGTGGGGCCAACCCACATTGTGATACCAAATCATGGCGACAATCCCGTTTTATCAAATGTGGGGCCAACCCACTTTGGTGCGAAGCCATTGGAGCGAAGTCGCTATGAGGTGCCAAACCTCGGTGACCCAAAGTCACGAATATCAAGCGTGGTACCAAACCCTTTGGTGGTGCCAAACCACTGGTGACCCAAAGTCACAGATATCAATCTTCCCCTCCTCTCATCATACCCATGCAATATGACATAATAATTCGTGTATGCGTTATGTCATGTATGCTAGACATATATCAAATATAAGTATAACATGAATTACCATCATAATCAGATAGACATAAAACAACATAATCAAGTTAATCAACCTCTAAGGGTATAATCGTAATTTTACCCACCAAAGGTATTTTCGTAATTTACCTACCGAAGGTATTTTCGTAATTTACCCACCAAGGGTATTTTTGTAATTTACGCACCAAGGAGATTTTCGTAATTTACCCACCAAAGGTATTTTCGTAATTTACCCACCAAGGGTATTTTTGTAATTTTCCCACCAAGGGTATTTTCGTAATTTTGCACCTGCAATGGCCCTCCCGGAGGTCTAATGTTACCCTGAGTGACTCGGCTACCATTTTTGATCGTACCAGACTATTGGGCCTAAAGCAGACTAAACACACCCAAACCCGGCCCACAAGCTACGACGGATCGGCATGCTTCGGGAAAAACCATTCAATTCTTATTTGAATCTTTGCTAAAAGTTCTCGCGTTTTTGAAAAGCAGTTGATTTGGGTTGGGCTCGAATTTAAAACCCGTGTTGATTAGGTGTCAAAACATTTAATATTTATACTTAAGAAAGATGGACTTTAATTTTGAATTAATAAAGATTGTGTCATACTTAAATAAGTAAATATGCATGCGTAAATGTTCAAACCAAGGCCTTATTACATCAAATCAAAACCCAAATTAAATCCAAAATACTAAAAAGAAAGAAAAAGCCCAAAATAAAATAATAAGTTCAGAGTTGTGCATGGCCACCACTTGAGCTCCGCCAACCGGTCCATTCTTGAGTGTCACGAAAATAATCCCACAAGGGTGAGTCAAGCAGACTCAATGTGTACAACAAGCACAAGACTCAATTAATTGGGCATGTCAAATTATACACGATATACATATATAAATCATGATGCAAACCCGATCCCAAGCCTAGATAACCATCCGCTACACATCACCCGTACCAACCATCACACCGTGGGGACTACTAAGTCAACCATCCATCCGCTACACACCATCGAAGGCAGTCGCTGCAGTCGACATGCTCATCGCCCTTATAAAATTCGTGGCATGGCCACCAGGATATATATTCGTGACATAAGTCACCACATTCATATATTGTGACATAAGTCACCACATTCGGATATTGGGGTATAAAACCACCAATTCACTTCCCCTTTACATATCACCCATATGCCCCATGTCATACAAAACATTCAAATATTATGCCTTATGCCTTATTCACATTCTTATAGTTGCGCTTATGTGCCGTAATAGATATTTATCACGATATACTCATAGTAGGAGTGGGTAAACGTACCTGAGTATTCTGTACCATTGCATGGTACTTTTAGCCACATCTTAACATATTCTTAGTAACATATTTATTGAAACATAACCGTAAATTAATCAAGGCTTAGTGTGGGGACACACCTAATTTACTTAGCGCTTAATTGAGATCCCGAAAACCTAATCTAATGCTTTAGATCTTAGATCCTATATTCGGCCATTGTTAGACATATTAGCAAAACTTATTCGGCCATATAACCAAATCCCGAGAGATTATTGCAACCAAAACTTACCTTGTTGCCGATTGGATTAAAAATCAAATCCCGAAACTTTGCTATGTTCCTTCTTGTAATCGGCCAAGCACTAGATCACTTCACAGGTTAGTTTTCGGTTTTTGAATAAATAGTAAATAGATCTAATCACTAAATAGGCCTTGGCCGAATGTGTATGTGCACTTACCCTACGATTCTCAAATCCCGAAACTATCCCTTGTCTTAGGTATCTGTCGGAATCCCTATAGACACATGTTAGATCAATTTCTAACATTTAATCACAAGTAAATAGCCCTTGGCGAATATCAATATGACTCACCTTAGATCTTTAAAATCCCAAAGATCCTTCTACTTGTAGTCGTGACACCTAACTCCCAAGCCTCCTTCCAAGTTTCGGCCAAGATCAATAATAGGAATTAGTTCCTAAATTTTGACAAGCCTAAAAGAAAAAGAATGGAAACCGAATGACAATTGGTCCTTACCCTTATTACAGGAATCGACTGCTCCTTGTTGAACCCACCGAGGTATTCGGCTATAGGCTAGGTGTTTGATCAATCAAGTTTTGGCTTTTGGTGTTTTGATTAACAATCGGCTATTGCTAGAAAAGGCTTACCTTCGGCTTTTGGAGAGTTGTGAAAAGAAAAAGAAAGTTGATGATGGAGATTCGGCTAGAGAAAGAGTTGAAAGAAAGAATTTGAGAGAAGGAAGGAGAGATGATAAGAAATTCGGCAAGCACTAAAAGAGAGAAAAGATGAGTGTATTTTGTTCCAATTAAAAAAAATTTGGCACTTATACCTCCCTTTCATGACCGATTTTTACCAACCAAGGAGTCTCTTGGCCGGCCACTATATCCCATTTGCTTCTCCTCCTTTATCTTTTATCTATTCTAAAAAAAATAATTATCACAAAGAGTTTAATCACATCTAAAGCTCCTTCCTCAGTCTCCCAATGCCGTCCACCTCTACTACTTATTGCCGAAAAATAAAATCTTTTATTTGCTTTCCTAATGACTCAAACCTAGGCCCATTTGCACCTACTTGTGGTGTCACTTACAAAGGCTTTAAGTGGTGCCTTGTAGCCACTTTACCAAGCCTAATTTCATGTCATGTTTTCCCTACTATTTCTCTTAAGGCCACCCTACTTAGCTTCCTCTTTTAGAATTAGAATCTAATAATTTCTAAGGCACTCTCCTATTTTCTAAAGGTCACAAAATTCATACAACACATTCTTAATCACACAAGGCATGCTATTTCATATTATTTAGTAATAATGCATAAGCCATAGTCCGGGATATTACAGTTCTACCCCCTTAAAATAATTTTGACCTCGAAATTACCTGGCTAGAATAGGTGGGGGTATTGTTGTCGCATTGGTTCTTTCGACTCCCACGAGGCTTCCTCCGATCCATGATTTCGCCATAACACTTTAACTAAAGGCCGACTTCCTCAAGCACCTTCACATCCTGTTCGAATCTGAATGGCTCTTCTTCATAAGATGAGATCTGGTCTCGGCTCCACCTCTTCAACGGAACTACATGAGATGGATCCAATCGATATCGACGTAGCATGGAAACATGAAATACGTCGTGCATCTGCTTCAATTCTGAAGGTAACTCCAACTGGTATGCCACCGGTCTGATTCATTTCGATACCCGATAAGGTCCTATAAACCTTGGGCTTAGCTTCCCTTTTCAACCAAATCTCATTACCTTCTTCCAAGGCGAAACTTTAAGGAACACTTGATCTCCCACATCAAATTCTATTTCCTTCCATTTGAGATCTGCATATGACTTTTGTCTATCAGCTGCCTCCTTTAACTGTGCCCGAATTATCTTAACCTTCTTCTAGGATTTAGCCACAATTTCTGGACCCAAAACTCGACGTTCCCCTAATTCTGTCCAACACATAGGAGTGCGACACTTCCATTCATACAATACTTCATATGGTGTCATCCGAATGCTGGCTTGATAGCTGTTGTTGTACGCAAACTCTGCTAAAGGTAAATACTATTCCCAACTTCCTCTGAAGTCTATCACACAGCCCCTCAGCATATCCTCCAACACTTGTATTACTCTTTCAGTGCGCGTCACGATTTGTGGGTGAAAAGTCATCTTTGAAATCCAATTTGGTGCCTAAAGCCTGATGTAGAGCTTTCCAAAATTGAGACGTAAACCTTGGATCCCTATCCGAGATAATCGACACTGGCACTCTGTGCAACCTTACAATCTCCGCTACATACAATCTTGCTAGCCGTAGAGAATAGTCAACCCAAGACCGAATAAAATGTGCGGACTTAATCACCGATCCACTATCACCCATACCGAGTCCTTCTTAGTAGGCGTGAGGGAAGCCCACTAATGAAGTCCATGGTAATTCTCTCCCACTTCCACTGTGAAATCTTAATCGGCTGAAGCAATCCTGACGGAACTTGGTGTTCAGCCTTGACTTACTGACACGTTAAGCACTTGCTAACAAATTCAGTCACTTCCCACTTAAGACAAGGCCAACAAAACTGTTCCCTTAGATCCTTATACATCTTACTGCCTCCAGGATGCATAGTATAAGGGCTACTATGCGATTCCCAAAGAATTTTCTGCCTAAGTTCTTCATTCTTCGACATACAGACCTTACCCTTGAAGCACAATACTCCCTCGTCATTAATACCATAATCTTCCAACTCTCCATTCTGTACTTGCCGTAACTTAACCCTTAGATCTTTATCCATTAACTGACTTTCCTTCACCTCATTCAACCATGTCGGTTTAACTTGCAATTCTGCCAGCAAACTTCCATCGTCATACAAGCTCAGATGTGCGAACATCGCCCTCAGATCCGATACAACTTTTTGACTTAGGGCATCTGCCACCACATTTGCCTTGCCCGGGTGATACTCTATGGAACAATCGTAGTCTTTCAATAATCCCACCCACCTTCGCTGTCTCAGATTCAACTCCTTCTAAGTCAGCAATTACTTCAAGCTTTTGTGGTCCGTGTAAATTACTGACTTTTCTCCATATAAGTAATGCCTCCACACTTTAAGAGAGAAGACCACTATCGCTAATTCCAAGTCATGCATCGGGTAGTTAACCTCGTGTGGCCTTAGTTATCGAGACGCATAAGTGACTACTTTCCCATCTTGCATAAGGACACCTCCCAATCCTGTATGGGAAGCATCACAGTACACTACAAAATCCTTCCTTGCCTCAGGCTGAATCAAAATTGGAGCTTCGGTCAAGACTCTCTTAAGCTTCTTAAAGCTCTCATGTTGCTTATCGGTCCATATGAAAGGCACTTCCTTTCTCAATAACTTTGTCAGAGGTGCGGCTATCGATGAGAACCATTCCATAAACCTTCGGTAATAGCCTGCTAATCCTAAGAAACTCTAAACTTTTGCCACAGATTTAGGGGGTTTCCAATCCAACACTGCCTCAATCTTTCGAGGATCCACCCTTATTCCTTCATCAGATACCACATGTCCTAAAAACGTAACCTCCTTAAGCCAAAATTCACACTTGATGAATTTGGCGTAGAGCTTCTTCTCCTTCAACACTTACAACACGACTCGGAAGTGCTCATCGTATTCTTTCTCAGACTTCGAATATCCAAAGATATCGTCTATGAACACAACAACAAACCGGTCCAGATAGGGTTGGAAAACCCGATTCATCATGTCCATAAACGCGGCTGGGGCATTAGTCAAATCAAACGACATTATCAAGAACTCATAATGCCCGTACCTTATTCGAAAAGCCGTCTTATGGATATCAGCCTCCTTCACCTTAAGTTGATGATATCCAGACATTAGATCGATCTTTGAGAATACTGCGGCCCTTTAAGCTGATCAAACAAGTCATCTATCCTTGGCAAAGGGTACTTGTTCTTGATGGTTAGCTTATTCAACTGACGATAATCTATGCATATACGCATAGTTCCATCCTTCTTCACGAATAAGACCGGTGCTCCCCATGGAGACACACTGGGTCGGATGAACCTACGGTCGAGCAATTCTTGGATCTGAGCCTTGAGCTCAACCAACTCCTTTGGTGCCATTCTGTATGGGGCAATGGACATAGGAGTTGTACCCGGCAACAAGTCAATTCCAAACTCCACCTCCCTGACTGGCAGTATTCGGACAATTCCTCCGAAAAGACATCCACAAACTCCCTTACAGTTCTAACTCCACTAACTCCCTCTTCGTTTGTATCCAAAGCACAAATGAAGGCCAAAAATACCTTACACCCCTTCTGAACCATCTTATCCGCCTTTAATGCCGAAACTACGTTAGACAAGTAGTTCCTTCTTTCTCCTATCATAACCATCACCTCATCCTATGGGGTCCTTAACTCCATTCGTTTGGCTGCACAATCTAATACAGCCCGGTGCTCCACCAGCCAATCCATGCCAAGTATAAGATCAAATTCCCGAAGGGTAATTCCATTAAGTCGGCAAGGAATACCGCTCCTTGAAGTTCCAAAGGTACTCTCCGAAACATCTTATTCACCACTATAGTTTGGCCTAATAGGCTTACTACAGTCATCTCCCTATCAGATAGTTCAGAGGCTATCCCTAGAGTTTCAACTACTCTACATGCAACATAAGAATGGGTCGAGCCCACATCAATCAAAGCAACATAAGGTTTGCCAGATATAAGGAATGTACTGGTTATGACGTCCGACGCGTCTCCATCCTCCCTCTAACGAATCGCATAAACCAAACTCGGCTGCCTAGCCTTCGTGTTACCAACACCTCGACCGGTGTTCCCCGTCCTCTACCAGCACCGTTATCTCTACCATTCGGACCACAGCCCCACTGAGGCTGTTGTCCTCCTCTTTCAGCCTGATTAGAACCTTGACTTACTGGTCGCCCCCCTTCGGTTCTCATAGGACAATCCTTAATCATGTGGTCCTTAGACCCACACTTGAAGCATCCTCCCGTCTTCTTCCAACACTCTCTTAAATGCTTCTTACCACATTGGGCACAAGTACGATACTGCCCTCCTGAAGTAGCTTGCTGACCTCGCGGCCCATTAACTCTAGGCCTCTTTTGCTCATTCCTATAAGACCCTGAAGCTCTAAAGCCTCTCTTCTGCCTATTCTGATCGGTGTTACGCCTTACGAATCCTTGATACCTCGGCTACCTTAGCCTTCTCCACTAACACGGCAAACTCCATTCTTCTTATGGAGCTATTATGATCTCAAATCATCCTCACTCGGCCGTCCTCAAACTGGACACACCACTCATGCTCAGTTGACACTATTCCTCAAGCATAATGGCTCAATTTTAGGAATTGATTTCGTACTCCGCCACGGACTTGTTCCCTTGAACCGGCCGAAAATGCCTTCCTCTGTGCATCGATGTAATGAGTACCAACATACTTCTTCTGGTATGTCGCCTTAGCATAATCCCAAGTGACTTCCTCAGCTGTAACACCATCCCTAACCGTGAGCCACCATTGATATGACTCATCGCGAAGAAGTGACACCAACCCTTTCAGTTTTTCCTCGACAGTTAAATCGAGCTCATCCATAATCCGCTCAATCACCTCTAACCAATACTCAGCGGTACTGGGTGCCACACCAGATACACCATGGAACACCTCAGCTCCGTTGGCTCAGAGTCACTCAGGTACCGACTTCCGAGCTCCCATACCTCCACCTGCTCTAGGCACCCTTTCCAAGACCCGCGACATCACTTTGTGACAACTGCGTCATCCCCGTCGATCTCGATATTCCACATCGGTGGCTGATGGTGGTGGTGGCATTTTATTTTCAGATCCTTGACCCGATCTAACGGGTTTCAACACAATTATTCAGCCTCTACCACGGCCTCGCATGTTACGGCCACGTCCCCTTGAATTCATACTTCCAATTTACGTTTATCTGATTAAAGAATTTTATAGATTAGTTTTTGTTCCACTGATTTATCACGTACAGTCTTATGTTCAATAGTTTTTAAAGGGGTAGTTCTTTCAAATTCATTCACATACAGTCTGAGATCATTCATTCAATCACATACATGAACTTGCGTCAATTACAGAGAAATGTTGTAGTTGTCGTTGTTTGTTGTTTTCCACTACCCAGGGGTATTTTCGTAATTTTATCCTATAGGGATATTTTGGTAATTTTTTTCAAATTAGGGTATTTGAAAATGTTGCAAAGTAGAGATTGTTGATATTTTACAAAATTAAAATACTTTTGGGAAAATTTCAAGGGTGAAATGATAATTTTATACACTAGGGGTATTTTGTAATTTTACAAGCGAGTTCATTTCGGTAATTTTTGCAAAATGTGGTTCTGGTGACTTTCCAAAATAAGGGTATTTTAAAGATTTCTAATTTGAGGGCACTTGATAATTTTCCTTATTGAGGTATTTTGGTCATTTGCATAGGTTAGGGGTAATTTGGTCATTTTGCAAATTAGGGTGTCTTAATATTTTGTAAAATAGGGTTTTGGACATTTGTAAGGTAAGAGAATCTTGATAAGAAAACTGTGGGTAGTATAGGAATTTCATGAACCAAGGACATTTTAGTAATTTTTCCAACTGGGGTATTTAGGTCATTTTAGTAAATCGAGAACATTTTGGAAAAAAAAATTTCAAAATAGTTTTCCTACACCTTGAAGGGGTAATTTTGGTGATTTTAAGACTAGGGTTTTTTTTTATAAAAATATGGCTAGTCCCTTTTGGGTTTTAATTCTTGGGTTCACTGTGTTGAGTCCTCTTAGTTAGGGTGAACCATCACTACGCACTGGTAGGATTCAAGTGGGTAGGAGGTGAGTCACTAGGGCGCTTAAATACCAAGCTCCCATCGAAACCAATCCTAGACATCGCTGTGGTTGCCACACCTAACTCGCGACTTAAACACGTGTTTGTTTAATTGTGCATTAAAGTTTTATGTAATTGTTGGGGTAACTAGTCACCGTAACACCCCAAACCCGGTCAATACGCCATACGAATAGAATCGGTATGTCTTGAGGAAAACATTTTGAAAAGAATCGAATAACAATTAAGTTTTTGTAAAAACTCTTTGAAAATTCTATATTTGTAGAAATCGGTGTATAATAAGTTTAAGCGATAATATACTTTGTAATTTCATAAATAAAACTTTAAAACTTAATTGATAAATCATAGATTAGAAAACATTTATATCATTTTAAGAAAAACTCAATTATTACTTTGAAAACCATTTGCATTTTGAATGTAGAAACTTAATATTTGGAAATCATTAAAATTGTAGAAAACACTTAATCTATATTTTACTATCAAGCGATTTATATTACAGATGGTAAGATTTTAAAACCATTGCGTTTTTATTATTTTAGAAAACTTTGGGCTCAATTATTAAATTAACCAAATAATTTATAAGCCATATTTAAAACATATCCAAAGCATATAAATAATCCAAAAACATAATTAAAGAGGCCTTATTACAAACCCAAAATAAAACAAAACCAAATTAAAATAAATTAAAGTACCCCAAATCGAAGTTCATGAAAATCAAATTTTATTGCATGGCCTCCTCGAGTTCATCCAGGCTCCTCATCCGCGATCTTACAAATCACCTGAAATGATAAGGGAGAATGTGAGTCATCAAGACTCAGTGCATAAATCCTTACCTCGATTAATGCAACATTCTTACACAATTTATAATTAAGCAACATATAAAAATATATAATGCACCCAACCTAGCCATCCTTAACTCCTTTTCTACCCCATGTGGTACCAAACCACTGGTGGTGCCAAACCACTGGTGACCCAAAGTCACGATATCCAATAATGTGATACCAAATCACTAGTGACCAAAGTCACGAATAATCAAGTTGTGGGGCCAACCCACGTGTGATACCAAATCACTGGCGACGATCCCATATCTCAAAAGTGGGGCCAACCCACGGTGGTGCTAGACCACAGGGACGAGTCGCTATGAGGTGCCAAACCTCTGGTGTCCAAAGACACAAATGTGTTACCAAATCACTAGAGGTGCCAAACCTCTGGTGTCCAAAGACACGGATATCAAATCCTTCCCCCTCCACTCATATTCCCAAACCAATGTATTAAGAGTATCAATCATACCATCATACTTTGATATGATCATATAACATATTTAAATAATAGATCATGATATCAATCAACATATATTAACATCATATTGAAACGGACTTACAGAATCCTTGCACATACCCATCAAGGTATCTTATCAAAATCTCATAGATTCCCACTTTAATAACATGTTTAGTTAATATGTATATAAATATATAACCCGAATTATAAAGTGTGTAAGATACACACCTAACACTAACGCAAGTACTAAAATCTGAAGATCTGATCTACCGCACTAGATCACCTTGTCCTACAATCGGCCAATACTTAGATTATAAACAAAGGCCATTCGGCCAAACCACTAAATCCCAATGAGTTATCACTTGAAATACCAAGTCTTACCTAAAAGCTTACCCAAAATGATTGACAAAGAAACGAGGCTTAGATTGATTGCTTCCAACGTCTCGAGGAGCCTAAAAGAAATCAATTTCTAAGAATGATTAGAACCTTGCAACAATTGCCCAAAATTTGGCCTTTGTCCACAAGAGAAACAACATAGAAACAAGAAGAAGAATAAGGAAAAACGGCCATAACACTTACCTATCTTCCAAAATCGTTTGAAGAAAACCAAATGAAGTCCTACCCTTGAAGAAATTCGGCCAAGACAAATCAAAAGGATATGAGAAGTTTCGGCTATGGTTTTAGAATAAAGAAAACAATTGATATTCGACTCGAAAGAGATGAAGAATTAATATGGCAAAGAAAAATAAAAAGGGAAGAAGGATGATTCGGCTTTAACAACCAATGAAAGAAAAATCAAGAGGAATGGAGAAGAAAGAGATTTGGAAAAAAAGAAAGTAAAAGAAATGTTGTGATTTTGAACAATATTCAAAAGAAAGAAAAGAGAGAAAAAGGGATTAAAAGATTCGGCCAACACCTATTTTACCAAAGAAGAAAAGTGTACAAAATTGCACATAAAGATCAAGGTACATTTACTAAAGAGAATAGCTTTGGAGAGGAAAGAAATAAAATACCAAATGGTGTACAAAGAGAAGAATTGGTAAGGTTCAAAGGAGTTTCGGTTTGACACAAAGTAAAGGTTGAATGCCTACCAAGCTAGCGAAAATGACTACTAACCAAAGAGAAATTTGGCACTAACTATCTGCCAACCAAACCAAAAAAAATTCGGCGACTTTCCCCCTAGCCACACATGCCGTCCACATACATGGACTAATGGCCATAGGAGAGTTTCCAAAACAACTCCCTTAAACCAAGCCTTATGGCCCCCCATCCTTCCATAAACCTTAAGATTCCTTTTCCAAAGTACAAACTTTCCTAAACCAATATTCAACTTGCCAAAAAGAAAAAAAAAATTGAAAGTCCAACCTTCCATATGTAAAGCTTGACTGTCCATTAATGCTAGGATACATAAAAATAAAGTCTTCAAAATGTTAATCATGCTACTCGAACCTCTATCCTCAAGCTACCCTTCATGCATCCTAACCACCTTGCCACTAACTCCACATGTGCTTAATTTAACACTTAAATTAACTTAAGTGTCAAGTTCACCTAATCCACTTCATTAAATATACCATAATAAGAATTATTCTAGCTTCCTAAATAAAATCAAGCCTTCACAAAACTATACTAAAAAAAAAATCATACCCAAGTCAACACAAATAATAAAATAATATTCTAATTTTAGGATGTTACAAGTCCTATAGTTCAAGTACTTATCATACTAATCTACATTCCATTTCTACCCTTCTACAAATTATACAATAAACCACACAATGGATAGGGGTACTTACCTCGTGGACTTCGGGTCGGAGACTCAGATGCCATGCCAAAAACCCTACTCATTTCTTAGAAAAAATCCACTTTCAAAAGACAAAAAATGTTTTGGGCCCTAATAGCCCTCAAGGCCGAGTTTTGAACCGGGCTTTGATACCAAGCTGAAACACCCAAACCCGGCCCACAAGCCCTGACCGGATCTGGCATGCTTCTAGGAAAAATCATTCGAATTCTTATTTGAATCTTTGCTAAAAGTTCTTGCGTTTTTGAAAACAGTTGATTTGGGTTGGGCTTGAATTTAAAACCCGTGTTGATTAGGTGTCAAAACATTTAATAAACTTAAGAAAGATGGACTTTAATTTTGAATTAATAAAGGTGTCTTAAATAAGTAAAATGCAGTTCAAACCAAGGCCTTATTACATCAAATCAAAACCCAAATTAAATCTAAATACTAAAAAGAAAGAAAAGCCCAAAATAAAATAATAAGTTCGAGTTGTGCATGGCCACCACTTGAGCTCCGCCAACCCGGTCCATTCTTGAGTGTCACCGAAAAATAATCCTAGAAGGGTGAGTCAAGCAGACTCAATGTGTACAACCAAAGACAAGACTCAATTAATTGGGCATGTCAAATCATACATGATATACATATATAAATCATGATGCAAACTCGATCCTAAGCCTAGATAACCATCTGCTACACATCACCCGTACCAACCATCACACCGTGGGGACTACTAAGTCAACCCTCCATCCGCTACACACCATCAAAGGCAATCACTGCAGTCGACGTGCTTATCGCCCTTATAAAATTCTGGCATGGCCACTAGATATATATTTGTGACATAAGTTACCACATTCATATATTGTGACATAAGTCACCACATTCGGATATTGGGGTATAAAACCACCAATTCACTTCCCCTTTATATATCACCCATATGCCCCATGTTATACAAAACATGCAAATATTATGCCTTATGCCTTATTCACATCCTTATACTTGCGCTTATGTGCCATAACAGATATTTATCACGATATACTCATAGTAGGAGTGGGTAAACGTACCTGAGTATTCTGTACCATTGCATGGTACTTTTAGCCACATCTTAACATATTCTTAGTAACATATTTATTGAAACATAACCGTATATTAATCAAGGCTTAGTGTGGGGTACACACCTAATTTACTTAGCGCTTAATTGAGATCCGAAAACCCGATCTAATGCTTTAGACCTTAGATCCTATATTCATCCATTGTTAGACATATTAGCAAAACTTATTCGGCCATATAACCAAATCCCAAGAGATTATTGCAACCAAAACTTACCTTGTTACCGATTGGATTAAAAATCAAATCCCGAAACTTTAAACTTTGCTATGTTCCTTCTTGTAATCGGCCAAGCATTAGATCACTTCACAGGTTAGTTTTCAATTTTTGAATAAATAGTAAATAGATCTAATCACTAAATAGGCCTTGGCCGAATGTGTATGTGCACTTACTCTACGATTCTCAAATCCTAAAAGTATCCCTTGTCTTAGGTATCTGTTGGAATCCCTATAGACACATGCTAGATCAATTTCTAACATTTAATCACAAGTAAATAGCCCTTGGCCAAATATCCAATATGACTCACCTTAGATCTTTAAAATCCTGAAAGATCCTTCTACTTGTAGTCGACATGACACCTAACTCCAAAGCCTCCTTCCAAGTTTCGCCAAGATCAATAATAGGAATTAGTTCCTAAATTTTGACAAGCCTAAAAGAAAAAGAATGGAAATCGAATGACAATTGGCCCTTACCCTTATTACGAGGAATCATCGCTCCTTATTGAACCCACCGAGGTATTCGGCTATAGGCTAGGTGTTTGATCAATCAAGTTTCAGCTTTTGGTGTTTTGATTAACAATCGGCTATTGCTAGAAAGGCTTACCTTCGGCTTTTGGAGAGTTGTGAAAAGAAAAAGAAAGTTGATGATGGAGATTCGGCTAGAGAAAGAGTTGAAACAAAGAATTTGAGAGAAGGAAGGAGAGATGATAAGAAATTCGACAAGCACTAAAAGAGAGAAAAGATGAGTGTCTTCTGTTCCAATTAAAAAAATTCAGCACTTATGCCTCCCTTTCATGACCGATTTTTACCAACCAAAGAGTCCCTTGGCTGGCCACTATATCCCATTTGCTTCTCCTCCTTTATCTTTTATCTATTCTAAAAAAAATAATTATCACAAAGATTTTAATCACATCTAAAGCTCCTCCCTCAGTCTCCCAATGTCGTTCACCTCTACTCCTTATTGTCAAAAAATAAAATCTTTTTATTTGCTTTCCTTATGACTCGAACCTAGGCCCATTTGCACCTACTTGTGGCGTCACTTACAGAGGCTTTAAGTGGCACCTTGTAGCCACTTTACCAAGCCCAATTTCATGTCATGTTTTCCCTACTATTTCTCTTAAGGCCACCCTACTTAGCTTCCTCTTTTAGAATTAGAATCTAATAATTTCTAAGGCACTCCCCTATTTTCTAAAGGTCACAAAATTCATACAACTCATTCTTAATCACACAAGGCATGCTATTTCATATTATTTAGTAATAATGCATAAGCCATAGTCCGGGATATTACACACACGCTCGTGTGGCCCACCTAACACAAATCTAGCCACGTATATAGGTTCCACCTAGTCTAGTTCACTATATACTATATCATCATACAATTTATTCCAATTGGGCCCACGGGCCCAATGCCCATTGGGCCCACGGGCCTATTGGGACCACTTTAGCCTATCGCAGCCCAAGCTGCCCCAACCCATAAGAATACTACTAATGGCCTCAACTATCACGTTGAAGCCCCACACGTGCGCTCGCACGCTCATGTGGCTACTATTGTCGTGATCGGCATTTCAGCTTTTGTCGCTCTACAGCTAGAGTAGAGAGAGTTACACACCTGATAGGACTCTGGTGCTAAACCGCACTGGGACCACTCCTGTGCCCAATGCCCACCAAGGTATGTTAACCCTCCTCTTGGCATTCTCTTTAAATAGCTAGCTCTTCACCTTCCTTCTTTGTATCTTTTCGATGTTGGATCCCTTCGTCAATAGAGCTTAAATTCAACTAAAACTCTTACCGTCCAATCTGCAAAATAAATACTCCCTTGCTCCTTATGAGATTCGAACCCAAGCTCTCCTCAGCCAATTCATCACTTGCCACTAAGCCACAAGCTCCTCTTGTGTCTTAAACCGTGCGTAACTAAATATAAACTATGGCCAAATTCTAAGATCCAAGTAAAAAGAAAACCAAAATGCAAAAGTCAAGACTTGAACCTTAGACCTCCTTCCTTCCATGTGGCATCACCCCCTTGTCTCTTATGTGGCGTCACTTTGCCATTACACCATACACTCTACTTGTGTCACTTTTCTCTATATTTTATTCTTAAGGCCTACATGCCAACTTCGGGGTTTTTTTTTCACCTAAAACCAAAATTTCCCCAAAGCCAATATTTGATCGCGGGACTTCATAGAAGCCCCCTAACCTTCCAAAATCACTTATCTAAAAAGGTCCAACTTGCACTTAAGCCGATCTCCTGTTCTCCAAAAAATTTTAAACGCTACTACGCCTAAGGCCCATTGGGCTCAATTCTCCTTGGCCCAATTTTAGGATGTTACAAATCTACCCTCCTTAAAGAAATTTCGTCCTTGAAATTTCCAACTACGAACAGCCACACATCCTAACCCACCACACTACGCTCTTGCTGCGCACTCTGATCATAATAAAACTAATATACTTTCTAACTAAATCTTGAAACCCCTTCACATAACCAACTATTTACCACCGAAGCAACATATATTTTTCACACATACATACAATTCCTATATTCAAGCATCACATCCACACATCGTAGAATAAATACAATCATTCCGCATATACCAGAATATAGTAAAAAGGAAACTTACGGATTTGGTGCCGGAGACTCGGGTGCCATACTTACAGTAAAGATATATATATTTTCTAAACCATCCTTTGAAAACATTTTTGAACCCAAACCCATAGCCGAGTTTTTGAACCTTGGCTCTGATACCATAATTGTAACACCCCAAACCCGGCCTAAACGTTACAACCGGATCTGGCATGTCACATGAAAGGAATGTCTAAAAACTGTGCGTTCGTTAAAAAAACTCGTATTCTTTATAGTTGTTGTGAAAAATTAAGTTTAAGTAATTTTAAATAAGAAACGGTTTATTATCATTTTAGGAAAATCCCATATTGATCATTTAATAATAAGTAGTAACCAAATTGAAAGATGAAACCAAGTTAAATACCCAAGGCCTTATTACATAACAAAAACCCAAGTAAAAATAAGTCCAAATAAAAGAAATGAATTTACGAGTAAACATATGTATGGCCTCCACGAGTCCACCTCACACCCTAAATCAGTGATCTAATGATTACGCAAAATTTAACTAAGGGTGAGTCATCGAGACTCGGTGTGTAAATCCCATCCAACGCGTGTTAAACCCTTACACAATTTCATATGAAAATATGCATATCATGCAACCCAAAACCTAACCATCCAAAACTCCCAATTCTACCCCTGTGGTGCCAAACCCTTTGGGGGTGCCTAAACCACCGGTGACCCAAAGTCACAGATATCAATATAATGTGGTGCCAAACCTTTGGTGACCCAAAGTCACGAATAATCCATATATGGGGTCAACCCGTTGTGATACCAAATCCTTTGGTGACAATCCGTTTTATCAAATGTGGGGCCAACCCACGTATGGTGCGAAGCCAACTGAATGAGTCGCTATGAGGTGCCAAACCTCCGGTGACCCAAAGTCATGAATATCAACGTGGTACCAAACCACTGGTGGTGCCAAACCACTTGTGAGACCCAAAGTCACAGATATCAATCTTCCCTCCTCTCATCATACCCATGCAATATGACATAATAATTCGTGTATGCAGTATGTCATGTATGCTAGACATATATCAAATATAAGTATAACATGAATTACCATCATAATCAGATAGACATAAAACAACATAATCATGCTAATCAACCTCTAAGGGTATAATCGTAATTTTACCCACCAAGGGTATTTTCGTAATTTACCTACCAAGGGTATTTACCCACCAAGGGTATTTTCATAATTTACCCACCAAGGGTATTTTCGTAATTTACCCACCAAGGGTATTTTCGTAATTTACCCACCAAAGGTATTTTCGTAATTTTCCCACCAAAGGTATTTTCGTAATTTCGCACCTCCAATGGCCCTCCCGGAGGTCTAATGTTACCCTGAGTGACTCGGCTACCATTTTCGATCGTCACTGGACTATTGGGCCTAAAGCTTGGATTCGACCCATTCCACCCCTGCGTTCGTGTGGCCCACCTAACACAAATCTAGCCACATATATAGGTTCCACCTAGTCTAGTTCACTATATACTATATAATCATACAATTTATTCCAATTAGGCCCACGGGCCCATTGGGCCCACTTTAGCCCATCGCAGCCCAAGCAGCCTCAACCCATAAGAATACTACTAATGGCCTCAACTATCGCATTGAAGCCCCACACGTGCACTCGCACGCTCGTGTGGCTACTATTGCCATGATCGGCACTTCGACATTTGCCGCTTCTACAGTAGAGTAGAGAGTTACACACGATAGGACTCGGTGCTAAAGCACGTGCTGCGACCACTCCCTGTGCCCAACGCCCACCAAGGTATGTTAACCTCCTCTTAGCATGCTCTTTATATAGCTAGCTCTTCACCTTCCTTCTTTGTATCTTTCCGATGTGGGATCCCTTCATCAATAGAGTTTAAATTCAACTGAAACTCTTACCATCCAATCATAAAATAAATACTCCTTGCTCCTCATGAGATTCAAACCCAAGCTCTCCCTCACCAATTCGTCACTTGCCACAAAGCCACAAGCTCCTCTTGTGTCTTAAACCGTCTTGTAACTAAATATAAACTATGGCAAAATTCTAAGATCCAAGTAAAAAGAAAACCAAAATGCAAAAGCCAAGACTTGAACCTTAGACCTCTTTCCTTCCATGTGGCGTCACCCCCTTGTCTCTTATGTGGCGCCACTTTGCACTCTACTTGTGTCACTTTTCTCTATATTTTATTCTTAAGGCCTACATGCCAACTTCAATAGTTTTTTTTTTTTTCACCTAAAACCAAAATTTCTCCAAAGCCAATATTTGATCCCGAGACTTCATAGAAGCCCCCTAACCTTCCAAAATCACTTATCTAAAAAGGTCTAACTTGCACTTAAGCCGATCTTCTGTTCTCCAAAAAATTTTAAACGCTACTACGCCTAAGGCCCATTGGGCTTAATTCTCCTAGACCCAATTTTAGGATGTTACATGCGGGTATAAGGAGCATAAGGCTCGAGATTGTTACATCACCATCAAGTCAGGTATGTTTGGTTGGTCGTGAAGCTTGAATGTAGAAAATTTTAAGTACAAATGGTAGACAACTGTTTGCTTTTGTGGTTAGATGTTTGGTTGTGTGAAAGAGGATTCAAGATTTTGTTAAAAGTACATTGTGGTTTTTAAGATCAAAGTGCGCAGCGAAAGCTTAGTGATGTGATTTGAGCGATACATTTAGTAGTTGATTGGAAATTTCGAGGATAAAATTTCTTTAAGGAGGGTAGAATTGTAACATCCCAAAATTGGGCTTAGTAGGATTGGGCCTAATGGGCCTTGGGCGTAGGAATGTTTGAAATTTTGAGAACAAGAGAATGGCATTATTTCAAATTGGACTATTAGTTAAGTGAATTTGGAAGGTTACGAGGTTTCTATGAAGCCTCGGGTTTAATTGGGCCTTAGGAAAAATTTGGTATTTTAGCACTTTAAGGAGATAGAGTAAGTGACCTTAAGGCTTATAGTAATGAATGAGTAAATGGTTAGCATAAGATGAGTAATTGGTAAAGAGGTTATGGCATTAAGTGATATACCTTGAGGGAAGAGGTTCAAATCCCATTGTTTGCAAATTTGACTATTATTTTTGCTTTCCTTCCTTATGTGTCGGCCAAGAAGTATTTTTGGTAAGTGTGGACTTCATTATTTTGGTAAGGTGGCTAAAAGAATATGGCAAAGTTAAAGTTTGGGAAAAGAATCAATAGGAATAGGAAAGAAAGGGGGACAAGAGGCTAATATCGAGGGAGGTGTTTTGGAAAGTATGGGTGGCCAAACTCTTATCGTAGGGGGGATGCATGTGGACGGTTTTGAGGTAGATAGGTGGCTGAAATTTTTACCTTGGCATTTGGTAAGGTCTTGGTTTTATTTTGGCCAAAAAGTCCTATTGCAACCTTTGTGTCATCTTCTCTCCTTTTGCTATTTTCTTTGCCGAAATTTTCTAGCACAATAGTGCAATTTTTCTCTTATCTTAAATTGGTCACATATTCATCTTTTGTCTAATTTCCTTGATAGCTGAAATTCTCCATTACCTTTTGATTGAATTTTTGGTGCTTGTTAGGCCAAAAACCTTTCTCTTTGCACTATTTGGTACCCTCCAAATATCTTTTGCTTTGTGCCGAATTTATAAGCCATTGGTGAGCACACTTTCTTCATTTCTTCCTTGGGGGCCGAAACTTTAATCCATCTTTCACCATTCTTTTTGTTGTCGAAATACTCAAATTTCTTTTTGGTTCATATTTCTTTTAGTGTTGAGCGAAACATTCCAAACACCTTGATACACCTTCTCCTTTCTTTTAATCATTTCTTCTCATTTGTGTTGATATTTACTCCTTTGATCAATCGAGTGATAGTGGAAGGCTGAAACTTTGACTCATCCGTAGCCATTGTACAATCGTTTGAAATCGTAACTAATATTGTTAAGGTAAGGATTCATCATGGTTCTTTTTGGATCTTTTTCGTTGACCAGTTATTTTGCTTAACGAAATAGTGGTTGTGACTAATCGATTATATTTTTAGGGACTAAATCTCTCGATCTATCCCTCGTAATAAGAGACTCAGATTGTTGGTAAGTGTATAGATTGTTAATCAATTGAAATAATTGGTTGAAGTGGTAAATTCGATTTTGGACTAATTGTTGACCGATTGTATCTTTAGGTGTCGC
The DNA here is from genome assembly GCA_025506655.1 of Gossypium rotundifolium. Taxonomy (NCBI): domain Eukaryota; kingdom Viridiplantae; phylum Streptophyta; class Magnoliopsida; order Malvales; family Malvaceae; genus Gossypium; species Gossypium rotundifolium. Next base: position 128,756,497 of record CP106732.1, on the reverse strand, counting down.
GGAGAATATCGTGTTATGGATTCCAAATAAGGTGTGTAATCCCATACCCTTCTGAATATATGTTTGAAATGGTGAGTAAGTCTCACATCTCTTTGAAATTTTACCTGAAATATTCTATGATTCGGTAGAAATATCGAAGAAAACTGATAACCGGCATCCATGATCACTCGGACGTGCGTATGCTCGTAGTGGTAATCATGTTTTGTAATAAAATAGTTTCCGTCAGAAACAGTGACGTGTATTTGAAAAATCAAAAAAATTGTCAAGTGTCTCACGATCCCTTCTGACTTGCACAGTTTATTAAACTCATCAGAACAAAACACTAAGCCATTGTTTGTGCAGAGGTATTTTATTTATTTTCCGTCTATTTTTCAATCATATTTTTCCAAGACTTAAATGCAGAAAACACATCACTTTTCTACTTCAAGAAGAATGCCCAAACTTTTCTGAAAAAATCATCAATAAAAGTTAGCATATAATTAGCTCCATCTCTCGAAGGCACTCTTGATAGCCCTTACAAATCAGAATGAATTTACTCTAATGTTCCTTCATGTTATGGATTCCTCTGGTGAATCGAACTCTCTTTTGCTTCCCAAAAACACAGTGCTCACAGAACTTCAGTTTGCAAATTCCTTGTCCATCAAGAAGTCCTCTTTTGCTCAATTTTGCCATGCCATTCTCACTCATATGCCCTAGGTGCATATGCCAAATTTTAGTAATATCATCATTTGACAAGGAAGTGGAAGTGACAGCTACATCACCAATAACAGTAGAACCATGCAAAACATATAACTTGGCAGTCTTTCTCTACCCTTTCATCACAATGAGGGAACCTTTGGAAATCTTCAAAATCCCACTTTCAGCTGTGTATTTGTACCCTTTTGAATAAAGAGTACTTAACGAAATTAAATTTCTTTTCAATTCTGGAACATGTCGTACGTCACTAAGTATTCTGACAACTCTATCAAACATCTTAACTTTAATTGTTCCAACACCTGCGATTTTACATAAAGCATTATTTCCCATCAAAACAACACCTTCAGACACTATTTTGTAATTTGTAAACCAATCCCGATTGGGACTCATGTAGAAGGTGCAACCCTAATCAAGGATCCACTAATCGCTCACTTTAGAATTGTTAACAGAAGTGACTAGAAGTTCACCATCACTGTAGTCTTCTACAACACCGGAATTTTCTGGTTATTTTTCCTTTTGATTCGCAGCCTCCCTTTCAATATTGTTCTGTAGCTTATAGCACTCAGATTTAATATGCCCTTTCTTCTTGCAGAAGTTTCAAGTTTTACCTCTATTTGAAGACTTCAATCTACCCTTAGATTTATCGCGAGGATTCCGTTCCTGTGTCCTTCCACGATCATCATCAGCATTCCAATCTTGTCTCCTATGAACAATGAGACCCTCTCCCTAAGAGTCGGGTTTAACCACAAGATGCTTCATCTTATTATACAAGGTCAAAGAATCATAAACCTCATCAACTGTGAGAGACTCATGGCTATATAAAATCGTGTCTTTGAAGGTTGAATAAGACGGGGGCAATGAAAAAAGTAGAATTAACCCTAGATCTTCCTTATTATACTGAACCTCCATGGCCTCCAAGTTTGAGAGAATTTCTTTAAACATCATTAAGTGTTAGGTACGCATGCACCTTCCTCCAAATGATGAGCATAAAGACGTTGCTTCATATGTAACTTGCTGGTTAGAGTTTTTGACATACATATTTATTCTAGCCTCTTCCATAATGCAGCGGCAGTCTTCTCTTTCATCACATCCTGCAAAATTTTGTTAGACAAATGCAGATATAATTGTGTTAATGCCTTTCAATCATTGCGCTTCTTCTCTTCCTCCATCAATGTCGAAGGCATCTTATCTACCCCTAGCAAGGCTTCCTCTAAATCCATTTGTGCAAGAACTACCTGTATCTTTATCTACCACAATGTGAATCTGGTGTTGTGATCCAACAGCGAAATTTCATACTTCAAAGATGTCATTACCGTGATCAAAATAAAAAACCTGAAAGCTCTGATACCAATTTATGAAAAATATATAACATCAGTAATGAAAAATATATCACAAAGAAAATATAAATTAAAAATAAAGAACACATAGATTTTACGTGGAAAACCCTTTCGAAAAAAAAACCACAAGCAGAGGAGAAGAAAAATTCACTATGTCAAATTCGAATAATTTCAAGAGGAATAGACTATGTCTATTTATAGGCTTGTAAAACCATATTCTAATAAGAGTTTAGTAAGATTGAAATACCTTATTCTAATCAATATCAAATAGATGGAGTTTAATAAGGTTTAAAAAATATTATTTAAAATAAAGTAAAAGAAATCTAGTTCTATAGGGATTCTTCTTTTATTTTATTTTACCATTGTATTTTATTTAAATAAGGATTCGGGTCACTTAATTCTAACAGTTTTCCTAGACTTCTTAGGCGGCATATTTAATGTAGTCGTACTCTAGAAACTAACAAACTATCAAGCAATATATTTAATGAAATAGTAAAAATAAGTTAGGAACCCTTAACGTCGATTAATTATTTGAATTCCTTTAAGAGCTTTGTTGTGGTTTTCTTTGTTAATGTTATACTCTTAGTTCTTGCACCAAATAAGATTACAAAAAGAAGAGGAAATTTGTAGAAATATAAGAAGAAGAAGAATAAAATAGGGGTTTTGACGTATAAAGGTTTAAAGGTTTTGAAAAATTTTGGAAAAGATTTGAAGTTCAAGAGGGTTTAAAACTTTGGTTAAAAGGGGTTTTAGACATTTGGGTGTTTTAGAATTAAAAATGAGAAAATTAGGGTTATAGTCAGCGGGTTGCATAATGGGTCAAGTTGACCCTGCAAAAATTGCAGCTATGTCACGAAACAAAGGTTCCATGCACGAAATCCCTAGTTGGATGTCGATGTCACGTTTGATTTTTTTTGAGTTTTTGTCGCGACATCGAGACCATTTTCTCGATTTCTTGAGTCTATCGTCGATGTTGCGACACTGACTCTGTTTCATCCATAGTTCTCAATTCTCAAAGTGTTTCGATTTATATTAAACATCAATTTAAAAAAAATAATATTTTAAATTATTGGTTGGTTAAAAAGTACAATAATATGCATAAAATTTTAATTCAGTCCATCAACTCTGTCAGTGTATACGTGGATGCTTCTTTGGTTTCGTTTCTGTCAGTATTAGTCTAGCATCTGTCATGCCATTCTACTTTTCTTCGTTTATCCCAATCCTTGAATATTTTCTTTCATCTTACATTTATTACTGAGAATACCTTCCGCAGATCAAAGTAATTAGCCACATTTATAAATATTAACCTAGTGGTCTTGAATACCTCTTATAGTCCTAATTTTGTGAAGCACTCCCATGGTATATTTCACTTCCACCCTTGATTTCTCTTTTCTTGGATTCATTAATAATTGTTATAGGGTCTATAAAAAAATCTTAGTAGAAGGGATATTTCCAAGTTTACCTCAAAATCTATAGTTATATTTTCGGTCCACGTCTTATACCTACGTTATTCAATTGTTTTCTCTTTCAAAATTTGTCTCAATTGAGTGTCGACTTAATCGTATGGTTCTATTAAGAAGTGGGTGCTTTCTAGTTCCCTTAACTCTAGTTTCTTATTTGGTAGGGTTATCTAATTAAAAAACTTCTAAGTCACTTAAGACTCTGTCGACATGTATAGTCCCTAGCTTGGTTAATATCGTGAAACTCCCTAAGCTTTTGAATTTTTGAGGTGTCTGATTAAGGATGATTATTTTGCAAAATGTATCTATGTTGAATAAGTCATCCTCTTTGCAATTGTCACGTTCTTTCCTAATTTCTTTTACAGGGTTTGAAGGCTTTGCCAATTCTACTATTGGTTTTATAAAGGCTAACATCTCATAGAATTATTGAAGTAGGGTTGAAAAACTTACCTCTTCACTTATTTCTTGATGTTGTTTATCCTCCAATTGTGATGAAATCTATGTTGTCAAGAGGAAAAATTCAGTATTTGATTCATTATTACATTCAGCTATCAACTCCTTTATTGGCTTTGTCTCAACTTGAACATCCTTTTGCACCATTATCTCCTCATTGAGTTGACTTAGTTCCTTTTGGTTTGTGTTCCCAAATCAGTGGTGCCTGGTTACTCAAGATTTCATCTTTCCAGTATATTGTTTTTGTTGGGTTTTCCTTTTCATCTTTTCTTTCGCCTTGAGTTTAATCAAACCCGTGACAATATATGTCTATATTTGTACTCCTGTTGCTGTCCTGCAAATATGTTGAGACTTCACCTCTTAGCTGGCTTAGTTCTAACATTAACACTATCTGATTTTCCTGAATTTCTCATTCTTCATAAATTTCATCATCATAATCTATTTCATCATCGGACCACATGTAGTCAAAATTTTCCATGGTATTGCTGAATAGGTTTCAATGGCTATTTATGCAGGTCTCCTCCCTCTTTTCAAGGGTATATGCTGAGATTTCTTAAAGAAGAATAAATTAATAGTAAACTACAATAAATAAGGAAGTAAATAAAAAACTAAAGATCGTATCTATAATTTAAAATTTTCCTAATTAGCATATTAAAATGTAAAAATTTAATTTAATTTAATAGCATTGCCTCCCCGACAATGGTGCCAACAACTTGACCGCCTTTGAACGTACCAACGGCCAAAGTGACTGTAATTTAAAATGTAGAACTGAGGTTGTATTCCCATGTATACGGGTTAGGTTGTAATATAGTTTTCACAATGAAGTTGGTGAGTATTCCGAGGATCGTACCCAAGAGAGGCGAGTACTAAATTAATGTTAACCTAAACACAAATAGAAGAAATTATTAATTTAAATAAATTATATTACTATAAAACATAAAGGAAAAATTTTGGTTTTTGATAAGAAATGAAATAAAAATAGCATAAATAAAAGAGACTTCGGGAAACTAACTTATAAACTTAACCAGATCTAGACATGGGTGATTAGCTCGCTTCAATGGTCATAACTAATTCTTATTTCGGGTTTCTATTTAATCAACTAGTCATTACCCTAGCAAGATCTCTTGATCTTCCACTAAACTAACAAGTCAGTAAGAACTACTTATCTCTCGACCTCACAGTCCAAACTGTGTCGGGGCTAAGGTGTTAACGGATAGGCCATACCAATTTTGGGTTAAAAAATTATCACCTAAATGATTTATTAGGGTCGTCAAGCCTAGGGTTTAATGTAACAGCCTGTTTTTCAGTGGTGTCGAAAATAGTGGTTTCGAGGCCACCAAATTCTACGAGTAAGTTCGTAAATACTATTATTTAATATTTAAGAGTCAAATGTGATTTTAAAAAGGTTTTTGATTCGATAATTTATGTTATATAAGCAATTTATTAAGTTCAAGTGGTAAGACCCTATGGTCAAGTGGTTTTATAAAATGAGGTATCGGGACCTCATTTCTATAAATCGAGCCATAAATATTTTTATAAATATTTACAAAGTGTCATTACAGTGGTATTACAGTTTCATTGAAAATATTTAATTTTTCGATAGTTAATTAATTAAAAAGGACTAAATCGTAAAAGATGAAAAATTTGATCACTATTTATTTGAGTGATTAAATGGTTAATTGAATAAATGAAAATGGAATTAAATGGTAATTAGACCATTGAGGGAGTTAGTGGACAACTATGGACATGAAATTGGTGTTTTATTTAATTATTAACCAAGGTTAAAATGGTAATTTGATAATTAAAATTAAATAAATAAAACCAAATTGTTTATTCATCTTTTACATTGTCTTCTTCACCAATTATTAAGGGAGAGAGAAGCCATTGTTAACCTTGGAGTTTGGCAATTTGAAAAGCCAAATTGGTAAGCCATTTTTCACCCGTTTCTTTAAAGTTTTATGTTTTTGAGATAGTTACAACTAGGTCCAGCTGGCCCGTACCTTCGATTTTGAAGCTGTTAAAGATTTTGAATGTTTCCATTTATGAACCTTGTGATTCTAGATGTTAAATCATGAATTTTATATAATACTTGTTATTTAAAAGTATTTTATTAAGTTATTTTGATGAATTTATCGATTAGGGACTAAATTGTTAAAATAGTAAAATTAAGGATTTAATGTGAAATTTTTGCATGAATAGGCTGTTTTGTATACCATAAGTATTCATCTAGTGTGAAATTTCAATAAAATGGTTAATTTGTTTTAGGCTTAGGGACTAAATTGAATAAAAGTAAAACTTTAGGGGTAATTTTGTAAAAATGTCAAAAATGACTACATTGCATAAAATATATTTCTGAATTAATAGATTGAATGAAATTATTAATTTAGATCAAGATTAAGTGGAAAATCAAGGAGAATGAAAAATTACCAAAATGCCCATGTACTTTGTCATTTCTGTAATTTAGCCAGGTAAGTTCGTATGAACTAAATTTTGTATAATTTTGATTAATTGAATGTTAGCATGTGATTCTATTGTGATTGAATCAATATATATATATATATATATATTATGCAATTTATCTTGCCAAGAAACGATGGAAACTCAACAATGTACGACAATTATCGAGTCCCGTTTGAACCTTATGAATATATAGGATACAACTGACATGTCATTAGGGTTACCATGTTTGGGTGCTAGCTTTAAATGTCCAACAGGTGGTTGAGTTCCGGCATGTGTTGTGAATACAAAACAACTTGTGTGAGCAGACCCAGGTTACTATGTTTCGGGTGCTAGTCTTGAATGTCTTACCGATGGCTGAGGTCCGGCATTAGTTGCAGATACTTTACGACTTGTGTGAGCAGTATCATGTAGCTTACATTCCGACCGATAGCTTGGGTGAGCAGAGCCATTTTACAACTCATGTGAGCTACGACTATATGTTTAGCACACTTTGTGTAAGCTTTCCCATGTATCGGTATTATTCTAAGTGGTTCAAAGGGCATACAAAGGAAGGAACATTAATTGTTTTGATTTTCAATATCATGAAAGTATGGAAAGGTATGAGTTATTGATGATTAAAGTGTGTATAGCCATGTTCATGAAAAGTATGAATGCTTATATGCTGTATTCATGAAAGTTATTTTATCATGTGGTGATTTTTGTTAAGTTATGTGTTAAATCACTAACTTGTGAATATGGTTAATTCTATGTTTATGTCTTATATGTTATACAAATGAAATGGTAAGTGTTCAATATGAATTAAGATATGTATGCATGAAACTCATTGAAATGGTGATACATGAAAAACATGATATGTTATGAGATGGATGATAAATCTAATTGAGTTGTGCTCAAGTATAATGGTTATCCATGACAAATTCATATGAATCATGTTGGAATGAACTAACATATTTGTTGATGTGCTTAGGCTTACGCCAAGCTTGTGGATATGATTGATGTTTATGATTATGTTTGTACTATGCATATGAAACGGGTAAGAAAAGGGAACGAAACGGTAAGTACGTATTGGGATGTATTATGACGTTATAAAAAGTTTAATGTGATAAATGATGTATTTATATGTGAGCAAAATGTGTATGCTATGGATGAATATATCAATATCAGGGATAAATACACTAAGTCGGGAATTGATAATGTCGTTTAGGCTTATGATAAGCATTGGGAACGGAATGGAAAGTAACTAAATTGAAATGTGTATAATCTTATAGAAAGGTTGATGGTTATACATTATATCCCATAAAATCCTATCACATTATGAATTATAAATATATGTGACATTAATGAATTTACTCATTTGTGAGTCGATGATGATATAGATTTATGAATTTTGGCATTGGCATAGGGCTATGTCTATTATAATAAGCTTATTATCAAAATGGAACTTTTATGCTTAAAGTTTATACGAGCTTACTAAGCATACATTGCTTACGTAGTTACTTTCCTTTACTTTACAAATTATCGGAAGCTCGATCGAGTTGGAAGCTAGTCAGAGATCCATCACACTATCCATCGATTTTATCGGTAGAGTCTTGATCAAGGTTATAATGGCATGTATAGGTGGACCTGTGGCTTATGGTAATTGATTATTTTGGCATGTATATGTCATTTTGGTTGATGTAAACTTGGTACTTTTGATGCCTTATTTATGTGTGTTATTTTGATAATGTGTTAATGCATGTTTAAATGGCCAAAGTGATAGGTGATGAATTGACCTCAACATGGTCAAGCTATAGTATGCTTTAGAAAAGTTTTGAATAGAGGTGCATGATTGAAATATGGTATGAATAAATGTTGGTTGTTGATAGCATTTGGAAATGACTAGATTTGTGTCAGTTTGATGGTTTTGATTATATGTGAGAAATAGTCCAAATGGTAAAGTTATTTTGATATGGCATGAATCTAAAATGGTATAGTTAAATATGCTTATGTTTAGGCATGTCTAGAATGACCATTTGGTATGTTTATAATGAGACCAAATGGAAGTATGCTTTGAGGTAGATATGAACTATTGGTAATGGTATAAATATGGTCAAATTATGATGAGCTTTGTAATGGAAAATGAATTAAGTGTTGATGAATAAATGTGTTAAGTACATGTATATGTTTAGACAAATTGTATGTTTGCATTTGAAGTGCCTACATGGCATATTGGTTTATTGGAATTTGGTATTCGATTTGGTCTTATTAAGCATGTTTTAGGTATGTTTTGAAGCTTGATTGTATGTGCAAATGTCTTATAGGTGTGAGCTTGTAATGGGTAAAAAGAATGGCTTGAAATTGGCCTATTTTTTGTCCACACGACCTAAGACACGGGTGTGTGTCTCAACTATGTGTGACACACGGTCACACGACACGGCCATGTGTCCCCTGTAGGTTTTCAAATGCTGCATTTGGAGAGTTACACGACTTGGCACACAGGCGTGTGGCTTGGCCATGTGAACCAAGTCAGAAAGTTACACGGACACAGACACGAGCTGGGACACGGACTTGTATCCCTACATTGAATGCCCACATGACCTGAGACACAAGGGTGTGTCTCAGTCGTGTGAGTCACACGGCCTGGCCATACGGTCATGTGACCCCTGTAGTATGAATTTTTTATCTTTTTCCATGAAGTTCTAAATGTTTTCGATTTAGTCCCGAATCATTTCTAAAGTGTTTTTAAGGCCTCAAGGGCTCGAAAAAGGGACGTTATGCATGTGTTTGAATGGAATATGATATGTTTTATAATGATTGTAATCGAATGTTTTAAGTTAAAAGTTTTCGATAAGGCTTCATAATCCTATTCCGACGAAGAATATGGGTTAGGGGTGTTACATTTAAGTTCTTCCTCTCCCAAATAGTTGATTCGCTAAGAAAACCCTACATAGTAATTAATTAATCACATCTCCACTCACTAATCCCTTATAAGATGATTAGTTCCTCATGGATTTCATAAACATAATGAACTTGATAAATAAGATGAACATTAAAAGCAATTCAAGAACAGAGTTTAGGAAAAATCCTGAGATGTATTTGAATGAAGCACAGAATCCACAATATTCTGATCACGTTTACAGATCATGTTCTCTAAAGAACACTAATGAAAAAAACTGTAAAATAAATCTAAAACCTAAGAAAAAGAAAAACTAAAACTAAAATTATAGAAAAAAAACTTAAAATATGAAAAGTTGTCCTTAACCAAGTGCTAACTGAGCCTATTTATAGATTTACTCTAGGTTAGATGACGTTTTCGTGTTTAATTTTCATTGTACGGACCAAAATGCCCTTGGCTCGTAATTAATCCCGTACAGGATCGGTGTCGCGACACCCTAGTGTCTATGTCGCGACATCGAAGGCACTATACTCTAGTTCAGATGTGGCTTTAGGGATGTGTCACGACACCAAGACAAACTTAAGATTCTTGTATTCCACTCTCTATGTTGCGACATTAAACTTCCCATGTTGCAATCTCATGTTGCAACACAGCGACCAGCCTTGAGCTCTTATGTCTTTGAATGGTCTCCTGCACACTTACTAAGTATATTATCTCACCTTTAGGCCTCATTCTGTCCCTAAGGTCAATAAAATACTACTCTTGACTAAGTGACATTGATTCAATTAGTAAATTAATTAAAAAATAAATTATAAATTAAATACAATATATTTAAAAGAAATTTTAACATTTCCATTTTCTTAAAAAAAAAAACAATATTTTTTATTAACTCACTTCTCCCATTTTCACACTTAAAAAAAAAAAAAGTGCCCCTACTTATTGCAAAAAAAAAAAAAAATCGGGATAAACTCTAAAAATAGTTACTCAACTATTATAGTGTTTCTATTTTGTTCATCTAAGTTTAAAATTTTCTATTTTAGTCACTAACATTATCGAAATTTAATATTTTGGTCACTTCTCTATTAAATCACTAACGGTGGCCTTTTTTTTGGCATGATGACAAATTTAGCCTTCCAATGTTTATAAATTCTATCAATTTAGTTTCAAATCTAAGAACTTCAACAAATTTAACCACCAACTTTACACATTTTGTCAATTTAGTCTTGATATTTAAAAATTAAAAATGAAAAACTTAAAAATAAAAAAATTTAAAAGTTCATTTTCTATAAAAATACACAAGATTTTATTAAAAAAAGTACATATAAAATTATAAAAAATTGTTTATAAATAAATGAATATCAATTTTTCTCATTTCCTAACATAAAATTAATTAATTTATTAAAAATAATTTTAATATTCTTATAAATAAAAACAATTTAAGGGAAAAACCATAAAGAAGACTTATGCATATTCAACTTTTCCATTTTTTTTCCCAACATTAGCGACCACCATATTCAAGTTGGGTTAAAAACTACAGCCTGAGGTCAAAAAGTGTGAGAATCGATATCTTTAAGTTGTTGCCCATAACAAGTTTATTGTGTTTGAGGTTATGTTTGAGGAGGGTATAATTGGACATATATAAGTAAGGATAAGGTTTTGAAAACCTAATAGGTGGAAGGCCATGTTGGCAGCTCCACAACTAATTCCTAGTTTGATGGCGCGATGATAGAGGATGTGAAAATTAAGAAATTTGGAGTAAGGGTTATTGGTGTCAATGGTTTTGGGCAAAGGTTGTGCCTAATGCTTGCCAAATTTGACAATGACCAAGGAGAAAGGCCAAACGTATAATAAATTTTTTTATTTATAAAATAAACTAAAAAATAAATATTTTAAATCTGATTTAAGTCTTATTTGTGGTTTTTTTAATATTTTATTTCTAAAAGTATTATTTTAATAAATAAATGTCATGTTAGAAAAAGAGAAATTAATAATCAACAATTTATAATTTTGCATGCATTTTTATCGAAAAAATGAACTTTTTAAAAAAAATTAATTTTTACTTTTAAGAATCAAGACTAAATTGGCAAAATATGTAAAGTTGAAAGCTAAATTTGTTGGATTCTTTAGATTTAGGACTAAATTGATAGAATTTGTAAATATTTAAGGGTGAAATTGTTATTATGCCAATAAAAGAAAGGCACTAGGAGTAGAACTATTCATGGATCGGGCTACTTGTTCAAACCTGAAAGCCTGCCCAAAATTTGGGAGGATTTAGAAAAAAAATATTAGGCTCGAAAAATAGACTTGGCCAATAAAATTAGGCTCGTTTAAATTAACGGTCGAGCTCAAGCTCGAACATTCAAGGTCCAAGTCTAACCCAATTCATTTTTAAGTTTATAATATTTTATAATATATTATTTTTATATATTATGTAATTTAGAACATATTAAAATATAAACATATACTAAATATATAATATTACTCTAATGTAACATTAAAATAATGTTAAGATGACTATATAAAAATTTCAATAAATAAATTATGTATAATTATTAAATATTAAATATATAATATATTTAAAAATTAAAAAAAATAATATAAGCAAACCTAAAATAGACTTGAGCTAGTCTTTTGTAAATATAGACAGATTTAGACAAAATTTTAAACCAATATTTTGGGTCAAGTCAAGTTTGACAAATATAAAGTACACTAATATCATGCTTAAGTCCGACCCGACCCATAAACACATTTAACTGAGTGACCAAAATATTAAATTTTGATAATATTAATGACTAGAATAAAAATTTTAAACTTACATAACTAAAACAAAACACGCTATAGATCACTACTGTTATAATTAACCAAAATCACTGCAACTAAAATTACTTTTGTATTCTTTTACTATTTTTATTTTACTTATAAATAATTAATCACCAAAAAATAAATACATAAACAACTAACCATCATTAATTCAATTCCACTCACAAACAGAGTAGGCATAGGATTAATATTATTCAAGATGCTGCCTCGTAGTTTTGTAGTGTGGACATTTATTCCACTTCTAAATTTTTATAGAATATATAACTTTAGAATTCTAAGTGTATATACAATAAAATCGATTATCTATGTTAAATTTTATAAATTGATTGTCCATGTTAAATTTTATAAATTATTATCTATTTAATTTTTCATTTAGTTTGGAATTAATTACACTTGCGTTGTTTTCTTAATTTCTTAAACAGCAACACTCACCCTCTCATAACAAAAAGATCTCTACTATTGAAAGATGGCATTTCAAAGTGAGGTTGATCCATTGAAAGATGGTTAGTGGCAGGTTCTTTGTTTTTTCCCCAGTTCAAATGAACAGAGTCAAGATTGCAATAAAGCATATATTTAAAAAAAAAAATCAAATAAGTTATAGGTAGAGATGACAATGGAATGCCCAACAAAATGAGAGAATATTCACCTCTCCTATCATCTATCAATGAGAATGAGAATGATCCTTCCACCTGTGAAAGAATGGCAAAAGAATTTTGAATTTAGGATTTAAATGAATGGTTGGGTTAAGCAAGCTTCTTGGCACGTCCGCTTGAAGGAGCAACTTCCTCTTTTTTGGAACCAGATGCCTCGGGCTTTCTTGCCCATGCAGGAGCTCTGTCAGGCTCATAACGATAGTCATAGAAAAGTTCCTCTCCAGCATTAATTCGTTCTTTCGCAAATATTCCCACCCGGTGATCCCCAGCAACCATAATGACCTGCAGCAAGATGGCTCGGCTTCAGGATGAAATCAGAAATAGCAAAAAAACACATAATTGAATGTCCAGGCATTCTAGCCAAACAAAGTATTTCCTGCAGGCAAAATATAGTGTACCTTTGCATAGCAATTAGGATCAGGAGAATGATTTGCAAACTTCAACTTGTCACCCTTTCGATAAGCATCAAGAACAAACTGAAAAGGATTACATATCCAATGAATTAGCATTTGCTAAGTACATGGAAAGAGAGAAGATACTAAATCTTACCCTCCCCCCCCCCCAAAAAAAAAAAAAGGTGAAAATATTTGAGGGCATGCCTGATCATTCAGGTTGAAGAGAAATGAAGAATTTTCACGGTCATATATCTTTCCACGTTTATCCGCTTCCCTATGTGAAATCAGTTCCCCAGTGTACTCACCAAGGTATTCATGCTTGCCAACACTATTCTGAAGAATGCCCAAAAATTAAGCAGTGTGTGTAAAACAGAAAGAAACGACTTAAGAAACATCAAGTTGACAAATCCTGTATTACCTTCAAGAAAGCTCCCCATCCAGAAACATCTGATCTTCCAAGCAAAACCTGTGCATATATCGCAGGCAAGTCTTGTCAACACATATACGTAACTTTATTGACTCGCATATTTTTCTAGTCAGTGACAAACAGAACAGCTCTGCTACACACGGAATAAGCACAAAAGGGACACTTCCATTTTATATTTTCTAGAAGGTAATAAAATGGATTTTATTATATGTTTGTCCACCCACTACCAGTCATCCTCCAACCTGCCCACCCATCCCACCCCTTGAGAATATAAAAAGCATCAGAATGAAGGATTATTCAAGTAGTAATGCAGTAATGCCCCAAAGCAGTCCACTCCTGGCCTCAGATAAGCATGGTGCTTTTTATATGCTGTCTATAGAACAACATTTTCTATACCACAAAAAGTTTTAAATCCTCATTGTCACTTCCAGGTGCTTTAAGGCCCAAATGCAATCAATATTCATTTCTTGAGGCAAATAAGAACACAAGATCTTATATATTAACGGTAGTTTTGAACAGTCATGTCCCAGTTCTGGAGACCTTAAACAAGAGTGATATATCAATGTTTCAGAGGAATCCATTTGATTTATTAAAACTGGAGAGAACAAAACAAGGGGGGACTAATCAATTCAATCTTCCTTGAATATTTAAAACTATATATTGAAGCATATTCACACACCAAGACAATAGGCACTCATCTATCTGGGAATAACAAAATGAGAATGAAGATAAAACGCTATTACCCTTTGCTGTTGTTTGAGAAGAAGCTTCATATTTCTGCATTCATAATTGTCACCTCTTTGTGGAGGAACTCCAAGAGTACCAGTGCCATCACCACAACTGCAAGGTCAGTTTCAAGGATAAGATGCTAGAAGCTATATGGAAAGTTGAAATATGTGTATATGTTAACAGTTCATCAATTTATTAATCATATTTTTAGGAGTTAGTTTAGGGATATTATTTCATCTTTATCACTCGGTATCATTTCTCGACTTCCAGCTTCCTAGTTTCTAGTAATTTACAGACTCTAAGAATCATAATAAGATAGTTCTTGCATATAAATAGCCTAGAATTTTTTAATGAAAAATAACAGTAATTTCTTTCTATTCTCTTTTACAGACATTCTTTCTATTCTATGTTTACATGGTATCAAGAGCCATTTTTTTCTCTGATTTTTTAATAGAACAGTCATGGCAGATGCAACTCTAGAGGGTTCTTCAAGGGTGTTATTTAAACCTTCCAGGAGTAGCCTAGAAAGATAATTGTTTTTCCTCCTACTTGTCTAAAAGCTTCAGATCATATGACAGTTTACTATAAAGTTTTTTTCTACCCATACTCCTTGCCTGGAAAACTTAAAAACTACAGTTGCTGATGGTACTTTATTACCTGTTGCTGGAAAAAGGTTCTGTAAAGTTGGCGGAGATGACACTATCTGTACTTCATGTTCCACGCTTAAAATGCAATTTGGTGCTTTTTAGCAAATTAACAAATTGTTTAAATTGTGTGCCTTGGTTTTATCCATCATTTGCTGAGTTTCGGGATTTACCGTTGGGAAGGAGGATTGGCAATGCTAAGATGCGAGATGGGCTGTACTATCTTGAGGATAACAGACAAGTAAGCTCTGGCTGTACTAAGTGGTGAATTGGCTTCTAGTAAAGTTATGTTATGACATAATAGGTTAGGTCTTCCTAGTTTTCCCTTTCTTAAAAACTTGTTTCCATCTCTATTTATAAACAAAGATGTCAATTCTTTTTGTTGTGAAACATTAGCCAAACATACACGTACTCTTTATCCAAGTAAACCATACAGGTCATCTAAGCCTTCTTCATTTATTCACAGTGACATTTGGGGTCCCTCAAGGGTAAATAGTATTTCAAGAACACAATGGTTCATAACCTTTATTTAGACCATTCTAGAGCATGTTGGGCATACCCTCTCAAAGAAAAGTCAAATGCAACCTCCATTTTCCAGCCATTCCACAAAATGGTTAAAAATCAGTTTGACAGGTCAATCAAATTCTTCTAACAGATACTGGTTGAGAATATTTCAATTTAATTATTGATGAGGAGGCCTTACATGGACTTGCCTCTAGCATCTAATCTCAATTGGGCACTACATCAAATGGACATAAAAAATGCCTTTCTCAAAGAAGAACTTGATGAGGAGGCCTACATGGACTTGCCTCTAGGTTTTGAAGGGACGCCTGGCAACACAGAGGTATGCAAACTGAAGAAGTCACTTTATGGTTTAAACATTTCCTAGAGCATGGTTTGATCAATTTGCAGAGACTATAAAGTGGCAAGGTTATCATCAAGGGCAAACCACTGTTTTCAGAACTGGATTAGCCAATTAGACAGTTGGATGGGAAACTAGCCAGGGTACCGGTCCAGAATAAGGGATTGAACTGGTTGACCTACAAACCGGTATGAGCCAGGCTAAAAAACAGGTTGAACCGGGTTTTTCTATTTTTTAATGTTTATGATTTTTAATAATTTATTCAATTGAACCGGTCGGATCGGTTTGACCACTGGTCCAGTTCTAAAAACCTTGGGGCAGACTGATCATACTTTTTTTTTTCAAACATTCACATAATAGTAACAAAACTATCTTGATTGTGTATGTGGATGATATTATCTTAACAGGAGATGACACAACAGAAATGGAGAGTCTTAAGAAGACTCCTAGAAGTGAATTTGAAATCAAAGATCTCAGGCAATTACAAAATTTTGTAGGAATATAAGTGGAAAAAAGCAAGTGGTATTTGTCTCTCAAAGAAAATATATACTGAATCTTTTAAATAAAACTGGAATGCTTGGTTGCAAGCTAGCTGAAACACCCATAGTTGTGAATATGATGCTTGGAAAAGCAGGCAATGGGAGTCCAGGGGAGATATCAACATCAAGCGGGGACATTTCTCATACAATACCAGATATTGCAATTTTTTGTAAGTGTAATCAACCAGTACATGCATTCTCTATGTCAAGGGCATCTTGAAGCAGTCAACTAAATCCTACTATATCTAAAATCAACTTCAGGTAAAGGTTTGTTCTTCAAGAAAATTTACCAGAGAAGTGTGGGGGCATTTACTGATGCATATTGGGCTAGTTTAGTCAAAGATAGGAGGTCCAGATCAAGTTATTGTAAGATGATTTGGAGGAATTTGGTTACTTGGAGAAGCAAGCAACAACTGGTTGTAGCTCGCAGTAGCAAAGGCTGAATTTAGAGCCCTTGCACAGGGAACTTAGTGAGCTGATTTGGGTAAAGAGGTTGTAAAAACTGTAGAAATCAGATTCTTCCTTTAGCTAATTAGGTTACAGGTATAAAAAGAGATAAACTACTCTAAGGAAGGAAATAATCCCTAAAAAACTGTAATTATCCTAAGAATTAGTAACTATGATTAATTTCTATTTACATAAGATTTCCTCAATAATCTATCCCTAATTCTAGGGATTCTAACACTCCCCCTCAAGCTGGAGTGTAGATGTTTATCAAACCCAGCTTGCCAACATGTTGTTCAAACATGTTTTTGTTTAAACTCTTTGTCAACATATCTGCAACCTGTTGTCTGGTAGGTAGATAGGTAACACTCACTTCCCCTGAGTGTATTTTCTCTTTTATGAAGTGTCGGTCTATTTCGACATGTTTGGTACGATCATGATGCACAGGGTTGTGAGCTATGCTGACAGCAACTTGGTTGTCACAATGCAGCTGTATAGGTCTATTATAAGGAACCTTTAGTTCTCTCATCAGCCTTTGTATCCAAATTCCTTCACAAATACCTTGTGCAAGTGCTCGATACTAAACACACGACCGCTGCGTGCTACCACAGATTTCTAATTGCTTTAACTCCTCCATGTCACTAGATTACCCCAAACATAGCTGCAATAACCACTGGTTGATCGTCTTCCATTAATAGAACCTTGACAAGCATCGGTATACGCTTCCACATTTTTGCTGTCATTTTTTTTGATGTATAGGCCCTTACCAGGATTTCCTTTTAGGTACCTTAGTATCCGATATGCAGCTTCTAGGTGTTTTTCCCTTGGGGTATGCATATATTGACTTATGACGCTGACACTAAAAGCAATGTCAGGACGAGTGTGAGCCAAGTAGATAAGTCTCCCTACTAGGCGTTGATATCTCCCCCTGTCGACTTTTTCTCCATCTTCATTAGTACCCAACTTGAGATTAAACTTCATAAGAGTTTAAGCTGGTTTACAACCCATCATCCCAACTTCTGATAGCAAATCGAGGACATATTTCCTTTGAGAGATAGAAATACCTTTTTGAGACCTAGCTATCTCCATGCCAAGAAAATATTTAAGATTTCTCAAATCTTTAAGTTCAAAAACTATTCCAAGAAACTCTTTTAACCTTCCAATTTCACTTGTATCATCGCCTGTTACTATTATATCATCCACATAGACAATTAGAATGCAACATTTTCCTTGTGCCGAATGCTTGTAGAACATGGTGTGGTCTGCCTGTCCTTGAGTATATTTCCTGCTCATCATAGCTTTTGCAAACCGATTAAACCACGCCCTTGGAGATTGTTTCAGCCCATACAAAGATTTTTTCAACTTACACACTTGGCCCTTTCTTTCTTCAAACCCAAGTGGGAAGTCCATGTAAACTTCTTCATTTAACTCCCCATTGAGAGAAGCATTTTTAACATCCAATGGGTCAATTGCCAATTAAGATTGACAAAGAATGGACAAAAGGACTTTAATTGTGTTTAGTTTGGCAACCGTGCAAATGTCTCCTCATAATCCAAACCCATAAGTTTGAGTGAAGCCCTTAGCCACTAGACGAGCCTTGTATCAATCTGGCCATCAGGCTTGAATTTGGTAGTAAAAATCCATTTGCAGCCTACTGTTTTCTTTCCTTTAGGCAGATCCGAAACTTCCCACGTTCCATTATTTTTGAGTGCCTCCATTTCCTCCATCACGGCTTGTTTCCATTCTGCTAACTCAAATGCTTCTTCTATAGTTTTTGGAGTTTTTATAGAATCAACATTAGTCACAAAGGTTTGATAAGACTTAGATAAGTTACCATAGGATACAAACCGAGAGATAGAATGTTGAGTGCAGCTCCTTGTCCCCTTTCGCATTGCAATTGGAAGATAGATAGATGGTGATGGAGGTGAGACTTCGTTTTCAGAATAGTCCTCGGTTGAAGATGTGAGTGGCACTACTGTATCAGTTTTAGGACGTCGATTCCGTCTGGAATAAACCTGCAGTTCGAGCACCTGTTGTTGCTGTTTTCCTTGATCAGGGGACTGTTCAGTGATGGTGTTGGTATCGGGAAGTATAGTGTTAATTTCTTGCGGCATAGGAGGAGAAATAACAGTATCAAGGTTGAGAGGTTTAGTGATAATAGTGGTGGTAGGGTCGGGAGGTATAATGAGGAGGGTATTAAGGTTCTAATCTTCATTAAAAATCTCCCCCTGCAGATGAGAAGGTCTAAAGAAAGGTTCGGTTTCAAAGAAGGTGACATCCCGAGAGACAAATAGCAGGTGTAAAGTTGGTGAGTAGCATTTGTAGCCTTTTTGAATAGGAGAATACCCAACAAATATACAGGGATGGGCCCGAGAATCAAGCTTGGATTGGTTGGGTTGATGATTATGGACAAAGGCTTTGCACCCGAATATTTTTGTTGGAATAGTAGGAATATAAAATAGAGGAAATGATTTGTGAAGAGTGTTTAGAGGTGTTTGGAAATTTAGGACTTTTGATGGCATCCTATTTATTAGGTAGCAAGCAGTAAAAACAGCTTCGCCCCATAAATATTTAGGGACGTTCATTGTGAACATTAAGGCTCGAGCAACATCAAGAAGGTGTCGATTTTTTCTCTCGGATATCCTATTCTGTTGAGGGGTGTTTGGGCATGAACTCAGGTGTATAATTCCTTGGTCTGAAAGGTGTTTAGGACAGAATTAAAGTATTCTCTCCCGTTGTCAGTGTGGAGAGTTTGGATGGTAGAGTTGAATTGGGTTCGAACCATTGAGTGGAATTTTTGAAAAACTTTGGGAGTTTCAGATTTGTCTTTTAAAAGATAGACCCAACATACCCTAGTGTGATCATCAATAAAAGTAATAAACCACTTCTCACCAGTAATTTTTTCACTCGGCTAGCTCCCCATAAGTCACTGTGTATTAATGAAAAAGGTTTGGACTATGTATATGGTTTGAAAGGATATGGAACACGAATGTGTTTGGACAATTCACAAATATCACACTGCAAGGAATTTATCTTTTTATTTCGAAATAATAGCGGAAGATGCTTTTTTAGGTACAAAAGATTTGGATGTCCTAACCTACGGTGCCATAGCATAATAGTATCCTCTTTTGCAGTAGATAGAGCTAATCCCTTGTGTGTTTGTCTTTATTCCACACATACAGTCCATCATCAACCTTAGCAGTGCCAATCATCTTCCCCGATTTCTATTCCTGTATTACACAACCAAATGCGGAAAATTTAGCAAGCATTTTCCCATCTTTAGTAAGTTTACTTATTGAAAGTAAATTACAGGATAATTTTGGAACATGTAGAACATTATCAAGGGAAAAATTCTCAGCTACTTTTACTTTCCCTACTCCAGCCACAGGTGAGTATGAACCATCAGAAATCCTGATTCGAGACTTGTTATGACAGGTGGTGTAAGTTTGGAATAGAGTGAGGTTACCTGTCATGTGGTCCGACGCACCCAAATCTAGTATCCAAGGAGATTGGTTATTAGATTCAAGAGCAATATTGAGAGCAGTACCTTGAGTGGCTAAATTCTCACGACTAGTAGAGGTACTCAGAATTTTATGGAGATTTTCGAGTTGCATCTTGGTTAGGCGCACATCCAACACCTCATCAGCAGTATTGAAAGATAACAGAGCAGTTTTCTTGTCTTTCTGCTTTTTATCTGGATAACCATGGAGTTTAAAACATTTTTCCTTTGTGTGACCAACACGATTGCAGTGGCTACACCATGGTGTGTTCGATCCGGACTTATTCCCAGCACGAGTTTTTTGTGTTTGAGGACCTTTGGACACAAGAGCAACAGATTCAGCAGGCTGGTCAGTAGAGATTATTTGTTTGGGTTCCCCCATCATGACAAGACGTTTCTCTTCTTTCCTCACTTCTGCAAAAGCTTCACTAATGGTTGGGAGAGGTGATTTGCCCAAAATTCTGCCACGAACCTCGTCTAACTCATGCCTCAGCCCAGCTAGAAACTCATAGAGACACTCGTTGTTGAGGTGAGTCATAAACCTAGTCTGTTCTAGGCCTTCCCCCCAATTAGCTTCATAGTACATGTCTAACTCCTGCCACAATATTTTCAAATTGTTGTAATAGTGAGTTACCTCAAGTGTCCCTTGTCAAATGTCTTTCAACTTGAGTTTGATCTCAAAAACTTGGGAAGCGTTTCCAAGATCAGAATAGTTCTCTTTGACTGCATCCCACATGTCTTTCGCAGTCTTGAAAAGAAGGTAAGTTCGGCTTATATGGCCTTCCATAGAATTGATCAGCCATGCCATAACAATTGAGTGTTATTGAGTTCCCAAGTAGCATAGGTAGGGTCTGCTACATCAGGACGTGAGAGGTCTCCATTGATATATCCCAACTTGCCACGACCACGAATCACCAATAGGACAGATTGTGACCATTGTAGGAAGTTTTTTCCATCTAGTCGATCACTAGTGATTATTAGTGAAGAATTGAGGTCACTTTGATTGATCCCTCGATTGACAGTCTGAGATATTTGTGAGATCTCAGTTTCGAACATGGTGTCATTGTGAAGATCACCCATGGAAAAATAGGAGAGAAAATTTTAGGAAGATGGCTAAGAAATCGAAAGAGTTTTTAGGAAGATAGACAAGAGAATCGAATAATTCCTAAGGCTCCGATACCATGTAAAAACTGTAGAAATCAGATTCTTCCTTTAGCTAATTAGGTTACAGGTATAAAAAGAGATAAACTACTCTAAGGAAGGAAATAATCCCTAAAAAACTGTAATTATCCTAAGAATCAGTAATTATGATTAATTTCTATTTACATAAGATTTCCTTAATAATATATCCCTAATTCTAGGGATTCTAACAGAGGTTAATGGAAGAAGAACCAAATGTGCCTAGTATAGGACCTATGAAGCTATTTTGTGACAATAAGGCATCCATAAATATTGCACATAATCTAGTTCATCACCACCGAATGAAGCATATTGAGATAGATCAACATTTTATCAAAGAAAAAATATAAGATGGGATAATTTGCTTGACTTATGCGCCTAGCATACAACAAGTAACGAATGCCCTTACAAAAGGGCTCCCTAGACCAAGATGAACATCTATTCACCAGATTGAGGGGAAATGTTGACAGTTAATCAATTTATTAATTTCTAGATTTTAGGAATTAGTTTAGGGATATTATTTCATCTTTATTACTCGGTATCATTTCCTGATTTCTAGCTTCCTAATTTCTAGTAATTTACAGATTCCAAGCATCATAATAGCATTATAAGTGTTGATCTAACTCACAGATCCCAGAATTTTAAAATCAAGATGCACCTAAAACTCCCAAAGAACATAGAATGAACATTGTGCTCTTGTATTCCAAAGCAGAAAAGCCACTACTAGCAGAAACTACATTTTGGCTCAAGATGCTAATATGTTACTCATGTATTAGTAGCATCTATGAAAATTTTTATTATGTTAACAAAATTTTATTATAGAAATGATTTATGAATTACTAATGACAAACTAATAGCACATAGATGTGAGATAGTAGAAATAAATTATATATGGAAGCATGTACGATCTCCAAACATGATTGAGAAAGCAGATTAAGCTACATCATGGCCAGAGTTAACATAATCCTTTCCCAAGAGGTAGAAAACATACAAAATTAACATCAACACTACCAAAGAAAATAAGTATCTCTTTTCAATGCTACTTTTGCATATTTTTAGGCGTGCAGATGTATTCATTTCTTCCCATTTAAGGCTACTAACACAATAATAAAAAGGAAAATCAAAGTTAGAGCTCACCTGACCCAACAGTTTCTACAAACATCTGGGTCACATTCCCTGTCTGCAGCAAAGCATGGACACTGACGACTTCGACATTGACTTTTAGCACAATGACAGCCCCTAAATCGATTCTTGCAACTCTTAGGGCATCTATACATGCGAGCAAATATCAGGAGAGAATATGTGAATCAACATAAAAATATAACCAATGCATATGTGATACCATAAATCTATATCTTAATCTAAGAAAGCTAAAGAAGCCAAAATTGTCAAGGATGGAATGAATTGACGAAATATTTTAATGGAATATAGCTTGAAAAAATAACAGCTCACCCGCAATATTTTTCACAGCAGGTCCCATTTAAAAGGCAAGAACATTGCTTTCCGCAAGCTGTTTGACAACTACAAGGATTATACTGCCGGCATGGCTGATCTTTCCTCTCAGTAATCCTTTTCCTGATTGAATGATATGCAGCTGATTTCCAGGTATACTTCAAACGACGGACTCTACCCCTTCTGCGCAAGAATCTTGATCTCCGTCTTACTTCATTATTTCCCTAGAGTTTTATAAGAGAACAAAAAAGAAACATAAGAGAATGTGAAATTAGAGACAAGAAAATGTTAGAAGTATATAGCCTAGCAAAAAGTCCTAATGCCCAAACCTGCAAAGCTAAGTCAAATAGCATTACTAACCACGGATCCATTAAGGTCAAACTTGGAATACCCATCAAGAAGAGACATAACACCATCAGCTGCATGGCAAGCAAGTTTATTGCCAGAGCAGGTCATGTATTGGAAAACCTCCCAGCAAGTCTTCAATCCATTTAAAAGATTTCTGGCAATCAAACAGCTGCCATGAAAAAGAGTAAACTGTAAGTAGACAGCATCAATTTACTGGAAAGTACACACACCAAAAGTAACTCTTAGACTATGAGTCCTGATGATTGTAAATTTTGAGAATAAGGAAAGAAAATTATCATAACTTCTACTTTTAACAATATCTTATAGAAAGAACTAGGAAATGAGTATGTTGAAGAGACCTACTGTTGAGTTTGATGATAATAGAAAGAAGTAGGAAATGAGTATGTTGAAGAGACCTACTGTTGAGTTTGATGATAATAGATTCTTTAGTGTTAAAATAACAATAAGATAGGCAACAGCTTTCATAAAATTACTTAACTCAAATGCAGTGCACATTCTATCAACTGCATATAAAAACCAACTTAAAACATAATGTAAACACCATAAACACACCTGTTATTGCCAAAAATCTCCACACCTTTCTCAAAAAGACCTTTTTCAATAGCCTTCCAAGATTTATCATCATTTGGTGCTAGTTCGCATAAGTTTTCATCCAAAAACTCTTCTTTTCTCAGGCCACCATTGCTAATAGCCTGAGCCAAACCATTAATCATCTCACTGGAAGGAACTTCAGAAAATTCTCCTTGGACTCCTAATGACCACTCTTTCCTCCTAGATCGTCCTGTATTTGGAGGTTTCACGTTCTGTGAAGAAGATGTAACATCTTCATTTTCTTTTTGTACATCAGATTGGAGTTTAATGTCTATAGGTGAAACACCTCCACTCACAGCAGAACCAGAACCAGAAGCAGAAGCTGCCATCTTTTTCTGCCTCTTGCGCATGCAAATCAAAACACGTTCAGCAACTCGCTTGCTATTCCTCTTGAGAATTCCAGATTTTCCAGCAATTTTATTCTTAGAAGGTGATAAATGGGGAATAGGTGAGGTGTCTTCATGCCTAGGTCCAATCTCTGAGTCACTACTTTCTGAAAGATTTTTAGCATTGGATGAAGCATGTTCACTTTGGCAGTATTTTACCTTCCTCCTAGCAGATGAACCAGAAGATTTCTTATGGGATGATGTTCGAGCCCCAACACCATCAGATGAAGAGTTTAACTTTTCTTCGGGATCTATTGGTGAGCTAACTGTTCCATTTCTTTCTAACTTCAGAACCTAGAATTAAATTATTCAATCCTGTATAACTATTAAGAAAATCAAGTTTTAAAGAGGGAAGAGATTAGTCAAACATATACCGTACGATAGCAATGCAGGCCACATGGCACATTCTCTTCATCTGGATGGTTCCATGGAGTTTGTTTGTCAGCCTGCTAATAAATGTACAGAGAAAATAAGAATCTATGACTACTCTGACAAATATAAATCTTTAGAATTGCATGAACAACTCACAGGAAAGATAAGGTCCTGAGAACATCCATGTAATCTGCAATCAAACACCTACAAATACAGGGGGGAAGGGTACAATTAAAAGACAGCAAAAAGCAACTCGGAACTGATAAAGAGCAAGAAAAGTGCTTACAAGGCATCGCCTACAAAATAAATTGTCAAAAGAATCAAGAGCTGCTTCAAGATCCTTTTCAAGAAAAGAATTCCAATTTTCCACTTCAACATCCCCATTCTTAGAGGCCCCAGCATCCTTCTCCTCCTTCATAAGGGTTTCATATCTTGCCTGTATAAGATGTTTGATGGTGTTTCATATCTCTGTAAAGCCAGCAAAAAGAAAATGGGGAACAGCTAGACGAAAGTTTACACTGTGACCAGTTTTATCAGTAAATGATAGGAGAGAAAAACAGTCCCCTCGAAAGAATATTGCAGTTGCTAAAAGTGGAAATCATACCTTGACTTCACAAGGACTTCTAGACAAACATTGTGCTAGTGATTCCAGTACTGGATCAGACAAACCAACTTGCTTGATAGTCATTCTGGCAAGTTGATGACAGGAAGATGTGTGAATTATTAGCTATAATTGGATTGAGTTACAGGCAACAATTTTAAAAATCATTGTAAGATATGTTTACAGCCTTATAGGTCCATAAAGTCAATATAAACAACTTAAGAACTCAAATATCACAAATCAAAAATGCTATATCAATTAAATCGTATGCAACATTTTCTAAGACATCCTGTAAAGATTGTTTACAGGTCCAAGTAGTAAAAATATATATTTTGTAACAACATAGGCATTAGAATTTAGCAAAAAGTAGCATAATTAACTGAGCTTATTTTCCTTCTAGAAAAGAACTAAGATTATTTTCTATTAAGAAAGAAGAACAAGTTAAATAAGCAAAATAACATGGGAAACATCCAAAAGGTACAAAGAAACCCCTAAAATAACATTCACAAATCAAAGCAAACTAGATGCTACAGAAGTCTTCTTCACCCCTAATTTTCCTTTAAAAAATAGTTTATTTATTAGCCAGCTCTTTTACCATACTTGTAATGTATCCAATAACCATCAATCTACTGACAATTATTATTTTAAAAATAAGTAGATTGTGTATATTTTGGTACTGAATATTTAAATACATCTTTTATACATAGACAAAATATTAATTTCTGCAAAACATAGCAATAAATCACATAAAAATATAAATGTTTCTAGAGCATTTCAGGTTTCTCCACTAGAGAAGTAAAAGCAAAAAAAAAAAAAAAAATCCAATAAAAAGAAAACAAAAGGAACATAAACACGACTATGGTCACAATAGATAATATAATTATACCAACCGAACAATAAAGTCTTCAGATTCCACAAAATCTCTTTTTTCTTCATCTTCCTCAATTACTTCCTCTTCACTGTCACTGCAGATAAGTGCTTCACCACCATTTTGATCATAGTAAATTCTCCTTCGACCCACCACTGATTGATCCTCAGTCATTCTTTGATTTCTACAATAGAAGAAATTAAAATTAACTGACAACTCAGGCAAGACAGATTAAAATGGTTCAAAGATGAGGAAAGAATTGCAAGCATAGAGACCAAATTTCAAGTTAAGTAAGCAAGAGTTTGTTATTATCTTTTTCTATTTAAATTCAAAGAAATATTCCTAAAATCAGCTATTCAACACAAGCAACCTTTTTTACCCCCCATAGCAAATCCTTCAATTCTTCATATAAATTTTCTAAAATTGGATAAACAAGTGTCATTGTGAAAACATATAAGAAAAAACCACATAGACCTAGCAATTCATGTTTCCATGTAGCATTCTTGCATTTTGTTGTCTCATAAATCATAATTGTGCTTAAAGTTTTTTTTTTTTTTTTTTTTTTTTTTTTGCATGTAATTTGTAAAGTATTTTACATTACTATAAAATTTGATATGTTATTGATATATTAAAAAGTCTACATATAGATTTTGCGACATCCATGCATTCATGTCAAGTTCATATTATTCCTTTGTTTCATGTCATCATTTGAGTTACCTTTTCTGTACTGTGCCCATGTCATGCAATCCTTGTATTCAATATTGCATGGTCTAATTCCATATAAGAAAGAAACAGAGTAAGAAAAGAGTAGACAAAAACTCTAGTTGACCTCACAAACCTGTCTAGAAATATCCACGTAGTATAAGGTGGCAACTTTTTGACTTCTGCAAGCTTAATAGGACGAACAGCATTCTTGACTGGAATACTAGATCCCATGAGAACTGCTGTAGAAGATTCTTGACAGCTATAACGATCCTTATCCCCATTATTTGCATCAATACCATTTTGCATGCCTAGTGCATCTTTTTGCCTCTTTGTCAATAAATCCGAAGCACAATCAGTATCACTAATCCAACTACTTCTTCGTTCATTTGACAATTTGTAGAGATGGTACGTTATACCACCCAATTTTTGTCTATTTTCTTCCAATCTTTTCTAGAAATCAAAATGAACTCAAACCGATTAGTATATATAACCATTCTCTAAGCTGATGAATAATCAAATAGCCTAGGAGTTCACCTTTACAAAAACAGATCGGTCAGCTGTCAGCTGTGTCTTTAATGAATCAATAATCAATAAAACCTCCTTAACAGTGGGAGTTTTTTCATCAGTTGTCATCTGTGTGAAAATGAAAAATCCAATAGCAAGGATGATAAAATTAATATACATTTGAGACAAACATATACTAGAAGATTTCAACAAATGCATTTCAAATTAACTGAACCAAGGAAAAGAAGAATAAACTGACCTCTGATCCCTAAGGTTGCATTAGGGAACTTAGATTTCGAATTTTGAATTTGTACATCAAAGATAATGTAAATGATGTAATAAAGCGCATGTAAATTTAACATTGATGATTATTTATCAAACTCATTGATTTAATGGATGCCTATAAATATTTGTGATTTCGAAATCTATGTTTTATACCATTCTAATATATAATCATAGTGAATCATAACTATTCTATACATAATGTATGCATTCCCTTCTCAAAATTTATTTAACAAATAAAAATTCAAATCCTAATTTTCAAATTATGTTTCCAAACATAACACGAGCATCTAATAACTACACCTACATTATATACCTTGTACATAAGATGATAGCCTAACTCAAAAACAAACCCTAAAATCTGTTAGTCACATTTTTGCCTACATAATTGTAAATAGTAAAATATAAACTACATATTAATGAAGTAATAACCCCTAAAATGCAAAAATAAATTCAAATACAATCAGCCACATTTAACAAAATGCAGATGAATCTTACTACCAAATAGGTCGACAATTCTGAAACAGAAATTGGAAAAAAAGAAAAGTCAAACAAAAATAGTTCAATCAGAACGAAACGAAAGATCTAGTTAATGCATGTCAGGTAGAGAAAGCGAAATCGAAAGAGCGAGAGATACCGAGAAGTCCTTAGGAGATCCCGATCTATCCGCCGAAGCAGAGGGCGAAGATTTCGCCGCCATTATCGAAGAAAGAGGCGGTTCGAGTCCGAAACAGTAAATTTGAGGATCCGGATCCGATTCATAAGAATGCAAAGCCGGAGGGATAAACCGAGAAGATTTGGCGGGTCAAGCTTCAAGCCCTAATTGTAACATCTCCATTCTGGTAATAAATTTTTCGAGTAAGGTTTGTGCTGTTTTTTGAAAAGAAATATATTTAATTTTCTTAGGCGTTCTTTAATAAATGATTATTTTAATTTAATTTTCAATAAATTATTACAATTTCGGGTTGGAAAAGTAAAATAATATTTTTTGGGGGGAAAGAAACGTGTCAGTCTGGTTTGAAATTTACACTGTGCATACTTAAGAAAATAAAGAAGCTACAAATACAATTCCTTGTTTGGATGGACAGATAGAATTTCCCTTTTCTGCTTTCCCTTATCTTTTTCCTTTTTCCATTTCTGTTTCTTTGCACGTAAACGTTGAGATTTCAAAGAAAGAAATTTTCAATAATATGCAAGAGTTTTGTACTGTATATCAAAGTTGAAAATATATTAATTATCAATTATCTTTACCACTCAGTGAAAATAATAAACTTTATAAAGACGCATACAGAACTATAATTTACATTTTTATTACAATCAGTTATTATGATCAATAATTCTTCCATAAACTCAATCTTTTAAAACCTCAATATTACCATTAAGTCAAAATTTTGATATATAAATTAACATAACCAGCATACATTCACATTTTAGAAGCGAATGATATACGCTTACAAATAAAATTAAAATCACCACAAAAACAAAACACTTTTGGCCACAACTTGAATTGACTTTGAAACAGAAGTACTATCATTATATTGAAGACACCAAAACGAAACAATTGTTTACATCTATTAATAATTATGGAAGAGATGTCAAATGATTTGTAGGGCTGTCGTGCGTTTACTTAATAATTTTTTGGAAAATTTGTGTCCTTATTTTAATTATAGCTTAAGAATGTTAAAAGTAATTAAATTCTTTCTTTTTACACTCATTTGGATACTTAAACTTTTAAAATGTAATAAAAAGCCTTTAAACCTTTTTAAAAAAGCAATTAAACTCTTTTTTTCACTTAATTAGATACTTGAACTTTCAAAATATATCAAAAGACTCTCAAACTTTTTAAAAAAAAAAAGCAATTAAGCCATGCTTTTATTAAAATTAGAAAAAAATTATAAAAATTAAAATCAATAAAAACTATAAATATTATTAAATTTTCATAAAAATTCAAATATTAAAATTTATTAAAATTAGAAAAATATAAAAATAGTAAAAAATATAAAATTTTAATTTTTATAAAAATCATAAAATATTATAAAATATATAGAAATATAAAAAATTATAAAATTTTATAAAGCCATAAGAAAATTATACAAAATGTAAAGAAATATAAATTTCATAAAAAATATAAAAATTATCGTATCAAAAAAGTATTCTATAATTTTTCTATAACTTTTTTTATTTTTATTTTTTAATTATTTTTCGTCACATGTAATGTTGTGTTGTGACATGTGATGACTTTAATTGAAAAAAACTAGGGCTCCTTAATTTTTATGGATTTTATAAAATTTTACAATTTTTATTTTTAAGATTTTTATAATAAAAATCTAATTTTAATAAGTTATCAATTTATGAAAAGTTACAAAATAATTATTAAATTATTTAATTTTTTCCTTTTATTTTATGTAATAGAAAGATGATGTGACTGTTATAAAATTGATATAATAATAAATTTAACTATCGACGTCTACATATTATGCTAATTTGATCTTGATTCTAATAAATTTATCTCTTAATATTTATACATTAAGTAATTTAGTACTAATTCTAAAAATTAAAATATAAAAATACATAAAATTTCAAAAATAATAAATTATATTAAATTCAAACAAATTATTATAAAATTTAAAAATATAAAATTTTAAATGATTAAAAATATAAAATTTTAAATTTAAAAAATTAACCACTAACTTATATAATTATTTTCATCAAATTATCTTCAAAATTGCTATTTCTCAATCATTAATATTTCTAAAACAAATAAAAGAAAAGATTATCCTTTCATCTCTCTCATTTCCTTTTTTCAATCTCAAACACTTTTTTCACTTTTAGTTAGCGTTATGATTTTAATAAAATGTAATTATTTAAAATGTAATTGTTAAGAAAGTTATTTTACAATATTTGACATAAGTTGGAAGGTATTGATTAAAATCTCTATAAAGTGAATTATTACATTTGGTTCACTAAGTACTTTTCTAGGAACATAATGATAATTCATATATTTAATTTTTACAATAAAATTTATTTTTAACAAATATTTAAATTAAAAATATTTAATATTGAAATTTAATTGATAATTTGTACATTTTTTAAAGCCCCAATGGAACATAATTTACTTTTTTTTATACAAGAAGAAGGATAAAAACCATAATTAGGCTAGGCGAGGCCAAGCTATACCAAAACAATCATCGTGTAGCAATTGAAAAACTTCATCCAGTAGTTGCATGTAGATATACCTACCTAGAGGCCTTGAGGACACCATTGATGCCAAACCATTGACTACCCAGTTACCCTTTCCAAATTCATGTGTAACCCGAACCATCTAAGATAGTTGGAATAGATCTTTAATAGGTCGTAACACAGCTAAGTGGTGTTGTTCTATTGAAGTTGCTTGAATCAAATGAATAGCTATTGTACTATCCATCTCAAGTACTATAATAACCCGAATGTCAGTGGTGTCGAAAAATACAGTTTTGAGACTTTGTTGCCCTAAATCGAGTCCGTAAATATTATTATTAAATATTTACGGAGTTAGCATATAAGTGAATTGAATTATTGACAAGTGAATTGAATTATTGATTAATTAAGGTATAAAGGCTAAATTATAATAGTAGTAAAAGTTCATTTGCTTTAGATATTTAATTAGAAAATGGAATAAGGACTAAAGTGTTATACCATTTTAGAAATGGTAGTGGGCTGTAAGCTACATATCAATTAGATTGACAAATAAATCAACAAAATCCTCTTATTTGAACTCTCAAATTTTCTCTTTTGTAGAAATCTTTCACTCTTTTGTATCCCTATACGAATCAAATTGAAACCCGAATTGATTAATTTTATTTGAGAAAAATGATGAAGTTCATAATGAACTTAAAATCATCGTGTATATCAAAATGACTTGTATTATTATTATTGGTCAGTAAAATTCACATTCAAAAAAAGAGAAATTTTTTGGTTTTATGGTAAAAAATTCATTCATCTCAATTATTTTTCAAGGAAAAAAAAAGGTCTGTTGAATTTCAAATAGTTAGTTTCGCCAATAAGATTAAAAAAAACTTATATGTTATAAAAATTATTATTAAATCAATTATGTTATAAAAAAAACATGTGATAAAAATGTGGTGGAAGGAAAGAGAAACACAATTCTCTTATCTTCTTCATGCAACCGAACCACCATAAGAGAGAAAGAAACATTCAGCACTAGGGGTTTTGAGCTTTAAGCAACAAATTGGTAAACTTAATTTAGTCATGTTCTTGTAAATTTTATGTTTTTGAGATAATGAGAGCTTAATCTAGCTAGTCTTTGTATCAATTTGTAACATTGTTAAATTTTTGAAAGCTTCCATAGTTGAGAATTAAAGGTTTTAGGTATTAAATTGATAGATTTTAAGCTTAGAGGTCAAAAAGGACTAAATTCTAAAGCTAGTTGATAGTTTCGTACATTAGGAACTAAAATGTAAAAATTGCTGTTGAAATAAGAAATAGGAAGTACCTAATGAACTATAGTGAAATCAGATTAAAATTTGGAGTTTTCGTTTGAAAGTTATGTAAGTTCTGGGTTTTAGGACTAAATTGAATAAAATGTAAAATTTTTAAAAAGTGATAATTGATTCTAATTTTGGTTGAATATTGATGAAATTGCATGTTTATGCTAATACGTATCTAACATTGACCCGAGTTCCTCGAGAGGGAAAGGGAAAGCTAAAGTCGTCGACGAATAACTCAAAGTTTTTTGTTTGTATTTCTATGATTCGAACTATTTCGGTTATCGCATTTCTGTTTTGTTTTTGCATGGTAAGAAAATGAGTTGAGCTGAATTTGATAATTGAGCTAAATTGATACGAATTCAATTGGTTATTGATATAGAAGACTAAATTGAAAATATAGTAACTTGATGAAAATGTTAAATTGGCTTGAATTGGTTTGAATCATGTATGATATGCATATATATATATATATATATATATATATAGATTGTTGAATGGTTGGTGAAATGAAAATGATGAATTGCAAAAATCGAGCTATATTTGAAATTGAATAAATGTAATCTATTAACTATTCGGGCAAAGTCAGATATAGTTGGCATGTCATAGGATAGGTAGAGTAAAGGTTACATCAACTACATGTCGATGAGGAATTGGGTGTCAAATATCTTCAGTTATACCGATGAGCATTGGGCGCCTAACTATTTACTTTGGTATAATCCAAGGAGGCACTAGGTGACAAATTGGTCTGATTGGTTGGATCCATGTATCCATTCGAGTCCGAGTCCAAATCGGGTTAATAGGAAATTAAAATGTAAATTGCATAATGATACATGAAATCATTTAAGATGGTGAATGATTACACACATTGGAATTATAATTTCAGAAGGTTATCATGAATATGAGATAAACCGAATGGCTTAATTCCGGACATGTTAAATTAAAGCATGATGTTCCTATACTGATTAATTGTACATAAGTGAAATGATTCACATGATGAAATGATACATTATAATACATGGTTTGGCTTTGGTAATACATGGCATTTTGTTTTAAACTATTCATGTTATGTTACATATGTTACATTGTTTGATTATAGAAATACCATTGAGTTTATTCTCAGTATATGGTTTTGTTTTTCTGTGTGCAGGTTAGGTACTTATCGGATCATCGAGTGTCAGTTTTAGAATCATTTCAGAATCCCTATCTCAACAAATTTTGGTGAACTTCTTTTGTTGAACATTTGGCATGTGTAACACCTTATACCTGATCTAGTTACCTGGTCCGAGCTATAAGATATTACAACTATAAAACTTTAACATCATTCACAATTTAATTAAAAATAACCAAATAATTCATTTATAATCATTTTCGTGCTATTCAATCAAAACGGGGCCTAATTTGAGCTTACAGAACATTTAAAACAAATTGGGAAAAATTCTAGATTAAAATGAAACTTTTACAAAATTTTGAGTAAAAAGTGAAAATAAAGGTCACACGGTCATGTGACAAAGCTCAGCCCGTGTGACTAAGAAACATGGTCGTGTACCCAAACCATGTAACTCATTGTGCCCGCGTAACTCAGAGTCACACGACCGTATCGCGAGACCATATAACTCTCTGAGGTTGTGTGGACGAGCCTGCACCAAAAATCAAATAGGCCACATAGTCATGTCATGCAACCGTGTGGCAGATCGCGTGTGCCCAAAATACCCTCAAACACAAGCCAATTCACTTATAATTTTTTAGACACTAAGCTATGCATTTACCACCACATTAGCCTATTAAAAAATGTACCAAAAACCAAAATATACTAATTCAGTTTCAACCTATGTGCCTAACCAATATGCCCTCATTAGCACCACATTTCAATATAAATAACAACCATATAGAACAAGACATAACCAACGTATCAATCTTATTCAATCATCAAATAAATTGCAAGTAACATAAGCTACAATCAACCATCTATACCAAACTTTCAAATGCCAAATTACCTTAACCAAAGTTCCAAGATTTATCAAAACAAAATGACCATTTCCATAATAAATCACCAAGTAAGACATCAAATGACAAGTTACCATTTCTATGATACCATTGATAGACCATAAATGTAACATGTTTTAATCTCATGCTTCGCATGTTTTTGGATGATTTATTACATAATTTAGTGAATTTGATGCTCCTAACCCTTTAATTTCATGTTTCTATTCTTAACTGAGCATAGGGGAGCAAAAAGGAGCGAAAAACAGGCCAAAATCGGACAAAACGGGTTGTCTTAAGGATCCACATGGCCAAGCCAATCCCACACGAGCTAAGCACACGCCCATGTGAGCCACACCCGTGTCGATATCACTCCATTTTCCCTTTTATGTAGAAAAAGCCAATTTTTAGGGTTTCTGAGCATTCTAAAGTTTATAAATACACCCTGGAAGAAGATCTAGAGGGACACAGAGCTGAACGAAGAAAAGACTCGAAGAACGCCAACGGATTCAACTCAAAAGTAGGATTTCCTTCAAGACTGAAGATCTCCATTCAATTTCTCTCGAATTTTTTGGGTTTCTTTATGTTTTGTTGTTTTCCTAATTTTGAGATGTTTTCCTTCCAAAGTGTGAACTAAATTCCCTAGATACCTAGGGAGGATGAAACCTAAGATCGATCTTATTATTTGATTTTTCTGAATTACATGATAAATATTTGTTCTTGATCTCAATTATGTGTTCTTATTTCATATTTTAATGTTTTCAGGATATTAATTCATGATTGATGTGCTTATTCAGTGGAGCAAAAGTCCCTGTTTAAGGGTAGATCTGGCATAATTGAGTGGAGTTGCATTCAATCCCAGAAATAGGACGACATAAATCTACCGGATCAGAGTCAAATCTAATAGGGGAATCTATAGATTGAGTTAATGCGACAATAGGGGTTTTAATTAGAAAGAGATTTCAATTAATCAACCTAAAGTCAGTTGTTTTTATTCTCGAAAGAGATATTAACATAAGTTAAGGATTTCTACAGATCAAGACAAGTGAATGAATCGTTTAATTCATATTTAAAATAATAAGTGAAGTCTAGGTGGATTATTTCCTGGATATTGTCTTTCTCATCGATTTTCTTCAAATATTTTCCTACTTTATTCTCTGTTTCATCTTAGAAATTAGGTTAGTTAAGATTACGTTAAAATAAATCCCTTCAATTTATTTGGCTAGATAATAAAAAGATAGAACTACTAGTACTTTTAGTCCTCATGGATACGATATTCTAGACTCACTATAGCTATACTACCATTCAATAGGTGCACTTGCCTTTGTCATATTTTAGTTAGTTCGTGACGTCATCAATTTTTTGGCGTCGTTGCCGGGGACTAAAATATTAGGAACACTTAATTTTTATTACTTTAGCCATTTTTATTTTTTATTTATTTTAATTTACTAACTTTTCTTTTATTTGCTTATAATCGTCTAATTGTCGAGTTTTAAAATTTATAAAGAGAATGATCGAACCTGGAAACTAACTCTGACAATGACTGAAGGCAAGTGCACCTATCGAATAGTAGTATAGTTTAGGCAAGACTGGATTGTCGAACCCAAAGGAACTAAAAGTACTAATACTCACTTTCTTTCTATTATTTGGCATAAATATGAAGTGATTGGTTGATCAAATAAAAAAAACTAACTAATTACTAAACTAAGATGCAAAGACAAAAAGAACAAATTGAAGAAATAACATTTAGAAAAACTCAGTTGATTATGACGATACCCTTAGGAAAAATCCACCTAAACTTCACTTGTTATCTAACACTAAACCAGACGATTTATTCACTTAGCTTGATCTGTAGGACTCCCTAATATATATTAAACCCTCTCTCGAGGCAAATAACGTCTAACCCTAGGTTAATTAACCGAAATCTCTTTCTAATTAAAACCCCTAGAATTGCATTAACTGATCTATGGACTCCCATATTAGGTCTCACCCTAATTCGGCAAAATCTCGTCACCCTATCTCTAGGCGCGCAATCAAATCCGCTTAATTATGATAGATTTACTCTTAAGCAGGGACTTTGCTCCACCACCTAAGCACATCACACTTGAATTAATATCTCGAAAATATCAACACAAGAATTAAGCACACATAATTAAGAACAAACTAAGTATTTATCATACAGCTCAGAAAATAATAACAAGATTCATTTAGGTTTCATCCCCTTCAGGTATCTGAAGGGTTTAGTTCATAATGATAAAATAAAACATCTCAAGAGAAAAGATAAAACAAAACATAAGAAATCCCTAAAACCCTGAGAGAATTGAAGGAGAGATCCGCCGTCTTGAGTAGAATTCCGGCTTCTTGAGATGGATCAACTGGCTGTTTTCGAGTGATTCCCACAAATTTAGCCTTTTAGCTTGGCTCTTTGGCCTAGCCGACCGCCCTGACAAAAGCCCTAGCAGAAGGCTTCTGCCGAACTCCTCCTTAAGTTGCCCCTTGGGTGTTTATATAGACTTTGAGATGCCTTACTTGGCCCCTAAGTATCCTAATTCAAGTAGAGTTACTACTAGGGTGTTTGAATATGATTTGGAATGTGTTTCTTTGCCTTCAAGTATCCAAATTCGAGTAAAACTCCTCTTGGCCACGGCAAGGACACACCCATGGCACACGCCTGTGTGAATCGATTTCAGGCCGTGGTCCAGCCTACTGAAGAGACACGCTCGTGTGTTTTGGGGTCCAGGCCGTGTTTTAGTAATTTAATGAGGCACGGCCGTGTGGTCTTGGGCCTAGGCCTTTTCAATTTCTTCTTTGGCCCAATTTGGTATGTTTTGAGCCTATTTCTCGTTCTTTTGGTCCCTAGGTGCTTTCCTGAGTATAAAACATGAAAAGAAAGGATTAAGAGCACCTTTTTACATAATTCAGGGAATAAATCATCCAAAAGTATGCTAAATTTAAGATTAAAATATGTTACTTTTAAGGTTTATCAGCTTCTGGTAGGTTCCTTTAGTTTATGACTAGAAGAAACCCGTTAGGACCTTTAGTATTTGATAGTGAAATTGAAAGTACAACTCGCAGAAATCGTAGAGAAGCGAGGCAGAGTCAACAAAGTACAATTGAAGAGCAAGAGGATATTGTTATTAATCCTAAAGAGATGGCAGAAAACCATAATAATCAGCTACCCCCTGTGGTTGCTGTAAATCTTGTAAATCCGGATCCTACTCCTCGTACTATGTACGATTATGCCAAGCCCAATTTAATTGGGGCTGAATCGAGTATTGTTAGACTTGTTGTTGCTGCAAATAATTTTGAACTGAAACCTGACACTATTCAAATGATTCAACAATTTGTCAGTTTGATGGTTTGCAGGACGAAGACCCAAATACTCATTTGGCCAATTTCCTAGAATTCTACGACACTTTCAAGATAAATGGCATTTCTGACGATGCCATTCACCTTCCATTGTTTCCTTTCTCATTAAGAAATAAGACTAAACAATGGTTGAACTCCCTACCACGAGGTTCTATCACTACATGGGAGCAAATGACCGAAAAGTTTTATTGAAGTATTTTCCACTAGCTAAGACAGCCAAGCTGAGGAATGATATCTCTTCCTTCATGCAAATGGACTTAGAGCCCCTTTATGATGTATGAGAGAGGTATAAGGATTTATTGAGGAGGTACATTGACCATGGATTACCTCTATGGCTTCAAGTTCAAACTTTCTACAACGGTTTGAACCCCTCAACTAGACAATTGATCATGCATCCGCTGGTGAGACTCTGAATAATAAAACACCTGAGGAGGCTTACGAGTTTATAGAAGAAATGTCACTAAATAATTATCAGTGGCAAGTCATGAGGACAAAGCCGATGAAAGCAACTGGAGTTTTTAACATTGATGTGGTCACCATGTTGTCAAATCAGGTAGAAATTTTGAATAAAAAGATTGATGGGTTATATGGTTCTACGCAGGTACATCCGGTGATGCAATGCGACGCAAATAGGGGAGGGAACTATCCAGAAAGTCGATCTTACAACCCTAGCATAGAAGACAAACAAATTAACTTTATGGGTAATAATTCTAGACCTTAAAATAATCCCTATAGTAATACTTACAATACAGGTTGGAGGAACCATCCCAACTTCTCTTGGGGTGGTCAAGGAAATCAAAGACCACAACCCCCTCTAGGTTTCCAACAACCTTACCCGCAAGAGAAGAAGTCAAACCTTGAGGAGATGTTGACGAAATTTATTTCGGTGTTAGAAACCCACTTCCAAAACACCGAAGTAGCACTCAAAAATCAACAAGTGTCGATTCAAGGGCTTGACAATCAAATAAGTCAATTGGAAAAGATGATTTCAGAACGACCACAAGGTAGCTTGCCAAGCAACACCGAAACTAACCCAAGGGAGCAGCTTCATGCGATTATTGTTCGGGATGAAGAAGGGTTAGTTGAACCGGAACCAAAATTAAGGCAAGAAAGTGTGGTAAGTCGAGGTAAGGTTGAGGTAAGTCAAGATAAGCGAAAATCGGTCAGTAAAGATTATACACCACGTGTGCCATATCCCTACGCGACAAGGAAAGACCAAACAAATGAACAATTCAGTAAATTCTTTAAACTGTTAAAAAAATTACATATTAACTTACCGTTTATTGAAGCTCTTTCGTATATGCCAAATTTCGTTAAATTTTTAAAGGAGATTTTAGCAAATAAGCGAAAATTAGATGATTCATCACATGTGGAGCTAAATGCAGTTTGCTCAGCTATCATACAGAATAAACTACCTAACAAATTGAAAGATCCAGGGAGTTTTACTATTCCTTGTTTAATTGGTAGTTTAAATGTTAATAATGCTTTGGTTGATTTAGGGGCGAGTATTAATGTCATGCCTTATAAAATGTTTAAACAACTAGGTCTTGGGAAACCTAAACAAACTAGAACGAGCATTCAATTGACAAATAAAACTATTAGATTTCCTAGGGGTATTTTTGAATACATGCTTATTAAAATTGATAAATTTATATTCCTAGTTGACTTTGTTGTTCTAGACATGGATGAGGATAGTGGCGTACCTTTAATTTTAAAACGACCCTTTTTAGCAACTACTAAAACTATCATAGGCGTTGTTACAGGTGAGTTAATACTTAATGTTGGTGATGACACGATTAAACTTCAAGCTCGTGATTTTGTTAGGAAATCTAGTGATTGAGATGATATTACGAGTTCTTTTAATGTGAGTAACCTTGCGATTCAACCTTTTTATAGGAAATTCCTCGAAAATGGTGATAGAGCCACGGTCCAGCTCAAGTGACAAAAACAAAACAACTCATGAAGAACGAAGGCTTTAGATCGATGAACTAGACGAATGATAGACACATGTCAAGGAGAAACCAAAAATACACGAGGCAGAAATTAAAAAAAGCCATGACGAGCATAAGGATGTAACAAACCACTTTAAGGTTGGGGATCAGGTATTGTTGGATAAAACAGACCCTCGAATCGCCACTTTAGAGCTTAATGCAAACGAAGCAACTCTTTTTATAGTATTGAATATTTTCCCATACGATACAGTTGGGGTAAATCATTCTAAATTTGGCACTTTTAAGGTAAATATTATTCGGCTAAAACCTTATGTTAATAATAGAATTGACAGTGAGAAAGAAGAGTTTCGACTCTGCAAACCACCATGACCGTGTGAATACGAGGTAAGTTAAGCTTAGACTTTAAATAAACGCTTCTCGGGAGGCAACTCGAGTGCTAACACTGCTAAATTCTTAATTTTAACTCATAATTTTTTTAAATTAATTTTAAAAAAAGGTTTTTAAAACCCACACAGCTTGGACACACTGGCGCGTCCTTGGCCATGTGGATCTTTTGACTTAGTTTTAAAATTGAAAAAAATTGACAGTGAGTTACACGGCTGTGCGGCACGGCCGTGTGACCCACACACTGGACACATGGGCATGTCCTTGGCCATGTGAAGCCAGACACTTAATTTTTCCGAAAATCGACAGAGACATGGCCTAAAAATATTCCACATGGCTTGGACACACAAGCGTGTCCTAAGCCGTATGAAACCTGGAGCTAAAATTTTCAATTTTAAAACAAGTTAGAGAGTTACACGGACACGATACATGGCCATGTGTGCAATCACACGGGCGTGTAGGAGGTTACACGGACGTGGGAGAAGCAAAGTGTGTTACACACGGCCGTGAGGCATGATTGTGTGAACCACACTAGCGTGTCAAAGGTCATGTAGAGACAGGGTAAGGATCTTTAATGCACACGGACGTGTGTGCAACCACACGGGTGTGGAAGAAGCGAAAGAGATTGCACACGGCCGTGCGACATGGCCATGTGAACCACATGGCTTGGACACACGGGCGTGTCCGAGGTCTGTGAAAATGAGGCTTAAATTTTTAATGACACACAGGCGTGGGACACAGCCGTATGGCCGAACATGGGCTCATACGATCGTGTCCCTTTTAAAAACCCTAATCCCTTTCTTTTTCTCTTCTTATTTTATCTTTTTCCCTATCTCTACCCTAGCTGCTGCAGCCTTCTAACCACCTTTTTTTGGCCGCCGTACCGTCAACTTCACCCTTCGATCCCCACAACCTTGCAAACTTCCCTTCTCCCTTACCCCTTTCCTCCCTCACTTTTTTCCCCTTCTTCCTTCCGCGCCACAACCGTACGCCCGCACCTAGGTACGCCCCCTCACCTCGCTCACCCTCTCCCATCACACAACAACCCCAACCCGACCCCTTAACCCTCATCTCCATCACCCTTAATCTCCACCACACCCCACCAGCCTCCATTGCGCTTACCGACCAACACTCATAGTTCGACTACCGTCGTTCGACCCCCGCCTCTCCAACCATCACCACCCATTATCGGTTTTCCCTTTTTACCCCTCTAATTTCCTTAATTATAATAATAATAATAATAATTATTATTATTAGTCTTATTATTTCTTTATTATTATTTTATTTTACTTTGTTTATTTTTTTAGTTTTATTACTAATTTATTGATTATTATAATTAGTATTGCTTTCTTGATTTATTCATTCCTGGTTAGTTCAATGCTTTACTGCTAATTCTATGATTAATTTAGTTTTGCACATTGACAGTATTTTGCATTTATTTTACTTTATGGTCATTCTCTTTTTGATTTGCTTTTTGCATTTATTTTGCTTTATGGTTATTCTCTTTTTTATGTGCTTCATATTCTGTTAGCCTCTTCATCTTTCTATATTGTTAATTTATTTACTTTTCTATTCAGTAATAACATTTCTGCTTATAAATCCATTTTCTATTTTAGTTTAATTGTTGAGCTAAAATTGAATGATTATATCTTATTCGATTGCCTTTTCTGTTGATTCGTCCAATTGAATTTAGTTAATTGCTTTCTTGCAGGTTTCTCATGACAAACACACGTGGCAAGTCAAAGACTGTCGTCCCTACTTCGAAAAAGCGGAAGGGCCCCGGCGTGATCTCTTTTTCAAGCGCATCTGTCGAGCTTCGCTACTCTTATCTCTGATTTCCAGTGGGCCCCTAAGAGGATTTGTACCAACTCCATCGCGTACGACCACTTGGCCTAGGCCGCTGCATCGACGCATTCTTTATCTCGAGCATGGCCCAAGGCCATATTATTGATTTGGCGTACTTC
Organism: Gossypium rotundifolium; assembly: GCA_025506655.1. Lineage (NCBI taxonomy): Eukaryota > Viridiplantae > Streptophyta > Magnoliopsida > Malvales > Malvaceae > Gossypium > Gossypium rotundifolium. Next base: position 128,714,759 of record CP106732.1, on the reverse strand, counting down.
ATCGCTTTATCTTTCCGCCACAAGAGGGGCCCCATCTGCTTAGGCCCTTATGTGGCTCGCCTTACTTGGCACTTCGGTCTCCTCGACACACCGGAGTAGTCCTCTACACTCATATTGGTAGGCCAAATGTCCCTCAGGGCATCTCGAGCATGATACACATGAGGATGATCGAGCGGCGTCGTGGAGTGGGTCCTCCTCAGTACAAATTATTTAATTCTAACACTCAGAATGACCCCGAGGACTTCACTGATGATGTTCCTCCCTATCATGAGGATTCACCTTAGCCTCCACCTTCAAATCACCGACCTGTTGCGAGCTTCCGAGGAGTATCTACCGAGGGGTTTACTAGCTTCCGTCAGTACTATGTTCAGAGGTTCGACAGTATTGACGTGACTTTGTAGCAGATTTATCAGCATTTTCATATTTCTCCTCCAGCGCCAACGATTCATGATGTTGATGTGTCTGATGATGAGGACCATTGAGTCCATTTATTCTATTTTATTTTATTCTATTTTTCTTTTTAGTTTTATGTCTATTTTTATTATTATTTTCATAAACTTCTTTCCTTTTATTTCTTGAACTTTATTTTTATTATGGTTGTTGTAATTGAGTATAATCCCTTAATCTTCTTCAACATTGTGTTTATTTTCTTATCAGTTGCTCAGAATCTTGCACTACCTCTACATTTATCTACAATTCCATTTTTCACTATTCTGGGAATTTCATCCAATATTCAGGATAGTTTCAATTATCTCCCTCTCTTATGATATTTTGTTTATACTGTGATTATATCTGTTTGTACATTGAGGACAATGTATATCTTAAGTGTGGGGAGGTTATTTATATGATTATTAGAAAATCCTTGAATTATGTCTTGTGTTAAGTAACTTTCTCATATTAATATTAGAATGGAATTTTTATTGATTTATGATTTTTATTGATGTGTTTTGGATTTTATTCATAGGTATTTGTGCATTGATTATTTAAACTTTAAGACACTAGAGAATCAAGCATGATAAGTCTATTTTCAGAATTAAAAATTGTTAGGTTGTTTCCCTGAATTGAGGTATTACCTTAAAGTTTGAGATTTACAAGATTGACATTAAAAACCTTAATATTTGTGAGATTTTTGAGCCTTTAGAGCATATACATTTCTTGCTCACTTTTTTATTGGTTATGAGTGTGTCAATACTGAGTGGTTATTCTAGAACTTGCTTCGATTATACATGTCGAGACCATACCTTTGGTTTGATATACTGAGATGATAAAGGCACCTAGGTTTTTAACCCACTTATCCCATAAGCCTACCTTCATAATTAACCCCAGTGAACCCCTTTGAGCCTAACAAACCATTTCTTGATCTCCCATTAATATTAACCCATAACTCATTTTTGATTCGTTGAGAATTGTTCCCGTTTTATTGACTCTCTTTTTGTCGAGATTTGATTTGGTTAGTTGCCTAACTATGTTCTTTTGTTTCAGTTGTTAAATTATCTCTTTTTATCCATTATTCAAAAAAATGAAAGTGCAAAAAAATACATATATGTTGATTATCACTAGTTCTTTGTTATTTGAGCTTAAACAATTAGTTTCATATTGTGAGAAGAAACTCGTGTTATTCTTAAATAATTTCAATTGATGTAATTATTTAGCTTTAGTTTATTTTTCTAGTTTGGCAATTTATCAATTCGATTTCGATTCTAACCTTCTTTTTCAGCCTTTATCCACACCTTTAACCCAAGCCCCATTACAACCCTTTAAAGACCTTTTGATTTGTGTATCATCTCATTTTATAGTGGTGGAGATTTGATTTTCATGCAAGCTTATGGTAATAACTTTTCATGTTTGACTTTTGAGTGCTTAAATTTTTGAACCTTAAACACTTTGAGTGATTGAGTGAATCTATAGTGAGGATGTCAATTCTTGTAGGTTTTGAATTAAAAGGTAATTATTTAGATAAGGGGAAATACCTATGTTTTCATGCTTTAAAAATGTGTGACTTGAATTGTGTGAATCTTTAGTGCCTTTTGTTGAATTATCAATGTGTGATTATTTGTGAGTTATGATAAAATATTATTGATGAGAATTATGAATTGAGAAGGTTTAATTTTGATTGTGAGTTAAGGATTTTGCTTGAGGACAAGCAAATGCTTAAGTGTGGGGATATTTGATAAACCATAAATGTAACATGTTTTAATCCCATGCTTGGCATGTTTTTGGATGATTTATTACATAATTTGGTAAATTTGATGCTCCTAATCCTTTAATTTCATGTTTCTATACTTAGGTGAGCATAGGTGTAACATCTTAGATTAGGGGCTATGCATTTAATGCACAATTCAAGTGATAGTAGGCTTGGAGTGTGTTTGGATATACTTTAGAAGTTTTTGAGAACTTTAGGTGAAGGGGAAAAACTTTGAAAAATGTTGGAATTTTAAGTGAAAAGGGGAAATTAGGCTGAAGAGGCCTTAAGAAAATTTTTGGGGAGTTTAGGACACAAGAAATCCAAGTGGTAAATTGGCTAGAAGGCGCGACTTAATGCTTAGGGAGTGACACCTCAAGGAGCTAGGTGGGCGGGGTTCGAGCGTGGGAAGCAATGGGCTTTTCTTTTTGCGTCTGAAGGGAAGCAAGGCCGGGGAGGCCTTAAGGGAAAAATCTTAGGCGTGTTTGGCATAAAAGCAGGCCTTGGTGAAGTGGCTTCCATGCGCCACTTAGGGCTGGGATGGCCTTTGGACAAGGGCCTTGGCTTGAATCCCATTGGCGGCATGGGCGTGTTTTATTTTTGCAAGATTGGCGTTAAGAGAGAAGAAGGTCTTAAAAAGAATTGTTGGGAGTTTATGACGCAAAGGAGCTAGCAGCAAAGTGGCTGGTAGCATGTGGTGTTTCCAGCAGGTCTCGTGTTCGAAACTCGGGAGCAGCAATGGGTGGCTTTTATTTTGCTTTTGCGCCGAGGTAAAAAGTGGAAGCTAGCCAAGGAAGTCTTAAGAAAATTTGTAAGGGATCTATAGCACAAGAACCTGCTTGTTAAAGTGGCTGCAAGGCACCACTTAAAGCTCTGGAAATGACGCCACAAGTTGGGTGCGAGTCATGAGTTCGAGTCGTGTAGGAAGCGAAATTTTTGAGGCTTTTATTTTTGGCTTTTGACGTCAACAATGAGGTGAGTAGTGGGACGACATATGGACTCTCAAATGATAAGGATAATGCTTGGTTTTATTTTTATTATTATTGGCTAAGAATAGGAGATAAGTTGTTGTTTATTTTATTTATTTTGAGTAGGTGATTAGGAGATAAAGATAAGGCTTGCTTTATTTTTTTTAATTTGGCTAAAAAGTAGGATAAGTGTAGATTTTTTTGATTTAGTTTAAATAGGTAGATAGGGGATAATGGTTGTTTGATTATTTTTTTTAAATGAAGTGATAAATGTTGAGTTATTTTAATGGGAAGATAAGAGATTAAATTGGGATTTGATATGGGATGAGCAATGGCCAAATATAGGACTCCTTGGGGTAGCAAATTTTGGCTTGGAAGTGTGAAGGAGGTAGGTGTGCCGAATTTGTTAAATAGGGGTGACCATCTTTTGGCTATTCTTTTCTTCTTTTATTTTCTTTTATTTGAAAATTGTTCCTCTCTTTTCATTCTCCTTTGTCGAAAACCATCAAGTGTTCAAACATATTTTCTTTTGGTCATTAGCCGAATTTAGGGAGGCTATCAAGGTGGGTTCTTTCATCTTTTCCTTACTACTTTTCTTTACCAAAACACTATACGCCATAAGTCTCTTTTTATTCTCTTCTCTTTTTGAAATCTATAAGCCAAAATTGTGAATACTTACCCTTGTGATAGCCGAATGTTCCATCTTCTTTGGAAGCCATAGTGAACCTTATAGCCCCATTCTCTATTCGTTTTCTTTCCACCATTAAAGTGCGAAATACCATTGCCATTCTCAAGCTTTGAATCTCTAAGGAGGGTCATCGGCTACTCTTTCCTAGTCTTAATCGTTGGTAAGTATGCTCTCTTTAAGCAATTAGTTTGGGTTCTTTTCTATTAGTGTCGAAACCAAGTAAGGGAGGCATTGATTTTTAGAACATGGCCGAATGTTCATAGTGCCTTACCAATGTATCTTTTGTATATAGCCGACAAGAGGAGCATTAGAGGAGTTTTTGGATTTGGAGTAATCAAGGTAAGTTTATGTAGTTTCGCCAAGGGCCAATTATTATGGATTATTATTAATAGCCGATTCTAATATGTAACATATAGGGATCTCGACAATTCTATAAGACAAGTGCGCTTTGAATTCGAGTAAGCTTGGTAAGTGGTGAGTAATATTCGGCCATAGGCCATATTTAGTATTTAATAAATGACCGATTCTATCTATGGATGTTAGGGGTAAATCGGCAGAGATAACCGAAGCCTCCGAGATTTGGTAGGAGACCAAATCGGCATTAAGGGAGGAGGAAAACCCCGTTCATCGTGTTAAAATCAAATAGTTCGAGATTTCACTAAATAGTCAGGTGTGTGATTAACCCACCATTTTTTGGGTTCTTGCTATATCTGTATGTGTTGATTATGTACTAACCAGTGCAGTGGCAGTTATGTGGTGATTACCCTAAAAAGGGGTATATCGATAATCAGGTTAGTGTTATCTGTTGATAAGAATGTGAAAGTGTCGATGTGAATGTAACTATGCCTATGGAAATATGATTGTCTGCCTTAATGACATGTGCATGCATTTATTATTATGTCACTATTACATGTTGCATGTGCATGGGTGGGATATGAAATGAAAGAAGGTACGGTGTACTTGATACGTGGCTTGATGTTAGCCTTGAGCTACATCGTGGATTGACGTTGGATCGAGGTCACGTTGTGGATTAATGCGATTTAGTTCGCGTGGCTTGATGAGTGGTCGTGTGCCTCATCGTGGTTGATATCGGCTATGTGCCATATCATGGTTGATGAGTGACTATATGTCCCATCGTGGTTTTGGTGTTAGCTACGGCTACATCGTGGATTGGCATTGACTGAGGTCGCGTTGTGGATTTTTGTGCTTTGTTGCACGTGGACGGCATTGATTGCCTTTTGGAGTGAAAAGGAGAGGGTGATTTATTAATCCCCTGGTGTGTGGTAGGCTGGATAAGGGGGTGTGTAGCGGATGGACCCTAGGATTGGGTTGGGTGCACTTTGCATAATTCTATGTGACCGTGAAATGAGGTATTAATGTGGAAATGGGCCAAGCCCAAAATGTGAATGTGGATTGAATGAGAAATGGGCCAAGCCCAGTATATGATATGTGGAATAATGTGGTAATGGGCCAAGCCCAGTATGTGGAAACATGTGGTTATTTACACTATTATATGAATGTGATATGAATGTGGGCCAAGCCCAGAATGTGGTAATATGTGATTATGATATTTGTTATCTGATATATGGGTTAATATGGGGTTAACATGTGAGTGGAAATCAGTGGTTTAATTACACACTGAGTCTGTATGACTCATCCAATTTTTATCAACATCGCGGTGATGCTTGGACCGGGTTTGGAGTGGATCTGAGGTGGCCCATGCGAAGACATTTTATTTAATTAATTAAGTATTTATATTTTCGATATTTTGATTAAGTGTTTATTGTAATAAGGCCCATTAAAGTATTTAAATATTTTTTAAGTATCTTTATTGTTATGTTTTATTATGGATTGACAATTGAGATATCTTTCGCCAATGGTTTTATTTTCTCAAATCAGATATAATAAAGTTTTTATTTCGGATATTTTTATCAAGCTTATATTATTTAAAATTTTTAAATGGACATGGTTTTGAATAAGAACAAAATTTTCAAGTTCCACCACAAGTCAGGATATTTTCAAATGTTTTCCGCAGTGGCATTTCAAATTCGGTCGTAACGAATGGGCCAGTTTGGGGTGTTACAATAGAGGAGCAAAAAGAAGTGAAAAACGAGCCAAAATCAGACAAAACGACTGTCTTAAGGATCCATACTACCAAGCCAATCCCACCGGGCTGGCCACACGCCATGTGCTTGCACGTGTCGATATAGCTCCCTATTTCCCTTTTACGTAAAAAAGCCAATTTTTAGGGTTTCTAAGCATTCAAAAGTTTATAAATACACCCTGGAAGAAGATCTAGAGGGACACGCAGAGCTGAACGAAGGAAAGACTAGAAGAACGCCAACAGATTCAACTCAGAAGCAGGATCTCCTTCAAGACTGAAGATCTCCATTCAATTTATCTCCAAGTTTTTGGGTTTCTTTATGTTTTGTTATTTCCCTAATTTTGAGATGTTTTCTTTCCAAAGTATGCACTAAATTCCCTAGATACCTAGGGAGGATGAAACCTAAGATGGATCTTATTATTTGATTTTTCTGAATTACATGATAAATATTTGTTCTTGATCTCAATTATGTGCTCTTATTTCATGTTTTAATGTTTCCAAGATATTAATTCATGATTGATGTGCTTATTTAATGGAGCAAAAGTCCCTATTTAAGAGTAGATCTGGAATAATTGAGTGGAGTTGCATGCAATCCTAGAAATAGGACAACATAAATCTACCAGATTAGAGTCAAATCTAATAGGGGAATCCATAGATCGAGTTAATGCGACAATAGGGGTTTTAATTAGAAAGAGATTTCAATTAATCAACCTAGAGTTAGTTGTTTTTATTCTCGAAAGAGATATTAACATAAGCTAGGGATTTCTACGGATCAAGGCAAGTGAATGGATCGTTTAATTCAGATTTAGAATAATAAGTGAAGTCTATGTAACATCCCAAAATTGGGCTTAGTAGGATTGGGCCCAATGGACCTTGGGCGTAGGAATGTTTAAAATTTTGAGAACAAGAGAATGACATTATTACAAATTGGACTTGTTAGTTAAGTGAATTTGGAGTTTACGGGGTTTCTATGAAGTCTCGGGTTTAATTGGGCCTTAGGAAAAATTTGGTATTTTAGCACTTTAAGGAGAGATGGTAAGTAGCTTCAATGCTTACTGAAATAAATGAATAAATGGTTAGCATAAGTGAGAAATTAGTAAAAAGGTTATGGCATTAAGTGAAGTACCTTGAGGGAAGAGGTTCAAATCCCTTTGTGTGCAATGTTTGGCTAATATTTTTGCACTCTTTCCTTAAGTGTCGGCCAATGACTATTTATGGCAAGGGTGGACTTCATTATTTTTGGTGAGGTGGCTATAAGAATAAGGCAAGGTTGAAGTTTGGGAAAGGAATCAAGAGAAATAGGAATGAAAGGGGGACATGAGGCTTAATTTGTGGATGGTGTTTTGGAAAGCTTGGGTGGCCAAACTCTTATCCTAAGGGGGGATGCATGTGGACAGTTTTGAGGTAGATAGGTGGCTGAAAATTTTACCTTGGCATTTGGTAAGGCCTTGGTTTTGTTTTGGCCAAAAATCCTATTGCAACCTTTGTGTCATCTTCTCTCTTTTTGCTACATTCTTTGCCAAAATTTTCTAGCACAATAGTGCATTTTCTATTCTCTTGAATTGGTCACATATTCATCTTCTGTCTAATCTCCTCGATAGCCGAATATCACTATTTATTCTCCTCCATAATTGAAACCTTTCCATCGTTCTTTCTTTCTTTCTCATTCCTTAAGCAATCGTGATATAGAGGGAGGCCGAATACTACAACATCGCCTAATCATCTCTAGTCATAGGACGATCGTGAGAAACGAGATTATAATCGATTAAGGTAAGGAAGATCTTTCATAGTCCATTCGATATCTCCATTTGGTTATTGAGTTAATCGGATTGAAGGTTGGCTAATTGATATTGTTGGTAGGATCGATTCTTGGTGCATCGAGGGAGATGACAGTCGTGGTAAGTGGAGTTAGCCTAATAAGTGTTTCTAGTTACGATTATCGAAGTTGAGACTAACCTTCTATCAACCATCGTTATAGGTGTTGAAATCGGTAGAAAGCACAACTAGTAATCAAGGTGTGTAATCCCGTACCCTTCCGAATATATGTTTGAAATGGTGAGTAAGTCTCACATCTCTTTGAAAGTTTCCATGAAATATTCTGTGATTCGGTAGAAATACCGAAGAAAATCGATAACCAGCATCCGTGATCACCGGACATGCATAGGTTCGTAGTGGTAATCATGTTTTGTAATAAAATAGTTTCGGTCAGAAACATTGACGTGTATTTGAAAAATCATGAAAAATTGGATAAAGGGAATTAGAAAGTGAAAGAGATATAAAATAAAAGCTTACTGTGTTTATTTTGATAAGGAAGAAATAAAGAAGGAAAAGGAATTTTATAAGAAAAAGGAATTTTATATTCTGAGATATGTTAATTTTAGTGAGACTGGTTCTGAATGACTTCGGGGTATTCTGTTCTGTGTTGGAAAATTCGTATAAAATTGTAAAAAGTGAAGTATGGGACATAATTTACATGTAAGGATTACTTAGTAAGCCTATTATTAATAGAGACAAGTGGGAGCAGTATATGAAAGCAGTGCAGTGAGATATTTGGATTTTGGGTAAGAGAGGTCAGAATCATTGGACAGTGAAACAAGGGAAACTTTAAGGAATAAACTGTACTAAATGGTTAAGCTAAAAAGTCTGAAAAATTATATGAGAAAGATATACGAGTCTAGTTTCAAATAAAATTTACGAATTTAGATTTCGAGATTCCTAACATGAGTTATAGTCAATTTAGTCAGTATGATGCAGTTGGACAGTTTCAAACTTTTATGCCCAAATTAGTACTTAAGCTTAGGTTGCGAAATTACCATAATACCCTTAGAGGGTAAATTACCAAAATACCCCTGGGTTGCGAGATTATCGAATTATCCTCGACGGGTAAAATTACAAAAATGCCCTTACAGGCTGAATTACGAAAATGCCTTATGGGTGAATTACGGATTTGCCCTAAATGGGCTATATTGTAAAAAAAATGACATTTTGGGCCTTATGGATTATTTTCGATAAGCTGGCCAAGTGAGAAAATTTTGAAAAGGCATCATATGTTTAATGGGCAAAATTTGCTAGATCGTTAAATGGGCCAAAATTTCTATTTTGACTAATGGGCCAAATTGATAACTTGTAATATGGGCTTTTTGTTGAAATTTACCTTATGAATATGTTGTTATGCATTATCTATATATACATGACTGCATGGGTTGGGGTAATTGACGAAGAGAAGAAAGGCCTGTTGCCAAAAATCTAGTTTGGTGACTCTGTCACAATCTAGTTCGGGTGGCTCTGCCACAATCTAGTTCGGTGGCTCTGCCACAATCTAGTTCGGGTGGCTCAGCCACAAACATTTTAAATGGCTTTATGCCTGCAATTGGTGTGTTGGCGGGGTGGGTTGACTTGATCCCCACAGGTGTAGTGGGTTGTACGGATGGTGTGTTGCGGATGGAAATCTAGGTTTGGTTGGGAAATTGCATTTAATACACATATTATATTTGATACATTATTGTTATTATAAATGGGCTTAGGCCCAAAATATTGCTATGTGTGTTCCGACCCAGTGGATGTTGGTAAGGGGATTTCACACTGAGTTCTTGTAACTCACCCCCTTTTCTCTTAACCCTTGTAAGTAATGCTCAGTGACGAGGACTTAGGGCCATGAATTACTAGGTGTAGGCCATACATTAGAAATGGTTTTATTTGGACTTCAGTTTCTTACTTCGTTTACTTTATTACTTTACTATTTTGGGTTATGTGTTGTAAAAAGGCCTCTTAATTATTTTATTTTGCTTTATATTTGATGTGTTTATATTTTACTCAAATTATTTTAAATGGGATTTTCTAAAATCATAATAAAGGTTTTCCAAAATCGATTAACAAATGAATTTCAAAATAAACTTTTACAAATATTTTTAATACGGACGTTTCTCTCGAACTATCAACGATATTTCTAAAAGTCACAGTTTTATAAAATTATTACTTCAAATTTAATCGATCAATCTTCGAGGTTAGTAGTATTCTATTAAATATCTCAAGTCAAACTTGATTTTCTTGATTTTAACAAATCAACATCTATTTTGTACGAATAGAAAAGGATTTAACATTTTTTTTATCTCATTAGACATGTTTTCTTTATACGTTATCGAAAAACTTTTTAGTGTGACACATCGGATTCGGACCTAACTTCTAGGCCGGGTTTGAGGTGTTATAATTTATGGTATCAGAGCCCAGTTGCAAAACTCGGCCGTGGTTTAGGTTCAAAAGCGTTTTCCAAAGCTGTTCAGAATTTTGATTTATAAATATAGCTTCTAAAGGAAGTATGGCACCACAGTATCCAAGCACCAAGTCAAGTAAGTATTTGTTTTCATTTTATAATTTTGTGATCGAAAATTTTACAAAGTAGAATACTCTAGAACTGTTAGCTTTAGGAGTTGAAACTATAGAGACTGAGACTCTAGGATGCGGATTTGACTTTCGAAAACAACTTTTCTACTCGTACTCCATAAAACATTATTTAATAAACATCAAATAGCATATTGATTCACAAAACTCTTAATCAGATTATATCGACTTAGTAAACATGAGCGCTAGAAGACGTGGACGCGGTAGACGTAGACGTGGTAGAGGCCGAGGTGCTAGGGCTAGATCTTTGGCACCAAGGCATGTGCCCGAAAGAGAGGCACGGACATCGTTAGTGGCTGAGACGGGATCTCATGATCGAATTGGGGTTGATGAGCTGACTCAGATAGTTAAGAAGGTATTGAAGGAGGTTAAGGAAATCAGTGAAGCACTTCGAGTTGGGTCTGTGGACTATAAAAAGAAAGGAGATTGTGGTTCTTGTGGATCGCAGTCTCGATCCGTAAAGCGTGTTAAGGCACGTCCAAACTTTCTAGCTTGCGATTATTGCGGAAGGCGTCATTCAGATGAGTGCTGGAGGAGGTCAGGAGCATGTTTGAGATGCGAGTCTAAGGAGCATAAGGCTCGGGATTGTTCCATCACTATCAAGTTAAGTATGTTTTGGTGGGATGTGATGTTTGAAGGTAGAAAATTTTATGAATTGGCGATAAATACCTATTTGCTACTGGGGATTAAATATTTGATGATATGAAGAGTTTCCAAGGTTAGAGATAGAAAGCGAATTAGTGTTATTAAGATCAGAGTGCGCAGCGGAGGTGTAAGGTGCTAGGTTAGGATTTGCGATTCTTCCTATAGTTAGAAATTTCGAGGACGAAATTTCTTTAAGGAGGGTAGAATTGTAACATCCCAAAATTGGGCTTAGTAGGATTGCGTCCAATGGACCTTGGGCGTAGGAATGTTTAAAATTTTGAAAATAAGAGAATGGCATTATTACAAATTGGACTTGTTAGTTAAGTGAATTTAGAGTTTATGGGGTTTCTATGAAGTCTCGGGTTTAATTGGGCCTTAGGAAAAATTTGGTATTTTAGCACTTTAAGGAGAGATAGTAAGTAGCTTCAATGCTTATTGAAATAAATGAATAAATGGTTAGCATAAGTGAGCAATTAGTAAAGAGGTTATGGCATTAAGTGAAGTACCTTGAGGGAAGAGGTTCAAATCCCTTTATGTGCAATGTTTGGCTAATATTTTGCACTCTTTCCTTAAGTGTCCGCCAATGACTATTAATGGCAAGGTGGACTTCATTATTTTGGTAAGGTGGCTATAAGAATAAGGCAAGGTTGAAGTTTGGGAAAGGAATCAAGAGAAATAGGAATGAAAGGGGACGTGAGGCTTAATTTGTGGATGGTGTTTTGGAAAGCTTGGTTGGCCAAACTCTTATCCTAAGGGGATGCATGTGGACGGTTTTGAGGTAGATAGGTGGCTGAAAATTTTACCTTGGCATTTGGTAAGGCCTTGGTTTTGTTTTGGCCAAAAATCCTATTGCAACCTTTGTGTCATCTTCTCTCTTTTTGCTACTTTCTTTGCCAAAATTTTCTAGCACAATAGTGCATTTTCTCTTCTCTTGAATTGGTCACATATTCATCTTCTGTCTAATCTCCTTGATAGCCGAATATCATTGTTCATTCTCCTCCATAACCGAAACCTTTCCATTGTTCTTTCTTTCTTTCTCATTCCTTAAGCAATCGTGATATAGAGGGAGGCCGAATACCACAACATCACCTAATCATCTCTAGTCGTAGGACGATCGTGAGAAACGGGATTATAATCGATTAAGGTAAGGAAGATCTTTCATAGTCCATTCGATATCTCCATTTGGTTATTGAGTTAATCGGATTGAAGGTTGGCTAATTGATATTCTTGGTAGGATCGATTCTTGGTGCATCGAGGGAGATGACAGTCATGGTAAGTGGAGTTAGCCTAATAAGTGTTTCTAGTTACGATTATCGAAGTTGAGACTAACCTTCTATCAACCATCGTTATAGGCGTTGAAATCGGTAGAAAGCACAACTCATAATCAAGGTGTGTAATCCCGTACCCTTCGAATATATGTTTGAAATGGTGAGTAAGTCTCACATCTCTTTGAAAGTTTACATGAAATATTCTATGATTCAGTAGAAATACCGAATAAAATCGATAACCGGCATCCGTGATCACTCGGACGTGCGTAGGTTCGTAGTGGTAATCATGTTTTGTAATAAAATAGTTTCGATCAGAAATAGTGATGTGTATTTGAAAAATCATGAAAAATTGGATAAAGTGAATTAGAAAGTGAAAGAGATATCAAATAAAAGCTTACTGTGTCTATTTTGATAAGGAAGAAACAGAGAAGGAAAAGGAATTTTATATTCTGAGATATGTTAATTTTAGTGAGACTGGTTTTGAATGACTTTAGGGTGTTCTGTTCTGTGTTGGAAAATTTGTATAAAATTGTAAAAAGTGAATTATAGGACATAATTTATATGTATGGATTCCTTAGTGAGCCTATTACTAATAGAGACAAGTAGGAGCAGTATATGAAAACGGTACAATGAGATATTTGGATTTTGGGTAAGAGAGGTTAGAATCATTAGATAGTGAAACAAGGGAAACTTTAAGGAATAAACTGTACTAAATGGTTAAGCTAAAAATTCTGGAAAAATTATATAAGAAAGATATACGAGTCTAGTTTCAAATAAAATTTACGGATTTAGATTTCGAGATTCCTAACATGAGTTATAGTCTATTTAGTCAGTATGATGCAGATGGACAGTTCAAACTTTTATGCCCAAATTAGTAGTTAAGCCTAGGTTGCGAAATTACCATAATACCCTTAGAGGGTAAATTACCGAAATACCCCTAGGTTGCGAGATTACCGAATTACCCTCGACGGGTAAAATTACGAAAATGCCCTTATGGGTCGAATTACAAAAATGCCCTTATGGGCCGAATTACGAATTTGCCCTTAATAGGCTATTTTGTAAAAAAAAGACATTTTGGGCCTTATGGATTATTTTCGATAAGCTGGCCAAGTGAGAAAATTTTGAAAAGGGCCTCATATGTTTAATGGGCAAAATTTGCTAGATCGTTAAATGGGCCAAATTTTCTATTTTGACTAATGGGCCAAATTGATAACTTGTAATATGGGCTTTTTGTTGAAATTTACCTTATGAATATATTGTTATGCATTATCTATATATACATGACTACATGGGTTGGGGTAATTGACGAAGAGAAGAAAGGCCTGTTGCCAAAAATCTAGTTCGGTGACTCTGTCACAATCTAGTTCGGGTGGCTCTGCCACAATCTAGTTCGGGTGGCTCTACCAAAATCTAGTTCAGGTGGCTCTGCCACATTCTAGTTCAGGTGGCTCTGCCACAAATATTTTAAATGGCTTTATGCCTGCGATTGGTGAGTTGGCGGGGTGGGTTGACTTGATCCCCACAGGTGTGCTGGTTGGTATGGATGGTGTGTAGCGGATGGAAATCTAGGTTTGGTTGGGAAATTGCATTTCATACACATGTTATATTTGATACATTATTGTTATTGTAAATGGGCTTAGGCCCAAAATATTGCTATGTGTGTTTCGACCCAGTGGATGTTGGTTAGGGGATTTCACACTGATTCTTGTAACTCTGTAACATCTTAAATTTTTGGGCCTATGAATTTAATGGGTAAATATGTGGAATGAGTTAATTTAAGTGTTAGGGGTCCAAATTGGGCTCAGGCTTAGGTAGAGGCCTTGATTAAAATTATCTATTTGGGCATTATACGGTTTAAAAGGTAGTATCTATGTTTAAAATACCAAAGTGGGCTTGTGGCCCAATCTTAGGAGGTGACGCCACACAGAAGGAGTAAGGGGCCCAAATTTAAGTTTCATGGAGCCCAATTCTTTTAATTTAAGTTAGCTAAATTTTGGGCATTAGGATTAGGTGGAGTGGATGGCAATAAGGCTAAAATTTAGGGTTTTAATGTTTAAAATATGTGGATAATAAGCAGATAAAGGCTATTATTTTGGAATTTATTTTATGTGGATAATAAGCGAGATAAAGGCTAAGATCTAGGGATTTTATGATTAAAATATGTGGATAATATCTTGATAAAGGAGGGAGGAGGTAGAGATAATTAAGTCTCTTTTAGATGAGCTAGTAGATTAAGATAAAGGAGAAAAGTTAGAATTTATCTACAAAGAGAGTGATGGCCAAGAATCCATCTTTGAGAGGAGTAAAGAAACCCACTACTACATGGCAAAGGGTTGCCAAATTTCCTATAAATAGAGGGCTAGCTCCTTGTTTACGACATTAAATCCTCTCCCTTTTGTGCTGAAATTCCTTAGCTTCTTTTCTCCAAATTTCTTTCTCCAATTTCTCTAAAAGCCGAAAACTCCATTATTCTCTTCTTTCTTCTAAAAGCCAAAAACTCCATTATTCTCTTCCTTCTCTAAAAAGCCGAAATCTCTATAGTTTTTATTTTATTCATCCTATTTGAGAAATTGTTCCATACTTTCGGCATTTAAATCCTCCATTGACATTGTCGAATTCTCTCTCTAGTACTAGCCGAATCTCCTAAGTTAAGGTAAGAGTAGATTTTGATTAGTTCTCATAATCTATTCTGATTTTTGAAAAGGCAAAAGTGAAAGCTAATAGTTTAATGGTTTATGATGGCGGCAAGTCAGATTTGAAGGAAGCCTAGTCGACTAGATCTAAAAGCCGAAATTCATAAGTCTCCAATTTGAAATTTTTAAGGTAAGAAGATTTTCCTAGATTTCTATTAGATTTCATCATTATATACAAGATTTTAACTTTATAAGGAGGATTAACGATTAAATATTATTATAGTAACTCTGATAAGGATTTACGATGGAATTAAATATGGATCGGGCAAAGAAAGAATCCTAAGTTTAAGAAACGAGCAGTATCTGCTATTCGAGATTGGCCAATTGGTTGTGGACCAGCTTCTAAACAACACCTTAGTCAGATAGCAGTTGTATCAACTAAGGATAGTGTCGATATAGAAAGCCTCGTTTTATCGGTAATTAGGTGTGTAGATTCTTGACACATAAGCTTTGTTATATTATATGTATGTTATGGGCTAAAAGCCGGAAAAGGTGTGTAGATCTCTATCACACTAGTTAATCTGAATTATTTGTATGTTATGGGCTAAAAGTAGAAAAATGAAATTGTATGAGCAGTCGTATTACCCGAAAGGGTAGCAAGGGATGCAGTGCGTAATCATAGAACTTCTCTATGTGTATCGAGTATGTAAAAATATGTGATCTGTTTAGATAGTTTAATGTTCGATTCTTGCATGTATGCGTGGGATGGGATTGATTAATTTACGGAAGGGAGGCGGTCGCGAGGCGATCGGTGGCTTTGCCACATAGGTCACATAGTGATCGATCTTTATGATAGGAAGACACTGTTGTCGATATAGTGTGTGTAGCGGATGGAGGGTTGATTGTAGAAATCCCACGGTGTGATGGTTGGTGCGGGGTGTGTAGAGGATGGACTCATAGGTTTGGGATGGGCCATGTTGCATATTTTGTTACCCTTGTATACGGGCCAAGGCTCATAATGTGTTTGTGGGCCTCAAGCCTTTTATGTGTTCTCGGGATTTGCAGTGAATCTTGGTGACTCAACCTTTATTTTTCCCAACATTTCGGTGAGCGATAGATCGTGAACATGGGGAGCCGAAGCGGACTCGAGGGCCATCAAGTTTTATTTCTACAAATTATTTGGGATTTCTTTAAGTTTATTTTATTTTTATTTGGGATTTTTAAGGCCCTTAGTTTTTATTCAACTAAGAAGTTTTCAATGTTATGCAACTTATAAATTTTATGTCAAGGTTTATTTATACTTAATAATACTAATATAAGATTTTATTTTTAAAATGTCACTTATTTACTCTAATAATGTCTAATTAACTTACGACTTCCAAAACCAACAAGGCAAAAGTTTTCAATGTACAAGCCGTGACACGCCAGATCCAGTCGAAACGCATAGGTCGGGTTTGGGGTGTTACAAACTCACCCCCTTTTCTCCTAACCCTTGTAGGTAATGCTCAGTGACGAGGACTTAGGGCCATGGATAACTAGGTGTAGGCCATACTTTAGAAATGGTTTTATTTGGACTTCAGTTTCTTACTTTGTTTACTTTATTACTTTACTATTTTGGGTTATGTGTTGTAAAAAGGCCTCTGAATTATTTTATTTTGCTTTATGTTTGACGTGTTTATATTTTACTCAAATTATTTTAAATGGGATTTTCTAAAATCATAATAAAGGTTTTCCAAAATCGATTAACAAATGAATTTCAAAATAAACTTTTACAAATATTTTAATCTGAAAGTTTCTCTCGAACTATCAACAATATTTCCAAAAGTCACAGTTTTATAAAATTATTACTCAAATTTAATAGATCAATCTTGAGGTTAGTAGTATTTTATTAAATATCTCAAGTCAAACTTGATTTTCTTGATTTTAACAAATCAACATCTATTTTGTACGAATAGAAAAGGATCTAACATTTTTTATCTCATTTGACATGTTTTCTTTATCGTTATCGAAAAACTTTTTAGTGTGACACATCAAATTGGGCCTAACTTCTAAGTAGGGTTTGAGTGTTACATTTATAATATCGAGCCCAATTACAAAACTCGGTAGTGGTTTGGGTTCAAAAGCGTTTTCAAAGTCATTTAGAATTTTGATTTATAAATATATGTTCTAAAGGAAGTATGGCACCATGAGTATCCAGCACCAAGTCAAGTAAGTATTTGTTTTCATTTTATAATTTTGTGATCTGAAAATTCTACAAAGTAGAATACTCTAGAATTGTTAGCTCTAGGAGTTGAAACTATAGAGGCGAGACTCTAGGATGCGAATTTGACTTTCGAAAACAACTTTTCTACTCGTACTCCATAAAACATTGTTTAATAAACATCGAATAACATATTGATTCACAAAACTCTTAATCAGATTATATCGACTTAGTAAACATGAGCGCTAGAAGACGTGGACGCCATACACGTAGACGTGGTAGAGGCCGAGGTGCTAGGGCTAGATCTTTGGCACCAAGGCATGTGCCCGAAAGAGAGGCGCAGACATTGTTAGTGGCTGAGATGGGATCTCATGATCGAGTTGGGGTTGATGAGCTGACTCAGATAGTTAAAAAGGTATTGAAGGAGGTTAAGGAAATCAGTGAAGCACTTCGAGTTGGGTCTGTGGACTGTAAAAAGAAAGGAGATCGTGGTTCTTGTGGATTGCAGTCTCATTCCATAAAGCATGTTAAGGCACGTCCAAACTTTCTAGCTTACGATAATTGCGGAAGGCGTCATCCAGATGAGTGCTGGAGGAGGTCAGGAGCATGTTTGAGATGCGGATCTAAGGAGCATAAGGCTCGGGATTGTTCCATCACTATCAAGTCAAGTATTTTTTGGTGGGACGTCATGTTTGAAGGTAGAAAATTTTATGAATTGGCGATAAATACCTGTTTGCTACTGGGGATTAAATATTTGATGATATGAAGAGTTTCCAAGGTTAGAGATAGAAATCGAATTAGTGTTATTAAGATCAGAGTGCGCAGCGGAGGTGTAAGGTGCTAGGTTAGGATTTGCGATTATTCCTATAGTTGAAAATTTCGAGGACGAAATTTCTTTAAGGAGGGTAGAATTGTAACATCCCAAAATTGGGCTTAGTAGGATTGCGTCCAATGGACCTTGGGCGTAGGAATGTTTAAAATTTTGAGAACAAGAGAATGGCATTATTACAAGTTGGACTTGTAAGTTAAGTGAATTTGGAGTTTATGGGGTTTCTATGAAGTCTCGGGTTTAATTGGGCCTTAGGAAAAATTTGGTATTTTAGCACTTTAAGGAGAGATGGTAAGTAGCTTCAATGCTTATTGAAATAAATGAATAAATGGTTAGCATAAATGAGCAATTAGTAAAGAGGTTATGGCATTAAGTGAAGTACCTTGAGGGAAGAGGTTCAAATCCCTTTGTGTGCAATGTTTGGCTAATATTTTTGCACTCTTTCCTTAAGTGTCGGCCAATGACTATTTATGGCATGGGTGGACTTCATTATTTTTGGTAAGGTGGCTATAAGAATAAGGCAAGGTTGAAGTTTGGGAAAGGAATCAAGAGAAATAGGAATGAAAGGGGGACGTGAGGCTTAATTTGTGGATGGTGTTTTGGAAAGCTTGGGTGGCCAAACTCTTATCCTAAGGGGGGATGCATGTGGACAGTTTTGAGGTAGATAGGTGGCTGAAAATTTTACCTTGGCATTTGGTAAGGCCTTGGTTTTGTTTTGGCCAAAAATCCTATTGCAACCTTTGTGTCATCTTCTCTCTTTTTGCTTCTTTCTTTGCCAAAATTTTCTAGCACAATAGTGCATTTTCTCTACTCTTGAATTGGTCACATATTCATCTTCTGTCTAATCTCCTTGATAGTTGAATATCATTGTTCATTCTCCTCCATAACTGAAACCTTTTCATCGTTCTTTCTTTCTTTCTCATTCCTTAAGCAATCGTGATATAGAGGGAGGCCGAATACCACAACATCGCCTAATCATCTCTAGTCATTGGACAATTGTGAGAAATGGGATTATAATCGATTAAGGTATGGAAGATCTTTCATAGTTCATTCGATATCTCCATTTGGTTATTGAGTTAATTAGATTGAAGGTTGGCTAATTGATATTGTTGGTAGGATCGATTCTTGGTGCATCGAGGGAGATGACAGTCGTGGTAGGTGGAGTTAGCCTAATAAGTGTTTCTAGTTACGATTATCGAAGTTGAGACTAACTTTCTATATACCATCGTTATAGGCGTTGAAATAGGTAGAATGCACAACTCGTAATCAAGGTGTGTAATCCGTACCCTTCCGAACATATGTTTGAAATGGTGAGTAAGTCTCACATCTCTTTGAAAGTTTATATGAAATATTCTGTGATTCGATAGAAATATCGAAGAAAACCGATAACCGGCATCCGTGATCACTCGAACGTGCATAGGTTCATAGTGGTAATCATGTTTTGTAATAAAATAGTTTCGGTCAGAAATAGTGACGTGTATTTGAAAAATCATGAAAAATTGGATGAAGGGAATTAGAAAGTGAAAGAGATATCAAATAAAAGCTTACTGTGTCTATTTTGATAAGGAAGAAACAGAGAAGGAAAAGGAATTTTATATTCTGAGATATGTTAATTTTAGTGAGACTGGTTCTAAATGACTTCGGGGTATTCTGTTCTGTGTTGGAAAATTAGTATAAAATTGTAAAAAGTGAATTACGGGACATAATTTATATGTATGGATTCCTTAGTGAGCCTATTATTAATAGAGACAAGTGGGAGTAGTATATGAATACGGTACAGTGAGATATTTGGATTTTGGGTAAGAGAGGTCAGAATCATTGGACAGTGAAACAAGGGAAACTTTAAGGAATAAACTGTACTAAATGGTTAAGCTAAAAATTCAGGAAAATTATAGGAGAAAGATATACGAGTCTAGTTTTAAATAAAATTTATGGATTTAGATTTTGAGATTCCTAACATGAGTTATAGTCAATTTAGTCAGTATGATGCAGTTGGACAGTTTCAAACTTTTATGCCCAAATTAGTAGTTAAGCCTAGGTTACGAAATTACCATAATACCTTTAGAGGGTAAATTGCGAAATATCCACAGGTTGTGATATTATCGAATTACCCTCGACGGGTAAAATTACGAAAATGCCCTTATGGGCTGAATTACGAAAATGCCCTTATGGGTCGAATTACGGATTTGCCCTTAATGGGCTATATTGTAAAAAAATGACATTTTGGGCCTTGTGGATTATTTTCGATAAGCTGGCCAAGTAAGAAAATTTCGAAAAGGGCCTCATATGTTTAATGGGCAAAATTTTCTAGATCATTAAATGGGCCAAAATTTCTATTTTGACTAATGGGCCAAATTGATAACTTGTAATATGGGCTTTTTGTTGAAATTTACCTTATGAATATATTGTTATGCATTATCTATATATACATGACTGCATGGGTTGGGGTAATTGACGAAGAGAAGAAAGGCCTGTTGCCAAAAATCTAGTTCGGTGACTCTATCACAATCTAGTTCGAGTGGCTCTGCCACAATCAAGTTCGGGTGGCTCTACCACAATCTAGTTCGGGTGGCTCACCACAAACATTTTAAATGGCTTTATGCCTGCGATTGGTGTGTTGGCGGGGTGGGTTGACTTGATCCCCACAGGTCTTGGTTGGTTAATGGTGGTGTGTAGTGATGGAAATCTAGGTTTGGTTAGGAAATTGCATTTCATACACATGTTATATTTGATACATTATTGTTATTGTAAATGGGCTTAGGCCCAAAATATTGCTATGTGTGTTCCGACCCAGTGGATGTTGGTAAGGGATTTCACCACGAGTTCTTATAACTCAACCCCTTTTCTCTTAACCCTTGTAGGTAATGCTCGATGTGAGGACTTGGGGCCATGGATGACTCGGTGTAGGCCATATTTGAAATGGTTTTATTTGGACTTGATTTCTTACTTGATTAGATTATTACTTTACTATTTTGGGTTATGTGTTGTAAAAAGGCCTCTGGATTATTTTATTTTGCTTTATGTTTGACGTGTTTATATTTTACTCAAATTATTTTAAATGGGATTTTCTAAAATCATAATAAAGGTTTTCCAAAATCGATTAACAAATGAATTTCAAAATAAACTTTTACAAATATTTTTAATACGAAAGTTTCTCTCGAACTATCAACGATATTTCCAAAAGTCACAGTTTTATAAAATTATTACTTCAAATTTAATCGATCAATATTCGAGGTTAGTAGTATTCTATTAAATATCTCAAGTCAAACTTGATTTTCTTTATTTTAACAAATCAACATCTATTTTGTACGAATAGAAAAGGATCTAACATTTTTTTATCTCATTTGACATGTTTTCTTTATACATTATCAAAAAACTTTTTAGTGTGACACACCGGATTCGGGCCTAACATCTAGGCCGGGTTTGAGGTGTTACAGTCTAGGTGGATTCTTTCCTGGGTATTGTCTCTCTCATTGGTTTTCTTCAAATATTTTCCTACTTTATTATCTGTTTCGTCTTAGAAATTAGGTTAGTTAAGGTTAAAATAAATTCCTTCAATTTATTCGGCTAGATAATATAAAGATAGTAACTACTAGTTCTTTTACTCCTCATGAATACGATATTCCCGGTTTACCATATCTATACAACCATTCGATAGGTGCGCTTGCCTTTGTCGTATTTTAGTTAGTTCGTGACGTCATCAACCATATACCAAAATCATGTTTACAAACCAAATAACACAAATCATTATCTCCCAAAATAGCATCAAAATGATGTTCCAAATTAGTTTCACACATTCATCACAAGTTATTCATGAAATACGAAATTTAACATCATATATCAACTTTAACCACATTACAAGTCCAACTAGAACTTTGAATTTTTCAACTTCAAAACCTATATACAGGCCACAAAACTGAAATAATACATCAAAATCTACTAAGACAAAAGCTTGATAGTCTGTGCCTTAAAGTTGATCTGCCTGTCAAGTTCCGCAAAACATTAACTACAGAAAAAAAGAATAAACAAAGTAAGCTTATATACCTTAGTAAGTCCATAACTAAATCTAAACCAACTTACCTCAATTAATCAATTGAAATTAAAATAGTTTAGATTACAATAACCTAACAATCAATTTACAAAAATAGGTGAGCTTTACCCAAAATTAAATAATCAATTATCACATTTTCCTTCAATAGATTAAACAAAATCATTTGCATAGTTATGCCATTGCATACAATATCAAACATTCTTGCATTTACATTCAAAAACATATTTCTATTGATATCAATCACATACTTTGGCAAATTATATAAAGATCATTCTCAAGTTTTATTAGCCTGATGAACTATAGTAACATAACTCAGATACACAACTAACACCATTACACCAGAGAGCATCAAATGCCATACAAAGGCACCATAGTGCAATTAGAGACACTAAAGCGTATACAGAGGCAACAAAGTGCAAACAGAGGCACTGAAGTGTAAGTCCCGTACAAGCGCGTGTTCTAACCCTATTGGCATGCCAATCGTATCCTAATCATTTACTACGTTCAAACGGGCATTATAAATGAATTCATCACATTAACAAATTAGAAATACTTCCTCATAAGCAATTCCATATACTATAATAAATTACATTCATTCAAAAATTATACTATTCATATTTCTCAATATTCAACAATTCACCACTTAGTCCGTACTCACATTAGCTTTCATTTATAATAAATTAATCTCAATGCATAACATTTATAATATCATAATTTCAAAATTTTACAGCAAGTAATAATTACGAAAACATATTTATGAAAACACTACGAACTTACCAAAATACGATAGCTATCAACACACGATGACGACTACTCGACGACTTTTTCTTTCCCGTGTTTATCAACTGACTGATCCATTTCTTGATCTAAATATAATAATTTTATTCAACTAACCAATTCAATATCATAAAATATTTAAATTTACTTTTTTGACCTTTTAATAATTTTTTACACATTTACCCTAAACTTTTATATTTTATCCAATTTAGTCCTTAAACCCGAAACTTTCAAATCTATCACAATTTCACCAACTTCATGCTAGTTGTAACACCCCCAAACCCGGCCTATTCACTACGACCGAATCTGGTTATGTCGCTGCGAAAAAAAGGTTGAAAAACTTTTTGACTTAGAATAAAACATGAAAATATACTAACTTTTGAGTATAGTGTTTATTGGAAAAAGTATAAGTAAATCTTTGTTATTATAAAATATTATAAAATGCCCAAAATAAAACTTTAGCATATAAATAAACTGATTAAAATAAAATCAAACTTCACATAGTATTCAATTTAAACAAACCATAGTAAAGATAATAATAAAATAATTCCAAAAATAAATAGAAAGGCCTTTATTACAACCATTATTTAAGCGAAATACTTAATATTAAAACTAACTAAAAACATCTTCATCTGCATGGGCCACCTGGCTTCCTCTCCGGACCCGGTCCAACTCATGAATCACCTGAAATGTTAGGAAAATAATTGGGTGAGTCTACTGACTCAGTGCATAATCACAACACTTATTTCCATACGTATGGGCTTGGCCCATAACCATACAATCCACGAACCATTCATGCAATCATGCATCACAGCCCAACCTAGGTCCATCCCGTACACCAACCTTAGCAGACTCCCTGCTCAAGGCCGTGGCTAATCCACCGATCACAATCGAGTGATCCCACATATCCTACCTTGGCAGTCCTGCTGCACAAGGCCGTGGCTGAGCCACCGATCAACCAAAGTGATCCCAACAACATACTCCGTCTACGGTGATGCACATAGCCATCAACCGCCGAGATGGGCACCAAGCCACACCTCCCTTGAGGTAGCACATAGCTCACCATCAAGCGCTAATGTAGCCCGAGCTAACATTAGACCACGTACATCAACATGTACACTCCTTTCTTCATTGATCCAATCCACCTCCCATGTATGTATGTAAAAATGTAACATGCCAGATCATAACATAAGAGTAGGCATCACATGTTAATTACCATATCATGTATATATCATAAATAACTTAATGTCAAAGACTTACTCACCTGATATCCCATTTACCCAAAATAAGCATTCACCACTTAAGCCATTATAATCGGCTACCACACATCACGCATATGTATAAGCATTAGCAAGCAAATAACCGAGAGATAGTGCGATGATTACGCACCTAATCACCTGAAGTTCTAGACCCTCGATCTCAAAGCTATCGCTAAATGAAACTACTGATGATCTGCCTAAATCATTGCTCGGTTGGCCCACACCGGTGGCCAATCCCGACCAGCGAGACGACCACTTTTCTTAAACTTGAGATAGGGACTTTCCTTGCCCACCTTGGCGGCTTTCGCCTCCATCAACACACTTAATCGAGCAATGTTAATCACCCAAGCATTGGCTAAATAAATACTAAAGAGATAGACTATCGAATAGCTTCTTACCACCACTTACCAACCGATTAACGAGAACGAAGGATCAAATCCTTTGCTTAAGATTGACCAACCACTAAGACAACAAGGAAGGTTTGACAAGGTTGAGTAGAGATTCACTCAAGGAGTTTGATATGAGGTTTGAGAAAGAAAGAGAAGGTATGAGGAGACAAGATGAAATGGTTTATTTCGGGAGAAATAGAGAGAAACAAGTAGGAAATTGACTAAGTGACCTTGAAGATTCGGCCAAAGTGCACAGGTGAGGAGGAGGAACGTTTCTAGTGTGGTTAGAATATGAGAAGAGAAGTGTGAAGGCTTAAGAAGAAACTACAATTCGGCAAGGGAGAAAATGAAGGAAAAAGGGGTGAAAGTTTTAGGAGCACAAGCCAAAATTCGACAACAAGGAAGCTCACACCCTTTAAATAGAGTTCAGCCACCTTCCCAACCCTTAATGACCGAAAATACCTCAAGACCACCCCCAGCCAGTCCAACTCTCTTACTCTCCTCAAATCCCTAAATTCCTCCTAAAAACACTCCACACCAACCCTTCAACCAATTCAAAATAAAAACCAACTCATCTCTCCTCCTAGCCACCCATTTAAACTAATTTGAACAAGTCAAAATCCTCCTTTTAAGGTGCCAAAACCGAAACCAACTCCTTCCCCCCTCTCCTGACGCAAAAACAAAAGCAAAAAGCTGCCTTTGCAGCTCGAACACTGGCCCCCTTGCACCATGAGGCGTCACCTTCCCAAGGCCTAAAGTAGCGCCTCCTTGCCACTCTTCCAAAGCAATTCTTGTGTCTAAACCTCCCCAAATATTTCTTTTAAAACCCCCATAGCCAAGCTCCCCCTATTTAGCACTAAAAACTAAAAATTTTCTAAGGCATTCCACTACCTTCTAGGGTTCTCAAGACCCCTAAAACTCACCCAACCACTCACTGAAGTATGCCAACACCTGAGTTTATGCACTAAATGCATAACCCCTATAACCAAGGTGTTACAATTCTACCCTCCTTAAAAATAATTTCGTCCCCGAAATTACTTAGCTACCTAACCGTCGCACATCTTAATTCACCACACTACGCTATAGCTGCGCACTCTAATCTCAAGAAACTACCATAATCTCTAGGCACAGTATCCAAGTCCACACTCAAGGTTCTAGATACTTTGCTAGCAAAAAAAACAAACAACCACCATAGCGAACAAAACCACAAAGAATATTCCGGACATAGGAAACTTACATTGGCATATCATACGTCACTATCCTCCCTCCGATGAACGCGATATACCAAATCATTTGCCTTTGCCTCGGTGCTACTATTCCGTGGCCTCTCGCTCCACGACCTCGTAGGAACCATTCCTCCATGGTTCGGACCATGACCTCTTGTCGCTTCTGACCACCTCTGCGGGCGCACATAACTTACTGCCGAGTCCTATTTGGGTTAGGGACAATCTTTAACCAGATGAGACTTGGACTTGCATCGAAGCATTCTCGATCCCGATTCGGCTTTTCGCCAATATGATATCTTCCACACCGAGCACATGGATGATCCGGATCCCAAAGAATCGGCTTAGAAATACGAAGCGAAGTCTCGACCTTGGTCTTTCTAAAATTTCTCAAACGATTCGACGATCTCGAACTCCTCTTATCCGGCTCCTTTCTCTATCTCTATTACGCCTCTCGGTCCTCTTGACCTCCTCAACTATCCGAGCTTTCTCCACTAAAGCGGTGAAATCTCTTTCCGTTCTTGAGCAATCGAACCCGACTCATCCCGTAGCCCATCTTGAATCGACACATCTCTCATAATCCGTAGCCACGATGCCCGAGCATACCGACTCAGCCGCAGAAACTCTATTTCAGTACTCATTATCGACTTGCTACCTTGCACCAAATTGAGAACGCCTTCCTCCGAGCATCCACATAGCTCGCTCGACATACTTCCCTTCAAACTTGATCTTAAAGTAGCCCCGATCCACTCGATCCGCAGGGCACTTTCCTTAACGATGAGCCACCACCTGGTAGGCTTCATCCGTAGTAACGTAAACAGCACCTTAAACTTCTCCTCGGCGATTAAATCCAAGTCGTCCATAATCCTTTCAAGCGCCTCAAGCCGAGATTACGCCACGTTCGAGCTACCTCGACACTCCTCTAAAACTTCACTCCGCTCGACCTAAGTCTTTCACTCCGACTTAGGAGTCCCATTGCCCACATTGGCTCCCGCCACTCTCTCGAGCACCCATGCATAGCTTGTGATCTTGCATCGTCTCCTCTGCTCGATCTCGATGTTCCACCTTAGCGGTGGTGGTGGCGGCACATCACTCTCGACCTATGGCGAGACCCTACGGTTTGACATCGCCATCCTACCTCTACCACTACCACGCGGCAGACGTCCACAACCTCTTGAACTCATATCAGGCGTCACGACTTAATCATTTAGAAAGTTTTATGCATTAGAAATTTTTGTTCCCTTGTTTATCCACGAGCAAATTTTATGAATAATAGTTTTCAGAAGTAGTTCTTTCGATCAATCAAAGTTTCATCTAAAGTTCTTTAATACAACCATTCACATCCTTCACTAAAGACACATACATTCATCCATGTCACTTCTTTGAGCCTTCCCAACCCAGGGGTAATTTCGTTTTTTTCCTATAGAGATATATCGGTAATAACTCATAGTTTCCAACTTAAAGATATTTCGGAATTTACAAAATCTCGGGGGTCATCTTGAAAATTTTATTTTTCATATAAAATGTGTTGCAAAAATTTCAGAAAGCAGGGTTATTTTAGTAATTTTGGAAATCATGGGCAGTTTCGTAAATTCTCAAAATCAAAATATCACAATGTTTCACAAAATAGGATTTTTCGATATTTGGTAAAGTAGGAATATTTCAATAAAAGTCGAGAGAAATCTAAAAATTTATAAACCAAGGGCATTTTGGTAATTTTATCAACCAGGGGTGTTTTCGTAAATTCTCACAAACCAGGGTATCTTAATATTTTGAAAACTCGAGATTTTGGTATTTTGCAAAGTAAAATCATTTTATCAGAAGTTGAGGGTAATGCGAAAATTTTACAATACAGGGGCATTTTTGTAATTTTGCCACTAGGGGCATTTTGGTAATTTTGTAAATCGAGAAAACATCTTCCAAAATCAGATTTAGGGTTTACAAACCAAAGGGTAAATTTGAAAAAATTCAAAACCAAGAATCTTTGAAACAGTAAGGCTAAATCCCTTTCGGGTTTTAGTAATTGGTTTAGCCCATGAACAAGTCCTCTTGGTTAAGGTGAACCGTAGCTACGCACCAGGTAGGATTCAAGTAAAGAGGAGGTGAGTCGCTAGGACTGCTTAAATACCAAGCTCTTACTGAATACCAATCCTCGACATGCGTACAGTGGTTGCCACACCTTAACTCAGCGACTTACTTCACAGGTTTGTTTAATAACCTTAAGTCTTATGCATGTGTTTGAGTAGACTAGTCCTAGGGTCCAATGGTCCTAACATTCTATTCTACGAGCCCAAATAATCCCATAACAATTCATATAAACAAATCACTTCAAAAGTTGAAGTACTTACAGTGGACTTGGTAGGAGATGCAGTGCCATGCCGAATAACTGAAATAAAACCTATATTTTGAAAAGCCCATTTTGAAGATCGCTGGCCCAAAACCCCAAAGCCGAAGTTTTGAACAAGGCTCGATACAATTTATAACACCCCAAACCCGACCCATTCACTACTAATAGAATCACGGGTTATGTCACTGCGGAAAAGCGGTTGAAAAACTTTTGACTTAGAATAAAACATGAAAATATACTAACTTTTGAGTATAGTGTTTATTGGAAAAAGTATAAGTAAATCTTTGTTATTATAAAATATTATAAAATGCCCAAAATAAAACTTTAGCATATAAATAAGTGATTAAAATAAAATCAAACTTCACATAGTATTCAATTTAAACAAACCATAGTAAAGATAATAATAAAATAATTCCAAAAATAAATAGAAAGGCCTTTATTACAACCATTATTTAAGCGAAATACTTAATATTAAAACTAACTAAAACATCTTCATCTGCATGGGCCACTGGCTTCCTCTAGGACCGGTCCAACTCATGAATCACACGAAATGTTAGGAAAATAATTGGGTGAGTCTCTTGACTCGTGCATAATCACAACACTTATTTCCATACGTATGGGCTTGGCCCATAACCATACAATCCACGAACCATTCATGCAATCATGCATCATAGCCCAACCTAGGTCTATCCCGTACACCAACCTTAGCAGACTCCACGCCAAGGCCGTAGCTAATCCACCGATCACAATCGAGTGATCCCATATATCCTACCTTGGCAGTCCTGCTGCACAAGGCCGTGGCTGAGCCACCGATCAACCAAAGTGATCCCAACAACATACTCCGTCTACGGTGATGCACATAGCCATCAACCGCCGAGATGGGCACCGAGCCACACCTCCCTTGAGGTAGCACATAGCTCACCATCAAGCGCTAATGTAGCCCGAGCTAACATTAGACCACGTACATCAACATGTACACTCCTTCCTTCATCGATCCAATCCACCTCCCATGTATGTATGTAAAAATGTAACATGTCAGATCATAACATAAGAGTAGGCATCACATGTTAATTACCATATCATGTATATATCATAAATAACTTAATGTCAAAGACTTACTCACCTGATATCCCATTTACCCAAAATAAGCATTCACCACTTAAGCCATTATAATCGGCTACCACACATCACGCATATGTATAAGCATTAGCAAGCAAATAACTGAGAAATAGTGCGATGATTACGCACCTAATCACCTGAAGTTCTAGACCCTCGATCTCAAAGCTATCACTAAATGAAACTACAGTGATCTGCCTAAACTGCTGCTCTGACGCTCGCCCACACCCGGTGGCCAATCCCGAACTGTCGAGACACCCTTTTCTTGAACTTGAGATAGGGACTTTCCTTGCCCACCTTGGATCGGCACTCGCCTCCATCAACACACTTAATCGAGCGGTGGTTAATCACCCAAGCATTCGCTAAATAAATACTAAAAGAGATAGACTATCGAATAGCTTCTTACCACCACTTACCAACCGATTAACGAGAACGAAGGATCAAATCCATTGCTTAAGATTCGCCAACCACTAAGACAACAAGGAAGGTTTGACAAAGGTTGAGAGAGATTTGGCTCAAGGATTTTCGGCAATAGGGTTTGAGAAAGAAAGAGAAGGTATGAGGAGACAAGATGAAATGGTTTTTGACTCGGGAGAAATGGAGAGAAACAAGTAGGAAATTGGCTAAGTGACCTTGAAGATTCGCCAAAGTGCACAGTGAGGAGGAGGAACGTTTCTAGTGTGGTTAGAATATGAGAAGAGAAGTGTGAAGGCTTAAGAAGAAACTACAATTGACAAGGGAGAAAATGAAAGAAAAAGGGTGAAAGTTTTAGGAGCACAAGCCAAAATTCGCAACAAGGAAGCTCACACCCTTTAAATAGAGTTCAGCCACCTTCCCCAACCCTTAATGACCGAAAATAACCTCAAGAGCACCCCTAGCAGTCCAACTCTCTTACTCTCCTCAAATCCCTAAATTCCCTCCTAGAAACACTCCACACCAACCCTTCAACCAATTCAAAATAAAACCAACTCATCTCTCCTCCTAGCCACCCATTTAAACTAATTTGAACAAGTCAAAATCCTCCTTTTAAGGTGCCAAACCGAAACCAACTCCTTACCCCTCTCCGACGTAAAAACAAAGCAAAAGTCGCTTTGCAGCTCGAACACCGCCCCTTTGCACCATGAGGCGTCACCTTCCCAAGGCCTAAAGTAGCGCCTCCTTGCCACTCTTCCAAAGCAATTCTTGTGTCTAAACCTCCCCAAATATTTCTTTTAAAACCCACATAGCCAAGCTCCCCCTATTTAGCACTAAAAACTAAAAATTTTCTAAGGCATTCCACTACCTTCTAGGGTTCTCAAGACCCCTAAAACTCACCCAACCACTCACTGAAGTATGCCAACACCTGAGTTATGCACTAAATGCATAACCCCTAGAACCAGGGTGTTACACTAGCCTAATTTTCTATTATTCTCTTACAACCGATAATTATTCCAATTTCACTAGAATTTCATGTCAAATTCAATATTTTATCAATTCAGTCATTTAACTAAAAAACTAACCAAAATCACTTTACAAAATAGTCATATTTAACATCATGCTTAATAATCTATCATCAAACTTCAAAAACTTCAAAAATTCATCCATGACATAATTTTGAACATTTAACAGTTTTACAAATTAGTCCCCAGGTTAGCTAGATTAAGCTACAACAATATCAAAAATATAAAAATCACTAAAAATATAAAATCAACTCTCATGCAAGATGATTGCTTGGCCAAACCTTCAATCCCTTCAAAAATGGAGTTTCGGTGGTGGGAATAAAAACATGAGTGAAGAATATAATGTTGTTAAGTTTTTACTATTTTTACTTTTATTGTATTAACATATATCATTAAATAAATATAATTTAACATATAAATTACTTAAAAACAACCCATTAACCGTCCACCATAATCTAATTATGGTTAAATTACCATATAACTCTCTTTTAAAATGTTTCTATTGTCATTTAACCAATTTTAATCAACAATGATTAAATGTTATGATTTTTATGATTTAGTTATTTTAATTAACTAACTATCTAAATGTTAAAATTTTCGAACTAAACCTCAACATATCAATATGATAACTTCGTAAGTATTTAATAAAAATATTTATGGGCTCAGTTTATAAAAACGAGGTCCCGATACCTAATTTTCCAAAATCACTTGACTTTTAAAAGCAAACCACTTATACATAACCATGTTTTCAATTAATAAAAAAATTATCAAATAAAAATTCAATATAAACTTATTTGACTCATATAAAATAAATAATAATTACGGACTCATTGTCGGATTTGTGGTCCCAAAATTACTGTTTCTGACACAGCTAAAAGCGGGTTGTTACAGCATGTACTTAAGGAAGTCTTTTGATATTTTGGTCATGGTTAGAAATGTTGGTTTGTAAGATGTTATATACCTAGTTGGATGTTGAAGCTAGTATATGGATGAATAGTCATTGCTTATGTAAATGTTAAGTATGTTAAGTGTGGTTTAATAATGGTTTGAATCGAATGCAAGGCATGAAGGGGTAGTGATAATGGTTGGAGTCTTATTATTGTTGGTGTGTTTGATGATTAATTGAAGTTTATATAGGTATGTGTTTAGGTACTTAAGGATAGGAAATGGTATGAATATGATTTTGAGCATGATAGGCATTAAGTAGAGATTTTTGAATGTGAATTAGTATGGCTTGTTGATGGTTGGATGAATGGATTGATTTGGTTATGTTATATGTGTTCATGGTTAGCATTTGTGTATGTTTTGGGCAAATAAAGCTTTAGTTTGAAGATGTGGTAGAATGAATTAGGTACCAAATGCAAATTCTGGAAAATTTTCGGAGGTATCTGTAATAGCCTATTTTTCAATGGTACCTTAAACGGTGGTTTTGAAACCTCATCATTTGATGATCGAGTCTGTATATATTATTAATTAATATTTACAAGTTAATTTTAGTATTATATTGAATTTTGGTCTGGCGATTTTGTTTATTGGATAGTTATTTAAGGTATAAATGTTTCGAACAAAAAGCCAGTGGTGTCAAAAACGGTGGTTTCGGAACCCCATTTTCGATGAGCAAGAATATTTATGATGTTATTATAAAGTTTAATTAAAGTTTGGTCCATTGATTTTTCCATTTAGATAGTTAATTAGAGTTCATGAACTAAATTGTAAAGTGGTAAAAGTTTAAACGTGATGGATTTTTAATTGGTTTAAGGACCAATTAGGCAATTAAACCTTTGTTAAACCAGTTTATTGTGGTGGTTGACAACTTTCATCCTCTAAATTTTTAATCATATAAATATTAAATTAAAAGAAAAATAAATCAATTTTCCATGTTCATCTTCTTCATACCGAACTTAAGAAGAGAAAAATAAGGTTTGTACGTTCTAGCTTTGGCTCTTCGCAATTTCAAGTCCATTTTTTGTAATTTTTATGTTTTTGAGGTCCCGAGAGCTTGATTTAGCTAACGTGTGTAACAATTTATGAAACTATTAAAGTTTCCATCATTGATGAATTCTTGAAGTTATTACTATTTGAAATGTATGATTATACTTATAAATTTATATATATGTATATTTACGATGATTTTGGCATCTAAAGGAATAAACCGTAAAGTATGAATTATATGGTAACTATGAGTTGATATGAGATATAGGATGGTAAAGAAATGATGGTATGAATTATACTGTAACAGCCCAAATTTGGGTCTAGTCGGAACAGTGGTTTTGAGACCATAAATCCGATGAGGAAAATTTTGTTTTTATTATATGTTTATGGTCTACAATTTTATGGAAAGATTTCGTAAAAATTTCGTTCGAAAATTTCGACGTTTGGGCACTAAATTTAGTCAAAAGGACTAAATTGTAAAAAGTGTAAAAGTTGAGTTCTATATGTTAGAGGTATCTAATTGTTATGTGTTTTAAAATTGGAGTTCCTTAAAAGGTAATTAGACCATTGGATACTTGATGGACAAAAATGGACATGAATAGGACAAAATTGAAAGAAAAGCCTTAAGGGTATTTTAGTCATTTAGTGTTTTAAATGAATAAAAAGACAAAATACAAGAAAAAAATCTGCTCATCTTCTTCAAGTTGCTGCCGAAAATTTCTAGACTCCATGGCTAAGGGTTTCAAGCTTTTCAAGCTTCATAGTAAGTGATTCTGAGCCCTGTTTTTAATGTTCATCGTATTTTTGAAATCTTGGTAACTTAGTTTAGCTATTTCTACTATTATTTTGAGCTAGAGTTTGATTTTAAAAATTGACCCATGTTGAATAATTGTGTATTTTGATGAATTATGGTAGATTATGTATGTCTATGATTAGAGAAATGAGTTTTATTAGATGATTTTCGATGAAATCGTATAAAAGGGGTTAAATTGTAAAAGTTATAAATTGGTCATAAGTGTGTGAATTAGTGAGAATTTGAAGTTTCTATAAAAGGAAAAAATGTTCAGCATGTCATAAAACATAAGAAAATTGAATAAAAATTATTTTACGAGCCTAAGGGTAAAAGTGTAATTTTTGAAAAGTTAGGGGTAAAATTGTAAATTTTCCAAAATTTGATATGTGAATTGAATTGACTAGTGTGTTGATAAAATGTGTTAAATGAGTGTTATTGAACATGTTAGATCAAGAAAACATGAAATTTGGACAAAGATCGGGGAAAAATGAAGTTGTGAGCTAAGTTGGGAAAATTAGTCGTTTCGGCATTTGAGGTAAGTCCATGTGATTAAATAGGCATGATATTGATGTCATTGTTATTATACTTGAGAATCTATCTTGCCATGATAGTATTAAAGTTTATGTTGATGATATTGTATATGAGAAAGTGATGTCAAGTGTAAATAACATTTATGTGTAAATAAATATGAGTATGTGTAAAAAAAATTAATTAATTTGTATATGAATTAAAATAATAGATGTTTGAATTGATTGAGTAGTGACTTTGAATTGAGGTTTGGAAACCCTATTAACTTGTCGGGCTAAGTTGGATATAGATGGCATGCCATAGGATTGGAAAAGTTCAGGGATTCTTCGGCCTTGAGTCGATGAGACACTGGGTGTCATTATTTACTTCGGATAGATTCAATGAGGTACTAGGTACCACTTTACTTCGGCTAGGCTGATGAGACACTGGGCGCCAGTATGGTGTGTTTGGTTGGATCCGTGTATCCGCCAAGGTCCGAGCCTTGTTAATAGGGTAAATAATTGAAATGAAATTTTGAAAATGAGATTTATTGATTGATTTGGCACTATCGAAAAGTATGAGAAAGAAAGTATGAGTTAACCATGTGATGTTATGATTGTCATTACGAATATTTGATAGTTGCAAAATTAGAATGTGAAATGTGTATTGATTTGAGAAATGAAATTGTATGTATAAGTGATACTGAATAAATAAGTGAAATCCCAGTTGAACCTTAGGAATACTTTAGTGATAAGTGGTAGCTCCGGCTACAATTCAGTGGTAGCTTCGGCTACGTTATAGTGATAGCTTCTGCTATATTATAGTGTGGCACTTGGTGCTTTATTCAGTATATCCTTAGTATTCCATAGGGTTCAACGGGTATTGAATTGATATAATGAAAAGTGATTGAATGTGAAAATGATTTAATCATGTAATAATAATGTGCAAGTGAACATTGTGATTGATGCATTTATATGTGTAAGTGTGAATATGAAATCGTTTGTATAAGTGAAGTGCAAGTATGAAATTAAGTAGGAAATCGTATGAACAAATAATACAGGTATGTGTATGAAATTGCTATTGAATGATTTTTATGTTGAATAAAGTGTTTGGGTTATGATGCATCAATTGTAAGGATGCAAATGAGTGAGATGTGCCTATAATTAAGTGATAGTTATATGCAAAGTTATACTATGTTTTTGTGTATATGTGTAAAAATGAAAGTGAATACATGGAAATCATGAAAAAGAGAAATTAGCATTAAGACAGTACTGGACAGCTGCAGTTGTGTATTTTTGAAAAATCACCAAAAATGGTAGGAATTGAATTAATAGTTGAATGAGATATGAAATTAAATCTCATTGAGTCTAGTTTCATAGAAAGAAAATGGTGTGAGAAAATGAACTATACTTTATGAGTCGTTTAAATTCTTGTGAGACTGGTTTAGAATGAATACGTGATCCCCTGTTTTGACTTGGAAAAATCATTATAAATTGTAAAAAATAATTATGGGGCATGGTTTAGATTCTTAGAATCCTTAGTGAGTTTATTTATTTATTGGAACAAATGAAAACATTATTTGAATTTTGTATAATGAGATACCTGAGATTTTGTGAAGAGAGGGTAGAACTGTCAAACAGTGAAACAGGAGAAAACTTTAATGAATAAACTGTAATAATTGGCTAAGCCAAAAATTTTGGAAATGTTATGGTAAGAAGATATATGAATCTAATTTCAAAGAAAATTTACAAAATTTAATTTCAAGTTCTGTAGCTTATGAAATAATTAAATTAGTGATTGTGACTCAGGAAAACAACTTTAGCTGAACTTGAGTAAAAGGTGAAATTATGTGAATAATGATTCTATTTTCTGAAGCATATCTATTGAAGAATGGGATAGTATTGTTAAATAGATTGTTTATTATTAGATGCCAACTTACTAAGCTATAAAGCTTACACTTCTTTCCCGTTTCTCTCAGTGTTTTCAGGATTGGCTCGGGGTTGGAGATCGTCGGAGACACCATCACACTATGAATTTGTTAAATTAAGGTATCGAAAATTCTTAAATATTTATAAGTGAGTGGCATGAATAAAGGTTTAGTTATTGGTAATTTGATGTTGTAACATCCTAAATATTCAAGTATCATTATGTTGCTAAGTGTTAGCTCGGGTTTACTTGGAATTAGAATAAATATTAGTAAAGTGTACTTTAATGTAAAGAAATTAAGTGACCTTGGAACTTAAGTTAATTAAGTACTAAAAGATGGCATAAGATGAGTAATTGGCAAAGTGGTGATGGCGCCATAAGTTGGACTTGAGGGAGAGGTTCGAATCTCCTAGTATGCAATTTGGGAGTTTTTATTTTTGCTTTATCCTAGCATGTGTCGGCTATGGATAAGATTAGGATGAGTTGGATTAATAATTTTTTGGTAAGAAGACTAAGGGTTATGGAAAGCTTGAGTTAGGGGATAGAATGGCTTGAATTGGGGATAATGTTTCTCTAACTTAAGGAAAAGGAGGATGATAAGGCTTAAGAA
Source organism: Gossypium rotundifolium (assembly GCA_025506655.1). Lineage (NCBI taxonomy): Eukaryota > Viridiplantae > Streptophyta > Magnoliopsida > Malvales > Malvaceae > Gossypium > Gossypium rotundifolium. The sequence goes on along the minus strand of CP106732.1, from coordinate 128,678,475 downwards.
TAGGTTGATGTTTTGAAACTTTCTAATGGCCTTTTGACCATGTATGTGGACTGACATAAGGGCTAGGGAGGTGGCGGTTTTGTTGATTGGTTTGGTAGGCTTGGGAGTTGGATGAAAACTTTCTTTTGGTCATTTGGTGCTTGCTTATCAAACTCTCTTCCAAAAATTTGCTCTCCCTAGCCGATTATACCTTAAACCTTGAGAAAACTATAGCATCTTTTACCATCCTTTCTCTTTGACCATTTGGTCATTTCTTTGCCAATCATTCTTCCTAGTGCGAAACTATCATCACAAAAAGAAAGAAGGCCACTCTTTTCTCTTTTTCCTTCACAATGCCAAATGCAAAATTCTCCTAAACTCAATTCTTTTTTTTTCTCTTTTCTTTCTCTTTTCTCTTTTTTTCTCTCTTTCTCTCTTGAAAACCGAATCATATCATTTCCATCTTCCATTCTTTTACTTTCTTCTAAACTAAAGTCTTTTCAATACTTTTTCTCATGGCCAAATGTTAGTTTGCTCTTGTCTTAGAATCTTTTTCATTTTCTTTGTTTGGTCATTACCGAATTCTCCTTTAGTCATAAGTATTCTTCTCACTCAATTCTTTTCAACCGTGGACAATAGTGAGATTTTTGGAGGGCAGAAACTCAAAGTGTTCTTGAGTATTGTGGATCGTTGGAATCGATTTTAAGAGTTAAGGTAAGGAGTTTATTCAAGGATTCTCATATTATTCGTCATTTTGGTATAGTTAGTTATTTAATCGATTTCGTTATAGGGACGTAATCACTCGATCGTTTCGTCATGGAATGAGGATAATTGTGGTAAGCCAATCTCAAATCTTTTAAAATCATTAGCCATATTTCGATAATTATTAGTCGGACTAATGATCTTATGTCATTAGAGACATTCAAGATAGGGCAGAAAAGGGCAATGCATAGTTTTCGAAAGAGGGGTGGTTCCGCTATTCCCCCTAAGTATAAACGAAGGGCTGTTTCGGGAATCCAGGATTTTCCACCGGGTTACGGACCCTCATCCAAGGAGAACTAGTTGTTTGAAGTCATTCGTACTCCCGAACCTTTGTTCGTTCGTGGATTCTCATCGGGCAACGAATCAATAATCGAGGAGAAACCAAAAATAGAAGTGGTTCGAAATCCTGAGGGTAAAGATTTAGATTATTTATCAATAGTGTAGTTTTAAAATATGATAGTATTCTAATTATCATGTTACGTTTAGGTACTGACGAACGGGAAAGTCTAGTACTCACAATAACAAGGTGTGTAACTTCACACTTATCTCAGGTTAGATGTTAAACCGTAAGTATTGAGAAAAATTGTAAAGATGACAAAATCGAAAAATACGTAATAATTAGTATTTTTGTGAAAATACATGAAAACGGTTAAAGTTGTGAAATTTACAAAAATGCCCTCAATGAGTTAGTTGGTAAATTGTAAATTTTATGTCTCATGTGTTAAATGGGTCGAAAATATGCTAGATAGTTAAATGGGCCGAAAATATGCTAGATCGTTAAATGGGCCGAAAATATGCTAGATTGTTAAATGGGCCGAAAATATGCTAGATCGTTAAATGGGCCAAAAAATATGCTAGATCGTTAAATGGGCCTAAGTTGCTAGATTGCTAAATGGGCTAAATTTTATTTTGTGTTATGGGCCTTAATAAAAACTTGAAATATTGTTTCACTTGTAAATTGGGCCTTTTACTAAAATTATCATATGGATATAGATTGTTATGCATACATGTTTGCATGGGTTGGGAAAATGATGAAGAGAAGAAAGGCCTGTTGCCAAAATCTAGTTCGGTGGCTCTGCCACACATATTTTAATGGCTTATTGCCTCTAGTTCGGTGGCTCTGCCACAAATATTTTAATGGCTTAATGCCTCTAGTTCGGTGACTTTGTCACAATCTAGTTCGATGGTTCACACAACATTATTAAAAATGGCTTTATGCTTATGATTGGTGTGTTGGCGGGGTGGGTTGACTTGATCCCCACAGTGTGATGGTTGTCTTGGTGGTGTGTAGCGGATGGATATTAGGTTGGTTGCGAAATTTCATTTTGCATACATTTCATTTATATTGCTAAATCATTTATGGGCTCAAGCCCAAAATAATGACTTGATGATCCGCCCAATGGATATAGTAAGTGAGTTATACATTGAGTTCGAGTAACTTACTCCCTTAAATTTTCCATCTCAGGTAATGGAAATTGACGTGGACTTGGGCCGAGGATGACTTCGTGGAGGCCATACTGCAAACATGGGTTTATAAACCTTGAACTTTTATTAAGTAATTTCTTTAAATTATTATTTTGGATATGATGTAATAAAGCCTCTATTAATATTTTATGGATTTTATGTGTGGATGGATTTAAATTTTGCTTTGATATTTAATATGGGTTTATGTTAATCCTAAAATGTTTCCTTAAAATACTTTGGGTTTTCAAACATATGAGATTCTTTATCTATTCTTATTTTCAAATCCTTTTGAACTCTTTAAAACTACTTTAACTTTTTGATAATTAAATATTAAATGATAAGATTTCAACTAATGTTTCTCAAATTCATTGAATTTAAATTATTTCTCTTGGTTTTATTAAACTTTATATTCAAAAAGTTTTGTAATACCGATTCACCTAAACCATTAGATAGATTAAAAGAATGTTCGATTTGTGTGACAAACCAAATCTCGTCTCGACACATAGACCTGATTTGGGGTGTTACATTTAATGGTATCAGAGCCCAGTTTCAAAACTCGGCTGTGGTTGGGTTCAACAAATAACTTCTGTATGAAATTATTTCAATTATGTTTTAAAGATTAGTATGGCACCACAAGCATCCGACACCAGGTCAAGTAAGTATTCGTTACTGAATGATTATTATGATGATGATATGATCATAGGAACACTCTAGAACTTCTAGTTTTAGATGTTGAAAATCGTAGAGATTGAGACTATAGGATGTGTTTGCGAAAAATAACTTTATCTCTCAAATCTCATAAAACATCGTTAATAAACATTGAAATAGCATTCTGATTCATAAAACTTGTAATCAGATTAAATCGAATTAGACATTATGAGATCTAGAGGACGTGGTCGTGGACGCGGTAGACGTGGCCGTGGTAGAGGACGAGGTGCTGCGTCTGAAGCACCAAATTATATGCCGAAAATGGATGCACCTGCTTCACTTGAAAGTGAGACGGGAACACATGATCATAGAAAGGGTCGCTGGAACTAGAGTTGGGCCATCAGCTCGTGGGTCGATATCAAAACGACTCAAGTCTAATGGTGCAGAAGTTTTTAGAGGAGTTTCTGGTGTAGCTCCGAATGTGGCAGAATATTGGCTCGAAGCTGTGGAGCGGATTATGGATGATATGGAATGCTCTATCGAGCAGAAACTGAAAGGAGCCGTATCCTTGCTAAGAGACGAGGCGTATCAATGGTGGCTTACTATTCGAGAGGGCACTGAGGCTGCATTGATTACTTGGGAATTCTTGAAAGCTGCCTTCCAAGGGAAATATGTAGGAACAAGTTATGTGAACGCTCGAAGGAAGGAATTTTTGAATCTAATTCAAGGGAATAAGATAGTGGCAGCGTATGAGGCTGAGTTTTTACGCTTGAGTTGCTATGCTCGGACAATAGTGTCAACGGATCATGAACGTTGTGTACATTTTGAGGATGGGTTGAATGATGAGTTGCGGGTTCTGATAGCCCCACAACAAGTTAGAACTTTTGCCACGCTTGTGGAGAAAGCCAAGATAGTCGAAGAGGCTAAGAACTCAGAACGTCAGAATCGGGAAACATTTAGAGGCAAGAGGGATATAAAGTAGTCGGGTTCTTTAAAAAGGTTTCTGAAGAGGCCTCGGAATGATGAACCAGCTCAAGGTCGAACACCTGTAGCTATTAATTAAAGTCGAGATTGTACTGAATGTGGAAAAAGGCATTCCGAAGAGTGCTAGAGGAAAATGAGTGCTTGTTATAAATGTGGTTCAATGGATCACCAATATAGAAATTACCTCGACGTATAGATACGACTCATGAAGTTCGTAATACTGATGCACAGCCGACCAGAGGTACTCAGCAGCCACCGAGAGGCCGTGGACCGTGTCGTGGTGGTAATGAAATTTGGACGTAGTCAAGGTGCGGTGGTCGAGGTAATGGTCCTAGAGGTAACACGGATGCAAGATAGCCAGGACTGGTCTATGCAGTTAGACGCCGCGAGGATGGCAATGCACCTAATGTAATAACTGGTACGTTCTTCATCTTTGATGTACCTGTTACTGCTTTAATAGATATTGGTTCTACCCATTCGTATGTTGCTAGCGCCATATCTGGAAACTTGAATCAAGAATCAAATTACCGATAGTGAGATGACGAGAATTAGTCCTTTAAGACGATCAGTAATTGTAAATAAACTGTTTAGAGACGTGCCCTTAAAAATTCAAGAAGAAATATTTTTGGCCAATTTGATGGAATTGCCTTTCGGTGAGTTCGATCTCATTTTGGGCATGAACTGGTTGGTTAAACACCGGGTGCATTTGGATTGTGCTGAAAAGTGGATGTCAATAAGAACTTCGGGTAATAAGGAAGTAATAATGATGGGTGAACGAAGGAATTATTTGGCAAATGTGGTATCTACGTTGAAGGCAGAAAAGTTGGTACGGAAGGGGTATGGAGCATTCCTAGCTTTTATTTGTGCTTTGGATGCCAAAAAGTTATCGGTGGATGATGTGAGAACGGTGAAGGAATTTCCAGATGTATTTCCCGAAGAACTTTCTGGTATACCTCCAGATCGAGAAGTAGAATTTGGTATTGAGCTTTTGCCCGGAACGGCTCTAGTATCCATTGCTCCTTATAGAATGGCACCGAAGGAGTTGGCGGAGCTTAAAGCTCAAATTCAAGAATTATTGGATCGGGGATTTATTCGACCGAGTGTGTCTCTGTGGGGATCACCAGTTTTGTTCGTTAAGAAGAAGGATGGATCGATGCGTATGTGCATTGATTACAGGTAATTAAATAAATTGACGATCAAGAATAGGTATCCTTTGCCGAAAATTGATGACCTGTTTGATCAATTGAAAGGAGCTTCAGTTTTTTCCAAAATTGATTTGAGATCGGGTTATCACCAACTTAAAGTGAAAGAAGCAGATATTTATAAGACGGCATTCCGAACTCGTTATGGACATTATGAGTTTTTGGTGATGCCGTTTGGGTTAACCAATGCACCAGCCACATTTATGGATATGATGAACCGAGTCTTTCAACCAAATTTAGACCGATTTGTGGTAGTGTTCATAGATGACATTTTGGTTTATTCAAGAAATGATGAGGAGCATAACACGATTTGCGTATAGTATTGTAGTTACTTCGTGATAAGCAACTTTATGCCAAATTCAGTAAATGTGAATTCTGGCTAAAGGAAGTGACTTTTTTAGGTCATGTGGTATCAGTAGAAGGAATAAGAGTAGATCCTCGGAAGATTGAGGCTATATTGGATTGGAAACCACCAAAGTCGGTAGCTGAAATTCGGAGTTTCTTAGGTTTGGCTGGTTATTATAGACGCTTCGTTGAAGGGTTTTCGTTGATTACTGCACCCCTAACTAAACTGTTGCGAAAGGGAGTACCGTATATTTGGACTGAAAAACAACAAGAGAGTTTCGAGAAATTGAAGAAGATTCTAACGGAAGCACCAGTTTTGATTCAGCCTGAGGCTGAAAAAGAGTTTACTGTTTATTGTGATGCATCTCACACGGGTTTGGGTTCTGTGCTAATGCAAAATGGAAAGGTGGTGGCTTATGCTTCTCGTCAGTTGAGACCGCACGAAGTAAATTACCCTACTCATGATTTGGAGTTAGCTGCAGTGGTATTTGCTTTAAAGATTTGGAGGCACTATCTCTACGGTGAGAAGTCTATCATCTACACAGATCACAAGAGTCTTAAGTATCTTCTTACTCAGAAGGATTTAAATTTGAGACAAAGAAGATGGGTGGAATTATTAAAGGACTATGATTTCTCAATCGAGTATCATCCTGGAAAGGCTAATGTGGTAACTGACACGTTAAGTCGTAAGGCAGTATCTGAATTGAGAGCAATGTTTGCTCATTTGAGTTTGTATGAGGATAGTAGTCATTAGCGTAACTTCAGGTGAAGCCTCTGTGGTTAGAACAAATTCAGGAGAAGCAGATATCAGATAAAAAGTTAGGACCCTTACTTCAACAGGTTGGAAGGGTTAAAATAGAGGATTTTGGTATAAACACGAATGGAGTGCTGTGTTTTCGTGGAAGGGTTTGTATGCCTAAAGACTCAGATTTGAGGCAAATGATTCTACGGGAGGTGTATAGTAGCCCTTATGCTATGCACCCCGGAGGAAATAAGATGTATCGAGATCTTCGTGAATAGTATTGGTGGCCAAGGTTGAAGCGTGAGATTTCTGAGTTTGTAGGAAAATGTTTGACTTGTCAACAAGTGAAGGTGGAGCATCAATTGCCGTCAGGTTTGTTACAACCGGTAAAGATTCCTCTTTAGAAATGGGAGCGAATAACAAAGGATTTTGTTAGTGGGTTACCTTTAACACCTACTAAGAAAAATTTCGTATGGGTAGTAGTTGATCGTTTGACGAAGACTGCTCATTTTCTTCTAGTTCGTACGGATTATTCATTACAGAAATTGGCTAAGCTATATGTATCTGAAATCGTGAGGTTGCATGGGGTACCAGTGTCTATTATATCGACGAGGATCTTAGATTTACATCACGATTTTGAAAGCTCGCATGAAGCCTTGGGAACGGTTAAACTTCAAGACGGCTTTTCATCCTCGGATCGATGGTCATCGGAAAGAGTAATTCGGATATTGGAAGACATGTTAAGGGATGTGTGATCGACTTGAGGCGGTTGGGAGGATTTTCTACCATTGGCGAATTTATGATAACAATAGCTATCGGCCTAGCATTCAGATGGCACCCTACGAGGCATTGTATGGTCGTAGGTGCCGTACTCTACTTGTTGGACTGAATTGGGCGAGCGGCAGATGTTGGGCCCTAAATTGTTATCTGAAACCGAAGAAAAAGTAAAATTTATTCGAGCATGGTTAAAGGAAGCTTTGGATAGAGCGAAGTCGACGGACTGAAGCGTAAGGATATCGAGTTTGCTGAGGGAGAGCAGGTCTTTTGAAGGTCTCACCTTGGAAGAAAATTTTCAGATTTGGAAAGAAGGGTAAGTTAAGCCATAGGTTCATTGGACCACATCGTGTGATGAGGCGTGTTGGTCCAGTGGCCTATCAGATTGAATTACCTTCGGAGTTGAGTCAAATTAATGTTTTCCATGTTTCCATTTTGAGACGCTATAGATCGGATCCATCTCACATAGTACCGGTAGAGGAAGTGGAATTGAAATCAGACTTGTCTTTTGAGGAAGAACCAGTGGAAATTTTAGACCGAGATGTTAAAGTGTTAAGAAAGAAGACCGTCCCGTTGATTAAGGTTTTATGGCGTAATCACGGAGCGGAGGAAGCTACGTGGGAGCCTAAGGATACACTTTGGCAACAATATCCTCACCTTTTTTAATTAGGTAAATTTCGAGGACGAAATTTTCTTTAAGGGGGTAGAATTGTAACATCCTAAATATTCAAGTATCATTATGTTGCTAAGTGTTAGCTCGGGTTTACTTGGAATTAGAATAAAGATTAGTAAAGTGTACTTTAATGTAAAGAATTAAGTGACTTTGGAACTTAAGTTAATTAAGTACTAAAAGATGGCATAAGATTAATTAAGTACTAAAAGATGGCATAAGATGAGTAATTGGCAAAGTGGTGATGGCGCCATAAGTTGGACTTGAGGGGAGAGGTTCGAATCTCCTAGTATGCAATTTGAGAGTTTTTATTTTTGCTTTATCCTAGCATGTGTCGGCTATGGATAAGATTAGGATGAGTTGGATTAATATTTTTTGGTAAGAAGACTAAGGGTTATGGAAAGCTTGAGTTAAGGGATAGAATGGCTTGAATTGGGGATAATGTTTTCTAACTTAAGGAAAAGGAGGATGATAAGGCTTAAGAATAGGTTAATGTTTTGAAACTTTCTAATGGCCTTTTGACCATGTATGTGGACTGCATAAGGGCTAGGGGAGGTGGCGATTTTGTTGATTGGTTTGGTAGGCTTGGGAGTTGGATGAAAACTTTCTTTTGGTCATTTGGTGCTTGCTTATCAAACTCTCTTCCAAAAATTTGCTCTCCCCTAGCCGATTATACCTTGAACCTTGAGGAAGCTATAGCATCTTTTTACCATCCTTTCTCTTTGACCATTTGGTCATTTCTTTGCCAATCATTCTTCCTAGTGCCGAAACTATCATCACACAAAAAGAAAGAAGGCCATTCTTTTTCTCTTTTTCCTTCACAATGCCGAATGCAAAATTCTCCTAAACTCAATTCTCTTTTTCTTCTCTTTTCTTTCTCTTTTCTTCTCTTTTCTTTCTCTCTTTCTCTCTTGAAAATCGAATCATATCATTTCCATCTTCCATTCTTTTACTTTCTTCTAAACTAAAGTCTTTTCAATACTTTTTCTCATGGCTGAATGTTAGTTTGCTCTTGTCTTTGAATCTTTTCATTTTCTTTGTTTGGTCATAACCAATTCTCCTTTAGTCATAAGTATTCTTCTCACTCAATTCTTTTCAATCGTGGACAATAATGAGATTTTTGGAGGGCAGAAACTCAAAGTGTTCTTGAGTATTGTGGATCGTTGGAATCAATTTTAAGAGTTAAGGTAAGGAGTTTATTCAAGGATTCTCATATTATTCGTCATTTTGGTATAGTTAGTTATTTAATCGATTTCGTTATAGGGACGTAATCGCTCAATCGTTTCTTCGTGGAACGAGGATAATTGTGGTAAGCCAATCTCAAATCTTTTAAAATCGTTAGCTATATTTCTATAATTATTAGTCGGACTAATGATCTTATGTCATTAGAGACATTCAAGATAAGGCAGAAAAGGGCAGTGCATAGTTTTCGAAAGAGGGGTGGTTCCGCTATTCCCCCTAAGTATAAACGAAGGGCTGTTTTGGGAATCTAGGTTTTTCCACCGGGTTACGGACCCTCATCCGAGGAGAACCAGTTGTTTGAATTCATTCGTACTCCCGTTGTTCGTTCGTGGATTCTCATAGGGCAACGAATCAATAATCGAGGAGAAACCAAAAATAGAAGTGGTTCGAAATCCTGAGGGTAAAGATTTAAATTATTTATCAATAGTGTAGTTTTAAAATATGATAGTATTCTAATTATCGTGCTACGTTTAAGTCTCGACGAACGGGAAAGTCTAGTACTCACAATAACAAGGTGTGTAACTTCACACTTATCTCGGGTTAGATGTTAAACCGTAAGTATTGAGAAAAATCGTAAAGATGACAAAATCAGAAAAATACGTAATAATTAGTATTTTGTGAAAATACATGAAAACAGTTAAAGTTGTGAAATTCAAAAACGCCTCAATGAGTTAGTTGGTAAATTGTAAATTTTATGTCTCATGTGTTAAATGGGCCGAAAATATGCTAGATCATTAAATGGACCGAAAATATGCTAGATCGTTAAATGAGCCGAAAATATGCTAGATCGTTAAATGGGCTAAATGTTATTTTGTGTTTTTGGCCTTAATAAAAACTTGAAATATTATTTCACTTGTAAATTAGGCCTTTTACTAAAATTATCATATGGATATTGATTGTTATGCATACATGTTTGCATGGGTTGGGAAAATGATGAAGAGAAGAAAGGCCTGTTGCCAAAATCTAGTTCGGTGGCTCTGCCACACATATTTTAATGGCTTATTGCCTCTAGTTTGGTGGCTCTGCCACAAATATTTTAATGGCTTAATGCCTCTAGTTCGGTGACTTTGTCACAATCTAGTTCGGTGGTTCACACAACATTATTAAAAATGGCTTTATGCCTATGATTGGTGTGTTGGCGGGGTGGGTTGACTTGATCCCACAGGTGTGATGGTTGGTACGGGTGGTGTGTAGCGGATGGATATTAGGTTGGTTGGGAAATTTCATTTTGCATACATTTCATTTATATTGCTAAGTCTGTTTATGGTCTCAAGCCCAAAATAATGACTTGATGATCTGGCCCAGTGGATATAGTAAGTGAGTTATACACTGAGTTCTGAGTAACTCACTCCCTTAAATTTTCCATCTCAGGTAATGGAAATTGACATGGACTTGGGCCAAAGATGACTTCATGGAGGCCATACTGCAAACATGGGTTTATAAACCTTGAACTTTTATTAAGTAATTTCTTTAAATTATTATTTTGGATATGATGTAATAAGGCCTCTATTAATATTTTATGGATTTTATGTGTGGATGGATTTAAATTTTGCTTTGATATTTAATATGGGTTTATGTTAATCCTAAAATGTTTCCTTAAAATACTTTGGGTTTTCAAACATATGAGATTCTTTATCTATTCTTATTTTCAAATCCTTTTGAACTCTTTAAAACTACTTTAACTTTTGATAATTAAATACTAAATGATAAGATTTCAACTAATGTTTCTCAAATTCATTGAATTTAAATTATTTCTCTTGGTTTTTATTAAACTTTATTTTCAAAAAGTTTTGTAATACCGATTCACCTAAACCATTAGATAGATTAAAAGAATGTTCGATTTGTGTGACAAACCAAATCTAGTCTCGACGCATAGACCTGGTTTGGGATGTTACAGATGTAGTGTGAATTTTTTAAGTGTTTGAAAGTTTCCAATTTAGTCCCGAACCAGTATTAATGATAGTTTTGGGCTTCATAAGCCCATAATAGGGACAATGTATAAATATTTGGATGTTTTCTACATATGATTGAAATATATGTATCGAAATTAGTGTATAAGAGTGTCGTAACGTCTCGTACCCTAATCTGGCAACAGAGAGGGGTAAGGGGTGTTACATATATAGTATGTATAAACTATTTTAGAGAAATTGATTTGATAAGGAAATGGTAATTAAATCCATGTGAACTCAGTAATCGATTGGAATATCATGTCATTAAAGTTTTAAAAGAAAAACAAGTGTTGTGATCAGGGATTAATTCAATGAATTGAGGTCCAAAAATTGTTGCAGATTCTTTGAAGCTAGTGTTAGCAACATCGAACCAAGCTACTATTAGCAACCTTGATCTGAAGTTAGTGTTAACAACCTGAATATGATAGCTTTATGAACAAATGGATGTTGTGATCAAAGATTAAAATGATGGCTTGAGATCCAACATATGTTGCGGATTCTCTGAAGCTAGTGTTTGTAGCATCAAACCATGGTCTGAAGCTAGTGTTAGTAGCCTAAATATGTCAGCTTATGTGAGCAAATTAGTCCGTGTATCCGAGTTCAATTTAATTTAGTTCTACGGGTGAAAGATAGAAATGAAAGTGATTTTAATAGAAATGTAATGGTTGATAAATGTGAACTTGAATTAAGTTGTTTATTTTGCAAAATGAGTATGATTGGAATGTAGCATGAATAGGATTTGAATTATATGTTCATGAAATGAATATGAGTGGGATGGCATATATTATGTTAAATTGAATTATTGAATATGTATATGTGATTTGTATTATAAGTACTTGATACGTGAACAACTAACCTATTGGTTGTTTTGTTGAAATGTATATGAATGTAAAGGATGCCAAAGGATGTCATGTTTAATGCTAATGTGTAACACCCAGTTTTCAATTAACCTAGAAAATTTAAATAATTGGAGGACGAAATTGAAAGAGACTGGAAGTTGGCAGCCTCTATTAGAAGAAATAGGAAATTTAGAAACCGAATTGGACATGGTTGAGATTCAATTTTGGTTCAGTTGAAAAGGAACTAGTTGGTTCCATTGTGGAAGACATAATGGTTGTGAATACACGATTCTCATTAGGTTGGTAACATAGTGGGAAAGACTATAAATAGTTGGAAATGACTTCCTAATGAATGATTTCCTTCCCATATCTACTTCACTTTCTTCCATTCTTCATCTTCTTCGGTAATTTGAAGAGGGAATAACATGGAAGGTTCTGAATAGAGTAGACTTCATAAGGATGGAGATGGAAAATGTAGGGAAACCAGCAAGTCGATAAGATTCTTAGCCTCTCAGTGTGCGTAAAAATAGGTAAATAAAGTTACGGACAATCAGAACCATTTTAGGGGTTATGCATGCTTGGAGAAGTCCAATCTTTTAAGATGAAATGCAAGTTTAACCAGTAGATTTTAGTTGTAATGTTTAGCTTCCAGGAGGATGGAAGCTCTGGCGTTCGAGAAAGCTAAGCTGTGGTAAACAATGTAGCTTCAGATGAGTTCCAAAATCCAAATTTACTGAAATGATCTCTGCTATCTAAGTGTGCCATAAAAAGCATGATCACATGAGTATTAATAATTTGCATGAAAATATGCATGAAGTTGATGTGGTATGTTATATGAGCGTGGTGTGCTCCATGTAGTTAAGTATCATGATATTACATGTGCATGGTTGCATGATAACTGTGGGGAAAAACTTCAATGGGATAGATGAAGTTAGGAGGGGAAATGAGGAGTGATCCAGTTGATACCACCACGGACGAAGCTCTAGGCCTTGAAGAGGGAATACTAAGGTGTTTGAGCATCAAGTTTAGGTGGCGTAAAGGAGGTAAGGATAGGAGGATTCAGGAAATGAGAATCATAGAAAGGTATTTACTGTGATGGCAGTATTGATTGGTCCTTCGAGGCAACACCGTAGTGACAGTATATGGCATAAGACAATAGATGAAAGATGTTATTACAATCTAGTAAGAGGTATGTAGCATACAAAAATAGATGAAAGATATCATGGCAACATGGTACAAGGTATAAGGTATATGGTGTTGTGGATGCCATGGAGTCTTTTATTCATGGTCTTATTCCGCTTTGCCATCTTGGCGTACTACCTCATGATACAATGGAGGCTCTCATCCATGGTCTTACACATCATACCTGGATGTCATAGCATTTTTCATCTATGGTCTTGCACCATATGCCTTATGCCTTGTACCATGCTGCCATGACATCTTTCATCCATTGTCTTACACTACATACTTCATACCAAAATGCCTTAGCTTCTTTCATCTATGGTCTTAGACCATATACCTTATACCTTGTAGCAAGTCATCATAGCATCTTTCATACATAGTCTTACGCTACGTACTTCATACAAGACTATCATAACCTCTTTCATCTATGGTCTTATGCCATATACCGTCGTCACGGTGTCGCCCTGAAGGACCGGTCGATACCTCCATCATAGTAAAGACCATTTCATAATTTCATTTCTTGAATCCTCCTCTCATTAGCTCCTTTATTCCACCTAAACTTGATGCTCAAACACCATAGTGTTCCCTCCGTAAGGCCTGGAGCTTCGCTCGAGGCAATATCTAATAGGTTTTCTCCCTATTTCTCTTACTAACTTCATCTATCCCATAAGGGTTTTTCCCATAGTCATGCAATGCATGAACATATCATTATATCTCATGTTTATGCAAACATGCCATACTTAACAGTGTAAACCATAATAGCAGGTTTGGAGTTAGGAACTCACCTAAAACTTCATCGTTTCCACAGCTTAACCCTCTCAATCGCCAGAGCTTCTATTCTTCTAGCAATTGTCACTTGTTGGTTTCCCTACTTTTCCATTTCCATTCACATGAAGTCTGCTCTATGCAGAGCTTTCCATGGCCTTCTTCTTTGAGCTATCGAAGAAGATGATGAAGAAGAGAGAATGAAACTAAGTCAAGAAGAAAACCATCCCTGGGAAGCCATTCACAGCTATTTATAGCCCTTACCATGCTATTTCCCACCTTATAAGATTCGTTCATTGCTAATTATTATGTCTCCCACTAAAGAACCTGTAGGTTCCATCCTAACCAAACTAGAATTTGTCCTCAAATATGTCCAATTTAGTTTCCAACTTTTTTGTTTCTTTCCATAGAGGCCGCCAACTTACGATATCTTTCAATTTAGCCCTCAATTTATTTTAAATTTTTGGGTTATTAAAAATCCGAATGTTACAAATCCTCCTCCTAAAAAGACATTTTGTCCCTGAAATTTCCAGTCATGACAACCTCGGAGGCAAATTTAGATAACCCTTCATCATCTTACCCTCATAGGGTTCGCGAAACCCTTATCCATTATTCTTGCCAATTCCTTTAACTCGATCCCCTTTGTACATTCTCATTTCCTTTTAGCTCTGTCCAATTGGTATATTCTTATTACCTAGAGGAATAGGAGTATCGGCTCTTTGGTGGACACTTAGTTACTCCATTGCGGGGTTCTTTGTTCCATAGCATCTTTTTACTATCATAACTTAGCGGGCATCCTATAGCGAACACCGTCTGTCCACTAACTCTTCGACCTTATCATTGGTAGGTGATTCCGCAAATCCTAAATTTTCTTACACTTTAACTCCGCCCATCTTGCAGATCCATAACCTTGGCAATTCTCAGTTGCTAGCTTATTGTAGACTTTTAATCCTTCCATTGCGCTACTCTGATCCATAATCCTTTCTTCCATCCTTTAATTTGGCGGATGCTCGAAGATGAGCATCGATTAACTTAACACTAGTTTTATTTTTGGCGAAATATTTTGAAACCTTTAAGCTCATTCACATGTTAACCTTACCCACTTATATGTCAATTCTTTCTTTTCACAGGGTAGCCAAGCTTGTCAGTGACTCATTGTTTACCATTTATCTTAGCGAAGTGCTAGAGTGACTATTCTGACTCCAAAATTCTACTCTAATGGTAACAAATGTTTTTTTCCTTACTCAAAAAGGGTTGTTACTAAATAGCCCTTTGACTAGTTCTTCCTTATTAGGCAATTACACTCTATTGGGTAATAGTTGGCATCCATTCCCATCTTGGGACTGCCAAAAGACGCTTCCTTCTTCTAATGCTAGCAAGTGTCCTACCAATATTGGTGGGTTTGAATGATTTCTTATCACTTATTAAATTTCTATAACTTTCCATGCTCTCTCGTGGTTATAAATAACTAGAACATGGTGGGAAGTTCATACTCATCCAAGCCTTTTGCTTGATTAATATTCAATTTATTTTTCACTTATCTTATTCCTATCTTTCTTTTTCTTATCTGATTACATTGCTAGGGTATAGCTTCCCCTACTAATCCCAAACCTCTCTTAAATTAATTCCTCAACCTCTATTGTTCCTAGTCTGATAGTTTAATACTATATGGGGGTTTGCCTGTAATACCCCAAACCCGGTCAATACACCACGACCGAATCTGGTATGTTACGGGGAAAAGCATAAATGAGAGGATAGGTTTTCGTTTAAAAGTTTGATAAAACCCTTTGCTACATTTTGTACCTGTAGAAATCTTGGGCAGGTTTGTTTAAAAATCGATGGTGCATTTGAAAATCCGAAATTTTGAAAACCTAATTGAATCCATAAGTAAAAGAATTTGATATCATTTAGAAATCCACATACTTCCTTTTTGTTGCTTAAAAACAATTTGAACATAGTGAGAAAATGAATTGAAGTTTGGAAAACATTCGAGTTGTGTTCACTTTGATTTGTAGCGTGATACCCAATGGTAATGTTTAAAACACTTCGCTCTGTAGTTTGAAAACTTTATCTTTCCAAGTTTTAGCCAAATTTTAACCCAATAGTTTGTTAAGGCATATTTGAAAACAAATCTAAGCATAAACATAACAAAACATAAGTTTAAAAGGCCTTTTACAATCCAAATAAAACCCAAATGGAAGTAAATAAAATATAGTACCAAGTTTTAAAAGTCAGAGCAAATCCGTATTTTATTAACGGCATGAGCACCTCGAGTCCACCCCGGCTCCCTGTCCGCAGCTATATGTCACCTGAAAAGATAAGGGAGAAGGTGAGTCGCAAGACTCAGTGCATAAATCCCCCTCCCGATATATGCAACATACTAACACACATCATAACAAAGCAATACAATTAATGCATCCGATCCTAGCCATCCATAACACCTTTTCTACCTCGTGTGGTACCAAACCACTGGTGGTGCCAAACCACTGGTGACCCAAAGTCACGATATCCATCAATGTGGTGCCAAACCACGGGTGACCCAAAGTCACGAATAATCCATCTGTGGGGCCAACCCACGTGTGATACCAAATCACTGGCGACAATCTCGTATCTCAAAAGTGGGGCCAACCCACGGTGGTGTTAAACCACAGGGACGAGTCGCTATGAGGTGCCAAACCTCTGGTGTCCCAAAGACACGAATGTGATGCCAAATCACTGGTGACCGCAGTCACGAATCAAATGATGGGGACAACCCATCGTGTGATACCAAATCACTGGCGTCAATCCCGTAATATCAACCGTGGGGCCAACCCACTTGGTGCTAAGCCACTGGGACGAGACGCTGAGGTGCCAAACCTCTGGTGACCCAAAGTCACAATAATCAATCTGTGGTACCAAACCACCGAGGTGCCAAACCTCGGTGTCCCAAAGACACGGATATCATATTCCCCTCTCTCATATCACCCAATAACATATCATACTAATGCAAATCGTGCAACTCATGCAATCATGCTCACATGCTTAATATGGCATCTCATAATACATACACCATAAATCATGATATCATATATCACCACAGATCTAAGTAATTAAGCGGACTTACGAATCTGGTACATACCCTATCGGGTATCATATCGATCTATCATACCGTTAAGCTTTAATAGGCAATCGGGTTTATTAAACATATTACTAAGTAAAAAGTGTGTTAGCTTACACACACATTAATCATAAAGCCTTAAACCAAAAAGAATCGATCTAAGACCCTCGATTAGCTTGCTCTATAATCGGCCAAATAAGAACATTAGGACCGGGGCCATTCTACCAACCCAAATAAACTAAAGGGTTAACACTCACCTTGCCTTATGATGATTTGGTTTCTCCCAAATCCGAACCAAACGGTGGTTCTTTTGACAATCACCACACCCTAATAAGAAAACAAATTAATCCTTTGAAACTTTGACTTAACGAAACTAGAAAGATAGACTAATAACATCAACTCTTACCACCACTTACCAAACGATCAACCAACGATGATCGCTTCACTTGGTTGCCACCAAAATCAAAGGCTCTATAAAGAAATCGGTTACCAAAACAAAAGGTTAACCCTTTACAACAAACCAAAATCGGCACTTAACCAACCCCCAAAGCGATAAAGCACAAGAGAGGGAGAAATGGCCATTCGCCAAGCACTTACCTTTTCTAAACCGATTGAAACAAGAGCCAACAAGGTCAACACTCCTCTAATATTGAGCAATGAAGAAACTATTAGAGAGAGGAGAGATTCGCCAACACTTTAAACCGTAAAGAAAAGAGGATTCGCCAAGGAGTTTAACACACTTATGTTCGGTTTGAGTGAAAAAGAAAGAAAGAAGGTGTGAAATGGGAATAGAGTTTGATGAAGAGGGTATTGAGAGAAGAAAAGAGAGTATGAGAGGAAGAGAGAAGCTAGTTTGGCTCAACACAAATGAACAACAAGTAAAAAGAAGTGGGAGGGTTCGCCAAAGTGAATAAAAGAGATGAAAGTTTGAAGGCTCAAGAGCATTCGGCTAACAAAGAAAACCCAAAGAAAACAAGCAACTTTCGACAAGCTATAGGGGTTTGGTCTTTCGGTTTCAAGAAGTAAAGAAAATGAGAGAAAGCTCTCTTGAACATTCGGTGACAAAAGGAAGAACTTGGCTTACACAACTTGACCGAAAATGTACCAAAATGCAAAGTGCATTTCGGCACACTCCTCCACTTACCAACCAAAACCGTCCACTCCCCCCAAGATCTCTCCAACATTCGGCCACCACTCCCCAAACACTCACAACCACCCATTCAAATCACTTTGAACAAGTTTCCCTCCTAAATTCACTCTCCACCCACCATTCAAGTGGGTTGACTTGGTCCATGGCAGAGTTTGAGCTGCCAACAACTTCTCCTCCTCCATGCCGTCAAAATGGAAGCAAAATGTGGGACTTCTGCAACTTGAACACAGGACCTCTTCCCCCTACAAGTGACGCCAAACTCAAGCTCTTAAGTGGCGCCTATCCTGCCACTCCACCAGCTCATTTCTTATGCTAACATTCACCTAAAAATATGTATAACCCCTAGCTCTTTCAGCTCCTCTCACATAAAGCTTAAAAACTAAAATTTTTCCTACCACTCAGGCTTACACCAAGCTTACAACTAAGCCCCAAAACATCAAAACAACAACATTGCAGACCAATTATATGCAAACAATGCAATAACAAAAATAGCCCCTATCCCGGGATATTACATTGCCTATTGCCCCAAGGAAATCTATTTTTCCTACCTTACTTGTGGTCTCAGCGTGAATTGAGGGAAGTGTCGGCCATGCACTTCCACTGGTTTTCTCATTCTTTCTTGGAGGAGAATTCCTATCGTGGGGGATTATATACTAATTTTACTTCAAGTCAGTCCAGAATGTGGAGAGAGCCCTTTTCAAGAACTAGAGAGGTTTCTCCCTTGCACCCAATTCTCTACGACTCCTACTGTAACATTGTAACATCTCGATTTTGGGCCTAGTCAAAACAGTGGTTTCAAAACCACAAATCCAAGGTCAGAGAAATCATTTTTGATATTTTTTTATGTGTTATAGCATGATTATATAGATATTTGAAAATTTTGGTGAATTAATTTTAACAGTTGCATACTTAATTTCGAAAAAAGGACTAAATCGCATAAAGAGTGAAAATTATGTTCTACTAGTCAAAAGTGTTTTGTAGCTAAAGAAATTAAATGTAGAGGTCCTTATTGAGTAAATAGTCCACTAATAATGAGTGGTGGATGTATATGGAGACAAAAAAATTAAATTGGTCAAAGTTGGTGACTTAATAGGTAGAATAATAGTAAAATAAAAAGAAAAGCTATCATCTTTTTATTTCGTTTTCTTCTCCACTGATTCTTACCCAAGGAAATGGCCATGGAAGCTTGAAAATTTCAGCAACTTCTAGCCCTCACAAGTAAGTGATTTTGATGGTCATTTTTGATGATTTTTGTATTTTTGGAACCCTTGTAGCTTAATCTAGCTAATGAGGGGACTATTTTGCAAAATGGTTGAAAGTCTAGGGTTTTTTCCATGAGAATATTCATGTTGTTTGCTGCATTTTTTATGGAAGAAAATAAATCTTGGTTGTTAAATAAACAACTTTTGTTAAGTGATTTTCATGAAAACACCTAAAATTGACCATTTTGTAAAAGTTGTAAAATAGGTGGTAAAGGTGTGAAATAATGGAAAATGTGGGCTGCTATAAGCATGAAAAAGTTCGACTATGCATGGGTAGTAAAGAAATTGAACACATTTCATTTAACGAGCCTAGGGGCAAAAGTGTAAATATGACAAAGTATAGAGGCAAAAATATAGTTTTACCAAAAATATGAAATTGGGCTAATTTGAGTAGCATGATGAATAAATAAATTAAATGAGTTGTTATAGATCAAGGAAGATGAAAATCGAAATTAGATCCGAGAAAAGCAAGATAATCGAGTAATTGAGTTATTTCGTCGTTTCATACCGAGGTAAGTTCGTATGTTAATAAGCATTAAATTTGATATGTTTAAATGCTTAACCGCTATCATGTGTTATTTTGTATGTTATTATTGGATCATGAATAATATAAAATTACGATATTGTATTGAAAGATCAAATTAAGACAAATGCAGGGCAGAATATGATCGAATTTTGACTTGTGAAGAATTGACGGTAAAGATCATGGTTGGACCATGGTAATATGTGTGCCAGGTAAGACCATGTCTGGGACATGGCATCGACATTGATATGTGTGCCAGTGTAAGACCATGTTTGGGACATGGCATCGGCCATGATCTGAGAGCCAGTGTAAGACCATGTCTAGGACATGGCATCGGCATTGATATGTATGTTAGTGTAAGACCATGTTTGGGACATGGCATCGGCATTGATATGTGTGCTAGTGTAAGACCATGTCTGGGACATGGCATCGACCACGATATGAGAGCCAATGTAAGACCATGTCTGGGACATGGCATCGGCATTGATATATGTGCTAGTGTAAGACCATGTCTAAGACATGGCTTTGGCCACGATATGAAAGGCAGCATAAGTGTAACACCCCTACCCATATTCATCGCCGGAATAGGGTATGAGGCATTACCTAAGTTTAACGAGTTAATATTATCTTTATTATGAATTCAATATAGTCCATTTATAAATATCCAATCTTCCCTGCAATTTAAAAACCAACCAATCCAGTCCAATTCAATCCAATTTGATACCAAATCATACTTCTACTATAATTATATTATTTAACATATTCATCACTGTTTACTTTAATACATACTCATTAAACAAGTTTTAGTATTATTATATAAACATCAAACATGTACATCCATATAAATCCAAAAGGAAATTTACAAAAGCTACTAGAGATAATCTTGATAGTGTGATCCTCGGTGTTGATCCGATCCTCTCAGATATTTACACGTCAATCTACATGAGACATTGAATACACTCTAGTAAGTTTATAGAAACTTAGTAAGTTCATAGGCATAAAATATAAATCTTACCAAACATTTATACACTTATACATTATGTACATTTACTAAGTTCACCTGTCAACCACAATTTGGTGAGTGCTCTTGTATAATATCACTACCATTTATCCATTTACTTTAACTCTTTTGGGCCCTTTTTGTCACTTACCATCCTTAATCAAATTAGGGAACGGTTACGGAAAATTGAGTACTTCACTTTCACTTTGCCTTAGTATAACTATGGTTTTATGTATGATCACTTATCACTGATCAGATAAGCGTAGCTAAAGCTACCACTTATCACTTGTCACTTGTAGCCAAAAATAGCATTATTCACTGATCAGGTAGTCAGAGTTACCACTTTTCACTGATCATGTAGCCGGAGCTACCACTTTTCACTGATCAGGTAGTGGAGCTACCACTTTTCACTTTCACTTGTCACTGATCAGAAGTACTCAAATCCGATGTTCCGCTCAATTTGATCATTTATTTGGTTTTCGCATTGTTGTTTTATTCTCAATTCATCAATACTATATCTCATCATACATTGTATAATTCATGAAATTAACATTTAATCATTTATTTTCAGCCATATGAACTTACCTGAGTCGATTTGCAAAATTTGAGAAAATTCAGGGACTATTCGACTACTTTTTCT
This sequence comes from Gossypium rotundifolium, assembly GCA_025506655.1. Lineage (NCBI taxonomy): Eukaryota > Viridiplantae > Streptophyta > Magnoliopsida > Malvales > Malvaceae > Gossypium > Gossypium rotundifolium. Next base: position 128,657,256 of record CP106732.1, on the reverse strand, counting down.
TTTCCTCGATTTGCTTCGGGTTCTCGATCTATCATCGTAAAATCATTCACTTATTAGTATTGATTTCACCTTATTTTCTTTCTGATTTCATGCCCCTGCCATCCAGCCCAAATATACCTTTGGTCTATTTTCCTTTTAAGCCCTCTTTCTTTTATCATTTAAACTATTTAATCATTTCTCACAACTTTGCATTTGTTACAACTTAGTCCTTTTTGTTCAATTAACTGTCGGAACTTTAAAATTTCTTGATGAAATTTTAATACTAACTTATTAACACTCCATAAATATTTATAAAATATTTATGGCTAGATTAAAATCTTGAGGTCACGATACCTTGTTTTCGATTCTAATTATTTTTTTTCTAGTATACTATTTACTATTTCAATTTTTTTTCTAACTTCACATTTAACTTATACTCACTAGATTAATAATATTTTCTACTCACTTGTCGGATTTAGTGACCTCGAATCACCATTCTGACACCACTGAAAATTTAGGCTATTACGGTAAGACCATGTTTAGGACATGGCATTGGTACGATACATCATGTACGAGTTTTCCTCAGTATGCTTAGTAACCCAATAGGTTCAATGGGTAAATACAAAGATGATGTCAAAGAAATGACAAGGTATGATCATGTTGAAAGGGTACAGGTATGTACGAAAAATTCATGAGTACTGAATTCGATGTATATGGGACATTTCGTAAGAATGTAAATGAGTAAGTCATACCTATGAAAATGATCTTGTAATGACCTTGTGACGATAGGTCTATACTTATGATGTATAAATAGGTGGTAAATTTGATTGATAATCATGTGTGAGGCTTTTAGGCTAGATTAAATTGAGACATGATAAGTTTAAGTTTTGTTGTTGATGTATAGGTTAAATGGGCAAACGAATGGCATGTAAATATTCGATAATGACTAGCTATTGGAATGGCTAGTTAAGGATATGCTTTGGTGTTTTGTATGATTAAATGGATGTTAATACAAAGTAATCATGAAAGAGTAAAATTAGCAATAAAACAGTTTTGGACAGCAGCAGTTGTATAACTTTGAAAAATCACCAAAAATTGTGGAAATCGAATTAGAGGTTGAATAAGATATGAAATTAAAGCTTATTGAGCCTAGTTTCACATAGAAGAAATAGTGTAAGCAAAAGAATTTAATATTATGAGTTGTTTTAATATTTGTGGGATAGGGTTAGGATGATTTCAGAATCCCCTGTTTTGACTTTGGAAAATAATTAAAAGTAGTATAAAATAATTATGAGTTATAATTTATATGTTTGAAATTATTAATGAATCTATTTTGAAGAGAACCAAACGGGAACGAGGAGATAAATAATTCTTAGTGAAGAAGGGTCGAAACTATCGGACAGCAGAACAGGGATGACTTTAAAGAATAAACTGTACTTATTGGCTAAACCAAAAATTCTAGAAATTTTATGGTAAGGAGATATGTGAGTCTAGTTTCAGGGAAAATTAGCGGAACTAAATTTGGAGTTCCGTAGCTCAAGACATAAATAATTTAGTGACTATGACTCGCGTAGACAACTTGATATGCTCAAAAGTGCATAGTGGAACTTTGTGCAATTATGATTGTATTATCTTGAGAACTTATTATGAGGATTGTTAAAAGTATGTTAATAAATTGCTTATTATTTACATACCAACTTACTAAGCTATATAGCTTACTCTATTTATTGTCCATGTTTATAATGTCCTCAAGCTAGCTCGGGTTAGAGAACGCCGGAGATACCATCACACTATCAAGCTATAAATTCAGGTATTGTTGAGTTCAAGTAGTTGAGTTGTGACATGTATAGGATATTTAATTATGTTGTTAAGTGTCATAGCTGAATTTGCTAAATGTGGGCCTATGTTATTTGATAGATCATTTTGTATAAGGCCATGGATGATGGCTAATATTTATTATTGTTATATGCATATGATGATGTTTTTGATGAATGTGAAAATTCGCATGGTTGAACATATGGTGTGTTAATGCATGATTGAGCAAGTTGCATGATTGAATTGATAAACAATGTGATAAGTGTTGCATATGAATGAAGTGAAGTGGCCATGTTGTGTAAATGTCTTAGTTATGGTGAATCGGTCATGTATTTATGTGCGGATGGGTGTTACTTGATGTTGTGTATGTTGGTGCAAGTAAGGGTGGCAAAAGGCTTGGTAAATAGCCTTGTTTCTGTCCACACGGGAAGACACACGGGCATGTGTTTAGGTCGTGTGTGACACACGGTCTACCCCATTGGCATGTAATCCGGCCGTGTGTCCTCTGCACCTTAATTGTGAAATTAAATTCACCACACGGCCTAGCACACGAGTGTGTGCCTTGGCCGTGTGACCTTAAAGGGTTGATGACGTCAGAAACAAAATGTTAAGGTTTTTGCACACGGGCTGAAACACGGACGTGTCACAGTCGTGTGAGGGATACGGGCTGTAACAGCCTAATTTAGGGTCTAGTCAGAACAGTGATCTCGAAATCACTAAACCGAGAAAAGATAAAATTATTTTCATGTTATATTATGTGTTATAACATGTTTATAAGGATGTATAAAAGTTTTGGTGTTTTAATTTTAGCGATTTCATGCTAAATCGTGAAAAAGGACTAAATTGCATAAAGTGCAAAAGTTCCATTCTATAGGCTAAAGGTACCAAATAACCATGAAATATTAATTGGAGGGTTTTAAAGGGCAATTAGACCATCTTGAATATGATGGCCGACCATGTAGACAAGAGGGGACAAGAGTTTTAATTTTTGGTCAAAGTTGGTGGATTGAAATTGATGTTTTATAATAAAATAAAGAAAGGAAAAAGATATCATCTTTTTCTCTCTTCTTCTCCACCGAAAATGAGTAGCAACAAGGGGGTTTTGAAGCTTAAAATTTCAGCAAGCAATCCTCCTCCCTAGTAAGTGATTTTGATCATTTTTCTTGAAGAAAATTGTACTTTTGTGATCCCCAAAGCTTAAGCTAGCTAATGAGGGGACTATTTTACAATATGGTTGAGAGTCTAGGGACTTGCCATTAGAGAGTCTATGTTGTTTGATGAGTTTTTGTGGAAGAAAATGAATGATAGGATGATGAGAAACAACTTTTGTGAAAGGACTTTCATGGAAAATACCTAAAATGGGTTATTATGCAAAGGTTGTAATTTGTTCATTAAGGTATGAAATAGTTGCAATTGGAGATAGTTGTAAGAGGATTAAATGTTTAGCTAGGCTTTTTTAATAAGAAATTGAGATGAAAGTTTATTTACGAGCCTAGGGGCAAAATCGTAATTTTGCCAAAACGTAGGGGCAAAATAGTCATTTTTGCCTAGAGTGTAGATTACGATATATTATGATTTATAAGTGATTAAATCAGTAAATTTTATTGTTCTAGATCAAAGAAAATGAGTTTCGGACCTAGAACGGATGAAAAGAGAAATGTGGGTAAATAGTCCTTTTCGGCTATTTCGACAACGAGGTAAGTTCATGCACGATTGTTGCGACTATGTATGAGATAATTTAATATTCCAATGTTGTATGAAAGGTAGATTTACACTATGAATGTATGAAACATCCTTGATAAGATGTCAAGAGAATTGAATTTAAGAGTAACGGAAAATGTATATAGAATGCTATGATGATGGTTAAAGTCTTGAGTAAGAGCATATTGGAATATGGTATTGGTGTAGGAGTTGGTATAAGATCATGACAAGGACATGTCATCGATAAGTTTATATGTGAAAGACCCTATTGGGGATATGATGCCAGTGAGAATTATGTGTATGAGACTCAAGAGAGTTTTTTAACAATTTGAATGTAGGTGGTTGTACCACGAGAAGTACAAGTTAGTGTTAGAACTGAATTGAGATGAATTCAATATATAATGAACCCCTAGTGGGATATGTGTTATTAATGCATTTTAGTTGCATGAGATAGATTTATTGTTGTACTACGTGAATGTGAATGAGTATCGTAGAAAGTCAAGTAAGAATGATAGTAAGTGAGGATGTTCACGGATAAACATTTGAATTTGTGAATGTATAGTAACGGTGAGCTTGTGCAAATGCACCTCATTGATGGCTGTTGATGGGCTATATACGTTACCATCAACTATATCATAATCGATGGGCTGTGTGTGATACATCGCTTAGAAATGATTGGTGAGCTAAGTGCGGAATCACCATGAGTATTAATGAATGGTGGGCGGTGTACGATACCACCCTATTAGAGATTCAATCGTGGGCTAAGAGCAAAACCACTGAGAGATTAGTGGTATGAGTGACTTATTTAGATGGTTGATGTATGGTTTCATGTGATTAAATGGTGATCAGTGCAGGAATGAATGCTATCCAAGACGAAGCGGTTGGTCGGTAACAGGTAAGAGTGTGGTAAAATATTGAATGAGTAAGTTTCAACAATGGTTGAGTAAGTAACCGTGAGCTCATAAGAAAAGCTTATTATAATAACTAGTAGTCATGGATATTCAATGAATATCAGTGTTTGTCAGTTTATGCAGATGAACTTACTAAGCGTTATTGCTTACTCTTCTTCTTTTCTCATCTCTTATAGGTTTCTTTAGCTAGCTCGGGTTGGATATCGCCGGAGATGTTTTCTTACTATCGTGCAGATCCTTGGTATGAGGTGTCAAGTCTTATTGAGTTATGGCATGTATAGGGCTAGAACTTAGGGTTGATTAAGTTGTGGTTAAAGGTGTTTAATTGTGTGGCCTGGTAGTTTAATTGTGTAAGGCCGTTAATGATGGCTTGTGTTGTTGTAATTGTGTGGGAGGAAAACCTTATTTTCATGAATCAAATGTATAAGTTCATGTGTTTTAGTTGATGATTTGAGACTTTATTGGATTAATATATGTATGCATGCATTTGAGAGTGGTAAGAAGGCTTAGTAAATAGCCTCTAAGTGCCCACACAGTTAGACACACGGGCGTGTGTCTAGGCCGTGCATACTCTGCACCTTATTATTATTAGAAAGAATAGACCACAGGTGAATCTCACAGCCGTGTGCATGAGCTATGTAAGACACACGGTTTGAGCATGGGCGTGTGCCCAAGCCGTGTGGATTAAGTCAGTAGCTCCCCATGGGCATTGGACACGGGCGTGCCCCTGAACTAACACGGACGTGTGCCTTGGCCGTGGAGCATTTGAAGATGCTTAAGTTTTAAGCACGGTTTAGGGACATGGGTGTGTGTGTTCACACACAGGCATGTTTCAACATGCATGGGCGTGTGAACCCAGAATAAAAGAGAAAAATTTAAGAATAGAAAAAGCTCCGTGATAGTCTCGAGAGTCCTCGAAAATATGGGTGAGACTTTTTAAGTTGAAAACGAAGTTGTAAAGATGGCTTAAGTGAGTAGTCACAATAAGCCTAAGTGGCGTCATGTGGTTTTAGTATGGTAACGCCTCGGGCCTGGTTCGGCGTAGAACCCAGGCAAGGGGTGTTACATGGGCCATGGACACGGACATGTGCCAGGCCGTGTGAAAATCCCTATAGGTTCAAAAAGAGAAATAAATCCACACGGGCTAGGGACACGGGCGTGTCCCAATATGCTTAGGCCGTATGAGCTACAAGGTCCTCAACATGGCCATGTTAAGAGGACATACGGACGGTCACTCTTCCACACGGGTGTGTGCCCCTAATTTCAATGATATTTTCTAAAGTTTTCTAAAGTGCTCGGTTTAGTCCTGAATCATTTTCAAAGTGTGTTTTGGGCCTCGAAGGTCCAAATTAGGGACTTTAAGGCAAAGTTTGAAAATCTTTAAAATTGAACGAAATTTTATGACTCTGAAATGTATGTTTGCATGTGTTTAAGATAGGTAATGTCTCATACCTTATCCCGGCGTCGAATACGGGTAAGGTGTGTTACAAACATGGTGGGGAATCCATGCCAGCACTACTCACTTCCCGCCTCACCTTTTGTCTTCTATCCCCCAACCAAACCTAACACAAGGGCCTTCATTGTCAAGCTTCAGCACTACGGCCAAGTATATCAGCCGTTACGCCACACTTTCAATGCGAATCCTATGCTCCTCTTGTAGAATTGCTAATGCCATCCTTAGGTTCTACATCTCCAAGGATCAATGAGGTCATTCCTACTTCATCCCAATGATTAGCCAAGAAGTAAAATATTGTCGACGCAACTGTCTACTTATTTATACTTTTTCTATACTCAGCTACTTATACTTCCTTATTTGTAGTTTCCTTGTATCTTTTCAACATGCTTTTATTGGAATTTCTACTACCACGTTTTCTCAATTATACTTTCCATGTATATTCAAATATTGGTACTCACCTCTCAATTTACCAATCTAGGCGCATGCATCTACCTACCACATACATTCTCTTAACAATACTAAGGACTCAATGGACTTAGCCAATTTGATCACCATGCATATATGGGTACCCCTTTTCAAATCTTCTAGGTCAAAGGACCAACTAAACCTATGTTCTGATACCAATCAATTTGTAACACCCCATGCTCGATGTGTTTTTCGGATTCAAGTTTGGAGCGCCACAAATTGACCTATATTTAATTAACACCTTGCTAACCTAACTGTTAATAAACAATATGAAATATAAAACCACCTAATAAATATATTAGAAAATAATAATCCATACATCTAAGGCCTTATGCCACTAAATACTTAATCTTTCTGATTTTATCTCTAATCAAACTGTTTGTTTACAATATAACCCTTAAATCTTACTAAGGGCTATCTGCATTAAAACATCCCAATTCTGGAGAGGTTATTTGACTTCGTTGTTACTGATCTTGAGGCGAAGCCTCTGATAGTACCCCCTTATTATGTGCATGACTTGAATAGCCTACAAACCTCGATCTCACTATTCTGTCTGGCTTGGTCTCTCCTCTGAGTTCTCGAACAATCTCACAAATCTTACGAACATCAGACAAACTGCTATAAGTTCAAATGAACTTAATGAGTTTCTCCACTAGGTTACACATAAATAAACCCAAACTCACGAAGGTAAGAAGTGTAAAATAAAATAAATATAAATATTCCTTGCTCTTTCAAGGCAAGTGTTCTTTATCAGGATAGTGGACTCCACCTGATCCTCCGAACTACTCTACTCTCTTTGAGACTGTCATCTAGTCGGACTCACTTTTTGACCATATCTTGGACACCTCGCTATATCAGTGAGTCCTATTCTTACTTCTCGTCTTTTCCTTCCTTTAGGTTTTTAGAACTTACTTTCCTTGGCAGACATCCATAGATGAACCAGCCCCTAGCAGACTTTCTCATTTCCATACCATAGCCCTAAGGACTTGTTGACATTTCCTGACCATGCAAACCTTCAACATGTTTCGTCACTTTGGCGAACCCATTATCATTCCACCTTATTGTTTGTAGCGTGAGCTTACTTCTAGTAATCCACCTTATGCACAAGACTAACCTGAGACCTCTCCTGCCCCATGCGATTAAAAGTTGTCTCATTTTCCTATCATACCATTGCTTATATTACAATTGTAACACCTTAGACCTGGCCTAGACGTCCAACCCGAGCTTAGTGAGTCACATGTAAAAAATCAAGTGTCACGTAAGACACCATAATACCAAACTGTGGTTTTTATAAAGTTCAACCCAAATATTAGATAAGTATATAATCTACTACAATTATCCTACTAGAGTTTAACAAGGCTCCTACTGAAATAGTTTATAGAAAGTCAATAATTCGATCGAGCTTCCACTGCACCGACCCATTCAAGTTTGCGAACCACCTGAAATCCAAGTAATAACAGAATGAGTTGTGAACTCAGTGCGTAAAATAAAATATTCAATTAACAATCGTTAGAGCATAGTCCAAAATTCAGAGATTCAATTCATTATAGGAGTAAATTCAGTTCAGACTCAGAGCAGACCAATTACATGTGTACATATATGCAATTTCAGTTCATATATGATACCAATCAGATTTAGATGCAATATTCCTATTCCCGCCCGCTACACACAGTCTTCGGCCATCCCAACACACCATTAAGGACATTCAATGCCCAACCAACCCTACACACCTTAAAGTATTCGTTGACACTTTTACAGAAACACAACTTAGCTGCTAATTCAGTATGTGACAAGTTCCAGAATCAGATGTATACTACTAGTAGCATAGCCACGATTTCAGAACATATTTCTTCCTCCTTCCCAATATCCCAACCCATGCCAATGCAAAAAACAAGTACCAATACTAGTATTATGTATTCCTTCATTTTAATTCATTTTACAATTAATAAGATAGCTCAATAAAAGAATAAGCATTATAATGTACTTATAACTAAGTTATTCACAGATCAATCTCAGAGTATCAGACAGTTCTAATATCATCAATTTTCATCATTCACATATTAAAGAAGCCAATATCAGTGTTAGGTAGCATTTTCGCCCTTGAAAACAAATTTCGGGCCCCAATCACTCACCACACTCCTGGTCACACGCCCGTGTGTGTTGCTTGTGTGATTCCAAAGCATAAACAGTGAGTAACACGGCCTAGACACACGCTCGTGTCATTGCTTGTGTGCCTTAGTGAGGCCTAGGTACACTGCCGTGTCCCTGCTCGTATGGCCTTTATACCCCACATAGAGAGTTACATGACCTAGGAACACACTCATGTCCCTGGCCGTGTGGTCTCGTTCCACAAATAGTGAGTTACATGGCCCAGACATACGCCCATGTCCATTGCCTGTGTGAACCTTACACTAACATCACCACACATGAACAACACACATGGGCCCATGTGTCGGTCTGTGTGGCCCCAAATAAATAAAAAGTGAGTTACATGGCCGATCACATAGCCTACCACAGGCCCGTGTGACTCATACAGGCCTAGTCACACGCCCGTGTGCCTGGCCATGTGGCATCGACAACCACCATTTTTGGCGACCAAAACTTGCAAAACTAAGGTTTCTGATACGCACTTGGAAAAATTTCAAAGAGACAACAACTCTAAAGATCCTTGAAGCCTAAAACAAGCATTCAATAACACAATTTAGCCAATTAATCAACAAAACTTCCTGATTACTCACTTAATACCTATGTCGAAAGTTTTGACACGAAACCTTCAAACATTACAAACTTATAGAAACTTCAGCAACAATCATAGAGATTGTTTTGTTGCTATTCCTTGTTGTTAATAGCCTTGCCTGCTAGGTATATACACAATCGTTAAAAAGAGATTCCCGAAACTCACAAAAATACTCCGTTCCAAACAATTTACAAAGCAAAGGAAAAATCGCGGAGATACTCGCGTTGACAGTTACTTACTGACAACCTTCTGACCAGTGACTAACAACAGAACTTCCGTTAATCCCGTATTCCCTGACCACTTTCGGTTAGTAAAATAATCAAAACAAAAAGAAGGAAAAAAATAAAAACTACGAAAATAAAGAACAAAAATAAAAAAAAGAAGGAAGAAGAAGAAACTATCGTTAATTAATTTACTAACTCCCAAGCAGATTTTGGCATTTGACAAAAATATTTTCCTAACGTATACGATGGGATTCAAACTTAGAACCAGACAAAATACAGATAGATGCTTAACCAGTGAACCAACAGGCTCATTCTTATTACAATTTTACACTAAATCGAACTTAAACGGGTAACGCGTGCTTTTGGGTTGATTTCAAAAACAACAAAACTTTTAATGATGCGACCCAAACTCCAGACCTTAAACTTAATCGCAGAACATAGAACCACAGATACAGAAGTTTAATTACTGCAAAATCTCATAATTAAATTCTTAAAATTTTAGGGTGTTACAACTCTTTCCCCTTAAAAGAAATTTCGTCCTGAAAATTTTACCTGATTCGAACAAATCCTGATATAGCAGTCGAATTGATTCTTCCAGTTCTCATGTGGTTTCCTCAGTACGGTGGTTCTGCCAAAGAACTTTCACTAGATGAATAGTTGTCTTTCTCAACATCTTAACATCCTGTTCCAAGACTTGGACAGGCTTATCTTCGAAGGTTAAGTCTGATCGTAATTCAATCTTGTCGACAGAAACATGTAATGGATCCGACCTATACCATCTCAGCATTGAGACATGAAATACATCATGAATTTGTTCTAATTTCGATGGTAAATCCAACTGATATGCAACATGTCCGACACGCTTCAGAATTCAGTAAGGTCTAATAAGCCTCGGGCTCAGCTTACCCTTGCACCCAAATCGGAGAACCTTTTTCCAAGGTGATACTTTGAAAAACACTTGGTCACCTACCGAAAAATCAATATCCTTTCTTTTTGAATCCGTATAAGACTTCTATCTATCAGAGGCTACTTTCAGCGATCACGAATCACTTTCACAATATTCTCAGTTTCAGAAACCAATTCAGGACCCAACATCTGGTGTTCACTTAATTCAGTCTAACATAATAGAGTACGACACTTACGACCGTATAAGGCCTCATAGGGTGCCATCTGAATACTAGACTGGAAGTTGTTATTCTATGCAAATTCCACCAACGGTAGATACTCCTTCCAACTACCCCTGAAGTCTATCACACAACCCCGAAGCATATCCTCTAAGACCTGAATAACCCATTCTAACAGTCCATCAGTCTGGGGGTGATACGTAGTGCTAAAATTAAGTCGGGTGCCTAAGGTCTCATAGAGTTTTCCTAGAATAGAGACGTAAATCGTGGATCTTTGTCAGAGATGATCGAGACTGAAATTCCATGTAGTCTCACAATTTTGATGATATACAGTTTAGCTAACTTCTATAATGAGTAATCCGTTCAGATAAGAATAAAGTGAGTTGATTTGTTTAATCGATCAACGATGACCCAAAATGAATTTTTCTTATTGGGGGTTAGAGGCAACCCCGTAACAAAATCTATTATTATCTATTCCCACTTACACTGAGGAATTTTAACTGGTTGAAGTAATCCAGATGGTAGCTGATGTTCCGCCTTAACCTTTTGACACGTCAGACAGTGGGATAAAAAGTGCCTACCTCTCATTTCAGTCCGGGCAACCAGTAGAGTTCTTGGAGATCCCGATACATTTTATTCCCATCAAGATGTATAGCATACGGATTGTTATATGCCTCTTATAGAATCGAATGCCTTAGTTCCCTATCATTGGGTACACAAATCCAACCTTTGAAGCATAACATATTATCGTTATTCAAGCTAAAATCAGAGTTCTCGTTTTAACCAACACATTGCAACTATTGCATTAAGGAATCATCGCTCAATTGTTTAGCTCAAATTTGTTCCACCCAAATCGGTTTAACCTGCAATTCTGCCAATAGTCCTCCATCCTCGACCAAAATTAGACGGTCTAACATTGCTCTCATATCAGTCATCATTTTATGGCTAAGAGCGTCAGCTACCAAGTTAGCCTTACCTAGATGGTACTCTATCGCGCAATCATAATCTTTGAGTAATTCAACTCATCGACGCTGCCGAAGTTTAACTTTTTTTTGGGTTAACAGATATTTGAGACTCTTGTGACCGGTGTAAATAATACACTTTTCACCATACAAATAATGTCTTTAGATTTTCAGAGCAAACACAACCGTAGCCAGTTCAAGGTCATGTAGGGTAGTTACCCTTGTGTGTCTTAAGCTGCCGTGACGCATAAGCAACTACCATCTTGCATAAGCACACATTTTAACTTGGTATGGGAAGAATCACAGTATACCACAAACTCGACCGATTCTGGTTGCATTAAGGTAGGAGCTTGTGTCAGAATAGACTTGAGTTTATCGAAACTAGAGTGTTGTGCCTCAGACCACATGAATGGAACATTCTTACACAACAACTTCGTCAGAGGGATGCAATCAGAGAAAACCCTTCGACGAACCTTTAGTAATACCCAGGTAAACCCAGTAAGCTACGAAGCATAGATATATTTTTCGGCTACTTCCACTCAACAACCACTTCGATTTTCTTGGGTTCAACTTGAATCCCATCCACCATCACCATGTGACCCAGAAAAGTGACTTCCTGCAACCAAAACTCACACTTACTGAACTTGGCATACAACTATTTTTCTCGGAGTATCTGAAGTACAATGCGAAGATGATCATCATGTTATGTCCCAATTTTAGAGTAAATCAAGATATCATTAATGAAAACCACTACAAATTGATCCAAGTACAGTTGAAACACCCAATTCATTAAATCCATAAATGCCGCCGGGGTATTCGTTAAATTGAAGGGCAATACTAGGAACTCGTAATGTCAGCAAAGAGATTAAAGGCAGTTTTATACACACCAGTCTCTTTGACTTTGAGCTGATGGTAGCTAGAGCATAGATCGATTTTGGAAAAGACGGACACTCCTTGAAACTGGTCGAACAAGTCATCAATCCTCGGAACGGGTACTTGTTCTTGATTTTCAATTTATTCAACTGTCTATAATCATTGCACATTTTCATCGACCCGTCTTTCTTTTTAACAAACAATACTGGTGCCCCTTCACGGAGACACACTTAGTTGAATAAATCCTCTATCAAGGAGTTCTTGAAGTTTCACTTTTAATTCAGCCAGTTATTTTGTGCCATGCGATAGGGCGTAATGGACACTGGAGCAGTACTTGGTAACAGATTAATTTCAAACTCCACCTCTCTATCCGGTGGTATTCCGGACAATTCCTCAGGAAAAAATCTGAGAATTCCCTCACGGCACAAATATCTCCCACTGAAAGCTTTTCAGGAGCAGAATCGGATACATAAGCAAGGTATGCCTTGCACCCCTTTCGAACTAACTTATCTACTACAAGAGTAGAGATTACATTAGAAAGGTAATCTCGATGCTCACCAATCATGATCACCTCGTCACTCTCAGTCGATCTTAAAGTAACCCTCTTGGTTCCACAATCTAGACTGACCTGATACTCAACGAGTCAATCCATTCCCAGAATTATATCAAACTCATTAAAGGGTAATTCCATTAGATCAACTGGAAATATCATACCCTGGAGCTCTAGGGGTACTCGCCTGTATACTCCATCAACTCGAATTGACTAACCCAAAGGACTAATCAGGACTAATCTCTAGCAGTATTCTTAGCGGTTAAACCCAGATTTGCAGAAACAACACTAGCTATGTGCGAGTGAATAGAGTCGATATCAATAAGAGCATAATACAAAACAGAATGAATAAGAAGGTACCTGCAATGACATCAGCATCATCATTCTCCTCGTGGCATGTCGCCTCATAAACCAAGATCGGACTGACGAGCCGTAGCTTGACTTGTACCTCTACCCAGAGCTCTATGTCCTCTCCCCGATCCATTGCCACCTCTACCAGTACCACAACCTCTAAATGGTTACTGAATCTCTCTCGGAGGCTAAGCAGGATTGAGTGCTGGAGTCTGTGTTGCAACTGGCACTGAATCAGGTCGACGGGGCAATTCCTAACTCGATTCTCCATCTAACAACCATGGAGGCACGCTCCTATTTTTCTCCAACACTCGCCCAAGTGGCGCTTTCCATAATCACTACACAGCTGAATCTCAGTCAATACAGCTGCTGCCTCGGCCCTCGGGTGCCTATCAAATCTTGCCCGTTTCTTAGGATGTTGAGTAGAACCAGAGGGACCCGAATCCTTCTTAACCTTCTTCTGATCCTTTTAACGGTCACGTCGCTCGCCCTCTGTGCACTTCACTTCTTCTACTATCTTTGCCTTGTCAACTAGAATTACAAAAACCCGCTCCTCTGAGGAGCTATTAGAACCCACAGATCATACCTCAATTCTTACTCGAACCTCACGCACTTATCGTAGTCAGATGCTACTAGAGTCCGTGTATACATACTCAGTCCCAAAAATCGGCCTCATACTCAGCCACAGACCGATCACCCTAAACTAGGCTCATAAACTCGTGTCGGTAAGCCTCAACATAACTCGCCCCCACATACTTACCTTGGAAGGCGTTCTTGAAATAGTCCCAGTTCACTTGTTTAGGCTTAACACCTTGCTCAACAGGTTAGCCGCCACTGATAAGCTTTGTCCCGAAGCAGGGATACAGCACCCCTCAATTTCTGAGTAGAAGTATAGTCAAGGTCTGTCATAATATACTCGATAACCTCGAGCTAATATTCAATAACAGTAGGAGTGGCTCCTATAACGCCCCTGAACAATTCAGCACTATTCAATCGGAGTCGTTCAGTAACCAACCCTCGGCCTCCTGATCCCGAATAGGTCCTAGCGACCCTCTCCAGTACCCAAATCATGGCTTGGGACTGTGCGTCATCCCCAGTCGTTGGAGTTTGGGACTCCATCTCAGCAGTGGAAGTACCAACAGTCTCACTAGTTTCCAAATTGGGCATGCTACCCATAGAGGATGACTCTGCTCGAGCTCATCCTCTTTGGCATCCTCGACGCCCTCACATAGCTCTTCCATGACTACCGCGCGAACTCATTTTTGGCAATCTAGCTATAATGTCAGAGTACACAGATTAGTTCAGACATCCAGCAGGATAAGTTCACCAGCTCACATCACAACAGTTTACCCACAACAGTTTAAGTATAATAATCTTTATAACAGAACAGAAATACTTACAGGGTCAACGTTGGAGGTTCAGTCATTTACTAAAGTTTCAGTGTTTCTATATTAGTTTAGATACTAATTATCACTAAACTACTTTTCTCACCCGTTATGAGCCCAAACACAGCCCGAGTGTTGACAAATCTGGCTCTGATACCACTAAATGTAACACCCTAGACCCGACCTAGACGTCCAGCCTGAGCTTAGTAAGTCACATGCAAAAAATCAAGTATCACGCAAGACACCATAATACCAAATCGTGGTTTTCATAAAGTTCAACCCAAATATTAGTTAAGTATATAATCTGCTACAGTCATCCTACTATAATTTAACAAGGCTCCTACTGAAATAGTTTATAGAAAGTCAATAGTTCGACCGAGCTTCCACGGCACTAACTGTTTAAATTTGTGAACCACCTAAAATCCAAGTAATAACAGAATGAGTTGTGAACTCAATGCATAAAATAAAATATTCAATTAAAAATCATTATAGCGTAGTCCTAAATTCAAGGATTCAATTCATTACAGGAGTAAATTTAGTTCAGACTCAAAGCAGACCAATTACATGTGTACGTATATACAATTTCAGTTCATATACGATACCGATCAGATTCAGATGTAATATTCCTATTCCCACCCACTACACACAGTCTTCAGCCATCCTAAGACACCATTAAGGACATTCAATGCCTAACCAACCCTACACACCTCAAAGTATCCATTGACACTTTTACAGAAACGCAGCTTAGCTGCTAATTCAGTATGCGAAAAGTGCCAAAATCAGATGTATACTCCTAGTGGCATAGCCATGATTTCAAAATAGATTTCTTCCTCTTTCCTAATATCTAACCCATGCCAATGCAAAACACAAGTACCAGTATCATGTATTCCTTCATTTCAATTCATTTCACAATAAATAAGATAGCTCAATAATAGAATAAACATTATAATATACTTATAAGTTATTTACAGATCAATCTCAGAGTATCAAAAATTTCTAATATCATTAATTTCCATCATTCACACATTAAAGAAGCTAGTATTAGTGTTAGGTAACATTTTTGCCCTCGAAAATAGGTTTCGGGCCCAAATCACACACCATACGGCCTGGTCACACACCCATGTGTCTTACTTGTGTGATTCCAAAGTATAAACAGTGAGTTACACGGCCTGGGTACACACCCATGTCCCTTCCCGTATGGCTTTTATACCCCAAAAGTGAATTACACGGCCTGGGCACACGCTCGTGTCCCTGGCCGTGTGGTCTTGTTCCACAAAGAGTGAGTTACATGGTCCAGACACACGCTCGTGTCCGTTGCCCGTATGAACCATGCACTAACATGGCTACACACGGCCTAGACACACGGGCCCGTGTGCCAGCCCGTGTGGCCCAAAATAAATAAACAGTGAGTTACACGGCCGATCATATGACCTGTCACACATCCGTGTGGCTCACACGACCTAGTCACATGCCCATGTGCCTGGTCGTGTGGCGTCAACAGCCATCATTTTTGGTGATCGAAATTTGCAAAATTAAGGTTTCCGATACACACTTGGAAAATTTTGAAGAGACAACAACTCTAAAGATCCTTGAAGCCTAAAACAAGCATTTGGCAACACAATTTAGCCAATTAATCAACAGAACTTCCCGATTACTCACTTAATACCTATGTAGAAAGTTTCGACACGAAGCCTTCAAACATCCTAAACTTATCGAAACTTCAGCAATAATCACAGAGATTGTCTTGTTGCTATTCCTTGTTGTTAATAGTCTTGCCTACTAGGTAAATACACAATCGTTAAAAAGAGATTCTCGAAACTCACAAAAATACTCCGTTCCAAACAATTTACAAAGCGAAGGAAAAATCGCAGAGATGCTCGCATTGACAGTAACTTATCGACAGCCTTCAACCAGTGACTAACAACAGAACTTCCGTTAATCCCATATTCCCTGACCACTTCCGGTCAACAAAATAATCAAAAAGAAAAGAAAGAAAAAATAAAAATGACAAAAACAAAGAACAAAAATAAATAAAAAAGAAGGAAGAAGAAGAAATTATCATTAATTAATTTCCTAACTTACAAGAAGATTTCTGGCATTTGAAAAAAATATTTTCCTAACGTATACGATGGGATTCAAACTTGGAACCAGACAAAATACTGACAGATGCTTAACCAGTGAACCAACAGGCTCATTCTTGTCATAATTTCACATTGAATCGAACTTAAGTGGGTAACGTGTGCTTATGGGTTGATTTAAAAAACAAAAAAACTTTTAATGATGCTACCTGAAGTCCAGACCTTAAACTCAATCGCAAAACACAGAACCAAAGATACAAAAATTTAATTACTGTAAAATCTTACAATTAAATTCTTAAAATTTTGGGGCGTTACAACTATATTAGTCTGCCATCCCACTTATTCATATTCTCCCTACGAGCCATCATTGTGGTAGCATACCCGCAATAGACTTTCCTTAAATGGTAATAGTTTTAATAGACATTTTGTCCCCTGGACAAAATCCTTATCCTAGGAATGGAATTCCGTTCCCCTTACGAGATTGGCTTCTCGCATACCACTTCATTGAGCACTTCTTGGTGGCTCTTTATTTTAGAACCTTGCTTGCAACCTTGAATCATTTTCCTTTCTTAAATTTCCATATTTAAGCCAGCTCTAGCATGACCTATCTTTCTCTTATTCTTGTAGGGTCTTTGCTCATACCTTATTCCTTATCACTTTCATCATTTTGGCAGATTCCTTCAAATTTGTTTACCTCTACTTACACTTCCTTATAACTCTTCTTCCACTTGCATGGTTTCTCATACCAGGCGTATTGGCCATATGCTCTTCTCTTGAGGTCTTGGCATGCTTTTCGCATTTTTCCCTTGGAGAAGCATTCTCTTCCTACCTTTCTTCCCAATCCTATGAGGACCCTTTTTTCGTTATGGCTCAAATTTTAAAAATCTCACCTCTTGAGCTCAACCTTTAGGGTTAAGCTTTTCGAGATGCTAGAAGACGTTATAAAAAAATAGCACACTTGGAGAGATCCAAAAAATCTAGAGAAAATGCCTTAGCTGATTGATCTGTCGTAATTCGGTGTAATAGATTAAACCAATTTTCACACTTTAAAAGCTTAAATATAAGCATTTTAATTAAGTTTTAATGACATTTTAGTAAGTATTATGTAAGTTAATAAAAATGTGTAATTTGAGTCTTTTATTGACCTTAGGGGCCGAATGAGGCCTAAATGTGAGTTAATATAATTTGTGAGTGCGCAGGAGATTGTTAGAAGGCGTATTAACTTGATATTCATTGCTAGGTAGCAACACGGAACATGGGACATCGTAACATAGGGAGCAGAATAAGAAAAATCGAAGTTTACCTTCAATGTCGCGACACAGCCTGAGGATATTGCGGCATACATCTGAAGACACCTTGAAGTTGAGCATACTGCCCTCGATGTCGCGACACAAGACCTGATGTGGTGCAACATCGCATCTATATGGGAAATAATTACAATCCAAGGGTATTTTGGTCTGCATAATTAAACATTAAACACGAGGATGGCAACTAACCTAGGGTTGAGGATGACGACCACTCGAAATTCTATAAATAGACTCATTTAGCACATGTTACGAACACCATTCATATCGTATAATTTTCTCTTTAGTTTTAGTATTTAGTTTTTCCCTGTTCTTAGGTTTTATATTTTATTCCTGTTCTTGTTATTTCCTTTTGTGAAGAAATTAGATTCTTGAATTACTATTAAACTCAATGAGAGTTCTACGCTTAATTTCAAATACAAATCATGCTTCTTCTAAACTCTATTCTTGAAATTGTTCTTTATGTTCATTCTTTCATTTAAGTTTATATTGTTTACTAGATCTATGAGGAACTAATCCTCCTGTGGGGGATTAGCGAGTGGATGTATGAATAATTAATTGTTTTGTAGGGATTTCTTAACATATCAGCTGTTCAGGAAAAGAAGAATCTAAACCCTAGGCCTGGCAACCCTAGAAAGTCATCAAGGTGAGAATTAACACAAATTTGGTATGGCCTATCCGTAAACAACTTAACCCTAAACTGGTTTGGATTATGAGGTCGGAAGATAGGTAGTTCTTGCCGACTCAATTTTAGTGGATGTATCAGAAGATCTTGATGTAGTTGATTGAACAAGAAAATATGAGATGACAGTTGATTATGACTACCAAATCGAGCTAATCGCCCATGCCAAGATTTGATACATATTTGCTTATTTGATTTCTTACTTTTCATTTATTTACTTCCTTATTATTTTTAGTATAATTTATCAAAAACCTTCCTTTTAATTTTTCGTACTATAATTCAATTAGAGTGTTAATTAAATCTTTTTATGCTTAGGTTAGAATTAATTTAGTGTTTGCCTCCCTTGGGTATGATACTCAGAGTACTTACCTACTCCATTGTCACTATATTACAACCTAACCCATATACTTGCGGATACCGCTTTTTCATATCTTTTGTGCAGAATTTTTTCTCTAGACATTGGTACGTCCGATGGCGGTCATTGATATTCGTCGAAAGTACCAAACTTGAACGACATGATGGCAAGGCTGTTTGTCTAGCTTACAGCTTTGAAGAGCGAGTATGGATATGCTTAAGCTAAAATTAATCATCTTAAGGATAAGGTTGGCCACTTAAAGAAGAAAAAATCTACCTTTGAGGAGAGGTCTAAGGCCTAAGAGGAAAGACACAAAGTTGAAGTAGAGTAATTACACCAATCCCAAAAGGAGGCCCTAAGTAAATATCAAGAAGATACCTAGAAAAATCTCATTGAGGCTCTTCCAGAGTGGAAAGTGAACTTAATATTTTCAACCTGAACTGTAACACCCTAAAAATTCGAGTATTTATATATTGCATGATTTGGTGTTTAGATTTTAAAGAAAAATTTCTTACTTTTATTTTCGTGCTTATTGAAGTCCTAAAGAAGAGTATAGCATAATTTGGATAAGGAAAAAAAATTTTATATTTGAGAATTTATTGAAGAGAAGCAAGTGTCATTAATACTTAAGTTAAATTAAGTGTTAATGAGTGACATAAGTTGAGTACATGGCATGGTGGTGTTGGCGCATGAGTTATAGCATGAGGGAAGAGGTTCGAATCCCTTGTTTAACATCTAGATGAATTTTTATTTTTAATTTTCTGCACATGTATAGCAAGTGTCGGCCAAGAGCATATATGGTAAGTGTTGACCATGTTATTTTTGGTTAGTGTATCAAAGGATTAAGGAAATAGTTAACTTATGGCATGGAATCAAAAACTTAAGGAAAGATAGGGGGACATAAGGCACATATCAAGGAAAAATTTTGGAAACAAAATCATGGCCAATTGACCATGTTTTTGACCAGTAACTTGGTATAGGAGGGAGCGAATTTTAGTGTTAGTTGGCTAAGAAATGAATTTTCTCTTTGGTCATTCCTAGCAACCTAGTGCAGAATTTTTCATCCCTCTTCTCAATTTTCCCTTCAATAAATTGAACCTTGGTAAAGCCAAATTCTTTTGACCATTTGGTCACTTTTGTTCATCTTTTGAGTTTTCTCTTGTGCTTCTTCTTAGTGCCAAATTGTTAGTACCAAAAGCCATTCTTTTCCTTTCTTTTACCATCGCCGAATGTACCTAACTCCTAAAATCCATCTTTTCTTCTCTTCTCTTTGAAATCAAACAACATCATCACCATCTCTTCTTTCATATTTTAATTCTTTTCATTCAAAGTTTCTCCATCAAACTCTCTCATGGTCGAATGCTAGAGTGCCCATAGTCGAACCTTTTTTTCTTTCTTTGATCATACATAGTCAAATCTTCATCCATCACAAACACCTTCTCAATCCTTTTCTTTTCGATCGTGGAAAATAGGTAAGGATTCTTCCTTTTCATTTTGATTAATTAATAGTGTTATGGCGAATATTGATGGTGTTATGAAGGACTATTTGGATCGAAATAAACGTTCGTTCTAATAACGTTTCATTCGTTATTATATAGTGCAATAACGGAAGATCGAAACTCAAGTGATCGGGAGAATCGTAGAAACGTTGGAATCAATTTATTGTGGTAAGGAAATCACATCCTTTAAAGCCTCTAGTACTATTTGAAATTATTTTAGATTTAACTAATATTCCTTTGATCTTGAAGACTTTCAAAATAGGAAGAAAAGGGCGGTGGTTAGTCATATTAAGAGGGTGGATCGTAAATCCCCATTTAAACGAAGAGCGGTTTGGCGGTCCGGATTTTCCACCGGGTTGCGGACCATCTTCGAAGGAGTCAATTATTTGAAGTGGTACGAACTTCGAGCCATTATCGTTGGTGGATTCTCGACTAACGAACCAATAAACGAGGAGAAGCGAAAATCAAGTGATTCAAAATCAAGAGGGTAAGATTTTGGATCTATTATCGATTAAGTATGTTTATACTGAAATAGTGTTCTAACGGATCAAGTATGTTTTAGGTGCCGAGGAGCGAGAAGGATTAGTACTCTCGGTATCGAGGTGTGTAACTTCACACTTTTTCTCGGGTTGGATGTCAATTTTGGTATTGAAGTAAAATCGTAAAAACGACTAGATCGGTATAAAGCGTAACAACTGATATTTTGACGAAAATACGTAAAAATGACTAAAATCATGAAAATTACGAAAACGCCCTCGAGAAATTACTTGTTATTATGTAAATTGTATGTTTCGTGAAAATGGGCCGTAAAATATGCTAGATCGATAATTGGGTAGTAAATTACATTAAATTGATAATCGGGTCGAAATCTACTTTGGTTGTAAATTGGGCGAAATCATTGCTAGATCGATAATTGGGCCGAAAACTCTGTTAAGTTGAAAATCGGGCCAAAATCTCTGTATGAATGTAAATTGGGCCGAAATCTCTGCTAGATCGATAAATGGGCCGTAAACTCCGTCAAATTGATAAATGGGCTAAAATACTTGCTAGATCGTAAAATTGGGCTTAAGTTGATAAATGGTTAATTAGGCCAAAGTGTTATTTTTGGGCCTTAATAAAGATTTGGAAATATTAACTCTTGTAATGGGCCTTTTAATAAAATTTTGTATGACCATAGTTTACTATTGCATACATATTGCATGGGTTGGGAAATGATGAAGAGAAGAAGACACATTGCCAAAATCTAGTTCGGTGGCTCTGCCACAAAAGTTATAAATGGCTAATTGCCTCTAGTTCGGTGGCTCGCCACAAAATAATAATTGGCTCAATGCCTCTAGTTCGGTGACTTTGTCACAATCTAGTTCGATGGCTATGCCACAAAATATAATTTGGCTTAATGCCTATGATTGGTGTGATGGCGGGGTGGGTTGACTTGATCCCCACAGTGTGATGGTTGGATGCGGGGTGTGTAGCGGATGGAATTAGGTTTGGGAGGAAAATTCATTTTCACATGCATGCTATTAATTATATTATTCATTATATTATTACTTGTTGCCTATAGGCTCAAGGCCCAAATCCATAATTTGAAAATCGCCCAATGGACAAGTAAGTGAGTTATACTTGAGTTCTAAGTAACTCACCCTTTAATTTTTTCCATCTCGTAATGGAAATTGACGTGGACTTGGGCCGAGGATGACTTCGTGGAGGCCATCTTGCAAAACACGGGTTTATTAAACTCGAACTTTTTAATAAGTATTTTTACTATTTTGGGTTATTGTAATAAGGGCCTCTATAAATAATTTATGGATTTTATGTGTGTTTGGTTTTAAACTATACTTTGGACTTTTAAATATGGGCTATGATTATATGATGTTTTTATTAAAATAAATTTGTTTTTTTTCAAGTATATGAAATTCTTTTATAAATATTTTATTATTGTTAACTCTTAAATAAATTACCTAAGGGTTTTGATAATACAATGTTAATGATGTTTTTCAACTAATGTTTTCTAATATTTATCAAATTAAAATACTCTTCTAATTTTATTAAATCCAGTAAATAATATTGTAGTTTTCAACTTATTGAAGATTTTAAAATAGTTTCGATTCATGTAACAAACCAAATCTAGTCTCAATGCATAGACCGGGTTTGGGGTGTTACATTTAATGGTATCGAGCAGTTTCAAAAACTCTACTGTGGTTTGAGTTCGCAAATAATTTCTGTAAGCAATCGTTCAATTATATTTTAAAGATCAGTATGGCACTACAAGCATCCAGCAACAAGTCAAGTAAGTATTTATTGCTTAATGATTACTATGATATGATCATAGGAACACTCTAGAACTTCTAGTTTTAGATGTGAAAAACTATAGAGATTGAGACTATAGGATATGTTGAAAAAACAACTTTATATCTCAAATCTCGTAAAATATCGTTAATAAACACCAAACAAATTTTCTTATTCATAAAACTTGTAATCGATAAAAGCGAACAAGCTATCATGAGCACTAGAGGCGTGGTCGTGGACGCAGAGACGTGGTCGTGGTAGAGGCCGAGGTGCTACGATGAAGCACCAAATCATATGGGAAGTGGACCTTTTGCGTCAATTGAAAGTGAGACGGATCACGCGATCACATGGAAGAAGATAATGCATTGACTCAAGCAATGCTGCGAGTCTTGGAAAGGGTCGCTGGAACTAGAATCAGCCAATAACTCGTGGGTCAATTTCAGAGCGACTTAAGTCAAATAATGCGAAGTTTTAGAGGAGTCTCGGTGTAGCTCGAATGTGGTGAATATCGCTCAAGTCGTGGAACGGATTATGGATGATATGGAATGCCTTTGTCGAGCAAAAGCGAGAGGAGCTGTATCCTTATTAAGAGATGAGGCGTGTCGGTGGTGGCTCACTCGTCGAGAAGGCACCAAGTCGCACCGATTAATTGGGAATTCTTTAAAGTCGCTTCCAAAGAAAATACGTTGGAGCGAAAGTTATGTAGACGTCGAAGGAAAGAATTTCTGAATCTTGTCCAAGGAAGTAAGACCGTGGCAGCATATGAAGCTGAGTTTTTACGTTTGAGCCGCTATGCCCGGACAATTGTAGCAACAGATCACGAATGTTGTGTGCGTTTCGAGGATGGACTTAATGATGAGCTGAGGGTTCTGATTGCTCCACAGCAAGTTAGAAATTTTTCCACACTTGTGGAGAAGGCCAAAATAGTCAAGAGGCTAAGAATTGAGCAACGAGAATCGAAAGATTTGAAACAAGAGAGAGACACGATGTCCGGTTCTTCAAAGAGATTCCGAAGAGACCTCGGAATGATGAACCGGTTCAAGGTAGAACAGGTAGCAAATAATCAAGTCGAGATTGCACTGAGTGTGGGAAAAGATATTTTAGAGAATGTTGGAGGAAAATGGGTGCATGCTACAAATGCGGTTCAATGGATCATCGGTACAAAAATTGTCCTCGACGTATGGATACGACTCGAAGTTCGTAATAATGATGCACAAATGGCCGGAGGTAATCAAGAACCACCGAGAGGTCGTGGACCGTGTCGTGGTGGTAATGGGGCTGGGCGTGGTTAAGGTGCACCGGTCGAGGCAATGGTCCTAGAGGAAATGCGAGATGCAAGATGACTGGTGGTCTATGCGAGTTAGACGCCAGCGAGGACGGCAATGCACTGATGTGATAACTGCACGCGTTCTTCATTTTTGATGTACTGTTATTGCCTTAATAGATATTGGCTCTACCCATTCATATGTAGCTAGTGCCATATCTGGAAACTGAATTTAGAATCAAATTACCGAAAATGAGATGACAAGAATTAGTCATTTAGGACGATCGGTAATTGTTAATAAAATGTTTAAAGACGTGCCTTGAAAATTCAAGAGGAGGTATTCTTAGCAAACTTGATGGAACTACCTTTCGTGAGTTCGATCTCATTTTGAGCATGGATTGGTTAGTTAAACATCAGCGCAAGTGGATTGTGCTGAAAAATGAATGTCAGTAAGAACCTCGGATGATAAGGAAGTCATAATGATTGGTGAGCGAAGGAACTATCTGGCAAATGTGGTATCTGCATTAAAGGCAGAGAAGTTGGTGCGAAAAGGATATGTAGCATTCCTAGCCTTTATCTGTGCTTTGGATGCCAAAGAGTTATCTGTGAATGATGTGAGGACGGTGAAGGAATTTCCGATGTATTTCCAAGAACTTCCCGGTATACCTCCGGATCGGAAGTAGAATTTGGCATTGAGCTTTTGTTCGGGATGACTCCAGTGTCCATTGCTCCTTATAGAATGGCAGAAGGAGTTGGTTGAGCTTAAAGCTCAAATTCAAGAATTGTTAGATCGGGATTTATTCGACCAAGTGTGTCTCCGTGGGGAGCACCGGCTTTGTTCGTCAAGAAGAAGGATGGATCGATGCGTATGTGCATTAACTACGAGATAATTGAATAAATTGACGATCAAGAATCGGTATCCTCTGCGCCGAGAATTGACGACTTGATTGATCAATTAAAAGGAGCTTGATTTTCTCCAAAATTGATTTAAGGTCGGGTTATCACCACTCAAGGTGAAAGAAGCGGACATTTATAAGGCGGCATTTCGGACACGTTACGGACACTATGAGTTTGTAGTGATGCGTTTGGACTAACCAATGCACCAATTGCATTTATGGACATGATGAACCGAGTCTTTCAACCATATTTAGACCGGTTTGTGGTAGTGTTCATAGATGACATATTGGTTTATTCGAGAAATGAGGAGGAACATGACCAGCATTTGCGGATAGTATTACAGCTACTTCGTGATAAACAATTGTATGCCAAATTTAGTAAATGCGAATTTTGGCTAAAGGAAGTGACTTTCCTTGGTCATGTAGTATCAACCGAAGGAATAAGGGTGGATCCTCAAAAATTGAAGCTATTCTGGATTGGAAACCACCAACATCGGTAGCTGAAATTCAGAGTTTCTTAGGTTTGGTGGATACTATAGGCGTTTTGTAGAGGGTTTTCGTTGATTCTTGCACCTAACTAAAGCTATGCGAAAGGAGCTCCGTATATTTGAAAAAGCGATAAGAGAGTTTAGAAATTGAAGAAGATCTGACTAAGCTCAGGTTTTAATTGATAGGAGGTCTGGAAAAGAATTCATCATTTATTGTGATGCATCTCACACGGTTTGGGTTGTGTGTTGATGCAAAATGGAAAGGTGGTGGCCTATGCTTCTCGTCAATTGAGACCACACTTACCCTACGCATGATTTGGAGTTAGTCATTGTTGTCTTTGCTCTAAAGATTTGGAGGCACTATCTCTATGGTGAGAAGTCAATAATCTACACGGATCATAAGAGTCTTAAATACCTCCTTACCCAAAAGGAGTTAAATTTGAGACAAAGAAGATGGGTAGAATTATTAAAGGATTATGATTTCTCAATCGAATATCATCTGGAAAGGCTAACGTGGTAAGTGACGCGTTAAGTCATAAGACAAGATGTCGATTTAAGAGCATTATTTGCCCATTTGAGTGCATGACGAGGACGGTAGTTTGTTAGCGAACTTGGATGAAGCCTCTATTTGGAACAAATCAAGGAAAAGCAGACATCGATGAGAAGTTGGGACCTTTATTTGACAAGTTGAAAATGGTGAAATCAAGGATTTTGAAATAAACACGGAGGGTGTGTTGTGTTTTCGAGGAAGAGTATGTATGCCTAAGGACTCAGATCTGAGGCAAATGATTCTATGGGAGGTGCATAGTAGCTCTTATGCTATACATCCGGAGGAAATAAGATGTATCGAGATCTCCGTGAGCGATGATTGGTGGCGTGGTTAAAGCGTGAGTTTTGAATCGTGGGAAAATGTTTGACTTGTCGACAAGTGAAGCGCGAACATCAATTACCGTCTGGATTGTTACAACCGATAAAGATTCCTCTTTGGAAATGGGAGCGGATAACTATAGATTTTGTTAGTGGGTTACCGTTAACACCTACTAAGAAAAATTACATGTGGGTAATTGTTGATCGGTTGACTAAGACCGCTCATTTCTGCCAACAGACGGATTATTCATTCTGAAGTTGGCAAAAGCGTATGTATCCGAAATTGTGAGGTTGCATGGGTACTGTATCTATTATATTGGATAGGGACCCTAGGTTTACATCACGATTCGAAAGCTCTGCATGAAGCCTTGGGGACAAAGTTGAATTTGATCGGCTTTTCATCCTCGATCGATGGTCGATCGGAGAGAGTAATTCGAGATATTGGAAGATATGTTAAGAGGATGTGTAATCGACTTGAGGGTAGTTGAGAGGATTATCTACCACCGCGTAATTCGCATATAACAACAACTATCAGTCTAGCATTCAGATGGCACCTTACGAGGCATTGTATGGTCGTAAGTGTCACTCTCCTATTTGTTGGGACCGAAGGCGAACGACATATGTTAGGTCCTGAGATGATATCTGAGACAGAGGATAAGGTAAAAGTTATTCGAGCACGGTTGAAAGAAGCCTCGAGATAGATGTAAGTCGTATGCGCACTGAAGCGAAAGGATATCGAGTATGATGTGGGGATCGGGTTTTCTTGAAGGTATCTCCTTGGAAAAAGATCTTGAGTTTGGAAGGAAGGGCAAGCTAAGTCCTAGATACATTGGACCTTATCGTGTCTTTGAAGCGTGTTGGTGCAGATGGCTTATCGATTGAGTTACCTCGGAATTGGATCAAATCCATAATGTTTTCATGTTTCCATGTTGAGGCGTTATAGATCGGATCCTTCGATATTATACCGGTAGAAGAATTGGAGTTGAATTGATTTGTCTTTTGAAGAAGAACCGGTGAAAATCTTAGACCGAGATGTCAAGGTGCTAAGAAAGAAAACCGTCTTTGTTGGTCAAAGTTCTATGGCGTAACCACGAGTGGAGGAAGCTACGTGGGAACTCGAGGATGCAATTCGCAACAATACCTCACCTCTTTCAATCGTAAATTTCGAGGACGAAATTTTCTTTAAGGAGGGTAGAGTTGTAACACCCTAAAAATCGAGTATTTATATATTGCATGATTTGGTGTTTAGATTTTAAAGAAAAATTTCTTACTTTTATTTTCGTGCTTATTGAAGTCCTAAAGAAGAGTATAGCATAATTTGGATAAGGAAAAAAAATTATATTTGAGAATTTATTGAAGAGAAGCAAGTGTCATTAATACTTAAGTTAAATTAAGTGTTAATGAGTGACATAAGTTGAGTACATGGCATGGTGGTGTTGGCGCATGAGTTATAGCATGAGGGAAGAGGTTGAATCCTTGTTTAACATCTAGATGAATTTTTATTTTAATTTTCGCACATGTATAGCAAGTGTGGCCAAGAGCATATATGGTAAGTGTTGACCATGTTATTTTTGGTTAGTGTATCAAAGGATTAAGGAAATAGTTAACTTATGGCATGGAATCAAAAACTTAAGGAAAGATAGGGGGGACATAAGGCACATATCAAGGAAAAATTTTGGAAACAAAATCATGGCCAATTGACCATGTTTTGGACTGACAACTTGGTATAGGGAGGAGCCGAATTTTAGTGTTAGTTGGCTAAGAAATGAATTTTCTCTTTGGTCATTCCTAGCAACCTAGTGCAGAATTTTTCATCCCTCTTCTCAATTTTCCCCTTTGGCCGAAATTGAACCTTGGTAAAGCCAAATTCTTTTGACCATTTGGTCACTTTTGTTCATCTTTTGAGTTTTCTCTTGTGCTTCTTCTTAGTGCCGAAATTGTTAGTACCAAAAGCCATTCTTTTTCCTTTCTTTTACCATCGCCGAATGTACCTAACTCCTAAAATCCATCTTTTTCTTCTCTTCTCTTTGAAATCAAACAACATCATCACCATCTCTTCTTTCATATTTTAATTCTTTTCATTCAAAGTTTCTCCATCAAACTCTCCCATGGCCGAATGCTAGAGTGCCCATAGCCGAACCTTTCTTTTTCTTTCTTTGATCATACATAGCCGAAATCTTCATCCATCACAAACATCTTCTCAATCCTTTTCTTTTCGATCGTGGAAAATAGGTAAGGGATTCTTCCTTTTCATTTTCGATTAATTAATAGTGTTATGGCCGAATATTGATGGTGTTATGAAGGACTATTTGGATCGAAATAAATGTTCGTTCTAATAACGTTTCATTCGTTATTATATAGTGCAATAACAGAAGATCGGAACTCAAGTGATCGGAAGAATCGTAGAAACGTTGGAATCGATTTATTGTGGTAAGGAAATCACATCCTTTAAAGCCTCTAGTACTATTTCGAAATTATTTTAGATTTAACTAATATTCCTTTGATCTTGAAGACTTTCAAAATAGGGAAGAAAAGGCGGTGGTTAGTCATATTAAGAGGCGGATCTATAAATCCCCATTTAAACGAAAAGCGGTTTTAGCGATGCAGGATTTTCCACCGGGTTGCGGACCATCTTAGAAGGAGTCAATTATTTGAAGTGGTACGAACTTAGAGCCATTATCGTTGGTGGATTCTCGGTGACTAACGAACCAATAAACGAGGAGAAGCCGAAAATCAAGTGATTCAAAATCAAGAGGGTAAGATTTTGGATCTATTATCGATTAAGTATGTTTATACGAAATAGTGTTCTAACGGATCGAAGTATGTTTTAGGTTCCGAGGAGCGAGAAGGATTAGTACTCTCGGTATCGAGGTGTGTAACTTCACACTTTTTCTCGGGTTGGATGTCAATTTTGGTATTGAAGTAAAATCGTAAAAACGACTAGATCGGTATAAAGCGTAACAACTGATATTTTGACGAAAATACATAAAAACGACTAAAATCGTGAAAATTACGAAACGCCTCGAGAAATTACTTGTTATTATGTAAATTGTATGTTTCATGAAAATGGGTAGTAAAATATGCTAGATCGATAATTGGGTAGTAAATTACATTAAATTGATAATCGGGCGAAATCTGCTTGGTTGTAAATTGGTAAAATCTCGCTAGATCGATAATGGGCGAAAACTTGTTAAGTTGAAAATCGAGGCGAAATCTCTGTATGAATGTAAATTGGGCCGAAATCTCTGCTAGATCGATAAATGGGCCGTAAACTCTGTCAAATTGGTAAATGGGCTAAAATACTTGCTAGATCGTAAAATTGGGCTTAAGTTGATAAATGATTAATTAGGCCAAAGTGTTATTTTTGGGCCTTAATAAAGATTTGGAAATATTAACTCTTGTAATGGGCCTTTTAATAAAATTTTGTATGACCATAGTTTACTATTGCATACATATTGCATGGGTTAGGAAATGATGAAGAGAAGAAGGCCTGTTGCCAAAATCTAGTTCGGTGGCTCTACCACAAAAGTTATAAATGGCTAATTGCCTCTAGTTCGGTGGCTCTGCCACAAAAGTTATAAATGGCTATTTGCCTCTAGTTCGGTGGCTCTGCCACAAAATAATAATTGGCTCAATGCCTCTAGTTCGGTGACTTTGTCACAATCTAGTTCGGTGGCTATGCCACAAAATATAATTTGGCTTAATGCCTATGATTGGTGTGATGGCGGGGTGGGTTGACTTGATCCCCACAGGTGTGATGGTTGGTACGGGGGTGTGTAGCAGATGGAATTAGGTTTGGGAGGGAAAAATTCATTTTTCACATGCATGCTATTAATTATATTATTCATTATATTATTACTTGTTGCCTATGGGCTCAAGGCCCAAATCCATAATTTGAAAATCTGGCCCAGTGGACAAGTAAGTGAGTTATACACTGAGTTCTAAGTAACTCATCCCCTTTAATTTTTTCCATCTCAGGTAATGGAAATTGACGTGGACTTGGGTCAAGGATGACTTCGTGGAGGCCATACTGCAAAACATGGGTTTATTAAACTCTGAACTTTTTAATAAGTATTTTTACTATTTTGGGTTATTGTAATAAGGGCCTCTATAAATAATTTATAGATTTTATGTGTGTTTGGTTTTAAACTATACTTTGGACTTTTAAATATGGGCTATGATTATATGATGTTTTTATTAAAATAAATTTGTTTTTTTTCAAGTATATGAAATTCTTTTATAAATATTTTATTATTGTTAACTCTTAAATAAATTACCTAAGGGTTTTGATAATACAATGTTAATGATGTTTTTCAACTAATGTTTTCTAATATTTATCAAATTAAAATACTCTTCTAATTTTATTAAATCAGTAAATAATATTGTAGTTTTCAACTTATTGAAGATTTTAAATAGCTCGATTCATGTAACAAACCAAATCTAGTCTCAATGCATAGACCGGGTTTGGGGTGTTACATGAACAATGTAAGCTTTGAGCGTTTAAAAGGTGTTTCCATGGACTCACTCGCCTTCGATGTTTACAATCTCGAAAGTAAAGAGTGGGAAGCCTTTCAAGAGGAGTGGAGATAGTCTACTATCTCTTACATCCGCCACGCCCATTCTTTGAGAGTCTTTGAAGGAACATAGTAGGCGTTGAACCAAATTCTGAAGGTCATCCCAAACAATCGAAATTCCCACCTTACCTTACCTTACCTTGTACTTTTTCTTCATTATCTTCCCTTCTTTTTTTTATCGCGTCTTTTATCAACAGAATGATCCTTTTACCTTTCCTTTTCTCTTTTATTCCATCTTTAACCTTTTTATCATTTAACTATTAAAGAAAACATCAAATTTCATGGTAAGAAAAGTCTACCATTCTTGAGGAACTAAGCCAAGCTTGGCACACTATGCTTATAGGGATCTTTTATCTTTTATAGTTTGAGGGTTGCCTAAACCTAGGCTCTGATACCAAATTATGTAATACCTAAATCCAACTCGATTCACCAGATCTAGAGCTTGGGTGTTACATTACTATTACAGACTTCATACTCAAAACATACAAATCTTCAAAGAAATACATCTTATTAGTAATATTGCCTAACAGAGTTGCGCTTGGGTGAACAATGTGTATAGAACTTACAAATATAGTTACGCACCACATTGGTTTATACTGTCCTACTTATTCAACCTTTAAGTAATATTACTAACGTAGATAATTTAGCCAACACAACTAAGTTATCCTAAGCCTTATAAACAAATTTTTGAGACTTGTTTGAATTGTTTCTACCAGACTCAAACACGCTTGTGCAACCCCCGCTTTATATACATAAGTTTCCACTTTGCCACTCATTTAGCATAGCTCTGGCGTCATCCCTCCTGACACCTATTTTTCTTGAGACATAAAACAAAAAGGGGTCAGTTTGATAGAACTTAGTAAGAAAACCCTTTTTTACCTGATTCCTTATTTAAGGATTTCATCATTTGTTTCTCGTTCAAAACTTTGACCCTATCGATTGTACAAACTTTACCATAACCTTCATTTCTGGCTTTTCCTTCAGAGTTAATCTGCATTTGCTAAATTCTCAAAATATCGTGTTCGCCATTTATTCAAGGTTTGCCCATAGGTGTTGTCTTCAGATGGTCATCACAAGAGCCGTTCTTCAGATTACGCGACAAAGGAGTTTCTTTCTAGAGATACCCACAAAGCTTTCCTTTCAAAATCTTGCCACGTAGGCATCCTTCTAATAGAGTTGGCCCCAAGACATTCATTTAACTAAGATAGCCATAAAGGCATTCATTTAACTAAGATAGCCACAAAGGCTTTCCTTATAACAAAGATCACCACAAAGGCTTCTTTATAATAGAGATCGCCACAAAGGCTTCCTTTTAGAGATAGTCATAAAGGCTTACTTATACGAAAATTGGTGTTTTTGAAGATAGAGATTTACTTAAGCTCACCATCATGATGTTTGGCCCTCATCGCTGTACTCACCCAACTGTCCTTTACATATTCCATATGATGCCGTGGCCAACCATGGTCTTACACTATATGGTTTTCAGAGTGCCATGTACTTTTTCCTTTAAGAGGTTCGTGTTTTTAGCCCTAATGAACCCCTTTAGATGACTTCAGATATAGAGACAAACTTTTTATGTAGAATCATAATTGACAGACTCATTCACACCAGACTTGTTCCTTTCAGACTTCTTTATGACAGATGCATTCGTGATTCCAGACATGTAAGACATCCTCTTAAACTTCATGCATAGGCCCTTTACGCAGTGGCTTACTCATAATAGACACAACCATGCTTTCAAGCATATTTTACATGCACATACTTATCTTCTTATTAGAGTCATAGAGTCATGTTTTGTTAGTTTAAGTTTCACATTCTAGTCACTAGGCACAGAAATATCTAGACTACAAACATACATGTAAGAATCAGTCTAGAGACTCACTTGGTAACCTTATTAGCAACTTGGGCTCCAATTTTAAATTTTTCTCAAAGATTACTGTGAGCACTACCTTAGTAAGAAGAAATTATCGTTAAGCTTAGGATTTCCACTCTAGTTTAAAGAATACTTTCTCTCCATTCTTCTATCCTGAAAATAGTAGGACTTTTTTGAAGAGAGAGAAAGGGTATGTTCTGTTTTTCTTAATACTCAAGCTGAAAATACTTATTGGAGAAGGAAGAGAAAAACTCTATTTTTAGTCATGGTAGCCCAGATTTATACAACCCTCATCCATATGATAACTTGACACGTGTTGTAATCCTAATCAAGCTGTTGTATGGGTGGTTCACAGCTGTAAGGAAACGTGCATGACAATCCACCTATATATTTATATATATATATTTATGATTTCATTTCATGGTTCATTCTAGACTACCTCTTAGGACGTAACTAGGATCATACCAGACAAATTTAGCATGCAATGCCTTTCGGCGGTATCCCTAACACTTGAAATTCCTTGACAACTTACTAAGTTCCTTTCTTAGAAACCCATCATTACTCCTAAGCTAACTACTCACCTTACCATTTTTTTGCAAAAGCATCGTTGGGCGGATAGTACCATGTCAACCTATTCTCTTCAGAGACTTCGCCCAAGGGGGCACTCATGAACTTCAACTCTTAGTCGAATCTAACATATTGCCTTCTCAGGACCTGTTCCGAAATTCTTGCAATATTCAAATATCAAGGCTTCGCCCACTCTATGTGCCATCGAAGCTTTTGGGCGAATCCTTCCTAACCAGACACACTTCTTGATCATTATGTGCTGACCTAGTGCTCGCTAACATCAAGGCGCCATAGGCGTGCTCAAAGGGTTCTTGCACTTAGTCTAGTTCTAACTCTATACCTATTCGAAACTTATCTTATCTGCTTTATTTACCTAAACAATATCCAGACACTAAGGTTTCGCCGGGCAAGGTGTTACATATCATCCAAACAAATAAGCTTATTTTCCATTTTACAAAATATAAGGAATAAAATAAAATCAAAGAGAATAAGATTCAAAGAAAGATTTTAAAAAACAATTGAGAATAGAGAACTGAGAACTGAGAACTGAGAACTGAGGATTGAGTTGAAAAGAATGAAGTTTGGAGGGATTTATATAGGAAAAATTATGGTTGTTGGGGGGTATTCTAGCATTGGGATTGTGACCGTTGGAAGGAAAACACATACTACAATGTGCATTTTCAATGATGAGGCAATGAAAATGCGCCCGTAGGACGTGTTTTCCTTTCTCCTCAAAAATAGTATATATTGGTAAATTAAAAAAAAGGGCACATATACTCAATTTTTTTTCAGCATATATTGAAAAATCAACCGCCAAAGCTAAGAGGCATGGAGGAGAAGATGGAAAGGGGAGGGGGAGAGGGACTTTTATTTTTTTAATATTAATATAATTATATTTATTTAATAATAATATAAATATTATTATAAAATTTAATTTTTTTGAAAATATTTATATATATTATTATTTCTTATCAATAATATTTTTAATTTTACATATTTTTAATTTATTATATATATTTGAAAATACTTATGTATTTTTATATATTTCTTTGATTTTTTCAAATTAGAATAAAATTGAGGCAATTTGTAAATTTAGAAGGTTACTTTTTAAAATTATGACTAAATTGATATAATATGTAAAAGTTAAGAACTAAATTTATTATTATATCAATTTTAACGCAACATTAGTTTACCATTTATGATTTTAACATGAATGACCAAAATAATCAAATTATATAACGTGGGTGCTTAAATTATATATATTTTTTATTTTAAGTGCTTAAAATAAAAATTTAATAATTGAGTGATTTATTTATGTAGTTTACCCAAAAAATTTTAAACATAGGAGTAATTATTGTATTAAATTCTATAAATATCAAATAATAGTAAAATAAGAACGAAAGAGCAAATTTAAAATGACCATCTCGTTCCCTTATAGGAAGAATTTTAACATTTGGTTTTGGTAAAAAATAAAAATAAATAGAGGATATGAATCATTTCAGAACTTTCCTAACTTTTAAGAATTTTATGAAATTTTTTAGCTTCTTTTTATTCTTTTATAATTTTAAGGTTTATTTAGTAAAAAGCTTCATGATTTATTTTTTATAATATCAGAAAATAAATTCTAAAATTTAGATTTTCGAATTTTTTTTTTTGGAACAGCATGCATTTCTATGATTTTTTTTTAAAATTTCTTTTATTCATAACTTGGCATTGATGATGCTGGCTTTGAGGTACCATTTTGGATGCATAATAAGTTTTTATTGACCTCTTATTGTTGTATAATTTTTTTAAAAAGAAAGTATGGGTTGGGATAACAGACAAAATGAAAATATTGATATCAAATTAATAAAAAGAAATCAAGGTATTAAAATGATAATTCATCTGTCGTACAATGGTCAATCAAGAAGTCTGTGTATATAAAATTTTAAAGGAACCACTTAACTTTCATAAAAAAAATAAAAAATACGTCTGTTTGTTTACATGTAAAAGGTTTTACGGAAAATATTTTCTACATTTTTTTGAGTTTGTTTCACAGAAAATAGTTTGGTCAACGGAAAATGACTTACAGGTCAAGGTAAAATAAGCCCTTTTTCTTGTAAAATAACTTACCCTTTTGAAAAACGTAAGTCATTTTTCGAAAAATAACTCATCTTAGATAATTTTATTTTTATATAAAATTAATTTAAATCAAGCTTAATATTATTATATTGATAATAAATTTTATATAAAATATTTAAAATAATATATTTTTCAATATTATTAAACATACATATTTAATTATTTATATTTAGTCATATAATAAATTATTAATATAATAAATATAATTTATTATTTTAATAAATTATTTAATATTTCAATTTTATTTTAATAATAAATTTGAAAAATAATAATTTTAAATAATATTATTCACATATTATTGAAAATATTCAATATTAATATTTTAATAATAAATATTTATTACAATTATAAATATATTAATAATAAATATTTTGTAATATAAATGTTAAAATGTGTCATAAGTCTATGTACACTTCATGATTTGTAATTTAATCTTTGTACTTTTATTTTCAAGAATTTAGTCCCTTTACTTTTTAAATTTAAAATCAAGTCCAATTGTTGACATCGTTAATTTTTTATCAATTTTGTTGATGTCACATTTTAAATAAAAATACCCACTTAGTAGTCATATAATTAAAAATAACATAGTAATGATTCGAATTTAACATAATATTTTTAATATATGCAAAAACAATGTAAAATATAAAACTATAGATAAAAATAAATTCAATTAAACAATGAAAAATAAGAAAATCTCAAATGTATGTTTGTTTAATTGAAAACAACTTTTATGAAATATTTTAAGAAATCTATCAAATAATGTAAAATATTTTACGAGATTCATTCAAACACGAGATAATATTAGCTTTTCCAAAAAGTAAATCATTTTCCTAAAATCATTTTCAATTGAAACAAACAAATAGCCTCAAACGGATACTCACTTATCTCTTAAGGTTTGATGAAAAATATACTAATTTATCTAAAATTTATTTATTAAACAAATTTTAAATGAAAGGAGAGCTTCACCCTTATTAATTATTAATTATTTTATTTTTATATTCAACTATTTCCAATTAAAATTAATAAAATTTTAATCAATTATAAAGATAATTAATTATTGTTAAATTGAATTATAAATAACTTTATATTCAAATATAATCATACGTTAATTATAACATATTTTTAATTAATATGTAAGTTATTTTTTTTTTTGCTATTACAAGTACAATCACATTGTAATTACAAAAGTATATTTAAATAATTATAACTAGAATTAATTATTCTAAAGCACAATTATATTGATAACCAAAATATATTCAGGTTTATACCAAAAAAATCTATATCATACCCAAATATTGTGGGACATAAACCAAAATAAATATGTACTAATAACACACATGGTTTATATAGAGTGTAACTTAAATTGAAATCTTGAAGTTTTGAGGTCTTTAACCTTGTCTATTAAGCTAAGACCTCGTTAGTTATGATAATTATATTTTGTTTGTCTTCTTTTTTATTTTTTATTTGCTTTTTAATAAATTTTCACATAATATATCACAAGGTGATTTTAAACTGACGGAAAAATAGACATTCTTGAAATCATAGGAAAATGCGTGTATTTTACACTAACACTAAGGGGTAAGTGCCGTTTACTCAATTTTAAAATTAAGGATAAAATTTAATAATTATTTAATTTAATTTATTTTATCTTTCACTTAAAGTATTGAAATTATAATATATTAATAATAGTTTGTATTTTATCATTTTTTTTTTTTTTTACCTATTAAGAAGATATTACACTCTCAATAAAAAGACTGCACTTCTGAATCTACATTGTTGGCATGAGTAGCTCAGGGAAAAGGACCTAAATTGGATTTCATTCCATTTGAAGGACAAATAGTTTATGTACTTACTAAGCCTATGATACCAGCTAATTTTGACAAGTTGAGGAGTAAGCCTATGATAACAGGGGAATATTAGAGATCAGTCATAAATCAGAAAGCCACTAGGGTTGGTTTGTAGGAAAATCTGGTACGGTTGTTAGAGGGTTGTTAGTCTAGCAGTTAGCCAAAGTCAGCAGTTAGTCAATTGTAAGCTTTGAACGGTTTCAGAATAAGAAGAGAAATGAAATAATCATCTTTACTCAATCTCTTATATTTTCCCTTGGTTTCTTAGTTACCAAACAGTCGGTTTTACAAAAGCAATGACAGCAAGTTAATGATACCAAGTTCTATGAGAAGATTTTTGTTTAAAATTAGAGTTCATAACTTTTTAATTCAAACATTGTTATTTCACTTACAACACAACCTTATTCAATGGTGGAACTAATTTGTAGTTTTGGAGTTTGGACTGACATAATAAACGGTTATGGTATCCATGAATTCTTGATCATTTGCCATAGCCTCCAATGTTTGTGGAGAAAGGCATGCTTCAAGGTCAATACTACCTTCCTTTGCTCCACTAAGTAATCTAAGCATCCCATCAAACTTGCTTGATGACCCACCTCTTAACTGCAATTGGCTTTCCCCATCCAAAATCATTACCATACATAATGAATCGAGGAGAACCAGCTGTGAACAAAGTGTTGCTATTGCTCAAAATTGTAAAACTAGGGCTTGCTGGCCAAGACTCTTTAACATATTTTTGAAACTTTCTTCAGTTACTGCAGCAATCTTCCTATTCATTTGCCACGCCTGGTTGCGAATTCCTTGTTCCATTAGCTCCTTTGCTTTCATAGATACAATCACAGGCATAAATGCATTCTCAAAAAAGTTATAAGGCAGCTCCTGCAATCTTGGCCTAGCACCAACTACAAGGAGGTAATTGGTCTCTTCATTAGGGTCAACTCTCCTATTGCGGATAACACATTTCCAAATATGAGACAACAGAGCTTGAAGGGAGGAAATTTTGTTGGTACCAATCTCAGCGTTAGCTTTTGCTTTTAGTTTTGCAACGTTTTCCTTTGAGAAATGGAAAATCCTGTCTTCTACAGGTGGTGGAATGAAGTCTTCGTTGCTTTGTTTGAAATTGACACAGGGTTGAGGAATACGAATGGGAATATCCATACCATCAGGAAACCATCGTTGAAAAATAGGGGGCTTGGATAGCTGAATCGAACCCTTAGAAATTTCAGACCAAGTGTTAAAGAAATGCACAATGATGTGCCATCGACTACAACATGATTAATGGTATGCTCGACTTCAGGGTGTCTTCAAGAGTATGTCGCGACATCGAAGGCAATTTTGTAGTTCTTCTAGTGTGTTCTCTATATTGCGACACCACATGCTCCGTGTTGCAACCTAGCGGCCAGTATTGAGTTAATATGCTTTCTAATGGTCTCCTGCACACTCACGAAGTATATTAACTTCCCTGTAGGCCTCATTTGACCCCTAAAGTCAATAAAAAGACTCAATTTACACATTTATTGAACTTAACTAAACTTACTGAAATGTAATTAAAACGCAACAAAAATGCTTATATTCAAGCTCCTAAAGTGCAAAAACTATTTTAACCTGCTACACCGAATTATTGCAGATCACTCATCCGAGTTGAATATATATATGTATCCATCTGTGTCAAGTTACTCGTCTGGGTTAAACATTTTATTGACACGTCAAGTAGCTTGGGAAGAATTGTAACATATAGGTCAGGTTACCCGTTTGGGCTAAACCTTTAAATGACCTTGGGTTACTCGTCCGAGCTGAATATATATAAGTGTCAGGTTACTCGTCTAGGCTAAACCTTTATCGACACTTCAGATAATTGGGCAAAGCTGTATACATGTAAAATGCGCCCTTTAGGAAGCATTTTCTTTTCTCTCTCCAAAAATAATATAGATAATTTTTTTTAAAAAAGACACATATACTCAAAAAAAATTTTCAAAATATATTAAAAAATCAGCCGCCAAAACTAAGAGGCATGGAGGAGAAGATGGAAAGGGGAGGGGAAGAGGAAGAGAGAGAGGGAGAGGAATTAGGGTGGGGTGGGGGAATTTTTATTTAATACTAATATAATTATATTTATTTAATATTAATATAATATTATTATAAAATTTAAATTTATTATTATATTTTTGAAAATATTTATATATACTTATATATATTTTAAATTATATATATTATTATTTCTTATTATTTTTATTTTGACATATTTTTAAAATTTATTATTACATATATTTGAAAATATTTATTTATTTTATATATTTCTTTGATTTTTTGAATTAGGATAAAATTAAAGTCATTTGTAAATTTAGAAGGTTAGGTTTTAAAATTATAACTATATTGATATAATATGTAAAAGTTGAGGACTAAATTTATTATTATATTAATTTTAACATCACGTCGACTTATCATTTGTGATTTTAACATCAATGACCAAAATACCGAATTATATAATTGGGTGCTTAAATAACAATTTTTTTATTTTAAGTGTTTAAAATAAAAAAATGATAGTTGAGTAATTATTATGTAGTTTACCCGAAAAATTATGAACATAGGAGTAATTATTGGAATAAATTCTATAAAGATCAAATATTAGTAAAATAAGAACGAAAATAAAATTTACAAATGACAATCTCGTTCACTTATAGGAAGAATTTTAACATCTGGTTTTGGTAAAAAATAGAGGATATGAATAATTTTCAGAACTTTCTTAACTTTTAAGAATTTTATGAATTTTTTTAGCTTTTTTATTCTTTTAGAATTTTAAGGTTTATTTAGTAAAAAACATTAAAATGTTTTACATCTTCATGATTTCATTTTTTATAATATCATAAAATAAACTCTAAAATTTAAAGTTTTTAAAGATTTTTTTTTTTTTTTTGTTTTTGGAACAGCATGCATTTCTAGGCCAATTTACCAGAAATACCAAATTTTAAAAAAATTTATAGAAAAGGACCTAAAAATAATTATTTACCGAAAATGACCATTTCTCCCAAAACACGCCCACGTCAACGCGTTTTTAGGGGATGAATCAGGAAAGCGCGTCCATGAGGGAGCGTTTTGTGCCACATCAGCAAAAAACGCGTCCTTGAGGGCGTGCTTTACTGATGTGGCAAAAGCGCTCCCTCGTGGACGCGCTTTTGTCCTTTCCCCCCGATGGGGTTCTTAGTTGTTTTTAGTGTTAAGGTATGAGTTTTTAGGGTTTTAGGGCTACGGTTTAGGATTTTTTAGGGTCTTAGGGTTTAAGGAAAAATTAATTAACTAGATTTTAGAGTTAATTAATTAAAATAGTTTTAGGTTTAGGGTTTTGGAAAAAATATATCAGTAAAAAAAATTATTTAAATTTTTTTTACAGTAGTATCTGGCAAAATAATTTTGAGAAGACGTTTCTAAACAAATAGTGACCAAAACGCTTCAAGCAGCATGCATTGTCAGCAAGAGTACCTAAAAAGCTCCCACGTGGACACTCTTTTGCTACAGTAGTCTCTGGCAAAATAATTTTGAGAAGACGTTTCTGAACAAATAGTGACCAAAACGCTTCAAGCAAGATGCACTATCAGCAAGAGTACCAAAACAAGCTCCCACATGGATGCTCTTTTGCTACAATAGTCTCTAGCAAAATAATTTTGAGAAGACGTTTTTGAACAAATAGTGACCAAAACGCTTCAAGCAGAATGCACTGTCAGCAAGAGTACCGAAAAAAGCTCCCACGTGGACGTTCTTTTGCTACAGTAATCTCTGACAAAATAATTTTGAGAAGACATTTCTGAACAAATAGTGACCAAAACATTTCAAGCAGGATGCACTATCAGCAAGAGTACCGAAAAAAGCTCCCATGTGGACGCTCTTTTGCTATAGTAGTCTCTGGCAATCCTTAGACTATAAATGAGCCAAATTTCATTCTCAGGTTGCATAATAGAAATTGAGGCAAAAGTAAAATAGAAACTGAAGATGAGTGAACGTATTAGTGCTGTTATTTACTATGATGGTGAGGTTTGTGACATCGAAAATGGTTTTGTTTTTTTATCGGAGAACACAACGCTACTGGTTTTTAACCGGAACATAGATTTGATAGAACTTCAGAAAAGAATTAGGCGTAAAACCTTCGAAACAACGCCAATGTAAGTTCAGTCTATTAAGTATAGATTTTGTGTTTCGGTTGATCCCGTGAGATATGACTCATTCGACATCAAAGGTCCTTGGAGCTTGGAGGCAATGGTGGAGGCTCATCTTGCCAGTGGATCACCTTATCTTGAGGTATATATGCAATTTTCATCGCCAAGTGATCTTCCTTCGACTTCAACATCTACTGCTATTCGAGGGGAATACACGACCCCAAGTCGACACTCTGGTAATGGGAGGCAGAATACAGAAGCGCCCGTGTTTGGTGGTAGTATGGAAAACACAACCCCTGCACGACACTCGGTTGGTGGATGGGACATGCATATCCTTCTTTCGAAGTTCGATGCTAGAAATTCCTATTGGGGAACGTCATCAACTTCTAGTGGTTGGCAATCCACATATGATTAGGAATGTTATGGAAGTTGTTTAAGAAGGGATAATGTACTCCCCACGACATCCACCGGCGAGGGGCCCTCATTCGTTGCAGATGATAGTGGGTCGGATGATAAGTTTGATGTGGATCCACCTCGAGAGCCCGGCCCCGATGGTGCAGAAGTTGCATTATTTTTGAACCAAAGCTTGTTCCAACCGTACTTGAAAATGTTGAAGGCGGTTCAGATGAAGAAGAAGAAGATCCGTGATTCAAGGCGTACTCGCCTCCAGCCCACATGCATAATGTCGATCTATCTTAAGACGATACATTGGAGTTTCCTGAACTACCACATAGAAGGCGTGATCGTACAAGTTCATTGTTAGATTCGGGCGAATTAGAAGTTGGTAAAGAGTTTTCCAACAAGGATACTTTTCTTGGTACATTGAAATAATATAGCATCAAGAACGGGGTTAACTACAACGTGGTTAAATCCAAACTCGATAAGTACAAGACCAAGTGTGCAGTTTAAGACGATACATGTTCATGGAAAATCATGGCCTTGTCGAGGAAAAGGATAGGCTTGTGAGAGATTAAAAAGTACAAAGGTCCAC
Organism: Gossypium rotundifolium; assembly: GCA_025506655.1. NCBI lineage: Eukaryota > Viridiplantae > Streptophyta > Magnoliopsida > Malvales > Malvaceae > Gossypium > Gossypium rotundifolium. The sequence continues at coordinate 128,614,883 of CP106732.1, read as the reverse complement.
ATACATGTCTTGCTAGTACAGTATCACTAGGTGTTTAAGGTTTTTGAATAATACTGATATTACGTAATGTTGCATTATTTAACGTACGTCGTTGACAGGTGTTTCACAAGATCACCCGAAGATGGATTCAGAGATGTTGGTTGATTTAATAATACCGACGATGAAGGCGGATCCCAAGACTACAGTGCTGGTCTTAATTGGCAATATTCGTAGCCAATTGGGGTACACGCCCTCTTACCGGAAGACTTGGGTAGTTAAGCAGAAGGTGTTGGAAAAGTTGCATGGTCTGTGGGATGCTTCATATAATGAAGTGTGGCAGTGGTGTCAGGTGCTGGAGAGATATGTCCTACACAGCATAACAGATCTTGAAACAGAACCAGCGTACTACAACGATCGATTGCTCTGTGGATGCCAAGTGTTCAAGCGTCTGTTCTGGACATTTAAGCAATGCCGAGATACATTTCTATACTGCAAGACATTGGTACAAATTGACGGTACCTTTATGTATGGTAGATATACACATTGGCTATTGCTAGCTGTGGCACAGGATGGCAGTGGGAGAATCCTTCCAATTGCGTTTGCAAAAATACCGGGGGAGTCAGCTGATGACTGAGATTTCTTTTTATCTAGGTTAAGGAGGCATGTTTGCCCCCAACTTGATATATATCGGATCGGGGCCCTAGAATACTAGCCATAATAGAGCGACAGGGAAGCCTGTGGCATCGCACACACCATCGATATTGCCTAAGACATGTTGCGTCCAACTACCACGGGCAATATCGATCTACAAGTGAACGACGGCAAGTGACCAACATGGGTATGTAATATCTATTAATATAATTTCGTTTGTAATATTCAATTTATTTTTAATTGAAGAGTGGTATGTAATATTCGCTATCAACTTATATTGGCAGGGTACGAGATCAATAAGGACCATTTTCACGAGATGTTGGCGAGTTTGAGCTCAGTTAACGAAGAAGGTGCAAACTACCTATGCAACATACCTTTCGAACAGTGGACACAAGCATACGACGGCGGCCTACGATATGGTCATATGGCCTCAAACCTGGCCGAATGCATAAATTCTATTTTAAAAGGAACGCATCATTTGCCAATAACATCGGTTGTGCGAGAGACATATTTTCGTTTAGCAGCACTATTTCTGAAGCGAGCAGCAAGTTATAAAGGCAAAATGCAAGGAGGCCATGTATGGTGCGCGAAGGTATTACGAGAAATTAACAAGGGGAAGGCACGGGCCAACACCATGCACACAGTGTGTCACGATCACGACAACCTATGGTTTCGTGTGACGGAGTTTGACAGACCGAACCAAAGTATTGTTGGCAAGCAATATTGTGTACACTTGAGAAATAGGACCTACGACTGTGGGATATTTGATGCACTTCGTTATCCATGCGTTCATGTAATTGTGGCTTGTCAGAATCTCCGTCTGGATCCCATGAGCTATGTTGGCGAAGTGTATAAAATGGAATACATGTACAACGTGTGGAGACACGTATTCCCACAGTCCCAAATGAACATAAGTGGTTGTCCGTATCGCTTGCTTCGTATAAGCTGTTGCCGGATAGAGAACTGCGTCGCAAACCAAAGGGTCGACCTTGCTCGACTAGAATATGCAACAATATGAATATTCGAGAAACAACCAACCAACGGAAGTTATGCGGATGGTGTAGGAACACAGGACATACATCTCGCTCGTGTCAAAATCGAAATAGTTGATAGTCTCCTTATCATGTAATTACTAAATGCTTATTTTGACCCTTACGATCATTCAAAATTCATACATTGGATCAATATCCATCTTGATAAAATTACAAATTATCCTGTCATATTTTTTCACTTATTCAATTTAGTCCTAATTCATCCATTTCTTATTAATTTCTATATATAAAAATAAAATAAATTACAACTTTTATTTTATTTAGGATATAAAAATAAATGAAATTACAAAAAAAAAAATAAAAACAACTTTTATTTTATTAAAGATATAAAAATTAAATTACAAAAAATAAACAATAACTTTTATTTTATTAAAGATAACAAAATTAAATTACAAAAAAATAACAACTTTTATTTTATTAAAGATATAAAATTAAATTACAAAAAAAATAAACAACAACTTTTATTTTATTAAAGATATAAAATTAAATTACAAAAAAAATAAACAATAACTTTTATTTTATTAAAGATATAAAAATAAATTACAAAAAAAATTATTTTATTAAAGATATAAAATTAAATTACAAAAGAAAATAAACAACAACTTTTATTTTATTAAAGATATAAAATTAAATTACAAAAAAATAAACAACAACTTTTATTTTATTAAAGATATAAAATTAAATTAAAAAATAAACAACAACTTTTATTTTATTAAAGTTATAAAATTAAATTACAAAAAAACAACAACTTTTATTTTATTAAAGATATAAAATTAAATTACAAAAAATAAAAATAAATTTTATTTTATTAAAGATATAAAATTAAATTACAAAAAATAAAAATAACTTTTATTTTATTAAAGATATAAAAATTAAATTACAAAAAATATAAAAACAACTTCTATTTTATTAAATATATAAAAATTAAATTACAAAAAATAAAAACAAATTTTATTTTATTTAAGATATAAAAAAATTAAATTAAATTACAATAAAAAATTAAAAACATCTTTTATTTTATTAAATATATAAAAAAATTAAAAAAATAAAATAATGACGGCTGGAATCAATGTTGGTGTTGTGGGATCAATGCCACATGGGGTGGTCGACGGTTACCCACTTGATTCCCCATTCTACTAGCTTCCAGCGGGGGTTGTGGAACCTCAGGCGGGGATTCTGGTTCTTCCGGCAAGGGGTTTGGTTGTGGGTGTTGGGATGATGACCCACCTTGATAAAATATTGATTGGGGAGGTGTTTGCATCGCCCATGGCGGAGGTGTCTGAATCCCGTAAGGCGAATGAGATTGGTAAAAAGAAAAGCTCCCCGACGGCGCCTCGTACGATCCCTCATGCGACGATGGCCTATAGATCTGCTGGCCAGCCGGAGTAGTCAGGAAAGGACTCGAACCGGGCCATGCATTCCAACCTGCCATGAGACTGAAAAAATGAAACATATAAGGGTTAGGATACATATAAAGGCTAGGGTACGCACCTGACATAATCTGAAAAGGCTGTGATGTGGGTGTCATCGGCTGAAATGTTGGGCCCGGTGACTGTGTGGCCACTGTTGATGGGCTCGGTGGTTGTGTCGGCACTGTTGATGGTCCCGTTTCATCACCCCTTCTCCTTGGATTTAAAGGGCCCAGTCGTTCCTTTTGTTCATGAAGTTGCCGTCGCCTCTCCTCTTCTAATAATAAATACGGCTTTCCATGGATTCTAAACCATGGCATGTATTCCGGCACGCATGCTAACTCAGGAACGATGATCGGTTCTCGAGTAGGTATATAATCATACTGGTTCTCCCACAATTCAATATACGCTGACCAAAATCTTGGTCAATCCGCATGCAACTGCCGTAAGTCGACTTTGTGCTCATCATCGAGCACCTCAGGTGCCATGAGAATCGGTTATCGGAATCCAAATTGATGCAGAACCCGATCTGACTGGTGCATCTCCACAGTGGCATAGTTGACCAATGGCACCTTCACATGCCAAATGTTTGGATTTTGAAAAAACTCTTCTGGAATTACTACTCGAATTGACGGATCCTCTTATGGTGTCCATTCAAACTATATTAACATGACAAAAATATTAGTTATATACTAAATACTAAATACGAAATGATTATTTTATTATCAAAATTATATTTTATTTAATACTTACTTGTGCTTCCGACCGTTGCTCTAATAAAAGTTGTATATCTTCAAGTGATGTAGGTATTCCAACATAACTCCCTGAATGGTTCCACCTAATTAAATAAAATTTTAGAATATAATTATATTTTAAATCTACATAATAATTGTAAAATCTAATATTAAATTTACCTCGTTATGAGTGGGAATGTATATGGGTGGTCGACTCGAGGACGTAAAAATGGAAATCAAAACCGTGCCCATGATTGCAGCAGTGATAGGAAACTTCAATTTTTTCTTTATTCGGCTACGTCACCCGCACATCTCTCGATACAATTTTGCTAGCACGGCAGACCCCCAACTCAATTCACCGGCTGCTCTAAAATCAATGAGTTTCACCAGCCATCTCAGATGTACTAGGTTTCGTGACAAATCCGGCATCAAATAGCCTCCAATCATCTCAAGAATATATGGTCGAATTATTATCCGGCTCCGGGAATGTGTCTCGTAACTAGCCCATCTCGATCCGACCTCCGTAAATGTTATTTGGAATAGCACCAAAAAGCTAGTAGCATACGGCTCCCCAATCACCAGAAGTTGCGGACCCGGTGACTACGTACCCATCCACCGGCAATCCTAATTGCAAATGCACGTCTTCTAGAGTGATAGTACACTCTCCGCATGGAAGATGGAAAGTGTGCATCTCAGTCTCCACCTCTCTCTCAACGCACTGATTAACTTCGGGTCCAACTTGCACCCCCGGCCTATCATGACCACGTGGCAAAAACTCGTTTCCGCAGGTAATTCTCGATCAACGGTGATGGCGGACCAGGCATATTGCGAATATAGCATTGCAACACCCGATCTACAGACTGTTTAAAAAATTATAAAATAAAAATTTAATTAAAATTGCATAAACCTAAAAAAATATTAAATAGTATTGAAGAATTAAAATTAAAATTAAAACTTACCATTGTCATTTGATCGACGGAGATGTGTTTATTGTCGAGACGAATTAATTCTCCGGCCATTGCTAATACGATCAAATATTTTTAAATTTATCAAAAAAAATATATTTCAAAAAATTTTAAAAAGGCTTTTTTTGTAAATGCTAAAGGATTATTGTGAAATTTGAGAGGAACTTTAAAGGAATTTGAGAGAAATTTGAGAGGAATTTGAGAGAAAAATGAGTAAGGACTTTTGTGTGAAAAAAATAAAAGAGTGGGGGGTTTTTATAGTTTTTTATTTTTGATCGTTGGAGGCCCAACGGTTAAAAAAAAAACCGTTGCAGGGCAAAAGCGCGTCCATGAGGGAGCGCTTTTGCCACATCAGCAAAGCGTGCCCTCAAGGATGCTTTTTTTGCTGATGTGGCACAAAGCGCTCCCTCATGGACTCGCTTTCCTGATTCATCCCCTGAAAACGCGCTGACGTGGACGCGTTTTCAATGGAAATGACCTTTTTCGGTAAATAATTATTTTTTAGGTCCTTTTCCATAAATTTTTTTAAAATTTGGTATTTTCTGTTAAATATGCTTGCATTTCTATGATTTTTTTTTATTAAAATTTTCCTTTTATTTATAATTTGGCATTGATGATGTGGCTTTGAGGTAACATTTTGGATACATAATAAGTTTTATTGACCACTTATTGTTGCATAAATGTTTTTTAAAGAAAGTATGGGTTGGGATTAGAGGTGTACATGTGCCGGGCTGGGTCGGGTTTGGGCCGGGCCCAACTAAAAAATTAGGCTTGTTTATTGGGCTCGAGCGGGGTCGGGCCCAAAAATGGGCCTAAAATTTTGCCCAAGTCCGACCCATATAAAAATGCTAAAATTAGGCCCAAATTGCCTAGCCCTACCAGTATTAATTTTTTATATTATTTTATATAATTTTTAAATATATGTAATACATCAAAATACTAAAAAAATCAAAATAAATATTTTTCAACAAATTGAAAATAAATTTTAAAAAATATGTAGACTTAAATAACACTAAAATAGATACAACTTAACAAGCAAATGTCTCTAAAATAATAAAAAAATTAACAAATGTCTTTAAAATAATAACAAAATTAATAATAAAATAAGTTTTATATAATATCTAAACAATAACAACAAAATAACAGAAATATAGTAGTAAAATGGTAGCAAAATAAGGAGAAAAATAATAAGAAAATAATATTAAAAAATATTTTTTTTTCCTTTAATGAGTTCGGGCCGGGTCGAGCCGAGCCAGGACCAAAAACGCCTTACCCGAGCCCGGCCCATTTTTTAAGCGGACCTTATTTTTTTGTCCAAGCCCATTTTTCAGCCTATATTTTTGCCCAAACCTTCTCATATTTCGAGCGGGCCTTCGGGTCGGGCCGCCCGACCCATGTACACATCTAGTTGGGATAACATGATAGATAAAATGAAAATATTCATACCAAATTAATAAAAAAAATCGAGGTATTAAAATGATAATTTACCTATTGTACAATGTTCAAATTAGGTATGAAGCCTTTAAATTTTAATGAGTATATAAAAGTTTAAAGGAACCTCTTAACTTCCAAAAAAAAAAAAAAAAAAATAGTCTCAAAAGGTTTGAAAAATATTATCTTCTAAGATTTGATGAAAATACACAAATTTACCTAAAATTTATTTATTAAACGAATTTTAAATGAAAGAAGGGCTTTACCCTTAGTAATTATTAATTATTTTATTTTTATCTTCAATGATTTTCAATTAAAATGATAAATTTTAATCAATTATAAAAATACTTAATTATTGTTAAATTGAATTATAAGTCACTTTATATTCAAATATAATCATATGTTAATCATAACATATTTTCAATTAATATGCAAGTAAATTTATTGCTATTACAAGTATAACCACATTGAAATTACAAAATGTATATTTAAATAATTATAACTAGAATTAATCATTGATAATCAAAGTATATTCAGACCTACACCAAAAAAATTTTATACTATACCCAAATATTATGAGACATAAACCAAAATAAATATATACTAATAACACACATAGTTTATATGGAGTGCAACTTAAATTGAAATCTTAAAGTTTTGAGGTCTTTAACCTTGTCCATTAAGCTAGGACCTCGTTAGCTGTAAGATTATTTTTTTCAAAAATTGTTAGTTATGATAATTATATTTTGTTTGTGTTCTCTTTTATTTTCTTTTATTTGTTTCTTTTTTAATAAATTTTCATGCAATATATCTCAAGGTGGTTTCAAACCTAAGGGAAAAAATGAACATTCTTGAAATCATAGGAAAATACATGTAAAATTAGAATGTCGGTAATGACAATATATATAGCAAAGGAAAGAGAAATAAAAATAAAGAATACACAAATTTTACGTGGAAACCCTTTGGGAAAAAACCACTGGCAGAGGAGAAGAAAATTCACTATGTCGAATTCGAATAATTATAAGAGGAATAGACTATGTCTATTTATAGGCTTGTAAAGCCACATTCTAATAGGAATGTAGTAAGATTGAAACACCTTATTCTAATCAATATCAAATAGATGGAGTTTAATAAGGTTTAAAAATCCTTATTCTAAAATAAAATAAAAGAAGTGTAGTTCTATATGGATTTTACTTTTATTTTATTTTACCACTGTATTTTATTTAAATAAGGATTCGGGTCACTTAATTCTAAAAATCTTCACCTTGACACAAATTCTCAATGAATAAGTTCTTCATCGCGAACGTTCAACAAACAAGTTCTCCACCTCTTCCATAAAACCCCTTGAGGGTTTAACTTCAACAATGAATGCCAACCAAGTGTAAGCAATGCTCAAACTTGGTTATAGGAAGTGACTTAGTCATCATATCTGCAGGATTTTTATGAGTACTAATTTTGCTCACAACGATATCACCACGAGAAATAATATCACGAACAAAATGATACCGAACATCAATGTATTTTGTTCTCTCATGAAACATTTGATCTTTTGTAAGAAAGATTGCACTTTGACTGTCACAAAATACTTACTGATTTGAAGGTCGTCATTGAGTTCACTAAAGAGTCCCTTCAACCAAATAGCTTATTTACAAGTCTTAGTAATCGCCATGTACTCAACTTCAGTGGTAGACAAAGCGACTGTAGTTTGCAAAGTAGCTTTCCAACTGATTGCACAACTTCCGATTGTAAAGACATAACCTATGAGAGATCTTCTTCTATTAAGGTCTCCAGCAAAACCAGCATCAACATACCCAATGACTCCATCTCTAGTTCTTCCAAATTGTAAGCAAACATTAGTAGTACCTCGTAAGTAGCTTAAAATCCACTGAACTGCTTTCCAATGTTCTTTACCGGGATTTTCCATGTATCTGCTAACTGCACTGACTGCATATGATAAATCTAGACGTGAACAAACCATAGCATACATGAGAGATCCCATTGCACTAGAGTATGGAACATGTGACATGTACTCAATCTCATCATCTGATTGTGGGGACAAAGACGATGAAAGTCTGAAATGGGCTGTTAAATGAGTACTAACAGGCTTAGAACTCTGCATATTGAACTTGCAAAGAACTTTCTCAATGTACCCTGTCTAACTTAGGTACAATTTACTTGCTTCTCTTTTTCTGAGAATCTCAATACCAAGTATCTTCTTTGCTGCTCCCAAATTTTTCATCTCAAATTCTTCACTTAGTTGAGCTTTAACCTTTCTTATCTCTCTTTTATCTTTCGCTACTATCAACATGTCATCAACATAAAGGAGTAGATACACAAAAGAACCATCACTGTTTTTCTTAAAGTAAACACAACTGTCAAAGCTACTTCTTTTGAAATCATGAGAAGTCATAAAGGAATCAAATCTCTTGTACTACTGTCTTGGTGATTGTTTCAAACCGTAAAGGGACTTTTTCAGCAAGCAAACATAGTGCTCTTTTTTTGAGACTGTAAAACCCTCTGGTTGTTGCATGTAAATATCCTCCTCAAGTTTTCCATACAAAAAATACAGTTTTTACATCTAACTGCTTAAGCTCTAAATCATGCATGGCCACAATACTAATCAAAGTTTGAATCGAACTATGCTTCACAACTGGGGAGAACACATTGGTGAAGTCTTGTAACACCCCTTACCCATATTCTACGTTGGAATCGGGTACGAAGCATTACCGTACTTAACTTACATGGTCATACAACCTTAGGTTATCAAATCTCATTACAAATTAAAACTTTTCCATTCACAAATCTAACACCCATATAATGGGCCTACGAGGCCCTATACGTATTTTCAGAAGGTTTGAAAATAATCAGAAACTTTTATTCACTTAGAAAAATTTTACGTAAACAGGGCCACATGCCCATGTGAAATGGGATACGCCCGTGTGGGCAGACCGTGTGGTCACACATGCCCATGTCCCTCACCCGTGGTTGACACTGACTTATTTCACACGGTCGGACACACGCCGTGTCCTTTACACAGCCTCGACACGCCCGTGTGCCAAAACCTTAGCGTTCTGTTTATGACGCCATCCTCTCGCTAAGGTTACACGGCCAAGGTACACGCCCGTGTCCTTAGACCGTGTGTCGAATTAAATTCTAATTTCAAGGTGCAAACTTCACATGGCCTGGGCACACACCCATGGGACTGACCATGTGTCGCACATGGTCTAGACACACGCCCGTGTGCCTACTTGTGTGGACAAGAACAAGGTTATTTGCCAAGCTCTTTTCTTACCCTAACTCACTCAAGCATAATCCACCCTCCATCATCAATCCATTCATGCATATTTATACCCAAACAATCCAACCATTTACTCTACACACTTATGAATAACGTTTCAATTCCATTGATATAAAAAGAGCCATTTACTATGGCAATATACAAAAGGTCCCATCTAAGGAGCCAACACATTTGGCCAAAATAAGAAACTAATTCACCTAGGCTAGCCCCTATACATGCCATACTCAAAATGTTAAGTCTAGTTATACTGAGATGAGCTGATAGTGTGGGTGATCTTCCAATTATCTTCGTATCTCGATCCGCTCTTTGACTCTATAAAGCAAGGGAAAAAGAAATGGGAGTAAGTTTTAAAGCTTAGTAAGTTTACATGTAAACAATAAACATCATAACATGTGCTAAACAATAAATAGCATTTCACAATCCAAGATCATGCTTACTCATTCATCTCTTACCACAATCCAACCATATCACAACCAAATGCTCTTATTATTTAACATACATCCCTGCACTTGATCACCACATGATCACATGAAATACATCACAATTACACAATAAATCATTTTTAGTAATATCAAACACTTGGTGGTATCACACTTAGCCCACCAAATAACACTAATGATGGTATCGCACACAGCCCATCGTGAATAAGTGATAAGGTGGTATCGTACATAGCCCACCAACAAAAATAATTAAGGTGGTATCACACATAGCTCACAATTATTTACTACAGATAATATTCCGCATCTACATATCTATTTCAACATTCATACGGAATGTATTCATTGTTTATCCAATCCAATCCATTTGAATCATAAGTGCTCCCAAACATACAATGCACCAATAAGCAACAGCATATGAATTTAATATGCATCATTTACACATAAACTTACCTCGGTGCAAAATGTGTTAATATGCGGTTTAATCCGAAACCTTGCCTTTTTCCTGTTCAAGGTTAATTCCGCGCTCTTCTTGATCTATAACAAAAAAATTCACTCATTTAATACATTTTATGATCATAATGCATCATAATATCTACTTAGGCAAAAATAACCATTTTGCCCTTGTACTATGGCAAAATTATGATTTTACCCCTAGGCTCGTAAGTCATTTTTCAACACATTTTCTCATTAAACAAGCCTAGATGAACATTTATTCCTCTTACAAAAACCCACCAATCTAACTATTTCTTGCGTTTATTACCAATTTACAATATTTACAACTTAGTCCCATTTAGGTGTTTTCATGACAACACCTTTCACAAAAGTTGTTTTTCATTTCCCTAACATTCATTTTCTTCCATAAAAATTCAGCTAACAACATAATCCCTCTCATCCCAAGTCCCTAATGAAACACCCCAAACCCAGCCCACAAGCCCTGACCGGATCTGGCATGCTCCTTGAGTAAAATGTAGCTAAACCTCGTTCTATCACTTTAGAAAAAATTAGTGGTTTTAAAGAAATTGGATTTGAGTTGTGATCAGTTTGATAATCGTGTTGTTTTTGAAGTTTGTATTGAAACATTATTATCATGTGTTCAAAAATTTCAAGTTAAAAGAAATGTCGAATTTTAGGTGTTTAGGTGTCAAAACAATTGAAGTTGTTTTACGAAAAATGTTTAATAATTTGTTTGATGTTGTTCGTATCATAATAAAAATTAAACCACAAAAATAAAACAGTTAAATAGTAATGGCCTTATTACAACCAAACAAAACTCGAAATAAATCTCAAAAAAAAACTTAATAAGAAAAATCGATAACACCGAAATGAGCATGGCCACCACTAAGTCCCATGACCGGTCCATCTCTCGAGTTCACCGCAAAATGTTAGCTCACGAAGGGTGAGTCAACAGACTCAGTGTGTAACAGCCATCACAGATTCTCAATCGATAAAAGCATATTATTTCTCATATAATAAAAATAGGCAATGATGCAACCCAAACCCACTAGATATCCAACCTCTAAACATCACCCGTACCTGACAATCACGCCGTGGGGATTACTAAATCGACCCTCCATCCGCTACACACCATCGAAGGCGATCATTGCGATCAATCGCACATCGCCCTTATAATTGTGGCATAGCTACCAGATAATGTGACAGAGTCACCAGATTCATAATATATGACATAGGTCACCAGATAATATGGTAAAAACCACCAGAACACTTCCCCTTTATCATTATCACCCATATGCCCATGCAACATACAAATCATACACATATCATGCAATTTACCTTACCCCATGGCCATAACGATATTTCTCATATTTTCATATCAGTATTTATAAACTTTATTAACCGAAAGTTAGGGGTAACATACTTGAATGCACTGTACCATTGAATGGTACCCTTAGCTATATTCATTCATTGCCTTATTAAACATATACATAACATTATTATTATTAATCGGGAATTTAGGGTGGGTTACACACCTGACTATTCGTAGGTTTAAGTGAAATCCCGAACTACGCAAAACTAACGAGATCCCGAAATGTTTGCCTTACCCCTTCCTACAATCGGCCAACACTTGTTAGTAACCAAAAGCCTATTCGCTCAACCGAAAATCCCGAAGGATATGTCGCATGGAGATATCATCTTTTTTATGCCGATTTGGTTTCCAACCAAATCGAACTACGTGATGATCCCTCCTTGCAATCGGCCAAGCGCTAATACACACAAACAATTAGCCTTCGGCTTTTTAAATGAATAACAAATAGATTCGAAACACTAGAACCCTTACCTAGATCGCTTGGCCAAATCCCAAAACTTCTCCTTACCTCTGTCGAATTCCCCCTAAGAAAACATAGTTAGAATCGGCCATCTTCAAAATGATATGGCCTTTGGCCGAATACTAACACTTTACCTTGGATCTCAGATCCCGGCAGATCTCCTTCTACCGTCGGCTACAAGTGGATCCAGAAAGATCTCCTTCATGGTTCGGCCAAAAGAAAATAAAAGGAATTAGATCCCTAAATTTTTGCTAACCAAAGGAAAAAGAAGAGAAATTGAAATGAAAACCCTTACCAACTATTAGATCCGATCGAAATAGATCCTGACAGATTTGGCCTAGTGATCAATCTTGAAGAACAAATCGAGATGGAAGAAGAGAAAGGAAGGGTATAAACGCAAAGTGAAGAGAAATTTGTGGATAGTAGATTCGGCCAAGATTTCAAAGGCTAGAAGGGCTATTCGGTTTTGAAAGTGAAGGGCAAGTTTAAGACTACCAACATGGGAAGAAAAAAGGAGAAGAAAGAGAGGTATGGTTCGGCTTCAGAGAAGAAGTAAAAAGGAAAGAAAATGCACCAAATGGTCACCTTCAATTTCGGCTGAGAAACAAAAGAGAATAAAAGAAAGTAAAAGCTTAAAGATGCCAAATGAATTTCGGCTTCTCTTCCCTACCTACATGACCGAAATTGTCATCCTAGAAGTCCCTTGGCCGGCCAACTCTCATTCCCTCATCCAAATCCTCCTTTTCACTCCTACTTAGCCGAATCTTTAAGCTATTTGACCCAATCTACACTTCATCCATGAAGTGTCCTTGTGCCATCCATCACTGCCCTTCCTTGCTGAAAAATAAAAGCTTCAAAATGCTTCCCTTGCTGCTCGAACCTAGGTCCCTTTACACTCCCTGTGGCGTCACTGACTAAGGCCCTAAGTGGTGCCTCCTTGCCACTTTACCAAGGCTTTTCTTGTGTCCTAAGCCACACAATAAACTCCTTAATGCCTAGCTCCCTTAGTTCCTCTTTTTAGGCTTAAAATCAGATATTTTTCTAAGGCTTCTACCTACAACCCAAGGTTCCTGAAGCCCCCAAAACACATTCAAATCGCACACAAGCATGTTACCACATACATTTAAGTGAAAATACATAACCCCTAAATCTCAGATATTACAGTTTTACCCCCTTAAAATAATTTCGACCTCGAAATTACCTGGCTAAAATAAGTGAGGGTATTGCTATCGCATTACTTCCTCTGGCTCCCACGAAGCTTCTTCCGATCCATGGTTACGCCATAACACTTTGACTAGAGGAACTATTTTCCTCCGAAGCACCTTCACATCCCGTTCCAGAATCTGAATTAGCTCTTCCTCATAGGACAAATCTAGTCTTAGCTCCACATCCTCAACCGGTATTACATGAGATGGATCCGATCGGTAATGATGTAGCATCGAAACGTGGAATACATCGTGCATCTACTTCAACTCTGAAGGTAACTCTAACTGATATGCTACTGGTCCAACCCGCTTCAAAATCCGATAATGTCCTATAAACCTGGGACTCAACTTTCTCTTACGACCAAATCTCATCACCTTCTTCCATGGCGAAACTTTTAGAAACACTTGATCTCCTTCTGCAAACTCTATCTCCTTCCGCTTAAGATCTGTATATGACTTCTGCCTGTCAGATGCCTCCTTCAACCGTGTCCGAATTACCTTAACCTTTTCTTCAGATTCTGCCACAATCTCTGGACCCAAAACCTGACGTTCCCCCAATTCTGTCCAACATACAGGAGTGCGACACTTCCGTTCATACAGTGCTTCATACGGTGCCATCCGAATACTTGCTTGATAGCTGTTATTGTATGCAAACTCTGCTAAAGGCAAGAACTCCTCCCAACTTCCTCCGAAGTCTATCACGCAACCCCTCAACATATCCTCTAGCACTTGAATTAACTGCTCAGATTGGCCGTCCGACTGCGGATGGAATACCATACTGAAGTCCAACCTGGTGCCCAATGCTTGATGTAGTGCTTTCCAATATCAGGACGTAAACCTCGGATCCCTATCCGAGATAATCGACACCGACACTCCGTGCAGCCTCATGATTTCTGCTACATACAATTTTGCCAATCTCTGCAGGGAATAGTCAACCCGCGCTGGTATGAAATGTACAGACTTCTTTAACCGATCTACTATCACCCATATCAAGTCCTTCTTAGTAGGCGTAAGGGGAAGCCCACTAACGAAGTCTATGGTAATTCTCTCCCACTTCCATGGTGGAATCTTTATCGGTTGAAGCAATCCTAACGGTACCTGGTGTTCAGCCTTGACTTGCTGACACGTTAAGCACTTCCCTACAAATTCGATAACTTCCCGCTTAAGACCAGGCCACCAAAATTGATCCCGTAGATCCCTATATAACTTACTTCCTCCAGGATGCATAGCATAAGGGCTACTATGCGATTTCCGAAGAATTTTCTGCCTTAACTCCTCATCATTTGGTATACAGACCTTGCCTCGAAAACACAGCACTCCATCGCTGTTTACACCATAGTCTTCCAACTCCCCATTTTGTACTTGTAGCAGCTTAGCACTGAGTTCGTCATCTACCATCTGTTTCTCCTTTACCTGACTTAACTACGTCGGCTTCACTTGCAACTCTGCTAACAAACTCCCATCATCATAGAGGCTAAGATGTGCAATCATCGTCCTTAGATCTGACACTGCTTTCTGACTTAGGGCATCTGCCACCACATTCGCCTTGCCCGGGTGATACTCTATTGAGCAATCATGGTCTTTCAACAACTCCACCCACCTTCGCTGTCTCAAATTTAGCTCCTTCTGAGTCAGCAGATACTTCAAACTCTTATGGTCCGTGTAAATCACCGACCTTTCTCTATACAAGTAGTGCCTCCACACTTTTAGAGCGAACACTATTGCAGCCAACTCCAGATCATGCGTCGGATAATTAACTTCATGTGGCCTCAACTACCGAGACGCATAAGCGACCACTTTCCCGTCCTGCATAAGGACACATCCCAATCCTGTATGGAAAGCATCACAATACACCACGAAGTCTTTTCCTGCTTCCGCCTGAATCAAAACCGGAGCCTCAGTCAATACTCTCTTAAGCTCCTCAAAACTCTCCTACTGCTTATCCGCTCATACGAAAGGTACCTCCTTCCTTAACAACTTCGTCAGAGGTACTGCTATTGACGAGAACCCTTCAACAAACCTCCTGTAATTGCCTGCTAACCCCAAGAAACTACGAACCTCTGCCACAGACTTAGGTGGTTTCCAATCTAATACTGCCTCAATCATCCGAGGATCCACCCTTATTCCTTTCACAGACACCACATGCCCTAAGAACGTAACTTCCTTCAGCCAAAATTTGTACTTAATGAACTTGGCATATAGCTTCTTTTCCCTTAACACTTGCAACACAACCCGGAGATGCTCATCATGTTCTTCCTCAGACTTGAAATACACTAGGATGTCGTCTATAAACACAACGAAGAACCAATCCAAGTAGGGTTGAAAAACTCGGTTCATCATATCCATGAATGCAGCTGGGGCGTTCGTCAATCCGAACGGTATTACCAAGAATTCATAATACCCGTACCTTATCCGGAAAGCTGTCTTATGGATATCTGCTTTCTTTACCTTAAGCTGATGATATCTAGATCGTAGATCTATCTTTGAAAATACTGCGGCCCCCTTAAGCTGATCGAACAAGTCGTCTATCCTCTGCAATGGGTACTTTTTCTTGATGGTCAGTTTATTCAACTTTCGGTAATCTATGCACATGCGCATAGTCTAGTCTTTCTTTTTCACGAATAGGACCGGTGCTCCCCATGAGGACACACTAGGTCAGATAAACCCACGATCGAGTAACTCTTGGATCTGGGCTTTAAGCTCTACTAACTCCTTTGGTGCCATTCGGTACGGAGCGATTGACACAGGAGCTGCACCCGGGAGTAAATCAATTCCAAACTCCACCTCCCTGTCCGGGGGTAACCCAGGCAGCTCCTTTGGAAAGACATCCATGAATTCCCTTACTGTTCTCACTCCACTAACATCTTCTTCATTTGCATCCAAAGCACTCACGAAGGCTAAAAATGCCTTGCACCCTTTCTGAACCATCTTATCAGCCTTTAATGCGGAGACTATGTTAGCCAAATAATTTCTTCTTTCTCTTATCATAATTATCTCCTCATCCTCCAGAGTCCTCAACTCTATTCGCTTAGCTGCGCAATCCAATTTAGCCCGATGTTCCACTAGCCAATCCATGCCTAGAATGAGATCAAATTCTCTAAAAGGTAGTTCCATCAAGTCGGCAGGAAATACCACTCCCTGAATCTCTAGAGGCACACTTCAGAATATCCTATTCACCTCTACCGTTTGACCTAACCGGCTCACTATAGTCATCTCCCTACCAGACAGTTCAGATACTACACCTAGTGTTTCAGCTACTCTACATGCAACATATGAGTGGGTCGAGCCAACATCAATTAAAGTAAAGTAAGGCTTGTCAGCTATAAGGAACGCATCGGTTATGACATTGCAAGCGTCACCATCCTCTCTCCGATGAATCGCATACAATGAGACCGATTGTCTCGCCTCTGTGTTACCAACACCTCTGCCCGGTGTTCCCCGACTTCTTCCAGAACCATTACCTTTACCAACTGAACCATAACCCCGCGATGGCTGCTGTCCACCTCTTTTAGCCTGATTAAGACCCTGACTTGTTGGTCGGCTCCCGTCTGTTTTCATAGGACAGTCCCTAATCATGTGATCCTTAGACCCACACTTAAAACATCCCCCCGTCTTCTTCCAACACTCTCCTAGGTGCATCTTTCCACACTGAGCACAAGTACGGTATTGTCCTCCCGTGACAACCTGCTGACCTCGCGGTCCATCAACTCTAGGTCTCTTTTGAACGTTTTCGGATGACCCTGATGATCTAAAACCTCTCTTTTGTCTATTTCTATCAGAATTCTGTCTCACAGATTCCTTAACCCCTTCGGCTACCTTAGCCTTCTCTACTAACACGGTAAACTCCCGCTCCTGCTATGGAGCTATCAGCAATCTTAGGTCATCCCTCTGTCCGTCCTCAAACCTGACATATCGTTCATGCTCCGTAGCCACGATGCCTCGAGCATACCGGCCCAGCCTTAAAAATTCTGCCTCATACTCCGCTATAGACTTACTCCACTAAACTAGCCTCAGAAACGCCTTCCTCTGCGCATCAATATAGCTAGTTCCAATATACTTCTTCTGATATGCCATCTTAAAATACTCCCAAGTAAGATCATCCGCGGTAGCACCATCTCGAACCGTGAGCCACCACTAGTATGACTCATCGCGGAGAAGCGATACTACTCCTTTCAGTTTCTTCTCAGCATTCAGATCCAAATCGTCCATGATTCGCTCTGTTGCCTCCAACTAATACTCAGCCGTATTGGGCGCCACACCAGATACACCTCGGAATACCTCAGCTCCATTGGCTCGGAGTCGCTCAGGTACGAACTTCCGAGCTCCCATGCCTCCACCTGCTCCAGCCACCCTCTCAAGAACTCACAAGATCACTGCGATATCGCATCATCCCCGTCGATCTCGATATTCAAGACTAGCGGTGGTGGTGGTGGCATCTCATTCTCGAACCCTTGACTAGACCTAACGGGTTCCGATACGGTCATTCTGCCTCTACCACGCCCTCACACATTACGACCACATCCCCTAGAACTCATGCCTACGATTTAATCTGCTTTAAAAAGTTTTATGCATTAGTTTTTGTTCCACTGATTATCCACGAACAAGTTTTATGTAAAAGAGTTTAATGGTAGTTCTTTTGATCATTTCAGGGTTTTCGTTTCAAATCTTCTACCCTAATTCAGAGAATCACATTCATTCAGTAGTATCTACTACACACGTTCACTGATTCGAGCATTTTCATCCGTTCCAACCCAGGGGTATTTTCATAATTTATCCTATAGGGGTGTTTTGGTAATTTTCCAAATTAGGGTATCTTGATATTTTGATAAATAGGGGTTTTTGGTATTTTTAAAAAATAAGAATATTTTGATAAAAGTTGAGGGTAGTATGGCAATTTTATAAACCGAGGTGTTTTTGTAATTTTGCAAACCAGGGGTATTTTGGTAATTTTTTATAAATCAGGGATAGTTTAGAAAATTCTTTCAAAACCTAAAATAGTTTTTACAAATCAAAGGGGTAATTCAGTGATTTTATAACTAAGGTTTTTATAAAAGAGTGTAGCTAGTCCTTTTCGGGTTTTAATTATTGAATTTGGCATGTGATTAAGTCCTCTTGGTTAAGGTGAACCGTCACTACGCACCAGGTGAGATTCGAGCGGAGAGGAGGTGAGTCACTAGGACTGCTTAAATACCAAGCTCCCCTTGAATCTAATCCTAGACATGCACAACACGGTTGCCACACCCTTAACTCGGTGGCTCACTCACAGGTTTGTTTGATTAGACTTTAAATTTTATGTAATTCTGTGTTGGAGTAAGCTAATCCTAGGGTTCAATAGCTCCTAATCTACTAGTCTACATCCCCGTAATACCCACATACAAATCACATAGTGGTTAGGGGTACTTACCTGGTGGACTTCAGGCCGGAGACTCAGGTGCCATGCCAGAAACCTGCTCAACCTTTAGTAAAACTTAATTTCAAAATAAAAGCATTTTTGGGCCCAAAAAGCCCTCAAGGCCGAGTTTTGAATCGGGCTCTGATACCAAATTAAAACACCCTAAACTCGGCCCACAAGCCCTGACCGGATCTGGCATGCTCTTTGAGTAAAATATAGCTAAACCTCATTCTGTCACTTTAGAAAAAATTGGTGGTTTTAAAGAAATTGGATTTGAGTTGTGATCAGTTTGATAACTGTGTTGTTTTTGAAGTTTGTATTGAAACATTATTATCACGTGTTAAAAAATTTCAAGTTAAAAGAAATTTTGAATTTTAGGTGTTTAGGTGTCAAAACAATTGAAGTTGTTTTACGAAAAATGTTTAATCATTTGTTTGATGTTGTTCATATCATAATAAAAAGTAAACTGCAAAAATAAAACAGTTAAATAGTAATGGCCTTATTACAACCAAACAAAACCCGAAATAAATCTCAAAAAAAAACTTAATAAGAAAAATCGATAACACTGAGCTGAGCATGGCCACCACTAAGTCCCCACCGACCTGGTCCATCTACTGAGTATCACCTGCAAAATGTTAGCCCACGAAGGGTAAGTCAATAGACTCAGTGTGTAACAGCCATCACAGATTCCCAATCGATAAAAGCATATTATTTCTCATATAATAAACATAGGCCATGATGCAACCCAAACCCACCTAGATATCCAACCTCTACACATCACCCGTACCTACCAATCACATCGTGGGGATTACTAAATCGACCCTCCATCCGCTACACGCCATCGAAGGCGGTCGTTACAGTTAACTGCACATCGCCCTTATAATTGTGGCATAGCCACCAGATAATGTGACAGAGTCACCAGATTCATAATATATGACATAGGTCAGCAGATAATGTGGTAAAAACCACCAGAACACTTCCCCTTTATCATTATCACCCATATGCCTATGCAACATACAGATCATACACATATCATGCAATTTACCTTACCCCATGGCCATAACGATATTTCTCATATTTTCATATCAATATTTATGAACTTTATTAACCGAAAGTTAGGGGTAACATACCTGAATGCACTGTACCATTGAATGGTACCCTTAGCCATATTCATTCATTACCTTATTAACATATACATAACATTATTATTATTAATCGGGAATTTAGGGTGGGTTACACACCTGACTATTCATAGGTTTAATTGAAATCCCGAACTACGCAAAACTAACAAGATCCCGAAATGTTTGCCTTACCCCTTCCCACAATCGGCCAACACTTGTTAGTAACCAAAAGCCTATTCGGCTCAACTGAAAATCTCGAAGGATATGTCACATGGAGATATCATCTTACGTTATGCCGATTTGGTTTCCAACCAAATCCCGAAGTACGTGATGATCCCTCCTTGTAATCGGCCAAGCACTAATACACACAAACAATTAGCCTTCAGGTTTTTGAATGAATAAGATACAGATCCGAAACACTAGAACCCTTACCTAGATCGCTTGGCCAAATCCCAAAACTTTTCCTTACCTCTGTCGAATTCCCCCTAAGAAAACATAGTTAGAATCGGCCATCTTCAAAATGATATGGCCTTTGGCCGAATACTAACCCTTTACCTTGGATCTCAGATCCCGGCAGATCTCCTTCTACCGTTGGCTACAAGTGGATCCCGAAAGATCTCCTTCATGGTTCGTCCAAAAAAAATAAGAGGAATTAGATCCCTAAATTTTGGCTAACCAAAGGAAAAAGAAGAGAAATTGAAATGAGAAACCCTTACCAACTATTAGATCCGATCGAAATAGATCCTGACAGATTCGGCCTAGTGATCAATCTTGAAGAACAAATCGAGATGGAAGAAGAGAAAGGAAGGGTATAAACGCAAAGTGAAGAGGAATTTGTGGATAGTAGATTCGGCCAAGATTTCAAAGGCTAGAAGGGCTATTCGATTTTGAAAGTGAAGGGTAAGTTTAAGACTACCAACATGGGAAGAAAAAGGAGAAGAAAGAGAGGTATGGTTCGGCTTCAGAGAAGAAGTAAAAAGGAAAGAAAATGCACCAAATGGTCACCTTCAATTTCGGCTGAGAAACAAAAGAGAAGAAAAGAAAGTAAAAGCTTAAAGATGCCAAATGAATTTCGGCTTCTCTTCTCTACCTACATGACCGAAATTGTCATCCTAGAAGTCCCTTGGCCACCAACTATCCTTCCCTCATCCAAATCCCCTTTTCACTCCTACTTAGCGAATCTTTAAGCTATTTGACCCAATCTACACTTCATCCATGAAGTGTCCTTGTGCAAATCCATCAACGCCCTTCCTTGCTGAAAAATAAAAGCTTCAAAACACTTCCTTGTCGCTCAACCTTGGTCCCTTTACACTCCTGTATGGCATCGACTAAGGCCCTAAGTGGCACCTCCTTGCCACTTTACCAAGGCTTTTCTTGTGTCCTAAGCCACACAATAAACTCCTTAAGGCCTAGCTCCTTTAGTTCCCCTTTTTAGGCTTAAAATCTGATATTTTTCTAAGGCTTCTACCTACAACCCAAGGTTCCTGAAGCCCCAAAACACATTCAAATCACACACAAGCATGTTACCACATAAATTTAAGTGAAAATGCATAACCCCTAAGTCCCGGATATTACACCTAAACGTTTAACCATTTCACAAATTAATCCCCTCATTAGCTAGCTTAATCTTTGGGGACTCCAAAAGTACAAAAATTATCAAATAAAACCACCAAAAATCACTTACTCACAAGGATATAGCTTAGCTGAAAGTTTGAACCCTAAAAATTTATTTTTCTCTTAAATTTTTGGTGGAAGAAGGAGGGTGAATAGTGAAAGATGATAACATCTTTTATTCATCTTATTTTATTCATTTTTATCACCTAATTTCCACCAAATTTGACCAACATTTAATATTTTGTCTCCCTAGCCTCTATATGGTAGGCCATCACTCATCCAATGGCCTAATTTCACTTTAAAGGCCTCCAATTTGATATTCTTTGGCTATTAGACACCCCTCCCACTTATAATGGAACTTTCGCACTTTATGCGATTTAATCTTTTTTTACAATTTCACATACAATTGCTAAAATTAAAGCACCAAAACTTTTATGCATCCTTATAAACATGATTTAATTCATAAAATATTATGAAAATAATTTTCCTCAATCTCAGATTTGTGGTCTCGAAACCACTGTTCTGACTAGCCCCAAAATTAGGCTGTTACAAGTCCACTCCTAGAATTTGACTATAACCCTTTGCAACAAGCTTTGCTTTATATCCGGGTTCTTCAACTCCTGGAGTCCCTTCTTTCTTTTTAAACACCCATTTATAACGAACAACCTTTTTACCTTTAGGAATTTTCACAATATCCCATGTTCTGTTTTTGTGGAGTGATTCCATCTCCTTTTGCATAGCAAACATTCACTTTTCCGAGTCTTCACAGCTAATCGCCTCAGAATAATTAGATGGCTCTTTGTTTGCATCTATATCTTCAGCCACATTTAAAGCATAAGCAACTAGATTAGCCTCGACATACTTCTTTGGAGGTTTAATTTCTCTTCTAGTTCTGTTTTTGGCGATAGAGTATTGTGGTGAAAAAGCAACTCTATTCTGAATTTCTGTACTGGCTTGAGGAGTCGACTTTATTGTAGATTCTGGATTAATCTGATGCTCCATCTGCTTTTGATTTTCTTTATTGGAAGAGTCTTTAAGAGATAAGTTAGGTAGCATAACAGTTTTATCAAAAACAACATCTCTGTTAATCACAACTTTTCTATTTTCAGGACACCATAACTTATACCCTTTTACACCATCTTTATAACCAAGAAAAACACATTTAATGGATCTCGGTTCTAATTTTCCATCATTAACATTAGCATATATAGGACACCCGAAGATCTTTAAATTAGAATAGTCAATAGGATTACCAGACCATACCTCTTGTGGAGTTTTTTTCTCAATGGCAACGGATGGAGATCGGTTGATAAAAAAACATGCAGTAGAAGCTGCTTCAGTCCAAAATGACTTTGGTAAGTTGGAATTTGACAACATACATCAAACCTTATCCATGATCATTTTGTTCATTCGTTCTGTAACGCTGTTTTGCTGTGGAATATGACGAACTGTCAAGTGTCTCGTGATCCCTTCTGACTTGCACAATTTATTAAACTCACCAGAACAAAACTATAAGCCATTGTCTGTGCGGAGGTATTTTATTTGTTTTCCTGTTTGTTTTTCAATCATAGTTTTCAAGACTTAAATGCGAAAAACACATCACTTTTCTGCTTCAAGAAGAACGCCCAAACTTTTCTGAAAAAATCATCAATAAAAGTTAGCATATAATTAGCTCTACTTCTCGAAGGCACCTGGATGGTCCCCATAGATTAGAATGAATATATTTCAACGTTCTCTTCATGTTATGGATTCCTCTAGTGAATCGAACTCTCTTTTGCTTCCCAAAAATGGAGTGCTCATAGAACTTTAGTTTTCAAATTCCTTGCCCATCAATAAGTCCTCTTTTTCTCAATTCTGCCATGTCATTCTCACTCATATGCCCTGGACGCATATGCTAAAGTTTAGTAATATCATCATCTGACAAGGAAGAGAAAATGATAGCTACATCATCAGTAACAGTAGAACCATGAAAAACATATAACTTGGCAGTCTTTCTCTGCCCTTTCATCACAACGAGGGAACCTTTGGAAATATTCAAAACCCCACTTTCAGTTGTGTATTTTTAGCCTTTTGAATCAAGAGTACTCAACGAAGTTAAATTTCTCTTCAATTCTGGAACATGTCGTACATCACTAAGTATTCTGACAACTCCATCAAACATCTTAAATTTAATTGTTCCAACACCTGCGATTTTAGACGAAGCATTATTTCCCATCAAAACAACACCTTCAGGCACTATTTTGTAAGTTGTAAACCAATCCCGATTAGGACTCATATGGAAGGTGCAACCTGAATCAACCTTGTTCACTTTAGAATTGTTGACAAAAGTGACTAGAAGTTTACCATCGCTGTAGTCTTCTACAATATCAGCTTCATCGAAATTTCTAGTTGTTTTCCCTTTTGATTCGCAAACTCCCTTTTGATCTTATTCTATAGCTTTAAGCACTCAGATTTAATGTGTCCTTTCTTCTTGCAAAGTTACAAGTTTTACCTCTGTTTAAAGACTTCGATCTACCCTTAGATTTACCACGAGGATTCTGTTCCTGTGTCCTTCCACGATCATCATCAGCATTCCGATCTTATCTCCCACGAACAATGAGACCCACTCCCTGAGAGTCAATTTTAACCACAAGATGCTTCATCTTATCATACGACGTCAAAGAATCATAAACCTAATCAACTGTGAGAGACTTGCGGCTATATAAAATCGTGTCTCTAAAGGTTGAATAAGACAGAGGCAACGAACAAAGTAGAATCAACCCTAGATCTTCCTTATCATACTGAACCTCCATGACTTCCAAGTTTGAGAGAAATTCTTTAAACACTGTTAAGTGTTCGTGCACAGATGCACCTTCCTCCAAATGATGAGCATAAAGACTCTGTTTCATATGCAGCTTTCTAGTTAGAGTTTTCGACATACATATTTGTTCCAGCCTTTTCCATAATCCAGCGGTGGTCGTCTCTTTCATCACATCATGTAAAATTTCGTTAGACAAATGCAGATGTAATTGTGTTAATGCCTTTCGATCCTTACGCTTCTTCTCTTCCTTCGTCAATGTCGAAGGCATCTTATCTACCCCTAGTAGGGCTTCCTCTAAGTCCATCTGTGCAAGAACTGCCTGTATCTTTATCTGCCACAATGCGAATCTGGTGTTGCGATCCAACAGCGAAATTTCATACTTCAAGGACGCCATTAACGTGATTGAGATGAACAACCCAGAAGCTCAGATACAAATTTGTAAAATTAGAATGTCGGTAATGACAATATATATCGTAAAGAAAAGAGAAATAAAAATAAAGAACACATAGATTTTATATGGAAACCCTTTCGAGAAAAACCACGGGCAGAGGAGAAAAAAATTCACTATGTTGAATTCGAATAACTACAAGAGGAATAGACTATGTCTATTTATAGGCTTGTAAAACCATATTCTAATAGGAGTGTAGTAAGATTGAAACACCTTATTCTAATCAATATCAAATAGATAGAGTTTAATAAGGTTTAAAAACCTTATTCTAAAATAAAATAAAAGAAGTGTAGTTCTATATAGTTTTACTTTTATTTTATTTTACCACCGTATTTTATTTCAATAAAGATTCGGTCACTTAATTTTAACAATACGTATATTTTACACTAACACTAAGTGGTAAGTGCCGTTTACCCAATTTTAAAATTAAAGATAAAATTTAGTCACTATTTTAGCTAATTTATTTTATCTTTCACTTAAAAGTATTGAAATTATAATATATTAATAATAGTTTATATTTTATCATTTTTTTCCCGATTAAAAGTATTGGGTAAAATATTAAAGTACATTTTATTCTCAAGAAAAGAATGCAAATTCGAATCTACATTGTTTGCATGTGCAGCTCAGGGAAAAGGTCCTAAATAGGATTTCATTCCATTTGAAGAACAAATAATTTATGTACTTACTAAGCCTATGATACCAGCTAGTTTTGACAAGTTAAGGAGTAGGCTTGAAGTTGTTGCATACACTGGTGTGCAAAAGTTTGAACGAGATGAATAAAACCAGAGGAATGTTAGAGATCAGTCATAAGTCAGTAAGCCACTAGGGTTGGTTTGTAGAAAAATCTGGTACGGTTGTTACAGGGCTGTTAGTGATCTAGTAGTTAGTCAAAGTCTTCAGTTAGTCAATTGTAAGCTTTGAATGGTTTCAGAATAAGAAGAGAAATAAAATAATCATCTTTATTCAATCTCTCATATTTTCCCTTGGTTTCTTAGTTACCAAACAGTCGGTTTACAAAGCAATGACAGCAAGGGAATGATACCAAATTCTATGAGAAGATTTTTGTTTAAAATTAGCGTTCATAACTTTTTATTTTAAACATTGTTATTTCACTTACAACACAACCTTATTCAATGGTGGATCTAATTTGTAGTTTTGGAGTTTGAACTGATATAATTAAACGGTTATGGTATCCATGAATTCTTGATCATTTGCCATAGCCTCCAATGTTTGTGGAGAAAGGCATGCTTCAAGGTCAATACTACCATCCTTTGCTCCACTAAGTAATCTAAGCATCCCATCAAACTTGCCTGATGACCCACCCCTTATTGCAATTGGCTTTCCCCATCCAAAATCATTACCATACATATTGAATCGAGGAGAACTAGCTGTGAACAAAGTGTTGCTATCGTTCAAAATTGTAAAACTAGGGCTTGCTGGCCAAGACTCTAAAATATTTTTGAAACTTTCTTCAGTCATTGCAGCAATCTTCCTATTCATTTGCCACGCCGGGTTTCCAATTCCTTGTTCCATGAGCTCCTTTGCTTTCATAGTTACAATCACAGGCATCAGTGCATTCCCAAAAAAGTTATCAGGCAGCTCCTGCAATCTTTGTCTAGCACCAACTACAAGGCGGTAACTGGTCTCTTGATTAGGGTCAACTCTTCTGTTGCGGATAATACATCTCCAAATATGAGACAACAGAGCTTGAAGGGAGGAAATTTTGTCGGTGCCAATCTCAGCGTTAGCTTTTGCTTTTAGTTTTGCAACGGTTTCCTTTGAGAAATGGAAAACCCTGTCTTGTACCGGTCGCGGAATGAAGTCTTCATTGCTTTGTTTGAAATTGACACAGGATTGAGGAATACGAATGGGGATATCCATACCAGCAGGAAACCAACGTTGAAAAACAGGGGGCTTGGATAACTGAATCGAACCCTTAGAAATTTCCGACCATGTGTTAAAGAAATGCCACAATGATGTGCCATCCGCCACAACATGATTAATGGTGCAACCAATAAATATACCATCTGCAAGATCGGTTATTTGTATTCCAAGTAATGGATTTGTTATACCCTCATAGCCTCGGAGCCCATTCAGTGAGAAAAATGAGTGAACAATAGGTGGAACGTAAACGGGTTTAATGATGTCAGAAATGGTTACTCCATTAGCTGCTGCATGTCTAAACAAAGCACCACCATTGTTGCAGTCGATAAAAAAGGAAACGGTGTCATCTTCGTGTTGGGTTGTTGCTAGGCGATCAGCCAATAGTGGAAAATGGTCTAGGGTGTGCGAGAGAGAGGTTTTCAAGTGGTGGATTAGGGTGTT
Source organism: Gossypium rotundifolium (assembly GCA_025506655.1). Lineage (NCBI taxonomy): Eukaryota > Viridiplantae > Streptophyta > Magnoliopsida > Malvales > Malvaceae > Gossypium > Gossypium rotundifolium. Next base: position 128,587,734 of record CP106732.1, on the reverse strand, counting down.
TCCAGTTTCCTTCTCTCGCATAGGTTCTTTAGGCTTGGAAAAAAGAAGTCCCATCTGGTTATATCCTAATGGAAGGGCCCGAAGATCCCATGGATTTAGCTCTATCCTCCCACCTGATGGCCTGTGATTTGCTGTCTTGACTGTACTATTGGATATGACTCGCACGTCGGCCATGTTTCCTCCTATAAAAAGAAATCGCTCAAACCTCAGTATTCCTTCAATAGATTAGCAACCTGCCAAGTACAAATCATAGGTGTTAATTTCCATTATAATGAAAATTTTAATCTATCAGTCTTGTCAAAGGAAAATCAACTGCTAGGAAAAATATTTCTAGTTTTGGTAGCAAATGAATTGACCATTTGTAGAATTAAGACTGCTTCAAATTTCAATTTCTTATGAAAATCAAAACTGTTTTAAATGAAGCAAGACGTAGCTGCGAGAACAAGAGAGTGAAAGCAAGCAAGCAAGCATATAGAATGAACTTAGCAAGAACACAAGAAGAAGAATAGTTGTTTGGAGCCTCGGAGTTCAAACATCCAAAGAGACCCTCTTTCAAATCAAATTAAGTAAAAGAATTGACGACTTTCCAACTCTTTTACCCTTTTTTTCTAGCTTGAAAATTTCTTGTATTGATTGCTTCCACCTTTTTTTTGGTGTGCTTTTGGTTTTTCTGCTGCAAATCATTTATAGGGGTGAGCAACCATCTAGGATAGTCAGGTTGAACGGATGTTACTATGTTATAGGTATCAGATGGGTTTAAAATTTTCAAACCCTTTATAATGTTACTGTATATAATAACAATTCATTATAACAATAATGATTGCTGTAAAATCAATTTTTTATATTTTATTTTTATTCTCTATTACAACATTTCGTTTGAAGATCATTAGTTTTTATTAAATTAATTTTCAATAACATCCTTAAAATTATTTCTATTCCTATATGGAATAAAAATAATAAATTGTAATTAAGATATTATTTCAATAAAATATTTCAATTTAATAAACAATATTAATAATATTTTATTTCATAAAAATAATTTTTAATAAATGCAATCACATTAGTAAATTTTATTAAAGATTCAATTTAAATCTCACTAATTATTATATTGATTATGTTATAGTTTTTAATTTGATTTTTTTAAAAAATTAAATTTACTTTAATTTCAAATGATGTTATAAGTATTATAAATATATAACAGTCACCTATCTAAATCATCCAAACTTTTGACAAATCAATAGGGTTGTTATAAATAAAGTTTATTATATTAAAAGTATCCACCGTTCTAATTATGATTTTACTTAAAAATATTTATTCAGACAAATGGGGCTATTATAGGGAGATTTGACTATATTAAAAATATAGGGGGTGTTTCGTAAATGGAGTTTTGAGCTTTTTTTAGCTAATTTGGGCATAAATAGATGATTGAGTAGTCAAACCCTTTAATTGTAATGTTTGGTGATTGGAGGTTTATAATAGCTTGTTGAGCTAAAACCTCCAAAACAAAAAATACAATGATGGGCAACTTTTTTCGCACCTGTTAGGGAATGAGTTATGTGGAATGTAACACCTCAAACTTGGTCTAGACGTTATGGTCGAATTTGGCAATGTTACATGATAGGGTGTTTGGAAAATTATGTTGCAACAAAACCATTTCCGCTTAATTACTTTTCTTTATCTCTTTTTGTTTTACTAACTTGTCCCCATAGTTTTAAAACGTAACTCGTTACGGAAGCTTTTAAGAACAGTTTAAGTGATCACGAGTTTAGAAAAACTTAGGCTTTCTGAAAATCGAGTTTCCCTACGACTAGCGGTTATAAATCCATAAAAAAAAACAAAAACCCAAGTTAATCAAAAGTCCAAGAAGTTCCCAAATTACATCAAAATAAACCAATAATAATACTATAGTCATAAATCGTAAATCGTGAATTAAAAGAGCCCAATAACTGTGGTCACCGTCGAATCCTTCACCATACCGATCCGTTTAGGTCTGGGGATTACCAGTGCACATCAAACAGAAGGGTGAGTTTACGTAAACTCAGTGTGTAATCTCACAGAAACAAACAATAGCAAATCATAGTGCACAGTTAAAACAGTCTTGGGCCTAAGCCCTTTTCAGTATTAGTAACAGTTTGGGCCTTAGCCCATCTCAGTACAGTATCAAAGATGCAGTAGGGCCTTAGCCCATCACAGTATTAGTGGCAATCATGCAGTATTCAGTAATAAAGTCCTACCCAACCAGCCTCTACACTCCATCTTCGTCCAACCCTACACTCCATGTGGGGATTAAATTAACCCACCCATCCCTACACTCCAAGTAGTACCGAATGTGGCTCAGATCAGTAATTTGCAGCTGAGCTGCTAGTATAATAGGCTTAAGAGCCTTTCAATACACTTCATCCAAATAATATCAACCCAACCCAATGCAATGCAACATACAATGAAATGTCAAGCTATCATAGGTTTGTCAGATACACATTCATTTTAGTATATATGCTTGTATATAACATGCTCAGTATATAATACACATAATCAATAACACATAGTTAAGGGTCTACGTAGTACTTACCGACCCTACGGAAGGTTCACAGTCCTGACTTGGGTGAGCCGTGTAATCTTAATGGTCATTTTAGTAAAAATGGGCTCACACGCCTATGTGGCCTACCCGTGTGGGCCCACACGCCCTAAATTTGCCTTGGCCGTGTGGATCACACGGCCTGACCCAAAATACCACACGCCCATGTGGGCCCACACGACCCAAATTAGTCTAGCCCGTATGTCGCACACGGCCCACTTGACCATCACACGGCCGTGTCTTGTGCGCAAGGCCTGGCTTCATCGATCACACGCCGTGTTGCGTCACACGGCCTACCATACGGGTGACCACACGTCCATGTGGCGTCGACAGTGGGGTTTTTAGCTTTTGTCAAAACCCTATTTTCTACGTTTCCGGGTACACACCTGGTTTCGATTAAAGTTGAAACGATCCTCGAGCCTTCCTAAACCTATATTCGACCAATTTCCACTCAATTAATCATTTAACAATTGAACTATAACTGAACTCGAAACCAGAATACTTATCCATAGAGCGAGTAAAACTTGCCCCAACACTTCGAATCGATTTGTTACGAACCAAGACAACGAGAGCCTTACTCCACACGATACACTACTGTCAAAACTCAGAAATTTAAACTCATAAAAATGAAAATAATCATCTAAGAACAATACCAACCAATATACTACTTACCACCCGCCAGCGATTTACGTCGCAAAGGAAAAAGAAACGAAATGAAAGTAAAAAGGGAGGGGAATTTCAAAGGAATTTCGACAGCAAGTGGGGAAAAGAAAACGACAGAGAAAGAAAAGAAAAAAATAAGGAGGAAGAAGCGTCTATTTTTTGAAGAGAGAATTTGGAAAACTGATTTACTCAATCACATTACCCACATTATCTCAACCACCCACTACTCAGTTATCCACTGCAACTTAATCCCTTAATTTTCACCCTCAACTCCCACTACACATCCACCACTTAGAATCCCAGTTCAACACAACTCTGGCCAAACTTAAAGCAAAAATACTACTCCTTGCCATCGCCGAAAATTGAACACAAGACCTCCAACACACCAACACTCCACTTAACCACTAGACTAGTAGGCCCATTCTGATAACTATTTACCAACTATTAAACTTAAGCCCTTTGGCCAGGTTAATGCTTTATTTATAAAAATTACCAAAAATTTCCCTAGTCCTTGTTTGAACTTGGGACCTCTCACACACTCTCAGAACACTTAACCACTGAAGCAGATACACAATTGTGTCACACATCCACAAAAAAATTTAAATTTTGGGGTGTTACAACTCTACCCCCTAAAAGAAAAATTCATCATTGAAACTTACCTGATCAGAATAGATGAGGATACTGCTGACGCATCGCATCCTCAGGCTCTCATGTGGACTCCTCAGTGCTATGATAACGCCATAGAACCTTGACTAAAGGGATAGACTTCCTCCGCAGAACCTTTACGTCACGATCTAGAATCTGGACATGCTCCTCCTCAAAGGTCAAGTCTGGCCTAACCTCAATCTCCTCAACATGGACAATATGAGTAGGATTAGAGTGGTAGCACCTTAACATAAAGACGTGGAACACGCCATGAATATGGTCCAACTCCAGAGGTAGCTCCAACTGATAAGCAACCAATCCCACTCGCTTCAAAATACGGTAAGGTCCAATAAACCTAGGGCTTAACTTGCCATTACGACCAAACCTCAGTACTTTCTTCCATGACGAGACCTTGAGAAAGACGAAGTCCCCTACAAAATACTCGATCTCACGTCTCTTCAAATCGAATAAGATTTTTACCTGTCAGAATCTATTTTCAAAAGATCCCGAATCAATCTAACCTTATCATTTGTCTTAGAAACCAACTTAGGACCCAGAATACGTCGCTCGCCCAACTCAATCCAACGTAAAGGAGTGCGACACTTACGACTATACAGTGCCTTGTAAGGTGCCATATGGATGCTAGACTGGAAACTATTATTATAGAAAAATTTCGCTAATGGCAGATAGTCCTCTCAACTGCCTCAAAAATCAATAACACAGCTCCTCAACATATCTTCCAGTATCTGAATCACCCTCTCAAACTAACCATCGGTCTGAGGATGGAATGCAGTACTGAAGTCCAACCTTGAACCCAGAGCCTCATACAACTTTCTCTAAAATCAAGACGTTAAACAAGGATCTCTATCAGAGATGATCGAAACTAGCACCCCATGCAGTCTCACTATCTCAAAGATATAAAGCTTTGCCAACTTCTGTAGAGAATAGTGTGTACAAACCAGTATGAAGTGGGCGGATTTGGTCAATCGATCCACGATGACCTATACTGAATCTTTCTTATTGGGTGTTAGGGGCAACCCACTAACGAAGTCCATAATTACTCGCTCCCATTTCCATAGAGGAATATTAACTGGCTACAGCAAACCCGAAGGTAACTGATGCTCAGCCTTAACCTGCTGGCAAGTCAAACATCTAACCACAAAATCAGTGACCTCTTGTTTCAATCCTGTCCACCAATATAATTCACGGAGATCTCGGTACATCTTATTTCTACCAGGATGCATAGCATAAGGGCTACTATACGCCTCTCTCAGTATAGACTGTCTCAAATCAATATTATTTGGATCACAGATCCGTCTATGGAAACAGAGTACCCTATTACTATTTAGTCCAAAATTCGTAGTGCTACCCCTCTCAATCTATCTGAACCGAAGACCTAAAGACTCGTCCTCCAACTGCTTAACCTTAATATGCTCAATCCATGTCAGCTTAATCTGAAGCTAGGCTAATAATCTACCATCAAATAAGCTTAGGTGAGCAAACATCGCCCTTAAATCAGTCATAGCTCTACGACTCAGTGCATCGGCCACCACATTGGCCTTGTCAAGATGATACTCAATGGTGCAATCGTAGTCCTTAAGCAACTCAATCTATCTACGCTACCTAAGATTCAGCTCCTTCTGAGTAAGGAGATACTTGAGGCTTTTGTGATCAGTATAGATGATACACTTCTCACCGTATAGATAATGCCTCCAGATTTTCAGTACAAATACTATGGCGGCCAGCTCCAAATCATGCATTAGATAGTTCGCCTTATGTGTCTTAAGCTTACGAGACGCATATGCTACCACCTTACCATCCTGCATCAACACACATCCCAAACCGCGACATGTGATGCATCACTATAAACTGTAAACTCCTTTTCAAATTCAGGCTGTATCAGAACAGGAGCCTTAGTCAATATAGTCTTGAGCTTCTCGAAACTCTCTTGCTGTGCATCAGTCCAGTTAAATGGTACACCCTTACGTAGCAACTTAGTTAAGGGTGCTGCAATCAACGAGAAACATTCCACAAATCGTCGATAATAACCCACCAGCCTCAAAAAACTACGTATCTCCTATACATTCCTAGGCTGTTTCCACTCCAACACAGCTTCAATCTTTTGAGGATCAACTCGAATCCCCTCAGCAGAAACCACATGACCTAGAAATGTCACCTCATGCAACCAGAACTCGCACTTGCTAAACTTAACATAGAGCTACTTTTCCCTCAAAGTCTGTAGGACGGCTTGAAGGTGCTCATCATGTTCCTCATCAGTCCTCGAGTAAACTAGTATGTTGTCAATGAACACTACCAAAAACTAATCCAAATAAAGCTGAAATACTCGGTTTATCAAATCCATGAAAGTCGCCGGTGCATTAGTCAGTCTAAATGGCATCACTAGGAACTCGTAATGACCATAACGAGTCTTAAACGCCGTTTTATGTACGTCAGCCTCCTTAACCCTCACTGATGATACCCAGATCGGAGGTCAATATTGGAGAATATTGAAGCTCCTCAAAACTAGTCAAACAGGTCATCTATCCTCGGTAATGGGTACTTGTTCTTAATGGTCAACTTATTCAGTTGTCGATAGTCGATACACATCTGCATAGATCCATCATTCTTCTTCACAAAAAGTATCGGTGCTCCCCACGGAGACACACTAGGGCGGATGAATCCATAATCCAATAACTCCTAAATCTAAGCCTTTAGCTCCACAAGCTCTTTGGTGCCATTCGACAGGGAATGATGGACACGGAGCTATACTAGGTAGGAGCTCAGTAACAAACTCCACTTCACAATCCGGAGGTAAACCAGGTAGCTCCTCAAGAAAGACGTCCGAAAAATTTTTTACCGTTCTGATGTCTTTAACAGAGGAATCCTCAGAATTTGAAACACTTACGTAAGCCAAGAATGCCTCACATCCCTTACATACCAACTTTTTCGCCACCAGTTTAGAAATCACATTAGTTAAATAATTTTGGCGCTCTCCAATCATGACTACCTCATCATCCTCTTCAGTCCTCAATACGACCCTCTTAGTTGCGTAATCCAAGTTAACACGATGCTTGACCAACTAGTCTATCCACATAATTAAATCAAACTCCTCAAAGGGAAGCCTCATTAGATCAGCCAGAAAGATTTCTCCTTGAACCTCTAAAAAACGTCTCTAAACAGCTTGTTAACCCTTATAGATTGCCCCAAAGGACTCAGTATAATAACCTTACTGAAGTGCTCTCAATCAAGATCCTTAAATTTCCAGATACAGTACAAGCTATATAGGAGTGAGTGGATCCTATATCTATTAATGTAGTTTATGGTACATCAAAAATAAGAAACGTACCAGCAATGACATCCGGAGCATCTCCATCCTCTCAGCGTCGAAAAGTATAAACTAGAGCCGGCTACCTCACCTCAGTCTGTCTGGCACCTCTGCCCGATGCTCTCTGCCCATGGCCCATACCATTACCACCTCTGGCCTGACCACGACCTCTCAGTAGCTACTAAAATACCCTTGGTGGCTGTACAATACCAGTACCCGCAGCTTGCCTCTGATCAGCCCTCAATGGACACTCTCTAATGCGATGTTCCAACGACCCACATCTCAAGCATGCCCCAGTCCTCTTCCAACACTCGCCCTGATGGCGTCTACCACAATCAGTACATGACTGCAGTCCAGGAGTAGTAACAGGGGCCCAGCTCTAACTGTCCCATTAGCTCTAGCCTTTTTCTTAGGCCTTTATACAGAACTTCAGGGCTCCGAATCCATTTTATTCCTATCTCTCTCTATCGTAGTTTTGGCACTCAGTGTGCTTAACCTGCTTAGCGATCTTCGCCTTCTCGACCAAGGCAGAAAAATTCCGCTCCCTCTGTGGATCTATCAAAACCCGCAAGTTATCTCTGAGGCCATCCTCAAAGTAAACTTTTTGCTCGTACTCAAACGCCACCATACCTCGCGTATAACCGCTCAGTCTCAGAAACTCAGCCTCATACTTGGTCACTGATCGATCTCCCTGAGTTAAATTCAGAAACTCCCTCCTACGGGCATCCACATAATTGGCCCTACATATTTTCCTAGAAGGCGGTATTAAAGAACTCCCAGGTCAATCGCTCGGGCTAAGTGCCTTCCTTAACAGTAAGCCACCACTGATATGCCTCATCACGTAGCAACGAGACTAAACCCTTTAATTTCTGCTTTGGAGTGCAATCTAGATCGTCCATGATCCTCTCCATGGCCTCAATTTAGTACTCGACCACATTAAGAGCAACTCTAGTGACACCCTTAAATAACTTAGCCCCAATGGACTAGATTCGTTACGTAACCGACCCTCGTCCTCCAGATCTAGTATTGGGCCTGGCGACCCTCTCCAAAATCTTGAGCATAGCCTGGGACAATGCGTCGTCCCCAGCCATACGATCTTGAGACCCAGTCTCAGTAGTAGGCAACATTGGTGTCTCACTAGTATCCAAGTTAGGTAGGTTGTCGGAAGATGAGGACCCAGCTCGAGCCCCTCTACGACCTCTACCACGGCCTCTAGTACCCCGTCCGTGGATACCTCATGTGCTTATATCTAATCAAATTATCTGTATTTAAAAATTTTATGAATCAGTTATAGTTTAATATTTATTAACAGATGTTTTATGTAGAATATTATCGGTAATTCAGAGTTTGTTTTCGTATATTACAGTTTCACTATAGTTTTTAGTATACACTAACTAAAGTGTTTTCAAACAGTATACTACCTATAGTAGTTTTAGAATATACTATCAATAAAAGTTTCAGTTTAAAATAATTCACAGTTTAGAATACTTATAAGATCGGCGTCGGAGACTCGGTGTACCACATACTCAATAAAACATTTCAAATAATTTTGTAATCAATTCTTTTAAACCAAATTTTAAAACCCATAATCTACAGTCGAGTTTTACAACCTGGCTCTGATACCACAAAATGTAACACCCAAACTCGACCTAGACATTATGGTCGAATTTGGCAATGTTACATGATAGGGTGTCTGGAAAATTATGTTGTTACAATAAAACCATTTCTGCTTAATTACTTTTATTTATCTCTTATTAGTTCCAAAATTCGTTTTACTCACTTGCCCCCATAGTTTTAAAATGTAACTCGTTGCGGAAGCTTTTAAAAACAGTTTAAGTGATCGCGAGTTTAGAAAAACTTTGGCTTTTTGAAAACCGAGTTTCCCTACGACTAGCGGTTATAAATCCATAAAATAAACAAAAACACAAGTTAAGAAAAGGTCCAAGAAGTCCCCAAATTACATCAAAATAAACCAATAATAATACTATAGTCATAAATCGTAAATCGTGAATTAAAAGAGTCCAATAACCGTGGTCACTACTGAGTCTTCCACCGTACTGATCCGTCTAGGTCTAGGGATTACCTATCCATCAAACAGAAGGGTGAGGTTAAGTAAAATCAGTGTATAATCCCACAGAAAACAAACAATAGAAAATCACAGTGTACAGTTAAAATAGTCTTGGGCCTAAGTCCTTTCCAGTATCAGTAACCGTTTGGACCTTATTCCATCTCAGTACAGTATCAAATATGCAGTAGGGCCTTAGCCCATCATAGTATCAGTGGCAATCATGTAGTATTCAGTAATAAATTCCTACCCAACCAGCCTCTACACTCCATCTTTGTCCAACCCTACACTACATATGGGGATTAAATCAACCCACCCATCCCTACACTCCAAGTAGTACTGAATGCAGCACAAATCAGTAATTTGCAGCTGAGTTGCTAGTATAATAGGCTTAAGAGCCTTTCAGTACACTTCCTCCAAAAAATATCAACCCAACCCAATGCAATACAACATACAATGAAATGTAATGCTATCATAGGTTTGTCAGATACACATTCAGTTCAGTGTACATGCTTATATATAACATGCTCAGTATATAATACACACAATCAATAACATACAGTTAAGGGTCAAAATAGTGCTTACCGCCTCTATGGAAGGTTCACAATCGACTTGTGTGACCCGTGTAACCTTAACAGTCAATTCAGTAAAAATGGGCTCACACTCCCATGTGGCCTGCCCGTGTGGGCCCACACGCCCCAAATTTTCCTTGCCCGTGTGGATCACATGGCCTGGCCCAAAATACCACACGCCCGTGTGGGGCCACACGGCCCAAATCAGTCTAGCCCATGTGTCGCACATGACCCATCTGGCCATTACACGGCCGTGTCTTGTGCGCACGGCCTTGCTTCATCGATCACACGCTCGTGTTGTGTCACAAGGCCTACCACACGGGCGACCACATGCCCGTGTGGCGTCGACAATGGGGTTTCCAACTTTTGTCAAAACTCTATTTTCTGCGTTTCCAAGTGCACACCTAGTTTCGATTAAAGCTGAAACGATCCTTGAGCCTTCCTGAACCTATATTTGACCAATTTCCACTCAATTAATCATTTAACAATTGAACTATAACCGAACTCGAAACCAGAATACTTATCCATAGAGCGATTAAAATTTACCCCAACACTTCGAATCGATTCGTTAGAACCAATACAACGAGAGCCTTACTCCACATGATACGCTGTTGTCAAAACCCAAAATTTAGACTCACAAAAATGAAAACAATCATCTAAGAACGATACCAACCAATATATTAATTACCACCCACCAACGATTCACGTCGCAAAGGAAAAAGAAACGAAATGAAAGCAAAAAGTGAAAGGGAATTTCAAAGGAATTTTGACAGCAAGTGGGGAAGAGAAAATGACAGAGAAAGAAAAGAAAAAAAATAAGGAGGAAGAAGCGTCAGTTTTTCTGAAGAGAGAATTTGGAAAACTGATTTACTCAATCACATTACCCACATTATCTCAACCACCCACTACTCAGTTATCCACTATAACTCAATCCCTTAATTTTCTCCCTCAACTCCCACTACACATCCACCACTCAGAATCCCAGTTCAGCACAACTCTAGTCGAACTTAAAGCAAAAATACTACTCCTTGCCATCGTAGAGAATCAAACACAAGACCTCCAACACACCAACACTCCACTTAACCACTAGACCAGTAAGCCCATTCTAATAACTATTTACCAACTATTAAACTTAAGCCCTTTAGGCCAAGTTAAGGCTTATTTATAAAAATTACCAAAATTTGCCCAAGTTCTGGCTTGAACTTGGGACCTCTCACACACTCCAGAACACTTAACCACTGAAGTAGATACTTAATTGTGTCACACATCCACAAAAACAAAAATTTAAATTTTGGGGCATTTCATGGAATGATATATTTGACCATACTTGTGGAAAAATTACTCCCTTTGTCACATTTATCTATTACTTGAATATTTATATACTCTTAATTGATTTTCGGTTTACTTATGTAAAATGATTTCTTATGTAACTTTATATTAATTGAAATATACTACTTGACAAATTTATTTAGAGTGTAACATAATTATCACTAATTTATATACTAAGAACATGATATAATTATGGCTAAGAATATAATTTACAATTATATTGATACATCGTTAATATTCATTAATTTCCACAAGGTTAATATTTACAAATAAGGAACTTGAAATTTGTTTATTTAAATTTTCAAAATATTCACTAAATAATTTCAATAATGGATGTTTTATTTCATTTGTAATAGTGTTTTATTTCAATAATTTCACCTAATAAATACTAAAGTATAATAAACAAATAAATACTTAACAATAAAATGTGTCATGCCCTTATTTGTCATTTTACAAATATTAGCTTCCAACTATCAGCTAAGTTTTACCAAACACTTTTAAATAAATAGTAAATAGAATCAGTTGGTCAAATCAGCCACTGCAATCGACAATCGGCTATCAACCAATTGCCAAATAGGGCCATAGACAATTCTAATTCTCACTTGGCTTAAATGAATGTATCTTTCATATTCGTTTTATGGTTCAAGTTCAGAATTCATGATTACCCCTCTCAACAATGTTACCTCCAAATTTGAAATTACATTCTCTATTTAAAAATATAATATATTTTACTATTATATTCAATATTTATTGATACTTACAATTTCAAAATTAGGGTTATGTTTGTAATCCCGTGTATTTAATTACTCATACATCTTGTATGCATGGATTGCATTATTAAAACGCTATAGATCCAGATCAAATAGGAAGGCTGTATCATTAGAAAACTTTTAGATCCATAACTTTTCTTAATACTAGTTTCATGTCATATGCATTGTAAATGATACGTGTTTAATTTTAAAATTTATTACACAATGTATTTTATAATTTTAAAATATATATTTGTTAATTAAATGAGAATTTATTTAATTTATAATAAAAATTTAATAACTTTAAAAATAATTGAGAGAATGAAACAATATTTTAAAAGTAAAAAAATAAAAAAGTAAAAATAACTCATAATAAAATGTTAAGTAATTAGATAAAATGATTTGTCATTAGAATATGAGTTAAAATTAATTTTAATTAGTATATAATTATAACACTAATTAAATGATAATTAATCTAAAATAATAAAAATAATTTAATATAGATACGAGGTCTAGTTAAGTGTAATAACTACTGCATTGATAATTAGAACATTATTAACAAATAAATAAATTTATACATCATATATTAAATTACCAATATATTAATATTATCTTTATATATATAATAATAATCTCAAACATTTAACTTTTATTAATTATAAAAAGTATTTTTTTTGGAGTTATTTATCTCCATTTTATGATCCATGCTCGAGGTTTGTGATTGTCCCTCCCAACAATGTCGCCTCCAATGTTCAAATCTGCATTGTAACCTCCCAAATCCAGCCTAGACATTAGGCCTGAATTCAGAAGATTACATTGGCTAACAAAATAACCTAGTAAGCTATCAGAGTTTTTAAAACAGACATATTAAAACATTTTTTTTTATTTTAGAAGAAACCTTAGTCTATTTTCAGAAAAACTCACGAGTTTATAAAAAACCGATTTAGATTAAAACTCCTATTTAACAACTTTTCCTTTTTAAAAAAGCCTAGTTAATTTCCCAATTATTTATTACTCAAAATTTTAATTATAATCTAGTAGCGGAAAAATGATATCTAACTTAGTTTCAATAAAAACCATATTTCATGCATAGATTAAAATTCATATTTCAACATCCTAAAATCAAATTAAATATCATGCAAGCTATAAAAACCCAAATCCTAAGTCTCATGCCACAGTTTAAAAATAAAACAATACAATCTCTGAATAATAAAAATATCAAATAATAAGTCTAAAATATTTTATGGAAAAAAAGAAATCTAAGTCGAGTCCCTCCGGATGCCGTGTATGCATCCTAACCTAGTGGATTATCTGTAGAAACGGAAATAAAATGGGAGTGAGCTATGAAGCTCAGTGTCAGTTCTATCATAAGTAAACCGGTGCTGAACAATAAACCAAGCATACATAAAAACAATTTTCAATACAATAACAATCATATAGTATAGCAAAATTTTGACAGTTCATTCGAGCATGCTTATGAGTGTCAATGCAATGCAATTTCAGTTTAGCAGAAAAGGTCCTACCTTACCGCTACACTCCACAATAACAGTTCCCTAGAACTCTTTTAACCTGGACACTCTAGTTTGTGGATGAACCACTAGTGTTTATTGGTTAATATATTGCCAGTAGGTTGTGAATACACAACATATTTGCATATAAAAGCTGCCTATAAGTTTGTGGATAAACTGCCAATGTTTGAAGGTTAATACACTACTAGTAGGTTGTGAATGCACAACGTATTTGCAGATAAAAGTTGCCACTAAATTTATGGATAAACCACCAGTGTTTGCATTTTATTAAACTGTCAGTACTTCCTCCTTTAAATCATCCCACCCTATGCAATGCAGTATGACATGCTAGTAACAGTTTAGTACAGAAATAGTAAACATGCTTAACATGTACTCGGTTTAACAGTAACAGTAGACATGTTTATCATGTATTCATTTCAACAGTAACAATAGGCATGTTTAATATGTATTCGGTTCAATAGTGATGGTAGGCATGCAACCAGTAATATAGTGGTAAGAATAACAATATCGGTTCACCAGAAAGATAGTGATAGTAGACATGAAATATTCACATAACATTAAACAATAGCAGTTCAATCATCAAATCATAGAATCTAGCATGATCATAAAATCAAGGACTCAATCGAGTGAATAAAGTTTCTGAAAATAGTTTAGGTATTATATAGGGACTAAATTGAACAATTCACAAAATTTTGGGTAAAACTATAAAACATGGTTCACATGACTGTGCGGCCAGGCCGTATAACAGACTATGACCGTGTGACAATTGCAAAAATTAACCTACAGGAAGGACACAGCCGTGTGGAGAGTTCTTGGCCATGTGAGATTCAAACTAGCCTAGGGTTAGCAAGGTACATGGTCGTGCTGGGGGGTGTGTGCTAACTCTATAAGATCCACTGGAAACACCACCCCTTGAACCTCCAATGGACATCTCCTATAGATCTTATTTACAATAACCGATTGTCCTAAGGGGCTTACTACGGTAACATCAATAGTAGTTTCCTCTACCACAATGCCTAATTTTTAAGCATATTACAAGCAATATACGAATGGGTGGATCCTATGTCTATTAGGGCAAAATATGGAACTGAATGAATGGTAAAAATACCTACGATGAAATCAGGTGCATCTCTATCCTCACTACCTCTAACAACAGAAATAAGGGCAGGTTGTCTAACCTCGATTCGGTTTGCTCTAGTTGCTACAGTATTTGCAACCCTATTTTGACCTCTGCACCTCGGAGGCAATTGACCCGCTCACTGATTTTAGGAAAAAATTTGCACTTGCTCACCTCGACGAGGACAATCTTTTACCATATGCTTTGTTGACCCACACCTCAGACAAGCACCTAACTTTTTCCAGCACTTGCCCATATGACACTTACCATAATACGTACAGTTGGAGGTCACATCTTTAGTATTAGCCACAACAACCCCTTGCTGTGTTCTACCCTCTCTGGCTTATTTTATGAGACGAGTATTCGAGCCAGTGGAACTATAATCTCTCTTAACTGGAACCTTATTCTTTTCCCGTTGTTCACGCTCCACCTGTTTGATTTCCTCCATAATTTTGGCTTTCTCCACTAGGGTCTCAAACATTCGTTCCTGATGTGGAACAACCTATATTTTAAGGTCGAAACGTAGCCCATTTTTGAACCTCACACACTTGTTCCGCTCCTTGGCAATCATTCATTAAGCGTAGCGGCTGAGCCTTAGAAATTTAGCCTCGTATTCTGCAACAGTCTTATCCTCTTGCTTTAACTTGATAAACTCGAGTCTGCGGGCTTCCACATATGTAGTGCCCACATACTTCTTTTAAAAGGCTTAATGGAAATATTCTCAAGTTATACGTTCAACTTTTGTACCCCTTACAACAGGCTGCCACGAACGATAGACCTCTTCCTTAAGCAAGGACACAATGCCCTTCAATTTTTGCTCCAGAGTACAGTTTAGATCCTCCAAAATCCTCTTCGTCGACTCCATCTACTACTCAGCCATAGTAGGATTCATTCCAACAACCCCTTTGAATGTTTCTATGTAACACTCCTCACCCGTATTCAACGCCGAAATAGGGTTACGGAGTATTAACGGACTTATAAAATAATTAAACATCCACTTGGCATACATTTTCACAATTCAAGCATTCATTATTCAATCTCAATCAAATTGTCCCTAATACGAGCCTACGAGGCCCTAAACATACATTAGGAGTGGTTCGGGACTAAACTAATAAGTTTGAAAACATTTGGAACACTTATAAAATTTTTCTCAAAACAAGGGACACACGCCCGTGTGGCCAGGCCGTGTGTCACACACGGCCATCAGACACTCCCATGTCGCAGGCCGTATGGACATTCGAAATGGGAGCACATGGCCATGTCCCAGTCCGTGTCCAACCCCGTGTCCAAACAAGTGAGCTTACTAACTTGGGTCATACAGCTAACCACACGCATGTGTGTCTAGCCCATGTGCGCTTTGAAGTGGCCTCACACGCCTGTGTGCCAGGCCGTGTCCTAGGCCGTGCCAAACCTATAGGGTATACTAACTTATGTCACACGGCCAAGTCACACGCCCATGTGTGAGGGCTTTTGGAGCATACTAACTTGATTTCAATTTCAACACCAGGGGACACACGGCGAGTACAACATGACCGTGTGTCACACATGGCTGAGACACATGCCTGTGTCTTTGCTCGTGTGGACAAAAATAGGATATTTAACAAGCCATTTTGCCACCCAAAATACATGTACCACAATTCAAAGACACCAACACAAGGCATAATAAGCATTAAATCAATCTCATATCAAGCATATTACATACCATTTCATTACCCTTCAATACAAATCATAAACTACCACAATATGCCATCTAATTTATTACCTAATTCACATATACACTTCAATTAACTATACTCTCCCAAATATAAATCTTTTAGCCTAGTTTCACAAACAAACCAATGTCCATAAATCATCCACAACCATCAATCAACTCATTGCACAAGACATAAAATATATATATATATATATATGATTCAAACATACCAAAATAGACTAAAATAAGCCATCACTCATGGCTATATATACATACCAAGAAATAAACATTTACAATGCCAATTCATATGGCCAAAATCATTATCAAGTCATAACCAAAATGAAAAAAGTCCCTATACATGCCATATACTTAAAATACCAAAGTTCATAGGTACCAAGTGATAGGTGGATAGTGTGAAGCGATCTTCGATGATCCCCGAATCCGAGCTAGCTTGATAACACTATAAAACACGGGAAAAATAAACAAAGTAAGCTACAAAGCTTAGTAAGCTCGTATATAATAAACTTAATTCAATCTCAAGATTACAATCCAACAATTTGAATATATCAACATTTAGCATATATTAGCTAACAAACCTTTTATATACACAGTTACGATTCAATCACATTCTTCACAAGTTTCTCCAAACCAAAACTTATACATGTAACATATGTACCTTTATCGTCTCATATCATTCTCGTACTCAATCATATCTTTCATTTACTCATTGAACCATTCGGAATAGAAGTCGGATACTCAAGGATCTCGTACACTAAGTGGCCCAAAGCCAAATCAAGGTAGCTTATATTTCTAAATTCTGATATCGTGGCCCGAAGCCAAATCAGCTGATATTCATGGCCCGAAGCCAAATAAGTATAACTCGCACCTAAACTGCTAATATCATGGCCCGAAGCCAAATCAATGAAGCTCCTAATGACATGTCACTAGTATCCTAAACTATTCCTAAGGCTCAATCGGGATTTCAAATGCTGAATTTCCATCTAGTCAATGTCGAACTTATCTAAAGTCTCGTATTCACAACTTATACAATATCAAAGCATTTAAAATACACTTATAATGAAATTGATCAGATACGAACTTACCTCGGGTTAAAAAAAGATGAAATAGACCGATTAATCCGAAATTTTGTTTTTCCCTCGATCTAGATCCGAATTCTGCTTTTCTTGATCTAAATATATTAAAAATTAACTCATTTAATATTCTCTCTATTCAATTTAGCCCAAAACACACTTTAAAACACATTTACACTTTTGCCTCTAATATTTTACATTTTTCACAATTTAGTCCTTATTTCATAAAATCACAAATTAATGAAATTTAAAATAAATCCATGCTAGCTGAATTACTATTATGCCCCTAGAAGCCCATATTTTTCATTTATTTCACATTTTAACCACAAAGTTTCCACATTTCACAATTTAATCCCTATTTTACATTTTTACTTAAAATCACTTAACAAAATTTGTATATCAATCAAAAAGCATTCATAATCTATCATTAAACATCAAAATACTCATATATTCATCAATTTAAATTTTCAAAATCTTTAACAATTTTTCAAATTAGTCCCTGGGCTAGCTAGACCTAGTTGCAACGATACCAAAAACATAGAAATCATTAAAAACGGGACAAAAACCATACCTAATTGAGCAAGAATCGCATGGTTGAATATTGAAGCTAAGAAAATGGCTTTCTTTCCCTTGTATAATCATATAGATGAAGATGATAATGAATAAAATGGTTTTTGTTTTAATTAATTAACCTTTAATAACCAAATTACTATATTAACCTTTTAATTAATTCAAAATTTCATTTATGCCAAACCATTATCATCCACTAACATACTAATGGTATATTTACCACTTAAGGACCTAAAATTTAAGGTTCTATAGCTATTTGACACCTTTAGCTAATAGAACAACACTTTTGTATTTTACGCGATTTAGTCCTTTTTATCAAATTAAGCACTCAAACGATAAAATTTCTTAACGAAAATTTTATACAATCATATATTCATGTTTTAAAAATTAAAATAATAGTAAAATAATTATTTTGACCTCAGATTTATGGTCCCAAAACCACTATTTTGATTTGACTAAAAACGGGTTGTTACATTCTGCCCCATTCGATCGGAGCCTCTCCGCAATGAATCCACAGCTCCCTAGACCAGTTTGGACTCCAGTAACCTTTGCAAAACCCTTAGTATCAATTACGACATTACATCATATCAATTCTCATAGCCTTCGCCACAATTGGCGGTAGAATTCTCAACGTACTCCTCCTTAGGGGTCGGGTTTTCTCCTTGAATAGTGAGTGGCTCTATAGGTACAACCCTATTCGACCTACCCCTACCACATGTACCTTCAATGTTCATTATGATTTTATGTGAATTTGAATTCTAGAGTATATCTACAATTTTTAAACAAAAGTTCAAACGTTAGTTATTTCCTAAATGTTTACAGTCTAAAGATTACAGTTTATCTAAAGTCTCAAAAGTAATAGTAACTAAAGTAGGACAAGCACCAGATTCTTGGATTTAATTTCCTGCAGAAAATTATTTTTTTCAAAAACTTGTGGCATGACTTTTCCAAAAATACCCCTTTTAATGCATGCATGCAGACTCATTCAATTTCTATAGTCCGAGTTTAAAAAACCTAGGCTCTGATACAACCAAATGTAACTTCCTTAACCTAGCCTAGAAGTTGGGCCTGAATTCAGAAGATTACATTGGCTACCTAGATGGCCCAGTAAGCTATCGTAGTTTTTAAAACAGACATGTTAAAACATTTATCTATTTTAGAAGAAACCTTAGTCTATTTTTAGAAAAACTTACGAGTTGTCAACGATCAATTTAGATTAACTATCTTATGTAATGGTGACTACTTTTAATTGTTAAAAAAAAAACTTAGTTAATTTCTCATTTATTTATTACTCAAAATTTTAATTATAATCTAGTAGCGGAAAAGTGATATCTAACTTAGTTTCAATAAAAACCATATTTCATGCATAGATTAAAATTCATATTTCAACATCCTAAAATCAAATTAAATGTCATGCAAGCTATTAAAACCCAAATCTTAAGTCTCGTGCCACAGTTCAAAAATAAAACAGTACAGTTTTTAAATAATAAAAATATCAAACAATTAGTCTAAAATATTTTATGGAAAAAAAGAAATTTGAGCCGAGTCCTTCTAGATGCCGTGTCTGCATCCTAACCTAGTGAGTTATCTGTAGAAATGGAAATAAAATGGGAGTGAGCTATGAAGCTCAGTGTGAGTTCTATCACAAGTAAACCAGTGCTGAACAATAAACCAAGCATACATAAAAATAGTTTTCAATACAATAACAATCATATAGTATAGCAAAATTTTAACAGTACATTCGAGCATGCTTATGAGTGTCAATGTAATGCAAATTCATTTTAACAGATAAGGTCCTACCCCATCGCTACATTCCACAATAAGAGTTCCTTAGAACTCTTCTAACTCGGACACTCTAGTTTGTGGATGACCCAATAGTGTTTGTTGGTTAATACACTGCCAGTAGGTTGTGAATGCACAACGTATTTGCAGATAAAAGCTGCCACTAAATGTATGGATAAACCACTACTGTTTGTAGATTATTAAACTGTTAGTACTTCCTCATTTCAATCATCCCACCCTATACAATGCAGTATGACATGCTAGTAATAGTTCAGTACAGAAATAGTAGACATGCTTAAGATGTATTCGGTTTAATAGTAACAGTAGATATGCTTATCATGTATTTAGTTCAATAGTAACAATAGGCATGTTTAACATGTATTTGGTTCAACAATGATGGTAAACATGCAACCAACAATATAGTGGTAAGAATAACAATATCGATTCATTAGAACGATAGTGACAGTAGACATGAAATATTCACATATCATTCAACAATAGCAGTTCAATCATCAAATCACAAAATCTAGCATGATCATAAAATCAAGGATGCAATCAAGTGCATAAAATTTCTAAAAATAGTTTGGGGATTACATAGGGACTAAATTGAACAATTCACAAAATTTTGGGCAAAATTGTAAAACATGGGTCACATGGTTGTGTGACCAAGCCATGTGAGAAGCTATAAGCCGTGTGGAAGGGTTACACTGCCATGCAATACTTGTGGCAATTGTAAAAATTAAACTACAGGAGGGACACAACCATGTGGAGGGTTCTTTACCATGTAAGATTCAAACTATCGTAGGGTTTTTAGGGTATATGGTCGTGTGAAGGGGCCATGTGGGAGACCGTGTGGCCCTATTCCTAGACACAGTTTGCCCCAATTCGCCTGTAAAAGAACACACACCTTTCACTAGGAGTTCGATCGACGTTCTTTGCTATCAAATTTGATCCGTTTCACCTAAATTAGGTCATTCAACGACAAATTCACACGAATTAACATTGGGTATCAAGATTTGACAAGATTAACGAAGATTTTGGCAAGATTCATAAAAGATTGTTTAATCGATCACAAGATTAGAGATGGATAGAAATTATATAAAACTTCAAGATTAATCATCGGGATTGAGATGTATTTACCAATTATTGTAAAAAAAAATAAGGACATTTTATGTCGAAACTACTAAGAAATCAAGATCGAGGTTGATCCAATTCGTGAAAGAAAATGTTCAATAGCAAAGGATGAAAAGAATGATGTAAATGAGAGGAAAGAAAAGAAAGATGAGAAGAAATAGGGAAAAGGGAGAAAATTTTTAGTTGAAGTTGAAGAGGAAACAAAATTCATGTCTAATTAAGAATAAATGGACTAAATACCTAGGGTTTGGGAACCTTAGGGAGCGAAATGGTAATTTACCTTTGCTGTTGAAAATAAAAAGAAATGGAGGGGGATTTGGGTGTCTCAAAATCGGGTATGCAAGGGGGGAACAAGCGTGTTAACCACTAGACGTAAAGTCTATTTCTTTAGAAATATGCTTCATATAACCTTTGGTATATGAACTTCAAAATTTTTTAAATTTGGTACTTAAGTTTTTTTTATTTAATTTGATACCTAAACTTACTAATTTTTCCTAATTTAGTACTTCACTTTTTTTTTTTTGAGTTCAACTTGGTACCTAAACTTGATACTATTTCCTAATTTGATACCCAAGTTTTTATTATCTAATTTAGTATCAAAACTTGTCAAATATATACAAATACACTCCAATATACTAACAATGTTGTTTTTTATGAGGTAGCAAAAATAATTAATATATGACCGACATGTGACAAATGATATGAAATTTCTTTTATATGTTAAATGTTCCATTACTTTTAGTTTAATTTATTTAATTTAACATAATGAATTTTTTTGGTTTTTAAATTTTGTTTTCTTCCTCAATATCCATTTGTTATGAAAAAATGAACATATTGTTTACCAAAATAGAGGAAACTTCAAATAAAAGCAAACATTCCTACCATTAAATTCCATGGCATCTTGACATGTTATTCATATATTAGCTATTTCGGTCCCCTTATTAAAAAACTAACATCGTTAGTGTTTTCGGGATAATCTGTATAGTATTTGACAATTTTAGGTACCAAATTGGACAGAAAAAGCTTAGGTCCCAAAGTAGAAAAAAGTGTCAATTTCAAGTGTCAAATTAAACCCCAAAAAAGCTTAGCTACCAAAATAGGAAAATTTTCAAATTTAGGTACCATATTTGACCAAAAAAACTTAGGTACCAAATTAGAAAAAAAATGTCAAGATTAGATACTAAATGTTATATTAAGCAGAAATATAATAATTCCAATGGGCGTCTACTTTTTTGTATAACCACAAGTGTTATTATCCGTTTTATAGTTTGATATTCATCATGTTTGGGTTGGGATAATATTCAAATAATGCCCTCTGAATAGTTATGGCTCTAAGATTTAAACTTGATACAAATGCTTAAAAAATTCACTCCACTTTTTTAACCATTTAATTTTAGAAAGGTTAAAATATATCATAAGTCCCTAAACTTTTCGTGAATTTGGAATTTAGTCTTGTACTTTTGTTCATAGGAATTTAGTCTATTTACTTTTCAGATTTAAAAATTCAAGTTCAACTGTTAACACTGTTAAAATTATTTTGTTAAATTTAGGTTCATTATAACGTCACTATTTTAGTTACATTGCTATCAAGTGAGTATTTTTTTATTTTAAAATTTCACACCAACCAATTTAATAAAAATAAAAATAACAATGTTGGCAAATTAACTGAATTTAAAAGTTTTTTGAACATAAATTTCATTATAGATTCTTATTATATCGTCCTTTTAATCTTGTAACACCCTAAATTAGGGGTTGTTAAAATTTAAATAAATTCCATGTGGACTTCAAGAAATAAATAAATATGATTTTATTTGGCATGATTTAGGGTCTAGAAACAACCCCAGTCAGTCGAAATTGGAATTAAAAATCTCTTTTTAAGGTACTTTAAAGAAAGGAGCTAGGTGAAGTTAGGGCTTAAATAAAATTTAAGGAGATGCATGACACAAAGAATGGGCTTGGTACAATTGGCTTGGTGCGCCTAAGGGTTGCAAAAGGGTTCTTGGGTTCGATTCACGGGAGAAACAAGGGAGGAGTTTTTTTTTTATTATTTTGGGGCGTTAATGGAAGGGGCCAGGAAGGAGGCTTTAAAATTAAATGAGGAGGCTTATTGACATGAAAGTCAATTGGGAGAAATGGCATGGGGCGTTTAAGAGGGCTGCGGCAGTATGCTTCCACCAGGTCCTGTGTTCGAACCAAGAATACAGCAGCAGTTGGTTTTATTTTTGGTCTGGCGTGAAAACAAGGGGAAACTAACGAAGAAGCACTTAAAAGAAATTATGACGAGTTCATATCACAAATTGTCGCCATAGCAGAGTGGCTGGAGGCGTGGGGTGTCTTCAACAGGTCTCGGGTTTGAAACCTAGGGGCAGTATCCTGGATGGTTTATTTTTATTTTTGGGCGTCCAAGGGAAGAGGTAGTGGCCTGCACGTGGGACTCTTGAGTTGATAAAGATAAAACTTGTTTTTAGTTTAGAATTCGGCTGGAGGAATGGGATTATCATTATTTTATTTTTTTATTTATTTTTTTGAAGAGGTGGCTGAAAGATTGGATGGAAGATAATGTTATTTTATTTCAAATGGGGGATAGTTAAAGGATAAAACTTATCACATTTGGGAGCAAATAAGTGCCGAATTTTGCTTGAGGAGTGTGTCCATCTTTTTTATTTGTTTTAGTCTCCATTCTTAGTATCTCCTGCATTTTCTCCTTATTTTTTTTCTTTTCTTAAAACCTTATTTTCTACTAATCTTCTTGTATAGCCGAATCCTCTAAGAGCCACCTAGTTTCGGCTTGTTTATCCCTTCCAGTGTTGACCGAAACTTCAAGTGCATCAAGGCCAATTATATTCTTTCTTCTTCTATTTGATTTTTGGCCGAATCTACATTAACCTTTCTAAGCCTTTTCTCTTATTATGTGTTAGCCGAATACCCCTTGTCATTAAGAGCATTAGCCGGAATCTTTTCTCTTCTACTAGATCTACTTTGGCCGAATATTAGGTGGGCATAGATTCTTTTCGGGTTTTCTTCTTCAAGTGATCGGTTAAAAGAGGTAAGTGGACTTAGTCGAATGTTCTGTTTTGTTGGATCAAGATCTATGGTTATAACACTATGTCTAAACCAATTGTAGGGAAGCTTTCGGGATTTATTTTCCAAGGTGAGTTGGTAAGCACATTCGGCCAAGGGCCTTTCAATTAAAAAGTTTATGATTAAATGCTGAAACTAACGTGTGCCATGGATTTAGGGACTAATTTAGGCTTTGGGATTTGATTGGAAATCAAATCCATTCAAGGTAAGTCCGCAAAGAACCCTTAGTATGAATTTGGTTTGGCCGAATAGGCCTTTGGTATTAACAGTAATGTTTGGTCGATTATAGGGGCAAGATCTAGTGTTGTAGATCGGATCTTCGGGATCTAGGAATTCCGGTAGAAACAGGTGTGTAAAAACTCACTACACACTTTATTAATTTACATGACGTTATTGTTTGCCTTAAATCTTTTGGTTGTGGTTAGCTTGTGGCATAATCTTGGATTTCGGGTAAGTCCCCTAACTTGTGACTTCTGTTAAATAATTTGCATGCCATCACATGATATTAAATGCTATGCCATGATATATGAAAAATTGATGTATAAGCATGTGATGGTGGGTTAAACGAGTGGAGGGGAAGTGATATTCGTGTCGACGGACACGGTGATTTGGTATCACATTCGTGTCTTGGACACCGGAGGTTTGGTACCTCCAGTGATTTGGTATCACATTCGTGTCTTCGGACACGGAGGTTTGGCACCTCATAGCGACTTGTCTCGTGGTTAACACCACCGTGGGTTGGCCCCACTTTTGAGATATGGGATCGCCGCCGGTGATTTGGTATCACACGGGTTGGCCCACAGATGGATTATTCGTGACTTTGGTCACAAAGTGATTTGGTATCACATTTATATCGTGACTTCGGTCACCGTGGTTTGGCACCACCGGTGGTATGGTACCACACAGGGGTAGAAAGGTGTTTTGGATGGTTAGGTTGGGTTGCATGTGCATGTTTATTAATAAATTGTGTATGAGAGTATTTACCTGGTGGGGGATTTACACACTGAGTCTTGGTGACTCACCCCCTTTCCCTTAACATTTTGCAGATGAGTAGATCGCGGAGATGGAGCCAGAGAGGACTCGAGGCGGCCATGCTTGTCGAAGGATTTATTAAAGTTATTATTATTTATTTTCTAAGTTTTCATTTTGGGTTTGTAATAAGGCCGATAATTATTGTTGGATGTTTATTTTATTGCTTATTTTACTTATGTTATACTACAGATGCTATTTATAAAAATTAATTGAACCGGTTAAAAGTAATTTTTCAAACTTAATAAACTTCTACGGGTTTTTAAAGATGTTACCATCGGTAACAAACCACACCAAGTAAATTATAACCACGACTTATTAAATGTTACATGATCAAATGTTTTCAAGAATTTTTCAACCCAACTACATTTCTAAAAGCCCAACTAAATTTTCCAAACCCCGCTTTTAAAACCTTAGCCATATTTTAACAAATTTTCACCGTAAAATCAATATCCTTCAAAATATTTTACTCCGTGACATACCAGATCCAGTCAGGACTCATGGGCCGGGTTTGGGGTGTTACATTTTAGGATTTACACACTGAGTCTTGGTGACTCACCCCCTTTCCCTTAACATTTTGCAGATGATAGATCGCGGAGATGGAGCCGAGAGGACTGAGCGGCCATGCTTGTCGAAGGATTTAAATTCATTTTATTAAAGTTATTATTATTTATTTTCTAAGTTTTCATTTTGGGTTTGTAATAAGGCCGATAATTATTGTTGGATGTTTATTTTATTGCTTATTTTACTTATGTTATACTACGATGCTATTTATAAAAATTAATTGAACCAGGTTAAAAGTAATTTTCAAACTTAATAAACTTCTCTGTGTTTTTAAAGATGTTACCATCGGGTAACAAACCACACCAAGTAAATTATAACCCTGACTTATTAAATGTTACATGATCAAATGTTTTCAAAGAAATTTTCAACCCAACTACATTTCTAAAAAGCCCAACTAAATTTTCCAAACCCCGTTTTAAAACCTTAGCCATATTTTAACAAAATTTCACCAGAAAATCAATGTCCTTCAAAATATTTTACTCCGTGACATACCAGATCCGGTCAGGACTCATGGGCCGGGTTTGGGGTGTTACATTTTTGGTATCAGAGCCCAGTTCAAAACTCGGCTGTGGGGGGCCCAAGGCCCAGAAGGTTTGGTTTTGTTAGCAGGCCTTATTATAATATTTTGAGAAACTGTTTTTGGCTTGAACAAAGATGGCACGAGTCTCCCAGCACCTATCCGCCTGTAAGTACCTCTATCAATTTTCGTGAATTCTTTTGATGTGGGGTAGAAGAGTAAAATGGGAACGTAGACTATTAGAGTAGAACTGTTGAACCCTAGGGCTAGTATACCTCAACTATACATAAGAATTAATAATTACCTAAACAACCCTGTGAGTTGTCACTAAGCAAAGGATGTGGCAATCGTTATACGCATGTCTAGGAGTGGATTCTTGGGGCACGGTATTTAAGCAGTCCTCGTGACTCACCTCCTACTCACTTGAATCCTACCTAGTGCGTAGTAACGGTTCATCCTAGGCGAGACGACACACTCACTTCAGCTTAACTCGATAACTAAAACCCGAAAGGGACTAGCCGTTTGTTTTAAAGTAATCAAACCTTGTTTTTAAAAAATAAAAAATGACCAAAATACCCTCGGTTTGAAAAATGACCAAAATACCCGGTTTGAAAATTTCCAAAATACCTCAGTAGGAAAAATTTTCAAATAGAAATTTTCAAAATATCCATGTTTTGTGAAATCACTTAGAACCCAATTTTTGGAATCATTTTTGGTAAAAATGCCCTGAACATGAAAAATTACTAAAATACCCTTAGGGGTAAAATTACGAAAACGCCCTTGAATCATGAAATTTCCAAAATACCCACGGTTTTAATAAAAAATTTCATCACATGAAAAGTGCCCAAAAACCTTACTTGAAAAAAAAATATTGAAAACATCGTGATTTTAGAAAATTACAAAAATTCCCCTAACCTACAAAATTACCAGAATACCCCTAACTTTCAAAATTTTGCAACATCACTATTCTGGAAAATACAATTCTAAAAAGAACTCCCAAAGTTTTACAACTTTTTGAAACATCCATGATTTATCAAATTTTACAAACTTACCCTGATTTGTGGAAAATTACCAAAATGCCCCTGAGTTTCAAAATCACCGAAAGACCCCGAATTTCAAAATTTTTTTCAAAATACCCGGGAAATTAAGAGTTTTTAAAAAATAATTTTGACAAAGTCATCCGAGAACCTGTATTTTTAAAAATTACGAAAATACCTCAGAGGACAAATTATTTAAAATACCCTAGGTAGTGGAAAACCAATCACCATGAAAACTACAACGTCACTTTGAATGAATGAATGGAAAACGTGTGCATGTGTGATATGAAAGAATCACTCCTAAGACTTCTATCATAAAATTTCTTCGCGGGTAATCAAGTGAAACATGGTACTAATGCATAAAATTCTTAATCGGATTAAATCTTGACGTTAGAAATAAGTTCTAAGGGACGCGAACGTAGAGATGGTGCTTAGGAAGTAAGATAGCTTTATTAAGATCAGAGTGCGCAGAATAAGCTAGTACGGTGAATTAAGATGTACGACTATTCGTTAGTAAGTAATTTCGAGGACGAAATTATTTTTAAGGGGGGTAGAATTGTAACACCCTAAATTAGGGGTTGTTAAAAATTTAAATAAATTCCATGTGGACTTCAAGAAATAAATAAATATGATTTTATTTGGCATGATTTAGGGTCTAGAAACAACCCCGAGTTAGGTCGAAATTGGAATTAAAAATCTCTTTTTAAGGTACTTTAAAGAAAGGAGCTAGGTGAAGTTAGGGCTTAAATAAAATTTAAGGAGATGCATGACATAAAGAATGGGCTTGGTACAATTGGCTTGGTGCGCCTAAGGGTTGCAAAGGGGTTCTTGGGTTCGATTCACGGGAGAAACAAGGGAGGAGTTTTTTTTATTATTTTGGGGCGTTAATGGAAGGGGCCAGGAATGAGGCTTTAAAATTAAATGAGGAGGCTTATTGACATGAAAGTCAATTGGGAGAAATGGCATGGGGCGTTTAAGAGGGTCATGGCAAGATATGCTTCCACCAGTCCCGTGTTCGAACCAAGAATACAAAGAAGTAGCTTGGTTTTATTTTGGTCCAGCATGAAAACAAGGGAAACTAACGAAGAAGCACTTAAAAGAAATTATGACGAGTTCATATCACAAATTGTCGCCATAGCAGAGTGGTTGAGGCGTGGGTGTCTTCAATGTGTCTCGGGTTCAAACCTAGGGCGATCTGGATGGTTTATTTTATTTTGGGCCCAAGGGAAGAGGTAGTGGCCTGCACGTGGGACTCTTGAGTTGATAAAGATAAAACTTGTTTTAGTTTAGAATTTATTTGGAGGAATGGGATTATCATTATTTTATTTTTTTTATTTATTTTTTTGAAGAGGTGGCTGAAAGATTGGATGGAAGATAATGTTATTTTATTTCAAATGGGGGATAGTTAAAGGATAAAACTTATCACATTGGGAAGCAAATAAGTGCCGAATTTTGCTTGAGGAGTGTGTCCATCTTTTTTTATTTGTTTTTAGTCTCCATTGCCGAATCTCTGTGCATTTTCTCCTTATTTTTTTTTTCTTTTCTTAAAACCTTATTTTCTACTAATCTTCTTGTATAGTCAATCCTCTAAGAGCCACCTAGTTTCGGCTTGTTTATCCCTTCCAGTGTTGACCGAAACTTCAAGTGCATCAAGGCCAATTATATTCTTTCTTCTTCTATTTGATTCTTGGCCGAATCTACATTAACCTTTCTAAGCCTTTTCTCTTATTATGTGTTAGCCGAATACCCCTTGTCATTAAGAGCATTAGCCGGAATCTTTTCTCTTCTACTAGATCTACTTTGGCGAATATTAGGTGGGCATAGATTCTTTTCGGTTTTCTTCTTCAAGTGATCGGTTAAAAGAGGTAAGTGGACTTAGTCGAATGTTCTGTTTTGTTGGATCAAGATCTATGGTTATAACACTATGTCTAAACCAATTGTAGGGAAGCTTTCGGGATTTATTTTCCAAGGTGAGTTGGTAGCACATTCGCCAAGGGCCTTTCAATTAAAAAGTTTATGATTAAATGCCAAACTAACGTGTGCCATGGATTTAGGGACTAATTTAGGCTTCGGATTTGATTAGAAATCAAATTCATTCAAGGTAAGTCCGCAAAGAACCCGTAGTATGAATTTGGTTTGGCGAATAGGCCTTTGGTATATAAAGAATGTTTGGTCGATTATAGGGCAAGATCTAGTGTTGTAGATCGGATCTTTGGATCTAGGAATTTCGTAGAAACAGTGTGTAAAAACTCACTACACACTTTATTAATTTACATGACGTTATTGTTTGCCTTAAATCTTTTGGTTGTGGTTAGCTTGTGGCATAATCTTGGATTTCGGGTAAGTCCCCTAACTTGTGACTTCTGTTAAATAATTTGCATGCCATCACATGATATTAAATGCTATGCCATGATATATGAAAAATTGATGTATAAGCATGTGATGGTGGGTTAAACGAGTGGAGGGGGAAGTGATATTCGTGTCGACGGACACCAGTGATTTGGTATCACATTCGTGTCTTCGGACACCAGAGGTTTGGTACCTCCAGTGATTTGGTATCACATTCGTGTCTTCGGACACCAGAGGTTTGGCACCTCATAGCGACTTGTCCCTGTGGTTAACACCACCGTGGGTTGGCCCCACTTTTGAGATATGGGATCGTCACCAGTGATTTGGTATCACACGTAGGTTGGCCCCACAGATGGATTATTCGTGACTTTGGTCACCAGTGATTTGGTATCACATTTATATCGTGACTTCGGTCAGCAGTGGTTTGGCACCACCAGTGGTATGGTACCACACGGGGTAGAGAAAGGTGTTTTGGATGGTTAGGTTGGGTTGCATGTGCATGTGCATGTTTATTAATAAATTGTGTATGAGTATTTACCGGTGGGGATTTACACACTGAGTCTTGGTGACTCACCCCTTTCCTTAACATTTTGCGAGATGAGTAGATTGGAGATGGAGCGGAGAGGACTCGAGGCGCCATGCTTGTCGAAGGATTTAAATTCATTTTATTAAAGTTATTATTATTTATTTTCTAAGTTTTCATTTTGGGTTTGTAATAAGGCCGATAATTATTGTTGGATGTTTATTTTATTGCTTATTTTACTTATGTTATACTACAGATGCTATTTATAAAAATTAATTGAACCGGTTAAAAGTAATTTTTCAAACTTAATAAACTTCTACGGGTTTTTAAAGATGTTACCATCGGGTAACAAACCACACCAAGTAAATTATAACCCTGACTTATTAAATGTTACATGATCAAATGTTTTTAAAGAATTTTTCAACCCAACTACATTTCTAAAAAGCCCAACTAAATTTTCCAAACCTGCTTTTAAAACCTTAGCCATATTTTAACAAATTTTCACCAGAAAATCAATGTCCTTCAAAATATTTTACTCCGTGACATACCAGATCCGGCCAGACTCATGGGCGGGTTTGGGGTGTTACAAATACAATATCTAGAACTATCTATAGCCCTCATTAACCCTTAAATAGGAGGAATGCGCTTCAACGCACTCGAACCCACGCCCTCTTACACTAGCAATAATGTCGATGCCAATTAAGCTAATACTCAATCAGCCTGAATTTTAAAATTTTAAAAGTAAAAGAATTAAATTTCTAGAAATAAAAGTAGAAAATTAAACTTCAAATTTGTGAGTAGGTTATTTAAGTTAGGCAATGGCCTTTAGGCATAATACTAATTTCACATTTATTTTGTACAAAAAGGTCACGAGCTTTTATTTCCTTTACCAAATTTACATTGCTTTTAAATCACTTTAACGATAGCTATGTGTGTGACCTTGAGCTTTGTCTAAGCCTACAATAGAAATAATTATATGAAATAATGACGGCACGTTACATGTATCTCTTTTTTAATTATTTAACAATATATTAATATATTTTTTCATTGCATTAACTCAACCCTACTTAAAAGTTTCTCTACAGTACTCTGCAACTTCATTACATGGTAATTTACCCTTGCTGTAAAAAATAAAAAGAATGGAGGAGATTTAGGTGACTCAAACTTGGGCATGCAAGAGGAGAACAAGCGTGTGAACCATTAGACCTAAAATCTATTTCTTGTTTAATTTTTACTTATAATAGTATTTATTTTAATGTGATTTTTATCTTGAAAGCAAAACAAAAAGAAATGAAAAAGGTGTAGCTTGAATTTATGACCTCTAAAAATAATTACTTAACCATCAAACCTAATTCATTTCTTAATTAATTCCTTCAATTAATCCTTTAAAGTTTGAGGTGTGACATGTATCTTTCCCTTATGAGTGTAATATGTCTTACCGTTACACTCAACTACTTGTGGATTATATAAAATAAATTTTAACACTATTAATTATTACCATATTTATTTAGTTTAAAACTTGAATTTTTATTATTTTCAATTTATTCAATGATATCTCATGATTTTATAGATTTATAATTTTATTAATATTATTTTTAAGCAGTATTTTAAAAGATATGATCATATTAATCAAAGTCACGTTATATATTATTATATTACGTAATATTTAATTGATATTACTTTTTTATCACATAATAATAATACTAATAAGTTGTTATTCTATTAATATAATTAACAATAAAAAGTATTTTTGTGAGATTTTTTTAAATTTGTGCTATTATATATATATATATATATTATATTATAGATATAGATTATAGACTATATACAATAAAAGATGTAGTTTCATCTAAATAAAAAAATTATAATATATATAAATAATATTTTTAAAAATCACAATGATACAAAATTTTATCATCAAGTCAATAATTAATCCAACTCTTCATCAACAAACACAATAATTGTGAATGGTGCCTAATTTCTAAATCACTTAGAAGTTAGGCAAATGATTCTCTAGTCGTGAGGTTTAGGGACCGATGGGATTTATAATTAGTTTTGTACAAAAATACGTAGTAAAGAGTTAATTTATGTTAAAATATGTCATAGTTGTTTATATTCTTCGCAATTTCAGAATTTAATTCCTATACTTTTATTTTAAGAATTTAATCTTATTTTTCAGATCTTAAAATTCAAATCAAATTATTAACACTGTTAAATTTGTTGGAGTGACATTTTGAAATAAAAGAAATACTCACTTAATAGCACTAAAAAATACATTGTAATGAATAGAAATTTAACAAAATAATTTTAACAAAGATTAATAGTTGGATCTGAATTTTAAAATTTAAAAGTAAAGATACTAAATTCCTAAAGATAAAAGTACTTAAACTAAATTTCAAATTTATGAAGAATACACATAGACTAAATTCTAAATTTACTTAGAATACAAAGATTTGTCGCATATTTTAATTGTTAATTTATTGTCTTGTTTTAGCCCTATTTGGTGTGTTTTTTACTTTTTGTTTCAAACTATTTGAAAAGGAGTGAGCAACTAGACTTGATCATTGGTCGGGCCGAGCCAATGTAAAATTTTAGGTTGGTTTTTTAGGCCCGAACTTGGCCCAAATAAAAAAGTTAAACTCGAGCCTAACTCGACTCGACTTGCCCATATTATTTTTATATAAAAACAAATTTAAAAATATAATACACCAAATGCACCGAAGAACATTAAAACAAATGTTTCCCAACAAATTGAAAATGCATTAAAAACAATCTTTATGCTTAAATGACACAAAGATAGTTGCAACTCAGTAAGCAAAAATAATTAATGTATAATCGACATGTGACAGATGACATAAAATTTCTTTTTGCATGTTAAATGTTCCATTATTGTTAGTTTAATTTATTTAATTTAACATAATGAATTATTAATTTTTTGGTTTTTGAAATTCTTGTTTTCTTCTTCAATACCCATTTGTTATGAAAAATTGAACATATTGTTTATCGAAATAGAGGAAACTTCAAATAAAAGCAAACATTCCTGCCATTACATTCCGTGGAATCTATCACATGTTATTCATACATTAGCTATTTCGGTCCCTTTATTAAAAAACTAACATCGTTAGTGTTTGCGGGATAATTTGTATAATATTTGACAAATTTAGGTACCAAATTGAACAAAAAAAGCTTAGGTGCCAAATTAGAAGACAGTGTCAAGTTCAGGTGCCAAATTGAACACCAAAAAAGCTTAGCTACCAAAATAGGAAAATTTGTCAACTTTAGGTACCAAATTGGACAAAAAAAGCTTAGGTACCAAATTAGAAAAAAAATGCCAAAATTAGATACTAAATGTTATATTAAGCCTTAGAAATTTAATAATTCCAATGGGTGTCTACTTTTTTGTATAACCACAAGTGTTATTATCCGTTTTATAGTTTGATATTCATCATGTTTGGGTTGGGATCTCTGAATAGTTATGACTCTAAGATTTAAACTCAGTACAAATACTTCCAAAAATTCACTCCACTTTTTTTAACCAGCTAATATTAGAAAGATTAAAATATGTCATAAGTCCTTGTACTATTCGTGAATTTGGAATTTAGTCTTGTACTTTTATTCATAGGAATTCAATCCCTCTACTTTTCAGATTTAAAAATTTAAGTCCAATTGTTAATACTGCTAAAATTATTTTGTTAAATTTAGGTTCATTATAACGTCACTATTTTAGTTGCTTTGCTATCAAGTGAGTGTTTTTTTAAAAATGTCACACCAATCAATTTAACAAAATAAAATAATAATAATAATGTTGACAAATTGACCTAAATTTTGAAATCTTTTTTTTTTTAACATTAATCCCATTATAGGTTCTTATCATATATACTCTTTTTAATACAATGTCTAGAATATCTATAGCCTCTCCCCAACCCTTAAATAGGAGGATAATGCGCTTCAACGCACTCGAACCTAGTCCTCTTGTACTAGCAATAATGTCTGTAGGAGCCCAATTTTGCCCGGGCTTGAAAATAATCCAAAATAAAAACCAAAAAAAAATATAATGTCCAGCACAGTCCATTTTTACAAAGTCTATTTAATAGTTATAGTCCAAAACCAACTTGCAAGCCCAAAAGTACAAAACCCAAACCCGATTGGCCCAGCTACACCATGACCCAATTACAAAACAGACCTAACCTACCCGGACTAATGACCCATTAACCCAATAGAACCAATTATTACAGAGATGGCCCAAAAGGGCCCAACATTAAACCAAATCAGAGACCTAAGGTTTCTGGGAAACCCTAGGCGCCGCAAG
Source organism: Gossypium rotundifolium (assembly GCA_025506655.1). Classification (NCBI taxonomy): domain Eukaryota; kingdom Viridiplantae; phylum Streptophyta; class Magnoliopsida; order Malvales; family Malvaceae; genus Gossypium; species Gossypium rotundifolium. Next base: position 128,553,486 of record CP106732.1, on the reverse strand, counting down.
CCTCACACCCACCCCTCGCACCGCAATCAGCTCATCACACCTAGGCCACCAGTCGCGCCGCAGCCACCAGCCTCTCCTTGCGCCGCATTCTAAGCCCAATCACCACTAGAATCCTCGCCTCTCCTGCAAAAAAAGGGAAAGAAACAAGACAACAAACATGAAAAATAGGCGTATTTCCTGTTTTATTTTTTTCAAGGCCTATAAAAGCCCTACATAATTTGTAAAAAAGGGGTACGGAGATACATACTCAAAAAAAAAAAAAATACACAAGCAATTAAAAATAGAGGTGATTTTTTTTTTTTCGGTTCATTCTTATTTTATTTTTCTCTTCGATTTACACATTTTTTATATAGAAAAAAACTATTAAAAAATAAAGAAAAAAGAAATACTTGACAATTCGCGTTTTTTAAAACTCCGATTGTCAGATTTGGTCAAGGCTTGACCACCACGCCAATGGCGCGTGGTAAATGATGGCCCAAAGGGCTAACAATCGAAACCAGACGAGAGCATTGAGAGAGTTTTTGAATTTTTTTTTTTTGAAATGGCATGCCAAATGAATTTTTGGTCTGAACATTAACATATATAGTATTTTAAAAACGGCACCGTTTTGCTTAAGCCAATAAGCGTTAAAACGACGCCATTTAGAAGGCTAAGATCTGCACGTTGACCCGACTCGGGGAGGATTCACATGTTTTCATTAAAGGGTCTAATTGCTGAATAGACTCTTCCGCATTTTTATAAATTTAAAATAGCATTTTTCCTTATTTTTAATTTTGACCTAAAACTTACCTTTCATTCCAATTCAGTCCCTCGGGCTATTTAAAATCTAATCTTGAAATGGTGCCGCTTAATAGATAGGGCAGAATTTCCTAATAGGTCCTTCTATTTTTGATGCGAATTTCAATTTAATCTTTTTTTTAAATTTTTCTCCTGATTTTTACTTATTTTTGATTTAATCCTTATTCATTTTAAAACTTTTTATTTTTTAAAATTATTTTAATACTATATTTTATTATTTTATTATATTAAAATGTTATATTATTCTTATTATTTATATATTAATTTTGTTAATAGTATAAAATTCATTTATATTTTACATGTATTATCCTTATATATTTAATTATTATATATTATTTATTTGGTTTAATATAATTTATATGTTATTTTATAATTTGTATATTATTTATTATATTATATTTTTTAATTTGTATATTATATAGTATTATATTATATCATATATTATTTTTAAAATTTTATTTTTATAAAATCTATTTATATTATATAATATGTTTTATTTATATTGTTTATTACATATGTAATTTTATGATTAGTACATTATATATATATATATATGTTTTATATAAAAATATTATATATTATTTACTAATTATTTTTATTATATGTAACCATTTATATATGTATTAGATTATTAAATTATATACATTTATTATAAGTACTTCCTTTTTTACTTATAAATATATATATATATATATATTAAATCATTTAAAAAATCGTCACATTTTTTTTTTTATATTCAATGTTTAAATATATTATTCTCTTTTCCATTTGATTTTGTTATTTTGTGAAAGTCTTAATTATCTCTATTTATTTTATATCACATGTTTATTTATTTAGGTTCTTTTGATCGTTTATTATTGTTTAACATAGTTCTTTATAGAAACAGTTTTGCCAATTAAACCTAATAAAAAAAAGGTTAAAAGATATCCATCACAGTTAGATGATGCAAGCTTACGACAAAGAGGTTCATCCTAGAGAATTCCCAGAGGGAAACCTGATGTTGAGGAAAATCCTTCTTATATAAATCTTCAAAGGAAAGAAGATGCCAAAACAGGAAGGACCTTATGCAGTAAAAAGGAGCCTGTTCTAGAGGAGCATTGATATTGACCGAGATAGATGCCAAAGGCATGCCTGATTCGGAGAATTCAAGTTCAGTCAAGAAGGATTTTACCTAAAAGGGGAAAGGCCAAGGTGAAAACCTGCAAAGGGCGCCTTTATTTCAAATCTCAAAAAAAAAAAAAAAAAGGAGAAGAAAAAAGAGGAGAGGCCAAGGCGAAAACCCGCAAAGGGCGCTTTGAGACCAAAGAGGTTTTAAGCCGAAAACCTGAAAAGGGCTGCTTAAATTTTGATCAAAGATAGGGCATGTGGTAGTCTTGCTATGCCTGAATTAACAATGAGGAAGTATGCTACGTCTTGGGGCATTGACAAAGTACTCTGGATCCTCTAAACACGTATTGAGCTCAAAATGGTCCTCAAGAAGTTTGTACAGAGACGCTTAGGCTGCGATATCTGGGGCACCTAGCTTCTATCTTACCCATTTTAAATTTGCTATCTTTGATTACTTTATTCTTTTCAAAGATACACCCCAATCAATTTTCTTGGTTATCTTTGCTTACTTTATTCTTTTTAAGATACACTAATCAATTTTCTTTTATTACTTTGGTTATCTTTGATTAGCTTATTTATTTCGAGTTATGCTCATGATTAATTCCTTTTACGTCCATTGTTGTGATCTTTTTCAAGCATTTTATATTGAAATAATGATTATTGGACTAATAATACTTTCATAAAAAGAGTTTCGCATATTACTCTGGAAGCTTCTAAATAATATGAGAATCTGAAACAGGACTATTGTTTAGAACTCACCAAGCTTAAGAGTTGGAAATATTGAAATATGATTATCTCTTCAGATTTTTATTAGATAACCTAGGTGTAAAAGTGGATCATTCTTGGGAAAAGAAAAAAGATACCTTGCATTCATGCAAATTTCAAGTACATACATCAGGTCATTATACCCAGGGAATGGTGTAACAGACCAACTTGATTGAAGATCATTCAAATTCCATACCTCTGAATGGTAACTGGATGGATGACAGAAGCCAAATGTTATTCCCTTGAAGTTACAGTGGGAGGTACAAATTTTATGTCCTAAGGTTCAAGGGAAGGGACTCTGAAATTGCAGCAGGGCAAGCTTGCTGAGCAGAATATGATTGTTTCTTTGGGTTTTCTATCAAAGATACCAGCTGAACGAGAAAGCATGGTAAAGCATCAGTGATAGAACCTTGAGCAGTGACAACCCCAAACATTAGAAAAAGGGATCATTCTCATGCATTTATGTAAATATCATTCATACACTTCCAATTAGGAGCATTCGATTCATTTCGATCATTGTGTCCTAATCGTTGTACCAAAAAAAAAAAGAAGAAAAAAGTAGGAGATCATTCTCATGACATTCTGCATTCATGCAAATGTCATCACTAATATCATTTAGTTAGGAGCATTAGATTTGTTCCGATCATTGCATCCTAATCATTATACATTAAAAAATGGGATCATTCTTATGACATTCTGCATTCATGCAAATGTCATCCATAATACATTCGAATCTACAAGACATGTCCTCTAGAGGACGATGTAGCAACATCAGTGAATTCACAGTCCTATCTTCTTGACCGGCAGGGGAATAGGTCAAAAATTGTAGATCTTGTCACCCTAAGCAGTAGAGGAACAAGATCAAATGACAAATTTTATCTCTATGAAGCAGCGAAGTAGATTTAAGCCATCGGTCTTATCTCCCTCGAGATGATAGTGGAGCAGACTGAAAATTAAAGTCTTCCTGAAATAGTAAGGAAGAAAATTGAAAAGTTCAGATTTTGTTCCCTAGGGATGGTAGTGGAGCAGACTGGAGATTAAAGTCTTCTTGAGATAGTAAGGAAGCAAATTGGAAAGTTCAAATTTTGTTCCCTCGAGATAGCAGTGGAGCAAACTGTAGATTGAAGTCTTCCGAGATAGTAAGGAAGCAAATTGAAAAGTTCAAATTTTGTTCCCTCGAGACGGTAATAGAGCAGACTGGAGATTGAAGTCTTCTTGAGATAGTAAGGAAGCAAATTGAAAAGTTCAGATTTTGTTCCTCGAGATAGTAGTGGAACAGACTGGAGATTGAAATCTTCCTGAGATAGTAAAGAAGCAAATTGGAAAGTTCAGATTTTGTTCCCTCGAGATGGTAGTGGAGCAGACTGAAGATTGAAGTCTTCCTGAAATAGTAAGGAAGCAAATTGAAAAGTTCAAATTTTGTCCCCTTGAGATAGTAGTGGGGCAGACTGAAGATTGTCTTGAGATTGCAGTGAAGCAGATCGAAGATACCAATCTGCATCCCTGAGTTTCCAGGAGTAGATTAAAATAGTAAATTTGGCATTCTTGAAGTTGCAAGAAGCAGATCGAAGACATTAGTCTAGCATTCCTGAGTTTGCAGGAAGCAGATTGAAGATACTAGTCTGGCATTCTTGAGTTTGCAGGAAGCAGATTGAAGATAGCAAATCTGGCATTCCTGAGTTTGCAGTGAAGTAGATTGAAGATACCAATCTAACGTCTCTGATTTTGCAGGGAGCAAATTAAAGATAGCAGATCTGGCATTCTTGAAATTGCAAGAAGAAGATCGAAGACATCAAGATTTTGTCTCTTTGAGTTTGCAGTGGAGCAGATCGAAGATAGTAGATTTGGCATTCTTGGAGTTGCAAGAAGTAGATCAAAAACATCATGTCTTGTCTTTCTGAGTTTGCAGTAGAGCAGATCAAAGATACTAATCTGGCATCCCTGAGTTTGCGGGGAGTAGATTAAAATAGCAGATCGGCATTCCTGAACTTGCAGGAAACATATCAAAGATATTAATCTGGCATCCATGAGTTTGCAGGAAGCAGATTAAAATAGCAGATCTGGCATTCCTGAGATTACAGTGAAGCGGATCAAAGATACCAATTTGGCATCCTTGAGTTTGCAGGAGCAGATTAAAATAGCAGATCTGGCATTCCTGAAGTTGCAGTGAAGCAGATCAAAGATACTAGTCTGGTGTCCCTGAGTTTGCAGTGGAGCAGATTAAAATAGCAGATCTGGCGTTCTTGAAGTTGCAGTGAAGCAGATTGGAGTCATCAGACTTATTGAAATCAAGATGAAGTTTCAATACCGTTGAAATTGCAGTGGAGTTGGAAGCCATTTGAAGAAGATGAGGACCAAGAAGTCAAGGCTTGGCAAAGATCCGCAAAATTGGTCCTTTTATAATCTTTGCTCTATTCTCGTTACACGACAATGAGCAAAGATGGGTAGCTGTATGAGCTCAATTTTGCCCGAGCTTGGAAATAAACCAAAATAAAAAGCCAAAACAAAAAATATAATGTCCAGCACAGTCCATTATTACAAAGTCCATTTAATAATTACAGTCCAAAACCAATTTGCAAGCCCAAAAGTACAAAACCCAAACCCGATTGGCCTAGCTACACCATGACCCAAATACAAAATAGACCTAACCTACCCGGACTAATGACCCATTAACCCAACAAACCTAATTATTACAGAGATGGCCCAAAAGGGCCCAACATTAAACCAAATCAGAGACCTAGGGTTTCTGGGAAACCCTAGGCCCATGAGCCTCGTACCCGGCCCTTTCATGCGCAATCACTCATCGCACCTGTGCCACCAACACGCCAGCCACCACCTCTCTCCTCGTGCTGCAATCTATACCCAGTCACCACCAGAATCCTCGCCTCTCCTGTAAAAAAGGGAAAGAAACAAAACATCAAACATGGAAAATAGGTGTATTTCCTATTTTATTTTTTTCAAGGGCTATAAAAGCCCTACATAATTTGTAAAAAGGGGTACGGAGATACAGACACAAAAAAAAAAAAATACACAAGCAATAAAAAACAGATGTGATTTGTTATTTTTTTTCATTCATTCTTATTTTATTTTTCTCTTTGATTTACATATTTTTTATATATAAAAAACTATTAAAAATAAAGAAAAAAGAAATACCTGATGATTCGCTTTTTTAAAACTCCGATTCTTGTATTGATTGGTCTTGTAGATGATGTAGCGTAGGGTGATGGTCGAAGGGCTAGCAATCGGAACCCAGACGAGAGCATTGAGAGAGTTTTTGAATTTTTTTTTTTTTTGTGAAATGGCATGCCAAATGAATTTTTGGTCTAAAATTAACATATATAGTATTTTAAAAACAATGCCATTTTGCTTAAGCTAATAAGCGTTAAAACGACGCCATTTAGAAGGCCAGGATCTGCGCGTTGACCCGACTCGGGGAGGATCCGCGTGTTTTCATTAAAGGGTCTAATTGCTGAATAAACCCTTCCGTATTTTTGTAAATTTACAATAGCATTTTTCCTTATTTTTAATTTTGACCTAAAACTTACCTTTTGTTCCAATTCAGTCCCTCGGGCTATTTAAAATCTGATCTCGAAACGGCGCCGCTTAATAGATAGGGCAGAATTGCCTAATAGGTCCTTTTATTTTTTATGCAGATTTTAATTTCATCTTTTTTTAAATTTTGCTCCTGATTTTTACTTATTTTCTGATTTAATCCTTATTCATTTTAAAACCTTTTATTTTTTTAAAATTATTCTAATACTATATTTAATTATTTTATTATATTAAAATGTTATATTATTCTTATTATTTATATATTAATTTTGTTAATAGTATAAAATTTATATATATTTTACATGTATTATCCTTAAATATTTAATTATTATTATATATTATTTATTTGGTTTAATATAATTTATATGTTATTTTATAATTTGTATATTATTTATTATATTATATTTTTTAATTTGTATATTATATAGTATTATATTATATCATATATTATTTTTAAAATTTTATTTTTATAAAATCTATTTATATTATATAATATATTTTATTTATATTGTTTATTACATATGTAATTTTATTAGATTATATATATATATATATATATATGTTTTATATAAAAATATTATATATTATTTACTAATTATTTTTATTATATGTAACCATTTATATATGTATTAGATTATTAAATTATATACATTTATTATAAGTACTTTCTTTTTTACTTTTTATATATATATATATATATATATTAAATCATTTAAAAAATCATCACATTCTTTTTTTTATATTCAATGTTTAAATATATTAGTCCCTTTTCCATTTGATTTTGTTATTTTGTGTAAGTCTTACTTATCTCTATTTATTTTATATCACATGTTTATTTATTTAGGTTCTTTTGATCGTTTATTATTGTTTAACATAGTTCTTTATATATTTATGTTATATTATTCTTTATTATTTATTGATAGTATAATTTGTAGTTATATAGAATTGCAATTGAATATGTATGTCATAATATCTTATCTAGTCCATTGTTTAATAAAACATTTTTCAAAATCAACACATTTTTAAAACAACAATATATGATATTTGGAGACTTCGGGAAAATTATACCCTAACTTACTGGGTTTTAATTTTTCTCGTGAAACTTAAAGTATCAAGTATTTTTTTTCAAACTTTCCACAACAACTCAAAACTTATTCTTGAAAATTCAAAACGTTGTATCCTAACTTACTGGGTATGATGTTTTGTGTTTCGAGGTAAGGATTTTCTACAAATAAAGACAAGCCTAGCGTCGAAGTCATGAGATGTTACACCCTAACTTATTGGGTATAGCATTTTATTTCTTTGAGATAGGTAAATCTTGATTTTCTTTCAAAGGATCATATTTTCAAATTTTTGACAATAGGACATGATTTTATCGATTGAGTACCAATTTTTGGGAGTTATGAGGGTGCTAACCCTTCCTCATACGTAACCGACTCCCGAACCCGTTTTCTTGTTTTTCGTGGACCAAAGTCAAATGTTTTAAAATAAACGTTTTACCAAGGTGATCCAATCACACCTAAGTAAAAAGGGATTGGTGGCGACTCCCGTTTTTGTTTTTAAAGTCGATCCCCATTTTTAAAAATGGTTTTGACAATGTCGATGCTAAACGAGCTAAGACTCAATCAGTCTGAATTTTAAAATCTTAAAAGTAAAGAAATTAAATTGCTAGAAATAAAAGTACAAAATAAAACTTTTTGCGAGTAGGTTATATAAGTTAGGCAAGTGCCTTTAGGCATAAATACTAATTTCACATTAATTTTGTACAAAAAGGTTACAAGCTTTTATTTCCTTTACCAAATTTATATTGATTTTAATTCACTTTAACAATAGCTATGTGTATGACTTTGAGCTTTGTCTAAGTCTACAAGAGAAAGGATTGTAAAATAGTGACGGCATATTCTGTATTTATTTTTTAATTATTTAATGACATGTCAGTATCTTTTTTCATGTCATTGATAGATCATTTTGTTAATTTTTAACTTTAAATTACAATCATTAACTTAAAAATTTCTCGCCACAACTCAACCCTAATTAAAAATTTCTCTGCATTTCTCTACAACTGTTGGCTGCTGCTATTCCATTGTTGTTTTTCTCGTTATTGTTCTGAACTTGTTTTTTGTTTGAACTTCTCTGAACTTCTTATTAGCAAGGTTATTTGGCAACTGCTAGTTGTTGCTATTCAATTGCTGTTTTTTTTCGACACTACTCCGAACTTCTTCTTTTTTTGAACTTCTTACTAACAAGATTTCTTGGCACCTGCTGGCTGCTGCTATTCAATTGTTGTTTTTCTCAGCACTTCTCTTAACTTTTTTTTTTTAACTTCTCTGAACTTCTTATCGGCAAGATTTCTCGGCAATTGTTGGCTGCTTATATTCAATTGTTTTTTTAAAGCTAGTTTTATTTTAACAGTTTCTATTTTCACAATTACTTTAAGAAGATATGATGATGATGATGATGATGATGATGATGATGATACAATGGTTCAAATTTGCTAGATGCTGCTATAGATTGAACTTTTTGCTTTTTTAATATTTTATATTAGACAAATATTCATTACACCATTGCAAATCATGGAGATTTTCTGGTTAGTGATTGTGTACATGTTTTAGAGATGTTATTTTTTTACTTTGGTGTGGAACTATGTTTGTTTGGGATGCTAAATATTTTCACTTGATTTTGATTTGTTAGAAATATAGTTGTATCTAGAATCTTTGTAAGTATTGTTATTTTTAATTGTTAAGTATGACATCTATTTCAGTCAAATTTGAGAAATAATCTTCTAGTTAAACTCTGTTTATTTGTTTCAATCAAACTCTGATTAGTCTAGATTATTTTATTATTATTTGACTTAAAAAATTTAGCCTATAAATAGGATGTTTTACAACTTTAGAAAATACACCCATCAGAGATTAGAACTCATAACACATTTAGAGAATTTTGTGTTTACGTTTTGAGAGTTCTTTTGTTTTTTTAGTTTTCGGGGTTTAGTTTTTATCTCCATCTTTTGTACTCTTCGTTCTTTTGCCATTATAGTAAAATTATTTTTGCCTGTGGTTTTTTTTATCCTCTTTGGAGAAGTTTTTCCACGTTAAATTTATGTGTTGAATTTCTCAATTTCTTCTGCTATTTTTATTTGTTCGTTGCTTAATCGGGTCGATCCCCAACATTAATAATAATGATTTAGCTTAGTGAAAAAACACCCAGATATGATTTTTGAGCTATGCGTTTTAACAAATTTTAATTGATTTTAAAATTTTTAACGATTTCTTGTATTATCATGGTTTTAATTAGATATTTTATCAAAAATTTCTTCCTAGGTTTTGTTAATTTATAATTTTCATTTATGGAGACAAATCATGAAAAAATAATTCATCTTGTCGAGAAAAAAGATAATTCCCTTGAAGAAATAAAAGTGAGACTGAAAGTACATTTTGAATAAGAGGCTTATAATCTTTATAATCAGTTTGCTTTGAGTAAGGGGTTTAGTATTCGAAGAGGAAATGAGAGACAAACTATGACAGGACCTATAAGAAAACGTGAATTTTTATGCTTGAAATCTGGGTATCATGAATATGAAGATGTTGGCGAAGTGAAAAAAATTAATTGTCTAGAGGCAAGGATAGGTTGTTAAGCTAAAATTCGTTTTACGATAGAAAACGTGTGTAGGGCCCAAAATTTGCCCGGGGCCCATTAACCAGTCCATTAGCCCATTTGAAACCCATTAACCAGTTTATTAAACTAAACCAAAAAAACACAACCAAACAGAATAATTAAAAAATAAACCAAAGACCATTAATAAAGTCCAATGTCCATATCTTTCCCAGCAAAAACCAATTGGTCCAAACAAAATATAAACCCGAATTAAATTAAAAAGCACGACCCAGCTACAAAACCCAATTTTATAACCCAACAAACACTGGCCCAAAACCCAAATCTCAGAATTGGCCCAAGCAGGATGGGATTTCAGGAACCATAAAAGCTTCTTGGGTTCTCTGGCACCGCCGCCACGTCCTTCACACGCCTCGCGTCGTTTCAGCTACTCCCCACACGCCTCTTGAGCTTCCCGCGTGCACCCATGCACGCTTCTAGAACTTTCAGAATATTCCAGCAACCCGTCGAATGCCGCTCCTTATCCTCGTGCAGCCTCCACGTGTGCCTCGCAACACCCACGTCGCTCGGGCTTCCACGCCAGCAGAGCACTCGGGCCACCCCGCCTCCACGACGCCTTCATCTACAAACAAAAACAAAAAGAAAGCTAGCAAAGCAGTAACAGAAGAAAAAATATATTGTAATTTTTTTGTTGTTTTTATTTTTTTATTATTCACTATAAAGCAAAGGCCGAAAGGAATGTAAAAGGGGGATCCCCATTTTTTTGTACACACGATTTTTTTAATACGCAAGAAATACCAAAAAAAAGAGAATATTGAAACAAGAGATTCAGAAAAAGGTTACTATCTATTTGATTTTTTTCTTTTTTGTTTCGTTTTCACTTTTCAATCGAGTGGAATAAGTGAACAAAAGAGAGAGGAGATACCTTCGCGTGGTTCTGTCCTTGTCCTCTCCGTCGAAATCGGAGTTCGGATAGGGGTGGGACTTCAGGGTTGGCGTGAAAAGACCTCCCTTGGGTTCTTCGTGTACCACTAAGTGCCTTTACAGTGGTGTTTTGGGTTGTCGGACAGAAGGATTTCCTTTGGCTGTTGTTGGGGGTTAAACTGAAAGGAAATTTTAGGGTTTCAAAAGAAAAAGGGGGAAGAATGGCGTCTATTAGTTTCAATTCGGTTTAAAGGGGGTGTTATAAGCTGATTAGGAAAACAACGTCGTTTGGGGCTCATTACCATAGCTTCAATACGACGTCGTATAAGACAGCTCCGAATCGACCGACCCTATGCTCCGAAGATCTGCGTGCTTTTGGCAACGACGGAATATTTGCGCACCTGGCCCTTTGAGTTTCGCGTTGCCATTCAATTCGATTTATTATGTTCTCTTTATTTTCTTAATTAATCTCTTTAATTTGCGCACTGTTTCAATTTGGTCCTTTCCATGCGCTGCGTTTTCGCGACGAGGATTATTTTCTGGTTTAGTCCCTAATCATTTGGGGCGCATTTATATTGATCCCTGATCTTGTTTAAATGGTTTTATTTATTTATAAATTAGCCTTGTAACTTCATTTCTTTCTCAATTAAGTATTTTTTAATCTTTATTTAAATTCTTGTACTTTTTTGTATTAAATTTATTATTCAAGTTATTTTAATAAAATATTTTTGAAATTTATCCTACCATGTTTTAATTTGTTGTTTTCATTAGCTATATGTATATTTAGTTTCTTTTAAAATTACTATATATATATATATATATATATATTTTAATATTTAGTATATACAATTTATTACTTTAAAAGATCACATTTTATGGTATATTTCAATTTATTTCCGATATTTTTATATATTATTACTTATGTATGTTTTATATATAGTTAAATGCATATATTATGTTTCTTTAAAATTCATTTTGTTCACCATTGATTTAATGATTGACAATTATTGCCATTATGAGTTTTAAGTCCTATTTTATATTTACTTGCTATTTGTGATTCAATAGTTTGTATTTCATTTATAAATATTTGTTTATCACTATTATGTGTTTTAAATTCTCATTTTATACTTGCGATTCAATAGCATTGTATTTTGCTTGTAAATAATTGCTCCATATTGTATGTTATTATGCCATCACATTGTATTCCTTAAAATTCATTTACGTATATGCATATATATAACTTCCTTCAAATCTATTTATATATATGTATATATATTGTCTCTTTAAAGGATTCTATTTTAAATTATATGTATTTATTTATTTATTTCAAACACTTTCATATGTCATCATTATTTTATATATATATTACTTTATATCAAGTTCCTATCACATATGTATTATTTAAACATGTTACTATACATATATCATTTTGTTTTATTAGTTCTAAAGCTTGCTATATGTTCGTTGTATTAATTTGCTTACTATTGTATGTACCCAAATTCATGCCTTTCGATTTCATATTATGATCGCTCATTAGTATAATGTTTTATCCATGTATATTATTAAACGTTTGTAATATTGTTTATTTACATTATCGCATTGTGATTTAAACTTTAACATCTTGATTGATATTAGTAGTCCCATTGTTATTCCAATCAGATTCATTAAAAATGAATATTGAACCAATTTTAAGATTGCATATTTGAAAAATAAGGTAATATTTGTGTATTTAGAAGTACAGAAAATTACATCCTAACGTGCTGGGTGTTGATTTTTCGTTCAACTAAATAACCAAATGCCCTTTTTAATTATATATTTTGAAGATCAAAGATTATCTCGGTGTCAAAGTATAAACGTGTTATATCCCAACGTGCTGGGTATGATATTTTTATTCCTTTGAAACGATTTAATCTTAAGATTCAATTCCGAGTTAGGTAACTTTCTTTAAAAATTTTGTACCGTAAATATTTTCAAGTTTTCAACGCAAGGACACTAATTAATCGATTTGGTACCAATTTTGGGTGTTGCGAGGGTGCTAACCCTTCCTCGCACGTAACCGACTCCCGAACCTATTTTCTCTAATTTCGCAGACCAAGATATTTTTATAGGTGATCCGATCACACCTAAACAAAAAAAAAAAGATTGGTGGCGACTCCTTATTTTTAAAGTCAATCCTTGTTTTTTAAAACTCGATAAAAAATAGTTTCGACAACGTGTTTGGGTTGTTTCTTACTTTAATGATTATCATAATCACCACTTAGCAACTTCAAAAGAAAGAATTAATTTAAGATCAGGAAGAAAATTTTTGGAAGGACATGCATATGTTATTCGTTCAATGGTTGCTGCAAGAATCAAACAAACAATTTCATATTTGTTTCTCAGGAAGGAGATTGAGTTGGAAAATATTACCTTTACCAAACGAGATTGTCATAATTTCTTGCAAATTGAAAGAGAGAAAATGATTGAAGCAATGGATGAATAGAGCATTATCAATTTTTTTGAATATAAACAAGTTGAAGACCTTATGTTTTTCTATTCAATGCAAGTGGACCAGAATAATCAACTAACTTACTTTTTTTTTGGAGAAATGAAATATCAAAATTGGATTATAATACCAACATAATCTTGAAGTTCAAAATTTTCAATCATGGTAGCCCAACTATTTTCGATCCCCAACAAAAAAGAATAAGTTGATTTTCCATTTTACAAATTATAATGAATAAAATAAAATCTAAGAGAATATGATTCAGAGAAAAATTTCAAAAGAAATTATCGAGAGAATTGAGAATTAAGTTTGAATTGAAAAAATGAAGTTTGGAGGGATTTATAGAAAAAAACATGGTTGTTAGGATATTGTAGCCATTAGAATTGTGATTGTTGGGGAAAAAGTTATCATTGGCCTAAAAACGCACCTTGTAAAACGTGTTTTTATTTCTCTATCTAAAACAACATATCTCGATAAATATAAAAAAATGACGTAAATCCTTAAATATCTTAAAATTTAGCATATTTCTTCAATTAGGCCCAAAGGGTTTATTTAGAATGACAGTCAATTTTTTTTTTAAATATGAAACTAATAAATAAATCAATTTAATTCTTATATATTTAATTTATCTAAAAGTAAGTGTTTGATATAATACAATTATTTTAGTAATTTTAAATACTATTTATTAATATATAATTTTAATTTATATTTTATTATTTAATATACATATTATTTTTAAATTATTTATTATGTTATCAACACATTCTATACTAATGTTATTAATGGTCATTTTATACTTTCATCTTATCATCATCATTGTGATGGAATCTAAACACATACCATTATTGATTTTAATCTCACTACTACAATATCTAGTCTTACAACTAGAGTAATTAATTTTATCGCTATCATTGTTTGTAACCTCACTGGAGGTTAACATACTGCTCATTCAAAAAGAAGCCTAAGTAAATATGTTTTAAAAATTTTAAATTATTTTGTTTAAATATAAAATTTTGATATTTCATTTAAAATTAAAATAAAACAACAAAATTTTATTTACCTAAATTATATGTTTTCAACAGTAAAAAAAGTTTTCCAAGACCAAATCGCCACCAACTGTGCTAATTTGGGCATTTGGAAAACAATTTTTTATATAAAAACATAAAATTATAAAAAATAAAGTCATTAAAATTCAAAATAAAAATAAAAATATTTTTTAAATATAAAAAGTTTTAAAATTCAATGTTATTTAAATCGAACAAGATCAATTGGATCATAGATCATCAAATTAACCAGTTTTTTACCTTTCACCAAACATATATCACATCCAACTTTTAGTCCAATCAGTCTGATCCGGTTTAGATAACATTGAAATTTGAAATTTTTTGATATTTTGATATTTAAATTTTTTATTTTTAAATTTTAAAGAGTTTTTTTTCATATTTTTATTTTAAAACTTTATGTTTTAAAATATAAAAACAACTTTTAAAAATTTACGTAATTTTAAAAGGTACAGACCACATTGACAAAAAAATGTAAATGTTAATGGCTAAAAAATTTAAAAATTTTAAAAATTAATTGACCTGTGAACTAATACATAATGGTTGATCCGGGCTAAAAACCAGTTAAACTAATTTTTAATTTTTATAATTTATTTACCTTGAACCGATTGGACTAGTCATTTTGGGAACTAATTGGTCAAATTGATTTAATTGTTAGTTCAACTGACTTTTTAGCTCGATTAAATACCTAGCTGATTTATAAATATTTTAAAATTTATATAGCATTGAATTTTAAAATTTAAATTTTTTATTTATTCTTTTTATTTTTAAATTTTAAAGAGTTTTTATTTTTCATAAATTTTTTATTTTTAAAATTTTTAAAATTTATATTTTGAGTTAATATGAAACTTTTTTTCAATTTTCTAATGCCCAATCTACACATTGGTGACAATTAGGGTCGTGTCCTACCCAAATCACCACCAATTGTGCATGTAATGACCCATTTTTGTCCGGGCCCATTTGAGTAAACCAAAAAAGAAAAATGTCTATAACAGTCCATTTACAACCTTTGGCCCAAAAACCAATTAGCCCAGATCCTAAATGAACTAACCCAACAAACACTACCTAAACAGACTAAACCCAATCAGCCCGCTACACCCAAGTTCAACAGACCTAAGCCTATACGGCCCAAAGAGGCCCAAAACACTAAATCAGTAATGGCCTAGGGTTTCAGAAACCCTAAGCGGCTGCAGCGATATCCGAGCATCACGTTGCCTCCAGGAAGCAGTTACAGTTGCACCGCAAACTTCGCCTCAGCATCGCACCACAATCAGGCCTTTGGTTGTGCCACGATCCACGCCTGAGTTATGCCATCATCGCCGTGAGATCATTGCTCCTGACCTGCAAAACAAGGAAAACACAACAGAAGAAGAAAGAAACAAATATGGCAGAGATTTATTTCTTTTTATTTCTTTCATTTTCTGGGTTATAAAAACCCTAGATCAAACTTGCAAAAAGAGAAAGAGGACGGAGAAACAGATATACAAAAATACGATTTTTACACGGAATATCAAATCAAGCAGAGGTTTTGTCTTTTACTTTTATTTTTTTCATTCGAATATTGTTCTTATATTTATATTTATTTTTATTTTTTGAAATCATATATATAATATATGTAAAAATACATTAAAAAAATTTAAAAAACTTACTTTTTAAAAATTTTGGCCACCATGTAAGGTGGCCGGCGACGGCGACGGATGGCGGTCGGAGCTAGAATGGAAGCTGGCCGAAAATCGCCAGAGGAGAGCATTCCAAAGCTCTCGGTTTTTTTTTTTTTGAGGGGCTGATAAAATGATTTTTTTGATTAATTTTCACTTTATATAGGCTTAAGAAATGACGCTGTTTTGGTGTGGTCAAATAATGACCAAAACGACATCATTTCACCAAGAATCCGCGCACAGTTGACCCGACCCGAAGAATCGCGTGTTTTTTTAGATGAATGGTCTAATTTCTGTTTTAGTTCTTCCGCTATTTCATTAATTTTAATTCAGCCCAATTCGCATTTTTATTTATTTTAAAATTAGCCTTAAAGTTTGTTTTGGGTTCTAATTTAGCCCTTCGGTCTATTTTAAAGGTAAAATTGGAACAACGTAGTTTTGTAAAAAGGTTTAAATACCACATTAGTCCCTAAAATTTAATGCGTGTTTTGATTTAGTCCTTTTAATATGTTTTAATTATTATTTGATCCCTGTTTCTTGGTTTTATTTTATTTTTATCTTTTTATTTTATTTTTATTATTATATAGTATGTTAAACTATTTTATTATATTATATATTCTATATTATTTTCTTATATTTATTTATTAATATTGTGAAATTCATATATGTATATTTTATATGTATTATTTATTATATATTTAATTATTACTATATGTATTATTTTACGCGTTTAATAATTTATATATTATTATATTTTATATATTATATACTATTATGTTACATTTATATATTATTTTTAAAACTTTATTTTTATAAAATTTATTCATATTGCTAGTCTATTTTATTGTTTATATTATGTATGTAAATTTATGATTATATGTATATATATATATATTTCATCATTTTATTTTGTTTAATATTATTTTAATTATATATTATTTTCATAAATTAGTTATTATATTATTTTATACAAAATATATTTATGTTTCATTTATATTATTTATATTTTATTTTATTTATTCAAAATCATTATATACTATTCTTTTATTTATATATTGTTTGCATTATTCATATCATATATGTATGTAATATTTTTATTTTATTTATTAATCTTGCATAAAATATGTTCATAGTGGATTTTATAACTTCATCATATATTTGCAATCACTTGAGTATAGAAATTATTACTTGTTGTATTTCATTATCTATCATAAATATTAGTATGTTTGTAATTTTTTTTATAATGTTCAATTATAATGTTGCCACTTGGTTATGGTTTAAAAAAAAAAAAAACACATTTTTACAAAATCAATTTATTTTAAGGTTTTCAAAAGAAGGCAATGTTTTGATATTTAGAAATTCGGAAAATAGTGCCCAATTGTGTTGGGTTGCGATTTCCCGTTTGGCTCAATAATTAAATATCCTTTTGATAAGTTTTATAAAATTATGAGGTAATCCTAGTGACGAGGGTTTAAAAATATCATGTCCAATCGTGCTGGATGTGATGTTTATATTCTTTCGGATCAAAGAAATCTCAAATTTTAAAACAAAATTTCTCAAAGTTTTTATAAATTGTGAGATGATCCTAGAGACGAGGGTTTAAAAATATCATGTCCAATCGTGCTGGATGTGATGTTTATATTCTTTCGGATCGAAGAAATCTCAAATTTTAAATTCAAAAATTTTATAAATTATGAGATGATCTTAGATATGAGGGTTAAAAAACATTGTGTCCAATCGTGCTGGATGTGACATTTATAATCTTTCATATCGAGGAACTCTCATATTTTAAGTCAAATAGTTCGAAATCTTTTGTAAATTATATTTTTAAATACTTTTAAATTTTAAACATTTGGACATAATTTTATCAATTTGGTACCAATTTTTGGGCGTTATGAGGGTGCTAACCCTTCCTCATACGTAATCGACTCCCGAACCTATTTTCTCGTTTTCGCGGACCAAAATCAAATGTTTTAAAATAAAACATTTTACAAGGTGATCCAATCACACCTAAATAATAAGGATTGGTGGCGACTCCCATTGTCGTTTTTCAAAGTCGATCCCCATTTTCAAAATTGATTTTAAAATGGTTTCGACAGCTTGGCGACTCCACTGGGGACCAATAAGAGAGTCAAGCCGTAAAATTGATAATTTCATGTCGTTTCGTTCGAATTTAAAATTCTGATTTTAAAAATATGATCCTTTTATTGCATGTGATTTTAAAATATATCTCTTTGCGTTGCACTGCACGACCATCGTGGTCACACCCTTAAGTGGGAGCGAGAAGCTATGCCTTTGTGAGGTTTTCACCTCCGCATGGGCTAGTGGATTGCTTCCGGAATACATTCGTACCTATGTCTTCGTGAGGTTTTCACCTCCGCATGGCCATAGGGAAATGTATTCCCCTGAACCGAACTCGGTCCATATGAGCTTATAATGGGTGAGGATCAAGGAATCTGCTGGTTTGGGTACTTCTGCTTTAGAGCTAAACCACATGTAGAAAACCTAAGGGCCTACCCTAGGTAAAACCATATCAAACCCTAGTGGTCACCCTGATAGATTCTATGTTATTTATTTTTTCCTGTGCTAACGGGTTTTCTTTTCTTTTGATTGCATTGCATTCATATCATAGAAAAGAGATGTTGATTTCTAATTTGATTGCTAAATAAAAAAGTTTGTCATAAGAATACGAGTTTTTTGATAAAGTGGATTATAATACGGTCTCATCCGAATATAGTCTAAGTGAACACAACAAGAGAAGACTGATTGCCGGCGAAAGAATACAAGACTTTATTACTCAAGAAATCAAGCTGACAAAGAAAAATTGAGAATCACCATGTCTTTACTTTCTTGAAGAAGCTAACGAGTATTATGGAGCAGTGAGTCGCGTCCCAGATCAAGCAAAAAGGAGCTAGAGAAGGCATATATTAGAAGTTAGCAAGACTTGACTTTTGCGAAGAAGGGATTCATGTTTTCACTTGGACTATGAGGATAAGGCCGTGTATGCGATCTGTTTTATGTAAAGAGATTTGTTTTCTAGAAAAGTTTTTCTAATGTAACTGAATTCAGAATCAATGCCCCTCTTTCTTTGCATTCATGCATTTGCATTACATAACATCATATGCATTCAAATCTATAGAAAGATTCTAATTAGTTTAAATTATAGGAGAAAGAGAGAAAAAAAATCTGAAAGCTGAACACCCTTACGATACACGAGCAAAGTCAAGGAAAATGGACCAAAGGATGGAACAATTTCAGAGTGAAATGCAAGACCAGATGCAAGAGCAGATGACAAAACTCCAACAAGAGATGAAAAACCAGATGTTGGAGGCCCAAAAGAACATGATGGCTCAAATCGCCCAAATGATGAGTGGGATAATGGACAAAGCAAAAGGTCCCATAGTCAATGCTGAAGACAATGAGGACTTTCCTAGGGGATTCACTCCACCACACGTGCAAACACAGCCTGAGGAATATCCCCAAAGGCCACACTTCATGATTAGGCCTCAACAGGGGCAAGCTGATCCTATATCACCCATGAACTTTCAAGTAGGCTCGGGATCTAACCCAGGAGATAACCCTACCAACCCTATCATCCTTGATTTGGACATAGAAGAGAGAGGGGGAATAAGAATTGAATCATCAAGGAAGTTGGAGGATCGCTGTAGGTGGTTAGAAGAAAAGTTCCAAGCTTTGGAAAATGCTGACCATCATCATAGTATTGACGCTAAGGACTTGAGTCTGGTCCTTGATCTGGTACTTCCTCATAAATTCAAGATGCCAGAATTTGAGAAGTACAATAGAACTACTTGCCTTGAAGCCTACATCACGATGTTCTGTAGACGTATGATGGGCTATGTGAACAATGATCAACTTCTGATTCATTGTTTCCAGGATAGTTTGACGAGTGTAGCGTCTAGGTGGTACAACCAACTCAATCATGCTAACATTAGCTCCTGGAGGGACTTGACCCAAGCCTTCATTGGGCAGTATAATCATGTCACAGATATGACACTGACCGAATCATGTTACAAAACATGGAAAAGAAATTAAATAAGAGTTTCAGGCAATAGCACAAAGATGGAGGGAAATTGCCATGCAAGTCCAACCACCTCTCCTGAAAAAAGAAACCACCATGTTGTTTATCAACACTCTAAAGGAGCCTTTTATCACCCATATGATAGGAAGCACCACTAAAAGCTTCTTGGACATTATAATGACGGAGAAATGATCGAGAATGCCATAAAAAGTAGAAAGATCAAGACGGGAGAAAGTAACAAAAGAATGGCCACAAGGAAGAGAGAAAATAAAGTGGATAATACAAGTATGGGGTACTCAAAGTCGATTGCTATTAAACAGCCAAAAACAGTGACTACTGGGTATCAAGGTTCATCAAGAAAAGAATCTGGCACAAGGTAAAGTAATGAACAACTCCAGTTTACACCAATTCCAATGACATATAGGGAGTTGTATCAAAGTCTATTTGATGAACATGTGGTGGCTCCTCATTACATGGAACCAATACAACCCCCGTACCCTAAATGGTATGATTTGAATGCTCAATGTGAGTATCACGCGGGAATGACAGGTCACTCAATCGATAACTGCATGACATTTAAGAAATTGGTTGAAAGGCTTATTAAAATAGGGGTTGTAAAGTTTGATGAGTCAAACGGAGCAGTGATAATTGAAGGAGGGGGCAGGAGAGTTGTGATTCCTTGAAAAGTTATCAGAAACCTAACAATCGGGGAATCAAAACACCAATGACATATTCGAAGAGTGAACCATAAAATGAAGTTTCTAAACTCTTGTGTACTTGAGAGTGTTTTAAATAATAAAACTGTGGAAGAAATCCCTGTACTTTTAGGGTTAATCTAGAGTAATGTGCAAAACATGCTTGTTGCCTTAACCCTAGAGGCAATAGGAACCCTTTTGTGTAATAAGCTTGTTTCCTAAGATTTTATTTTAATAAAATGCATCTGTTTGAGCACATATTCTTTCATTCTTTTTATTTTATACTGTACATTCTTTTGTTTTTTAGAATGTTCTTTCATTCTTTATTCATTACCATACAAGTAATCATATTTCAAATTATTTATTCTTTGGATTTATTGCCTTCATGCTTAGGTACCTATGATATCAACGTCATGAGCGACATTGTTACTGATTCCCTTTTTGAAAAAGATATGGATCTAGGGGATATCAGGATTTTGAAGATAGCAGAGATTGTGACATATCTTTTGACTTGTTAAGAATGGTTTAACAAGATGAAAATAGACCTTACTCTACAAAAGGTCATTGATATTACGAGCCTAGGAAAGGGATGAAGATCGAAGCCCAGTTCATCATAGAAATAATGCGAGACATCATTGAGTTATTTTTAAAAAGATTCAAAGATGTTTTGCACGATCATATCAGGACATGCCTGGGATACTAAGATACGGGCTAAACATGAGGATCAGGCACTGCTGATCTATATAGAAAGGGGTGGTAGCAATTATTCCGAATTTAAGTAGACAAGATTCATATGCCTACTCTAGTGGGGCATGGATGTGATGGGGCCAATCTCGTCAGAAGCCTTTAGCCAATATCGACTCATCAACATAGTCATCATATACTTCACTAAGAGGGTGGAAGTAGCTTCATATGTCAATGTTACAAAGTCGAAGTCATCAAATTTATCAGAAAAAATCAGATGCTAGCAGAATGTCGTAAATGATCACGTTTAAATAACTGTACAAAGTCAAAGTTTACAGTTTGTCCAAAGATCAGGCAGCATACTACAGTGCAACAAAAGTTTCCAAACAAAAAAAAAAAAGGGTGGCTAAGACTTGTAAGGATTAGCATGAGAAGCTATCACTACTCTCTATGATTATCGAACATTGGCCAAGACCTTTGTTGGGGTAACATCTTACACATTGGTTTATAGATTGGAAGTATTTTCATCAATTGAACCTAATAGAAGAAAATGTTAAAAGCTATCCATCACAGTCAGATGATGCGAGTTTACGAAAAAGAGGTTCATCCTAGAGAATTCCACAAGAGGGAACCTGATGTTGAAACATATTTTTTCCTACAAAACGATTTCAGAGGAAAGCATATTCCGAATTGGGAAATACCTTATGTTGAAAAGGCCTATTTTGGAGGAGCATTGATATTGGCCGAGATGAATGGAGAAGACTTGCCTAATCCGGCAAATTCATGTTCAGTCAAGAAAGATTTTGTCTGAAAAGGAAAAGGGCCAAGGTGAAAACCCACAAAGGGTGCCATGAGTCCAAATTCAAATAAGAAAAAAAATTGAAAAAAAAGAAAAAAGAAAAAAAGAAAATGGAGAGGCCAAGGCAAAAACCCGCAAAGGGCGCTTTGAGACCAAAAGGGCTTTGAGTTGAAAACCTAAAAAGGGCGGCTCAAATTTTGAATAAAAGTGGGGCATACAGTAGTCTTACTACGTCTTAATTAGCTATGAGGAAAGTACGTTAGGTCTTGGGGCATCAACAAAGTACTCTAGATCCCCTAAACACATATTGAGTTTAAAATGGTCCTCAAGAAGTTCGAACAAAGAAGTTCAGGCTACGATATCTGGGGCATCTAGCTTCTATCCTACCTATTTTTGAATTCCTTATCTTTGATTGCTTTATTCTTTTTAAGATACACCCAAATCAATTTTCTTTTATTACTTGGGTTATCTTTGATTAAATTATTTTTCTGAGCTATACTTTGACTAATTTCCTTCTCGTCCATTTTTGTGTTCTTTTTCAAGTATTTATATTGAAATAACGATCTATGGACTAATAAAACTTTCATAAAAGGAGTTTCGTATATTACTCTGGAAGCTTCTAAATAATATGAGAATTTGAAACAGGACTATTGTTCAGGACTCACCAAGCCTAAGGTATTGGAAATATTGGAAAATGATTATCTCTTTGGATCCCAATGTCGTTGGTGATACCATATCGACAAATGACGAACAAAGTCAAGCCAAGTATAAAAGGGGATTATTATCGAGAGACCCTGCATTAATGGGAATGGTGGAAAACAATACAAATTCTATACCTCTGAGTGGTAATAGATTGGATGGAAGAAGCCAATGTTATTACAATGGGAGGCACAAACTTCATGTCCCAAGGTTCGAGTGGAGTGGACTTAGAATTACCACGGGGCAAAATATTTGAGCAAAAAAAGATACTTCAAGGGGAATGAAGATGAAACCTTGACGGATAAATGAGTGATAACACCTTGAGCGGGAATCATACTCATATCATTTTTACATTCATATATCATAGCATGTCCAAGTTAGGAGCATTTGATGCATTTCAATCAAGGCATCCTAATTAGACAAAAGCATATATTCATTCTACAGGTTATGTCCTCTAAAGGACAATGTAGTAAGATTGAAGGTACCAGTCTGACATCCCTGAGTTGTAGTGGAGCAGATTGGAGATAGCAAATCTGGCAATTCCTGAGCTTACAGGAAGCCGATCATCAATCTGGCGATCCCTGAGCTTACAGGGATCAGATTGAAAATAGCAGATCTGACAAGTCCTGAGTTTGTAGGAAGCAGATCGAAGACATCAGTCCTATCTCCCTGACCAGCAGTGGAATAGGTCGAATATTGTAGCTCTTGTCGCCCTAAGTAGTAGAGGACCAAGATCGAATGGCAAATCTTGTCTTCCTAAGCAGTAGTGGAACAGATTTAAGCCATCAGTCCTATCTCCCTGACCAGCAGTGGAATAGGTCGAAGATTGTAGATCCTGTCGCCCTAAGCAGTAGAGGACCAAGATCGAATGGCAAATCGTATCTCCCTAAGTAGTAGTGGAACATATTTAAGCCATCAGTCCTATCTCCCTGACCAGCAGTGGAATAGGTTGAAGATTGTAGATCTTGTTGCCCTAAGCAGTAGAGGACCAAGATCAAATGGCAAATCTTGTCTCCCTAAGTAGTAGTGGAACAGATTTAAGCCACTGGTCCTATCTCCCTGACCAGCAGTGGAATAGGTCAAAGATTGTAGATCTTGTCACCCTAAGCAGTAGTGGGCCAAGAACGAATGACAAATCTTGTCTCCCTAAGTAGTAGTGGAAAAGATTTAAACCAGCAGTCTGGCATCCTTGAGTTTGCAGTGGAATAGACCGAAAATAGCAAATCTGGCATTCCTGAGCTTTGCAGGAAACAGATTGAAGACATCAGTTTGGTAACCCCTGAGTTTGTAGGGATCAAATTGAAAATATCAGATCTGGTCTCCCTGAGTTTGCGCAGAAGCAGATCAAAAGATAGTGGATACTGCCTTCATGAAGTTGAAGCTATCAAACTTACTGAAATCAAGATGAAATTCCAATACCGGTGAAGTTGCAGTGGATTTGGAGTCATTTGAAGAAAGCATGGATTAAAAAGACGAAGCTCAGCCAAGATCGGGCAAAATTGGTCCTTTTATAGTCTTTGCTCTATTCTCATTACACGACAACGAGTAAAGAGGGGCAGCTATAATAGCCATTTTGCCCGGCCCATAAACCCCGAATAAAAAAACCAAAAACAATAATAAAAACCAATGTCCCTATTACAAGCCCAATACACTAAAACAGATAACCCAAAATAACCTACCCATGGCCCATTACAGATTTAGACCAAATATCCCAACTAATACCCACCAATAGACTCGGACAACCCAAACAAATGCAGCCCAAATGAGCCCAAAACGTTAGCAGATTCAGAGACCTAGGGTTTTTGGGAAACCCTAGGCGCCACTCTTCGCGCCGCAATGGTAGGCCAACGGTCACGCTGTAACCTCGTCCCACAGCCTCACACACTCCTTCGATCGTGCCTCAATCAGCACACGAGCCCCATCGCTGCCGCGATTCACACGCAAGATAACGCCTTCATCAACGCCAGACTCGCTTCAACCTGCAAAGAAAGGAAACAACAACAAGAATGGCAACAAAATTTTTTCCTTTTTATTGTTGTTTTACAAGGCTATAAAAGCCGGATTTATTTTGTAAAAACAAGGATACACTGTTACACTCAGAGAGAAATATGAAAAAATACAGTGACAAGGATACAAAGATTTTTTTTTTACAGAGGTGATTCCCTATTTTGATTCATTCTTTTTTTTTTTGTTTTCGATTTATATATTTATTTTATACACAAAATAATACTAAAGGAAAAGAGGAGGAAAATACCATCGAAGGGGAGAGGCTTAACTCTCCAGTCGCCGATTGCGGCGGTGCGTGTGGCACATGCCCATGGATCTAATGAACAGAACCCAGACGAGAGGAGTCTGGGAGTTTTTTTTAGTTTTTTTTTTGAAAGTTTTTCTAAAAACGGATGATTCAAATGATTTTTTTGGTTAAAAATAAATTTTATAAGGATTTGGGAATGACACTGTTTTGAAGGTTGCCTATAAGATTAAAAATGACGTCGTTTTAAAGCTTTTACCCGAATGCTGACCCGACTCAAAGGAGATCCGCGTGTTTTTGAGAAAGGAGTTATTTGCGCATCAGGCCCTTCGCGTTATTTCAGTTTTATAATTAAGTCTTGTTATTTTTTATTTATTTATAATTTAACCCCTTTTTATTTATTTTTATTATTATTTGATCCTGATTTCTTTCTTTCTTTATTTTATTTAAAAAAAACCTTTTTAGATTTAAATTATTCTAATATTATGTTTAAAATATTTTATTATATTAAAATTTTTCATTTTTACTTTGTTAACTTTATACATATAGATAAAATTCTTTCTTATTATATATATATATATATATATATATAATTGTCATTATATATTATTTTACTTTATTTAATAATTTACCTATTATCTTTTTTACATATTATTTATTATATTATATTTTAACTTATATATTATATAGTATTATATTATACTATTTTATAAAATCTTACTTGGTATAAAATTTATTTATAATGCATATTTATTTATATTATTTTTATATATGTATTAGATTGTTAAATATAATTGTATTTGAAGTTTTATATTATTGATTCCTTTAACAATATTTTTTAAAATGTATATATTACACTTGATATTGCAACTACTATTATTTTATAATTAACCATATTATTTTAGTATTATTATTATTATTATTATTATTATTATTATTATTATTATTATTATTAATATTCTTTATGTTATTTTCATTACTATTGTCTTTCTTTTTACTATTATTTTTATATTAACCTATATTATTATTTTCTTATTGTACTACTATTTTACTCTTGTGTAATTATTTTACTTGTATTTTATATTATTTATATTGCATGTTATTGTATTATAATTTTTTTAATATTTGTGTATAATAATGTTTATTAATATTTTATTTAAAGATTTTTAAAATAAGGCAATGTTTTGATATTTAGAAATTTGGGAAATAGTGTCCAATCGTGTTGGTTGCGATTTTCCGTTTGGCTAAGTAACTAAATACCCTTTTAATAAATTTCGTAAATTATGAGATGATCTTAATTACGAGGGTTTAAAAAATATCGTGTCCAATCGTGCTGGATGTGATGTTTATATTCTTTCGGAATAAAGAAATCTCAAAGTTTTAAATCAAATAAAAAAACCTTATTTTCGGGAATTCAAAACGTTGTATCCTAACTTATTGGGTGTGATGTTTTGTATCTCGAGGTAAGAATTTTCTAAAAGATGTATCTAGCTTCGAAGTTATGAGATACTGTATCCTAACTTATTGGGTGTAATATTCTTATTTCTTTGAGATAGGTAGTCTTGGTTTACCTTCAAATAAAAGGATCATTTTTTAATTTTTTTAAATCTCAAACATTTGGACATGATTTTATCAATTAGGTACCAATTTTTGGGCGTTACGAGGGTGCTAACCCTTCCTCATGCGTAACCGACTCCCGAACCCGTTTTCTTGCTTTTTTAGTAGACCAAAATTAAATGTTTTAAAATAAAACGTTTTACATGGTGATCCAATCACACCTAAGTAAAAAAAAAAAAAAGATTGGTGGCGACTCCTATTTTATTTTAAAGTCGATTCCCATCTTTTCAAAACTCGATTTTAAAATGGTTTTGACAGTGCAGAACTGCAGATTTAAACCTTTGAAAAACTGATTTTTTTTACTATTCAAAATATTTCGTTTAAATAAATAAAATAGATTTATATTATTTAGATAATAAGTTTTTATTTTAGTAGTATTTCCGTAAAATCGCCGAAGTCGAGATATTGAAATCTATATTTAGATTCAAGGTGTTGAAAATTTTGAGACTTGGAGAATCACTAAAGCAATGTCGGTATTCAAATGTAAGCATGCAGAGTGCAGGATAAAATGAGAAGATTACCCGAAAAAGTACTAGGAAGGTGAAGGTGAAAGCGAAAGGAAGTGTTCCCAAAATCTTTATTTTCATTTTCAAAGCATTACAAAAATTAAACATTGTACTTTTATCTTACAAAAACCCGACAACTGTTAATAATAACAGTTCATTTGGTACTATCAATTATGGAATGCAATTAGACGGTTACTATATGCATGAATTCTTGATCATTTGCCATAGCCTCCAAAGTCTCTGGAAAAAAGCATGCTTCAATGTCAATACTTCCTTCTTCTGCTCCACAATATAATGTAAGCACTCCATCAAACTTGTTGGATGACCCGCTTCTTATTGCAATTGGCTTTCCCCATCCAAAATCATTTCCATTCATATTGAATCTTGGGGAACTACTTGTGATCAAAGCGTTCCCATTGCTTAGAGTAACGAAACTCGGGCTTGCTGGCCAACACTCAAACACCTTTTTGAAACTTTAATTCACCTGTCGTTGCTGCAATTATCCTATTCATTCGTGATGAGAGGTAATATTTTTCTACTAAACTTCTATAGAAATATCAAAGAGAATTATTGAAAGAAATTGTTGTATAGCTGTGAATCAATCTTAATCTTTCTGTTTGACTATACAAATGATTATATAGAGGTTTAGTTGAATGTTAACACACTGCTCGTGTTAATTGATTTTGATAATGACTTGAACAATACTTAACAACTTTAGCAACTGACTAATTGAATAATATTACTAACTCTATCATGCACCCATCTTCGTACTCGGTAAGACTTGAAGAATTTGTCTAAACCGAGAAAACAAATTAACTGACAGCAGCTTAGTGAAGACATCAGCCACTTGATCACAAGCAGGAACCTCAACAACTTGCAGAGAGCCATCCACGACTTTCTCACGGACAAAGAAAAGATCGAGCTCAACATGTTTGAACTTAGAGTGTAAAACAGGATTGGTTTCAAAGGCCACCGCACTAGAACTATCACACCAAATATTTTGGATATCAGCAGACTTAATTTGTAGTTCTTGGAGCAACGACAACAACCACATAACTTCACTTATGGATACTGCAAGACTCCTATATTCGGAGTTTGACCAAAATAAACACAATATCCGGACGTGGAACACCGATCGTCAAAATCTAATCCCCACTTCGCATCGGCATACCCAACCAGTGACAGCCGATCAGATGGACGAAAAACGATGCCAAAATCAAGAGTGCCACATAGATATCGCAGAATACGTTTGAGTGCCACCATATGTACAGTGGTAGGGTTGTGCATGAACTGACAAACCCGATATATGGCATAGGCAATATCAGGCCTGGTTAACACAACATATTGAAGTGCACCAGCAAGACTTCTGTACTCGGTAGGATCCGCCAAATAATCTCCATCACTTTTGGACATGGAAGAAGAAATGACCATAGGAGTATGAACACTTTTTATCGTGGTCATGGAACAACGGGCAAGAATGTCACGGATATACTTCTGCTGACAAAGATGTAGACAATCGAAGGATCGAGTCACTTCGATCCCGAGGAAATAGTGAAGATTACCCATATCTTTAAGCGAGAACTCGCTATGCAACAATTTAATAAACCAGTCGATAGACGCAGGCAAGTTGTCAGTAATTATAATATCATCGACATATACAAGTACGTAAAGAGTGGAGCCAGATATTACCCGAACAGACAGAGATGCATCAGACTTGGAGGCAACAAAACCAACCGAGAGAAGAAACTATTTCAGCTTCTCGAACTAGGCACGAAGAGCCTGTCGAAGACCATATAATGCTTTCTTTAGACGACAAACAAAGGATTTGCCATCGGAATCATACTGTTCATATCCCGGGGGTTGATACATAAAAACAACAGTATCAAGATCCATATTTAAAAAGGCATTGTTCACATCAACTTGCCGTAGTGACCTCCCTTTGGAAACAACAATGGCCAGAATAACACGTATAGTTACAGGTTTGACTACAAGACTGAAGGTTTCCTTGAAATCACACCCATGTACTTGAGAGAAACCTTTCGCAACTAATCGAGCCTTTCGTCAGGCAATAGTACCATTCGATTTTTCTTGACCTTGAAGAGCCATTTACACGCGATTACATTACAAGAAAGATGTCGAGATACAAGGTCCCAAGTAGAGTTATGCAACAAGGCATCATATTCAGCCTGAGCTGCCTCACGCCACTCGAGAGGAGAAAGAGCTTCCTCAATTGAAGCTGGTTCCAAAGCTTCAACTGTCAACGCTTTGGGCTTAAAAATTCCAGCCTTTGACCTAGTCACCATTGGGTGACTGTTAACTATAGGCATAAGACTCGTGTGTTAATGGGAGGAAAATTCACGGACGTTAGTGGAACAGATCCTATCATCACTAGGCAAAGAGGAACTCTGTGATTCACGATTAGACCCAACTCCCGATTGTGTTGCAGCAGGAGTAGAGGTTTCGAGATAGTGCATTGGTAGAGAAGATAACGAAGATGATTGGACAACTGGGGGCTCCAAAGGCCGAGATGACATGTTTCTGACTAGAGGAACAAACATGGAAATAGAATGACCATGACCCATTGAACTTTCTACAGACGTAGACTTAGCTAATAGAAATCAATTCTCATCGAACACAACATGACGGGAAACAACAATTTTGCCAGTCAGTAGAAGACACTGATACCTCTTGTGTTGAGTACTATAACCCAAGAAAGTAGACGGTTGGGAGCAAAACTCCAACTTATGTGCCATAAACGGTTGTAAATAAGGATAGCAACAATAGCCAAATACCCTCAAATGATCGTATGTGGGTTCACATCCGTAGAGAGCCTAAAACGGAGTTAGTCCTTTTAACACTAGAGTAGGCAGTCAATAAATGAGATGAACTACAAGAGAACGCATAGCCCCAGTACTCCATAGACAGATTCGCTTGAGCCAAAAGAGTGATGCCCATGTCAACAATGTGGCGATGTTTACGCTCAACCACACCGTTCTATGCGGAAGTATGGGGACATGTCAATCGATGAATAATCCCTTGAGAAGCTAGAACATATGTGAAAGCTCGATATTCTCCACCCCAATCACTCTAAAATTGTTTAATATCCTTACCAAACTGAGTTTTAACAAGTTACTGGAACTGAACAAAACACTGCACAGCTTGAGACTTTTGGCGAAGAAGATAGATCCATGTGAACCGAGTGCAAACATCAATAAATGACACATAATACCAATTACTTCCGCATGAAACTAAGGCAGGACCCTAGAGATCAAATACAACCAAAGTAAAGGGATCAGTATATTCCGTAGTGGAAACAGGAAATGGTAATTTGTGAGATTTCCTTTTTGACAAGTAGTATATATAGCATCACAGCCAGATTTATTTGATGAAATTTGACATTTATCTAACATAGCCTTAACAACATTAGTAGAGGGATAACCTAAACATTTATGCCACAATGAAAAAATATTACACTCTGTAGACTTATTCTAAGCAACAGGAAAAGTAGTGGTAGAAGTTTCGGCCGACTGAGTAGACATAATTGGTACTGGGAAATGGTATAGTCCATCACGAATGTGGCCTGTCAGAAAGTTCTCCGGGTCATTATGTGCTTAATAAGATAATAGGTCGGTTGAAATTAAAAAAACATCATTATCATTTACAAATTGCAAGACCGATAAAAGATTCTTCTTGATGCTTGGAACACATAAAACATTAGATAGACGCATTAATTTAGACTGAGTAGGCAAGAAACTATCACCAATTGACTTAATCAAGGCGAGAGTGCCATCACCCATTAAGAGAGCAGAAGTACCTGAATACGAGGTAGTGTGATGCAGAGCTGACGGATCCTGACATACATGATTACTAGCACCCGAGTCTAGATACTAGGACGTGGTGTCGACCGGTATAGGAATGTAAGAATCTGAACCACCATGAGACCCGACTTGAGCAGTGTTGATATTCAAATTAGAAGAGTCACAATAGTAGGACAGGTGAAGATCACCAAGTCGTGGTAGACCAATACATGGATCAGATCCAGAGTAAAAACGAGCACGTGGTTTAGTATACCACGGAGCCTCCGCACCATTATGTGTCCCTACACCAAAACACGGATCAAGTTGAACATTATTAGAATTGGGCCTAGGGGGTAAAACTGGAGCACTTGGCCTTGTAGGCCCAGGAATTGGCCCAAAAGTAAGTGGTCTATTGTCATTATGAAATTAGGATAGAAATGACCCAATTGGAGGTTGTGGCCCACGAGCAAATGAATCATCATAAGGCCTACCAAGAGTTGGACGATAGACTGGCCCACCATTCAGATTGTGATCGAACCCACCATTCAACCTTTGACCAAATCCATTAAAATTTTAACCACCAAAAGTTGATTCAAAACATGGAACTTTGATGAAACTGACTGTCAAATTTATTTTGGTAAAATGAGGGGCGTGACTCATAATTAGAAGCCACGAAAGAACCATCACGAGCTGACGAGGAAACCACCATCGGAGTTGATTCGTCGCGATGAAAATAGTAATAGCACCGTTGAACGACATGTCTATAATAGGCGCAGATTTGACACTAGAGTCGCGGCCAAAAACCCCTCTCACGACCACGCGAATACATCCGGCCACCACGAGTAGAAGAATCCGTTGACTGAGCAGGAGAGATCTCCACCAGATTGGCCGCAAGAACCATATTATTAATTGTTCGTTCATGCCGACGTTCACATTCAAGGAGGGAATCAATAATCTGTTGAAGAGGGAGGGGTGAAGAGAGAGCGACACTGTGGAAATAACGGCCACAAACTTGAAAGGAAGACCGACGAGAAGAATTTCAGTTCGTTCAGCCTCGGTTACGGGTGATCCCGACGCATGCAAGAGGAACATAAGCTTTTCATCTTCACAACAAATTCTGTTATTCAAAGATTACCTTTGTAATGAATAAAGTTTGTGCCGTAATCTTGATTGTTTCGCATCGGTATTCACCGTAAAAAAGAGCACTTACCGTTGTCCATACATCCGATGCGGTTTGCACGTCGGTGAATGAGGAAAGGAATGACGGGCTGATTGTGAATAACAACCATGAAGTGAGGAGATTATCCTGTTGGTTGAAGGCCAAGGCTGCCAAATTGAGCACAAGAGGTCCCTCTGGATATTTGACAAACTATAGTGGTGCAATAGTGGTTCCATCGAGGAAGCCGCAAATCATAGCCAACGAAAATTAGACAAACCTGTTTTTGCCATTGAATAAAAGTATGACCATCTAACTTGATAACGTCATGGTGAGGGAATGAATTTACAAGCCGATCACTAGAAAATGAGAACCAGTGGGCTTGACGAAGGCAGAACCGGAGGAGTGTGTGGTGGTCATGGCCAGGATCACCTAGGCGACTGATACCATGATGAGAAGTAATATTTTTCTACTAAAATTTTATAGAAATATCAAAGAGAATTACTAAAAGAAATCTTTGTACTGCTATGAATCAATCTTAATCTTTCTGTTTGACTATACAGATGATTATATAGAGGTTTAGTTGACTGTTAACACACTGCTCGTGTTAACTGATTTTGATAACAACCTGAACCATACTTAACAACTTTAGCAACTGACTAATTGAACAATATTACTAACTCTATCAATTCGCCACGCTGAATTCCCAATGCCTTTTTCCACTAGCTATTTTGCTTTCCTAGTTACAAACATCCCCAAAATTGTATTCCCGAAATAGTTGTCAGGAATCTCCTGAAACCTTTGTCTAACACCAACTACAAAGCTGTAGTTGGTCTCTTGATCTGGGTCAAAGCTTCTGTTATCGATAGTAGATCCCTAAATATGGGACAAAAGATCTTGAAAGGAGGAGATTTATTGGTGCCCATCTCAGCATTAGATTTTGCCTTGAGTTTTGTAATGTTTTCCTCTGAGAAATAGAAAATCCTTTCTCATAGGTGGTAGAATGAAGTCTTCATTATTTTGTTCGACATTCACACAAGATTGTAGAATACGAATGGGGATATCCATACCATCAGAAACCAAATTTGGAAAATAAGGGGCTTGGATAAGTAGATTGAACCCTTGGAAATTTCTGACCACGAATTAAGGAAATGCTAGAGCGATGCACCATCCGCCACACATGATTAATGCTGCAACCAATAAATATACCATCTGCAAGATCTGTTATCTGTATTCCAAGTAATGGGTGCGTGATACCCTTGTAGTTATGGAGCCTATTCAGTGAGAAAAAATTGAGTGAACAATAGATGGAACGTAAATAGGCTTAATGATGTCAGAAATAGTTACTCCATTGGCTGCTGCATGTATAAACAAAACTCCAGCATTGTTGCAGTCGACAAAAAATGAAATGGTGTCATCTTCATGTTGGGTCATTGCTAGATGACCTGCGAGCAATGGAAAGTAGTGTAGAGTATGGGGAGAGAGGTTTTTAAGTGGTGAATCAGCATGTTTCCGAAACCCTTGTATTGCAGAGGTAGTTTAGGCTTGGGAAAAAGAAGTCCCTTTTGGATATACCCGATTTGAAGGTTTCAAATATCCCATGTATTTAGCTCGATCTTCCCACTTGATTCCCTGTCATTTGCAGCATGAACTGTACTTGTTGATATTAATCGCACGGTTGCCATGTTTTTGTAAGAGTTTGCCCAAAGATCAATCATGAGATGGTTGTAATAACATATTTGATTTCCCATGTTTATTAATATAAAGCATTGTCATTATTATTTTAGTTTTTCCTTCTGTGTGTACAAATAAACTGTTTTATAATAATGTCCTGAGATTAATATGATTATTCTTAAAAGATCCTTAGTCAAGTATTATTGTTGATTAGGACAACAATAATGCATTAAGACTAACATGTAGTTGATTGATGATAAAGAGTTGTCATTGATATGGAGTGTCAAAATCAATGCATGAATATGTGTGTTAGAGAACAACATATTGGATTGACCCACTATGAGTATGTTTCTTGGATTATTATGTAATTGTCACAACATTACTCATAGTGATTAATATGTATATGATCCTTAGACTTGAGATAATCATTATCCCAACATCGTGAGTCGTATATTTTGATATAGTCAAACGAGACCGTGAATCGGTTATTCTATAAAGGCCGATGTTGGATATACCACAATCTATGTAGAGGATATTGTTGATCAATATAGATAAGTCCTCCCACATAATGGGAGTAATATCTTAGGCCACTTGATTGAGTGAGACTAGAAATGTATGGCCATGCTCAAATAAGTTGACATGAGATGTCATACTAATTTGTATATCATAGTCTACTCAAGATATCAAGAAACATGGGATGGACTATACAAGTGTGACTATTCTATGACTTGTATCCATTCCAGAGATAAAGGACTTAAGGATTAATGCATGAAAGGTTAATCACAAAAAGTTATGTCGAATCATGACTTCTTGTAACTTAGGTAGCAATGATGCATTGCTAGATGCCACTCATTGTTTGTGACATTAGAATCGTTCTAGTATTACTGCTAACGTTACAAGAACCTACAGGGTCACACCCTATGGTTGAAATGAACGGAATAAAACATAATTGGTATTGTGTTTGATTGCCACATGAATTAAATTAATTAAAGAATAAATTTAATTGGGTAATCAAATATTGAATATATTATATGTACAAGGATGTTGTACACATAATGAGAATTAATATATGAATTTGGTTCAGATATAAATTTAAATAAATATAGTTTATCAAATCCATGTTATAATTAATGTAATTATAACTTTTGGGTATAATTAATGTAAATTATAATTTTCGGTTAAAACATTATTATATTTATTTAATTTTATAATTCATAAAAGACATACCGATTATAAAAGGGAATAAGTGATAAAAAACTGATTAAGAGAAACCCTAAGAATTTGCTTGAAAAGTCTAGCAGCCGCCAAGCAAATAAAAAAAAACCTCTAAAATAGTTTTGGATATTTCTACCGTTTATAGTCAAACTGGGTGGATTACGTAGAGGCCGACATCGTAAAGGTTGCGGCTTGTTTTGATAGTAGATCAGTACTCTTGTTGCTGAGGCGTCGCTGTCTACTCAGATTGAAATTTTGGTAATTTTGAAATATTTATTTCACCCCGATTCGCTCCTCACACATGGATTCATGGTTTGGATCATCGGGATTAATTTTATTTTGCTGCACCATGGGGGTGCTGGCGTTCCAACAGTTTTTCCAAGTAAAGTTGTTCAGTCAACGCTCAGCTTTTGATCAATTTGAGTTAGACCTTCATTTTCCCACCTTTACCGATTAGTTACCTGCCAAGAGCTAATCATCGGTGTTACTTATATTAAACCAAATTAATACTGAAAAGCAGACAATTCAAGCAACCAAGCATGTGCAATAAAATCAACAATATAAACTAAATAACAAAATAGTTGTTTGAAGCCTTGGAGGTTTCAAACATCCAAAGACAGGCATGTTCATCAAATACTAGAGCTAACAAAATTCCACTACTTACATTACAACATTGAAATGACTTACAACATCCCATCTGTGTTTCCCTTTCTCCCTTAATTTCTAGCTTGTTAATTTCTTATAATTGTTCAACCCAAGTTCGTGTGCTTTTTGACATTTTCTCTTTGAATTATTTTAAGCGGTCTACAACCACCTTCGATGGTTAGGTTTGAACCGACCTTTTTAAAATAATAATAAATTAATATTTCTAAAGTCCACTATTCACTCATCTATCTCTATCTCGAACGAAATACCAATCCAATCGATATTTTAAATATATTCGATTAAATCATTGACTAGTATTGAAATATTGAATTAACATTCATCTTGTTGAGGCATTTTTCTCTCTTCTCCTCTCAAAGGATGGTGCTGACCTATTTTTATGATACGAATACTATTCACTGATATAACATATTGGGTAGGCTCCATATACGTGGACATTTATCCTATCTTAGACTTAACACGTGTTTATGTGGCCCCATGCACAATTCCATACACGTGACCTCGCAGGGGATTGCAATCCACACCCCGCAATCACACCTCATCACGTGAACCCATCCTGTGAACACATCATGCGAACTTAATAGAATCAGACCTGAATCTGACCCAAACCCATTCGAATTCAGACTATTTGGGCCCAGATAACCGACATAGTAACAATTTGTCCTCCATATAGTTCTAAGAAAGAGTTATAAAGTAATTCTTTTTAGAACCTGGTTAAAAGTGGACTAAAATTGGAGTGATAATATTTTAGAGTACGCCTTATTCTTTACTATACAATGTTCATTTAACCATATGTATAGGAGAAAATACTGCTATCTACATGTGATTGGTTCTTCATCGTTTGACATTCAAATCGTCTAAAGTGAAGGAAACCCTTTTTAAAAATGGGGTAACAATGCCCTAGCAATCATACCGCTTGAATTCAAAATTTTGGAAGAATAATTTCAGACGATAAGCAGAGGTAATCTTTCTAAGAATCTTAATTTTTCTTTTTATTTTCATTGATAGAGTATGGCTAGAACTAGGGGTAGCGGTCGCGTAATTTGGATAACCCATTGCGGCAACATGAGATGCAAAATGTGGTGAAGGGCAAAAGCTACGTCTGTACCACAAAAGAGGAAGAAATATATTTTGCCCCAACCACTCGTGGAATTAGAATTCTAAATTTTGCGTATAATTTCTCCATTCCTGGGGGTTCACATTGCTTGAGCGACACCAATGACGATAGCTTTTTACTCCCTCTGCACGTTTTGGAAGTATGCTTTCACTTACCCCTTCATCTTTTCTTCTACAACCTTTTTGGCGATTACCAACTAGCTTCCGGCCAACTGTTCGGTTTCTCTTGGTGGTTGGCCGTAGCATATTTCATAGAATGTTTTTGGCATAAAGAAGTTTCGTTGATCATCGTATGTCAAAAGTTATACCAATTGAAGCCCTATGATTGAGAGGGTTAGCATAGGTTGTTTTAGTTTACTATTTACGAGGACGTGAAGACCATCATTTCTAAAAAATGTAGCAACCTCCATCTCAATCGCGACAAATACATTTGCGTACAATTTAAGTTGAAAAGTGGGTTCGATTTTCCCATAATATGGTGTTTTCCTAGTATATGTTTTAGAAGGCGAGATATCGTAACTGAGATGGGCTGGGCATAGTACTATAGACTTCACCAAGATTGCATACTAGATTTAAAAGAAATGTTAACTGTAAGAAATGTTTTTTAGCATTGTCTTTTAGATTTGAGCCCTAATGGATGGAGGCAAGATGATACAGATGATAGAGTCAACACCTACAGCCGGGCTTGTTCTTGCATAGTTCGCGTGGCCCCTCGAGGCATGCGATAAGTTAGCTCTTATACTTATGGGGTTAAGGGTTGAGCCTAAGAATTTATTTTATAGATTTTGTAAACTAAAGCCCCGCCATTGGTCTTCACAGCCTCCAACGTATGAATAGACTTGTGCGAACACACTTATGTTAACTGCTGGTGTTGATGTTAAAATTGTTGGTGGTGCAAGAACAACTTAAGGCACTAAAGACAGTTCTGAGGAGCCTATAAGCTTATCAAGAGAGATTGATGAATACATAGACATTCGTTCATATATGCAGAGTGTTGCTGATAGAGGTAATGCGAACACTAGAAAAAGGCAGAGAATTGCTTCAAGAACTGTGAACATTATTTTAAATAATGAGGATGAGGGCAGTTTAGGGGAGGAGTTTCATCGAAAAAGAAGAGAAGATCAACCTTGGGTCATAGTCAGTCATGGTCCTCTTGTTCACTCTTCACCAACACCGATTCCAACAAACACTAACACCTTTGCGGTCATAGTCAGTCAAGGTCCTCTTGAGGGTTCCATGAGATATAACACTTTTGGCAGCAAAACAGAAACTCTATTTCCATGGCGCGATCACTTGAATGTGAATAATTTTACATTCAACCCTAATGAGGTGAGAAAACAATGGGATAATCTTCCTTAGAGGAAACAAAAAGGTTGTTTTTCCCTGATGTATCGTCTAGTGATGCTAGAAGGCCTTTGTTGTGAGAGCTTATAATTTCTTCGCAAGTATTGTTGAACGAGGCTTGTATGGCTAGCATGGGGTTGGTTGAAGGTGTTGATCAAGATGATACCCAGAGGATAGAAGTTGAAAATGACTATTAGTTCGCAAAGATACCATTAGGACAGGCATATGAGCTCTACACGAAGTTGGATGAGGAAAACAGGATATTACGA
This sequence comes from Gossypium rotundifolium, assembly GCA_025506655.1. NCBI lineage: Eukaryota > Viridiplantae > Streptophyta > Magnoliopsida > Malvales > Malvaceae > Gossypium > Gossypium rotundifolium. Next base: position 128,515,000 of record CP106732.1, on the reverse strand, counting down.
TAGCACAATGAGAGACTACAAGAGCGTCTTACTATCGCTGGAAAGGATGTTGAGAAACTTCACGGTGAGCTTGTAGGTGAGTGAGCAAATAAACTAATTCTCAAGGTTAACCTTAGGAAAATGGATGAAAAGCACAAGTCCGGGGTAGCTAACTTAACAAAGAGCCATAAAGAAGTTATGGAGCAAAATAAAAAGGGATGATAGAAAACTTAACTGCGTATCTGCCTAATTTGAAGGCTAATTTTTTACTTCATACTTAAATTATTATGGGCCTTTTAGATGTACGAAGAGTAAAATTTGATGCCCTTAGCGAGATAAGATGTACCCAACTAGATTTTGGCATATGTTTTCCTTCTGGGACAACTTGGGAAGAGTTCGCAGCTGTAACGACCCAATTTTAGTAAAGTCAAAATAGTGGTTTCGTAACCACAAATCCAAGTTGAAAAGATAAAATATTTTAATATTATGAAATTATTAGTAATGTGGTAGAATGAATGCATGAGAGTTTTGATAAGAAAATTTTATCAATTAGGTGCTTAATTGTAGAAAGGACTAAATTGCATAAAATGTCAAATTTGAATTCTAGTAGCTATAAGGATTAAATAGCTATGGAATTCAAACTTGAGGTCCTTAATTGGTAGTTAGACCATTGATGAAAAATATGTAGATATTTTTGGTGAATCATCCATGGAAAAATTAGAAAAGGCTAAGGACTAAATTGAAAATGAGAAAAAAATTAAAAGATGATAATCAATTAAATAAGATATCATCCTATTTTCATATCATCTTCCCCAAATATTTCCATAGAAACTCTAGTAAAGAGAAAACAAGCTTTCAAGGCATAAATTGGTAAGTTCCTATGTCCCGTTTTTAGTAATTTTTATATTTTTGAGATCGGGAAAGCTTAATTTCTCTATTTAAGGGGTTAATTTGAATAGATATCAAAGTATAGAAAATTTTCCATGGATGAATATGCTGAAATTTAAAAGTTTATAATAGAAAATGAAAGGTTGTTGATAGATAAACAACTTTTACAAAGGGAAATTTGATGGAAATTTGATTTAGGGACTAAATTGAAAAATGGTAAAACTCATGGAAAATTTTAAAATTTTGAGAATATATGTGTTGTAAAAGTTATATTAGAATTTTGGCTAGGCTTGGAATAAGGATTAAACTACATGAATTTCAATTTCTGGGCCTAGGGACGAAATTAGAATTAATTAAAAGTATAAGGGCAAAAAGGTACGTTTGCCTAGATTGTAAATTGAGTTCAATAGAATATGAAATGGATTGAATTGATGATTAAATTTATTTATATAGATCCGGAAATACCAAACAAAGAGCTAGATCGAGGAAAGAAAAATATTTCGGATTAGTAGACTTTAGATACGAACAAATATCAAGGTAAGTTCGAATAACTTAAATGAGTATAGAAATGTATTGATTTGAATGTTATATTATGTTATATGAAATCATGTATGTGAATTACATAGATATGGAAATGAATGAAATGATACATGTTTGGAAAATTATTGAAAAAAAAGAGGGTTGAATTCCTTGAATATTGAATTTCGATGGATAAAAAGGTGATTTCCCTAATTAAACTACATGTGTTGCAGAATGGATTTAGCCTGGACAGGTAATCCAAAATGAGCTTCTCGAGTATAAGTTTCAATTAGGACTTAGCCTAGGCTAGTAATCCTAATTGACTATATTTAGCCTGGACTGGTAATCTAGAATGAACTCTATAGGGAATTCTTTTTCATATAAAAGGATTTAGCATGGACTGGTAATTCGAGAAAACCCTTAGAGTATATGTTACAGCTAGAATTTAGCTTGAATTGGTAATTCTGCTGTGTGATATGTGGCTCGAGAGTGTAACTATAAGGTACTATTGGACATGAATTTACGGATAATGGAATTGTACACCTTGAGTGTACTACTTGAAATATCCATTGGAAATTCAATGATTCAACGGATAAAATACGCATATGGCATGATGAGCTCATCTATGGATATTGGTATATTTGTGACTAACATGTTGGTTGAATGTATATGAATAGGCAAATTACCAAATAGTTGGAAAACATGTTTGTATGGTTAATAAATTGAATGAAATGGTAAGCTTAGTTTATGTTATACGAGCTTACTAAGCATAATATGCTTACTAGGTTTTATTTTCCCTGTTTTATAGTGCTCAAAGCTAGGGAAGGTTGGAGATTGGTCGGAGCAAATCATCACACTATCAACCTTTCGTTTTGGTATAAATGAAAATCTTATTTTGTTAATGGCATGTATAGGCTAACTAAATCAAATGATGTTGTGTAAGTAATGAATGAAACTTAGCCATTGGAATGACTAATAAACTTATGTTTTGATATATGTTATGGTTGAATCAATACATTAACTAAAATGATAAGTATGAACATCTAATGTTGCAAATTATGTAAATGACATAAAGGTAAGTCATTAAACACAAATATATGATGAGATGTATTAGTTTGGATGATAGAAATTGACTTGAATTATACTTGCAATTGGTTGGATTATACTTGTAAATGTTGGTACAGAAAAATAGAAATTTGGGTGATAAATGAGGCTAGGAAATGGCCTTATTTTGTCCGCACGGCTTGGTACATGGGCATGTTGTCTGGCCGTGTGTCCCCTGCATTTTAATTTTGAAAAAAATAGAATGCTCAGAATTGAGCACACGGGCGTGTGTCTCAGCCTTGTGGGTGACACGGCCTTGAACACGGGCATGTGTCTCAGCTGTGTGGGTGACACGGCCTTGAACACAGGCGTGTGTCATGGCCGTGTGAAACCTGCACCTAATTCAAATTAAATTAATTAACCACACGGCCTAGCACACAGGCATGTGGCATGGCGTGTGGCGCAAGTCAAAGAGCAACCTAAATTGGACATGGCCTGAGGCACGGACGTGTCTAAGGGTCACACGGGCATGTCCTTTGGACCACACGGGTGTGTCCCTTAGACCACACGGGCGTGTGAGCCCTACATGTTAGAAAAATTTTGAAACTTTGCGAAAAAGTCCTAGAGGTTTCAAATAAGTCCCGACTTATTTCTAATGTTCGTATTGGGCCTTGAGGGTCCATTTAAGGGACGTTCTTAACAATCTTGGTTAATGAATAATGATTTACATAATTTATTTGAAAATGTTTTGAAAAGTTTCGGTAATGCTCTCTAACCCTATTCGGTGATAGATACGGGTTAGGGGTGTTATAGCAGCAAAGTGGAAGAATTTGCCAAATTTTTATATTGTTGATGTTGCTGAAACAAGATATGCTCTTGAAGATCCCATTGATAACAGTGTTATTCCTGCGGATGGAAGTGAGGACAATGAATGAAAAGAAGATGATAGGCCAGCTAACTTTTTAGGCGCAGATAATAATTGACTATTTCACAGCTTGTAATGTACCCAATATGCTGGCTTTTAAGATTAAGAGTTGAAAATCTTTGATTTTTGTTGATATGATAATGTGTTTGATATCTAGTGTACTTGGGCTTATTACCTAATCGCATGATAGCTTTTAGCTCTAGTTTTTCAAGTATTTTGATATAACAAAAAGAATATTAAAAATCCCCTACTTAAATTTGCAAAAATTGTTTATAAGTCTTTAAAATTATTTTCAAAGTGTTGGACAAGATAAATTGTTAAAAAGCCTTGAATTAACTTATCTTTTAACAAGTTTTTGAAGTCTGAATGACTTATATCGATACTTAGGTGGACAAGCATCAATAGAACTCAAAATGAAATGATCTTGAAAAAGCTACAGAATTCTACCGGTAGAATTAGGAGTTCTATCGATACAACTCTGGGTTCTACTGATACAACCCGGACTTCTATTGGTAGAACGCACTCCAGTGTGGAAGGTAGTTTTGGACTGGAAGATCTACCAATACCCTGGTTCGATCTATCAATACAACCAAAGTTCTACTGATACCTTGAGAATTTCTACCGAAATAAGTCAAAATAGTAGCCAAAGTTTAGCCCCTCCTGCATTTCTACCGATACTCTACTAGGTTCTACCGATACCAGTTGAAACCACCAGAGTTTTATCGCTACCTTGAGGACTTCTATGGAAACAAGTCAAAATAGTAGCCAAAGTTTAGCCTCCTTTGCACTTCTGCTGGTACTCTGATAGGTTTTACTGATACTAAATAAAACCCTCAGATTTCTACTGATACAGGAGAACTTCTATCATAGAACAAGCCCTATGGTCATATTTTGGAAAGACTTTTACTGATACAAGACTCCTTCTACCAGTTTAATAAAGCTATAGACAGCATTTAGTTCTAGTTTTTATGGTTGCAATGAATCTAATTTGTTTCTAATGACTACAAAAGTCCACAAGGTTGTTAGAGGACTTAAATACAAGGTTAAGGCTCCCTATTAAAGTAAAAAAAAAAAGACAAGAAACAAGTGCCTAACTTCCAAGAACTCAATTTTCCAATTCTTCTCGATCTTTTACTAAATATTTCTTGTACACACTTGTGGGTTAAGTTTTCTATATTCTTTCAAGTGTTGTAACTTTGTGTGAGAGTGCTTAATTTTTTTTATTATCTACCTTTTAGAGGTATCATCTTATTCATTGTTATCTTTCTCTCATTTGTGAGGTGTTACTTAAGGTTTTGGGTAGAAAACCTTAAGGGGAAGTGGTTCTATCTTACCTTTGAAAAGATAGAGGTTTGCAAGGTTAAACCTTGTCCTTAAAATTTCAAATCTAGTGGATTTGGGAAATCCTTAGTTGAGGAAAGTTAAGGTAGTGGATGTAGGCAGTTGAGGCCGAACCTCTATAATTTCTTAAGTCATTTGATTTTTTTCATTTCCCAAAAACATTTTAAATCACTAATTCACCCCTCTTGGTGTATTTCAATCTCAACAATTGATATAAGAGCTAAAACTCTAGAGACGGTTTAACCACCAAAAGAAAAGATCCTCAAGTTATCCAAGATGGAAGCCACAAGTTAAGAACTTTACTTCATGGAATTGGACCAAAATTCCACCTTACTAGGAGAAGAGCATTCCACCATGAGGCCTCCCTTATTCAATGGCAGCAACTATTCATATTGGAGAACAAGAAGGAAGCTATTCATCCAAGCTAACGACTGTGAAGTTTGGAAGATAATTACAAATTGGTCATCCATTCCAATAAAAAGGGTCGAAGGTGTTATTATCTCAAAGAAAGAGACTGAATGGGATGATAAAGATATCAAGAAGGTGCAATTAAATGCAAAAGCTATTCACACTCTATTTTGTGCTCTTCGTCCAAATGAGTACAATAGAGTCTCCTTGTGTGACAATGCAAAAGAGATATGGGATGTAACAGCTTGATTTTGGGGTTAGTCAAAATAATGGTTTCGGGAACACTAATTCGAGGTCGAATAAAATTATTTTAATATTATTTTATGAGCTATAGCATGATCATATAAGTGCATGAAAATTTTGGTGCATTAATTTTGGTGATTGCATGCTTAATTGCGAAAAAGAACTAAATCGCATAAGGTGCAAAAATTTTATTTTACAAGCTAGAGGTGCCAAATAGCTATAGGGTTTTAATTGAAAGTCCCTGTTGTGAAATTAGGCCTTGTTTAGGGTGATGGCCGGCCATAGGGACAAGAAATTTTAAATTGGTCAAGGTTTGGTGGATTAGGTGACTTAATTGAATAACATAGAATAAAATAAAAGAAAGGCTATCATCTTTTTCATTCTCCTACTTCTTCCATTGAAAATATCAACCAAGGAAGGGCTTTGGAGCTTAAAATTTTTAGCAACTTCTCACTCTTGCAAATAAGTGATTTTGGTGGTCTTTCTTGATAATTTTTGTACTTTTAGGACCCTTGTAGCATGGTCTAACTAATAAATGGAATATTTTGCTAAATGTTTGAAAGTCTAGGTTTTTTTCATGAGAGAATTAGTGTTGTTTGCTGAAATTTTGTGGAAAAAATGAGTCTTGGTTGTTAAATAAACAACTTTTGTGAAAGGTGTTTCCATGAAAACACCTAAAAGGACCTTTTTATAAAGGTTATAAAATAGGTGGTAAAATAGGTGGTAAATGTGTGTAGTGATTGAAATCTTGAGTTTCTATAAGAGGGAATATGAATCGGCTAGGCTCGGGTGTGTGAAAAATGAACACATTTCATTTTACGAGCCTAGGGCAAAACCGTAATTTTATGAAAGTTTAAGGGCAAAATGGTAATTTTGCTAAAGTAGAAATTTTAAAACATCTTGATTTATTTGGTGATTAAATGAGTGAATTTGTTATTATAGATCAATAAGAACATGGAATTAACCTTGACCGAGGAAAAGGCAAGGTTTCAGACTAGATTTGCAAATTGGCATATTTGGAACCGAGGTAAGTTTGTGTATAATAAATTCAAAATCATGTTATTATGTTTTAAAATGCTTGATATTTGTAAAGATGTATATTACTTCTATGAAATTGATCAATGATGTTTCAATGAGAAAATGATGAAAATTTATGATGTTGAAGTCCCAGTTGGACCTTAGGAAGTGGAGGATACCATCATCAAGACATGAGATGTGTAAGGTCTCGTATAAGAACATGTCTAAGACATGACCTCGGCACCAAATTGAGATCCTATATAAGACCATATCTGGGATATGGCATCGACATCGAATATAAAAATCGTGTAAGACCATGTCTGAGATATGGCCTCGATATACGATCTCGTATAAGACCATATTTGGGATATGGCATCGACATCGGTATGAGATCTCGTATAAGACCATATCTGGGATATGGCATCAGTATCGAGATGCGATCCCTTATAAGACCATATCTGGGATATGGCATTGGCATCGTATTATGTGAATGGGGATTCTTGTGTATCCTCAAGTATTCCAAGCGGTTCATCGGGATAAGAAGTTAAGTTTATGTTGAAGATGAAATTAGTACTAAATTTATAAAATGAAGTGATACAGGTACATGTGAGTATCTTACGAGAAATATGACATATATGTGATATGTAATTGGTAAGAGTAAGCATGAGTAAGTTATGGCAATGTGTTTGAAAATTTGAGTTGTTACTCAATAAAATGTATAGATGTTATCATAAGCTTTTATGTTGCTATTTATTTCATAAAAACTTACTAAGCTTTATGCTTACCCCTCTCTTTTCCATTCTCCTTGTAGTATTGACAAGCTAGCTCGGGGATCGTAAGACGTTGGAGCTCGGTTCACACTATCAAGTTATTCTTTTGGTATAGCGAAGTTTGATTATTTTGAGTATGACATGTATAGGAACTTGGTCATTTTGTGATATGTCATACTAGTTAGCCAAAGTATTGGCTATAAGGACTAATTATTCATTTTGTAAATGGTCATTGTATTCGACCAAAACTAGCCAAGTTATATTTATTCAATGATCATGAAATTCATGAAGTGTAAGTTTATACAATTGAATGACTAATGTGTGAAATTTATATATGCATGATGAAGTAGTGAATATTAGAAGTGCTTTATGGTCATGCTATGTATTGCTTCAGGGTGTTACATAAAGGGCTTGATAAATAGCCTTGTATTTGTCCACACGGTTTACCCCATGGGCGTGTGGTTTGGCCGTGTGTCCCCCTGCATGCTAAGTTGGAAAAATAGAATGCTCAGTAGTAACCACACGGGCTGATACATAGATGTTTGTCTCAATTGTGTAGAAGACTCGGCCATAGGACATGGGCGTGTGCCCAGGCCGTGTGAAGTCTACACCTAAATTTAGGAATTTAATTTGCCACACGGTCTAAGGACACGGACGTGTGCCTTGGCCGTGTGACCCTATGGGGATGATGGTGTCAAAAATAAAATGTCAAAGATTTTGCACATGAGCGTGTGTCCGGCCGTGTGAAAACCCTTGTAGGTTTGAATTGAGAAATAATTCTACACGGGTGTGGAACACGGCATGTGATATGCCACACGGGCATGTCCCTTCTTCTATACGGCATGTGGTCTATTTGATGAGAATTTTCTAAGTCTTTCCAGAGATTTTCTAAAGAACTCGGTTTGGTTCGAACCATTTCTAAAGTGTGTGTTGGGCCTTGTAAGCCCATATTAAGGATTTTGAGTTGAAGATTGAAAAGTTTTAAATTTGAACGAACTTTTATGGATTGGGAATGAATATTGGTATGTATTTTGGTAAGGTAACTGATCATTGTAAAATTGTTGAGTTTTGAAATTTAAAAGAGAGTGATCGAACCTGGAAACTAACTCGACAACAACTTAAGGCAAGTGTACCTATCTAATAGTAGTATAGCTTAGGCAAGACCGAATTATCGAACCCAAAGGAACTAAAAGTAGTAATACTCACTTTCTTTCTATTGTTTAGCCTAAATATTAAATGATTTGGTTGATTAACTAATTAATTACTAAACTAAGATGCAAAGACAAAAAGAATGAATTGGAAAATAACTTGAAGAGAAACTCAGTTGATCACGATGATACCATTAGGAAGAATCCACCTAGACTTCATTTATTATCTAACACTGAACCATACGATTTATTCACTTGACTTTATTCGTAAGACTCCCTAACGTATATTAAATCCTCTCTCGATGTGAATAATGTCTAACCCTAGGTTAATTAATGAAAATCTCTTTCTCACTTAATAACCCCCTAGAATAGCAGTAAATCGAACTATAGACTCTCATATTATGTTTCACCCTAATCTGGCAAAATCTCGTCACCCTATCTCTAAGTGCGTGAACGACACCACTTAATTATGCTAGATCTATTTTTAGGCAGGGTCTATTCGTCCTCCGCCTAAGAACATCTAACTTGAATTAATATCCCGAAAACATTAACACAAGAATTAATCACACATAATTAAGAACAAATCAAGTATTTATCATATAATTCAGAATACAATAATAAGGTTCATCTAGGTTTCATTCCCTTTAGGTATTTGAAGGGTTTATTTCATAACAAATAAAGAAAACATCTCAAGGGAAAAGATAAAACAAAACATAAGAAATCCCTAAAACCCCCTAAAGGAATTGAAGGAGAGATCCGCCGTCTTGAGTAGAATTTCGGCTTCTTGAGATGGATCAACTGGCTATCTTCGAGTGATTCCCACAAAGGTTCCAACTTCTACTGAATTTCGAATGTCTAGGCCTCCACTCCACATGTCCCTTTTAGGTTACACTTAGGGTGTTTATATAGATTTTTGGAATGCTTTACTTGGCCTCTAAGTGTCCCAATTCAAGTATACTTCCTACTTGGTGTTTGATTAGGCTTTGGAATGTGTTTCTTCGCCTCAAAGTATCCAAATCGAGTGAAATTGCTCTCTCCCGCGGTAGGGGCACGGCCATGGTACACGCCCGTGTAAATCAATTTCAGGCCGTGTCTCGATTCTGTCGATTGGGGTATGGCTGTGTAAATTATGGCATGGCCGTGTCTTAGTTAATTATCGAGGCACGATCGTGTGGCTTAAAGTTCAGGCCGTGTCGATTTCCACTTTAGCCTAAATTGGCCCATTTTAAGCCTATTTCTCGTTCTTTTTGTCCTTGGGTGCTTTCCTGAGTATAAAACATGAAAATAAAGGATTAGGAGCACCTTTTTACATAAATTAAGGGCTAAATCATCCAAAAGCATGCTAAATATGGGGTTAAAATTTGTTACTTTTACGGTTTATCAGTAATGCCTCATACCCTATGCCGGTGTCAGTTAGAGGTAAAGGGTGTTACATTTAATGGTATTAGAGCTATGGTTTAGTCGATTCTTGGACTAACGTAGCGTATGCATGAGTCTAGCTATACATGCCATACGTATGAGTATTTACATAATGATAGTGTGACAACTTCTAACAATTTAAATTATGTTTTCATATAATAAATGGATACTGAAAGAGTTACTACTGATTATGTTGCTAGTAATACGCTGGCTACTACGTAAGGGACCGCGTCAGTAGACAAAAGACCCGAGACTTTGGGTTAAGGAGAGGAGGCTTGGGAAGCCTTTCTCCATATGATGAGTAATTGGTATAATGAGTTTATTCGAGCAAATCCTAATGCTCAACCCCCTCCACCCCCATATATTCCTCAGCCTACCCCTGTAGCTCCCCAAGTTGTGGAAGTAGTAAGGAGGGAAAAGCCCCCTATTGATAGAATCTAAAAACAAGGAGCTGAGGAATTTTGAGCTAATAAAGATGATGATCCAGAAAAAGAAAAATTCTGGCTTGAAAATACCATTAGGGTATTTGATGAACTATCTTGCACACCAGAAGAGTGTGTGAAGTGTGTCGTATCTCTCTTAAGAGATTTGACCTACCAGTGGTGGAACACCCTTGTGTCGGTTGTACCAAGGGAGAAAGTTAACTAGAAGTTTTTCCAAGAAGAGTTCTGAAAGAAGTATATTAGTCAAAGGTTCATCGACCAGAAAAGAAAGGAATTCCTAGAGCTAAAGCAAGGTCGAATGACGGTAACCGAATATGAGCGTGATTTTGTAAGGCTTAGTAAATACGCTCGGGAGTGCGTGTCTACTGAAGCCAATATGAGTAAAAGGTTTGAGGACGGGTTAAATGAGGATGTTCGCTTGTTTGTTGGTGTCCTATAATTAAAAAAATTTATTGTGTTAGTAGATCGAGCCTGTAAGGCTGATGAGTTGGTCAAAGAGAAAAGAAAGGCTGAAATCGAGTCTCGTGACTCGAGGAAGAGATAATTGGACACATTATTTCAATCCTCATCCAAGAAATCAAGAGAGTTTACTACTCGATCAACCACTTTAGCTGGGTTTTCAAATAAAAGTAAGGGTAAATAGTACTTGGGGACTAGAGCTCAGACCAATTCGGTTGCTAGTGTTGGTAACGCTCGACAAACTAAACTGGAATGTCCATAGTGTGGTAGACGTCATCCCGGGGAGTGTCAAGCAAATGAGAGAGCTTGTTTCAAATGTGGATCCCCAGATCATTTTATAAGAGATTGCCCTGAGATGGTTGAAAAAGAGAAATCTTAGAGTGCAAAATCTGGAAGTACTACTAGAGGAAAGTCACAGAGAAATTTAGGGAATGGAACGAGTAGTAAGAGTACTCCTAGAGAGCAGACTGCAAGATTTGAGGGTAGAGCACTGCGAGAAATTATGCCATTTACGCTCGCGAAGAGGCGTCCTCCCCTAATGTGATAATGGGTACATTTTCTCTTAATGATACTCATGTTGTAGCTTTAATTGATCTAGGATCTACCCACTCATATGTTTGCATGAAATTAGTATCTAGCATGTACATGCCTGTAGAGTTTACAAAATTTGTTATAAAAGTGTCAATCCCTAGCCAAATGTGTGTCAGTTGATAGAGGATACAAAGATTAGCCTTTAATGATTAGAGGTCATTACTTTTCGGCTAATCTCATGTTATTGCTGTTTGATGAATTCGATGTCATTCTTGAAATGGATTGGTTAACTGCTTATGATGTAATAGTAAATCGTGGAAGGAAATTTATTGAATTAAAATGTGGAAATGGAGATATTCTTCGTGTTCAATCAGATGAACAGAACAGGTTGCTTGTAGTGATCTTTCATATGTCTGCTCAAAAATATGTAAGAAAAGGATATGAAGCTTATCTTACCTTTCTGATGAATGCCAAAGAGACTGAGTTAAGAATTGAGTCAGTGCCCATAGTATGTGAGTATCCAAATGTATTTCCAGAAGCATTACCAGGGTTACCTCTGGTTAGAAAGATTGAATTTGGGATTGAGTTAGCCTCTGGTATTGCCCCCATTTCAATTGCTCTGTATAGGATGGCTCCAACCGAGTTGAAAGAGTTGAAGGTATAGTTACAAGAGTTGATGGATAAAGGTTTCACAAGACCAAGCTATTCTCCATGGGGTGCTCCCGTATTATTTGTGAAAAAGAAAGATGGTTCCATGAGATTGTGTATAGATTATAGGCAGCTTAATAAGGTAACCATAAAGAATAAGTACCCATAACCTAGGATTGATGATTTTTTTAACCAATTGAAGGATGATTTTTTAACCAATTGAAGGGAGCCATTGTGTTTTCCAAGATAGACTTGAGGTCTAGTTATTACCAGTTGAGAGTCAAAAACTCGGATGTGCCAAAAATTGCATTTTGGACAAGGTATGGTCACTATGAATTTTTGTTCATGCCTTTCAGTTTAACAAATGCCCCTGCAGTTTTCATGGATTTAATGAACCACATCTTTAGGCCATATTTGGATAAATTCATTATTTTTTTATCGATGATATACTAATTTACTCCCTGACGAGATTGAGCATGCTGAGCATTTGAGAACGGTTTTGCAAACTTTGAGAGATAAACAGTTATATGCCAAGTTTAGTAAAAGTGAATTTTGGCTTAAGGAAGTCAGATTTTTGGGGCACATTGTTTTTGGAGATAGAATTCCAGTGGACCCAAGTAAGATTTCAACAATTGTTGAATCAAAATCGCCAAGGAACGTAACCGAGGTTAGGAGTTTCCTGGGCCTAGCTGGCTATTACAAACGGTTTGTCAAAGGATTTTCTATGATAGCTAGCCTCGACGACGAGGCTACTACAAAAAGATGTGAAGTTTGAGTGGACAGAAAAGTGTCAACATAGTTTTGAGAAACTAAATGCATTGTTGACTGAGGCTTCAGTTTTAGTACAACCTGAGTCGGGAAAGGAATTTTTAGTCTACAGTGATGCATCCTTGAATGGATTGGGTTGTGTGCTCATGCAAGAAGGCTTATGCCTCTAGACAGTTAAAGCCACACGAGAAGAATTACCCGACCCATGGCTTAGAATTAGCCGCAATTGTATTTGCACTGAAGATATCGAGACACCATTTGTACGGTGAGAAATGTCAAATTTTCACTGATCATAAGAGCGTAAAGTACTTGATGACTCAAAAGTAATTGGATCTAAGGCAGAGAAGATGGTTAGAGTTGATAAAGGATTACGAGCTAGTGATTGACTACCATCCGAGAAAGGCGAATGTGGTCGCCGATGCCTTAAGCAGGAAATCCTCGTTTACATTGAGAGCCATGGATACACGAATGGTTTTGTCAGATGATGGTTCTATTTTAGCCGAGTTAAGAGATAGACCGATGTTTCTCCAAGAGATTTATGAAGCTCAAAAAGTGAAAGTGATTTGCAAACCAGAAGAGTTCACTGTGAGTCGGGTGTTGAGTCGGACTTCTGTATTAGTTCGGATGGATGCTTAATGTTCCGAGATAGGGTTTGTGTACCAAGAGATGATGAACTTATTCAGAAAATTTTACACGAAGCACACAGCGGCTGCTTATCTGTACATCCAGGCAGCACAGAAATGTATAATGACTTAAAGAAATGGTATTGGTGGCCAAATATGAAGAAAGATATTTCTGAGTTTGTATCAAGATGCTCAATTTGTCAACAAGTTAAGGCTGAACACCAAGTACCTTCGGGTTTACTTGATTATTATGGTTCCCGAGTGGAAATGGGACTGTATTACTATGGACTTTGTGATGGGTTTGCCGTTGACAATGAAAAAGAAGGATGTCGTATGGGTTGTGGTTGATAGACTCATGAAGTCAACCCATTTTATACTGGTACATATTGACTATTCTCTTGACAAGCAGGCAGAATTGTATGTTACAAAATTGTGAGATTACACGAAGTACTATTGTCGATTATTTCGGATAGGGATCCGAGATTTACATCACGATTTTGGAAGAAGTTGCAAGAGGCCTTAGGCACAAAGTTGAGTTTTAGTACGGCTTTTCATCAGTAAACCGACGGGTACTCGAAGAGAGTAATATAGATATTTGAAGACATGCTTCGATGCTGTGTTTTAGAATTCCAAGGTAATTGGGAAAAATACTTACCGTTAGTGGAATTCGCCTACAATAATAGCTTTTAGTCGAGTTTAAAAATGGTGTCTTATGAGGCATTGTATGGGCGTAAGTGCCGAACGCCAGCGTATTGGTCTGAACTCAAAAAAAAAATTAAATTCACGGGGTCGATCTAGTCAGAGAAACCAAGAGAAAGTAAAAGTGATACGTGATTGTTTAAAAGCTATTTTTGATTGGCAAAAGTCCTACGCGAATTTGAAACGAAAAGAGATTGAATTTCAAGTTGGTGATAAGGTATTTTTAAAAGTGTCACCAAGGAAGAAAGTTCTCAGATTTGGCCGGTAAGGTAAATTGAGTCCGCGTTTTATCGGACCTTATGAGGTTACCGAGAGGATAGGGCTGGTAGCTTATCGATTGGCTTTGCCATCTGAGTTGGAAAAGATTCATGATGTATTTCACGTATCGATGTTGCTTTATTACCAATCAGAACCTTCGCATGTGATTGTACCAACAGAGGTAGAAATTCAACCGGACATGACTTATGGTGAAGAGCCGGTTAAGATTTTGGCACGAAAAGTCAAGCAATTAAAAAATAAAAGTACAACCCTCGTGAAAGTATTATGGCAAAGACATGGGGTAGAAGAGGCTACGTGGGAGCCCGAGGAGGCTATGAGGAACCAATATCCCAACCTTTTCACAAGTAAGATTTTCAAGGACGAAAATCCCTAAGAGGAGGGAATTGTAACAGCTCGATTTTGGGGCTAGTCAGAATAGTGGTTTTGGGACCACTAGTCTGAGGTCAAAAAAAATTATTTTAATATTATTTTATGAGTTATAGCATGATTATATGAGTGCATGAAAATTTTGGTACATTAATTTTGGTGATTGCATGCTTAATTGAAAAAAGACTAAATCGCATAAAGTGCGAAGATTTTATTTTACAAGCTAGAGGTGCCAAATAGCTATAGATTTTTAATTGAAAGTCCCTATTGTGCAATTAGGCCTTGTTTAGGGTGATGGCCAACCATAGGGACAAGAAATTTTAAATTGGTCAAGGTTTGGGGGATTAGGTGAGTTAATTGAATAAAATAGAATAAAATAAAAAAGGCTATCATCTTTTTCATTCTCCTTCTTCTTCCACCGAAAATATCAGCCAAGGAAGGGTTTTGGAGCTTAAAATTTTCAGCAACTTCTCACTCTTGCAAGTAAGTGATTTTGGTGGTCTTTCTTGATAATTTTTATACTTTTGGGACCTTTGTAGCATGGTCTAACTAATGAGTGGACTATTTTGCAAAATGGTTGAAAGTCTAAAGGGTTTTGCCATGAGAAAATTAGTGTTGTTTGCTGAAATTTTATGGAAGAAAATGAGTCTTGGTTGTTAAATAAACAACTTTTGTGAAAGGTGTTTCCATGAAAACACCTAAAAGGACCTTTTTGTAAAGGTTGTAAAATAGGTGGTAAATGTGTGTAGTGATTGAAATCTTGAGTTGCTATAAGATGGAATATGAATCGGCTAGGCTCGGGTGTGTGAAAAATGAACACATTTCATTTTACGAGCCTAGGAGTAAAACTATAATTTTATAAAAGTTTAAAGGCAAAATGGTAATTTTGCCAAAGTAGAAATTTTAAAACGTCTTGATTTATATGGTGATTAAATGAGTGAATTTTTTATTATAGATCAAGAAGAACGTGGAATTAACCTTGACCAAGGAAAAGGTAAGGTTTCGGACTAGATTTGCAAATTGGCATATTTGGAACTGAGGTAAGTTTGTGTGTAATAAATTCAACATCATGTTATTATGTTTTAAAATGCTTGATATTCTTGAAGATGTATATTACTTCTATGAAATTGATCAATGATGTTTCAATGAGAAAATGATGAAAATTTATGCTGTTGAAGTACCGGTTGGACCTTAGGAAGTGAGAGGATACCATCATCAAGACATGAGATGTGTAAGGTCCCGTATAAGACCATGTCTGGGACATGGCCTCGGTACCAAATTGAGATCCCATATAAGACCATATCTGGGATATGGCATCGGCATCGAATATGAAAATCGTGTAAGACCATGTCTGGGACATGGCCTCGATATACGATCTCGTATAAGACCATATCTGGGTTTAGGCATCGACATCGATATGGGATCCCGTATAAGACCATATCTGGGATATGGCATCGGTATCGAGATGTGATCCCTTGTAAGACCATATTTGGGATATGGCATTGGCATCGTATTATGTGAATGATGATTCTTGTGTATCCTTAAGTATTCTAAGTGGTTCATCGGGATAAGAAGTTAAGTTTATGTTGAAGATGAAATTAGTACTAAAGTTATGAAATGAAGTGATACAGGTACATGTGAGTATCTTATGAGAAATATGACCGATATGTGATATGTGATTGGTAAGAGTAAGCATGAGTAAGTTATGGCAATGTGCTTGAGAATTTGAGTTGTTACTCAATGAAATGTATGGATGTTATCATAAGCCTTTATGTTGCAATTTATTTCATGCAAACCTACTAAACTTTATGCTTACCCCTCTCTTTTCCATTCTCCTTGTAGTATTGACAAGCTAGATCGGGGATCGTAGGATGTTGGAGCTCGGTTCACACTATCAAGTTATTCTTTTGGTATAGTGAAGTTTGATTATTTTGAGTATGGCATGTATAGAAACTTGGTCATTTTGTGATATGTCATATTGGTTAGCCAAAGGATTGGCTATAAGGATTAATTATTCATTTTGTAAATGGTCATTGAATTCTGCCAAAACTAGCCAAGTTTTATGTATTCAATGATCATGAAATTCATGAAGTGCAAGTTTATACAATTGAATGAGTAATGTGTGAAATTTATATATGCATGATAAAGTAATGAATATTAGAAGTGCTTTATGGTCATGCTATGTATTGCTTCAATGTGTTACATAAAGGGCTTGGTAAATAGCCTTGTATTTTTCCACACGAGTAGAAACAAGGGCGTGTGTCTAGGCCGTGTCCGACACATAGACTGCCCCATGGGCATGTGGTTTGGCCGTGTGTCCCCCTGCATGCTAAGTTGGCAACACAGAATGCCCAGTAGTAACCACACGTGTAACACCCTGAATTTGGGCCTAGTAGGATTGGGCCCATTGGACCTTGGCCATGGGAGCATTTTAAAATTTTTTGGGATTATGAGAACGGCATTATTTCAAGTTGGACCTGTTAGGAAGGTGATTTTGGAAGGTTAGGGGGATTCTATGAGGTCCCAGGATCAAACTTGGGCTTTAGGAAAATTTTGGTTTTAGGTGAATAAAACCCTGAGAGTTAGTAAGTAGGATTTAAGAATAAAATGTGGAGAAAAATGAAACAAAAAGAGCTTGTGGTGTAGTGGCAAAGTGACGCCATATGGGAGACAAGGAGGTGACGCCACAAGGGAGTAAGGGGTCCAAGGTTCAAGCCTTGGCGCTGGCATTTAATTTTGATTTATTTTTAAGTGAACTTGGACTTTGGCCGATAGATTTATATTTAGTTGCACATGATGTTAGACACAAGGAAGTGAATGGTCTAGTGGCAAGGCGTCATTAAGGGTGCAATGGAGCCTAAGTTTGAATCTCATGATAAGCAGGGGATTATTTATTTTACGAATTGGACGGCCAGAGTTTGAGTTGGATTTAAACTCTACTGACGGAGGGATCCCACATCGGAAAGATAGCAAGAGGGAAGGTGAGAAGCTGGCTATATATAGAGCTGTCTATGAGGAGAGGAAACATATCTTGGTTGGCGTTTGGGCATAGGAGCATTCGGAGCGCGGATTAGCTTCTGACTCCTATCAGGTGTGTATTTTCTCTACTCTAGCTGTAGAGCGGCAAATGCTGAAATACCGGTCACACGACGATGGTAGCCACACAAGCGTGCGAGCGCACGTGTGGGAGCTTCGACGCGATAGTTGAGGCCAGCTTGAGTGTTCTTGTGCGTTTAAGTTGTTTGGGCCACGATGGGCCAAAAGGGACCAAGTGGGCCCAATGGGCCTATAGACCCATATGAATAATTGTATGCTTATGTAGTAGATAGTGAACTGGACTATGGGAATCTCGTATTTGTGGCTAGATTTGGGCTAGGTGGGCCACACGAGTGTGTGGGCCCACGTGGGCCAAATAAGAGGCTTCGGGCCCATTTACACTGTTATGATCATTTAGGTTATCTGAGTCGCTCGGGGAGGCAGCATGCCTTTGGAAAGGCTGTTAAATGCGAAATTACCGAAGTATCGTCGATGGGTAAATTACGAAATACCCCTGGTTTGTAAAATTACCAAAATACCCTTAGTTTGTGAAATTACCGAAATACCCCTAGTTTGCGAAATTATCGAAACACCCCATGGTTTGCAAAATTATCGAAATACCCTTAGTTTGTAAAATTACCGAAATACCTCTGGTTTGTAAAATTACCGAAATAGCCCTAGTTTGCGAAATTACCGAAACACCCCATGGTTTGCAAAATTACTGAAACACCCCATGGTTTGCAAAATTATCGAAATACCCCTGGTTTATAAAATTACCGAAATACCTTTGGTTTTTGAAATTATCGAAACACTCCTAGTTTTTAAAATTATCGAAATACCCCTGGTTTGCAAAATTACCTAAATACCCCTAGTTTGTAAAATTACTGAAATACCCCTGGTTTGCAAAATTACTGAAATACCCCTAGTTTGCAAAATTACCAAAGTACCCTCGATGGGTAAAATGACCGATATGCCCCTGAAGGGCAAGATGATGGAAATGCCTCTACATGTTATATAGTTATTCTTATATGCGATTTATGATTATTATGGTATGTTTATTATTGTATGAAGCATTCATGTGTTATTATGTTGCATGGGAAAATGATTATTAATATGGAAGAAGTGTTAATAGGATCACATAGTCGCTTGACAAATGTGGATCCACCGAAGGCTTTTTAGAGACCGAGCAGCCATGCTACACTAATAAGTTAGTGCCGCAATCGGTGCTACATAAGGAGTGTACAGATGGGTGGGTCGATTAAATCCCCACAGGCGTGCACGGTTGGACAAGAGACGGAGTGTAGGGTTGGTATGGGCATTCATGCATTGCATATATGGATTATATTATTGAGATGGTCTTAGGCCCAGATATTTATGATATGTAACATATGATATGGGTTAAGGCCCAACTGAGGCTATTTTGGGCTAAGGCCTAATTGCCACCGTTATTGTAATGGGCTTCGGCCCGGATTGTTGTAATGCATGTTTTTACTGATGAGGGTTGTACACACTGAGTTTTCGCAAACTCACCCCCTCTTTTTAATTTTTCCAGGTAACCTTTAGTAGCCGGTTCAACGTATTGGAGGACTTAGAGGTGGCCACACTACAGGCAATTTTGGATTTTAGTATTCTACTTTACTTTATTAAACCGTTTTTATTAGGGTGTAATAAGGCCTCTCTTAAATTCTGGTATAGTTTGGGATTTTTAGTTTATTATGTTTTAAATCTGCTCAACATTGAATCGCGATTTTCCAAAACAATATCTATTTTCAAAACACTATGTTTTTGAAAACCAAGTTGTAAATATCACGTTTTATAAGTCAATTGTTTTAAATTAAGCTTCCACAATGAACAAGGTTTTGAAGGTAATGACTTCTTAATAAATGTCGATTAATAATAACAATCGCAAACTGGGACTTTAGTTTTTAAATATCTAGAGGGGTTTTCAATGAAAATGCGATTTTCGAAAAAACACCTCAATGTGACACTTCAGATTCAGGCCTAACCTTTAGGCCGGGTTTGAGGTGTTACAACATGCTGAGACACGGCCGTTTGTCTCAACCATGTAGAAGACACGGCCATAGGACATGGGCATGTGCCCAGGCCGTATGAAGTCTGCACCTAAATTTAAGAATTTAATTTGCCACACGGTCTAAGGACACAGACGTGTGCCTTGGCCGTTTGACCCTATGGGGATGATGATGTCAAAAACAAAATGTCAAGGCGTGTCTAGGCCGTGTGAGGGACGCGAGCCATGGACACTGGAGTGTGTCCTGCCATGTGAAAACCCCTGTAGCTTTGAATTGAGAAATAAATCTACACGGGTGTGGAACACACCCATATGCCACACAAGCGTGTCCCTTCTTCCACACGGGCTTGTGGTCTGTTTGATGAGAATTTTCTAAGTCTTTCCAGAGGTCTTCTAAAGAACTCGGTTTGGTTCCAAACCATTTCTAAAGTGTATTTTGGGCCTCATAAGCCTATATTAAGGATATTGAGTTGAAGATTGGAAAGTTTTAAATTTGAACGAACTTTTATGGACTGAGAATGAATGTTGGTATGTGTTTTAGTAAGGTAACGCCTCGTACCCTGTGCCGGTGTCAGTTATAGGTAAGGGGTGTTAAATGGGACAAGCTTAAAGTCACCCATGAATGGATAAGTTGAGTTAAGGAGTCCAAGATAAGTCTTCTCACCCTTGATTATGGGTTGTTTAAGGCAAAACCAGAAGAAGGAAACAATGAGATGTCCGATCGCTTCACCCACATCATCAATGGTCTCAAAGCCCTTGGGAAAATCAATCCCAACAAGGAGATGGTGAAGAAGATGTTGAATAGTCTCCCAACATCTTGGGAAGCTAAAGTGACGTCAGTAGAAGAATCAAAGGATCTCAACTCACTCTCCCTTGATGAGCTTACTAATTCCTTGTTGACATATGAAATGAAGATCAACCACAATGCACAAGAAATCAAAGAAGCTCTAAAGAAAGTGGGAGTTGCCTTCAAATCAATAACTTGTGAAAAGGATGAAGACTCTAGTAATGATGAGGAGAAGGAGAAGATGACTATGTTTGCAAAGAAATTCAAAAAGTTCATAAAGTTCAACAAAGTCAAAAGATTCCCAAGAAGAGACATCATCAAGGGTGAACCAAGCAAGAAGGAAAGTGACCAAATCATATGCTATGAGTGCAAAAAGTCGAGTCACATTAAATTTGATTGCGTACAATTAAAGAAGAAATGGGCATTAAAATAAAAGAAGAAAGCCATGGTGGTAACTTAGAGCGATAGCGATTCATCCAATAGTGATGAGGACAATGATGTTGCCAACCTATGTCTTATGGCTATTGAAGAACCGAAGGTAATCCTAAAATCTAGTGAATTAAATAAATATACATTTGAAGAATTACATGTCATGCCTTTAATGAATTAGCTATAGATTTTGAGACTATGAACTCCAAATATAAGAAAATGATTTCAAAATTAAAGGAGGAAAATAAGTCTCTAATCATAGCTAAAGAGGAAATAGAAAATAAATTTAATGATATGCAAGCTCAAATTGATGATTTGATTTTAAAGAATAAGAACTTCCATAATTCATTTTCTATGTTTTATATATGGCAACAAAAACTAAATGATATGCTTGAATCTCAAAGAGCCTTCTTTGACAAGAGTGGCTTAGGTTTTGTACTTTTACAAAAGGAAAGAAAATTTAAAAATT
Organism: Gossypium rotundifolium; assembly: GCA_025506655.1. Classification (NCBI taxonomy): domain Eukaryota; kingdom Viridiplantae; phylum Streptophyta; class Magnoliopsida; order Malvales; family Malvaceae; genus Gossypium; species Gossypium rotundifolium. The sequence continues at coordinate 128,493,733 of CP106732.1, read as the reverse complement.
TATTTGAGAAACCAAGATATATTTATAATGCCTCACTCTTGTGCACACATTGTCACAGAAAAGGGGCATGATAGACAAGTATATCCTTTAAGTAAGCTCACATTTAGGAGCAAACTCACTAAGAGTGTGTAGATTCCAAAAGAATTAAACTCATCTTAAAATGAGGATGCTTTAAAGAAGTGGATTCCTAAGGGGACAAAAATTGTTGAGACTAATGCTAATACACCCAAGAAAGGTTGGGTACCAAAATCCAAAGTTTAAATTTATGTTTGTAGAAGGAAGACCATTGCTTTAAGGCAAGCAACTCTAAGAAGAACTCATTTTACCTTGATAGTGGATGCTTCAGACACATCACTGGTGACAGTAGCCATTTCATGGAACTAATGCCAAAGAATGGAGGAGAAGTTACATTTGGTGATAACTCCAAATGGCTTATTGAAGGTATTGGTTCTATAGGTATAAATTCTTTCACTCTCATTAAAAGTTTTCTTTATGTCAATGGTCTTAAGCATAACCTCCTTAGCATTTGTCAACTTAGTGACAAGGGGTTCAAAGTAATATTTGAGTCTAATGGGTGCAAAGTTGTAGATATTTCAAATAATATGATTCTTTTTGTAGGACATAGCATAGGTAATATTTTTATGGTGCATCTTGATGACTTATCTTCCTAAGTTTTGCTTTATGGCTAATAATGAAAATGTGTGTTGGCTATGGAATATAAGATTAAGACATGCGAGCATGATAGTTATTTCAAAGCTTATTAAAAATGAACTTGCTCTTGGCATACCTAACTTTTCTATTGACTTTGATAAAGTATGTGATGCATGTGCTAAAGGTAAACATAGAAGAGCATCTTTTAAATCTAAAAATATAGTTTCTACATCTAGAGTAGTCCAACTTATTCATATTAACATTTTTGGACCCACTAGAACTATGAATTTAGGAGGTAAACAATATGGATTTGTTATTGAATGGGTTTTCTTTTTGTTTTCAAAAGATGAAGCTTTAGAAAAATTTATTACTTTTTGTAAAATGATTCAAAACCAAGTGGGATATTTAATTTTAAGTGTAAGAAGTGATTGATAAACCGTAAAAGTAACATATTTTAGGCCCACATTTAGTATGCTTTTGGATGATTTAGCCCTTGATTTATGTAAAAAGGTGCTCTTAATCCTTTCTTTTCATGTTTTTACTCAAGAAAGCACCCGAGGACAAAAAGAACATGAAACGAGCTTAAAATGGGCCAATTTGAGCCAAAGTGGAAATCGACATGGCTTGGACTTCAACCCACATGACTGTGCCTCGACAATTAACTAAGACACGGCCATGCCACGATTTACACGGCTGTGCCCCAATCGACAGAATCGAGACACGGCCTGAAAATGATTTACACAGACGTGTGCCATGGGCGTATCCCTGCCACGGCCAAGAGGAATTTCACTCAGATTTGGATACTTGAAGGTAAAGAAACACATTCCAAAGCCTATTCAAACACTCGAGTAGGAATTATACTTGAATTATACTAAGAGGCCAAGTAAGGCATCTCAAAGCCTATATAAAGACCCTAGATGCCAACCTTTAGGGGAGGTTTTGAGGTCAGTTAGGGCGGTTAGCTAGGCCAAGAAGCCAAGCCAAAGGGCCATATTTGTGGGAATCGCTCGAAGATAGCTATTGGATCCATCTCAAGAAGCTAGAATTCTACTCAAGATGGCAGATTTCTCTTTTAATCCTAATATTTATAAAAAGAATGATCGAACCTGTAGACTAACTATGACAATGATAGAGGCAAATGCACCTATCGAACAGTAGTATACTTTAGGCAAGAATATCTTATCGAACCCAAGGGAACCTAAAAGTACTACTACTCACTTTCTTTCTATTATTTAGCCTGAAGTATGGAGTGATTGGTTTATTAATCTAAAAACTAATGAAATACTTAAACTAAATGCAAAGACTAAAGAATGAAACTTTGGGAAAAGACTGTGGAAAAACTCAATTGATTACGACGTTACCCTTAGGAAGAATCCACCTATGACTTTTCTTTTTATCTAACTTTTAATTCATATGGCTTCTTTACTTAGCTTGATCCGTGAGACTCCCTAACCTATATTAATCCCTTTCTCGAGGCGAATAATGTCTAACCTTAGGTTAATTAGTGGAACTCTCATTCTCTTATAATAACCCCCTAAGGAAGCAATAAATCGATTAATGGACTCCTATATTAGGTTTCATCCTAATCCGACAAAATCTCATATCCTATCTCTAGGCGCTCGATCAACTTTGCTTAATTATGTTAGATCTACTCTTAGGCAGGGTCTATTCCTCCTCCACCTAAGCACATCAGATTAAATTAAGCAACATAATTAAGAACAAACTAAGTACTTATCATATAATTTAGAAATCAAATAACAAAATCCATATAGGTTTCATCCCTTCTGTATCTCAAGGGTTTAGTTCATAACAAAATAAGAAAACATCTCAAGAGAAAAGATAAAACAAAACATAAAAAATCCCTAAAACCCCCTGAAGGAATTGAAGAGAAGATCCTCTATCTTGATTAGAACTCTGGCTTCTTGAGATGGATCAACTGGCTATCTTCGAGTAATTCCCTGAATAAAAGCTCTGGCAGAAAACTCTGCCTAAAACTCTCTGTTTTAGATTCTGCCAAACTTTCCGTTTTAGTTGCTACCTTGGGTGTTTATATAGGCTTTGAGATGCTTTACTTGGCTCCTAAGTATCCTAATTCAAGTAGAATTCCTCCTAGGATGTTTAAGTAGAGTTAGGAATTCTTTGGCTCCAAGCATCCAAATCTGAGTGAAATTGCTCTTTCCCGTGGCAGAGGCTCAGCCATGGTACATGCCCGTGTAAATCATCTTCAAGCCGTGTTTCGATTCTGTCGATTGGGGCATGGCCGTGTAAATTGTGGCATGGCCGTGTGAAGTAATTTGACGAGGCATGACTGTGTGGCTTGAAGTGAGGCTGTGTTGATTTCCTCTTTGGCCTAAATTAGCCCGTTTTAAGTCCGTTTCTCGTTCTTTTCATCCTCAAGTGCTTTCCTGAGTATAAACATGAAAAGAAAGGATTAAAAGCACCTTTTTACATAAATTAAGGGCGAAATCATCCAAAAGCATACTAAATATGGGGTTAAAATATGTTACTTTTACGGTTTATCAAATCCCTTCAGGGAGTTTTAGGGTCTTCTTATGTTTTGTGTTATCTTTTCTCTTGAGATGTTTTATTTTATCGTTATGAACTAGATCCTTCAGATACCTAAAGGAGATGAAACCTAGATGAATCTTGTTATTATTGTCTGAATTATATGATAGATACTTAGTTTGTTCTTAATTGTGCATGTTTAATCTAAATCTGATATGCTTAGGTGGAGGAGGAATAGACCCTGCCTAAGAGTAGATCTGGCATAATTAAGCGGAGTTGATCGCACGTCTAGAGATAGGGTGACGAGATTTTGCTGGATTAGGGTGAAACCTAATATGAGAGTCCACAGATTGATTTACTACTATTCTAGGGGGTTATTATTCGAGAAAGAGATTTTCGTTAATTAACCTAGGGTTAGACGTTATTTGCCTCGATAGAGGATTTAATATATGTTAGGGAGTCTTACGAATCAAATTAAGTGAATAAATCGTATGGTTCAGCATTAAATAACAAGTGAAGTTTAGGTGAATTCTTCCTGAGGGTATCGTCTCGATCAATTGAGTTTCTTCAAGTTATTTCCCAATTCAGTCTTTTTGTCTTTGCATCTTAGTTTAGTAATTAGTTTAATCAAATCAATCACTTTATATTTTGGCTAAATAATAGGAAGAAAGTTAGTATTAGTGCTTTTAGTTCCTTTGGGTTCGATAATCGGTCTTGTCTAAGCTATACTACTGTTCGATAGGTACACTTGCCTTTAATCGTTGTTAGAGTTAGTTTCAGGTTCAATCTCATTCATTATAAATTTTAAAACTCGACAAAACAACAATCAGTAATCATGGAAAAGAATTTGAAAACATTGAGTTTAATAATTTTTGCAATGAACATGATATTAGTCATAATTTTTCGGCACCTAGAACCCCTCAACAAAATGGAGTTGTTGAGAGGAAAAAAAGGACCTTAGAAGAAATGGCTAGAACATGTTATGTGAAAATAATTTTCCAAGATAATTTTGGGCGGATGCCATAAAACACTTCTTGGTATATTATAAATAGAGTTATGGTTAGGCTTATTTTGAAGAAAACTCCTTATAAAATTTTTAAAGGAAGAAAGCCTAATATAAGCCATTTTCATTATTTTGGTTTTAAAGGAAAATTTCATGCCAAAAGTGCGATGGTATTTTTCTTGGTTATTTCCCAAATTCTAAAGCTTATAGAATATTTAACAAGAGAACCCTTGTTATAGAAGAATCTATACATGTTATTTTTTATGATTCTAACTCTACTTCCAGAAAGGAATCTATTGATTTTAATGATGTAAAAATATATCAAGTTGAGCAAAATCAAGCATCACATGTAGATCAAGGCATAATTGAGTTGGTTCAAGAACTTAAAATTGATGAACTCCGAAAAGCAACTCACATTGAAAGAGAATCTAACTATCCAAGAGTTCTTTCATATGTTAAGGATGGACATGTCATTGGTGATCTATCTAAAAGGGTAATTACTAGATCTTCAATTAGAAATACTTGTAATTCTGTTGCTTTCATTTCTTGCACAGAACCCAAAAACATTTATGATGCTTTAAATGATGAATTTTGGATAATGGCTATGCAAGAAGAATTAAATCAATTTGAAAGAAATCAAGTATGGAATTTAGTTGATAGACCTAGTGATCATCCAACTATAGGAACTAAATGGGTCTTTGGAAATAAACTTGATGAAAATGGTAACATTGTAAAAAACAAGGCTAGATTAGTTGCCAAAGAATATAGCCAAGAGGAAGGTATAGACTATGATGAAATTTATGCACTAGTAGCTAGGTTAGAAGCCATTAGGATGTTATTAGCTTTTGCATGTTCAAACCTTTTCAAATGAATTTCAAAAGTGCATTTTTCAATGGTTTCATAATTGAAGAAGTTTATGTTGAATAACCTCCCGATTTTGAAAATCTAAATTTTCCAAATCATGTTTTCAAATTCTCCAAAGCTCTTTATGGTTTGAAGCAAGCTCTTAGAGCTTGGTATAAAAGGCTTTCCAAATTTTTAATTGAAAATGGTTTTAAAAGAGGCAAAGTAGACAGCACCTTGTTCATAAAAACTAAAGATAAAGACATTTTAGTAGTACAAAATTATATTAATGATATTATATTTGGTACTACAAATGAACTTATTTGTCAAGAATTTTCTAAGATTATGCAAGGAGAATTTGAGATGAGTATGATGGGTGAGCTCAACTTCTTTTTGAGGCTCAAAATCTAGCAAACTAAAAATGAAATCTTCATCAATAAAGCCAAATACATCAAGAAAATGCTCTAGAAGTTTAAAATGGAGGACGTGAAGCCTCACTCAACACCAATGAACACTTCAAAAAAGCTTGATAAAGATGAATGAGGTAAATGTGTTTACACTAAACTTTATAGGTCTATGATAAGATCATTGCCTTATCTTATGGCAAGTAGATCAGATATAATGTTTAGTGTTTGTTTATGCTCTATATTTCAATCATCTCCTAAGGAGTAACATTTACAAGCCATTAAGAGAATCTATAGGTACCTTAAGGACACTCCAAACCTAGGACTTTGGTATCCCAAAGATTCAACATTTAGTTTGCATACTTACTCCGATGCGGATTTTGGAGGATGCAAGTTAGATAGAAAAAGTACTTCTGGAACATTTCAATTCTTAGGAAACATGCTTGTTTCGTGGTTCTCTAAGAAACAAAATAGTGTACTTTGTCTACAACCAAAGCGAAATATGTTACCGTAGGTCATTGTTGTGCTCAAATTCTTTGGATGAAGCAATAATTAGTTGGCTATGGAATTGATATGGATCACATTCCTAAAAGGTGTAATAACACTAGTGTTATTTTCTTAACCAAAAATCTCATTCAACACTCTACAACAAAGCACATAGAAATAAGACACCATTTCATTATAGACCATGTGCAAAGAGGTGACATAGTACCAAAGTTTGTAGATACTTTGCATCAACTAGATAATATTTTTACAAAGCCTTTAGATAAGGAGAGATTTTGGATAATTAGGGGAGAGTTAGGACTAATGAACATGCCTTCATAAGCTTCTTGTATAATCTTCTTGACATTCTTAGACAGTTGTGTTATTTTATGCATGCTTTGTGTATATTACTTGATTATACTTGTAAACTTGTAAATTCCTTATTTCTATTATTTCTCCCATGTTTAAAATATGTAATATAATTAAGTTGGATAGTATTTTAAATCATAGATCAAAATTTGAGTATGTTAGTAAATGTATTTTCCACCTTTTGATTGCTTTCAAGCATGTTTTACTTGATTTTCTTGTACATATTTGTTTAAACATGGTATTATATGATTTTATCTATGTTAGGTATTTGTTTTGTACCTTTTTCCCTATAATTTTTCATTTTTTGGTTAGTTATTTCAGTAGTACGGAGAGATGTCTCGGTAGATTGTGCCTAAGTAGTATTTCTGGGTTTGTGTTTATGAGATATAGGTAGAAGTTTACTTCTACCGAAACTTGTCGGCTTCTATCAGTAGACATTAACAAATATTGGTAGATGCGGGCATATATATATATATATATATATATCCCCCAGCAGCGAAATTTTTTTTAACAACCATCTTTTTCCCAAAACCTCAACCCCCATTTTCAATCCCCACCTCTTTAACCCCACATTTCACCATTTTTATTCATTTTTTTTACTTAAATCTTGTCTCCTACGTGCCTCCGACTTCATTTTCAACAAGATTTTTACCAAAAGACCCTACATTTTCCTCGTTTCTCAGATTTTTAAGGTAAATCCTACAATCCTCTTTTTTCAATCTTTTTTTTATTTTTCATTTTTACTTATACTAGTTTTAGAATAACATAGTTAGGGCTTAGTCCTTTTAGGTATATTTTTATAGATATTTTATGTTTGTTTTAGTATTTTCTTTAAAAAAATCATCACATGCATCAACTTCTTTAAATTTGCATCTACTATTGTTGGGGATATCAATTGTTCGTATTATTGGTTTATTCTGCAGGTACACTTCTTAAATTGACCCCTTAAACCTTAGTTTACTCCTCCTTAGATAACATGCATCCCCGTAGATCCTGTAAGCGTCCCACACCTAAATGCGCTAGAAGTGAGTCCTCTTCTGCTCCCTTTGATCACCCTTTGATAATTAAATGTTTTGAGGACAAAGATGGCCTTGAAAAATTTAACACCTATTTTGCAACCCGTGCTGTTCAAATCTCCCATCCCATTTATCTAAACGTTTTAGCAAATACCCTTCAATTCTAATACCTCGACCAACTCTGCCATTGGGGTTGGCTCGAATGTCTCCAACTTAGGGGTCCCTACTATGACAACCTTGTTCGGGCATTTTACTCCAATGCTAAACTTAAACACGACCCGAACACCTACCTAGTTTAATTTATTACTTCTTTTGTCATGGGCCAAGAGATTACTATCTTGGCCGAAACCTTCTCTTCTTACCTTTCTATCACCAATGAGGGTGATGAACATTATATCGACTCATACGATACTTCCTTAACTAGGCCTAATGATTATGTAGGTAACGATATGGACATTCATGATCGTATCCTCCATCTTACTTTTATATGGATCGTTGCCCCAACCAATAAGCATTTCAACTTTTGCTATACTGATTATTGGATGTGGCATTGCTTCAGAACCAACCAACCCCTCAACTCAGCCTCCATTATTTTTCTAAATTTTCTCGAGATTGTTAGGTTGCTTCTAAATCTTTGCCACACATTCAATTAGATGAGTGCATCAATGAGTTGGCCTCTCGATATCCCCAGCCATCGAATGATTGGGGCCTCTTCATTTGTGATGTGTTGTTTGTGTATGCCATGCTGTGTGTGTGTGTCTGGTGTGTTTAGAGCTTTCGGGAAGGCTTGAGGTTAAGCCTGAGCCTTGGTAGAAATTTTGTTTTCAGACACTGCAAGGGAGAACTAGGTGAAGTGGGCCTTAAGGGTACTTGAGTGGGGAAATTAGCATAAGAATTTAATTCGTAAAGTGGCAAGAGGTTCCACTAAGGGTATAGATAAGTGACGCCACAAGGGGGTTTGGAGGGAGCAGGTTCGAACCCCATGTTAAGCAAAAGGAGTGTTTTTTTTATAATATGTGCCTGAGGAGTGGAGAGGTGGTTTCGAGTGGAACTCTGCAGGAGTGAGTGTGGATTGAGTTAGAAGATAGGAAGATGAGGATAAAAGGAAAATGTGGGATAGGATAGAGGTGGAAGAGGTGGCCGAATGTGGGACACTGAGTGCAAGAAGGGAAATCGGTTAGATGTGGCTAAGGGTGTGCCGAATTTTCATTTTTTTCGAAGAGCATTGTTTTTTTTCTCTCCTCCTATTTTTGGCAATTAAGGGTTCTTCTTCTCTATTTCTACCAAAGCCAAAAACTTCTAACTCTATTCTCATCTCCACTTTCGTACCATAGCCGATATATCTTGAAAAGCCAAAAATGCCTAAGCCTCTATTTGAAGTATCTTTATGATTCTTTTCGGCTTTCTCAACCAGTTCTTTTCTACCTTAATCATTGCCGAATCCTGTTCACTATTGGTCTAGTGCCGAATGTATGAATGGTAAAATGATGTGTTATGAATAGCATGCTGCATTCGTCAGGATTTGTACGTAGATCATGGGGTACGGGTTTGATATGAAGGGGAAGTGCATGATTAATTGGTTACATAGTGATCGGTGGCTTTGCCATGATATATATATATGTTCATACATTACTTTTGGTTACATTGTGATTGGTGGCTTTGCCACGATATATATATTTTATTTGGTCACTTAGTGATCGGTGGCTATGCCACGTTGAATTATTTGGTCACTTAGTGATCGTGTATAATTGGCAGCATGACTGTCGAAATGGAGTGTAGCGGATGGAGGGTTGATTGTAGAAATCCCCACGGTATGATAGGATGGTATGGGTTGGTGTGTAGAGGATGGAAAACTAGGTTTGGGTTGGGCTGATTGCATTCATATGTTGTATATTGATATGTAGGCTAAGGCCAATGTGTGACTGTGGGCTACATGCCGTATGTATAATGTGGGAAAATTTACACACTGAGTCTTGGTGACTCACCCCCCCTTTCTTTAACTTTTCAGGTGAGCAGTAGCTTGTGGATGTGGAACCGTGGCGGGCTTGTGGAGGCCATAATCTAGTTTTCTTTCCTTTATAGTTTCGGCATTACTATAAGTTTATTTTAACTTGGGACTTTTGTTATGTAATAAGGCCTCTCAAAGCTAAACTTTAGTTTTTATTAGTTACTATTTATATCACATCCGACATTACGGCAATTTAATTATAAAGTGAAAGTGGAGTTTTCTCTTAAAAATAAGGTAACATAAAAGAATCTTTTTCTTTCCAAGAATCAACTTAAATAAAGAATGATCGGTTTCACAAATTGAGAGTTTCATTATAATATACTTCGATGTTTTCAAGACTATGTAATAATCGAAAAGTTTTTTAAAATCTTTAGTTTTTTTCCCTAAATTTAACTAGACTCGATTTTACTTCACCCTGTGACATACCGGATTCGGTCGTATCGTATGGGTTAGGTTTGGGGTGTTACATTTTTGGTATCAGAGCCCAGTTTCAAAACTCAGGCCGTGAAATGGGTCTAGTAGTGTTTTATAGATTGATGTAAATTTAAGAAAAAGGCTTTGGGGGAGATATGGCTTTGAGTCCAAGCGGCTTTGATCCACGCAGTAAGTATTCTAACTCTTGATATGGTATGCATGTTGGGTTTGATGGGCTTTATGGGGACATAGACAGGTATGCTAGGGTTTATGGACCTTAGGCCTAGTTACACAACCCTTAAATTCCATAAAACTTAACTTCTCTAATTAAACATGTCCATGAACAAGTTGTTGGGTTGGAGTGTGGCAACGGGCATACGCATGTCTAGGATTGGATCTAGGGAGAGCTTGGTATTTAAGCGGTCCTAGTGGCCTACCTCCTCTTCATTAGAATCCTACTACGGTGTGTAGTGTCTGTTCACTTTAGCCGTAAGAACTTGTTAATGGGCCAAAGTTCATAACTAAAACCTGCAAGGGACCCAATACCCGATCTTTATAAAATTACTTATACCCCTAGTTTTGTAAATTACCCGGAATACCCTAGGTTTGTAAAAAAATTATCGAAATACCCCTGGTTTACAAAACTATCAAAATACCCCTATTTTGTAAAATCACCAAGACACCCTATCTTGCAAAAATATAAAAATACCTCTGTAAGGTAGAATTATGAAAATACCCATGGGTAGTTAAATGATGAAAACACCCTTGTGTGACGAAGGTGAGTTTATGGATGTTACGTTTTTGTTTAATACATTTATGTGATACTCTGTTTGGGATGTATATGGATGTTGAATATATGTGGTTTCTAGAACTAGGAGATATAGACTTGAGACTGAACCTTATTGACATGATTTCAAATTTGAAAGAACTACTATTGAATCTACTTTCCATAAGATTGTTCATCATTAATCAGTGGAAGAAATTATTGGTCCATAAAATGTTTTAATCAGATAAATCGTGAACGTAGAAATGAGCACTAGGGGGTGTGGTGTACGTGGCCGAGGTAGAGGCAGGATTGCTGTGTCGGAACCGGTAGGATCCGGTCATGAGTTAGGACATAAGGTACCAATGCCCCCAGCTGTGGAGGCAGAGTATCAGGACCAAATGGGCGGAGACGATGTAGTGTCTTAGGCGATGCCCCGAGTGTTGGAGAGAGTTACGGGAGCAGGCATGGGTAGAAAGCTCAGAAATCTGTGCCGGAGCGACTTAGAGCCAATGGGGCAGAAGTGTTTAGGAGAATTTCTGGTGTAGCTCCTAGTACAGCTGAGTACTGGATGGAAGTAGTGGAGCGTATAATGGATGATCTCGACTTTACGGAAGAGAAAAAGTTGAAGGGAGTGGTGTCTCTTCTCTGGGATGAGGGTTACCAATGGTGGCTTACGGTCAGGGATGGTGCAGTGGCTGACTGCATTACTTGGGAGTTCTGCAAGTTGGCATTCCAGAGTAAGTACATCGGATTGAGTTATGTGGATGCGCAGCGTAGGGTGTTTCTGAATTTGATCTAGAGAAATAGATCGGTAGTTGCATATGAAGTAGAATTCTTGCATTTGAGTTGTTACACATGAGGGATAGTGGCCACGGAACATGAGCATTGTCTTCAATTTGAGGATGGCCTGAGGGATGATCTGCGTGTGTTGATAGCTCCACAACGAGAGCGCAAATTTACAATTTTAGTGGAAAAGGCTAAGATAGCCGAGGAAGTTAAGCGAACCGAAAAGTAGAATAATGATAGAGACAGGGATAGGAATAAGAGGAATGTTGGGTCGTCAGGGTCAAAGGGGCATTTCCAAAAAAGACCTAAGATGGATGGGCCGAGTCAGTGTGTGAGATCTGGGGGTAATGGTCGACCTCAGAGGTGTGGCCGTTGTAATAAATTTCATTCGGGCGAATGTTGGATAGGTGACAGGAAATGTTTTAGGTGTGGGTCCTCAGATCATCAGGTTAGGGACTGTCAACAGGATCGGGGTGGCGTGGGGCGATAGGACAGACTAATACTCAGCATGGTAGAGGAGGTCCACAATCGTAGAGAGGTCACAGTCCAGCCAGAGGGGGTGATGGTTATGGTCGGGACTATGGAACACAAGGCCGAGGTGCAGGGAACATCTAAGCAAGACAACTAGGGTTGGTTTATGTAGCAAGACGTCGAGAGGAGGGGGATGCACCGGATGTCATAACCGGTACGTTCCTGATTTTTGGTTTGCCTTTTTCTGCATTAATTGACATTGGATTGATGCACTCTTATGTTGATAGTATGGTCTCTAGAACTTTAAGTATAGACTTTGAGATTATTCCTAGGAAGATTACTGTAATTAGCCCACTAGGTCAGTCGGTAGTAGTGAACAGACTGTATAGGGTTGTACCTCTAGAAGTGCAAGGGGTAGTTTTTGGCGGATTTAATGGAACTGCCTTTTGGAGAGTTCGATCTAATCTTGGGTATGGACTGGTTAGTGAAATATCGAGTGAATCTAGATTGTGCAGCCAAGCGTATGGTACTAAAGACTAGTCAGAAAGATGAGGTGGTGGTGATAGGTGAACGGAGGAACTACTTGTCTAATGTAGTATCCACTCTAAAGGCTGAGAGAATGATAAGAAAAGGGTGTAAGGCGTTGAAGCCTTTGTTTGTGTTTTGGAGGGGCAAGATTCAACTGTGGGGGTGTTAGAACGGTGAGGGAGTTTTCTGATGTTTTCCCAGAAGAATTTCTCGGACTACCTTCGGATCGTGAGGTGGAATTTGGAATTGATCTTCTTCCGGGAATAGCACCAGTATCCATTGCACCATATCGAATGGCACCGACGGAGTTGGTGGAACTGAAAGCCCAGATTCAGGAATTGTTGGATCGGGGTTTCATCCGACCAAGTGTATCGCCTTGGGGAGCGCCAGTGCTATTTGTCAAGAAGAATGATGGATCAATACGTATGTGCATTGACTACCGTCAGCTGAACAAGTTGACTATCAAGAACAAGTATCCGTTGCCAAGGATTGATGACTTGTTCGATCAACTGAAAGGGTGTCAATGTTCTCAAAGATAGATTTGATATCAGGATACCATCAGTTTAAGGTCAAAGAATTAGATATTCATAAGACAACTTTCAGGACCTGTTATGGCCATTACAAATTCTTGGTAATGCCATTTTGGTTGACCAACGCACCAGCGGTGTTTATGGATATGATGAACCAGGTGTTCCAACCCTATTTGGACCGGTTCATGGTAGTATTTATAGATGATATCCTGGTATATTCAAGGTCAGAGGAGGAGCATGATTCGCATCTACGAGTGGTACTACAAATCTTGAGGGAGAAACAATTGTACTCAAAATTCAGTAAGTGTGAATTTTGGTTAAGTGAATTTACTTTTCTAGGACACGTTGTGTCGGCAAAAGGGTCAGAGTTGATCCCCGGAAGGTTGAAGCTATCATGGATTGGAAATCACCCAGGTCGATGATGAAAATTTGGAGTTTCTTGGGTCTTTCTGGTTATTACATGAGGTTCGTTGAGGGATTCTCCTTGATTACGGCACCTTTAACCAAGTTGTTGAGGAAGGGAGTACTTTTTGTGTGGGGTGACAAGCAACAAGAAAGCTTTGAAAAACTGAAGAAGGTGTTGACAGAAGCTCTAATTTTGATTCAACTAGAGGCTGGAAAGGAGTTTTTGTTTATTGTGATGCATTACACACCGGGTTAAGATGTCTGATAATGCAAGGTGGAAGAGTGGTTGCTTATGCATCTCGACAGTTAAGACTGCATGAGCTGAATTATCCAACCCACAATTTAGAGTTGGCGGCGATGGTTTTTACTTTGAAAATTTGGAGACACTATCTGTATGGAGAGAAGTCCATCATTTATATAGATCATAAGAGCTTGAAATATCTCCTCACCTAGAAGGAGTTGAACTTGAGGCAGAGGAGGTGGATTGAACTACTAAAGGATTACGATTGTTCAATTGAATACCATCCGGGTAAAGCTAACGTGGTGGCGGATGCGCTAAGTCGAAAGGTAATCTAGGATCTGAGAGCAATGTTTGCTCATCTGAGCTTGTATGAGGATAGGAGTTTATTAGCTGAGCTTCAGGTAAAGTCGACATGGATAAATCAAATTAAAGAGAAGCAGTTGCAGGATGATGACTTGAGTGCCCGATTATCTCAAGTGTAACATGGTGAAGTAGGGGACTATAATCTGAATGATGACGGGGTTCTATGTTTCCAAAAGAAGGTTTGTGTGCCGAGGGACGTGTAATTGAGGTGGATGATCCTTCAGGAAGTGCATAGTAGCCCATATGCTATGAATCCGGAAGAAGTAAAATGTATCGAGATTTACGAGAATAATTTTGGTGGCCAAGTTTGAAGCAAGAGGTAACCGAATTTGTGGGTAAATGTTTAACATGTCAGTAGGTAAAGGCAGAGCATCAGTTTCCTTCGAGGTTATTGCAGCCGGTGAAGATTCCGCAATGGAAATGGGAGAGAATCACTATGAATTTTGTTAGTGGGCTACCCCTTACGCCTACTAAGAAGGATTTGATATGGGTAGTCGTAGATTGATTCACGAAGTCCGCTCATTTTATATCGGTTCGAGTTGATTACTCTCTACAAAGGTTGGCTAAGTTGTATATAGCGGAGATTGTGAGGTTGCATGGAGTACCTGTGTCCATCATCTCGGGTAGAGATCCTAGGTTTACGTCAAAATTTTGGAGGGCATTGTATCAAGCGTTGGATACAAAGTTAGATTTTAGTATGGCATTTCATCCACAGACGGAAGGACCGTCAGAAAGGTTGATACATATTTTGGAAGACATGTTGAAAAGTTGCATTATCGATTTCAAAGGTAGCTGGGAGGAATTCCTACCATTGGCAGAATTCGCATATAATAACAGCTACTAGTCCAGCATTCGGATGGCACCATATGAGGCATTGTACGGGCGGAAGTGTCATACTCCTACATGTTGGATGGAATTGGGTGAACGACAGTTATTGGGTTCGAACTAGTATTGGAAATGGAGAGTAAAGTTGAGTTGATCCGAGCTAGGTTGAAGGAAGCGTCGGACAGGCAGAAGTCCTACGCTGACTTGAAGCGGAGGGACATAGAATTTGCAATGGGTGATAAGGTTTTCTTGAAGGTATCACTGTGGAAGAAAATTCTAAGGTTTGGACGGAATGGTAAGCTAAGCCCTAGGTTCATCGGGCCTTATCGGGTGTTGAAGCGTGTAGGACCAGTTGCTTATCAGCTTGAGCTACTTGCGGAGATAAGTAAGATTCATGATGTGTTCCATATATCAATGTTGCGACGTTACCGTTCAGACCCATCTCATGTGATACCGTTGGAGGAACTCGAAGTAAAGCCTGATTTATCTATTGAAGAAGAATCAGTTCAGATCTTGGAGCGAGATGTTAAAGTTTTGCGAAGGAAATCGATTCCTTTTGGTTAAGGTTCTGTGGAAGAATCACGGGTCAGAGGAAGCTACATGGGAGCCAGAGGATGTTATACGACAGCAATACCCTCACCTCTTTTAACCAGGTAATTTTGGGGATGAAATTCTTTTAAGGGGGTAGAACTGTAACATCCTAGATTGAGGCCTCTGCATTTGTGATGTGTTGTGTGTGTATGCCATGTTGTGTGTGTGTGTCTGGTGTGTTTAGAGCTTTCAGGAAGGCTTGAGGTTAAGCCTGAGCCTTGGTAGAAATTTTATTTTCAGACACTGTAAGGGAGAACTAGGTGAAGCGGGCCTTAAGGGTACTTGAGTGGGAAAATTAGCACGAGAATTTAATTGGTAAAGTGGCAAGGAGGCGCCACTAAGGGTATAGGTAAGTGATGCCACAAGGGGGTTTGGAGGGAGCAGGTTCGAATCCCATGTTAAGCAAAAGGAGTGATTTTTTTATAATATGCGCCTGAGGAGTGGAGAGGTTGTTTCGGTTGGGACTCTGCAGGAGTGAGTGGTGGATTGAGTCAGAAGATAGGAAGATGAGGATAAGAGGAAAATGTGGGATAGGATAGAGGTGGAAGAGGTGGCCGAATGTGGGACACTGAGTGCAAGGAGGGAAATCGGCTAGATGTGGCTAAGGGTGTGACGAATTTTCATTGTTTTTCGAAGAGCATAGTTTTTTTTTCTCTCCTCTTATTTTCGGCAATTGAGGGTTCTTCTTCTCTTTTTCTGCCGAATCTGAAAACTCCTAACTCTATTCTCATCTCCAATTTTGTACCATAGCCTATTGATCTTGAAAAGCCAAAAACGCCTAAGCCTCTATTTGAAGTATCTTTATTTTTCTTTTCGGCCTTCTCAACCAGTTCTTTTCTACCTTAATCATTGCCAAATCTTGTTTACTATTGGCTAGTGTCGAATTCTCCTAAGTGTTCATCGAATCTTCTGTTGAGGTAAGTGTCGACTTTTGTTAATGTTTATAATCTCTTTCGGTTTTCGGAGGCCAAAGCCGGATGGCTAGTTGGTTGTTAAGGCCAATATTAGATTGATGTTTCTCACTGATCTCTTGTTCTTTTTGGGCAGTATTCCAGGATTTGAAGGAGATCTGATCACCTAGGTTTCTAAGCCAGAGATCGTTAACCTTTGAACCGTATTACTTATTTCGGGATTTCAAGGTATGGGTTCTCTTTGGATGGTATTTAAGTTCACTGTCATACTTGGTACCATAACCCTACTTTGAGGTTTGACAACTATGGTTTCTGATAGTAGCATCTGATAAGATCTTTGATGGAATCTAACACCGATCGAGCAAAAAGGGGTTGGATCTGTAGTCCCAGCCCCAAAGTTCAAGAAGCGTGCGGTGTCTGCTATTCGAGATTGGCCACCGGGTTGTGGGCCAGCTTCTGAACAGAATAGTAGGCAGATAGCAATTGTGATGGCTAGGGATAGTGTCAACATAGAGAGTGTCGTTTTGCGTGTTACCAGGTGTGTAAACCTTCACACACTATACTTTATTTGTACTAACATTTGTATGGGCTAAAAAGCTGAAAAAAGGGTTGTGTAGACAGTCATGATGCCCTTAGGGGTAAGGCTAGGATTGCCAGGTACGTGATTATATCATTTTTTTTGCATAGCCGAATGTATGAATGGCAAAATGATGTGTTATGAATAGCAAGCTGCATTCATCAGGATTTGTACGTAGATCATGGGGTATGGGTTTGATATGAAGGGGAAGTGCATGATTAATTGGTCACATAGTGATCGGTGGCTTTGCCACGATATATATATGTTCATACATTACTTTTGGTCACATTGTGATCGATGGCTTTGCCATATATATATATTTTTTATGGTTGGTCACTTGAATGATTTGGTCACTTTGTGATCGTGTATAATTGGCAGCATGATTGTTGAAATGGAGTGTAGCGGATGGAGGGTTGATTGTAGAAATCCCCATGGTGTGATAGGCTGGTACAGGTTGGTGTGTAGAGGATGGAAAACTAGGTTTGGGTTGGGCTAATTGCATTCATATGTTGTATGTTGATATGTGGGCTAAGGCCAATATGTGACTGTGGGCTACATGCCGTATGTATAATGTGGGAAAATTTACACACTGAGTCTTGGTGACTCACCCCCCTTTCTTTAACTTTTCAGGTGAGTAGTAGCTCGTGGATGTGGAGCCGTGGCGGGCTCGTGGAGGCCATAATCTTGTTTTCTTTCCTTTATAGTTTTGGAATTACTATAAGTTTATTTTAACTTGGGACTTTTGTTATGTAATAAGGCCTCTCAAAGCTAAACTTTAGTTTCTATTAGTTACTGTTTATATCGCATCTGACACTACGACAGTTTAATTATAAAGTGAAAGCGGAGTTTTCTCTTAAAAATAAGGTAACATAAACGAATATTTTTCTTTCTAAGAATCAACTTAAATAAAGAACGATCGGTTTCACAAATTGAGAGTTTCAGTATAATATACTTCGATGTTTTCAAGACTATGTAATAATCGAAAAGTTTTATAAAATCTCCGGGTTTTTTTCCTAAATTTAACTAGACTCGATTTTACTTCACCCTGTGACATATCGGATTCAGTCGTATCGTATGGGCCGGGTTTGGGGTGTTACAAATAGGACCTCACTTCTTGGTTGCTTTTTATATGCTTTTTGGTTGGATTATATTTCTATTTTGGATAGTTTGGTTATCTTTCTTTGGATATTTGGGATTTTTATATTGGTTGCATATTTGATTGCTTTGTTTGCTTCTATCTCAAATGTACTGCCATTATTTATATGCCTTTTGTTTGCCTTTGGTTGCTTCATTTGTCATTTGTTTTTATTTTTTATGCTTATGTCTCCATATGTTTAAATATTGTGCAATTATTCCCCTAGTTTTTCAAGCATGCATTCTTTTTTATATTACAAAAAGAGGGAGAAAATGCAAAATTTGGATCAAAACAATTTCTTTCAACTTAATCTTAAAAAAAATTCTTAAGTCAGAAATTTAAATGAAATGAGGTCTAAAATATTTTTTCTCAAAAAGAGAGTTTATTTTGAAAATAATGTTTAAGATAGGGGAAGTTAGAAAATTTTTTCAAAATGGTTTTGTTATATCAAAAAGGGGGAGATTGTTAGCTCTAGTTTTTCAAGTATTTTGATATAACAAAAAGAATATTAAAAATCCCCTACTTAAATTTGAAAAAATTGTTTTCAAGTCCTTAAAATTATTTTCAAAGTGTTGGACAAAATAAATTGTTAAAAATTCTTGAATTAACTTATATTTTAACTAGTGTTTGAAGTCTGAAAGAATTTTATCGATACTTAGGTAGAAAAAGTATGGGTAGAACTCAAGATAAAAAGATCTTGAAAAATCTACAGAATTCTACTGGTAGAAGTTTATACAACTCTGGGTTCTACTGATATAACCTGGTCTTCTATCGGTAGAATGCACTCCAGTGTGCAAGGTAGCTTTGGCCTGTGAGATCAACTGATACCCTGGTCTGATCTATCGATACAACCAAAGTTATACTGATACGTTAAGGACTTCTATAGAAACAAGTTAAGATAGTAGCCAATGTTTAGCCCCTGCTGCACTTCTACAGATACTCTGCTGGGTTCTACCAATGCTAGTTGAAACAACCAGAGTTTTACCGCTACCATGAGGACTTCTACTAAAAAAGTCAAAATAGTAGCCAAAGTTCAGACTCCCCTGCACTTCTATCGAAACTCCGATAGGTTCTACTTATACCAAATGAAACCCTTAGTGTTCTACCGATACAGGAGAACTTCTACAGATAGAACAAGCCTGACGGTCATATTTTGGAAAGACTTCTACCAATACAAGACCCCTTCTATCAGTACAACAAACCTGCAGACTACAATTAATGCTAGTTTTTATGGCTGCAATGACTCTAATTTATTTCTAATGGCTACAAAAGTCCACAAGGTTGTTAAAGGAATTCTACTAGAACAAGTCAAAACAGTAGCCAAAGTTCAGCCTCCCCTGCACTTCTATCTATACTCTAATGGGTTCTATTGATGCCAAATGAAAGATTCAAAGTTCTAGCGATACATGAGAACTTCTATCGATAGAACAAGCCCAATGGTCATATTTTGGAAAGACTTATACTGATTCAACACTCCTTCTGTCGGTACAACGAAGTTGTAGACTGTATTTAATACTAGTTTTTATGGTTGTAATGACTCTAATTTGTTTTAAACGGCTACAAAAGTCCAAAAGGTTGTTAGAGGACTTAAATAAAAGATCAAGACTCCCTATTGAAGTAAAAAAAAGACAAGAAACAATTTCCTAACTTCCAATAACTCAATTTTCCAATCCTTCTCAATCTTTTTGTAACATCCAGGAATTAGGGGCTTTGTATTTATTATGTTTCTGTGTGTGGTATGCCCTATCTGTTAATTTGTTATGTTTGGGGGTCCCCGGGAAGGCCCGGGGTTAAGCTGAAGCCTTGGTAAAATTTCAATTTTGGGTACTTTAGGGAAAGTTGGCTGGGACAGGCTTTAAGGATTATTGCTTGTGTTTGTTGACACAAGAAGTGAAGTGGTGGAGTGGCAAAGTGGCGCCTGGGGAGCAGGGGGAGATGACGCCACTGGGGAGCAGAGAGGGAGCAGGTTCGAGTCGCATAGTTTACTTTTTGGGAATTCTTTTTGGCATCAGGATGAGAGGTGATGGATTCGACTAGGGACCTTAAAGAGTGAAAGGTGGAATTTCAATCTTTCAAATCGATTTAAATGGGGGGATGAGAGTGAAAGTAGGAGATGAACAAGGAGTGGGTGGCTTGTTAGGAGTTGTTGATCGAATGTGCCTTGGTTGAAGAGGGAGCTTTTGATTTTGGGGGCTAAGCAAGGTTCATATGCCAAAAGTGGTCTTAGGCTTTTCCTTCTTCTCTTAGGTGCATTTTTGATTTTTTGGTGGTTGTGGGTATGTCTGCCGATTCTTCCATAGGTCACTTTGAGTAGAGAGTTAGCAAATCAAGTTTAGAAATTCCTTATTCTCTTTTGCTTATGTGAGCATTTGTTTCTTCTCTCAAGTGCCATAACTGAAACTTTAACCTTTCTTAGTATTCTTTTTCTTTCATTTTCCTTTCCTCTCATCTTTTCTTTCTTGATAGCCGAACCCCCTATCACCTTCTCCATTTCATTATTTTCTTCCATTTGTATCTTCAAAGCCGAAACATCTATTTGCTTCAATTTCTTCTTTATTTCTTCTAGAGCCGAATCTCCAAAACCCATTTCTTCTTGTTTCTTCACAATCGAAACACTTTTTATTTTCTTCTCATTCTTGTTCCTTTGGTGTTAACAGAATGTTAGGATGGTGACTAGTATCTTCTGCACTTCTTTTTCCATCTGCTATTTCATTTCTGCCTAATTGAACCAAAGTTGAATCTACACCTTTCTATCGACTTTGCTGATTGCCGAACATAGATCTTCCTTTCGGTACACTCTAGTTTTGGTAAGGGATCTTCTTCACTTTTCTGCTTATTTCTCTTCTTTCTCTCTCTAGTTTGGCTAACCAAAGTTATTAACTTGGTACTTTGGGGTGTGGTTGGCTGAATAGTAGTAAGGGTTTCTTTATCAACTCGTTTGGCTGAAAGGCCACTTTTTCTAAATCTATTTTGGAGAATCGTTTCTAATGGAGAGGTTTGTGTAGGGACTCAGCCGATTTCTTAATCCAAGCCTGAAGCTTTCGTTTTCTTTCGATCTAGGTAAGAAACCTCTTCGTTTGAGCATGTGTTCTTACTTTTATTTTCTTCAATGCCTTAACCCGGTCTTCTGACCAAGATCTCTTTCATGGAATCGAATACCAGGCAAGCAAAGGAGGGGGTTGGACTCGTAGTCCCTACCCCTAAGTTTAAAAAACATGTTGTGTTCGCCGTTCGAGACTTTCGACCGGGTTGTGGGCCGTCTTCGGAGCAGGATAGGCAGATTGCTGTGATCCCTGCGAGTGAGGGTGTTAGCGAGATCGATAGTTTAGTTCTTCGTGTTTTCAGGTGTGTAATTCCTACACCTTCTTTGTATGTTATTAATATAATTATGTACGTTGTTTGGAAAGCTGAAAACGCAGTAATAGCTATTTTGTTACCCATAGAGGGTAAAGATCATAACACCAAGTGCGTTCATTCTCTGAGTATACCGGATAAGTATTATTATTACATGATTATGCATATGCATGAATATCTTGAGTATGCCATTATATATTATATTATATGTTGCATTCACACCACTATGATCGTATGTTGCATGGGCATGGGGATATGATTATGATGAAAGGGGCAGTGTATTTCGGTGGCTTTGCCACATGCTTCGATGACATTGTCTCATTATTTCGGTGGCTCTGCCACGTATTTCGGTGACATTGTCAAATTATTTCGGTGGCTATGCCACATATTTCGGCGATGAGAAGCTGACTGCAGTATGACTGCCATCGATGGTGTGTAGCGGTGAGGGTCGATTGTAGAAATCCCCATTGGTGTGATTGGTAGGAACGGGTGGTGTGTAGCGGATGGAAATTTAGTCTGGGTTGGGTCTTGCATCATTTTGCATATGCTATCTGCTATTCTGTGCTTTGGGGCTAAGGCCCAATCTGATTTCGAATGGGCTTCGCCCAATGTGATTCTAAAAGGGATAAGGCCCAGATGGTAAGTGAATGGGCTCGGGCCTAGTATTGGTGCTTGGCAATTGCACACTGAGTCTTTTGACTCACCCTCTTTGCTTAACGTTTTGCAGGTAATACATAGTGCAGTGGACCAGGCCGGAGAGGACTACGAGGTGGTCATGTACGATTTTCTTTCTTTTTAAATAGAACTTTATTTATCTTAAAATTTTTGGGATTCTATGTTGTAATAATGCCACTATTAATTTGGTTTAAAATTTCGGTTTTAAGTTTTAGACGCTTTAAATATAAGATAATTGATGTGACATTTTTACAAAATATAAATAAAGTTTTTCATACAACTTAATTAACGAGTTTACAATCGAATTTTTCTTACGACAACCCTTTAGCTTGAACAGATGTAATAACATGTGTTTTCAAATGTCACCTAAACACATGGATTTGGCTAATTAAATTTTTCATTAAATGAATAATGAGTTCTCAATTGAACCACTAAATTTGGAGTTTTAAAAATAACTTAAAATTTTCCAAAGTTCACGGTATTTATAAAATTCCTTTCAAGTGACATGCCAGATCCAATCGTGGTGTTTGGGCTGGGTTTGGGGTGTTACAATTTGGTATCAGACCGTGGTTTTAAAAGCTCGACCATGGGTTTTGGGTTCAAAATGTTTTCCAAAAGATGGTTTAGACAGAAAATACATATGTACATGTTTTCTGGAAGTATGGCACCAGATTCTCTGGCCCAAGTCTGCAAGGTAAGTCTTCTAATTGTTAGGTGACTCGCATGAGGCTAATATATTATGTGAATCTATCTCTATGGATGTTAGAATTAAGAAACCCTACTCTAGAGATGAAAACCTATAGGTATATGTGTGTTTTGTAGAAAACTACTTAAAACTCTATTCTCATAAAACTACTCATTAATCAATAGTGGAAAGAAGAGCTAATGCATAAAATTTGTAAAACAGATTAAGACAAAATGGTAGACATGAGTGCCAGAGGGCGTGGACGTGTTGCACGCGGCCGTGGTAGAGGCCAAGGTGTTGAAGCTGTGTTGGACTAGAAACCACCTAAGTCTGTGGAGGAGATTCGAAGTTTTCTTGGGTTAGCTAGGTACTATAGAAGGTTTGTTGAGGGATTCTCCTTAATTGAGCACCCTTAACTAAGTTGTTGCGAAAAAGAGTACCATTTGTTTGGACTAACAAGCAGCAGGAAAATTTTGGGAAGCTGAAGAGGATCTTAACGGAGGCTCCGGTTTTGATTCAGCCTGAGGCTGGGAAAGAGTTCGTTGTCTATTATGATGCTTCACACACGGGGTTAGGGTGCGTGTTAATGCAAGACGAGAGGGTGGTTGCGTATACATCTCGACAGTTAAGACTGCATGAGATAAACTATCCCACGTATGATCTGGAGTTGGCTGCGTTAGTGTTGGCTCTGAAGATCTGGAGACATTACCTATATGGGGAGAAGTCCATTATCTAAACCGACTACAAGAGTTTGAAATATCTCCTTACTCAGAAGGAGTTGAATTTAAGACAGCGGAGGTGGATTGAGTTGTTGAAAGATTATGACTGCTCGGTCGAATACCATCCGGGTAAAGCTAACGTGGTGGCAGATGCATTAAGTCAGAAGGTAATATTAGATTTGAGGGTGATGTTTGCCCATTTCAGCCTGTATAATGATAGGAGTTTGTTAGCTAAACTTTAGGTAAAGACGACATGGATAACTCAGATTAAAGAGAAGCAGTTGTCGGACGATGTCTTGAGTGCTTGACTTCTACAAGTACGGAATGGTGGGGTAGAGGATTATAATTTGAACAGTGATGGGGTTTTTTGTTTTCGTAAAAGGGTCTGCATGCCAAAGGATGTGGAGTTGAGACAGATGATTCTTCATGAGGCGTATAGTAGCCTTTATGCTATGCATCCTGGAGGGAATAAGATGTATCAGAATCTGCGTGAGCAGTACTGGTGGCCTGGTTTAAAATGAGAGATTACCGAGTTTGTGGGTAAATGCTTGACTGTCAGCAAGTGAAAGCGAACATCAGTTGCCTTCAGGGTTTTTATAGCCGATGAAGATTCTACAGTGGAAATGGGAGAGAACCACGATGGACTTTGTTAGTAAGCTACCTCTTACGCCTACTAAGAAAGATTGATATGGGTGATTGTGGATCGATTGACAAAGTCCACCCATTTCATACTTGTTCATGTTGACTATTCTCTACAGAACTGGCTAAGCTGTATGTGGCAGAGATTGTGAGGTTGCATGGGGTGCTAGTGCCAATCATATCGGATAGGGACCCGAGGTTTACATTGCGTTTTTAGAAGGCGCTGCATCAGGCATTGGGTACAAGACTAGACTTCAGCATAGCTTTTCATCCACAGACTGATGGTCAGTCTGAGAGGGTAATTCAGATCTTGGAAGATATGTTGAGAGGTTGTGTCATTGACTTTAGCGGTAGTTGGGAAGAGTTTTTACCGTTGGCAGAATTCACATACAACAACAGCTACCAGTCTAGTATTCAGATGGCGTCCTATGAAGTGTTGTATGGACGGAGGTGTCGTACTCCTACTTGCTGGACAGAATTGGGTGAGCGTTAGATGTCGGGTTCAGAATTGGTTTCGGAGACAGAGGAGAAAGTTAAGTTGATTCGAACTCGGTTGAAGGAAGCATCCGACATGCAGAAATCTTATGTTGATCTGAAGCGTAAGGATATAGAATTTTCAATGGGTGATCAAGTCTTCCTGAAAGTTTCACCGTGGAAGAAGGTAATGAGGTTTGGGACGGAAGGGCAAGCTAAGTCTCAGGTTCATCGGGCCTTATCGGGTGTTAAAACGTGTAGGACCAGTGGCATATTAGCTTGAGTTGCCTTCAGAATTGACACAGATACATGATGTGTTCCATGTCTCGATGTTGAGGCATTACCGTTCTGATCCGTCTCACATTGTGCCGGTGGAGAAGATTGAAGTAAGACCAGACCTGTCCTTTGAGGAGGAACTAGTGCAGATCTTAGATCGAGACGTTAAGGTGCTGAGAAGGAAATCAGTCCCATTGGTCAAAGTCTTGTGGCAAAATCACGGTGTGGAAGAAGCGATGTGGGAGCCAGAGGATGTTATGCAACAGCAGTACCCTCATCTCTTTTGACTAGGTAAATTTTGAGGCCGAAAATTTTTTAAGGGGGTAGAACTGTAACATCCGAGAATTAGGGGTTTTGCATTTATTATGTTTTTGTGTGTGGTATGCCCTATCTATTAATTTGTTATGTTTGTGGGTCCTTGGGAAGGCCCAGGGTTAAGCTGAAGTCTTGGTAAAATTTCAATTTTGGGAACTTTATGGGAGAGTTGGCTGGAACAGGCTTTAAGGATTATTACTTGTGTTTGTTGACACAAGAAGTGAAGTGGCGGAGTGGCAAAGTGGCACCTAGGGAGCAGGGGGAGATGACGCCAGGGGAGGGAGCAGGAGGAGTGGAGTCGCATAGTTTGCTTTTTGGGAATTCTTTTTAGCATCAGGATGAAAGGTAATGGATTCGCTAGGGACCTTGAAGAGTGAAAGGTGGAATTTGAATCTTTCAAACCGATTCAAATAGGGGGATAAGAGTGAAAGTAGGAGATGAACAAGGAGTGGGTGGCTTGTTAGGAGTTGTTGACCGAATGTGCCTTGGTTGAAGGGGGAGATTTCGGTTTTGGGGTCTAAGCAAGGTACATATGCCAAAAGTGGTCTTAGGCTTTTCCTTCTTCTCTTGGGTACATTTTCAATTTTTAGGTGGTTGTGGGTGTGTGTGTCGATTCTTCCATAGGTCACTTTGAGTAGAGAGTTAGCAAATCAAGTTTAGAAATTATTTATTCTCTTTTGCTTATGTGAGCATTTGTTTCTTCTCTCAAGTGCCATAACCAAAACTTTAACCTTTCTTAATATTCTTTTTCTTTCATTTTCCTTCCCTCTCATCTTTTCTTTCTTGATAGCCGAACCCTCCTATCACCATCTCCATTTCTTTATTTTCTTCCATTTGTATCTTTAAAGCCGAAACATCTATTTGCTTCAACTTCTTCTTTATTTCTTCTAGAGCTGAATCTCCCTAGCCCATTTCTTCTTGTTTCTTCACAATCGAAACACTTTTTATTTTCTTCTCATTCTTGTTCCTTTGGTGTTAACAGAATGTTAGGATGGTGACTAGTATCTTCTGCACTTCTTTTTCCATCTGCTATTTCGTTTCTGCCTAATCAAACCAAAGCTGAATCTGTACCTTTCTATCGACATTGCTGATTGCCAAACATAGATCTTCCTTTCGGTACACTCTAGTTTTGGTAAGGGATCTTCTTCACTTTTTTGCTCGTTTCTCTTCTTTCTCTATCTGGTTTGGCTAACCAAAGGTGTTAACTTGGTGCTTTGGGGTGTGGTTGGCCGAATAGTGGTAAGGGTTTCTTTATCAACTTGTTTGGCCGAAAGGATACTTTTTCTAAATCTATTTTGGAGAATCATTTCTAATGGGGTGTTTGTGTAGAGACTCAGCAGATTTTTTAATCCAAGCCTGAAGCTTTCGGTTTCTTTCGATTTAGGTAAGAAACCTCTTCGTTTGAGCGTGTGTTCTTACTTTTATTTTCTTCAATGCCTTAACCCGGTCTTCTGACCAAGATCTTTTTCATGGAATTGAATACCAGCCAAGTAAAGGAGGGGGTTGGACTCGTAGTCCCTACCCCTAAGTTCAAAAAACATGCGATGTCTGCCATTCGAGACTTTTCACCAGGTTGTGGGCCGACTTCGGAGCAGGATAGGCAGATTATTGTGATCCTTGCGAGTGAGGGTGTTAGCGAGATCGATAGTTTAGTTCTTTGTGTTTTCAGGTGTGTAATTCCACACCTTCTTTTTATGTTATTAATATAATTATGTACGTTTTGGAAAGCTAAAAACGCAGTAATAGCTATTGTGTTACCAATAGAGGGTAAAGATCGTAACAACAGGTGCGTTCATTCTCTAAGTATACCGGATAAGTATTGTCGTTACATGATTATGCATATGCATGAATATCTTGAGTATGCTATTATATATTATATTATATGTTGCATTCACACCACTATGATCGTATGTTGCATGGGCATGGGGATTTATTATGATGAATGGGGCAGTGTATTTCGGTGGCTTTGCCACATGTTTTGGTGACGTTGTCACATTATTTCGATGGCTCTGCCACATATTTCGGTGACGTTGTCAAATTATTTCGATGGCTATGCCACATATTTTGGCGATGAGCAGCTGACTGCAGCATGACTGCCATCGATGGTGTGTAGCGGTGAGGGTCAATTGTAGAAATCCCCACTGTGTGATTGGTAGGAACGGGTGGTGTGTAGCGGATGGAAATTTAGGCTAGGTTGGGTCTTGCATCATTTTGCATATGCTATCTGCTATTCTGTGCTGTGGGGCTAAGGCCCAATCTGATTTCGAATGGGCTTCACCAATGTGATTCTCGAAAAGGGCTAAGGCCGGATGGTAAGTGAATGGGATCGGGCCCGAGATTGATGCTTAGCAATTGCACATCGAGTCTTTTGACTCACCCTATTTGCTTAACGTTTTGCAGGTAATACATAGTGCAGTGGACCAGGCCGGAGAGGACTACGAGGTGGCCATGCACGGTTTTCTTTCTTTTTAAATAGAACTTTATTTATCTTAAAATTTTTGGGATTCTATGTTGTAATAAGGCCACTATTAATTTGGTTTAAAATTTCAGTTTTAAGTTTTAGACGCTTTAAATATAAGATAATTGATGTGACATTTTTACAAAATGCAAATAAAGTTTTTCATACAACTTAATTAACGAGTTTACAAACGGATTTTTCTTACGACAACCCTCTAGCTTGAACAGATGTAATAACATGTGTTTTCAAATGTCACCTAAACACATGGATTTGGCTAATTAAATTTTTCCTTAAATGAATAATGAGTTCTCAATTGAACCACTAAATTTGGAGTTTTAAAAATAACTTAAAATTTTCCGAAGTTCGCGATATTTATAAAATTCCTTTCAAGTTACATGCCAGATCCGGTCGAGGTGTTTGGGCCGGGTTTGGGTGTTACACTTTTACTAAATATTTCTTCTACACACTTATGGGTTAAGTTTTTTATATTCTTTCAAGTGTTGTAACTTTGTGTGAGAGTGCTTAATTGTTGATTATCTACCTTTTAAAGGTATCATCTTATTCATCATTATTTTTCTCTCATTTGTGAGGTGTTACTTAAGGTTTTGGGTAGAAAACCTTAAGGGTAAGTAGTTCTATCCTACCTTTGATAAGATAGGGATTAGTAAGGTTAAACCTTGTCCTTAAAGGTTCAAATCTAGTGGATTTGGGAAATCCTTAGTTGAGGAAAGCTAAGGTAGTGGATGTAGGCAAGTGAGGCTGAACCACTATAATTTCTGGAGTCGTTTGATTTTTGCCATTTACCGGAAACCTTTTAAAACATAAATTCGCCCCCTCTTAGTGTATTTTGATCTCAACAATAACCATAAGCATAATAAGTAATGAAAACTATTAAGATAACTAACTTAGAGTAAATTATTCGTAGCTTTGAAATCATCGCGATTAGGTCATAAATTGGAGTCGTTGTACATTAGTAGTGCGAATGTATATTGGCAAACAAGTAAACAATCACAAGTTGTGGCCTTAAGCTTATACATTCAAAAAACCAAGTTGTGACTTTGGATTTAACTAGGTTTTTATAATACTAGCTGCAAATAAAGATTGTTACGATCTTAAATCAGCTAACCTTTGGAAAATCAACTGTGAATGTAGCTCATCAAGCTGTTTAAGAGTTGCGATCTTAAAACAGCTAACTCAAAGATGAATAGGTTGTGATCTTAAATAAACAAACCTTTGTAAAATCAGTTGTGAACGTCGATCATCATGTTGTTTAAAAGTTGTGATCTTAAATTAGCTAACTCACTTCAATTTTTTATTTATTATCCATTTTAATTTCTTTGCAATTAAACATCTTATTCTTTTGGTATGATATCTCATCAGTTCAACTCTCGACTGTAATCACCTTGTATACCCTTAACCTAAGCCCCATTACAACCATTGTAAAGACCTCTTGATTTTTGTGTCATCTCATATTTGTAGTAGTGGAGATTTGATTCTTAAACAAGCTTATGGTAATAACATTCCTCGTTTGACTATTGAGTGCATATTAATCAACCCTTAAACACTTTGAGTGTTTTGAGTGAATTTTACTGAGGATGTTAAACCTTGTTGAGTTTTAATTTCAAGTAATTATTAAGGTAAGGGAGACTTCTATGTTTTATGAATTAAATTTTTTTGGCTACATTATTTATGTTATTTGGTGTCATTTTAGTTTAAATTTCTAAGACATGATCAGTGAAAATAATGGGTGAAGGAAAGTTAATTCGAATGTGAGTTGAGGACTTTGCTTGAGGACAAGCAAATGCTTAGGAATGAGGATATTTGATAAGTGTCAATAGTAACATATCTTAGCCTCGTTGTTAGTGCATTTTTCTGTGATTATGTGGTTTTAATTTTGAATTATATACTCCTAATCCTTTATATTCATGTTTTGATGCTTAATAGATCACTTGGGAGCAATAGGAGTGAAAAACGGGTGGAGATCAGAACATTGGTGTAGCAGGCCCAATCTGCCCGGGCCCGAATAAACCAAATTCATTAAAAAAATCAAATAAATAAAACCAAAACCAGAGTCTTTTGAATAGTCCGTTTTTACAGGCCCAAATACAAACATAAAAATTCAACCCAATACATGGCCCAATGTTTGGAACAGCCCAAACGGCCCGAAATTGAGCCAACTTTCAGCAGATGCTAACAGGAAACCCTAAGGTGCACCACTGTCCTCCCTTTCGCCCTTTAGTAGCCTCCAGCCTGCCACGTCTGAGTGCACGGCCTCCGTACTCCTCCACGCACCACTGCACGTCATATACCTGCGAAAGGGGCAAGCAACGACAACAAATAATAGCAGAGAAAACAAAGCAAAAACAATTGCATTTTCATTTTTTTTTATTTTTCAATTTTGGCCTTTAAAAGCCGAAGCATGCCACTGTACATTTTTTTTACAGATTATTACGAACAAAAGAGTATCAATACGAAATACAAAAAGAAAAAATTTGAAGGAAAAAAGGTTGCTTTTTATTTTGATTTCTTTCTTTTTCCGTTTCGTTTCTATTTTCAAAAAAAAAAATAAAACAAACAAAAGAAAAGTTTTCTTATCTATTTTTGGTGTCGATTTAGCCAAGTCTCGAGCCAAGTGATCGAAAGATCCTTTGTAGATCTGCTTGAAACCACGACAGCAGTGGAGGTGCACTGTGCGCTGATGAAACCCTTGGGTTGACTGAGAAGACGGAGAGGGCAGAGAGGTTGAAATTCGGGGAAGGAGGCTTTGAAGGGTGCTTTAGAGAGAAACTGGCAGAATGAAGGATTAGGATTTAGGTTCTTTTTAAGGTTTTATTATGATGCATGAAAGGACACCGTTTAGGGCCTGTTTCAGTGGCTCTAAAATGGTGCCATATAGACCATGACCCGTTTCGACCCGACCCGATGTCCATTCAGGATCCGCGTGTTTCCGCAGAATGGAAAATTTGCGCGATTGGTCCCTTTGTTTCGTGTCGCTATTTGATTAAATCCGTTACACATTTCCTTTGTTTTTAAATTTTTCATGAAATTTAGGCGCCATTTCAAATCAGTACATGCTTGAACACTGCGTTTTGGTTCCTAAATATTTTCTCTTTTAACCTCTGATTATTTGAACGCATTCTATTCTAGTCCTTAATTCTATTTTGTTTTTTATAAAACAACCTGTTAATTTTATCCTATTTTCAACCAAGTTTTTTTAGCTTATAAAATTTGTTCATCATTTATTTATAGAAATCGTTTTAACAAATCATTGGAACTTTTCTATTGATTTTATGATGTTTTAAATTTGTGTTAAACTTTGATTTGTACATATTTTTATTAGTCATACATGTATTTGATTTCAAATTATTTCCTTTATACGTCTCTTTGTCTTAATATTTTGTGTAATATTTAAATTAAATATTCTTCTATATATATACATTACTAATCCATCCATATTTTTATATTTTCAATAATCCTTAAAAATTTTATTGTATTAAAACATATTTAAAATTAGATGTGTTTATTCCCAATATGTTACATATATTATACTTGTATGTGTTTTATTTTTTCTAAGTAATTTATTTTCCTTGCCTTGATCTAATGTTTGATAATTATTGCCATTATGTGTGTTTTAATTCTCGTTTTATATTTATTTGTTGTTTGAGATTCAATAGTATTGTATTTCATTTATAAATAATTGTTCCATATTATATGTTATTATGCTATCACATTATATTCACTTAAAAACATCATGTTTTAACACTATTTGAACTTTAAAATCATTTTTACTTAAAGTTTCAAAATAAGGTAATATTCGTGCGTTTGGAAATTCGAAGAAATCGTGCCCAATCATGCTGGGTTTCGGTTTTTTATTTGACCAAATAATTGAATATCCTTTTCAAATCTTGTTCCCATTTTCAAAATAAGGTAATATTTGTGCATTTGGAAATTCGAAGAAATCGTGCCCAATCGTGTTGGGTGTGGTTTTTTTGTTTGACCAAATAAATGAATATCCTTTTCAAATCATGTTCCCATTTTCAAAATAAGGTAATATTTGTGCATTTGAAAATTCAAAGAAATCGTGCCCAATCGTGCTGGGTATGGTTTTTTGTTTAACCAAAAAAACGAATATCCTTTCAAATTTTGTCCATATTTTCAAAATAAGGCAATATTTGTGCGTTTGGAAATTTGAAGAAATCGTGCCCAATCGTGCTGGGTGTGGTTTTTGTTTGACCAAATAAACGAATATCCTTTCAAATTTTGTCCATATTTTCAAAATAAGGTAATATTTGTGCGTTCGAAAATTTGTAGAAATCGTGCCTAATTTCAAAATCATTTCAAACTTTTCAACATTAGGACATCAATTAATCAATTTGGGTACCGACTTGGGCATTGCGAGGGTGCTAATTCTTCCCCGCACGTAACCGACTCCCGAACCTGTTTTCTTCTTGAAATTTGTAGACCAAAATTTATTTTATAGGTGACCCGATCACACCTAAACAAAAAGGATTGGTGGCGACTCCATATTTTTAAAGTCGATTCCCGTTTTTTCAAAACTTGAGTAAAAATGGTTTCGACAGCTTGGCGACTCCACTGGGGACCTGTTGAGAGTCAGGCCATAGATTGATTAACTCTTGTCCTTTTGATTGAAAAATTGAAAAATTGTTTTGAAAGATCATGTTTCTTTTAAAGCATTTGTTTGTGCTATAATTGCAATAATGTCGAGTCTCATAATACATGTATTTGCATTGTATGACCGTTGTGGTCACATCTTTAAGTGGGAGTAAGAAGCTATGGCTTCGTGAGGTTTTCACCTCCGCATGGGCTAGTGGACTTCTTTCGGAATACATCCGTACCTATGTGCTTCGTGAGACTTTCATCTCTGCATAGCCATAGGGAAATGTATTCCCCTGAATCAAACTTGGTCTATATGAGCCTATAATGGGTGAGGATTGAGGAATCCGCTGGTTCAGGTACCCATTCTTTAGAACCAAACCACATGTAGTGAACCCTAGAGCTCACTTTAGGTGAAACTATGTCAAACCCTAGTGGTCACCCGGACAGGTGTTTTGTGTTGTTTATTTCTCTTATACTAACATGTTTTCTTTTGTTCTGATTGCATTGCATTGCATCATCATAGAAAGGAGATGTTGATTAATATTCAATTGCTAAAGAGGAGTTTGTCATAAGGAAACGAACTTCTTGATAAAGTGGATTATAATACTGTTGTCCGGACATGGTCTGAGTAAACACAATGGAAGAAGGTTGATAGTCCGCGGAGGAATGCAAAACCTTGCCCGAAGGATTCAAATTGACAAAAACTACGCAAGAGCCGTCATGCCTCAACTTTCTTAAAAAGCTAATTAACATCGCAAAGGATAAGTGAGCAGCAAACCACGACCCAGATCAAGTCGAGTGGAAATAAGAGACATCTTTTGGGAGGATTTGAAGGATTCGATCGTAGCGTCCGGATATGAAGGAGAAGATCAATGTCTTCACCTGGACTATGAGGACGAAGCCGCATATATAATCCATTTTATGTAAAGATATTTGTTTTCTAGAAAAGTTCTTTTAATGGAATTGAATTCAAAATCAACGTCTCTCTTTCTTCTTGCATTCATTTCATGCATTTGCATTTCATACATTTTCATTACATCATTTGCATTGCATTTTTTTGCATTTGATTTGCACAAAAGGATCCTAATTAGGCAGAATTATTTCAGTTAACCTAGAAGACATGGAACAAAGGTTGGAGAGATTAGATTAAGGGAAAATACCGGTGCAAGAGTAGTTGGCCAAAATTCAACAAGATATGCGAGATCAAATGAATATGATGTGCCAGTTAACCCAATTACTAGTCGGAGGGCTTGAAAAAAGGAGTGGCCCAGTAGTCAATAGTGTGGATGATGATGAAGTCATCATTTATTCCTCGATAAGTATCCCGACTCAACCAGACGTGCCTCCGCAAGGGGCACCTGTCATTATCAAACCCCAATGGCAGACTGATACTTCGGCCCTGTTGAACTTTTCGATGGGTTCAGGTTCCAACCCGGAGGATGATCGAGCCAAATTGGTTGTCCTGAAAAAACAAAAGAAAAAGAAGAGTGGACTTTAAAAGCCCCGAAGAAAAAGGAAAATAAAACGAATAGTATGAGAAGGTATAACAAGGGTCACCAGGAGCTGATCACAGTGGGCCAGCCAAGGACTATAATTACCAGCCATCAGGTCTCCACAGGGCAAGAACCCGATCCAAGACAAAACTCAAAAACCCAGTTCATACCCATCCCAATCACGTATAGGGAGTTGTACCAAATTTTGTTTGAATCGCATGTTGTATCCCCTTTTTACCCGAAACCGATGCAACCTCCATACCCAAAATGGTATGATCCAAAGGCCCAATGTGAGTACCACGCTGGGGTCACAGGGCATTCGATAGAAAATTGCCTTACTTTCAAGAAATTGGTGGAAAAATTCATCAACATGGGTGTTGTGAAGTTAGATGATGCGTCAAATACAGAAATATGAACCTGGGAGCGTTTTGGACAATTGGACTGCGGAAGAAATTCCTGTAGTATTTAGAACTTACTCGGAGTAATGTACAAAACGCACTTGTTGCTTTAGACCAAGAAGTAATAGGATTTCTTTTGTGAAATAGGCTTGTGTCCAGAATTCTTATTTCAATGAGATGCATCTTTTAAGAAAATATCTTTTATTCTTTACATTTCATACTATACATTCTTTGGTTTTTAGAACATTCTTTCATTTTTTATTCATACTATACCATGCAAATAATCATCCTTAGAATCATTTATTCTTTGGAATTTGCTTTCGTACCTACAATAGGTACCCAAATATCAAGACATGAGCAACGCTGTTACTAATTCCCTTTCTGAATGAGATATGGATCTAAGGGATCTAAGGACTTTAAAGATGACAGAGATTGTAGTCCTCTGATTTGTTAAGGGTGGTAAAACAAGATGAAAATAGACTCTACCTTGCAAAGGGTTACTAGTGTTGCGAGTCTAGGGAAGGAGTGAAGATTGAAGCCTAGCTCATCGTAGAAATAAGGTAGGTCATCATTGAGCTATTTTCAAGAATTCAAGATATTTTTTGCACGATCATATTAAGGTTCGCCAGGCCACTGAAACGTAGGCTGATCAAGAGGATTGGGCTACTAGTCTACCTAGAAAGGGAATTTGTATCAAATGCCAAATTGAGGAAGACAAGACTTATGTGCCTCATCCATTTTTTTACATGCAGGGCACAGATGTTATGAGCCTGATCTCGTCAAGAGCATTTAGCTGACATCAATTCATCTTCATGGGTGTCAATTTCTTCACTAAGGGGGTGAAGGTCGCTTCATATGCCAATATTACAAATTCGATAGTCATTAGAACCAAAAAAAAAGAGAAAAATAAGAAAAAAAGAAAGAAAGAAAGAATACCGACACAAAAAATGTCAAAAAGATCACATCTAACAGCACAATGGAAAAGGTTTACGGTCTATTCAAAAATCAAATGAAACATCGATGCAGCAAAGGCAGCCAAAAAGAAAAATCTGAGACTTGTAAAGATTGGTGTACAAAATTACTATTTACCCTCTATGCTTATCAAAAGGGGCAACACATTTCTCATTGATTTTGCTTATTGAAGTCGAAGTTCCTTTGTTCTGAGTTTTATCAGAACTGAGGTTGGATGAGGCAGAATGGATCCAATCCCGATATGATTAATCAAATCCGTAAGGAAAAGTTAATAGTTATCGGTACATTCAAATGATACGAGTTT
This sequence comes from Gossypium rotundifolium, assembly GCA_025506655.1. Taxonomy (NCBI): domain Eukaryota; kingdom Viridiplantae; phylum Streptophyta; class Magnoliopsida; order Malvales; family Malvaceae; genus Gossypium; species Gossypium rotundifolium. The sequence goes on along the minus strand of CP106732.1, from coordinate 128,458,529 downwards.
ACAAAAAAGAGGTTCATCTTAGAAAATTCCTGAAGGGGGAGCTGATATTGAAGAAAATCATTCATATACAAAAGGATTTTAGAGAAAAATGGAGGCCAAACTAGAAAAGACTTTATGTAGTGAAAAAGTCTGTTCTAGAAACATTGACCAAATGGGAGGCAAGCATATGCCCAATTTGGTGAATTCAGTCAAGAAGTATTTCACTTAAAAAGGAGAAGACAAGGTGAAAACCTGCAAAGGGCACCTTGAAAAAAATTAAAATTAAAAACTTCAATCAAAAGAAGAAAGAAGGAGAGGCCAAGGTGAAAACCCGCAAAGGGTGCTTTGAAACCAAAGGGGATTTGAGTTGAAAACCCGAAAAAGGGCGGCTCAAATTTTTATCAAAAGTGGTGCATACGACAATCTCGCTATGCCTGAATTAACAATGAAGAAGTATGATATGTCTTGGGGCATCGATAAAGCACTCTGGATCCCCTAAACACATATTGATCTCAAAATGGTCCTCGAGAAGTTGGAACAGAGAAGCTCAGGTTGCGATATTTGGGGCACCTAGTTTCCATTTTACCCGTGCTAAATTTGTTATTTATTATTCTTTTCAAATAATGTTCACAATAAATTTCCTTCTTGATTGCATTTGCTATCTTTGCTTAACTTATTTGTTTCAAGCTATGCTCTTAATTAATTTCCTTCTTGTCCATAGTTATGATCTTTTTTTAAGGCATTTTGCATTGAAATAACAATTAGTGGACTAATAATATTTTCATGAAAGGAGTTTCACATATTAGTCTGGAAACTTCTAAATAATACAAGAACCTGAAACAGGATTATTGTTCACTAAGCTTAAGGGTCAGAAATATTTGAGTCCAAATTAAGGTTATCTCTTTAGATTTTTGTGGTTGAACAAATGACAACATATTGCGTCAGTGATACAATCTTGACGAAAAATGGGCATTGTTAACACAAGTGTAAAACGGGAATCATTCTCGAAAAAAAAAGGGATATTCTGCATCCATGCGACCATCATACATACACATCTAGTGGGGTCACCCGGGAGTGATCAATAGATGGAAGCTGATACAAATCCTATACCTTTGAATAGCAATGGGATGGATTGAAGAAGAAACAAATCTTACGTTTTAGAGTCACAATGGGATGGATAGGAAAAGATTCAGATCCTATACCCCTAGGTCACAATGAGATGAACCCTGAAGTTACAGTGGGGCAAATTTGTTGAGCAATATATTGGTTTTCCCGGGTTTTCTATCAAGAATACTACCCGAACAAGATGGCGGCATAATACGTCAGTGATAAAACCTTAATAAAAAATAAGTGATAACACCTTAAACTTTTAAAAAGGGATCATTCTCATGAAATTTTGCATTCATGCAAAACACATTTAGTTAGGAGCATTTGATTCATTTCGATCATTGCATCCTAATCATTGTAAGAAATCATTCTCATAAAATTCTGCATTCATACAAATGTCATCCATAAGACACATCTATTTAGGGGCATTTGATTCATTCCGATCATTGCATCCTAATCTTTGTAAAAAAACCATCCTCATGACATTCTGCATTCATGCAAATGTTATCCATAATACATTTAGTTAGGAGCATTAGATTCATTCTGATCATTATATCCTAACAATTTTGCATAAGCATAAAAACAAAACTGATTTTACAGGATAGGCCCCCTAGAGGATGTTGTCACAACATCGGTGAATTCGAAGATCTTTCCTTTCTGAGCAAAATAGATCAAAGATAGCAGATCTGGCAATCCTAAAGTCACAGAAGCAGATCGAAGACATCAGCCCTATCTCCCTGACCAGCAGTTGGAATAGGTCAAAGATTATAGATCTTGTCATCCTAAGTAGTAAGGAACCAAGATCAAACGAAAAATCAGATCTTCCTAAGCAGTTGTGGAACAGATTTAAGCCACTAACCCTATCTCCCTGACCAGCAGTGGAATAGGTCAAAGATTGTAGATCTTGTCACCCTAAACAGTAGTGGACCAAGATCGAAATGCAAATCTTGTCTCCCTAAGCAGTAGTGGAATAGATTTAAGCCATCAGCCCTATCTCCCTGACCAGCAATGGAATAGGTCAAAGATTGTAGATCTTGTCACCCTAAGCAGTAGTGGACCAAGATCGAACGGCAAATCTTGTCTCCTTAAGCAGTAGTGGAACATATTTAAGCCACCAACCCTATCTCTCTGACCAGCAGTGGAATAGGTCGAAGATTGTAGATCTTGTCACCCTAAGCATTAGGGAACCAAGATCGAATGGAAAATTTGGTCTCCCTAAGCAGTAGGGAACAGATTTAAGCCACCAACCCTATCTCCTTGAGCACCAGTGGAATAGGTTGAAGATTGTAGATCTTGTCACCCTAAGCAGTAGTGGACCAAGATCGAATGGCAAATTTGGTCTCCCTAAATAGTAGTGGAACAAATTTAAGCCATCATTTTGACATCCCTAAGTTTGTAGTGGAGCAGACCGAAAATAACAGATCTTGCCTTCTTGAGCGAAGCGGATTGAATATAGCAGATCTTGTATTCCTAAAGTTGCAGGAGTAGATCAAAGCCATACAAGTCTTATTTCCTTAAAGTTCCAATGGAGTAGATCGAAACTACAAATCTCTTCTCCCTAAAATTACATTGGAGCGGATCGAAGCGCTAGTTCCTATGCCCTTGAAGATGCTGTGGGATGGAATGAAGCTACTCAAAGAAAAAAAGCACTGAAAGAGGCAATACTGGGCAAGATTGACCCTTCTTATGAGTCTTCGCTCCATTCTCGTTACATAATTACGAGCAAAGAGGGGCAGTTGTAGCAAGCCCAATCTGCGTGGGCCCGAACAAACCAAATTCATTAAACAAAAACCAACTAAATAAAACCAAAACTAGAGTCTTTTAAACAGTTTGTTTTTACAGGCCCAAATACAAACCCAAAAATTCAACCCAATACATGGCCAAATGTTTGGAACAGCCCAAACGGCCCAAAATTAGCCAACTTTCAGTAGATGCTAACAGGAAACCCTAGGGTGCGCCGTTGTCCTCCCTTGCGCCCTTCAGTAGCCTCCAGCGCAATAAGCCTCCAACCTGCAACGTCCGAGCGTACGGCCTCCGTGATCCTCCACGCACCACTGCACGTCATACACCTGCGAAAGGGACAAGCAATGACAGCAAATAACAGCAGAGAAAACAAAGCAAAAGCAATTGTATTTTCATTTTATTTTATTTTTCAATTTCGGTCTTTAAAAGCCAAAGCAAGCCACTGTACATTTTTTTACAGATTATTACGAACTCAAGAGTATCAATACGAAATACAAAAAGAACAAATTTGAAGGAAAAAAGGTTGCTTTTTATTTTGATTTCTTTCTTTTTCCATTTCATTTCTGTTTTCAATAAAAATAAAACAAACAAAAGAAGATTTTGTTATATGTTTTTGGTGTTGATTTATCCAAGTTTTGGTCCAAGCGATCGGTGGATTGTTTGTGGATCTGGTTGAAACCACAAAGGCAGTGGAGGTGCACTGTACGCCGATAAAACCCTTGGGTTGACTGAGAAGACGGAGAGGGCAGAGAGGTTGAAATTCGGGGAAGGAGGCTTTGAAGGGTGCTTTAGAGAGAAACTGGCAGAATGAAGGATTAGGGATTTAGGTTCTTTTTAAGGTTTTATTATGATGCATGAAAGGACACCGTTTAGGGCCTGTTTCAGTGGCTCTAAAACGGTGCCATATAGACCATGACCTATTTCGACCCGACGCGATGTCCATTCAGGATCCGCGTGTTTCCGCAGAATGGAAAATTTGCGCGATTGGTCCCTTTGTTTCGTGTCGCTATTTGATTAAATCTGTTACACATTTCCTTTGTTTTTAAATTTTTCATGAAATTTGGGCGCCATTTCAAATCAGTACATGCTTGAACACTGCGTTTTGGTTGTTAAATATTTTCTCTTTTAACCCCTGATTATTTGAACGCATTCTATTCTAGTCCTTAATTCTATTTTGTTTTTTATAAAACAACCTGTTAATTTTATCCTATTTTCAACTAAGTTTTTTTAGCTTATAAAATTTGTTCATCATTTATTTATAGAAATCATTTTAACAAATCATTGAAACTCTTCTATTGATTTTATGATGTTTTAAATTTGTGTTAAACTTTGATTTGTACATATTTTTATTAGTCATACATGTGTTTGATTTCAAATTATTTCCTTTATCGTCTCTTTGTCTTAATATTTTGTGTAATATTTAAATTAAATATTCTTCTATATATATACATTACTAATCCATGCATATTTTTACATTTTTCGATAATCCTTAAAAATTTTATTGTATTAAAACATATTTAAAATTAGATGTGTTTATTCCCAATATGTTACATATATTATACTTGTATGTGTTTTATTTTTTTAAGTAATTTATTTTCCTTGTCAACGATCTAATGTTTAATAATTATTGCCATTATGTGTTTTTATTCTCGTTTTATATTTATTTGCTGTTTGAGATTCAATAGTATTGTATTTCATTTATAAACAATTGCTCCATATTGTATGTTATTATGCCATCACATTATATTCACTTAAAAAACATCATGTTTTAACACTATTTGAACTTTAAAATCATTTTTACTTAAAGTTTCAAAATAAGGTAATATTCGTGCGTTTGGAAATTCGAAGAAATCGTGCCCAATTATGCTGGGTTTCGATTTTTATTTGACCAAATAAATGAATATCCTTTTCAAATCTTGTTCTCGTTTTCAAAATAAGGTAATATTTGTGCATTTGGAAATTCGAAGAAATCGTGCCCAATCGTGCTGGGTGTGGTTTTTTGTTTGACCAAATAAATGAATATCCTTTTCAAATCTTGTTCCCATTTTCAAAATAAGGTAATATTTGTGCATTTGGAAATTCAATGAAATAGTGCCCAATCGTGCTGGGTGTGGTTTTTTGTTTAACCAAATAAACGAATATCCTTTCAAATTTTGTCCATATTTTCAAAATAAGGTAATATTTGTGCGTTTAGAAATTCGAAGAAATCGTGCCCAATCGTGTTGGGTGTGGTTTTTTGTTTAACCAAATAAATGAATACCCTTTCAAATTTTGTCCATATTTTCAAAATAAAGTAATATTTGTGTGTTTGGACATTTGAAGAAATCGTGCCCAATTTCAAAATCATTTCAAACTTTTCAACATTAGGACATCAATTAATCAATTTGGTACCGATTTTGGGGGTTGCGAGGGTGCTAATCCTTCCTCGCACGTAACCGACTCCCGAACCTGTTTTCTTCTTGAAATTCGTAGATCAACATTTATTTTATAGGTGACCCAATCACACCTAAACAAAAAGGATTGGTGGCGACTCCATATTTTTAAATTCAAAACTTGAATAAAAATGGTTTCGACAATTGGAGCATTCTGAAAGTTGCACACAGGTATGTGTCCAGGGTTTGTGGATTTTGGGAACCGTGTATAATAACAATGGGAAGTTTTGATTTTTGGGGTTTTGGCACTTTAAGGCATAACTAAGGAAATGAAGAGTGGAGACAACCACTGTGATAGGATAGCACGAAAATTAGTCGAAGAACGCCATTGAAGCCAATTTTCCAAGCAATTTTCCATCAAGATTAAAGAGTCCAAGTTGATTTTAAAGGGAGTTATCATGGATTTCTTTTATTTTAATGGTTATATTGTATTTTTGTGTTTATTCTTGCAAGTATGAATAATTTTCTTAATACCTAAATAAGATGAACCCTAGGATGGATTCTATTGCTTGATTTCTAGTTTTATGCAATAAAACCTGATCGTCAAGAATTGTCGAGTTTTAAAATTTATAAAGAGAATTATCGAACCTGGAAACTAACTCTGACAACGACTTAAGGCAAGTGCACCTATCGAACAGTAGTATAGTTTAGGCAAGACCGGATTGTCGAACCCAAGGGAATTAAAAGTACTAACACTCATTTTCTTACTATTATTTAGCCTAAATATGAAGTGATTGATTGATTAAACTAAAAACTAACTAATTACTAAACTAAGACGCAAAGACAAAAAGAACAAATTGAAGAAATAACTCTTAGAAGAACTCAGTTGATTACGATAATACCCTAGAAGGAATCCACCTAGACTTCACTTGTTATCTAACACTGAACCAGATGATTTATTCACTTAGCTTGATCCGTAAGACTTCCTAATTTATATTAAACCCTCTCTCAAGGCGAATAACGTCTAACCCTAGGTTGATTAATTGAAATCTCTTTCTAATTAAAACCCCTAGAATCGCATTAACTCGATCTATGGACTACCATATTGGGTTTCACCCTAATCCAGCAAAATCTCGTCACCCTATCTCTAGGCGAGCGATCAACTCCGCTTAATTATGCTAGATCTACTCTTAAGCAAGGAATTTTGCTCCACCACCTAAGCACATTCAACTTGAATCAATATTTGAAAATATTAACACAAGAATTAAGCACACACAACTAAGAACAAACTAAGTATTTATCATATAGTTCAGAAAACAAAAACAAGATTCATCTAGGTCTCATCCCCTTCATGTATCTGAAAGGTTTAGTTCATAATGATAAAATAAAACATCTCAAGAGAAAAGATAAAACAAAACATAAGAAATCCCTAAAACCCCCTAAAGGAATTAAAGGAGAGATCCCCCGTCTTGAGTAGAATTTTAGCTTCTTGAGATGAATCAACTGGCTATCTTCGAGTGATTCCTACGAATCTGGCCTTCTGGCTCGGCTTCTTGGCCTAGCTGACTGCCTAACTAACTGCCCACTTTTAGGTTACACTTAGGGTCTTTATATAGGCTCTTGGAATGCGTTTCTTTCTCCCTAAGTACCCTTTTTCGAGTTAAATTCCTCTTTTCACAGCAGGCCACGGCCATGCTTTGCACGCCTTATAAATCGATTTCGTAGTGTTTGATTACATTGATTTAGGCATGGCCGTGTAAATCATGGTTAGGCTGTGTTTCAGTTCTGTTGATTGAGGCACAGCCGTGTAAATTGAAGTCCAAGCCGTGTCGATTTCCACTTTGGCCCAAATTGGGCCGTTTTAAGTGTAACACCCCAAACCCGACCTAAACGTTACGATCGAATCCTGTATGTTACAGGGTGAAGTAAAAATGAGATTTGTTGAATTTAGGAAAACCGAGGTTTGAAAAAAACTTTTCGATTAAGGCGTAGTCTTGAAAATAACAATACGTAGATTAAGGAAATTCCCAAGTTATGATAATCGAACATTCATTATATTTGTTGATACTTTAAAGAGAAATGATTATTTTATGTTGCCCGTATGTTTTTGAAAAACTCCATTTTCACTTTAATGATTAAGTGTCGAATTTGAAATAAACAATAACTAATAAAAACCCAAGTTTAACTTAGAAAGGCCTTATTACATAGCAAAAGTCCCAAATCAAAATAAATTTATAGTAAGAAATGAGTTTATGAAAGAAAAGGGTATTATGGCCTCCACGAGCCTACCTCGACTCCCACATCCACGATCTACTGATTACCTAAAAAATTAAAGAATGGGTGAGTCACCGGGACTCAGTGTGTAAATTCTCCCACATTATACAAACGGCTCGTGGCCCACAATCACACATTGGGCCTTAGCCCATATAAAAAACATACAAACACATGAATACAATAAGCCCAACCCAAACCTAGTTTTTCCATCCTCTACACGCCAACCCGTACTAGCCCATCACACCGTGGGGATTTCTACAATCAACCCTCCATCTGCTATACTCCATTTCGACAGTCATACTGCCAGTTATAAACCGATCACTAGGTGACCAAATAATACATCGTGGCTTAGCCACCAATCACAATGTGATCCAATAAAATATATATATCTATATCACTATGTGTAATGTATGTGGCATTAACCACCAAATAATCATGCACTTCCCTTCATATCACTATGTGACCCAATTAATGTATGTACATATATATATATCGTGGCATAGCCATCGATCACTACGTGACCAAATAATCATGCACTTCCCCTTCATATCAAACCCATACCCCATGGAGTACATACATATCCTAACGAATGCAACTACCCCACTTAAGTACCATTAAGGCCCACTTCAACTAGCTCTCAACTTGCGGATATGCCCAAAAGAGAGTCAAAAAAAAATTTTACCAAGGCTCAAGCTTAACCTCGAGCCTTCAATGGTCTATGCAAACCTCTAAACACACCGTAACCGAAAGTACACACATAGCATAGCATACATACATAACACATTACAAATGCAGAGCCCCAATTTAGGATATTACAGATTCAACCCCTTTAAAGAAATTTCATGGTGTCACCTACCTACAAATTTACGGTCAAAAGAGGTGAGCTTAACCTCGGTATTAAACACACCGAATAACATTGTTGTATAACATCCTCTGCTCCCATGTAGCTTCCTCTGACCCGTGATTCCACCATAGAACCTTAACCAAAGGAACCGATTTCCTTCGCAAAACTTTAACATCCCGCTCCAAGATTTGAATCAAAGGATAAATCAGGCCTTACTTCGAGTTTCTCCAACAGTATCACATGGGATGGACCTGAATGGTAGCATCTCAACATTGAAATATGAAACACATCATGAATCTTACTTAAATTCGAAGGTAGCTCGAGCTGATAAGCAACTGGTCCTACACACTTCAACACACAATAAGGCCCGATGAACCTAGGGCTTAGCTTACCCTTCCGTCCAAACCTTAGAATTTTCTTCCACGGTGACACCTTTAAGAAAACCTAGTCACCCACTGCAAATTCTATGTCCCTCTACTTCAGGTCAGTGTAGGATTTTTGCCTGTCAAACACTTCTTTCAACCTAGTCCGGATCAACTCAACTTTGCTCTCCGTTTCCAACACTAGTTCTGGACCCAATAGCTGACACTCACCCAACTCTGTCTAACACGTACGAGTAGGACACTTCTGCCTATACAACACTTCATAGGGCGCCATTCGAATACTGGACTGATAGGTATTGTTATATGCAAATTTCGCCAATGGTAAAAATCCTTCCCAGCTACCCTTGAAATTAAGGATGCAACCTCTCAACATGTCTTCCAAGATCTGAATTACCCTTTCTAACTGTCCGTCCGTCTGCGGATGAAACGCCATACTAAAATCCAACTTTTTACCCAACGCTTGATGCAATGCCCTCCAAAATCTTGACGTAAACCTAGGATCTCTGTCCGAGATGATGGACACAGGTACTCCATGCAACCTCACAATCTCCGCTATATACAACTTAGCCAACCTCTGAAGAGAGTAATCGACCCGAACCGGTATAAAATGAGTGGACTTTGTCAATCGATCAATGACTACCCATATCAAATCCTTCTTAGTAGGCATAAGGGGCAGCCCACTAACAAAATCCATAGTGATCCTCTCCCATTTCCATTGCGGGATCTTTACCGTCATAATAACCTCAAGGCAACCGATGCTCGCTTTACTGCCGACATGTCAAACATCTACCCACAAATTCGGTTACCTCTCGCTTCAGACCTGGCCACCAAAATTATTCTCGTAAATCCCGATACATTTTACTTCCTCCCGGATGCATAGCATATGGGCTACTATGTGCTTCTTGGAAAATCATCCGCCTCAATTCCACGTCCCTCGGTACGCCAACTTTCTTTAGAAAACACAGGACCCCATCATCGTTCAGACTATAATCCTCTACCTCACTATGTTACATTTGAGATAGTCAAGCACTCAAGTCATCATCCTACAACTACTTCTCTTTAATCTAATTTATCCACGTCGGCTTCATCCAAAGCTCAGCTAATAAACTCCCATCTTCATACAGGCTAAGATGGGCAAACATCGCCCTCAGATCCGAGATTACTTTCAGACTTAGTGTATCTACCACCACGTTAGGTTTACCCGGATGGTATTCAATCGAACAATTGTAATCTTTTAATAACTCAATCCACCTCCTCTACCTCAAGTTCAACTCCTTCTGGGTAAGGAGATATTTCAAACTCTTATGATCTGTATAAATGACGGACTTCTCTCCATACAGATAATGTCTCTAGATCTTTAAGGCAAAAACCACCGCTGCCAACTCCAAATCATGTGTGGGATAATTTAGCTCATGCGGTCTTAACTGTCGAGACATAGAAGTAACAACTTTTCCACCTTACATCAACACACATCCTAACCCCGTGTGTAAAGCATCACAGTAAACCACGAACTCTTTTCTAGCCTCCAGTTGAATCAAAATTGGAGCTCCCGTTAACACCCTCTTCAGCTTCTCAAAGCTTTCCTGTTGCTTATCACCCCACACAAAAGGTACTCCCTTTATCAACAACTTGGTTAAAGGTGCCGCAATCAAGGAGAACCCCTCAACGAACCTCCTATAATACCCAACAAGACCAAGGAAACTCTGAATTTCTATCACAGACCTAGGTGATTTCCAATCCATGATAGCTTTAATTTTTTGGGGATCAACTATGACCCCTTTCGCCAACACAACATGTCCCAGAAGAGTAACCTCACTTAGCTAAAATTCGCACTTACTAAATTTAGCATACAATTGTTTCTCCCTCAAGATTTGTAGAACCACTCAAAGATGCGAATCATGCTCCTCCTCCGATCTTGAATATACCAAGATATCATCTATAAATACTACGACAAACTGGTCCAAATAGGGTTGGAATACTCAGTTCATCATATCCATAAATGCTGCTAGTGCGTTGCTCAACCCAAATGGCATCACCAAGAATTCGTAATGGCCATAACGAGTCCTGAAAGCTGTCTTATTAATATCTGATTCTTTGACCTTAAGCTGATGATATCCTGATCTTAAATCTATCTTTGAGAAAATTGATGCCCCTTTCAATTGATCGAACAAGTCATCAATCCTCAGCAATAGATATTTGTTCTTGATAGTCAACTTGTTCAGCTGACGGTAGTCATTGCACATTTGCATTGATCCATCCTTCTTCTTAACAAATAGCACTGGCGCTCCCCAAGGCGATACACTTGGTCGGATGAAACCCCAATCCAACAGTTCCTAAATCTAAGCTTTCAGTTCCACCAACTCTTTTGGCGCCATTCTATATGGTGCAATGGACACTGGCGCTGTCCCCAGAAGAAGATCAATTTCGAACTCCACCTCGCGATCCGGGGGTAGTCCTAGAAGTTCTTTTGAAAAAACGTCAAAAAATTCCCTCACCGTTCTAACATTCCACACAGTTGACTCTTGGACCTCCAGAGCACAAACAAAGGTTATGAATGCCCTACATCCTTTTCTCACCATTCTTTCAGCCTTTAGAGAGGACACCACGTTAGACAAGTAGTTTCTCCTTTCCCCTATTACCACCACCTCCTCCTCCTAAAGAGTCCTTAGTACCATACGCTTGGTTACACAGTCTAAATTTGCTCGATATTTCACTAACTAGTCCATACCTAAGATTAGATCAAACTCTCCAAACGGCAGTTCCATTAAATCTGTCAGAAAAACTACCCCTTGCACTTCTAGATGTACATCTCTATATAGTCTGTTTACTACTACCGACTGACCTAGCAGGCTAATTACCATCATCTCCCTAGAAATAATCTCAGAGTCTATACTTAAAGTTCCAGATACTACACTAGCAACATAAGAATGCGTCGATCCAATATCAATTAATGCAGAAAAAGGCAAACCAAAAATCAAGAACGTACCGGTTATGACATTTGGTGCATCCACTTCTTCTCGATGTCTAGCTGCATAGACCAACCCCGACTGTCTCGCATCGGTGTTCCCTGCACCTTTGCCTGGTGTTCCACGGCCCGGCCATAACCATTATCCCCTCTGGCTGGACCACGACCTCTCTGCGGTTGTTGACCTCCTCTACCTAGCTGAGCATTAACCTATCCTACCGGCCCTACGCCACCCCGATCCTGTGGACAGTCCCTAACTTGATGATCAGTAGACCCACACCTAAAACATCTTTTGTCACCTATCCAACATTGCCCGAATGAAATCTACCACATTGGGCACACCTCTGAGGCTAACTATTACCAACAGATCTCACACATTGACTCAGCCCGTCTATCTTAGGTCTTTTCTGAAAATGCCCTGTTGACCCCGACGATCCAAAACTCATCTTATTTCTATCCCTGTCTCTATCATGATTCCGCTTCTCGGACCGCTTAACTTCCTTGGCTGTCTTAGCCTTTTCACTAAAACTGTAAACTCTCTTTCTCGCTGTGGAGCTATCAGCACACGCAGATCATCCCTCAAACCATCCTCAAACTGAACACAAAGTTTATGGTCTGTGGCCACAATTCCCCGGGCATAACGACTCAAGCACAGGAATTTCACTTCATATTCGGCCACTGATTTATTTTCTTAGACCAAATTTAGAAATGCCCTACGCTGCGCAGCCACATAACTCGATCCGATGTACTTACTCTGGAATACCGACTAGAAGAAATCCCAGGTAATGCGATCAGCCACTGAACCATCCCTGACTATAAGCCACCATTGATACGCCTCATCCCGGAGAAGAGACGCCACTCCTTTCAGCTTTTCCTCTTCCATGAAGTCGAGATCATCCATTATACGCTCCACTGCCTCCAGCCAATACTCAGCTGTATTTGGAGCTACGCCAAAAATACCCCTGAACATTTCTGCTCCATTAGCCCCTGTACCCATGACTGCTCTAGCAACTCTCTTCATACCCGTAGCATCGCCTGGAAAACCAGATCGTCTTCGCCCGTTTGGTCCTGATATTTTGCTTCCACAGCTGGCGATAATGGCATCTCATTTTTGACTCATGACTAAACCCTATCGATTCCGACACAGTAATCTTGCCTCTACCACGGCCACACACACCACGCCCCCTAGTGCTCATAACTAACGTTTGAGACTTAATCTGATTTAAAGTTTTATGAGTTAGTATCTTCCACTATATTAATACCGAGCAATTTTATGCGACTTAGCTTTAAAGAGTAGTTTTCGCAAAACATGTCACAAGCTAGAGGTTTCAGTCCCTAAAGTTTAAGTTTCCCTATGCTAACAACATATCCATCTAGTCAAATAAGCATTTCATGTATACATTACCAGGAATTAGAACACTTACCTGCGTGGATCGATTGCCGGTAGTCTTGGATGCCATATTTCGATCAAAACCTTAATATTTACTTCGATTTTATACAACCTTTTCAAACCCATTTCACAGCTAAAGTTTTGTAACCTAGGCTCTGATACCAAAATGTAACACCCCAAACTCGACCTAAACGTTATCACCGAATCCGGTATGTTACAGGGTGAAGTAAAAATGAGATTTGTTGAATTTAGGAAAAATCAGAGGTTTGAAAAAAACTTTTCGATTAAGGCGTAGTCTTGAAAATAACAATACGTAGATTAAGGAAATTCCTAAGTTATGATAATCGAACATTCATTATACTTGTTGATACTTTAAAGAGAAATGATTATTTTATGTTGCCCGTATGTTTTTGAAAAACTCTATTTTCACTTTAATGATTAAGTGTCAAATTTGAAATAAACAATAACTAATAAAAACCTAAGTTTAACTTAGAAAGGCCTTATTACATAGCAAAAGTCCCAAATCAAAATAAATTTATAGTAAGAAATGAGTTTATGAAAGAAAAGGGTATTATGGCCTCCACGAGTCCGCCTCGACTCCCACATCCATGATCTACTGATTACTTGAAAAATTAAAGAAGGGGTGTGTCACTGGGACTCAGTGTGTAAATTCTCCCTCATTATACAAACGGCTCGTAGTCCACAATCACACATTGGGCCTTAGCCCATATAAAAAAACATACAAACACATGAATGCAATAAGCCCAACCCAAACCTAGTTTTTCCATCCTCTACACGCCAACCCGAACCAGCTCATCACACCGTGGGGATTTCTACAATCAACCCTCCATCCGCTACACTCCATTTTGACAATCATGCTTCTAGTTATAAACCGATCACTAGGTGACCAAATAATACATCGTGGCTTAGCCACCGATCACTATGTGACCCAATAAAATATATATATATAGTGGCTTAACCACCGATCACTATGTGACCCAATTAATGTATGTATATATATATCGTGGCATAGCCACCGATCACTACGTGACCAAATAATCATGCACTTCCCCTTCATATCAAACCCATACCCCATGGACTACATACATATCCTAACGAATGTAACATGCTATCTAAAACACAATAGATCACCACACATATATTCGTCCATGCAAAGAAAATGATACGGTCACGTACCTGGCATTCCTAGCCTTACCCCTAAGGGCATCACGACTGTCTACACACTTTTTTGGCTTTTTAGCCTATACAATTGTTAGTACAGATAAAGTAAAATGTGTGGAGGTTTACACACCTGATAACACGCAATACCACACTTTCTATGTCGACACTATCGCTAATAGGAACCACTGCTATCTATCTACTATTCTGCTCAAAAGTAGGCCCACAACCCAGTGGCCAATCTCAAACAATAGACACGCACGCGTTTCTTGAACTTTTGGGCTGGGACTACTGGTCCAACCCCTTCCTTTGCTTGACTAGAGTTTGTATCCATGAAAAAGATCTTGGTCAATAGACCAAATTAAAACATTGAAGCAAAGAACGAAGACGAATAAACACTCAAAGTAAAGATCCCTTACCTAGATCGATAGATCCGAAGATTATAAAACTTGGATTAAGCACCGATTAAATGTCTAAGTCGACTAGAACTGAATGCCCTTTAGCACCCTTCAATCGCCGACCAAAAGTTGAAAACGCGAAGACAAGCCCCCTGATCAAAAGAATCTGATTGGCAGAGTTGTGGAGCAAAATGACGACAACTACTCTGAGAAAGGACAGGATATGCTTTCGTAAAAGAGTCAAGGAGAAAAGCTTATGAGATTCGACTAAGTAAGATGGAATCATGGAGACGATTGGTTTTAAGGGAGGATTCGGTCAAGAAGAAGAAGAGAAGAAAGGTGAGATTTCAACGTTTAAATAGAGCAATGAAAAGAAGAGAACGAAAAGTGGAAAAGATAATGAGAGGGTTCGACTCTAAAGAAGAGTTTAGAGAGGAAAAATTATTTTGGCTTAGAGGTCTTTTATGAAGAAAGGAAGGGAAGAAGAGAGAAAGAGAAAAAGAAACACCAATGGTCTAAGCAAATTCGGCTAGAAAGCAAAAGAGGAACAAAAAAAATTGGCTCAGTAAATTCGGCACTTACCCCTAGTAAACGAAAATACACACTGATCACAAGCAACAAAGCTTAAGACCTCAAGACATTTGGCACACCCTTAACCATCCAAAATCGATTCCTCCCCATTGCTCCTAGTGTCCAACATTCAGCCACCATCTACACCCATATCTTATCCCACGTTTTCCTCTTAGCCTCATCTTCATATCTTTGGACTTAATCCACACTCACCCATGGAGAGTCCCAGTCGAATCCATCACTCAGGCTCCTTAAGCGTAAAAATAACACTCCCATTTGCTATCAACGCAATTCGAACCTACTCCCTCACAACCTCCTATGGAATCACCTACCTACACCTTGAGTGGCACCTCCTTGCCACTTTACCAATTAGATTCTTGTGTCAACTACCCTACTTAAGTACCATTAAGGCCCACTTCAACTAGCTCTCCCTTGCAGTGCCTAAAAATAAAATTTTTACCAAGGCTCAGGCTTAACCTCGAGCCTTCCTGAAACCTCTAAACACACCAAAATAACACACATAGCATAGCATACACACATAACACATTACAAATGCAGAGCCCCCAATTTAGGATGTTACATTAGGCCCGTTTCTTGTTCTTTTCGTCCCTAGGTGCTTTCCTGAGTATAAAACATGAAAATAAAGGATTAAGAGAACTTTTTACATAAATGAAGGAATAAATCATCCAAAAGTATTCTAAATGTGGGATTAAAATATGTTACTTTTACAGTTTATCAAATACTCCCACGCTTAAGCTTTTGCTTGTCCTCAAGCAAAATTCTCAACTTACAATTAAAACGAACTTTCCACAATTCATAATTCTCATCAACAATTCCTCGTCATAATTCATAGATAATTCATACATTGATAATTTAACTCAAAGACTCCTAAAGATTCAAACAATTCTAAGTCATGTATTTTGTTGCATGAAAACATAGGTGTCTCCCTTTATCGAAATGATTACCTTTGATTCAAAACCGACAAGGATTGACATCCTCACTAAAGATTCACTCAAAGCATTCAAAGTGTTTAAGGTTTAAGAAAAAGCACTCATAATTTGAACCTGAAAAGTTAATCCCATAGGCTTGCCTGAAAATCAAATCTCCACCATTGTAATATGAGATGATACACAAATCAAAAGGTCTTTAACAGGGTTGAAACAAGGCTTAGGTTAAAAGTGTGGATAAAGGCTGAATTAAAAGGTTTTAGAATCAAGATTGAATTGACAAATTGCCCAACTAAAAACAATGAATTAAGAAAATAAATGATTACTTCAATTGAAACTTTGAAACTAATAATACGAGCTTTTTCTTCGATAATTGAAATTTAGATGTACAAGCTCACTTTTTATATTACTAATACTGAATATACTTTGATTTTTTTTTAAGAACAAACTTAAATAAATACATAATATAAGAAAGAACTATATCAACTGAAATAAAGTAATTAGGCAACTGATCAAATCAATTCTTGATAGAAGGGTAGTCAAAGGAATGGTGATAACAAATACGAGCGGGGTTTTGGGTTAATATTAATGGGTGAATCAAATAAAAGGGTTGTTAGGATCAAAGGGTTCACTAAGGGTTAATTGTGAAGGTAGGTTTTTTTAGTGGAGTGAATGGGTTAAAACCTAGGTGCCTTTATCATCTCAGTATATCAAATCAATAATGTGGTCTTGACATGTATAATCGAGGCAAGTTCTAGAATGACGATACGGTGTTGACACACTCATAATCAATAAAATGAGCACGAAAAAGAATATATGCTCTATAAAGCTCAAGTCTCACAAAAATTATGTGTATTTGACATCAATCCCTGTAAATTTCAAACTTCAAGGTAATATTCAAATTCAGTTCAACAACCTAAAAATTTTTTGATTCTTGAAAAATAGACTTATCATGCTTGATTCTCTAGTATCTTAAAATTTAAATCATCAATGCCCAATTAACTATGACTTAATCCAAAACATATTAATAAAAATCATAAATCATCAGAAATTTCACTCTAATTAGTAATATGAGAAAAATACTTAAAAACAAGATAAAATTCAAGGTTTTGAGAATAATGCAAAAAGTTAGGTACTTTTACCCCCCACACTTAAGATGTACATTACTCTCAATGTACAAAGATAAATAAATAGCCATGTAATAATAAAATCAAAAGATGAGGGGAGGAGTGACACTTCCTGAATTTGTTTGGATGAATTCCTTGAGTTGGCCGAGGTCATGCTAAAGGATGACTTATGTAGTAGTGAATAACTCCTAGTGATTGGTTCATTTATATGGAGTGTGCAATTGAAACTGCAAAGTTAGACATCTCGGAGGTGTAAATAAATATGTGTTAGGTATACTCGAAGGTTAGATAACCAATGATAATTAAGAGTTTCCAATGTATAGAGAGAATGTTCAAATTAAGATAAATAAAAATTAAAATAAGAAAAGAAAAAGGAATAAAACTTAAAATAAAGCAAAGAAAAAATTAGATAAATAAAGAGGACTCAGAGGTCCTCATCATCTGTCGGATCCTGTGGAGGTGTCGGTGATGAGATATGAAAGTGATGGGATATCTGCTGAAGGGTGGCCTTGATCCCATCAAAAGGTCAATCGGTGTCAATAAACTATTGGGTATAGTACTGCTCGAACTGGGTGAGGCGTGTAGAGATATCTCCTATTGAAGCTACTGCCTGGGACGGCTGCTGGCTCAGGCTTGGTGGAACATCATCAGTGATGTCCTCGGGCACCTCCTCGTCTGTGGCTAGTCAGTACTGAGGGGGGTCAGTTCTACGACGATATTTAATCATCCTCATATGTAGCATTGTTTGGATGCCCTGAGGTACCATCTGGCCGATTAGTGTTAATAACGAGATCTGAGTCTCGGTGTTGAGGAGCCCAAAGTGTCGAGCTAATCGTGTGATGTATGGCCCCATTAAAAAAATCCCCCTCCTATGTTGCTCTGTTTGGTGCTAAATTGTGTGGGCTATGAAGTATGCAAGATCGAAGACGTGCGCGTTCGACATGCACCAGAGGTAGTAGACATCTTGTGTGTTAACCACGCTAGTGCTCTCGCGTCTGTCTGTAATGGTATGAGCTAGAATGGCATGGATGTACCTCAGAGGAGCGACTAGGGCTATTGCCTTGGAGTGACTGGGGTCGTAGTCACCTTTGTTGGGAGTTAAGTCACGCCAGCATCGAGTAGGGGTGCGATAAAATTTACGGTCTAGGTCGGAAGATCGTTCTCTTCTATGAAGTCATTGGTGTAAAGTTCGAGTATCGCCCCGAATTATGATACACTCAATCGTCTGACCGTTCCTCCTAAACAGAATTGAATCATGCCCGGATCATCGTGTTGCACCACCGCTGTTTGCAGGGTAAATGTAACATCCTTAAATCAAGGTCTTTGCATTTTACTTATCGCATGTAGATAGTAAGCTGTTGTGCTTGTTAGGGTGTTTTAAGGTCTAGGCTTAGGCCAGAGTTAGGCTAGAGCCTTATGGAAAATTTCATTTTTGGGCTTCTAGTAGAGGGGAGCTGATTGGGCTAGGTGTTAAGGGAAAGTATTGGAGCGTTTAGACACAAGTATTCCAGTGGTAAAGTGGCAAGGGAGGCGCCATTTAAGCACAAGGGGAGTGACGCCTCATACAGGAGGGAGAGCCTTGGTTCGAGCTGCAGGAATTCCTTTCTGCTTATTCTTTTTGATGCCAGGACTTGGAGGAGGTGTTCTCAAGATGGACTCTATTGGATAGCTGTTGAAAGAGTCAATAGATTCAAATGAGAGGAGGAGAGAAATTATAGGAGTTTGACTCATTCAAATTGGTTTGAATGAGTGGCCAGAAGAAAATTGAGGAGATGAACATGGGAGCTAGAGTTGGCCGAATTCTAAACTCTGCATAGGGAAAGGGGGAAATGGTTTTTGGGTTGGTAGAGAATGAGGGTGCCGAATTTGGTTAAGGGATAGGTGGGTTTGGTTCTTTTACTTTCGGCATGTAGAGTTGTGCTTAGAACTCTCTCTCAAAACCCTCTATTTTCTTCTTTGCCGAAAGTTGTCTAGGCATTCTCGATTTTTCTTTTTTTTCTTCTTTTCCCCATCTTAGCCGAAACATAAAAGGGACCATTTGGGTCACCTTGGTGCTTTCTTTTCTTTCTCTTATTCAAAAGCCGAAAACGCCATACCCATCCCCTTTTCACTTTTATTTTCATCTTCTTTTGTAAAACCCTCATTGGCCGAACCTCCTCAAAACTGAATCATAATTCTTCTCTTCTCCTATTGAAACCATTATTCTCTTTCTCTTTCAATTTCTTGTTCTTCTCTTAATATCTTTTGTGCCGAAATACTTAAACCTTCTCCTCTTCTCTCATCTTTTAGTCATAGCCGAAACTACAAGACCACTTGGGAACCCAAACCTTTTCTCTTCTCTTTAATCCCTAAAACTGAAACCCCCTCCTAAAACCCCTTCTCATGATTTCTCTTTTTACTTCTTTTGTGTTTGGCCAAATACCATCTGCTAAAAGTTTTCCCTTTGATTGTATCTTTCTCTGTGCATTAGTGGAATGCTTCCGGCATTTGGGTGAGTTCTTGGCCTTTGACCGAATCTCCCTAACTCTCTTATTTCAATTCTTTTTCTCTCTTTCGATTGCTATGGTGTGAAATGCCGAAACCCCTAAGCATCCTGGTGATGTTTGTATTTTTATTTTTGATTTCTCATCAGGTTCTCTCTTGTTCCAAGCCGTTGTCGATTCTTGCTAAGGGTGATCGAATCTGTCGGGTTAAGGTAAGGGGGGAAGCGAACCCTTGTATTTACGTTTTCTCTTTCAGGATTTCTTGATCAAGGCCGAATGGCTATTTGTTTAGTAGTGTTATGGTTGGCCGAATGCAGAGGAGTGTGGTGACGTCATCTTGGGTGAACTTTCAGGATTTGTTGGTTGTGAGTTACGCTTAGACCCTCGGGTTTGTGTTGACTTAGGTAAGGGATCTACTTATTCGGGTTAAGTCTCTATTTATTGTTAATCTCTTGTTAATCCAATTTAGTGACCAAAGGTGTTATGGACCCTAATGGCAGTCGAACGTTAGGAGGGGTTGTATCTGAGACCCTAGCCCCTAAGTTCAAGAAGAGGGTTGTATCGGTTGTTCGTGATTGGCCACTTGGGTGTGGACCAGCATCGAGCAGGAGAGTAGACAGATCGCGGTAGTGTCGATCGACACAGTACCGACGTAGAGAGCGTCGCATTACGAGTAATTAGGTGTGTAACACTTACACACTTCGTAGGTTAATATGTTATTATCTTGTGATTTGTCCAAAGCCGGAATAATGGCAGAAAGCAATGTGTTATGATGTGTTACCCTTGTGGGTACATGTGAGGACTCCGGGTAAGTCCATTCTGACTTGGCTAACATTGATTGCCTCGGTTAAGGTTGCATATGCCATGATATGTTATTCTTGAATATTAAGCATGATTATTTTGCCATGAAAAGCATGTTCATAAACATGGGTGATGAGAGGAGGGGAAAAGTATGTTTTCAGACTGTCACCAGTGGTTTTGAACACACAGTGGGTTGGCCCCGCTTATTATAATATTGTGACTAAGTTTCAGCGGTTTTAACCACCAGTGGTTTTGACCACACATGTATTAATTGTGACCTCAGTCACCAGTGGTTTTGACCACATATATATTATTTGTGACCTAGGTCACCAGTGGTTTTGACCACACGGGGTAGACACAGGAGTTTCAGATGGTTAGGTTTTGGGATGCATGATATGCATATTCACTTGGAAACTGTGTAAGGGCTTATATCTTTGGGATGGGGACTTATACACTGAGTCTTGATGACTCACCCCTTCCTTTCTATTTTGCAGATGATTCTTAGATCGCGAATGGGGAGCCGGGACGGACTTAAGGTGGCCATGCACGATATTTCGAGTTTTTGTTTTAAATTACTACTTTAGATTTAATTTTCAGTAAATTTGGTTTTTGGTTGTAATAAGGCCATTTTAACTATTATTTTAGGATTATCCACTTCGGTAAATATCTTTGCATTTGAGTTAACCACTAAAGCATGTTTTAAATGGGAAAGAATCAATAAAATGGATGTTTTCACAAACCTTAATGGATTCTCAGGATTTTCTAAAACTTTACCATCGGGTAAATGACGAACTTATGATATCAACAAGTTAACTCGATTTTCTTTTAAAAGAAAATTTGAAACGGTTTAAGCTTTTGATTCAAACCAACTTATGTTTCCAATAAAACAAGATGTTTTTTTTTCAACTTAAGGCGACAATTGGTTTATCAAAAACAAGCTTTCTCTGTGACATGCTGGATTCGGTCATAGTGTGTTGATTGAGTTTGGGGTGTTACAGTAAAAGTGGCGCAAAACTCTAGAGTAAGTTCCAAGTATGTGGGCTCGATGATGGAGAAAAATTGCTCCCACGGCTCAGTCAAGAGGAGTGCTTGGATATCAACCGCCAACCCGACCTGTTCTACGGCGTTCCAATCAATTCACCTACCGGTGCCTAGAGGTCTTTCCCAAAATTCCTTGTAGCATTTTTCCTCGGCTTTCTGAGTGAATTAAAGGAAGTGGTGTCGTATTTCGGAAGAGGCACTAGCTGAGGAAGAGTCGGGTCCCTTTCTTTCTTAGTGGGGCGAGGTGGTGCGTTTTCCACGTGATGATGACATCGTTCCTAAAAATATTGAATATTCAAGTAATGTTTAGATCAAAACAATTACTTTTATCTAGACCGAGATATTTAAAATACACTTATTCTAACTAAGAGCAACCAATTCTATTTAACAAAATGTTCACTATAACAATGTAATTGCAAAATAGAGTAAATAATACTAAAGTTAAAGAAGAAACTAGCTATCATTAAAAATTGAAAGAGGTTCAAAAATTGTAATCTTTAAAAGAACATAAATACCTAATATCAACAAAGCAAACTAAAATATTATGAACTTAAGCAAATAATCAGTTAAGAGAATTAAGTAATGGAGGGAACCAGGGTTGGGTGGTTTTAGTCGGCTAGACACGGCCTGAGCCCGGTGGTGCTGTGAGTTTTTTGTAGGTACACGACTGTGGTGAGGCGTAGGTTGCTTCAGGCACGGTAGTGGCTAGGGCATGCATGTGGTTTTGTATGGTTTTTGGAGAGAAAGGCAAAGGAATGAGTTTTAGGGAGGTTGAAGACATGGGTGTGGCTGGATTTGAGAGAAAGGAGGCTGAAAAATCTGATTAGGGTTGATGTAGGGAGGATGAGTGGTTAAATTTGTTTAAATAGGGGGAGAGGCACGGGCAGTTGCCACGCCCGTGTGGATTTTTAAATAGCCCGTGCTTTTTGCGATTTTAAATTTTGGGCACTTTTAGGGTTATTGGCACGACCGTGGGTAAATGGGCACGCCCATGTTCTTCCTCACATGGTCATTTAGAATGGGCATGTCTCGCCCGTGTCGATAAATTAGTATGTTCACATGGTCATGCGACACGGCCGTGTTCTACCCGTGTTTAGGAAGTCAGTATCTTCGTACGGTCATGAGGCACGGCCGTGTCCGGCTCGTGTCAATAAAAATTTACCTTTTGTCATGTACGACTACAAAAATGCCGTGTTTTGTCTCGTGGGTTCCACACAGGTATGGGTATGCCCGTGTGCAAGGCCGTGTAGTCTAAAAACATGTGCTTCATTGGACTGATTAGTATGGAGTTGGATGCTAAAATAAAAAGTATAATGTTAGTGAAAGTCAGTGCTCGAGTTGCCTCCCAAGAAGCGCTTGTTTAAAGTCTTAAGCTAGACTTACCTTGTTTTCGGTTCTAAAAGGAGGTTCACAGAGCTGAAGCTCCTCTCTCATATTTGTAACATCTTCACCATTATATATTTTGAGTCGGAGACCATTTACCTTGAATGTGCCTTTAGTGGGATGAGTTAACTCGATTGTGCCATAGGGGAAAATTTTTTTGATTATGATGGCCCTGGCACCTTGATTTCAGTTTCCCAAGAAACAGTTTAAGCCTCGAGTTGTATAGCAAGACTAAGTCTCCTACTTCGAATTGTCTTGATTTCTTTAGACAAGCATCATGGCATCGCTTTGTGGCTTCCTTGTAAAGTTTTGAGTTCTCGTAAGCATCAACTCTCCATTCATCAAGCTCATTTATCTACATTCTTCTTTTCTCTCCTGCAGTTTTAAGATCAAAATTTAAGGATTTTATAGCCCAAAAAGCTTTGTGTTCTAATTTGAATGGTAAATGACAACTTTTCCCGTAGACAAGTTTGTATGGGGATGTCCCTAAGGGGTTTTAAACGTCGTCCTATAGGCCCATAAGGTATCATCTACTTTTACTACCCAATCTTTTCAATTTGATTCAACCGTTTTTTCTAGAATGCGCTTAAGTTCTCGGTTTGCTACTTCTGCTTGCCCACTGATTTGAGGGTGATATGGGGTAGCTATCCTATGGTGTACTCCATATTTTTTTAAGATTTTGTAAAATTGAGCATTGCAAAAATGAGTACCCCTATCACTAATAATAGCTTTAGGGTTCCAAATCAAGAGAACAGTTTCTTGAGGAACTTCACTACTACTCGGGCATCATTCATAGGTAAAGCTTTGGCTTCTACCCATTTTGACATGTAATCAACTGCCACTAAGATGTATCTATTTCCAAATGAACTAGGGAAGTGACCCATAAAATCAATACCCCGTATGTCGAATATTTCATATGATAACATGTATGTTTGAGGCATTTCATCACGTTTAGAAATATTACCTGTTCTTTGGCATCTATCACACGAAGCGATATACCTGTTGGCATCTTTAAATAGAGTGGGCCAATAGAAACCTGATTCGAGTATTTTGTGTGCTGTTTTGACACCATTGTAGTGCCCTCCTGAGGGTTTGGAGTGGAAATATTCTAAGATTTTGATTGCTTTTTCCATTGTAACGCATCTCTAAATTACTTGGTCTGCATATATACGGAAAAGAAAGAGATCCTCCCAAAAATAGTTCTTCACATCAGAAAAGAATCACTTCTTTTGATGATGTGTTAACTTTTTGGTATGATGTTAGCAGCTAAAAAACTCGCAATATCTGCAAACCAAGGTACCTCATAGTTTCTTATGGAGAATAGTTGTTCTACAGGGAATGAGTCATTTATCTTTATCTCTTCTCGTTCTTCTGCGTGTGGATTCTCATGTCTAGACAGGTGGTCCGCTGCAAGATTTTTGGCTCCTTTTTTATCCTCAATTTCCAAATCGAATTCCTGTAAAAGTAAAATCCATCTTATGAGTCGAGGTTTTGCATTTGGGTTTAGTTAAAAGATAGCGAAGAGTAGAGTGGTCAGTGTAAACGAAAACTTTAGATAATAATAAATACTCTTTAAATTTATCAAATGCAAAGACCATAGCTAGTAATTCTTTTTCAGTGGTGGTATAATTTTCTTGCGCGGCCGTTAATGTCTTGCTGGCGTAATAAATTGGCCGGAAGTGCTTGTCTCTTCGCTGCCCTAGAACTGCACCTACTACAAAGTCACTCGCATCACACATTAGTTCAAACGAAAGATTCCAATCAGGGCAATTATAATTGGGGCGTTTATTAATTTCTCTTTAAGGATATTAAATGCATCTAAATATTCTTGATCAAAGTTAAAAGGTGCATCTTTTTCTAGCAATTTCGTTAGAGGCTTAGCTATTTTAGAAAAATCCTTAATGAATCTTCTGTAAAATCTTGCATGTCCTAAAAAGCTTTTAATAGCCTTAACTGAGCTAGGAGGAGGTAATTTTTCTATGGTTTCGACTTTTTCTTTATCTGCCTCGATTCCTTTACTAGAAATTTTATGTTCTAATACAATTCCCTCTTGTACCATAAAGTGACATTTTTCCTAATTTAGAATAAGGTTTGTTTCCTCATATCTCATTAGAACTCGTTTTAAATTTTTAAGGAAAAGATGAAAAGAATTACAGAATACTGAAAAATCGTCCATAAATACCTCCATGATGTCCTCCACAGTTTGTCAAAGATTGCCAACATATAATGCTGAAAAGTAGCAGGGGCATTACATAATCCAAAAGGCATTCTGTGATAAGCACACGTACCGTATGGGCATGTGAATGTTGTCTTCTCTTAATCTTCAAGTGCTATTGGGATTTGAAAATAGCTAGAGATTCCATCTAAGAAGTAATAATACATATTTCTAGATAACCTTTCTAACATTTGATCAATGAATGGCAGAGCAAAATGATCTTTTCTAGTGGCGTCATTCAGCTTCCTGTATTCGATGCATACTCTTCAACCTGTAACTATTCTGATGGGGATTAGTTCATTTTTCTCATTAGCTATTACAGTCATGCCTCCTTTCTTCGAAACAACCTGCGCAGGACTTACCCATTTGCTGTCAGAAATAGGATAAAGTATTCCAGCATCTACAAGTTTAATTACCTAAGCTTTCACAACTTCTTTTACGTTGGGATTTAATCGTCTTTGAGGTTGCACATATGGCTTATACTCATCTTCCATTAAAATTTTGTGAGTAAAAAATGTTGGGATCAGAGATTTTCCAGGCTATGGCTTTTTTATGTTCCCTTAGTACCTGTAGCAACTCTTCTTTTTCCTTGGGATCCAGTTCTGAAGAGATAATTACTGGTAGTGTAGAATTGTCCCCAAGGAATGCATATTCTAGGTGTTTCGGTAGCTGCTTTAATTCTAATTTGGGTGGTTCCTCAACAGAAGGTCTTTGTTTTAAATTGTCATTGATTTCAAATCTTTCTTTTTCTATTTGCCTGGATAAATATGTATTTAGATTTAGTTCGTTGACTTCATCTTCTTCCCCCTCTTCTTGAGTAAGGCGGAGTTCCATCGTGTCGTTATGTATGATTTCCTGTAATGAATTCTGAATAATATGATCAGTCGTATCAACAAAATAACAAGAATTATCTTGTTCTCTAGAATATCGCATGGCATCATAGATTTGAAAAATAATTTCCTCATCACCTATCCTTTATTCAAGTTTACCATCACTTATATCGATAACAGCCCTAGTAGTAGCTAAAAAAGGGCGCCCTAAAATTAATGGAACCTCAATGTCCTCATCCATGTCAAGCACAACAAAATCAACAGGGAAAATAAATTTATCAATTTTTACCAAGACATCATCAATAACTCCTCTAGGATATTTAATAGATCTGTCGGCTAACTGAATATTCATCCTAGTGGGTTTTGGTTCCCCAAGATCTAGCTGTTTAAACATTTTATATGGCATGAAGTTAATACTGGCACCTAGATCAGCTAATGCATTCTTAATATTTAAATTACCAATTAAATAGGGAATAGTAAAACTTCCTGGGTCTTTTAATTTTGTTGATAACTTATTTTGGAGGATGGCGAAACATTCTTCATTAAACTCCACCATTGATACTTCTTCGAGCTTCCTTTTATTAGTCAAGAGTTCCTTTAAGAATTTTGCGTACGTCGGGATCTGTGAAATGGCCTCAACAAAAGGTAAGTTAATATGTATTTGTTTAAAAAGTTCAAGAAACTTACAATATTGGGCACCTAATCCTTCTTTCTTCAGCTTTGCTGGATATGGGATTGATGGTTTATCTTCTTTATGTACTGGAGTTACATCCTCAATTCCCACATCCTTTATTTTGTTGTCCTTGTGTGGCATTTTTTTCTTTAGTTCAACTAACTCCCTTCCACTTCTCAGTGTAACTGTCTTTCCTTGTTCAGTTCCTTTAGAAAAAATCTCAACCTGTATTTCACAAATAATCTTAGTAAGTAGCCCAACTGACTTAGTAAGTTCTCCAACTTGGTTCTTGATTTCTTCCATCGATGTTTGTTGGTTTTAAAGTGTTGCCTCGGTGTCTTGAAGACGATTTTCTGTGGCTGCCATAAATTTTGTCCACATCTCTTTGAGGTTGGGCTTCTTTTCCTGTGGATAGGGCTAATTTTGGAAATTTGGGGGAGGTTGTTGTCTTTGATTTCCTTGATTTCCTTGACCTCCCTACGAAAAATTTGGGTGGTTCCTCCAACCTGGATTATAGGTATTACTATAAGGATTATTGTTAGATCTAAAATTATTACCTATATAGTTCATCTGTTCATTTTCTGTGCCCGGTTGGTAGGGTGGGTACTCAGGATTCGCCACAGTTCCACTTGCGTCGCATTGCATTACTGGATGTACCTGTGAAGAACACAAACTATCAAGCTTTTTATTCATCATCTCTACCTGTGTTGATAGCATGGTTACTACGTCGAGGTTGAAAACTCTGGCTGATTTTGTTGGTTTTGTCCTTGTAACTTGCCACTGATAGTTGTTAAGTGACATCTCTTTAATGAATTAAAAGGCTGCTTTAGGTATTTTGTTATTTAGAGTTCCACCGGCGGCTGAATCTATTAGTTGTCTCATTGAGGGATTGACACCATTGTAAAAAGTTTGGACTTGTAGCCACAAAGGTAATTCGTGGTGTGGACATCTCCTCAAGAGATCCTTGTATCTCTCCTATGCGTCGTATAATGTCTCTAAATCCATCTGCACAAAAGAAGAAATATCATTCCAGAATTTGGCCGTTTTGGCCGGTGGGAAATATTTTAATAAAAACTTCTCGGTCATTTGATCCCGTGTGGTTATTGACCCTTGTGGTAACAAGTTCAACCATTGTTTAGCTTTATTCCTTAATGAAAAGGGAAATAACCGAAGCCGTATGGCATCGTCAGAAACGCCATTTATTTTGAAGGTATCACAGAACTCTAAAAAATTAGCTATATGAGTATTCGGGTCTTTGTCCTGCAAACCATAAAATTGAACAAATTGTTGAATCATTTGTATAGTGTTAGGCTTTAATTCAAAATTATTAGAAGCAATAGCAGGCCTAACAATACTAGATTCTGCTCTTATTAAATAAGGTTTAGCATAATCATACATAGTATGCGGAGCATTGTTCTCTGCCACATCTCATGGTGGATTATTTTCATTCATCTCTTCAGAGGGATTGGATTCGCCTTCTTGGTAATTTAAGGCTCACCTGATTTCTCTGCGATTTCTACGAGCGGTAGCTTCGATATCACTATCGTATATTAGTGGTCCTGTCGGGTTCCTTCTAGTCATAAACTAGAGATACCTGCTAGGCAAAGAAAGAAATAAAATTAGAAAAAACAATAAAATAAAATAAATTGTGAAAATAAAAAAATAATGGCTAAAGTAATAAAAATAGAGTTTTCTTAGTATTTTAATTTCCCGACAATGGCGCCAAAAACTTGATCATCAAGAATTGTCGAGTTTTAAAATTTATAAAGAGAATAATCGAACCTGGAAACTAACTCTGACAATGACTTAAGGCAAGTGCACCTATCGAACAGTAGTATAGTTTAGGCAAGACCGGATTGTCGAACCCAAGGGAATTAAAAGTACTAATACTCACTTTCTTTCTATTATTTAGCCTAAATATGAAGTGATTGATTGATTAAACTAAAAACTAACTAATTACTAAACTAAGATGCAAAGACAAAAAGAACAAATTGAAGAAATAACTTTTAAAAGAACTCAGTTGATTACGACGATACCCTAGAAGGAATCCACCTAGACTTCACTTGTTATCTAACCTTGAACGGATGATTTATTCACTTAGCTTGATCCATAAGACTCCCTAATTTATATTAAACCCTCTCTCAAGGCGAATAACGTCTAACCCTAGGTTGATTAATTGAAATCTCTTTCTAATTAAAACCCTTAGAATCGCATTAACTCGATCTATGGACTCCCATATTAGGTTTCACCCTAATCTGGCAAAATCTCATCACCCTATCTCTAGGCGCGCGATCAACTCCGCTTAATTATGCTAGATGTACTCTTAAGCAGGGACTTTTGCTCCACCACCTAAGCACATTCGACTTGAATCAATATTCTGGAAATATTAACACAAGAATTAAGCACACATAATTAAGAACAAACTAAGTATTTATCATATAGTTTAGAAAAAAAAATCAAGATTCATCTAGGTTTCATCCCCTTCAAGTATCTGAAGTATTTAGTTCATAATGATAAAATAAAACATCTCAAGAGAAAAGATAAAAGAAAACATAAAAAATCCCTAAAACCCCCTGAAGGAATTGAAGAAGAGATCCGCCGTCTTGAGTAGAATTTCGGCTTCTTGAGATGAATCAACTAGCTATCTTTGAGTGATTCCCACGAATCTAGCCTTCTGGCTCAGATTCTTGGCCTAGCTGACTACCTAACTGACCGCCCACTTTCAGGTTACACTTAGGGTCTTTATATAGGCTCTTGGAATGCGTTTCTTTCTCCCTAAGTACCCTTTTCCAAATGAAATTCCTCTTTTCCACGATAGGGCCACGGCCATGGCACACGCCCGTGTAAATCGACTTCAGGCCGTGTTTTGATTTTGTTGATTTAGGCACGACTGTGTAAATCATGGTTAGGCCGTGTTTCGTTCTGTTGATTGAGGCACGGCCATGTCGATTTCCACTTTGGCCCAAATTGGCCCATTTTAAGCCCGTTTCTCATTCTTTTCGTCCTTAGGTGCTTTCCTGAGTATAAAACATGAAAAGAAAGGATTAAGAGCACCTTTTTACATAAATCAAGGAATAAATCATCCAAAAGTATGCTAAATGTGGGATTAAAATATGTTTCTTTTACTATTTATCAAAACCTTAGTTTTTTGTTTTCAATTATGGATGCTTAATTGTTCTTGGTTTGATAATTCTAGAGTATTAATTCATTTTTATGTGCATAAGTTTGAGGTTGAATAGACCCCTTTTGTGATTAGATCTTGCATAATTGAATGGAATTGCAAGTAATCCTAGAAATAGGACGATATAAATCTTTCAAATTAGAGTCAAATCTAATAGGAGAATCTGTGGAGTGAGTTAATGCGATAATAGAGATTTTAATTAGAAAAAATTCAATTAATCAACCTAGAGTTAGTTGCTCTTATGCTCGAAAGAGATATTAACATAAACTATGGATTTCTATGGATCAAAGAAACTAAAAAAAAAAAAGAAATTGCATAAAATAGATTGAGAATTGTAGATGAAGTCTAGGTGGATTCTTACTTAGGTATTGCTTTGTCACTTGGTTGATATTTGATTGTTTTTGTGTCTTATTTCTTTTGGCACATTCTTTAGTTAATTTAGTTAGTTAATTTTAGTTTTAATCAATCTTTTGAATTATTAGGTTAAATAATAGGAAGACGATAATTACTAGTAATTGTAGTCCTCAAGGGAACTATATTTGTGCTCACCATAACTATACTATTAATTGATAAGTGCATTTGTCTTAGTCAATTTATTAGTTAGTTTAGTGGACATCAATAAATATGAATATGGGGTGTCTACCGAAGAAAATACTTCTTCTCTTTTTTTCGGAAGAAAAGATGAATCTGAACAAAATCGATGAAACAGAAAAGTTACGAGTGACTAGAAAGAAAAACAATAAAATAAAATAGACCAGTTTATGAAACTTCTTATCTGGAGAGGAATAAAAAAAGTTTGAAGTTAGAAATATTAAAAAAAGGAAGACAAATATTTATTATGAGTTGAAAAACCTCTTGTGACGCTTATTTTTATTCTAAAAGATGAAATATTATCATCGATTTAAAAGTTTGACGATATGACTAATAGTAGAAATTATATAATAATAATTAGCATATCCATCAATTGGGTCTCAACTTAATTATGAAATCGTATTGAAATATATAAATATACAAAAGAAAAGGATTTGAACCTAAGACATTATGGCTTTATTTATTCCAACTTTACCATTTCAATCAAAGTTACATTTTAACTACACTTTTGACTCAAAACTAAGTGTTCTTTGTTACTTTTACAATAAAAAAGAACTTTTAATTTCCTTACGACAATTAACAATACACCCTTAATATATTGTTTTTGTAATTATTAAATATGCCATAATTTGTATAGTGTCTAAACTAGCACATAACTAGACTTATCATTGGGATAGGTCTAAATAATCTTTTTTAATTTGGACCAACATGATCTAAATCAAATTACTATTAATTTAACAATATTTTAATTAAACATAATTAGAAAACATATATATGTAAAATATTTGAATATATTTTAAAATTATAAATAATAAAATTCCAATCAAGAAATAAACATGAACAAATATATTTTGAGCCAAGGAGGGTTATGATCACCTCGTTTAGAAAATACAAATTTGATACTTTGATTTAATCTATCAATGAATAAGATTCACAAATAATATAGACTAGTCTTAGAAACATAGACTAATAATACCCTTAGGCCATGTTATGCCATTCCCTCCTTATTCTTGGATGAATAGTTAAGCTATAGTTTGGTTCACCATTTTCTTCATTCGGCTAATGGCTATTCCTCTGCTATTCATCTAATTTACCGAATCATCATTTTGTGAAGGGGGCCAAGAATAGCCTATTCAAAAAGGACATAATAGCAAAATTTTCCCCCAAAACAATTTTAACCTATATTTGTTCACACATCAATTCTGTAATTTCGTCATTATTGTAAAAGTGGTGCCTGCCTCGATTCTGTCATTGAGAACCGTTGATTTTTTTGACTCGTTCACGATTCATTTCACAGAATAATTCTCCCCACCTTCGCAAAGCTGCCTCCTTTCCTTTGTGAGAAACTTTGTAAGTTCCCCATTTTTTCTTTCCCTTCCTGTTTTTAAATTTCAACTATGTTTGTATTATTAGTTTCATTTTTCCTCTTTCCTTTTGGAATTTTTTTCAATTATCATTATTATAAGAATGACCTAGAAGAATATTAAGAAATCTATTTCACATTAAGTAATTATTTTTCCATAATTTTCTTGAATTTCGAAGAAAAATGGAGTTTTTTTAGTTGCAAAAACCGCAGTGTAACAACCCATTTTTGATCAAATCAGAATAGTGGTTTTGAAACCACAAATCTAAGGTTGAAAGTGTTTACAGCATGATAGCATGTATGTGTGAAAGTTTCGTGAAGTCATTTTATTGTTTGAATGCTTAATTCGGTAAAAAGGACTAAATCGCGTAAAGTATAAAAGTGGAGTTCTATTAGCTAAAAGTATCTAATAGCTATGGAACCTTAATGTAAAGGTCCTTAAGTTGTAATTAGACCATTAATAGCATGAGTGGACATATATTAACGTGTTTTCATGGTTATTAATTAAGGTTAGAAATGTAAATTAATAAATAAAGGTTAATTAAATAAAACAAAGTCAATTGTCATCCTCATTTCTCCATCATCTAGCCGAAATTAACCTAAGGAAGCCATTAACAAAGCTTCAAGTATTCGGCCAAGCTCCCAAGCTTAATTGTAAGTCCATTTTCGCCTTGCTTTTAATGATTTCTATGTTTTTGATATCGTTGCAACAATTCTAACTAGCCCAGGGACTTTTTTGCAAAACTGTTAAAGATTTTGAAAGTTTCGTTGATGAAAATATGTTTTCTTTGATGTTTGATGATGAAATATGAAATCTTGTTGTTAGATTTACATATTTTGTAAAGTGATTTTGAGTAAAAATACAAAATAGGATTTTTTTTGCGAAAATGTGAAAATGTGTGGTTAAATGTGTAAATAAATGAAATTTGTGGGATTTTAGGGAATAATAGTAATTCGTCTAGCATGGGTTTATTTTGAATTTCATTAATTTGTGATTTTATGAAATAAGGACTAAATTGTAAAAAATGTGAAAGTTTAGAGGCAAATGTGTAAAATAGCCCTAATTTATAAATTGGACTAAATTGAATAAATGGATGATTAAATGAGTTGAATTTGATATTATATAGAACAAGAAGAGTAGAATTTGGAATTAGATCGGGGAAAAGATAAAGTATTCGATTAATTGACGATTTCATCGTTTTTGAACCGAGGTAAGTTCGTATGTAATAAATTTCATTATAAATGTATTTTAAATGCTTTGATATTGTATAAGTTGTGAATACGAGACTTTCGAAAAGTTCGACAATGACTCGATGATAATTCGGCAATCGAAATCCCAGTTGAACCTTAGGAATAGTTTAGGATACTAGTGATATGTCATTAAGGGATACATTGAATTGGCTTTAGACCATAATGTTGGCACTTCGGGTGCGAGTTATACCGATTTGGATTCGGGCCATGAATATCGATTGATTTGGCTTTGGGCCATGATATCAGTATTTCAAACATAAGTTACCTTAATTTGGCTTCGGGCCATGGTATAGGTACTTAGTTTGCGAGTCAACCAAACACAATTATACTATTACAGCTCTATTACATCTCATTGAACCAAACAATTGAATTACTGATTATAGCTTTATCTATTACAGCCATATTTCATTCACCATAAGCAATAGTAATGTTAAATTCATGTCCCACCCAATTTCACTAGAATCGAATAAAGAACAATATTCAACCAACTGCCATCAATTTAGTCGGTACTATTCATGAACTTGGATTTGATATTATTACAAAGTTACGACATCCATGAACTCTTCACCAATTTCCAAAGCCTCTATAGTCTCCAGAAAAAAGGCACACTTCAATGTCAATACTTCCTTCTTTGCACCACAAAACAGTGTAGTCTTTCCCTCAAATTTGTTGCCTGACCCGGATTGTAACATCCCAAACCGGTCTAAAAAGCTACAACCGGATCTGGCGTGCCACGGGAAAGAAAACGTTTTTGGAAACCGATTTGTTGATTTGTTTAAAGAGAAAGTTGTTGTAAAATTTTAAAGAAAACGTCATTGTGTTTTGGTAATGTATAAAACATGTTGAAACTCGGTTTAGAAAAACTTAGTTGCCTTATTGATAATTTGTATTTACTACGTAGTTATTGTATATTTCAAAAAAAAAAAAACAAGTGTTTATTTAGCTTTTGAAAACATCCAGTTCATAGTTTAATCAACATACTTAATAGAAACTTGAGAATCAACTAAATAAAAGAACCCAAAATAATACTTAAGCGGCCTTATTACAGAACTGAAAACCAAAATTAAATAAAATAACTATGTCCAAATGGAAAACTTTGTAATAAACCAAATGCTGTGCATGGCCACCTCGAGTCCACTCCGGCTCCATATCCACGATCTAGGTCTGATCTGCAAAATGTAACGGAAGGGGTGAGTCACCTAGACTCAGTGTGTAAGTCCCTATCCCAAAAGAAAATATGCTCTTACATAGATTCAAATACAAATATGCATGTCATGCAACCCATCAACCTAGGTATCCATCCATGTCTCCCAAATCTACCCCTTGTGGTACCAAACCACTGATGGTGCCAAACCACTGGTAACCGAAGTTACAAAAATATCATATGTGGTACCAAACCACTGGTAACCGAAGTTACAAAAATATCATATGTGGTACCAAACCACTGGTGGTGCCAAACCACTGAGACTTAGTCACAATTTTTAATATGTGGGGCCAACCCATTGTGTGATACCAAATCACTGGTGACAGTCTGATAAATCATACTCCCCCTCCTCTCATCACCCATAACACATATTTATGGTAACAATATCAGTATGATCATGCTTAACATACGAAAATCATGCATACAAAATATCATGCTCTCATAGATCACAATCAACGCGAGAAATAGTAATAACTTACCCGGCATCCTCGCTTTTACCCATAAGGGTAATTTAGTAACCATTACCATCATTCCGGCTTTTAACAACACATAACATTTACATATTAAGTATAGAAAGTGTGTGAGAGTTACACACCTAGTTTTTGTCCTAACGCTTTTACTACTTCTACGCTACTATCACTCGAGACTACCATTATTGGCCTACGATCTAACTCCGATGTCGGCCCGCACTCCAAAGGCCAATCTCGCACTCCCGATACTGATCATTTCTTGTACTTTGGCACTGGGTTTACAGATCGAACCCCTACTGCTTGACTGTTAATATTGTCCATGATAACTCCTTGGTCACTAAACCAATCAAACCGATGAGATCTAATAATTAAACATAGTGTTTAAACGAAACCCTTACCTAGCTTTCGGATCCCGAAAGTCTTTATGAAAATGTCACCACCAACCCACCTACATTCGACCAACACCCATATATTAAATCAATCCCTTAACCGCAACCAATTGAGTACCATAACACATTCGGCCAAAGGGGAAAGAACAAGAAAGACCATTTGGCCAAACCTACCACCACCTACCTTCGGCTTTTCCACCAAATCGGCACTTCTAACTAAAGCAAGATAGGATTCGACTTCTAGGGGCAGAGAGTGAAATCAACAGGGCCTTTAAACAAATGATTCGGATTAGAAAATTGATTAAAAATAGTGAAATCGCAGAGAAACAAAATCTCGAAACTCACCAGATTAAAGAGGAGTACTCGGCTTATGGTGCACTTTCGGAAAAGAGATCTCACCAGATGGTTCGGCTATGGGAGAAAAGGATATGCACAGGGAGAATTTGGCTTTTAAAAGTATAATAGAGATGAGAAAAGTGATAGGAGTTTCGGCTAGAAGGGAGAAACTAAAGTAATTGGGAGAGAAAAGCTTCGGCTAGATGAGAACAAGTGTGAAATAAAGAAAAAAAGGCAGAAAAGATGATAACTTCCTACTAAATTTGACACACCCACACACACACACGGAGTTGGAATTTTGGCCAACTCTCTCCCTCCTGATAGCTCTTATCCTGCATGATAACCCAATCTTCATCTCACCTTTAGAAGAGGCCACCTTAAAACCAACTATTCCTTCTTAATTATCAACATTTTATCACTTAAATTCAAAGAAATAAAGCTCATAAATTTTAGCCATTG
This sequence comes from Gossypium rotundifolium, assembly GCA_025506655.1. Taxonomy (NCBI): domain Eukaryota; kingdom Viridiplantae; phylum Streptophyta; class Magnoliopsida; order Malvales; family Malvaceae; genus Gossypium; species Gossypium rotundifolium. The sequence goes on along the minus strand of CP106732.1, from coordinate 128,422,581 downwards.
TGTTGTCCATCCCCTTCCCTCCTATGTGCCGAATTTTAACCCAACAACCTTGGGCCCCAAGGGCCATACTAGGCCCAATTCACCCTCCTAAGTGACACCACCTAAATGCCCCATTATAGCACCTCTAAACTTTGGGTCACCAGCCCAACATACTACTAATATAACTATTTAAATTAAATTATAAACTAACACTATTTATCAGTAATTTAACCTAGGTTTCAACTGAGCCTGAGCCCAATACACACCTCAAAGCCTCAAATTACCAACTTAGCCATGCAACATACCAAATGCACAGACCCACAAAATCAGGATATTACAGTTCTACCCCCCTTAAAATAAATTTTGACCTCGAAATTTACCTGGTCAGAAGAGCTGAGGGTATTTCTATGGCATAATATCCTCCGGCTCCCATGTCGCTTCCTCTGATCCATGGTTCCGCCATAATACCTTTACCAAAGGAGCTGATTTCCTACGCAAAACCTTAACATCCCGATCTAGGATCTGCACTGGTTCCTCCTCAAAAGACAAGTCTAGCCTCACATCAATCTCTTCCACTGACACCACATGTGACGGATCTGAGTGATAGCATCTAAGCATAGAAACATGAAACACATCGTGGATTTGACTCAACTCTGATGGCAACTCAAGCTGCTAAGCTACTGGTCCCACTCGCTTCAATACCCGATAAGGCCCGATAAATCTAGGGCTCAACTTGCCTTTTCTGCCAAATCTCAGAACCTTCTTCCACGGCGACACCTTCAAAAAACCCTGTCACCTTCTGCAAACTCTATATCCTCCCATTTAAGATCAGCATAAGACTTTTTCCTCTCCGAAGCTTCTTTCAAACGAGCTCTAATCACCTTCACTTTATCTTCTGTCTCAGCAACCAACTCTGGACCCAACAACTGCCGCTCCCCCAACTCCGTCCAACACGTAGGGGTACGACACTTTCGACCATATAACACTTCGTATGGTGCCATCTGAATACTCGCCTGATAACTATTGTTATACGCAAATTCGCCAACGGTAAAAATTTTTCCCAACTTCCTTTGAACTCCAAGACACAACCCCTTAGCATATCTTCCAAGACTTGAATCACCCTCTCCAACTATCCGTCTGACTAGGGATGGAACGTCGTACAAAAGTCCAACCTTGTGCCCAATGCCTGGTGCAAAGCCTTCCAGAACCTTGACGTAAATCTAGGGTCTCTGTCCGAAATAATTGACACTAGCACCCCGTGCAACCTCATAATCTCTGCTATATATAGTCTTGCTAACTTCTGAAGAGAATAATCCATATGTACAGGTATGAAATGAGCAGACTTCGTTAGACGGTCCACAATCACCCAAACTGAATCCTTCTTGGTAGGCGTAACGGGTAGCCCACTCACAAAATCCATTGTAATCCTTTCCCACTTCCATTGTGGAATCCTAATCGGTTGTAACAAACCTAACGGCAACTGATGTTCAGCCTTGACTTGCTAACATGTCAAACACTTACCCACAAATTTTGTTACCTCCCGCTTAAGGCTTGGCCACCAAAACTGCTCCTGTAAATCTCGATACATCTTCCTACCTCCTGGATGCATAGCATATGGACTGCTATGTACCTCCTGCAAAATCTTCTGCCTTAACTCCACAACCTTAGGTATGCACACTTTTCCCTGAAAACATAACACTCCATCGCTGCTTAAGCTATACCATTCCAATCCATCAGTCTGCAATTGCAACCTTCGTGCGCCCAAAACTTCATCTACCATGTAACATCCTAATAATTAGGGGTTATGCATCTTTACTTAATTGAATGTTATTGCATGCCTAATTATGATTGAGTGTGTTTTGGAAGTTCATTTTTGAACTTCATTATGTAAGTGAATGCTTAGTGAAACTTTTAATTTTTTAATAATTAAGATGGAGCTAAGCAAGATAGGCTTTAAGAAATAATGACAAGGGGTTTTAAGCATAAGATGAGTAATTAGCAAAGTGGTAAGGGCGCTTGGATGAGTGCTTGAGGGGAGAGGTTGAATCCCTAGCTAGCAAATGGGAGGATTTTATTTTTGTTTCCTTCCCTATAGTGTCGGTCAAGACTCTTCTAGAATGGATGAGCATCTTTTTAATTTTGGTTATTGACCATACGAAAAAGGTAAGCTAGAAGATATGGCATGGAATCATGAAAGGATGGTAAGATGGGGGGGACAAAAGGCTTGAAGTAAGGGCAATGTTTTGGAAGCTTTTTCATGGTCATTTGACTATGAATCTAGTCGATTTTAGGGGCTAAAGGGGATGGTTAATTGTGATAGCAATCTAAGGGTTGATGGGGAAGAAATGTGGAGGGAAAAGGGGATTATGTTGGCATTCTAGTTGGCCGAATTTGACTTTGAGTTAGGGGGTGATAGTTGGCCAAAAACTCTAGCATTTTGTACATCTTTTCTCATTTTTCCAAAAGCTCTCCTCCTAGCCGAATTTTGCTAATGACATTAGGTAAATGTTTTACTTTGTTTTGGCTTTTATTTTGACCATTTTGGTTAAAATACCTTTTCTCTCAAATTCTTGTCTTCTTTAGTCAAAAGCATCAAAAGTTTGGAAAAACATTTCTTCTTTTCTTTTTCCCTCATTACCGAAAGTACCAAAGTTCAAAGAACTACTTCTTCTTCAATTTTTCCCTCTTGGCCGAATGCAAATAGGTCCCTAAACCTATCTCTTTTCTTTTGGAATCATCTTCATCATCATCTTTTCTTCTTCTTCTCTTTCTCTCTTCTTTCATTTTTCATTTTCTTTCTTCCTTCTCTCAACTGAAACTACTTTCTACTAAAACCAAAATCAACATTATTTTCATCTCTTTTGTCAACCGAATCATCTTCTATTTCGATTTCCTTTCTTCTTTTCTTTTATTGAAAACAAGAAACCATTTTAGCCATAAATCACTATCTTTTCTCTTTTCTTTTATGCAAATCGAAATCACCAAATCTATTTTTTATTCTCTTCTTTTGTTCAAGGTAGAATCTTCAAGTGATCAAGTAAGGTTTTTGTCAATTTTTTTCATTATCTCTTTTTACTATAGTCGATTTAGAAACATAAATCTCTTTATTTTTCTCTCTAGGCCGAATCCTTGGAAGGGATTTTTTGGATCTTTTGAAACCAACGTTTTAAGAGAAACCTATCATCCAAGGTAAGAATATCACTTTCGGTTATATCAATTCTTTTAGATAGATTATTAAACAACTTTATTTTAGGGGTGATTTGAGACTAACAAGATAGGTACGAAAAGAGCGAAGACGGAGTGTTTGGAAGAGAGGAGGCCTTTGTTTTACCATCGAACTTCAAGCGAAGGGTGTATCGGCGATAAGAGATTTTCCACCGGGTTGTGGACCCTCGCTAATGAAGATCGGTTATTTGAAGTAGTGTGTACAACCGAACCACTTTTCGTTGGTGGGTTATCAGTGGGTTTTGATCCATCTAGCGGAGAAAAACCACAAATAACGGTTGTTCGAGAATCCGAGGGTAAGGATGTAGATCTCTCATCAATAGTATAATTTTATTAGTAATGGTGTATACTAATCTAGTGTGATAATTAATTAGGTGTTGACGAGCGAGAAGGTATCGTTCTCACAGTCATAAGGTGTGTAACCTTACAATAAAATCTCATAGATCTATTTTTAAATGTGATTACATGACAATGTGTTTGAAAATGATTGTGGATACCATTCATTGGTATACAATATTGAAGTATGTTTACCCCAATATTTCGTTAATTTTGCTATATGCATAAATGTGAAATAAGTATGACTATATTATGATTTTGGGGTAAATGGCATGAAAAATGAATAATATGTAAGTGCATGGGCATATGGGTGAATTTGAAAAAGGGGAAGTATTCTGGTGGTTTTACCACAATATCCGGTGACTTCGGTCACATAATTGAAATCCGGTGACTTCGGTCACATATGTGAATCTGGTGACTTCGGTCACATATTTGAAATCCGGTGACTTGGTCACAATTTTGTCTGAGTGGCCTTGCCACAAAATTATAAGGCGATGTGCATGTTGACTACATGGCGCCTTCGATGGTGTGTAGCGGATGGAGGTCGATTTAGTAATCCCACGGTGTGTTTGGTTGGTACGGTGGTGTGTAGCGGATGGATATTTAGGTGGTAGGGTTTGCATTTCATTATATGTTATATCCATGTGATTTTTTTAAAATGATTATTATTTGATCATTATGAAAATGGGCTTATGGCTAATCATGACTTAAATGGGCCTATGATTATATATGTTATAAATGGGCTTGAAAGGCTATGATCAAATGGGTTTTTAATGTATGTGTTACACATTGAGTTTATAACTCACCCTTTTGTGGGATAACTTTTGGATGATTCAGTAGTGCGATGGATCGAATTGACAAGGATTTCGAGGTGGCAATGCATTTACAAAGTATTTTGGAAAATTTCCTACTTAAACTTATTAAGTTAATTTTACTACTTAGACTTTATTATAGGTTTTGCTATTTTTATGTAATAAGGCCACTATGAACTGTATTTTAAATTTTTGTGTTTGGATTTATTTTATTTTTCCATGAATAATTATTAATTAAATAACTAAATGGATTTTGATAAATAATTTAAACTATTTTGAAAACAAAATATATTTCCACAATATTAATAAATTTTTCATTAAATTTGGTTTTCATTAACTTATTATTTCTTTTAAAAATAATGTTTTAAGAATATGCGAATTTACTTTACAATTAAATTTCAACCCGATCTTTAAGTTAATCTGTTTTATTCAAAAATCACCAAGTTTTTCTTAAATAAGTGAGAGTTTGCTAAAGTTTTACTCGAGGAACATATCAAATCCGGTCAGGCTTTTTGGGCCGGGTTTGGGGTGTTTCAACTTGGTATCAGAGCCCAGTTTTAAACTCTCGGCCTTGGGTTTTGAAGCCCACAACATTTTCAAAAGTTGGCCCAAATGACTTTTTGAAAGTTTTCTTAAGTTAAAATAGTTTTATAAGAGCATGGCACTCGAAATTCTCGGCCCAGATCCATCAGGTAAGTATCTTTATTGATATGAATGTATGATAAGCCTAAGGAAACTATACTTTAGAGACATGGACCCTAGGTGTTTGTGTACTACTACGGAAAAACCACTGAATATCTGTTTCATAAAACTTTCTTTTAATAAGAAGTGAAAAGACTCTAATGCATAAGACTTTTTCGTAAAAACAGATAATACGCGTAGTAGACATGAGTTCTGGGGGCGTGGTCGTCATGGACGTGGAAGAGGAAGAATGGGCGTGTCGAACCAGTTAGATCTGGTTAAGGTTAGAGAATGAAGCTCCACCACCTACTGTTGGGGTGGAATTTCAAGAGCAAAATGGAGGAGGTGACGCAGAATCACAAGTCGTACTTGAGTATTGGAGCAGTAGCGAAGCTAATCTTTGGAAATGGGTCTCGGAAGTCGATGGTGAGAGACTAAGATCAAATGGAGCTGAGGTTTTTAGGGGAGTATCTGGAGTAGCCCCAAATGTAGCGGAGTACTGGTTGGAGGCAGTCGAGAGGATCATGGACGATTTAGACTGCACTACTAAAGAAAAATTGAAAGGTGCTATTTCACTACTCCGTGATGAGGTCTACCAGTGGTGGCTCACTATCAAGGAAAGTACCCCTGTGGATCGAGTGGATTGGGGGTATTTTAAAGTTAAGTTCGAAGGAAAATACGTTGGAGCTAGCTACATCGACTCCTAGAGAAAGGCATTTCTGAATCTAGTGCAAGGCAATAAGTCGATAGCTGAATATGAAGTAGAGTTTTTACGACTTAGCCGTTATGCCAGAGGGATAGTAGCTACTGAATATGAACGGTGTGTCAGATTTGAAGATGGACTTAGAGATGAACTGCGAGTGATGATTGCTCCGCACTGGGAAAGAGATTTTGCAATCTTAGTAGAAAAAGCAAGAATAGTTGAAGAGGTTAAGCGGTGAAAGATGTAACCGGACAGAGGCGAATAAGAATAAGAGAAGCTTTGGGTCTTGAGGTCATCAAGAATTTTAGAAGAAACCAAGAAATGATGGGTCGCGAAGTCAGCAGACTGCTACGGGTGGACAACATCGTGCTTGTGCTCAATGTGGGAAGATGCACCCGGAGAGTGTTGGAAAAAGACTAGGGGATGTTTCAAGTGCGGATCTAAAGACCATATGATCAAGGATTGCAGAAGAATTGAGATAAGAACCGCCCAAATGAGCTGTATGCTAATCAGTGGCAGAGGTGAGCGATGAGTCGATAAGGGCCGTGGTCCAAATGGAAGGGGTAATGGTTCGGTAGAGGTCGCGGGACTTTAGGCAGAGGCAGTGGTAGCTCTGAGGCGAGACAGCCAGGTCTGGTATATGCGGTTAAATCGAGAGAGGATAGTGGCCTTTTGATGTTATCACGATGCGTTTACGATTTTTGGGTTGCCCTTTATTGCTTTGATAGATATAGGGTCAACTCATTCCTATATCGCTAGTGAAGTATCTGGAACTTTGCATGTGACTTCTGAGACTGTACCTAGGAAGATAACTGTACTTAGTCCTTTAGGACAGATAGTAGTAATAGACAAACTTTTTAAGGAAGTACCTTTAGAAGTTCAAGGGACGCAGTTTTCGGTTGATTTAATAGAGTTGCCATTTGGGGAATTCGACCTGATCTTAGGCATGAACTGGCTTGTGAAGTATCGTGCAAATGTGGATTGTGCTGCTAAACGAGTGTCCTTAAGAACTGTTGATGACAAAGAAGTTGTAGGGATGGGCGAGAGACGGAACTACTTATCTAATATAGTATCCGCTCTTAAGGCAGAAAAGATGGTTAGAAAGGGATGTGTAGCTTTCCTGATGTTGGTGAGTGCCTTGGAGGCTAAGGAAGCAACTGTTGAGGAGTCGGGGCGTGAATGAATTTGTAGATGTTTTTGGAAGAACTTCCGTGATTGCCTCCGGATCGAGAGGTAGAATTTGGGATTGAATTATTTGCACAGGCGCGCTAGTTTCTATTGCTCCATATAGAATGGCACCGAAGGAATTAGTTGAGCTTAAGGCTCGATTAGGAGTTGCTTGATCGTGGATTTATCCGACCTAGTGTGTCTCCATGGGGAGCACCGGTTCTATTGTGAAGAAGAAGGACGGATCGATGAGGATGTGTATAGACTACCGGCAGTTGAATAAGCTGACCATCAAGAACAAGTATCCTTTGCCAAGGATCGATGGCTTGTTCGATCAGCTCAAAGGAGTTGCGATATTCTCAAAGATTGATTTAAGGTCGGGGTATCATCAGCTTAAGGTGAAAGAAGTGGATATCCATAAGACGGCTTTCCGAACTAGATATGGGCATTGTGAATTTCTCGTAATACCATTCAGATTAACGAACGCCCCAGCTGCATTCATGGATATGATGAACCGAATCTTCCAACCCTACTTGGATCAGTTCGTTGTGGTATTCATAGACGACATCCTAGTGTATTCTAAGTCCGAGGTAGAACATGATGAGCATCTTCGGATTGTGTTGCAAGTTTTAAGGGAGAAGAAGCTGTATGCCAAATTCAGTAAGTGTGAATTTTGGCTGAAAGAGGTTGCGTTTTTAGGCCATGTGGTGTCTACAAAAGGGATAAGGGTGGATCCTCGGAAGATTGAGTCTGTGCTAGATTGGAAACCACCTAAGTCCGTGAATCGAAGTTCGCATTTCTTGGGGTTAATGGATACTACGTAAGATTCGTCAAGGATTCTCATCGATATTTGCACCTTTAACGAAATTGTTGAGAAAGGAGGTACCTTTCATGTGGGTGATAAGCAACAAGAGAGTTTTGAGAAGCTCAAGAAAGTTTTGGTGAAGCTCCGATTTTAATTCAGCCTGAGGCGGGGAAGGATTTTGTCGTGTATTGTGATGCTTCTCACACGGATTAGGATGTGTTACGATGCAAGGCGGGAAGGTAGTTGCGTATCGTCTCGACGATTAAGACCTCACGAGGTTAATTACCCGACGCATGACTTAGAGTTGGCGCGAGAGTCTTTGCTCTTAAAGTTTAAAGACATTATTTATACAGGGAAAAGTCAGTGATATACACGGACCACAAGAGTCTGAAATATCTACTGACTCAGAAAGAACTAAATTTGAGGCAGCGAAGGTGGATAGAATTATTGAAAGACTACGACTGTTCTATCGAGTACCATCCGGGCAAGGTGAACGTGGTGGCGGATGCTCTAAGTCGGAAAGTGGTGTCGATTTAAGGCGATGTTTGTACATCTTAGTCTTTACGATGACGGAGCTTGTTGGCGGAATTACAAGTTGCCGAGCATGGTTGAGTCAAGTGAAAGAGAGACAATTGGTAGACGAAGATCTGAGTGTAAAGTTTCGGCAGGTGCATAATGGGAAATTAGAAGATTATAGTATTAACCGTGATGGGGTATTATGTTTTAAAGGTAAAGTCTGCATGCCTAGGGATCGAGAGTTGAGGCAAAAGATTCTTCAGGAGTCACATAGTAGCCCTTATGCTATGCATCCTGGAGGAAGTAAGTTATATCGAGACTTGCGAGATCGGTTTTGGTGGCTTTGGTCTTAAGCGGAAGTTACGGAGTTTGTAGGAAAGTGCTTAACGTGTCGACAAGTCAAGGTTGAACATCAAGTACCTTCGGATTGCTTGACCGATAAAGATTCCACGATGGAAGTGGGAAAGAATCACCATGGACTTTATTAGTGGGCTTCCTCTTACGCCTACTAAGAAAGACTCAAGATGGGTAATAGTGGACCAATGACAAAATCGCACATTTTATCCGATTGGTGATTACTCTTTGCGAAATTGGCGAAGTTATATTTGGTCGAGATTGTGAGATTGTGGAGTATCGGTGTTGATTATTTGGATAGGGATCCAAGGTTTACGTCTCGATTTTGGAAAGCATTGCATCGGGCTTTGGGCACCAGATTGGACTTGATCGGCATTTCATCCTCGATTGGATGGTCAATCGAACGAGTAATCCAAATTTTAGAAGATATGTTAAGGGTTGTGTGATAGATTTCAAGGGAAGTTGGGAGGAATTCTTCAAGTTAGCGAATTTGCATACAACAACAGTTACCAAGCCAGTATACGGATGGCACCATATGAAGCATTATATGGACGTAAGTGTCGCACTCCTACGTGTTGGACAGAATTAGGGGAACGTCAGATTTTGGGTCCAAAAATAGTGACTGAATCTGAAGAAAAGGTTAAGGTAATCCGGGCTCGGTTAAAAGAAGCATCTGACAGACAAAAGTCGTACGTAGATCTAAAGCGGAAGGAAATAGAGTTTGCTGTGGGAGATCAAGTATTCTTGAAGGTTTCACCTAGGAAAAAGGTGATGAGATTTGGTCACAAAGGGAAATTAAGTCCCAGGTTCATAGGACCTTATCGCGTTTTGAAGCGGGTCGGACCTATGGCATATCAGTTAGAATTACCTTCGAAATTGAAGCAAATGCATGATGTGTTCCATGTTTCAATGTTACGTCGTTACCGATCGGATCCATCTCATGTAGTGCCAGTTGAGGAAGTGGAATTAAGACCAGATTTGTCATATGAAGAGGAGCCAATTCAAATTTGGAGCGAGATGTAAAGGTTTTACCGGAGAAAGTCGGTTCCTCTCGTCAAAGTATTATGGCGTAATCATGGATCAGAAGAAGCTTCGTGGGAACCAGGAGGAAGCGATCTGACACAATACCCTCACTTGTTCTAGCGTGTAATTTCGAGGACGAAATTATTTTTAAGGGGTAGAAGCAGTAACATCCTCGATAATTAGGGGTTATGCATCTTTACTTAATTGAATGTTATTGCATGCCTAATTATGATTGAGTGTGTTTTGGAAGTTCATTTTTGAACTTCATTATGTAAGTGAATGCTTAGTGAAACTTTTAATTTTTTTTATAATTAAGATGGAGCTAAGCAAGATAGGCTTTAAGAAATAATGGCAAGGGTTTTAAGCATAACATGAGTGCTTGAGGGGAGAGGTTCGAATCCCCTAGCTAGCAAATGGGAGGATTTTATTTTTGTTTCCTTCGCTATAGTGTCGGTCAAGACTCTTCTAGAATGGATGAGCATCTTTTTAATTTTGGTTAATTGACCATATGAAAAAGGTAAGCTAGAAGATATGGCATGGAATCATGAAAGGATGGGAAGATGGGGGGGACAAAAGGCTTGAAGTAAGGGCAATGTTTTGGAAGCTTTTTCATGGTCATTTGACCATGAATCTAGTCAGTTTTAGGGGCTAAAGGGGATGGTTAATTGTGATAGCAATCTAAGGGTTGATAGGGAAGAAATGTGGAGGAAAAAGGGGGATTATGTTGGCATTCTAGTTGGCCGAATTTGACTTTGAGTTAGGGGGTGATAGTTGGCCAAAAACTCTAGCATTTTGTACATCTTTTCTCATTTTTCCAAAAGCTCTCCTCCTAGCCGAATTTTGCTAATGACATTAGGTAAAAGTTTTACTTTGTTTTAGCTTTTATTTTGACCATTTTGGTTAAAATACCTTTTCTCTCAAATTCTTGTCTTCTTTAGTCAAAAGCATCAAAGTTTGGAAAAACATTTCTTCTTTTCTTTTCCCTCATTTCGAAAGTACCAAAGTTCAAAGAACTACTTCTTCTTCAATTTTTCCCTCTTGGCGAATGCAAATAGGTCCCTAAACCTATCTCTTTTCTTTTGGAATCATCTTCATCATTATCTTTTCTTCTTCTTCTCTTTCTCTCTTCTTTCATTTTCATTTTCTTTCTTCCTTCTCTCAACCAAACTACTTTCTACTAAAACCAAAATCAATATTATTTTCATCTCTTTTGTCAACCGAATCATCTTCTATTTCAATTCCTTTCTTCTTTTCTTTTATTGAAAACCAAACCATTTTAGCCATAAATCACTATTTTTTCTCTTTTCTTTTGTGCAAACCAAATCACCAAATCTATTTTTTATTCTCTTCTTTTTGTTCAAGGTAGAATCTTCAAGTGATCAAGTAAGGTTTTGTCAATTCTTTTCATTATCTCTTTTTACTATAGTCGATTTAGAAACATAAATCTCTTTTTTTCTCTCTTAGGCCGAATCCTTGGAAGGGAATTTTTTGGATCTTTTGGAAACCAACGTTTTAAGAGAAACCTTTCGAAATCATCCAAGGTAAGAATATCACTTTCGGTTATATCAATTCTTTTAGATAGATTATTAAACAACTTTATTTTAGGGTGATTTGAGACTAACAAGATAGGTAAGAAAAGAGCGATCTGAGTGTTTGGAAGAGAGAAGGCACTATTTTACCATCGAACTTCAAGCGAAGGGGTGTATCGGCGATAAGAGATTTTCCACGGGTTGTGGACCCTCCGCTAACGAAGATCGTTATTTGAAGTAGTGCGCATAACCGAACCACTTTTCGTTGGTGGGTTATCGGTGGGTTTTGATCCATCTAGCGGAGAAAACCACAAATAACGGTTGTTCGAGAATCAGAGGTAAGGATGTAGATCTCTTATCAATAGTATAATTTTATTAGTAATGGTGTATACTAATCTAGTGTGATAATTAATTAGGTGTTGACGGCGAGAAGGTATCGTTCTCACGGTCATAAGGTGTGTAACCTTACAATAAAATCTCATAGATCTATTTTTAAATGTGATTACATGACAATGTGTTTGAAAATGATTGTGGATACCATTCATTGGTATACAATATTCGTGTATGTTTACCCCAATATTTCGTTAATTTTGCTATATGCATAAATGTGAAATAAGTATGATTATATTATGATTTTGGGGTAAATGGCATGAAAATGAATAATATGTAAGTGCATGGGCATATGGGTGAATTTGAAAAGGGAAGTATTCGGTGGTTTTACCACAATATCCGTGACTTGGTCACATAATTGAAATGACTTGGTCACATATGTGAATCTGTGACTTGGGACTTGGTCACAATTTTGTCTGTGGCCTTGCCACAAAATTATAAAGGCGATGTGCATGTTGATCAAAGAATCGCATTTGATGGTGTGTAGCGGATGGAGGGTCGATTTAGTAATCCCACGGTGTGTTTGGTTGGTACGGTGGTGTGTAGCGGATGGATATTTAGGTGGGCGGGTTTGCATTTCATTATATGTTATATCCATGTGATTTTTTTAAAATGATTATTATTTGATCTGTTATGAAAATGGGCTTATGGCTAATCATGACTTAAATGGGCCTATGATTATATATGTTATAAATGGGCTTGAAAAGCTATGATCAAATAGGCTTTTTAATGTATGTGTTACACATTGATTTTATAACTCACCCTTTTGTGGGATAACTTTTCGATGATTCAGTAGTGCGATGGATCGAATTGACAAGGATTTCGAGGTGGCCAATGCATTTACAAAGTATTTTGGAAAATTTCCTACCTAAACTTATTAAGTTAATTTTACTACTTAGACTTTATTATGGGTTTTTGCTATTTTTATGTAATAAGGCCACTATGAACTCTTTTAAATTTTTGTGTTTGGATTTATTTTTATTTTGTCATGAATAATTATTAATTAAATATAACTAAATGGATTTTGATAAATAATTTAAACTATTTTGAAAACAAAATATATTTCCACAATATTAATAAATTTTTCATTAAATTTGGTTTTCTCGTTAACTTATTATTTCTTTTAAAATAATGTTTTAAGAAGATGCTAATTTACTTTACAATTAAATTTCAACCCGATCTTTAAGTTAATTTGTTTTATTCAAAAAACACCAAGTTTTTCTTAAATAAGTGAGAGTTTGCTAAAGTTTTACTCGAGGAACATATCAAATTCGGTCAGGCTTTTTGGGCCGGGTTTGGGGTGTTTCATACCAATTGTTTCTCCTTAACCTGATCTACCCATGATGGCCTCACTTGCAACTCCGCTAACAGGCTTCCGTCATCATACAGACTAAGGTGAGCAAACATGGCTCTTAACTCTGCCACCACCTTACGACTCAAGGCATCTCCTACCACATTAGCCTTTCCCGGGTGGTACTCAATCGAGCAGTCATAGTCCTTCAACAACTCGATCTACCTCCTCTGCCTTAAATTAAACTCCTTCTGCGTAAGGAGGCACTTCAAACTCTTGTGATCCGTATACACAATAGATTCTCCCCATACAAATAATGTCTTGATTTTTAGGGCAAAAACCACTGCAGCCAACTCCAGATCATGCGTCGGGTAGTTCACTTCGTGAGGTCTCAACTGTCAAGAAGCATACGCTACTACTTTCCCCTCTTGCATCAGCACACATCCCAATCAGATGGGACGATCACAAGAAACGTAGAATTCCTTCCCGACTTAGGTTGAATCAACACCGGAGCTTCCTTCAAAATCCTCTTTAACCTCTCAAAACTTTCCTGTTGCTTACTTGACCACACAAACGGAACCCCTTTCCTCAGCAACTTGGTTAATGGTACCGCAATCAAAGAAAACCCTTCCACAAACCTTCTGTAATATCCTGCTAAACCCAAAAAACTTCGAATCTTCGCCACAGACTTCGGTGGCTTCCAGTCCAATATAGCCTCAATCTTCTGAAGGTCCACTCTAATCCCCTCGGCTGACACCACATGACCCAAAAAGGTAACTTCCTTCAACTAGAACTCGCACTTACTAAACTTCGCGTATAAATGCTTTTCCCTAAGAATCTGCAACACCACTTACAAATGCGCATCATGCTCCTCCTCTAATTTCGAGTACACCAGCATATCATCGATAAATACTACGACAAACCGATCCAAGTACGGCTGGAACACCCGATTCATCATATCCATAAATGCTGCTGGTGCGTTCGTTAACCTGAATGGCATTACCAAGAATTCATAGTGCCCGTATCGAGTACGAAACGCCGTCTTATTGATATCAGCCTCCTTTACCTTAAGTTGTTGATACCCCAACCTCAAATCTATCTTGGAAAAGACCGATGCTCCCTTAAGCTGGTCGAACAGGTCATCTATCCTAGGCAAAGGATAATTGTTCTTAATCGTCAATTTATTCAACTGACGGTAGTCTATACACATTCGCATCGACCCATCCTTTTTCTTAACAAAAAGCACAGGCGCTCCCCAAGGTGAAACACTTGGCCGAATGAAACCTCGATCCAGCAACTCTTGGATATGTGCTTTCAACTCCGCCAATTCCTTTGGCGCCTCCTATACGGAACAATAGACACTGGCGCAGTTCCCGGTAGAAGGTCTATACCAAACTCCACTTTGCGATCCGGAGGCAAACCCGAAAGCTCTTCGAAAAAATATCAATAAACTCATTCACTGTTCGAACACTTCCTATAGCCGGTTCCTTACCTTCCAAAGCACAAATATAAACTACAAATGCCTCACATCCTTTCCTTACCATATTTTTCGCTTTCAGCGCGGACACCACATTAGATAGGTAATTCCTTCTCTCACCTATCATTACCACCTCTACACCCTCGGCTGATTTCAACACCATGCGCTTAGCTACACAGTCCTAGTTCTGCCTGGTACTTAACCAACCAATCCATTCCTAAGATTAAATCGAACTCCCCAAAGGGTAGTTCCATCAAATCTGCTTGAAACACGACCCCTTAAAGTTCTAGAGGTACATCCCTATACAGTTTGTCTACTACCACAGAGTGTCCTAGAGGGCTAACTACTGTCATCTTCCTAGCAGATATCTCATAGGCTAAGTTCAAAGTTCCCACTACACTACTAGCAACATAAGAGTGTGTCGAACCAACATCAATTAAAGTAATCTAAGACAACCCAAAATTATAAACATACCGGTTATAACGTCTGGTGTGCCGCCCTCCTCTCGACACTGGTGCGTAGACCAACCCAGGCTGTCTAGCATTGGCACCTTCAGCACCTCAACTAGGTGCTCCACGGCCTTGTCCATTACCATTACCATTACCCCTAGCTGCACCTCGACCCCTCCGTGGTTCTTGGCCATCTCTCCGAATTGACCACGCCCTGACCCTCGGCTTGAGTCTCGCTAACTTCCGCGACGGTCCCTTACCGGTGCTCCAATGACCAAGACTCAAAATATCTTCTATTACCAGCCCAACATTCTCCCGAATGAGACTTTCCACATCAAGCACACTGAGGTGGCCACTGACCAGCAGTAGTAGGCTTTGCAGCTTGATCCGGCCCACCAAATCTAGCCCTTTTCTGAACACTTTCACCAAACCCTGATGGCCCAAAACTCCTTTTATCCTTGCCTCTATCCTGATTCCGTTTCTCGATCCGCTTCACCTCCTCAGCTATTTTGGCCTTTTCCACGAGAACGAAAAATTCCCTTTCCCGTTGAGGTGCAATCAACACTCGCAGCTCATCTCTCAGCCTGTCCTCTAACCTAACACAGCGCTCATGTTCCGTAGCCACCATACCCCGAGTATACCTACTCAACCTCAAAAATTTAGCCTCGTACTCGGGTACCGACTTATTCCTTTGCACCAAATTTAAGAACGCCCTACGTTGCCCATCAGCATAACCAGCCCCACATACTTTCTCTGATAGGCTACCCTAAAATAATCTCAGGTGATATCACCACCACTACACCATCCCTAACCGTGAGCCACCACTGGTGCGACTCATCCCGGAGAAGAGATACTATCCCCTTCAACTTCTCCTCAGCCGAGAAGTATAAGTCATCCATTATCCGCTCTGTTGCCTCTAACCAGTACTCAGTTGTATTGGGAGCCACACCAGAAACTCCCCTAAATACTTCTGCTCCATTTGTTCAAGTCGCTCACCACGATTGTTGGGCTCTCGCACTGACTGCTTTGCCAAGCAACTCTTTCCAAAACTTGCAAGACTACCGAGATATCTTGATCATTACCACCAGTCGATCTCGAACTCACTTCACCTGGTCGGCAGATCTGGGATCACATTTCTGGACCCATGGCCAAACCCTGCTAGCTCCAACAAGGCCATCCTACCCCTACCACGGCCACGCGGCGGACGTCCTCGACCTCTTGTACTCATCTCCTCGTTCGTGTTTATCTGATTAAGAATTTTATGAATTATTATTTGTTTTCACTATTTATCCACGAATAATTTTATGAAAATAGTTTTTAAAGTGATTCTTTCGAATTTGAATCTATCTAAAGTTTTAGTTTCAAGCTTATCTCCTAGTTCAAGTATATTCATCACACAAACAACATCCACCGACCACATTCCATGAACAGGGGTATTTTTGTCATTTCACTACCCAGAGGTATTTTCGTAATTTTAACCTACAAGGGGTATTTTTGTAATTTTCCAAAATAAAGTTTTGGGTGATTTTTTTCAAAATAAGGGTATTTTGGTAATTTTGTGAAGTAGAGGTTTTTGGTAATTTTACAACTCGGGGGTATTTCGGTAACTTTGTAAGTCGGGGGTAATTTGGAAATTTTACAAACCAAGGGTACTTTGGTCATTTTTCAAATCTAAGGTAGTTTTTACAAATCCAGGGGTAATTTGGTAATTTTAAAACTAGGGTTTTTACAAAACAGTGTGGCTAGTCCCTTTCGGGTTTTGATTATCGGATTTAGCCTGTGAACAAGTCCTCATGGTTAGGGTGAGCAGTACCACGCACTGTAGGATTCGAGCGAAGAGGAGGTGAGTCTTGGACCGCTTAAATACCAAGCTCTCCCCGAATCCAATCCTAGACATGCGCATGGTTGTTGCCATACCCTAACTCAAATGACTTACTCCTGTGTTTGTTCAATTATGCTTAAATCTTATTTAATTAAAAAGTTGTATAACTAGCCCTATGGTCCATTAGTACTATCATGCTTAACTACATCTAAAGCCCACAAAGCCCAACATATGTATCACAACAAGAGTTAGGGTACTTACCTGGGTGGATCGGTGCCGGAGACTCAGGTGCCATGCTTTCCGAAAAAAATAATCATTTCACAAACTTTTAAAACATATTTTGGGCCCTAAGCCCACAACTGAGCTTTTGAACCGGGCTCTGATACCAAAATGTAACATCCCAAACCCGGTCAAAATGCTACAACTGGATCTGGCGTGCCACGGGAAAGAAAACGTTTTTGGAAACCGATTTGTTGATTTGTTTAAAGAGAAAGTTGTTGTAAAATTTTAAAGAAAAAGCCATTTTGTTTTGGTAATGTATAAAACATGTTGAAACTCGATTTAGAAAAACTTAGTTGCCTTATTGATACTTTGTATTTACTACGTAGTTATTGTATATTTCAAAAAAAAAAAAACAAGTGTTTATTTAGCTTTTGAAGACATCCAGTTCATAGTTTAATCAACATACTTAATAGAAACTTGAGAATCAACTAAATAAAAGAACCCAAAATAATAATTAAGCGGCCTTATTATAGAACTGAAAACCAAAATTAAATAAAATAACTATGTCCGAATGGAAAACTTTGTAATAAACCAAATGTTGTGCATGGCCACCTCGAGTCCACTCGGCTCCATATCCATGATCTAGGTCTGATCTGCAAAATGTAACGGAAGGGGTAAGTCACCTAGACTCAGTGTGTAAGTCCCCATCCCAAAAGAAAATATGCTCTTACATAGATTCAAATACAAATATGCATGTCATGCAACCCATCAACCTAGGTATCCATCCATGTCTCCCAAATCTATCCCCTTGTGGTACCAAACCACTGGTGGTGCCAAACCACCGTAACCGGTTACAAAATATCATATGTGGTACCAAACCACTGTAACCAAGTTACAAAATATCATATGTGGTACCAAACCCTTTGGTAGTGCCAAACCACCGAGGCTTAGTCACAATTTTAATATGTGAGGCCAACCCATCATGTGATACCAAATCACTAGTGGCGGTCGATAAATCATACCCCTCCTCTCATCACCCATAACACATATTTATGGTAACAATATCGTATGATCATGCTTAACATACTGAAAATCATGCATACAAAATATCATGCTCTCATAGATCACAATCAATGCGAGAAATAGTAACAACTTACCCTAAGATCCTCGCTTTTACCCACAAGGGTAATTTAGTAACCATTGCCGTCATTCCGGCTTTTAACAACACACAACATTTACATATTAAGTATAGAAAGTGTGTAAGAGTTACACACCTATCGTACTAACGCTTTTACTACTTCTACGCTACTGTCACTCTAGACTACCACTATTGGCCTATGATCTAACTCAGATGTTAGCCCGCACTCCAAAGGCCAATCTCGCACTCCGATACTGATCGTTTCTTGTACTTTGGTGTTGGGTTTACAGATCCAACCCCTACTGCTTGACTGTTAATATTGTCCATGATAACTCCTTGGTCACTAAACCAATCAAACCGATGAGATCTAATAATTAAACATAGTGTTTAAATGAAACCCTTACCTAGCTTTCGGATCCCGAAAGTCTTTACGAAAACGTCACCACCAACCAACCTACATTCGGCCAACACCCATATATTAAATCAATCCCTTAACTGCAACCAATTGAGTACCATAACACATTCGGCCAAAGGGGAAAGAATAAGAAAGACCATTCGGCCAAACCTACCACCACCTACCTTCGACTTTTCCACCAAATCGGCACTTCTGACTAAAGCAAGACATGATTCGGGTTCTAGGGGCAGAGAGTGAAATCGACAGGGCCTTTAAACAAATGATTCGGATTAGAAAATTGATTAAAAATAGTGAAATCGTAGAGAAACAAAATCCTGAAACTCACCAGATTAAAGAGGAGTACTCGGCTTATGGTGCACCTTCGGGAAAAAGAGATCTCACCAGATGGTTCGGCTATAGGAGAAAGGGATATGCACAGGGAGAATTCAGCTTTTAGAAGTATAATAGAGAGGAGAAAAGTGATAGGAGTTTCGGCTAGAAGGGAGAAACTAAAGCAATTGGGAGAGAAAAGTTTCGGCTAGATGAGAACAAGTGTGAAATAAAGAAAAAAATGGCAGAAAAGATGATAACTGCCTACTAAATTCAGCACACCCACACACACACACACACACACACAAAGTTGGAATTTCGGCCAACTCTCTCCCTCCTGATAGCTCTTATCCTGCATGATAACCCAATCTTCATCTCACCTTTAGAAGAGGCCACCTTAAAACTAACTCTTCCTTCTTAATTATCAACATTTTATCACTTAAATAGAAAGAAATAAAGCTCCTAAATTTTAGCCATTGTGCCATCCATCCCCTTCCCTCCTATGTCCCAAATTTTGACCCAACAACCTTGGGCCCCAAGCAGCCATACTAGGCCTAATTCACCCTCCTAAGTGACGCCACCTAAATGCCCCATTATAGCAACTCCAAACTTTGGGCCACCAGCCCAACATACTACTAATATAACTATTTAAATTAAATTATAAACTAACACTATTTATCAGTAATTTAACCTAGGTTTCAGCCCGAGCCTGAGCCCAATACATACCTCAAAGCCTCAAATTACCAACTTAGCCATGCAACATACCAAATGTACAGACCCACAAAATCAGGATATTACACGGATCTTACTGCAATTGGCTTCCCCCATCCAAAATCATTACCATACATATTGAATTGAGGGAACTGCTTGTGGTCAGACCATTGCTGAAAGTGTTGAAGCTGGTAAATAAGTTGTTATACTTGTAATTAAATACTAAGTATGTTAATTAGTTAATACCTACCCTTTATATTACAGTCATGCTATAGCAGCAAAAATAGATTGGAAGTATCTTCTTCTATACCATATTTTTATCGTTTCTTAACATGGTATCAGTATCCAGGAAAAACTTTTCCTCCCTCTTTGATTTTTTTCATAATCTTCTTCAATGGCCATCAATCCATCTTCTCCTCTCATTGAATTTTATCACCCTCTTTACCTTTATCCTTCTAATACTCATGGCACTATGTTGGTCTCTCATCAGCTTCTTCGTTTTGAAAATTATACTATATGGAGTCAATCTATGCATATCGCTTTCCTTGCCAAAAACAAACTCAGATTTGTTGATGGTACTTGTTCACGAGCTGATTTTCCAGTTGATCTTCATCCTCAATGGGACCGTTGCAATGCCATTGTACTCTCTTGGATCTTCAACACTGTTTGCCAAGAACTTTCAGCTGGTATCTATTTCGCTTCGAGTGCCTGCCTTGTTTGGAAGGATCTTCAAGAACGCTACAGTAAAGTCGATGGGTCTAGAATTTATTACCTTCATCATACTATTTCTTCTCACACTCAAGGTACTGCTTCTATCTCCAAGTATTTCACACAACTCTGCCTTTTATGGGATAAGTATGATGTTTTGGTGCCTTGCTCTCCATATGGCTGTGACAATGATCGAACCGTATCTGTCTCTTTTCTTCAACAACAAATTTTTCAATTTTTAATAAGTCTCAATAATTCTTACTCTACTGTACAAAGTCAAACCTTACTTATGCAACCGCTTCCGTCAGTCAATCAAGCTTACTCCATGCTTGTTTAGAAAGAATCTCACCGTCAACTCTCTTCTCCATTACTTTCTGCATCTGAACTGACCGCCCTTTATTCCTCGAGTACTCCCACTGGTAGATCCAAGCGCGGATTCAATGGAATTTGTGACCACTGTAATGTCCGGGGTCATAAACATGAGATCTGTTATAAGCTGATTGGCTTCCCTCCTAATTTTATGTTCACTCGTAATAAATCGATTGCTACTAATGTCACCTCTTCGGTTAATTTCGTTAACACTGTGAATCCCTCCTTTTTAGAATCCATCTGCTCCTACTTTAACATCGAAATAGTACCAATAACTTTTACATATTTTGCAGAAGGATTCATCTATTTCTGCTACTGCTCAGATGGTTGGTATGCTCTCTTCATCTACATCATCTAGCTGGATCCTTGACACAGGAGCTACCAACCATATGACATTTGACTTTCAATGCTTGAATTCTTCTGTTGTTCTTACTCCTCACAACTCGTGTGTTCAATTACCTAATGGGAAATCAGCCCCTATTACTCATGTTGGCCATCATATTCTTTCCCCTACTTATAAACTCACTAATGTTTTATACATACCTGACTTTAATTACAATTTGCTTTCTATTTCTCAACTTACTAAAGACCTTAATTGTTTTGTGTTTTTTTATCCTTCTTTTTGCCTTTTACAGGACCTTTCCAGTAGACGGATGCTGGGGATTGCTAAAGAACATGCTGGTCTCTACTACTTCCAACCACACTAACTTTCTTCCAGTATTGTACTTCCTCACAAATATGCCAATCTTTCTTTGCCCATTGTTACTTCTTTTATGGCTTTACATAATGATCCCCATGTATGGCATGCTCACCTTAGTCACACCTCTATTTCCACAATGAAAAAAATTGTTCAATTGCAATCTGTTTTACATGATCTTAATGAATTATCTTCTTGTTCTATTTGTCCATTGGCTAAACAAACTAAATTGCCATTTCCTCGTAGTCTCACTCACACAACTCATGCTTTTTCTTTAATTCATATTGACTTATGGGGACCTTATAGAATTTCAACTCATAGTGGTCATCATTTTTTTCCTCACTATAGTTGATAACTTCACCCGAATGACTTGGGTCTACCTTTTGAGAACCAAAAGTAATGATTCTATTACTCTTAAACAATTTGTTGCTTATGTCAAAACACAATTTTTAGCTAATATCAAGATCATTCGTAGCGATAATGGATCTGAATTTTTTAACTCTACTTGTACACCTTTTTTCTCCTCTCTTGGTATTGTCCATCAAAGTTCATGCGTTGACACTCCACAGCAAAATGGAGTTGCTGAACGTAAACATCGACATCTCCTTGAGCTTGCTAGAGCCTTGAAATTTCAATCTAATTTACCATCTAAATTTTGGGGTGAATGTGTGCTAACAGCTTGCTACATTATCAATCATTTACCTAGCTCTATTTTGTCTTGGACATCTCCTTATGAAAAACTCCACAAAACTCCTCCATCTCTTGATCATCTAAGGGTTTTTGGTTGCTTATGTTATGCCACCATACCTTATTACCATGATAAGATTTCCCCTAAATCTATTCCTTCTGTTTTTCTTGGTTATTATCTAGTACAAAAGGGTTACATTCTATTTGATCTTCTTTCAAAGAAATTTTTTGTTAATCGCCATGTCGGTTTTCATGAGAATGTTTTTCCTTTCAAGTTTTCCTCTTCTCCTCCTCCTATGTTTCCCATCAATAATTTTGGCCCCATCAAAGACTCAACTTTTCTTTCTAGCCCTCCTATACCTTCTCCCATTACATTATCTGATTCTTCTTCACCCTCTTTCACTTTGGATCCTTCCTCATTTCCACCTTTACATTCACCTCCTCCACTTTGATGATCTACCTGAACCACTACATGACCATCTTGGCTACAGGACTTTGTATGTTCTCCTCTATCCTCTTTATCTTCTTCACTTGCAATACAAGGTTCGTATCCTCTTACTCTCTCTTATACTTATTTACCTTTACATACACACCACTTTGCTGCCACCATATCACAAATTGTCAAACCACAATCATATCATGAGGCTATTAAACACAAGTTTTGGATAGAGGCTATGCAATAGGAAATTCAAGCTTTGGAATCAAATGGCACTTGGGACGTAGTCTCTTTACCTCTTGGGAAACCTTTCATTGGTTGTAAATGGGTATACAAGATCAAATATCATTCTGACGGCACCGTTGAAAGGTTCAAAGATCGGCTTGTCGCCAAGTGTTACAATCAACAAGAAGGTATTGAATTCTAAGAAACGTTCTCTCTAGTCGCAGAACAGGTTACTGTCCATACTGTTATTGCTCTTGCTGCCCTTTTTCACTGGCCTCTTCATCAGCTAGATGTTTTCAATGCCTTTTTACAAGGTGATTTACACGAGGAAGTATTCATGACTCTTCTTGAGGGGTTTCGCAACCAGGGGAGAATAGGGTCTGCAGGTTGCGTAAATCTCTCTATGGCCTGAAACAGGCTTCACGACAGTGGAACTTGAAGTTGACTGAAACATTGATTTCATATGGCTACATGCAGAGCAAACATGACTACTCAATGTTCACAAAAAGGATAGAAGTCAAACAAGTCATCATGTTAATATATGTTGATGTTTTGCTAATTACAGGAAATGACAGTAATTTGATCAATAATTAATAGGCATATTGCACAAGAATTTCAAGATGAAGGATCTTGGGAGTCTAAAATATTTTTTTTGCGATCGAAATATTAAGGTCGGACGCAGATATTGTACTAAATCAAAGAAAGTATGCTCTTGAATTAATTGAAGATGCTGGTTTAAAAGGAGCGAAAGCAGCAATCACTCTATTAGAGCAAAATCAAAAGCTTACAACAGTAGAATTTGATGAAACATTGTATTCGAAAAATGATGATGAAGTCTTAGCAGATGCAACAATTTATCAAAAACTTATTGGAAGATTGTTATACTTGACAAACACCAGACCAGACATTACTTATAGTGTACAACACTTAAGTCAGTTCATGCATAAGCCTAAGAAATCTCACTATGCAGCTGCATTGAGGATTGTGAGATACATTAAAAGCAATCCAGGACAAGGAATTTTGCTTGCTTCTGATAGAGATCCTATATTAATTGCATATTGTGATTCAGACTGGGCATCTTGCTTTATGTCTAGAAAATCAATAACGGGATACTGCATAAAGCTTGGAAGTTCCTTAATATCTTGAAAATAAAAAAAAACAAAATACAGTCTCAAGATCTTCAGCAGAAGCAGAATATAGGAGCATGGCATCTACTATTGCAGAGTTGAAATGGTTAAAAGGATTACTTGAAGAGTTGGGGATTAAAGGAAATAAACTAGCTGTGCTTTATTGTGACAGTCAAGCTGCAATTCAAATTGCAGTGAACCCCGTTTACCATGAAAGAACAAGCACATTGAAATCGACTGCCACTTTGTGAGAGAAAATATTCAAAAAGGCTTGGTGAAAGCTGAACATATTTCCACAAAGGAACAACTTGCAGATATTCTCATCAAAGGACTAGCAGTACAACAACATCGAAACTTAATATCAAGTTGGGAGTGATAGACATTTATCACCCTCCAACTTGAGGGGGAGTGTTGAAGCTGGTAAATAAGTTGTTATAACAGCCCCTAATATTTAGGGATTAGTTACTTGTAATTAAATACTAAGTATATTAATTAGTTATTACCTACCCTTTATATTATCGTGCTACAGCAGCAAAAATATACTGGAAGTATTTTTTTCTATACCATCTTTTTATCGTTTCTTAACAGAAAGAGCTCATAGTTACAAATTTTGGGCTTGCTGTCCAAGACTCGAAGAACATTTTGGAACTTTCTTCGATCACTGTAGCCATTTTTCTGTTCATTGTCCAGGCCGCATTTCCAGTTCCTTGTTCTAGTAGTTCCTTTGCTTTCATAGTTACAGACACGCCCAATATTGCATTCCCGAAATAATTATCAGGCAGTTCCGGTAATCTTGGTCTAAAACCGACTACAACACGGTAAGTGGTCTCTTCATTAGGATCAAATCTTTTATGGCGGATAACTGATCGCCAAATATGAGACAACAGAGCTTACAGAGAAGAGATGTTGTTGGTGCATATCTCAGTGTTAGCTTTTGCCTTGAGTTTTGCAATGTTCTCTTTCGAGAAATGGAAAACTCGTTCGTTTATATCAGGTGTAATGGACTCTAACTCTTCGTTGCTTTGTATAAGTTTGACTGCAGATCGAGGAATGCGAATGGGGATATCTGTATTATCAGGAAACCAGCGTTGAAAAATAGGGGGCTTGGATAAATGAATCGGACCCTTGGAAATTTCTGACCATGAATTCAAGAAATGCCAGAATGATGTCCCATCCACCACAACATGTTTGATGGTGCAACCAATGAATATACCATCTGCAAGATCTGTTACTTGTATTCCAAGTACCGGATTCCTAGTTCCCTCAAAGTTTGCGAGCCCGTTCAATAGGAAAAATGAGTGAACGATAGTAGGAACATAAACTGGTTTAATGATGTCAGAAATGGTGAGTCCATCAGCTACTGCATGCGTAAACGAAGCTCCAGCGTTGTTGCAGTCAATAAAAAAGGAAATGGTGTCATCTTCATGTTGGGTGGTTGCTAGTCGACCTGCAAGGGGTGGAAAGTAGTGTAGAGTGTGGGAGAGAGGTTTTCAAGTGATGGATGAGGGTGTTTTAAGTGTCATTCTCCTGCAGAGGTGCTTTAGGCTTGGGAAGAAGAAG
Organism: Gossypium rotundifolium; assembly: GCA_025506655.1. Lineage (NCBI taxonomy): Eukaryota > Viridiplantae > Streptophyta > Magnoliopsida > Malvales > Malvaceae > Gossypium > Gossypium rotundifolium. The sequence continues at coordinate 128,397,418 of CP106732.1, read as the reverse complement.
TCCCTTTTGAATATGCCCGATCTGAAGGAACCTAAGATCCCATGGAGTTAGCTCAATCCTCTCACTCGATGCACTGTGATTTGCTACCTGGACTATACTGCTGGATATGAATCGGACGTCGGCCATGCTTCTAGCGGTAAAAATCTTCACTCAAAGCTTAGTAATGTTTAATAGTTGATTGTGCTAGCTACCCGAAGCAGCCGTTGGTGCATCACTTGTCCAAGCTTGATCGATTAGTAACTGCCAAGTACAAATAAGCTAATCCTTTATATCATCTAAGCTTAATATTTATCAATTTCAAATATTATTCATCAATTTCTTTTTTTGAAAACTTCAGACTAGGATTCATATTCAAATATTATTCATTAATTTCTTATTAACAGTAACTTGCTAAAAATTCAATAACCAAATAAATTAATACATGAACTAATTAAATCAAGCTCCCGTTGTAATAGGTCATGTAGCGACGTAAAATTTTAGTACGGGAGCTAATTGAGGAAATTATTAAAAATTTGAAAACAGAGTTTCAATTTTATTTACAAAAGAGAGTCGCCACCGATCTTTTTTCTAGGTGTGATCGGACACTTAATAAATCCTCTTTTTAAAGAAAAATCATTTTTTTTGAATTTTCTTAAAAAAGGGTTGGGTTTAAGTCTACGTCAAAATTCCAGAGAAAAAATAGAGTTCGGGAATCGGTTACGCGCGAGGAAGGTATTAGCACCCTCGCGACGCCCAAAATTGGTATCTCATTAAACGTGCGTTGTCTTAATTTTTAAACATACAAGTTCAATTTAATATTTAATCGTGATCCGATTGAGACAAGAAATTTAAAAAAAAAAACGAGAATTTTAAGACTCGAGAATTTTTTTAAAACCCGAGAATTTTTGAAAACACGAAAATTTTTTTTTAAACCCGAAAATTTTGAAAACACGAAATTTTAGAAATACGAAAACTTTGAAAACACGAGAATTTTTTGAAATACGAAATTTTTTTTTGAAAACACGAAATTTTTGAAAACACGAAAATTTTAAAACACAAGAATTTTTTTTTAAAAAAAACATGAAATTTTTGAAAACTCGAAAATTTTGAAAACACGAAATTTTGGAAATACGGAAACTTTGAAAACACGAGAATTTTTTTAAAACACTAATTTTTTTTTGAAAACACGGAATTTTTGAAAACACGAAATTTTTTTTAAACCCGAAAATTTTGAAAACATGAAATTTTAGAAATACGAAAACTTTGAAAACACGAGAATTGTTTTTGAAACACGAAATTTTTTTTTTTTAAAACACGAAATTTTTGAAAATACGAAAATTTTAAAACACAAGAAATTTTTTTTTGTTTAAAAAAAACATGAATTTCTTGAAAATACGAGAACTTTGAAAACATGAGAATTTTTTTTGAAACACGAAATTTTTTTGAAAAACACAAAAATTTTGAAATATGAGAATTTTTAAAAACTCGAAAATCTTTGAAACACAAAAATTTTCGAAACACGAATTTTTTTTAAAACACGAAAATTTTGAAAACACAAAAATTTTGAAATACGAGAATTTTTAAAAACACGGGATATTTTTTTGAAAACAAGATTTTTTTAAAACACGGAAATTTTGAAAACACGACAATTTTCCGAAAACACAAAAGTTTGAAACTCAAAATTTTATTTTATTTTTTGATTTTTTGATTTTTTTAAAAGGCGTGTCGTATTTAACATTAACCGATGATATTCACCCAACATAGCGATGAAATCAACGACAAGTGTTAAACCGATTTGTTGCCTTATTTATTAAAATTATTAAAATTAAAAGTAAAATAAAACACAATTAAAAAATAAAATACTAAAAATATTAATAATATTAAAACGAGATGTCATTAAAATACGAATTAAATTAAAAGTAGGTAAAAAGGAAATTACCGAAAAGTTTAAAATTACGAGCTTGAAGAATGGGATACACGACCGAGCTCTTTTTCCTTTTTTTTTTTCTTTTTCTTTTTTTTTTTTTTTTCTTCTTTTTTCTTCTTCTTTTTTCTCTTTGGCCCTCGCTTTTGGGCTGGGCTCTCTCTTGGTTGGGCTTGTCTTGAACTCCCGGGTCGGGTCAGGTCACTGTGGTCGGGTCGACCATTGTCTATTTTTTATTTTTGTTTTTTTTTTTTTGCTTTTTTTTCCTTTTTCTTTTTTTTCTTTTTTTTTTTTTTTTCTTTTTTTTTCTTTCTTTCTTCTTCTTCTTCTTCTTCTTCTTCTTCTTCTTCTTCTTCTTCTTCTTCTTCTCCTCCTCCTAGCCCACCGCCACCGCCATGGTCGCCGCCTCCACCGGTGTGACGCTTTCTTCTCTTCTCTTCTTCTTCTTCTTCTTCTTTCTCCCTTTTTCTTCTTTTCTTTCTTTTTCGTGGTTTTTTTTAATGTTGGGGTTTGATTTTTGGGAAAAATCCCTTTTATAGTGTGTTTTTGCGGTGTTAGGTGGCTAGGGGAAGGAGGCCATCCCTTAGGTGGTGGCCGGAAAATCGGGGGTGGGTCTTGAAATCCTCCGGATTTTTGGAGATTTTCGATAGAAGGACCGAATCAGTAAATGCAGAAACTATTAGGGTTGAAGTGTAATTTTAAGAAAGATAGGGTAAAATATCATTTTAAAAGTTTTGGGTCCAAAATATAATTTTAGGAAAGTTTAGGGTTAAAATGTAAAAAATTTAAATTTTTTAAATATTTTAATTTTTTAAAAATAAACCCATAATTGTTTAGGGCAAATTTTAGTGCTTATATTGCCCTCTTTGCTCATCGTTGTGAAAGCAGGATAGAGCAAAGACTTAAAAGCACTAAATTTTGTTCGATTGTCCAATCCTTATTCTTTATTGAAAAACAAAATCGAAAATAGCTCTAAGATAGATTCAAGCTCAACTCACCTTTCTGACTATGAGTTGATCTTTGAAAAGGTAAATTGAAAATACCTCATCGTGTGATTCGAGGCTCAACTCACCTCTCGCAATATGAGTTGATTTTTTTTGAAAATGTAATTGAAAAATACCTCAACAGTGATTCGAGGCTCAACTCACCTCTCGCAATATGAGTTGATTTTGAAAACGAAAATTGAAAAATACCTCGGTGTGTGACACGAGGCTCAACTCACCTCTCGCAATATGAGTTGATTTTGAAAATGAAAATTGAAAAAATACCTCGTGTGTGACTGAGGCTCAACTCACCTCTCGCAATATGAGTTGATTTTTTGAAAAGCAGAATTGAAAAATACCTCACAGTGACTCGAGGCTCAACTCACCTCTCATAATATGAGTTGATTTTGAAAACAAAATTGAAAAATACCTCGGCGTGTGACTCGAGGCTCAACTCACCTCTCGCAATATGAGTTGATTTTGAAAAATAGAAATTGAAAATACCTCGGCGTGTGACCCGAGGCTCAACTCACCTCTCGATTATGAGTTGATTTTGAAAATAGAAATTGAAAATACCTCGGCGTGTGACTGAGGCTCAACTCACCTCTCGTAATATGAGTTGATTTTTGAAAAATGTAAATTGAAAAATACCTCAGCGTGTGACCCAAGGCTCAACTCACCTCTCGCAATATGAGTTGATTTTTTAAAAAAAAATAGAAATTGAAAAATACCTCGGCGTGTGACCCGAGGCTCAACTCACCTCTCGTAATATAAGTTGATTTTTGAAAAATGAAAATTGAAAAATACCTCAGCGTGTGACCTGAGGCTCAACTCACCTCTCACAATATGAGTTGATTTTTCGAAAAACAAAAATTGAAAAATACCTCAGCGTGTGACTTGAGGCTCAACTCACCTCTCGCAATATGAGTTGATTTTTCGAAAAACAAAAATTGAAAAATACCTCAGCGTATGACCTGAGGCTCAACTCACCTCTCGCAATATGAGTTGATCTTTGAAAAAACAGAAATTGAAAAATACCTCAGCGTGTGACCTGAGGCTCAACTCACCTCTCGCAATATGAGTTGATTTTTTTGAAAAATGGAAATGAAATAATTTATCAAAATTTCAAAACATATCATCTGGTTGAACTCGGATGTCTTTTTTTTCCTTGATTCAAAGACAACTACCATCAAAATCTCTTGCTCTCATCGAGTACTCAGATATGTCATGCGTGATGTTATCATGATATGCACGTGTTTGTCTTAAATGCCTTCATGCCTACATGATCATGCCATGCGCATTGGGTTTGTTTGTCATACATCCCATTTTCGTTACGATTTTCATGATGACCTGCATTCATTGCTTCGACTCTTGACTTTCTTTTCAGGTTTTGTACTCGTCCTCGAGTTTTACGAGTAATCTATGTTTCTTGTATATCACCCTTTTGCCCCCTGTTGAACTTTTTCCTTGCTTTGAGGCTCTTGTACTTACCAAATTCTCATTCGAGTAATGCTCAACATTCCTTTTGTTTAGAGCACATCATTTCACTATTTATCATTTAAATAAACCATAAATGAGATGCATGAAAATGGCAAAGTAGGTATGAAAAGGATACCTCACATTCATATTTATTTCAAAAGCAACAAGCAAAGAAAATTGACAAGGAATAGCCCAATAAAGAAAACATTATAAAGAAAGGAAAGCAGATTCAATTGTCACAAATGCTCTAGATATTCAACGCATGAAATTCTCCACATTTCTTCATCCTGGATCTTTTCGATCACGGCTTCTTGTGTAGAAGATTTTGAGCTTCTGAGACTGCTTCAAATGTTGTAATATCGCCACATGACTCCCTATTCAAATCGTCCTGCTCCTTATGTCCGAACCCTCTTCATTAGGACGCCCTTTCAGGTTTTCATCCTAATCTTCTTTGTTTATCAAGACGCCCTTTTGAGTTTTCATCTTGATCTTTTTTTTTTTTTCCTTTTTTTTATCAAGACGCCCTTTTCGGGTTTCCATCTTGATCTTTCTTTTTTCTTTGTTTTTTATCAAGACGCCTTTTCGAAGTTTTCATCTTGATCTCTTTTTTTTTTAGGCATAGTACTTTTCACGGCATCCGAGTTCACTGGATTAGGTAACTCCTTCCCATCCATCTTAGTGAGAATCAAAGCTCCACCGAGAAAGCCTTCTTTACTGACGCACGGCCCTTCCCAATTTGGTGCCCATTTTCCTCGAAAGTCTTTTTGTATTGGGAGAATCTTTCTCAGTACGAGTTCCCCCTCGCGAAATTCTTTTGGCCATACCTTCTTGTCATGTGCCGTGATCATTCTCTTCTGGTACATCTGTCCATGACAAATTGCCTTCAAGCGTTTTTCTTCGTTAAGATTTAGCTGGTCATATCGAGCTTGAACCCATTCTGATTCTTCTAGTTTCGACTCCATTAAGACTCGTAGAGAGGGGATCTCAACTTCAATGGGCAACACAGCTTCCATTCCATAGACCAGAGAGAAAGGAGTTGCTCCCGTAGATGTCTGCACAGATGTGCGATATGCATACAAAGCGAATGGTAGCTTCTAGTGCCAATCTTTATATGTCTCGGTCATTTTCCCAATAATCCTCTTAATATTTTTGTTAGCCGCTTCTACTGCTCCATTCATCATTGGGCGATAGGGTGAAGAATTATGATGCTTTATTTGAAACTGCTTGCACACTTCTTTCATCATCTTGTTGTTCGATTTAAAGCGTTATCTCAAATAATTTTCTCGTGCAAACCGTATCGACATATGATTTCTTTTTTAAGAACACATAAACTACGATCTTTGTCACACTAGCAAACAAGCGGCTTCTACCCATTTTGTGAAGTAATCTATAACCACAAAATGAATCGATGTCCATTCAAGCTTTTGGGAAAATTGGTCCTATAACATCCATGCCCCACATAGAAAAAGGCCACGGAGAAGTCATAACATGAAGGGCGAAGGGTCGCATGAATTTTATCGCCAGAATTTGACATTTGTGGCACCTTCGTATGCGTAACTAATGCGATCGCTTCCATCGTCACCAAGAATAACCGAAGTCTCATAATCTGCTCGCCATAGTGAAACCATTGGCATGCGCCCCACAAATTCCTTCATGGACATCTTCAAGTATTTTTCCGCTTCAATGAATCCACGATCTCGTGAGCACTTGATCTTTTCCTCTTTTTATGTGATATCCCCATCAAGGACAAATCCCACCGCCATTCTTCTGATTGTTCTTTTGTCGTTCTCATTTGCTTGCTTGGGATACCTTTGATTCTTGACATATTCTAAGATATCATGGAACCATGGCCGTCCATCTGTCTCTTTTTCAATGCTACAACAATGTGCAGGGACCTCATATATGCTCATTTGGAGAGGCATTATTTCCGTTTCTCTGTTTGCTTTGAACATTGAAGCCAGGGTGGCCAAGGCATCAGCCAATTGGTTTTCTTCTCGTGGGAAGTAGTTAAAAGTCACTTCTTTGAATTCTTTGACCAGCTCCGCCACGAGATCGCGATATTTGACCAATTTCGAATCTCTCACTTCCCAATCTCCACGGATTTGGTAAATCACCAACGCTGAGTCCCCGTACACTTCTAAGATTTTGATGTTTCGTTCAATAGCTGCACGAAGTCCCATGATGCAAGCCTCATATTCCGCTACGTTATTGGTACAGAAGAAATTTAATCTGGCAGTGAACGGATAATGGTTCCCTTCTGGTGACACTAAGACTGCTCCAATCCCATGCCCTAATGCATTTGATGCACCATCAAAGCTCATCTTCCATGATTTCTCTTTTGACGACTTACATTCTTTTTCTGTAATGCACATCAAGTCTTAGTCTGGGAAATCAAATCTCAATGGCTCGTATTCTCTGTTGTTCGAGTTGCTAAGAAGTCACTATCGCGCCCCTTTATCGACTTTTGACTCACATATACAATGTCATACTCGATAGTAGGATCGCCATCGTGCCATTCTTCCCGAAAGTGCGGTGATTCCATCATGTATTTTATTGGGTCTAGCTTTAAAATTAACCATGTCGTATGATACAACATATATTGTCCGAGCCTTGAACGCCTGCACCAAAGCACAATGTAATTTTTCAATTGACGGATACTTTGCTTCATACTGTGAACTTCTTACCGAGATAGTAGATCGCCTTTCTCTTTTCCCCGACTCATCATGTTGCCCCAAAGACGCAACCCATTGAATTTTCGAACACGCTTAGATACAATATTAACGGTCTTTTCAGAGTTAGCGGTACTAACACGGAGGGTTAGACAAATATTGTTTTATCTTGTCAAAAGCCACTTGGCACTCATCGTTCCACTCTCTCGGATTATGTTTTGAAGGAGTCGAAAAATTGGGTCACACTCGTTGGTAAGTTGAGCAATGAATCGAGCGATGTAGTTCAACCTCCCTAAAAATCCTCTGACTTCTTTTTGTGTACGCGGAGGTGGTAGTTTTGTATAGCTTTTATCTTATCCGGATCAACCTCAATACCTCTTTCACTAACAATGAAGCCAAGTAATTTTCCGAGGTAGCCCGAACGACACTTGGCGGATTAAGCTTTATTGGAACTTTCTTAGTCTTTCGAACAATTTCTTGAGGTTTCCAATATGCTCTCTTTCCTCCCGAGATTTGGCAATCATATCATCAACATAAACTTCTATCTCTTTGGGCATCATGTCATGGAATAACATCACCATTGCCTCTGATATGTTGCCCCGGCATTCTTTAATCCGAATGGCATCACCTTGTAGCAAAATGTTCCCCACATCGTTATGAATGTAGTTTTCTCCATATCCTCGGGAGCCATCTTTATCTGATTATAACCCAAAAATCCATCCATGAAAGAAAACAATGAATGTTTTGTTGTGTTATCCACCAACGTATCGATGTGTGGTAAGGGAAAATTATCTTTAGGACTTGCTCGATTCAGATCGTGATAATCTACGCACATTCATACCTTACCGTCTTTCTTGATCGGGACTATGTTAGCTACCCATTCGGTATTTAGAGACTTGTAGGAAGCCAAAGATCAAATTGTTTCTTGACTTTTTTTTATCTTTAATAAAGATTTCGTGTCTCATCCGTCTACCTTCCGTTGAATAGGTTTGTATTCGGTTTCAGTGGGAGTCTATGGACCACTACATCCTCGTTCAACCACGGCATGTCTTGATATGACCATGCAAATACATCTTTATACTCACGAAGCAAGGCGATCAAATCATGTTTGGTGTTATCTGAAATGGAGGTCCCAATCTTCATTTCTTGCCTCTTTTCTTCATTTCCCAAGTTCACTGTCTCAACAGATTCTTGATGGGGTAAAATCTGTTTATCTTCTTGTTCTATCATTCTTTGTAAGTCAGGAGATGAGACATAATCTTTAGCATTTTCCTCAGCTTCGAATTCTCCTAAACAAATAGCTTCTCAAAATTGATTTTAGGACTTGTAACGGGATTGCTCATGTCGTTGGTATCTGAGCACCTAAAAGGTGAATGGAAAAGAAAACTATAGAGGAGCATCAAAGTATTAGAACCAAATAATCATAGTGTTATGGCATGATATGAGGTACATTTAAGGACAGGCTGTGAGAAGAGGAAATAATTATGAAGTTAACAAGAATGAAAGGACTATGACAAAATGCATTTCCATTAATGTTCATTTAAATGATAAAGAGAAAACATAAGCTTTTACAAAAGAATCCTACTATTACTTAGGGGCACACAAAAAAGTGAGTTAACATTGAGCATTACTCTGGAGAGGACTTAGAAACTACAAGAAGATCCACAGCAGTCCAATTGTTCAAAACGAATCCAGGAGGACAAGGGCGTATCATTGAAACATCTTCAATTGCATCATCCCCTTTGTCAATAACATTTATACTGACGTTCTGAAGACCCCTTTCAATCAATAACAGCGTGCTTCGTGAATTATCTTGCCCTGGGTACATCATTCCTGCAGATGTAAATGTTTTTGACAAAGGAGGATACGCTATGGGCTCACATCCCAATTCCTGGCCTGAGGCTCCTACAAACATCATTTCTTGATCTTTCTGCAACCGTGGATTGTATGGTTTCAGCCTCAGTGAATGATTAGAGTGATATGCACATGCAATGAATGGATGAATGAATAAATGAAAAATGCATGTTACTCATGAATAAATATGCAAGAATTTGGTGTTGATTTCAAGATAGCCCCATACTTAGGCATTTCATTAATCAAAAGAGTCCATTACAAAATATTTTGTCGTCTCTCGATTTATAGATTACACAAATTTCCTAGCCACATCGCCTTTGTTTTTTCACTCGCTCTAGGAATTCTAACATGTTTGATCCTTGTCTCGGAGGAATTGGTAATCGAGATCTTCGCTTTCATTCGATATTTGCACAATTTGCATAGCGCTTTGCAATTTCATTAATCAAACCACCAAGATGCATATCTTTTTCTTGGAGAGCTCTTTCAGATGCACGAATGTCTACATCATGTTGGCCATTCTTTTTTCTAGGGCTTTTAGGAGAGTATCCAAGTGTTGTTGATGAGCTTGCGGCATATTTTCTAAATCTTGTATTTTCCTTCTTAGCTCTTGACTTTCAGATTGACTAGTCATTAATTCTGCAGACACAAATTCAGTATTCAACATTCTTCTTCCTTAACTCTATCATAGCAGAGCAGCTTTTTCCTCTTCCTTCTTCGCTTTCCTCTCCGTAATTCCATCCCACCTTTGATGTTGCTTAATTCTTCCTTCCATTCCGTCGATGATTTGCCCAAATTTCGCTATTTTTTATGGTGCCTCTTAATTTTTATTTTCCAAATGAAGATCCTTTAAGTCATTTCTCATGATCTCAGCTTCTCTCTGAACTTTCTTGTTTCTGGATTTTTCAATTTGAACATCTATCTTCAGCTGGTAATTTTCCTCTTGAAGAGAACTAATATCCCGTAACAGACTGGCCTTTTCACATTCAAATTCATGTCTTGCTATTTCCAGTTCGGACGGCATTTCTTTTGAGAAAGGATTTTGGAAAGTATAATCCGTTGGTGAGGTTTGTTGACTATTCACTCATCTTTGTCTCCATATTTTATAATCTTGAGTGATAGTATCAGCATGCAGAGCTAACTCCATTAGGTAGATTTCCTTCCAAGACTTTGCAATATCTCGGACTTTTTTCATGTAACCTTCACCTGTAAAAGCAAACTTAGACTGTGCTAATCCTCCGGTAGTTGGTATGAACTGTCGTGAAGCAAACTGCCTTTGAACCATTAACGGTGCATATCCAACTCCTCCCATAATCCGAGTAAAGGTACCCAACTCGCTTCCGCATTTGTATAGCGAACTGAAGGACGGATCCATGGTGCTCTCCAAGTTATATCTTCGGCGCGGAGGTTCTGAAAAATTGAAACCCAGTGCTGTTCGGTGACATCCTTCGGCCAATCTTTCTCAAGGTAAGCTTCCAATGGAGAGAATATTTTCGAAAACATGTGGAAAGATGTGCGCTCCACTTTCCAAAAGTGGCTCAGAATCCAAACATTAAGTAACTACGTGCATCCGATAAAACGTCCTTCCCCTTTCCTCCTACAACTAAAAAGTCTCAGCCAAGATAGTTGGGACAGGGTTGATTCCTTGCCTCAACTTTTCGAAGAAATCCACTACCGTAATTTCTATATGCCCAAGGACCTTTGGGAAGACGATTAATCCGTAAATGGCCAAAGCAAACAGATCCACTCTCTTCACAATATTTGGATGGTTTTAAACTAAGTCTCGCAGAGAAAACCATGGAACACAACTAACTTTGTTCTTTTTCTTTATCTGTTTTTCAGCCCATGTATCGGTCATTCCCGTTAACCTCATTAGCTTTTTCTTGAAGGTCATTTGTTTGGGCTCCTTCACATATATTTTGTTAAATTGTACATTGTCAATGCGAAGCAATGCGGCATTCTCTTCTATAGTCGGAGTCATATCTTCTTGGTTGAAAGTAAAACATTGATAAGTTGGGTCCCAGAATTGAACCATGGCTTGAATCAACTGTTCGCTCACGCTGACAATGATTAAGTGAACTATATCCCGTATTTTCGGTGAAGATGCCCCTAGTGTCCGAGTCCCACTGTTTCCAGATCCTAGTCAAGTCTTCGAGGTTATTCCGACGAACATTCATGGTCACATGCTCGGGAAGATTGGATATACATCCTTCCTTTAAACTGTCTCCTTTTGTTTTCTGGGTTTTCAAAGACCAGTCTCGAACCACGACATTTTTCTCGGTTACTTGTGTAATTGACTCCTCCATCAGAAACCCGTTTTTGGCAACCAATCTCTAATCAACACCTTCCTAACAAGATGCCTATGATGCATGATGAAAAATAAAAATGAAGACAGATAACATTGGTTAGTAATTACAACAAATATAAACGGAGAAGAACTATGGAAAATCTAACAAATTAAGATATTTAATTTTGCATTTTGGTAAAACCGACCTACTTTTTTTTTACCCCATCATATTTACAAAATAAACTTACCCCACATGCTCATCGATAATCTACCTCTCTAAATTATTAAACGGACCGATTTGCTTGCATAAAAAGTGTAAATGTAAAAGAAATAAAAGGTAATAAGCGTTTCTCCCATGTACTTATTTTGGTAACTATTAACGGACGGAGGTTCGGCATGGCTCTAATCGGGTGGCTCATACGGTTCACTATATGCGTTTCGATTCTAAAAAGGTACTCGAATTGTCCGTACTGTCGCCTACTAAGGCTAGTACGGAGCCTCGGTTATCACCCATCATAGGCTCGCGAGCTCAATTCGAGGGATTACATTTACTTATGCCTATGCGGAGGGACAAGTTAACTCACGAAAGCATAAGTCATATGTAACCCGTAAGTATTCACTAGCTTTGTCATGTGAGGGACGAGTTACCTCACGAAAGCATAGCATTTACTTCCACTTAAGCGGATGGAGCCGGGTAGAGAGCTCATGTTATGCAAAATGCAAGTGCACGGTGTGTGGGAGAAACTCACAAACCTTTTCATTTTATTTTAAAACTAAAAACAAAAACCGTAAAAACTTAGATTTGAAAAACAAAAAGATAAAACAAGTTAGAAAAATATTTACAACATGATGCAAATGCATGACTTTTCAAAAAACAAAATTTCAGGATCACGACTTAATATTAATTTGAACAAGAAGTTTCGAAAATTTTGACAACACGTGTTTAATTCGAGACTCGACTCTCAAAAAAAAAATGTCCCCAGTGGAGTCGCCAGCTGTAGCGACGTAAAATTTTAGTACGGGCGCTAATTGAGGAAATTATTAAAAATTTGAAAACAGAGTTTCAATTTTATTTACAAAAGGGAGTCGCCACCGATCTTTTTTCTAGGTGTGATCGGACACCTAATAAATCATATTTTTAAAGAAAAATCATTTTTTTTGAATTTTCTTAAAAAAGGGTTGGCTTTAAGTCTGCGTCAAAATTCCAGAGAAAAATAGAGTTCGAGTCTACATTCCATGAGGAAGGTATTAGCACCTCGCGACGCCCAAAATTGGTATCTCGTTAAACGTCGTTGTCTTAATTTTCAAAATACAAGTTCAATTTAATATTTAATCGTGATCCGATTGAGACACTAAATTTTTTAAAAAACAAGAATTTTAAGACTAGAATTTTTTAAAACCGAGAATTTTGAAAACACGAAATTTTTTTAAACCCAAAAATTTTGAAAACACGAAATTTTAGAAATCTGAAAACTTTGAAAACATGAGAATTTTTGAAACACGAAATTTTTTTGAAAACACGAAATTTTTGAAAACACGAAAATTTTAAAACACAAGAATTTTTTTTAAAAAAACATGAAATTTTTGAAAACTCGAAAATTTTGGAAACACGAAATTTTGGAAATACGAAAACTTTGAAAACACGAGAATTTTTTTAAAACACGAATTTTTTTTGAAAACACGGAATTTTGAAAACACAAAATTTTTTTTTAAACCCGAAAATTTTGAAAACACGAAATTTTAGAAATACGAAAACTTTGAAAACACGAGAATTTTTTTGAAACACAAAATTTTTTTTGAAAACACGAAATTTTTGAAAATACGGAAATTTTAAAACACAAGAAATTTTTTGTTTAAAAAACATGAATTTTTGAAAATTTGAGAACTTTGAAAATATGACGAATTTTTTGAAACACGAAAATTTTGAAATACGAGAATTTTGAAAACTCGAAAATCTTTGAAACACAAATTTTCAAACACGAATTTTTTAAAACACGAAAATTTTGAAAACACAAAATTTTGAAATACGAGAATTTTTGAAAACACGGATTTTTTTTGAAAACACGATTTTTTTAAAACAAGGAAATTTTGAAAACACGACAATTTTTGAAAACACAAAAGTTTGAAAACTCAAAATTTTATTTTATTTTTTGATTTTTGATTTTTTAAAAGTATGATCGTATTTAACACTAACCGATGATATTCACCCAACATAGCGATGAAATCAACGACAAGTGTTAAACCGATTCGTTGCCTTATTTATTAAAATTATTAAAATTAAAAGTAAAATAAAACACAATTAAAAAATAAAAATACTAAAAATATTAATAATATTAAAACGAGATGTCATTAAAATACACGAATTAAATTAAAAGTAGGTAAAAAGGAAATTACCGAAAAGTTCAAAATTACGAGCTTGAAGAATGGGATACACGACCCGGGCTCTTTTTCCTTTTTTTTCTCTTTTTTCTTTTTTTTTTTTTTTTCTTCTTTTTCTTCTTCTTTTTTTCTCTTTGGCCCTCTGCTTTTGGGCTGGGTCTCTTCTTTGGTTGGGCTTCTTCTTTGAACTCCCGGGTCGGGTCGGGTCACGCGGGTCGGGTCGACCCACTGCCTATTTTTTTTTTTTTGTTTTTTTTTTTTTGCTTTCTTTTTTCCTTTTTTCTTTTTCTTTCTTTTTTTCTTTTTCTTTCTTTTCTTTCTTTCTTTCTTCTTCTTTCTTCTTCTTCTTCCCTCTTCTTCTTCTTCTTCTTCTTCTTCTTCTTCTCCTCCTAGCCCGCCGTCGCCGCCATGGTCGCCGTCTTCTCCACCGGTGTGACGCTTTCTCTTCCTCTTCTCTTCTTCTTCTTCTCTCTTCTCTTTTCTCCCCTTTTTCTCTTCTTTTTCTTTCTTTTTCGTGGTTTTTTTTGAATGTTGGGGGTTTGATTTTTGGGGAAAAATCTCCTTTTATAGTGTGTTTTTGGGTGTTAGGTGGCTAGGGGAAGGAGGCCATCCTTAGGTGGTGGGTAAAAATCGAGGGGTGGGTCTTAAATCAATTGATTTTTAGAGATTTTCCGATGTAAGAACCGAATCAGTAAATGCAATAAAACTATTGGGGTTGAAGTGTAATTTTAAGAAAGATAATGGGTAAAAATGTAATTTTGAAAAGTTTTGGGGCCAAAATGTAATTTTAGGAAAGTTTAGGGGTTAAAATGTAAAAAATTAAAAAATTAAATTTTTAATTTTTTTAAAAAATAAACCCATAATTAAGCCGGGCAAAATTTAGTACTTACAGGTCAATTTAGCCCGAATCCATACAAAATAATAATAAACCCAAAATAATAAAAACAAAGTCCAAGTTCAGTCCAAAATATATCATTTGGCCCAATCGGAATGGCCCATTACTTGAAAAATTGAAGGTACATCTACAAGCTTGACGTATATGGAAACATAATTTTCAAAGATATGCAATCTTAGATATGATATGCAAATCTTAGATATGATATGCAATCCTAGAAAATATGATATCAATCTTAGAAGATATGATTTTGTAATATTAGAGATTTAATTTGTAGATACCTTTTAATCTTAGTCGTTGATGTAATTGATCTGTACTGTTGAATTTGGGGAGGCTAAACTATAAATAGAGTCCTCTCCCTTCATTGTTAAACACTTGAGTTTGGAGCAATAATAATTCTTAAGAGCATTCACTCAAATTTCTCTCTCTCTTGTGTTCTTATTTTCTGTGGTTTGTTCTTATTTTGTTCTCCGTTCATCTTCGTTTCTTTTTAAGTTGCTTTCATTTGAGTTAGATTTTGGTGGAGGAATTTCGTTGAATCTTTATATTGTGAGAGTTAGGCTAACTTAAGCATTTTTTTAACCTTTTTTTATTTATCTATTTAATTATTTAATCATTAATTATTCTTTTACTTTTATTCGCTTATTTATCCATCAACTTTTTATTTACATATTATTCATTCATTTAACCATTCTTATCATTTTTTATTTTCTTCCATTAATTATATACTTTATTTGTTTTTAATATTATGTCACACATGTTGTTTATTTTTAAAACTCGTGTTATAAATCATCCATTTTAAATTGTTTGATTATTTGCTTTAAATTTTTTTTCCATATATTATCAATTGCAAAATTTCTTATACTACCTATTTTATATACCATTTATTTTAAAGATGTTTTGTGTATAACTTGTTCTAAATTCTTTAGTACACAATATTTATTTTAAACTCATTAATATATTACCTATTTTCATTTTTCATATATTATTTATTCAAAACTTATACATATATTACCTACTTTTTATATATATAATTTATTTATTGATTTGTATATTGTTGATTTCAAATTTCTTTTTCCTTATTATTCATTTTCAAATTCATTATTTTAAATTTGTTTACATTTTATTTTGCCTTATATTTTTTATACTCTTTGTTTTAAATTCATTGATCTTTGATTATTGATGCTAATATTTAAATAATTGCCATTGTGTGTTTTATAAATTTTTTATTTGTATTTTCATATTGCCCTTTTTTATCAAAGTTTTTACGGATCGTTTTAATATTGCGTCAATTTTCCCCAATTTTAAAAAAGAAAAATTTTAAAAATAAGCCAATATTCGGTACTTTGGAGCTTTGAGAAAATTGTGCCCTAACTTACTGGGTTTCGATTTTTTTATCCAAATAACCGAATATCCTTTTTAAACTTTAATGCATGAGACAAGCTTAGTTTTGAGGGTTAAAATGTTGTATCCTAACTTACTGGATGTGACATCTTATTACTTCGGGACAAGGAGGTCTTAACATCACATTCGATTTATTCAGGTTTTTAAAGAGGATTGTATTTTAAAATCTTTTTTAAATTTTCAACAGTAGGACGTTAATTAATCAATTAGGTACTAATTTTTGGGCATTACGAGGGTGCTAATCCTTCCTCGTGTGTAACCGACTTTCGAGTCCGTTTTCTCGAATTTTGTAAATCAAAATCATTATTTTAATAAATCAAAATGTTTTATTGAAATGATTAATCTCAAGGTGACTCGATAACACCTCGAAAAAAGATTGGTGGCAACTCCATTTTCATTTTAAAAGTCGATCCCGTTTTTTATAAAAAAAATGGTTTCGACAGCTTGGCGACACCACTAGGGACATAATAAGAGAGTCAAGCCATAAAATTGATTATTTCCTATCCTTTTGTCTAAATTTGAAAATCCAATTTGAAAAATTATGATCCTTTTTTATTGCATGTTTTCTAATCTTGTAAAGTATTTCTGCATTGCATTGCATGTAACACCCCAAACCCGGCCTAAACACTACTACCGGATCTGGTATGTCACTAAGAAAAATTTTTTGGAAAACCATCGTGTCGACAAAAAGCCCAAATAGAAAATTACATAAATTGTGCCTTAATAATCAAAAGCCCAAAACTTAATTACATGACCTTGAAAGAAATTAAAATGATAATAAATACTAAAGGCCCATTTTGAATCTAAAATGTAAACAAATGGCCTATGGCCTTATTACAATGTATTTTAAATCCATCATATAAAGTACTTTAAAAAAACTAATATGGGAAACTTTGTCGTCGGATCCACCTTCTTTGCATGGCCACCTTGCGCCCACTCCGGGTGGTCTCGATGCACTAATTGTCACCGAAGGTTAGTTTAAAGGGGTGAGTCGCGAGACTCGATGTGCAACCCTCATGCACCACTAGATTTGGGCCTCATTAAACATAATAATAAATTCATTTACATGGAAACATATAATATGCAAAGCCCAACCCATTTGCCTAGGTTTCCATCCGCTACACGCCTGCATCAACCAACACACCATTGGGGATTTCTACAATCAACCCACACCGCTATTTCTCCAAGATGGCGGTCAAGTCGCTCATCAACATATATTGGCCAAGCCTTATAACATATAATGGCAAGCTCAGATAATGATTCACGGCATTAGCCGCACATGAGTTCATGGTAAAACCATTACTCATATACATGTACATATAACTTCCTCCTTTCATCACCCACCCCATGCAACATGCACAATAATTTAAAACATGTACAACAGTTTACTTGTAGCATATAGTCAGATTATTTACTAACTTGAGGGTCCGTCATTTAAATCCGAGATTTCAACTTTTAATGTAACATATAAATCTTGTGAACACATATACATATATATACATTTATTATTAATCAGATCTAGACGGTGGGGAAGTGTTACACACCTGATATCGCGAAATCCAATATTCTTAGTCGATGTCCTTGATATTCGGATCTATTATCCTCAATCTATAACTTTGCTTAAAAGCCGAAAAACTGTGAAAATATGCCCTCTCCTATATTCGGCCATGGTTAGTATTCTACCCAATTTTATATATATAAATAAACAAATCCTCTTACCTTGAAATCCCGAAAGTAACACGATTCTATAACTTAGAGATCTATGCGATTGGCCTCCTTCTTCAAATCCCGGAATGTCGAAAGAACATTGAAATCCTGAAATCAACACTTACTTATTGTTTCCTTTAGATTTCGACACAAGCAGACTCCATTAAAGAGGATTCGGCAACAACAGGAGATGAAATCTAGCGATTTCGGCTTTTATGAAATTAGAGAAAGAAATTTAGAGAAAAGAAGCTACGAAATTTCGGCACAAAAGGGAGAGGATTTAATGTCAGAAACAAGGAGCTAGCCCCCTCTATTTATAGGAAATTTGACAACCCTTTGCCATGTAGTAGCTGGTTTCTTTACTCCTCTCAATGATGGATTCTTGGCCATCACTCTCTTTGTAGATAAATTCCTAACTTTTCTCCTTTATATTAATCTACTAGCTCATCTAAAAGAGACTTAATTATCTCTAACTCCTCCCTCATTTATCAGCATATTATCCACATATTTTAATCATTAAAATCCCTAAATCTTAGCCTTTATCTGCTTATTATCCACATAAAATAAATTCCTAAATAATAGCCTTTATCTTCTTATTATCCACATATTTTAAACATTAAAACCCCTAAATTTTAGCCTTGTTGCCATCCACTCCACCTTATCCTAATGCCCAAAATTTAGCTAACTTAAATTAAAAGAATTGGGCTCCATGAAACTTAAATTTGGGCCTCTTACTCCCTTGTGTGGCGTCACCTCCTAAGATTGGGCCACAAGCCCACTTTGGTATTTTAAACATAGATACTACCTTTTAAACCCTATAATGCCCAAATAGATAATTTTAATCAAAGCCTCTGCCTAAGCCTGAGCCCAATTTGGACCCCTCACACTTAAATTAACTCATTTCACATATTCACCCATTAAACGCATAGGCCCAAAAATTTAGGATGTTACATTGCATGACCGTTGTGGTCACACCCTTCAAGTGGGAGTGAGAAACTATGCCTTCGTGAGGTTTTCACCTCCGCATGGGCTAGTGGATTACTTCCGGGATACATCTGTACCTATGTCTTCGTGAGGTTTTTACTTCCAAATGGCTATAGGGAAATGTATTCCCCTGAACTGAATTCGATCCATATGAGCCTATAATGGGTGAGGATCGAGGAATCTACTGGTTCAGGTACCTCAACTTTAGAGCTAAACCACACATAGAAAACCTAAGGGCTTACCCTAGGTAGAACTATGCTAAACCCTAGTGGTCACCCAGATAGGTCCCCGATTTTGTTATTTATTTCTCTTGTGCTAAATGTGTTCTCTTTTGTTTTGATTACATTGCATTCACATCATAGAAAAGAGGTGTTGATTCAAATTTGATTGCTAAATAGAAGAGTTTGTCATGAGAAAATGGATTTCTTGATAAAGTGGATTATAATAAGACCATCCAAATATGGTCCAAATAAACATAATGAGAGAAGACTGATAGTCCGTGAAGGAATACAAGACTTTATTGCCCAAGGATTCAAGCTGACAAAGACTATTCGAGAATCACCACGTCTCGGCTTTCTTGAAGAGGCAAACGAGCATTGTGGAAATAAGTGAGCAGTGAGTCGCGACCCAGATCAAGTAAAAAGAGCTAGTAGAGACATTTATTAGAAAGTTTGTGAGATTGGACCTTAATATCTGGATAAGAAGAAAGGGATCAATGTCTTCACTTGGAATATGAGGGAAAGGCCGTATAAATATCCATTTTATGTAAAGGAATTTATTTTCTAGAAAAGTTGTTCTAATGAAATTGAATTCAGAATCAATGCCTCTCTTTATTTTTGCATACATTTCATGCATTTGCATTACATCGCATCATATGCATTAAAATCCATAGAAGAACTCTAATTAATTGAAGTAATTCAAAAAAAGAGAGAAAGTTAATCTAGAAACTAAACATCGTTACGGTACTCGCACTAAGATGAAAGATATGGATCAAAGACTTGAACAGTTCCAAAGAGACATGCAAGACCGGCTACAATAGCAATTGGCAAAGATCCAACAAGATATGAGGGGACATGATAGAAGCCCAAAGGAATATTGTGGCTCAAATGACTCAGCTACTGAATGGGGCAATAGACAAGGGAAAAGGCCCCGTGACTAACACTGGAGAAGATAATGAGGATTATCCTCGGGTTTTACCTCACCGCATGTACAAACATAACCTAAAGCATATCCTTGAAGGCCATCTGTTACAATTAAGCCTCAACAAGGTCAAGCTGATCTTGGGTGCCCATGAATTTCCAAGTTAGCTCAGGATCTAACCCCGCTAATCATGTTATCCCTGATTTAGATATAGCGAAAGAGAAAGGACGAGAATTGAATTACCAAGGTAGTTAGAGGACCGTTGTAGAAGGTTAGAAGAAAAGTTCAAGGCCTTGGAAAATGCTGATAATCACCATGGAATTAATGCTAAAGACTTGAGCTTGGTTCCAGATTTGATGCTTCCTCACAAGTTCAAAATGCCAGAATTTGAGAAATACAATGGGACTAGCTGTCCTGAAGCCCATATTACCATGTTCTGTAGACGGATGACCGGGTATGTTAATAAATATCAACTGTTGATCCATTGTTTCCAAGATAACTTGGTGGGGGCAGCGTCCAGGTGGTACAACCAATTGAGCCGTACTAGGATTAATTCCTGGATAGACCTAGGACAAGCATTTATGAAACAATATAATCATGTGACAGACATGACGCCTGACAGAATCACCTTGTAAAACATGGAGAAGAAATCAAATGAAATTTTCAGGCAATATGCACAAAGATGGAGGGAAGTTGCCATGCAAGCTCAGCCACCGCTCCTAGAAAAAGAAACTACAATGCTTTTTATCAATACTTTAAAGTCCCCATTCATTACTCACATGATAGGAAGTACCACAAAGAGCTTTATGGATATAGTAATGGCGGAAGAAATGATTGAAAATGCCATAAGGGGTGGCAAGATAGAAATAGCGGAAAACACCAAAAGGTCAGCTCTAAGGAAAAAGGAGAACGAGGTGAATAATACGAGTACATATAACAAAAGGTACTCAAAGTCAATTACTGTCAATCAACCAAAAGTAACCACTAGCTATCAAGGTTCTTCAAGGAATGAATCCAATTTGAGGCCAAATACAGAAAAGCTCCAGTTCACACCCATCTCGATGACATATAAGGAGCTGTATTAGAATCTTTTTTATGTGCATGTGGTGTCTCTATCCTACTCGAAACCCGTGCAACCTTCGTTCCCAAAATGGTATAATAAGAATGCCCAATGCAAGTACCACGCGGGAATAACGGGTCACTCAATTGAAAACTGTACAACGTTTAAAAAGTTGGTCGAAAGGTTCATTAAAATGGAAATTGTGAAGTTTGACGATTCACCAGAACCTAATCGCTTTGATAAGGTAATAAATGCGATAACTGAAGGAGGGGACAGGAGAGTTGCAATTCTTTGAAGAAGTCAAAAGCCTAGAAGGAATATCAGGAGATCTGAACGACGTATCCGAAGAGGGAACCAGGGAATACAATTTCCCAAGCATTTGCCATTACATAGTTGAAGGTGTTTTGAACAATGAGACTGTGGAAGAGATCCCTGTATTTTTAGAACTAATTTAGAGTAATATTCAAAACACACTTGTTGCCTTAAGCCTAGAGGCAATAAGAATCCTTTTGTGAAATAGGCTTGTGTCTAAAATTTTTATTTTAATAAAATCCATCTTTTTGAACAAATATTCTTTTATTCTTTTCATGTATAGATTATTTTGTTCTTTAGATTTTCTTTTAGATATTCTTTTATTCTTCATTCATGATAATACCATATAAATAATCATCCTTAGAATCATTTATTCTTTCAAATCTGCCTTCGTATCTACAATAGGTTCCCAAATATCAACTACATGAGTGACGCTGCTACTAGCTCAAAATCTCCTTTTGAGTGATATATGTGTCTAGAGGGATCTCAGGATTTTGAAGATGACAGTGATTGTGATCTATCTTCTGATTTGTTAAGGATGATGATGAAAAATAGATCCTACCTTACATAGGGTCAGTGGACATTACGAGCCTAGGAAAGGGCGAAGATTGAAGCCCAGCTCACCACAGAAATAAGGAAGACATCATTGAGTTATTTTCCAAGAATTCAAAGATGTTTTCGCACGATCATATCAAGACATGCTTGGGAAAATCTTAAAAGAGGTCCATAAGGGTGTTTAAAGAACATGATAATGGTTCTACAATAGCCAGGCTAATCATTAGGTTCAGGTACTATTGGTCCACTATAAAAGGGAGATTGCTTCAGTTATGTCATAAATTCCAAATCGAGGAAGACAAGACTTATGTGCCTCATCTATTTTTTCACAGACTTTCTATATGTGGAGAATGGATATTATGGGGCCGATCTCATCAAAAGCTTCTAGTCGATATCAATTCATTATTGTGGTCGTCGTTTACTTCACTAAGAGTGTGGAAGTAGCTTCATATGCCAATGTTACAAAGTCGATAGTCATCAAACACTCAAAAAAAAAAGATCAGGTGCCGACAAAGAGTGCTAAAAAGGGCAATGTCAAAAATTTGGAAGTTTGTTCAAAGATCAGACGCCATATCACAGTGCAATAAAGGCAGCAAAAAAAGGAAAAAATAAAAACAAAAACAACAAAACAAGGATCATAGGAAAGATGACTGAGACTTGTAAAGATTGACATAAAGAAGTTACCATTTACCCACTGTCTTATCAAACGTCGGCTAGAACCTTCGCTGGGGTAACACATTTCTCATTGGAATAAAAACAGTTTTACCAATTAAACCTAATCGAAGGAAAAAAGGTTAAAAGCTATCTGCCACGGCCAGATGATGCGAGCTTACGATAAAGAGGTTCATTCCAGGGAATTCTACAAGAGGGACCTGGTATTGAAAAAAATCCTTCCTGTACAAAAGGATTTTAGAGAAAAATGGATGCCAAACTAGGAAGAACATTATGTGGTAAAGAAGGCCTATTTTGGAGGAGCATTGATATTGACCGAGATGGATGGCAAGGACCTACCAATCTGGTAAATTCAGATTCAGTCAAGGAGATTTACCTAAAAAGTGAGAGGACAAGGTGAAAACCCGCAAATGGCACCTTTCAAAAAAAAAAATAAGTTTTCAAAAAAGAGAAGAAAGAAAAGAGGAGAGGCCAAGGCGAAAACTCGCAAAGGGTGCTTTGAGACCAAAGGGGTTTTGATTCAAAAACCCCAAAATTGTGGTTCAAATTTTGATAGAAAGTAGGCCATGTGGTAGTCTTGCTATGCCTAATTTAACAATGAGGAAGTATGCTACATTTTGGGGTATTGACAAAGTACTTTGGATCCCCTAAACACATATTGAGCTCAAAATGGTCCTCAAGAAGTTGTACAGAGAAGCTCAGGCTGGATATCTGGGGCATCTAGTTTCCCATTTTACCCATTTTTGAATTTGCTATCTTTGATTACCTTATTCTTTGATTAACTATTTCAAACTATGCTCCTGATTAATTTTCTTCTTGTTTATTGTTGTGATCTTTTTCAAGCGTTTTATATTGAAATAACGATTAATAGACTAATAATACTTTTATAAAAGGAGTTTCACATATTACTCTGGAAGTTTCTAAATAATACAAGAATTTGAAACAAGACTATTGTTTAGAACTCACCAAGCCTAAGGGTTGGAAATATTGAAAGATAATTATCTCTTCGAATTTTTATTGGATAAGACATTTCGTCGGTGATACCATCTCGATAAATGACGAGCAATGTCAACCCAAGTGTAAAAGGGGATCATTCTCGGGAAAAGAAAAATGATACCCTGTATTCATGCAAATTTCAGGCACATACATCTAGTCATTACACCCAGGGAATAGTGTAACAGATCAAATTGATTGAAGATGATACAAATTCTATACCTTTGGTAACAGGATGGATGGAAGAAACCAAATGTTATTCCCCTGAAGTTGCAGTGGGAGGTACAAACTTTATGTCCCAAGGTTCAAGTAGAGTGGACTCAGAATTACCATGGGGCAAATTATTTGAGCAGAATATGATTCATACTTCGAGAGGAACGAGGATGAAGAATAAATGAGTGATGACACCTTAAGTAGGAATCATACTCATAACATTTCTACATTCATATATCATAGCGCGTCTAATTAGGAGCATTTGATTCATTTCGATCAGGGCATCTTAATCATTCAACATAAGCATATACCCATTCTACAGGTTATGTCCTCTATAGGACAATGTAGTAAGGTAGATTGAAGCTTTTCGCCTGCCTCCCTGAGTTTGTAGCGGAGCAAACTGAAGACAGCAGATCTTATCTTCTTGAAATTATAGGAAGCAGATTATATATTAGCCTACCTCCCTGAAGTTGCAGCGGAGCAAACTGAAGACAGCAGATCTTATCTTCCTGAAGTTGTAGGAATAATTGAAGGTCCATCTACAAGCTTGTCGTATATGGAAACATAATTTTCAAGGATATGCAATCTTAGATATGATATGCAATCCTAGAAGATATGATATCAATCTTAGAAGATATGATTTTGTAATATTAGAGATTTAATTTGTAGATACCTTTTAATCTTAACCGTTGATGTAATTGATCTGTACCGTTGGATTTGGGGAGGCTCAACTATAAATAGAGTCCTCTCTCTTCATTGTAAAACACTTAAGTTTGGAGCAATAATAATTCTTAAGAGCATTCACTCAAAGTTCTCCCTCTCTTGTGTTCTTATTTTCTATGGCTTGTTCTTATTTTGTTCTTCATTCATCTCTGTTTCTTTTTAAGTTGCTTTCATTTGAGTTGGATTTTGGTGGAGGAATTTCGTTGAATCTTTATATTGTGAGAGTTAGGCTGACTTAAGCGTTTTTTTAACCTTTTTTATTTATCCATTTAATTGTTTAATCATTAATTATTCTTTTACTTTTATTCGTTTATTTATCCATCAACTTTCATATTTACATATTATTCATTCATTTAACCATTCTTATCATTTTTTATTTTCTTCCATTAATTATATGCTTTATTTGTTTTAATATTTTGTCACACATGTTGTTTATTTTTAAAACTCGTGTTATAAATCATCCATTTTAAATTGTTTGATTATTTGCTTTAAATTTTTGTTCCATATATTATCAATTGCAAATTTTTTATACTATCTATTTATATACCATTATTTTTAAGATTTTTTGTGTATAACTTGTTCTAAATTCCTTATTACACAATATTTATTTTTAAACTCATTTATATATTATTACTTTATATATTACCTATTTTCATTTTTCATATATTATTTATTCCAAACTTGTACATATATTGCCTACTTTATATATATATATATATATATATATAATTAATTTATTGATTTGTATGTTGTTGATTTCAAATTTCTTTTTCCTTATTATTCATTTTCAAATTCATTATTTTTAAATTTGTTTACATTTTATTTTGCCTTATATTTTTTATACTCTTTGTTTTAAATTCATTGGTCTTTGATTATTGATGCTAGTATTTAAATAATTGCCATTCATGTTTTATAAATTGTTTATTTGTATTTTCATATTGCCCTTTTTTATCAAAGTTTTTACGCATCGTTTTAATATTGCGTCAATTTTCTCCAATTTTTAAAAAGAAAACTTTTAAAAATAAGGCAATATTTGGTACTTTGGAGCTTTGAGAAAATTGTGCCCTAACTTACTGGGATTCGATTTTTTTATCCAAATAACTAAATATCCTTTTTAAACTTTAATGCATGAGACAAGCTTAATTTCGAGGGTTAAAATGTCGTATCCTAGCTTACTGGATGTGACATCTTATTACTTCGGGACAAGGAGGTCTTAACATCAAATTTGATTTATTCAGATATTTAAAGAGGATCTATTTTAAAATCTTTTTTAAATTTTCAATATTAGGACGTTAATTAATTAATTAGGTACCAATTTTTGGGCATTACGAGGGTGCTAATCCTTCTTCGTGTGTAATCAACTCCCGAGCCCGTTTTCTCGAATTTTGTAGACCAAAATCATTATTTTAATAAATCAAAATGTTTTATTAAAATAATTAATCTCAAGGTGACTCAATCACACCTCGAAAAAAGATTGGTGGCGACTCCATTTTGTTTTAAAAGTCAATCCTGTTTTTCATAAAAAAATGATTTCAACACCCATAATTATAAATCTAAAGAAAAATTACTTAAAAGACTTACATAAATTGATAGCCGAAAAATTGAATGTTTTTTTTTTCTTTTCTACTTCAACAGAGGACGGCAATAGAAAGAGAGATGATAAAATGTTTCCATCTTCCACTATTTTAACTTTTATACTTAAATTATAACTTAATTAATCTTAATTAATTAATTTAATTAAACATTATTTTATATATTTTGATCATAAACTTAACTGATTAGAAATCATCATCATCCACCAAAAGATGCTAACTAAAGGTTAAATAATCATTTCAAAACTTTAGATAATTGCTATTTAAGTCTTTAAATTTTTTCTTAATTAAAATTTAATAGTAATTAAATTTTTATAATTTAGTCCCTAAATTTTAATCAACTACTTTTCAACTAAATTATTCAATCATTTTTTATTATAATTTCATATTAACCTCGTAAATATTTTATTTTATATTTACGGACTAAATTTATAAAAATAAAATTCTAAAATAATACTCTTTTACATTATTAAAATTGAGTCGTTACAACAAAAATTTAAATTCACGGACAAAATTCTCGGATTTTAGAATTATTTTATTATTATTTCTATTAAGAATAAATTTATCTTAAAGATAGCAAGTACAGACTTAGAAGCTTGCTCTGAGCACATAGGCGCACAACCACCAACTTTTGTCCTCCTTTTTTTCTTTATTTTTGTTCAATAAAGTTTTTTTTTTTCCTTTAAATTTCTTTCTTTTTAATTAATTTTTCTTGTTATTAATTTATTTTATGAGTACTTAGTTTTACCTAGTTTTAGGTTGATTTTTTATTCGGAGTTTAAACTGTGAGAATCGAAATCGTACCCAAATTTTTTTTTTTTTTTTTTTGGTATTCATTATTTCTCCAATTTAGGAGATAGGTTCACTTATCTCACAAATTCATAATAGCATCAAGTCAAATAAGGTCTGTTGATTTAGTGTTATGTAGTGTACAATTAGAAGAATTGATACTATTCATAATTATTGTAATCGATCTACCAAGAAATAAATTAACGTAACCAATTAAGTGAGTGGTTGGATTCGACGAGGGAAATAACGATCGAGTTTAAAAGAGTTGCCGGTTGAGGCCATTGATTTAAGTTGGGTCCTTATTGTCGAAACCATTTTTTAAGAGTTTTAAAAACGGGGATCGACTTTAAAAAATAGAAATGGGAGTCGCCACCAATCCCTTTTTATTTAGGTGTGATTGAATCACTTTAAAATCGTTTTATTTCAAAGTACTGATTTTGGTCCACGAAAAATAAGAAGAATAGGTTCGGGAGTCGGTTACGTATGAGGAAGGGTTAGCACCCTCATAACGCCCAAAAATTGGTATCTAATCGATTAATTAATGTCCATATGTCGAGAATTTGAAAAGATTTTAAAATACAATTCATTTTAAAGAGTGTTTGTATAACCTGTTTTGGAATATTAAGACTCATTTATTCCAAAAGGATTAAATATCACATCCAGTACATTAAGGTGCGACATTTTAGCCCCTGAAACTAAGATCATCCCTTAACTTCCAAAAATCCGAACTTAAAAGGATATTTAGTTATTTGTACGAAAGAAAAAAGCGAAACCCAGCACGTTAGGGCACAATTTCTCGAACTTCCAAACACTAAACATTGCCTTGTTTTCAAAAGTCTTACCTCGAGATAACATAATGTCACATCCAGCGCGTTAAGACACGACATTTTGAATTTTCGAGAATAAGTTTTTATTTAACTTTTAAAAGGAAAGTAATAACTTCTTTGAACTCGAAGAAGAAAATAGAAACCCAGTAAGTTAGGGTATGAATTTTTTCGAACCCTTAAAATGCGAAGAATTTACTTATTTTAAAAAATCGGATAAAAAGGTGATGTGATTTTATTAAGAAATGTAAAGTAAATTACGAGAGAATATCGAAAATAATAGTAGAAATAGAAACTAATGGTGGACTAAAAAAATATTATATAACATAATAAGAAAAATAATAATAAATAAGGATAAGAATAACACGAACACAATAATAATGATAATAAAAGATATTGATAAAAAATTAGTAATAATAGAAGTAAAATAATAATAAAATAATAAATAAAATAAAATAATAATAATGTTGATAAATAGAAATAATAATAACAATAATATATATATAAAGTAGCGATAATAAAAATAATACTAATAAATATAATAATTATTAAAAAATAATAATTAGAAATAAAAATGGCATTACAAGTAAAATAATAATTACAATAGTAAAGTAATAATAATAATAATAATAATAATAATAATAATAATAATAATAAGGTTGATAATGAAAAAAGAAATAATAATGATAATAAATATAAAAATAATAAAAATAATTATAGGAATAGTGATATTAGTTACTATAATAATAGTAGTAATAATACATATAAAAATAAATATTAAAATAACACTAATAATAATAATCATAATAATAATGATGATAATAATAATTGTTATAATAAAAAAATAAAATTACCAATATTAATAATGAAATGAATAATAAAATATTGAAAATTATAAAGGAAATAAAGAAAGGGCAAAATTGAACTTAAAAATAGGAATCTAGGGCAAAATCAAAAATAGAATTAAAAGGAGGGACCGATTAGAACACGAGTAACCAGGAGGGGCTAAAAGGGAAAATATCCCTGCCTTCCAAAACGGTGTCGTTCAAATTTTGGCCTTTAAAAGGCTCGAGGATCAGATTGAAACGAAATAGAAATTTAGGGCTAATTTAATAAAGAATAAAAGTTTGAATTAAACTAAATTGAAAACGATAAAATTGCGGAAGGACCGAAGGGATAAATTCCCCATTTCCTGAAAACACGCGGATCCCAAAGTAAAGGTCGGGTCGATTTTCGGGTTAAAACTAAACGGCGTCATTTTAATGCTTATCGTTTTAGGAAAAAACGGCGTCGTTTTTGTTATTCTATATAAATCACTTTTTAATAAAAAAAATTCATTTGTAATGTCATTTTTTTAAAAACTGGGGAGAATTCTCTGAAATCCTCCCTTCGCTCCTGTTTGAGTTTCGGTCGTCGGACCTTCGAGCTATTCACTCCACGCGCTACACGCACCACCACCAACGGTGGCTGGAGGCCAAACCTCTTCTTTTCCAGCCCGCCGAAAGGTAAACCCCTTTTTTTATCTGTAAAAAACTGTTTATATACGAAAATATATAGAAAATAAAAAGTAAAATAGAAAAAAAATCACCTCTGTGAAAGGTTTTTGTATTTTATTTCTTTGGATTTTCTTGTGAATATTTTTTGTATTCTTTTTCTCTCTGTGTTTGTATCCGTGTCCTCGTTTTACAGAATAATCGGGCTTTTATAGCCTTGAAAATAAAAAATAAAAAAGGAATTTGCTACTATTTTGCCATTTTTGCTGCGGTTTGTTTCCTTTTAAAAGGTGAAAGGCGTTGATCTTGGTGGCGGAGTGATTCGCGCGTGAATCAAGGCGCAATCAAAGGCCGGACAAGGCTGTGGCGCGAAGGCTGAGGTGATGTGGTGCGACGATTGGGATCCTGCCATTGCGGCGCCTAGAATTTCATAAACCCTAGGCCACTGCTGATTTCGGTTTAGGAGTTGGGCTATTTTGGGCCATCTGAATTTGGGTCTAATGGGTTAGTTTGGGATTTGGGTCAATAGGCTTAGTTGGGCTACTATTAATTTGGGCTCTATATAAGGAATGTTTAAAAACACAGATTTTTTTTTTTTTTATTTTTTTCTTTTTCTGAATAAAATGGGCCCGGGCAAAATGGGCTGACTACAGCTGCCCCTCTTTGCTCATTGTCGTGTAACGAGAATAGTGCAAAGACTATAAAAGGCCCAATTTTCCCCGGTCTTTGCCCAGCCTTGACTTCTTGGTCCTCATTTTCTTCAAATGGCTTCCAACTCCACTGCAACTTCAATGGTATTGGAACTTCATCTTGATATCAATAAGTTTGATGGCTTCGATCTACTGCCACTTCAGGGAGGCAATATCCACTATCTTTTAATCTGCTCCATGCAAACTCAAAGAGGCAAGACTGATTTTTTTATTTGCTTCTTGCAATTTCAAGAATGCCAAATCTGTTATCTTCAACCTGCTCCACTGCAAACTCAGGGAGAAAAGATCTGATATTTTCGATCTACTTCCTGCAACTTCAGGAATGCCAAATCTGTTATTTTAATCTGCTCCCTGCAAACTCAGGGATGCTAGACTAATGTCTTTGATCTGCTTCCTGCAACTTCAGGAATACCAAATCTGCTATTTTAATCTGCTCCCTGCAACTTCAGGGATTCCAGACTAATGTCTTCGATCTGCTTCGTACAACTTCAGGAATGCCAAATCTACTATTTTAATCTGCCCCCTGCAACTTCAGGGATTGCCAGACTAATGTCTTTGATCTGCTTCCTGCAACCTCAGGAATGCCAAATTTGCTATTTTAATCTGCTCTCTGCAACTTCAGGGATTGCCAGACTGATGTCTTTGATCTGTTTCCTGCAACCTCAGGAATGCCAAATCTGCTATTTTAATTAACCTCAGGAATGCCAAATCTACTATTTTAATTGCTCACTGAAATTTCAGGGATTGCCTAAACTAATGTCTTCGATCGTCTTCTTGCAACCTCAGGAATGCCAAATCTGCTATTTTAATCTGCTTCCTGCAACTTTAGGGATTGCCAGACTAATGTCTTTGATCTACTTCCTGTAACCTCAGGAATGCCGAATCTGCTATTTTAATCTGCTCCCTGCAACTTCAGAGATGCTAGACTAATGTCTTTGATCTACTTCCTACAACTTCAGGAATACCAAATCTGCTATTTTAATATGCCTCCTACAACTTTAGGGATTACCAGACTAATGTCTTTGATCTGCTTCCTGCAACCTCGAGGAATGCCAAAGTCTTCTATTTTAATCTGCTCCCTGTAACTTCAAGGATTGCCAGACTAATGTCTTTGATCTGCTTCCTGCAACCTCAGGAATGCCAAATCTGCTATTTTAATCTACCTCTTGCAACTTCAGGGATTGCCTAAACTAATGTCTTCGATCTTCTTCTTGCAACCTCAGGAATGCCAAATCTGCTATTTTAATCTGCTCCCCGTAACTTCAGGGGTTGCCAAACTAATGTCTTTGATCTACTTCCTGTAACCTTGGGAATGCCGAATCTGCTATTTTAATCTGCTCCCTGCAACTTTAGGGATTGCCAGACTAATGTCTTTGATCTGCTTCCTGCAACTTCAGGAATGCCAAATTTGCTATTTTAATCTGCTCCCTACAACTTCAGGGATGCCAGACTAATGTCTTTGATCTGCTTCCTGCAACTTCAAGAATGCTAAATCTACTTTTTTAATCTACTCCCTGCAAACTCAGAGATGCCAGACTAACGTCTTCTACCTTGCTACACTGTCCTCTAGAGGACATAACCTATAGAATGGGTATATGCCTATGTCTAATAATTAGGATGCCTTGATCAAAATGTATCAAATGCTTCTAACATGCAATATATATGAATGCAAAATGTTATAAGAATGCTTCCTATTTTAAGTATCATCACTCATTTATCCATCAAAGTTTCCTTTTTATTCCTTACGAAGTATCAACCATATTCTGCTCAAATAATTTGCCCCATGGTAGTTCTGAGTCTTCTCCACTTGAACATTAGGACATGAAGTTTGGTACCTCCCACTGCAACTTTAGGGAAATAATATTTGGTTTCTTCCATCCAATCTATCACCACTCTGAGGTATAGAACTTGTATCGTTTTCCATCAATTTAACCTGTTACACCATTCCCTGGGTGTATAAGTCTTGAAATTTACATGAATGTAGGGTCTCCCGACAATGATCCCCTTTTACACTTGGATTGACCTTGTTTGTCATTTGCCTATATGGTATCACAATGAAATTATCTTATCAAATAAGAATCCGAAGAGATAATCATTTTTCAATGTTTCCAACACTTAGGCTTGGTAAGTTCTGAACAATAGTCATATTTTAGAGTCCTCATATTATTTAGAAGTTTTCAGAGTAATATGCGAAACTCTTTTTATGAAAGTGTTATAAGTCCATTAATTGTTATTTCGATATAAAATGCTTGAAAAAGGTCACAAAAATGGATGAGAGAGAAATTAATCAGGAGCATGGCTCGAAACATATAAATTAATCAAAGATCACCAAGGCAATAAAAGAAAATTGATTTGGGTGTATCCTGAAAAGAATAAAGCAATCAAAGATAACAAAAAAAATGAGTAAGATAGAAGCTAGGTGCCCTAGATATAGCAGCCTGAGCTTCTCTGTTCAAACTTCTTGAGGACCATTTTAAGCTCAATATGTGTTTAGGGGATCCGGAGTACTTTGTCAATGCCCCAAGATGTAACATACTTCTTCATTGTTAATTCAAGAGTGGCAGACTACTGTATGCCCCACTTTTGATCAAAATTTGAGTCACCCTTTTGGGTTTTCAGCTCAAAGCCCCTTTGGTCTCAAAGCGCCAATTACGGGTTTTCGTCTTGGCATCTCCTTTTTCTCTTTTTTTTATTTCGAGGTGCCCTTTATGGGTTTTCACCTTGGTCTTTCATGTAACAGTCCAGTTTGTACCTTAGCCGGAACAGTGGGTTTGGAACCACAAATCCGAGTTTGAATAATATTTTAATATTATTTTCTGTGCCGTTGATGTATGATTAAGCATGTGTTAAATTTTAGTAAGTTAAATTGTCCATCTGTATGCTTAATTTGACAAAAAGGATTAAATCGCATAAAGTGTAAAAGTGGCCTTCTATTTGATTAAGTGCCTATTTGATGTGGCTTTTAAATGTGGAGGCCTTATGAGACAATTGAGCCAATATTTACTTAGTGGATGTTTAAAAGACATAAGTGACCTTATGTATATATGATATTAAATGTTTATTAAAAGGGTTAATATGGTAAATATATGTTAATATGTTTGTAATAAAATAAACAAAAGAAAAGATGAATGATATCATCTTACTTGGGTGCCAAAATTGAAGAAAGAAAAAGAAGAAAATTTGCTAGGGCATTTGGCCATATATAAGCAAAATTAAGATCAAGAACTGAGGAAAACGGACTTAGATCACGGGAAAGCAAAAGTAACAGAGTAGCCATTTTCATTTTGTTAAACCGAACCTGAGGTAAGTCACTATGCAAATAAACGTATTCTTATGATATTATACTTGTTCATATGACTAATGTTGATAATGTATACCTATGAGAGTATATGCTTATGAATTCCGAGATGAGTCTGGCATAGTGGTTAAGTCTGAGAAGTCCCGATCGAACCTAGGAATAGATAGGATTAGCTATGTCATGACATAGGTATCTGTTCTGTTTTATCATGTAAGACCATGTCCGGGACGTTGGCTTTAATTTGAAATTTTGTATGAGACCTCATCGGGGCGTAGGCATCATTATCGATTATATATAAGACCTCGCTCAGGACGTAGGCATCATTATCGATTATATATAAGACCTTCCTGCGGGACGTAGGCATCATTATCGATTATATATAAGACCTCGTGCGGGGACGTAGGCATCATTATCGATTATATATAAGACCTAAATGCGGGATGTAGGCATCATTATCTGATTATATATAAGACCCGTCTGTGACGTAGGCATCATTATCTGATTATATATAAGACCTCGTCTAGGGTGTTGGCATCATTATCTGATTATATGTAAGACCACGTCTAGGGCGTTGGCTGTGATATGAGCTTCTCGTGTAAGACCATGTCTAGAACATCGACATCATATTGATTCGTGTAATAATCTTTCGAGAATGAGGTATCGATATCTGAGTACATGTAAGGTCTTGTTTAGGACGTTGGCATTGTACTACTATTCCGAGCTTTCTGAGTATCCTACTAGGTTCCTAAGGGTTCAACGGGAAAGTCTGCAATACGAATGGTATATCTGAGCTATGAAAAATTATGTGATATTAGGTTCGATTCAGGTACATTGTCTATACACTATTTGTGTATGTAAGGTAAGTATCTAAGTGATCTTACTATGGTGATAAGTACATGGAATTTGTAATATGATGAGAATTGTTTTGGCTAGATGAGCTATGTGTTCTTATGATTCTTGAATGGTAAAAATGGCTAATGTGGTTAAAAGTGTATGAACCAAAACAAATTTATGAAAGTTTGCCAAGTGATTGATATATGCTTTCCATACCAAGTTTATTTGTTTATGACTTACTAAGCTTTTGGGAAGCTTACTCTGTGTGTGTGTGTTTTCTCTATTTTATAGGTCGTCGAAGCTACTGAAGGCTCGGGATTGTCAAGGATCGTCATCACACTACAAAAACTTATTTTGGTACCCTTTTGGAAATGTATATGGCTAATTACGGCATGTATAGGCTAGATAGGTGTATATGTTTATGAAGTGAGTATGGCCATGTGTATTGACAAGTTTTTGAGTTGATAAATGTTTGAATGAATGAGTTATGAAGCCAATATTTAGTATGTTTTAATGCATATGAAATGGTTAAGTTT
Source organism: Gossypium rotundifolium (assembly GCA_025506655.1). Lineage (NCBI taxonomy): Eukaryota > Viridiplantae > Streptophyta > Magnoliopsida > Malvales > Malvaceae > Gossypium > Gossypium rotundifolium. The sequence goes on along the minus strand of CP106732.1, from coordinate 128,363,133 downwards.
TGGTTAAATAAATGGATTATACATGTTTGAAATGATGTAGGATTTAGTTTATAATTTGGTATGAATGGAATTGGTATTGAATGTATGGATAAAGTGAACCATTTGATATGTTTTGGTTGCCACATATGCATATTATGTTTTGGTATATATTGCTTGTAGGAAGACCTTAAGTGGTGGGCATATTGGCCTTGTTAAAGGGCCTATAATGTCACACGATTGAGGCACACAGGCGTGCCTAAGACCGTGGGTGAATTGGTAGAATGTGGCTTAAATTGCACATGGCCTTGACACGAGTGTGCTTGGTGGCCGTGTAAGAAATGGCAGTATGTGATCTATTGTACACGGCCTTAGCACACGGGCGTGCTTGGTGACCGTGTTGGTTTTGGCAGTATATAGCTACGAGGAAGACACACGAGTGTGTCAAGTAGCCGTGGGAGAGGCACGGCCTACCCCCACGGCCATGTGTCCCTGCATTTAGAAAATTTTTAGTTTTCCTCGAAATTTAGTATGCATTTAGATTTAGTCCCGACTCGGTTATTATCATGCTAAAGGTCTCGATGATCTACATAAGGGACATTATGTTAGATATTATTGAATGCATGTATGATTAATTCTATAAATGTTTCTGATCTTCTGGTAACGCCTTTAAGCCTAATCCGACGGCGGATACGGGATAGAGGTGTTACATTTCCTCTTTCACATCAAATATTTCTTGACTGAACCTGAATTCACCAGATTGGGCAAGTCTTCGCCATCCGTCTCGGTCAATATCAATGCTCCTCTAGAACAGATCTTCTTTCCTCTAAAATCATTTTATAGAAGAAATGTCTTTTTCAACATCAGGTTCGTTCGTGGAATTCTCTAGGATAAACCTCTTTGTCATAAGCTTGCATTATCTGATCGTGATGGATAACTTTAACCTTTTCTTCAACTAGGTTCAATTGGAAAAATGCTTCAATTCCATAAACCAATGGGTAAGATGTTGCCCCGGCGAAGGTTTCGGCCAACGTTCAATAAGACAGAGGGTAAACGGTAGCTTCTTATGCCAATCCTTACAAGTCTTAGTCACCTTTCATAGTTTTTTGTTTTTTTTCTTTTGTATTTTTCTTTTGGCAACTTTTGCTGCACTTTGATATGCTGCTTGATCTTTGGACAAACTGTAAACTTTGACTTTGTACAGTTATGCATTATTAAACGTGATCCTTTATGGCATTCTTTGCTGGTATCTGATCCTTCCTTTTTTTTTTTTTTTTTTGAAATTAGATGACTGTCGACTTTGCAATATTGGCGTATGAAGCAACATTCACCCTCTTAGTGAAATAGACGACGACCATGACGGTGAATCAATGTCAACTAGAAGCGTTTGATGAAATTGGCCCCATAATATCCATGCCCCACAGATAGAAAAGTCTATGAAGAGAATAGAAGAGTCACATAAATCTCGTCTTCTTCAATTCAGTATTTGCGGTATGAATGATGCAATCCCCTTCCATGATAGACCAACAGTGTCCGATCCTCTTGTTTAGCTCGCGTCTTATTAGCCCAGGCATGTCCTGATATGATCGTATGAAAACATCTTTGAATTCTTAAAAATAATCCAATGATGTCTCGCCTTAGTTTTGTGATAAGCTAGGCTACAATTTTTACCTCTTTTCTAGGCTCATAAAATCCACTGACCCTTTGTAGAGTAAAGTTTGTTTTTCATCTTGTTTCACCATTCTTAACAAATTAGAAGATAGGTTACAATCTCTGTTATCTTCAAAGTCCTTGGATCCCCTAGACCCATATTTTATTCAAAAAGGGAATTAGTAACAATGTTGCTCATATCATTGATATCTGGGTACCTACGTACGAAGGAAAAAAATCCAAAGAATAGATAATTCTAAGGATGATTATTTGTATGGTAATGAATAACGAACAAAAGAATATTTGAAAGAAAATCCAAACTAAGAACTATTGTTTGTACAGTATGAAATGGAAAGAATAAAAGAATATTTGCTTAAAAGATGCACTTTATTGAAATAAAATTTCGGACACAAGCCTATTTCACAAAAGGGTTTTTATTGCATCTAGGCTTAAGGCAACAAGCATGTTTTGAATATTACTCTAGACCAACTCTAAAAATACAAGGATCTCTTCCACAGTCCATTATTCAAAAACCCCAAAGTATGCAAGGGCTTGGAAACTTCGTTCCCTGGTTCCCTCTTTATTTTTTATTTCTTCAAGGAGTCGCAACTTTCTTGTCCCCTCCTTCAATTACCGCATTTACTCCTTCGTTAAAGTGATCAGGTTTTGATGAATCATCGAATTTCACAATTCCCATTTTAATGAACCTTTCGACCAACTTTTTAAACGTAGTACAATTTTTGATTGAGTGACCCGTTATTCCCGCATGGTAGCCACATTGAGCGTTTGAGTCATACCATTTAGGATATGGGGGCTGTATCGGCTTCAGATAAAATGGAGACACCATATGTGCATCAAATAAACTTTGATATAGCTCCTTATACGTTATCGGGATTGGCGTAAATTAGAGCTTTTCAGAGTTTTACCTTGAGGAAACCTGATTGCTGATAGTTACCGTCCTTGGCTGGTTTACTGTAATCGACTCTGAATGGCTCTTGTTATACCTACCGACACTATTTGATTTCTTTTCCTTCTTCTTCAGGGCCTTTGGGTCCATTCTTCTCTTTCCTTTGTTTTTCTACTGGAACAACCGGTTTGGCTTGATCATCATTTAGGTTAAAACCTATTGGGGAGTAAACGATGTCTTCCTCATCATCCACACTGGTGATCATTGGACCCCTTCTTTTTCAAGTCCTTCGGCTAATAACTGGGTTAATTGGCCAATCATATTCCTTTGAAATTCTAGCATTTGTTCTCGCATTTCTTGTTGGATCTTGATCAATTGCCCCTGCATCTGTATTTGCATTTGTTCTATTCTCTCCCACCTTTGTTCCATGTTTTCCGGGTTAACTAAAATATTTTTACTTAATTAGGGTCCTTTTTGTAAAAGTCTAATGCAAATGATACAATGTAATGCGAATGCATGAATGCAAAGAGGCATCGATTCTGATTCAACTTCATTTTAGAAAACTTTATTAGAAAACTAAATCATTTACATAAAACGGACTAAAAATATGCTTTCGCCCTAAGGCCTAAAGTCTTAACTTTCCTAAGCAATAAAGCTAGCTCTTGACCCCGATTAGACTGTAGCTCATACTTCATGCTCAATGTATTAGCCTGTACTACCAAAGTTGTAAATGATCAGCTACCTCTCGAATCTAAACTATCACTTCACCCATGAGGTAATCATGATTTCTAACTTGATCATGAGAATGGTAAAGCTCTTCCTTTAAGCGTCCTTCTCTTGTTTCAAGAAGCTCGATCCAAAGCTCACAGTTGTGCAATACCAATTCTAACTCTTCGATCTTGCCCTTCATTTCCTCAATCTTATTCAGACTTGACTTCAGTTCGATTGCATAATTACGGCTTCGATGATGATGAAGAGACCATCCAAACTTAGCATTGATCTTCAGAAGAAGATTTGTAAAGTACTGATCATACACCCTAGCTGGTGTCATATATTGAGTCACAATATCATACTCAGAAAGATTCTTCTGCTTCTATGGTCCATAAAGATCAGAGTTTTTCCTATTAGGAAGCAAACAAAGAAGGAGCTGCGGAGCTCCAGGAAGTTTAGATTGTATCTGTTCAAACATTTTTTTCAACTTTAACCACAAGTGAAAGGCATCTATTCTGGTTCATCTCATCAAATAAATCAAATAGGGGATCAATACGAATTCTTTTCATTTCTCCACAACGAATCAAATCTCTTGCAATGTTGTTTGGATTACAACGAGGAGCCGTGAAGTTCACAACAGCCCATCTTTCAATCCTAGATGACTCCACCAATTTCTTGTTGTTAAAATTCCAACACCCACTCCTTGGAAAGAAATCTTTACCATTGCCCTCTTAACCTTGGCGCTGGCAGAATACGTCCATCCACTTGGGTGACTATCTTCTTATGAAAGAGAAATATTGAAATGGTAGAAGTGTCTGTCCGTAATCCCCAGCTCACTTTGAAGTGATTGGTGAGTATAGTTACCTTTTTCCCTTTAGTTCCAACACCACGCCTTGCCATAGGGTGTCGTACAATCTGATTCTGCTTTGATTGGAACAATATCAAGAGGCACAGGTGGCGGAGGAGGCAGGGATTCCAGCGCTGCCCCGAATCCATACCCTAAACTCTGGAAAGGAAAAACCAAAATATACATATTTGAAATAAGAAACCCTAAAGAACCCAAAGAGACAGCAAAATTCTACGACCCTCTTTCTCTAATTGCCTTTGCTCTGACCATATACGAACGACTGCATTGTCTTCCACTTTATCAAGGAATTCGTTCTCCATAACCAGCTTTCTAACCTAGAAACTGACCGTGAATCGATTCCTCTTAAAATATGAAATGACATGCAACAAAATAAAACACAATAGATTAGTAACATGAAGTAAAATATAAAGCAAATAATCAGTCACCTATCTGGGTAATTGCTGAGGTTTGGTATAGCTCTGCCTAGGGTAAGTTCTTAGGTTTTCTACATGCGGTTTAGCTCTAAGTTGAGGTACCTAAACCAGCAGATTCCTCGATCCTCGCCCATTATAGGCTCATATGAACCGAGTTCAATTCAGGGGAATACATTTCCCTATGGCCATGCGAAGTGAAAACTTCACAAAGACATAGGTACAAATGTATTCTAGAGCAGTCCACTAGCCCATGCGGAGGTGAAATCCTCACGAAGGCATAGCTTCTCGCTCCTACTTAAGGGTGTGACCACGACGGTCATGCAATGCAATGCAGAGAGATATATTTAGAACCACATGCAATAAAAGGATCATTTAAAAAAAACCATAATTTTAAATTTAGAAAAAGGACATGAAATTATCAATTTTACGGCTTGACTCTCTTATGTCCCTAGTGGAGTCGCCAAGCTGTCGAAACCATTTTTAAAAGTTTTAAAAACAGGGATCGACTTTAAAAAATAGAAATGGGAGTCGCCACCAATCCCTTTTTATTTAGGTGTGATTGGATCACCTTGAAAATCGTTTTATTTCAAAGTACTGATTTTGGTCTACGAAAAAATAAGAAAAATGGGTTTGGGAGTCGATTACATATGAGGAAGGGTTAGCACCTTCATAACGCCCAAAAATTGGTACCTAATCGATTAATTAATGTTCATATGTTAAGAATTTGAAAAGATTTTAAAATACAATTCCTTTTAAAGAGTGTTTGTATAACATGTTTTGGAATATTAAGACTCCTTTATTCCAAAAGGATAAAATATCACATCCAGTACGTTAAGGTGCTACATTTTAACCCCTGAAACTAAGATCATCCCTTAACTTCCAAAAATCCGAACTTAAAAGGATATTTAGTTATTTGTACGAACGAAAAAACTGAAACCCAGCACGTTAGGGCACAATTTCTCGAACTTCTAAACACGAAACATTACCTTGTTTTCAAAAGCCTTACCTCGAGATAACATTATGTCACATCCAACGCGTTAGGACACGACATTTTGAATTTCCGAGAATAAATTTTTTATTTAACTTTTAAAAGGAAAGTAATAAGTTCTTTGAACTCGAAGAAGAAAATCGAAACCCAGTAAGTTAAGGTACGAATTCTTTCGAACCCTTAGAACGCGAAGAATTTACTTATTTTAAAAAAATCGGATAAAAAAGGTGATGTGATTTTATTAAGAAATGTAAAGTAAATTACGAGAGAATATTAGAAAATAATAGCGAAATAGAAGCTAATGATGGACTAAAAAATGCTATATAACATAATAAGAAAAGTAATAATAAAATAAGGATAAGAATAACACGAACACAATAATAATGATAATAAAAGATATTGATAAAAAATTAGTAATAATAGAAGTAATAAAAATAATAAAATAATAATAATGTTGATAAATAGAAATAATAATAACAACAATAATATATATATATAAAGTAGCGATAATAAAATAATACTAATAAATATAATAATAAATATAAAAATAATAATTAGAAATAAAAATGGCATTACTATTAAAATAATAATTACAATAGTAAATTTATAATAATAATTATAATAATAAGGTTGATAATGAAAAAAAGTAATAATAATATAATAAATATAATAATAATAAAAATAATTATAAGGAATAGTGATATTAGTTAATATAATAATAGTAGTAATAATACATATAAAATAAATATTAAAATAACACTAATAATAATAACCATAATAATAATAATGATAATAATAATTGTTATTGTTATTGTTAGAATCCTAGAATTAGGGATAGATTATTGAGGAAATCTTATGTAAATAGAAATTAATCATAGTTCTTGATTTTAGGATAATTATAGTTTTTAGGGATTATTTCCTTCCTTAGAGTAGTTTATCTCTTTTATACCGTAACCTAATTAGCTAAAGTAAGAATCGATTTCTCAGTTTTTACATGGTATCGAGCCTTAGGAATTATTCGATTCTCTTGTCTATCTTCTAAAATTTGATTTCTCACCATCTTCCTAAAATTTCCTCTCCTATTTTTCCATGGGTGATCTTTACAATGACACCATGTCCAAAACTGAGATCTCACAAATATCTCAGACTGTCAATCAAGGGATCAATCAAAGTGACCTCAATTCTTCACTAATAATCACTAGTCATCGACTAGATGGAAAAAACTTCCTACAATGGTATCAATCTGTCCTAATGGTGATTCGTGGTCGTGGCAAGTTGGGATATATCAATGGAGACCTCCCACGTCCTGATGTAGCAGACCCTACCTATGCTACATGGAAACTCAATAACTCAATTGTTATGGCATGGCTGATCAATCCAATAGAAGGCCATATAAGTCAAACTTACCTTCTCTTCAAGACTGCGAAAGACATGTGGGATGCAGTCAAAGAGAACTATTCTGATCTTGGAAACGCTTCCCAAGTTTTTGAGATCAAACTCAAGTTGAAAGACATTCGACAAGGGACACTTGAGGTTACTCACTATTACAACAATCTGAAAATATTGTGGAAGGAGTTAGACATGTACTATGAAGCTAATTGGGGGGAAGGCCAAGAACACACTAGGCTTATGACTCACCTCAACAACGAGCGTCTCTATGAGTTTCTAGCTGGGCTGAGGCATGGGTTAGACGAGGTTCGTGGCGAATTTTGGGCAGATCACTGTAACATCCCCAAACCCACAGTCTTGGCCGGATCTGGTTATGCCACTCATGAAAAACGGTTGGAAATCTTTGTCTTTAGGAAAAACTTGAAAATTTTGTTTATTTTAGGAAGTAATTTCCATTAAAATTATTAAATAATAAGCTTGATATAAAATAGGTGAATTAAAACTTTATTATAATTTATTATATTATAAATCATTTGAAGGAAATAAATCTAAGTATAATATAAACCCTAATTAAAAGATAATAAAATGATCCCAACAATAAATTAAGAGGCCTTTTATTACAACCAATATTTAAACCAAAACTTAATATAAATAAGCTTTAAAATATTTAAACTCTTCATACGCATGGGCCACCATGTGTCCTCTCCGATCCCGGTCCAATCTCAAGAGTCACCTGAAATGTTAGGAAAATAATTGCGTGAGTCACACGGACTCAGTGTGTAATTAAAACCATTGAAATCCACCCACATGCTAGCCACCAATCAACCCAATTATCAGATGCAACATATAAATATAATCATTTAGATATTACCACAATCTGGGCTTGGCCCACATTCAATCCACATTCAAGTACTGGGCTAGGCCCTTTTCTCATTAATTCACTGATTACTGGGCTTGGCCCATTTCCACGTATGTTCCCAAAACATACCTATCCACATGTCATATTGGGCTTGGCCCATTTCCATATCATTTCATAACAAAACAATGCAACATGAAACCCAACCCAATCCTAAGGTCCAACCGCTACACACCCCTTAACTTGACCTACCACACACCGGGGACTATCGAGTCACCCTCTCCTTTTCCCTCCAAAAGGCAACCAATGCCATCCACGATGTAGCACGTAGCTAACATCAAACCACGATGGAGCACACAGCAATCCATCAAGCCACGATATGGCATAAGCCGATATCAGTCAAGGTAACCACGCGAACTAAATCGCAAAGATCCACAACGCGACCTCAGTCAGCGCCAATCCACGATGTAGCACAAAGCTGACATCAACCACGTACTCGAAGTACACCCGTACATTCTTTCAAAAACCCACCCATGCACATGTAACATAATATAATGACATAATGAATAAAGCATGTACATGATATTCAGGCATACATTCATATTCATAGACATACTCACATACACGTATTAATAACCACATCTCAACAGATTTGATACTAACCTGTTTATCGACATACCCTTTAAGGGTATCCGGTTCACATAGTCACTGCACTTATTAACACATATTTAACACATACATCTATCGCATACATATCATATACCCGGAAATCGATGGGTTAATCACACACCTTATAACCTGAAGTTCTAAACCCTCGATCCCGACGCTATCGTTTAGCGAGACTACCGTTATTTGCTTATCGTTTTCTGCTGCACGACCACACCCCGGTGGCCAATCCCGAACTGCCGAGACGGCTCTTTTCTTAAACTTTGGAGCAGGACCTTCCTTTCCCTCTTGATCGGCACTTTCGCATCCATCGACACTTAATCGAATCACACGATTAATCAATCAAAGCCACAATCTACTATTAACAAATCTAAGTTACTTACTAATTTCCTTACCGAAATAAACTGAGATCCCGAAGGCCTTCCTTCGCTTATGCCGATCTGCCCCCTCTTACTCGGATCCCGAAACACCACTGATCTCCTGAAGTTGCCAAAAATCCCACACTTGCTTAAGAATCGGCCAACCACGCTAAAATACAAGGGAGAATTCGGCTTCAAACTTAGTAAAATCGTAGAGGAATGGAGGGCTAGAGGTTTCGGCTATCAAGGAATTTAAAAGAAAACAAAAGAAATATTTATAAAGAAAATAAGAAACTCCACTTGAACTTTCGGCTAGGTACACAAGACTATGGCTGACCAAAATGCACCAAATATGGACTAAAAGAATTTGTCAAATGGTCCAAAGAAAATCAAGAGGAAGGTTGCCCTTAAATAGCAATTGAGACTTGTTTCCCCCTTGAGACTCCACTTTTACCGCCACTTCAAATGCTCCAGCCACCAATTCAATTTAATTTGAATTAGCCAACTACCCCACTATTATCCATATTTTATCACTCTAAAATATCACTTAATCCTATTAAAACAATTAAACCACCAATGACCATTATCTCTAATTCTCTAATTTAAAACTAACTAAAATAATCCTTTATTATCTAAAATAATAAAATAACAAAAGTCATCACCTACCTATCCATGAATTCAAAAAAACTAATCCTTATCCTCCACCGAATCCACAAATGCTTAAGCTACCATTGCTGTCCAACAAAATTATACTTCAAATGCAACACCTTTGTAGTCCCACACCGCCAACTTCACGCAAAAGACCACAACAAAAATAAAATTCCAAATGTAGATCTGATTCGAACATAGGACACGGAACCTTCTTTGCTTCCTCAACGCCCGAGCCATTCGGCCACATTGATTTTATGACAAAACCCCATCATTTAATCTTAAAGGCTTCCTACTCAAGCCCATAGCCACACATGAAAAATAAAAACACCAAAATCTGCTGCGCCCTCGAACCAGTAGCCCACATTTGCCTCTAGCTCCCAAGCAACGCCCAGGCCATTCGGCTAAAGCGTTATTTATGTCCTACATCGCCACCAAATTCTTTGAACCTTCTTCGCTCAAATTTCTTTTAACGCCAACATGCAAAATAAAACACCCTTGTTGTCTTTGGACTCGAACCTGTGTCCTCTTAGCATGCATGAGGCGTCACTTTCCAAGACCTTAAGTGGCACCTCCTTGCCACTTTGCCAAGTGAATTATTGTGCCATAAATTACGAAAATTATTCTTAAGGCCTCCTTGGCGATTCCTTTTCCACTAAAATCCAAAATTTTCCAAAGCCTTCCCCTTTCACCCAAACATTTCTAAAACCCCTAAAACTCATCCAAGCACTCCCAAAAACCTACCAACACCTGAATTATACTTAAATTACCTAGCCCTTAAACCAGGGTGTTACAATTCTACCCTCCTTAAAATAATTTCGTCCTCGAAATTACTTTACTAACGAATGTCCGTACAACCTATCTTACCACCTTACGCTTATCTTTGCAGACTCGATCTTACTAAGACTATCGTACCTTCCCAACCCAGTTTCTAAGTTCGCACTCAAAATTCAAAACACCTCTCTTAGCAACACAGAAAAGACTAATTCGCAAGCAAGCAAAGCAATCAAAGCATGTACCAAAGCACAGGAGCTTACCCGCTATCACATCCTTGGTTGACTCTGACTAGAACCATTCCTTCCATGGCTTGAACCACGACCCTCGTCGCTCGAAGACAATTCTTAACGGATGTGCCTTAGATCCGCACCGAAAGCATTCTTTACTATTTCCCCAACACTCTCGTGTGAGGTCTTCCACACCGAGCACAAGGGCGATTCCGATCCTTTGGTACAAGTGCACTTACAGGTTCTCGGTCCTTGGTCTTTTTCGGGCATTACCAAGCGATCTTGATGGTCCAACATTTCTCTTATTCTCGTTCCTATTCTTTTCTCGGTTCTCCACGATAGTCTTCTTAACCTCTTCAATGATCCGAGCTTTCTCCACTAAAGTGGCAAAGTCTCTTTCTCTGTCTTGGAGCGATCAACTCCATAACTCATCTCGTAGCCCATCTTGAATCGAACACTTCTTTCGTAATCGGTAGCCACGATTCCTTTGGCGTCTTGACTTAGTCGCCTAAATTCGACTTCATACTCCGCTACTGACTTATTCCTTGCACTAGATTTAAACGCTTTCCTTTGCGAGTCCAAATAATGGCTCCTACATACTTTCCTTCAAACTTGGCCTTAAAGAAATCCCAATCCAATCGATCCACGGTACACCTTGTTTAACGGTGAGCCACCAACGATAGGCTTCGTCGTGAAAGTAACGAGACAGCGCCCTTGACTTTTCTTCATTGGTACAATCCAAATCGTCCATGATTCTTTCAAGCGCTTCTAGCCAATACTCGCCACGTCGAGCTACTCTCGACACTCCTCTAAAGATCTCGGCTCAGATTCGATCTAAGCCTTTCCGATCCGACTTCGAGTTCCATTTCCTCTACTAACTCCGCTACTCGCTCTAGCTTTTCGCAACATGGCAGCGATCTTGCCTCATCTTCTCGGTGCGATCTTGTTCCTCATGACCCTTCTTGGCGACTTCACTTTTCGACCCATGGCTGGACCCTATCGGTTCCGATCTTGCCATTCTACCTCTCTGCGTCCCTAGAACTCATCTCTATCGTCTTGATTTATCTAATTAAGAAGTTTTATGCATTAGTAATTGTTCCAATATTTAACCACGAGCAAATTTTATGGAATGAAAGATATTTAGAAGTAGTTCTTTCGATCACACAAAGTTTCAGTTCGAGTTTACTACTCTAGTTCAAGAATCACATTCACACACACATCCGTTCATCAACAAGAACACATTCCTTCCTCAGTAAAGGCACATTCAGTGGTATCTACCACACACATTCACTATTCGGACATTTCTGCCTGTTTCTACCCCAGGGGTATTTCCGTCATTTTCCTACAGGGACATTTTCGGAATAAACCGGAAAAAAATTTTAGAACTTTAATAAACCAGGACATTTTGAAATTTCCACATCGGGAGGGCATTTCTGAAAATTTGTCAAATTAGAGATACAACAGAATTTTTGGAAACCAGGGGTAATTTAGTAATTTTATCAACCAGGGTAATTTTGTAAATTTCAAAAGTCGGGGTATTATTTTGAAATACAAAAATTTGGATACTTTTGCAAAGTGAGAGAATTTTATTAAAGTTGGGGTTATCTCAGAAATTTTGAAAGTCAGGGGCATTTTAGTAATTTTCAACACGTGGGGGTATTTTGTAAATTTTCCGAATCGGGTATATTGATATTTTGAACACTAGAGATTTTAATATTTTGCAAAGTGATAATCATTTTAACAAAAGTTGAGTGGAGTGTGGTAATTTTATAATCTGAGGGCATTTTGTAATCTTGCCACTAGGGCATTTTGGTAATTTTGGTAAATCAATTTTTTTTCGAACCAGATTTAGGGTTTACAAACCAAGAAGGGTAAATTTAAAATTGTAAAACCAAGAATTTTAAATCAAGAAGGCTAATCCTTTCGGGTTTTAATAATTGGTTTAGCTTTATGAACAAGTCCTATTGGTTAAGGTGAACCGTAGCTACGCACTGTAGGATTCAAGTGGAGAGGAGGTGAGTCACGGATCGCTTAAATACCAAGCTCCCATGAATACCACTCCTAGACATGCGCACACAGGTTGCCACACCTTAACACTGGCGACTTACTTCATAGGTTTGTTCGGTAACCTTAAGTCTTATGCACATGTTTGAGTAGACTAGCCTTAGGTTCAACTGATCCTAATTCACTAATCTGAGCCCAACAAAGCCCATAACAGTTCATATAGTAAAGCACTTCAAAAGTCCAAGTACTTACGGTGGACTCGGCCGAGGAATGCAGTGCCATGCCAAAAAAAAATTCTGAAAAATTTCTTAAAAGCCCATATTCTTGAAAAGCCCATTTTGAAAATGTTTTTGGGCCCAAAACCCTCAAAGCCGAGTTTTGAACCGGGCTCTGATACCAATCTGTAACATCCCCAAACCCGGCCCACGAGTCTTGACCGGATCTGGTTATGCCACTGCGGAAAAACGGTTGGAAATCTTTGTCTTTAGGAAAAACTTGAAAATTTTGTTTATTTTCGGGAAGTAATTTCCATTAAAAATTATTAAATAATAAGCTTGATATAAAATAGGTGAATTAAAACTTTATTATAATTTATTATATTATAAATCATTTGAAGGAAATAAATCTAAGTATAATATAAACCCTAATTAAAAAGATAATAAAATGATCCCAACAATAAATTAAGAGGCCTTTTATTACAACCAATATTTAAACCAAAACTTAATATAAATAAGCTTTAAAATATTTAAACTCTTCCTTCTGCATGGGCCACCATGTGTCCTCTCCGATCCCGGTCCAATCTCAAGAGTCACCTGAAATGTTAGGAAAATAATTGCGTGAGTCACACGGACTCAGTGTGTAATTAAAACCATTGAAATCCACCCACATGCTAGCCACCAATCAACCCAATTATCAGATGCAACATATAAATATAATCATTTAGATATTACCACAATCTGGGCTTGGCCCACATTCAATCCACATTCAAGTACTGGGCTAGGCCCTTTTCTCATTAATTCACTGATTACTGGGCTTGGCCCATTTCCACGTATGTTCCCAAAACATACCTATCCACATGTCATATTGGGCTTGGCCCATTTCCATATCATTTCATAACAAAACAATGCAACATGAAACCCAACCCAATCCTAAGGTCCAACCGCTACACACCCCCTTAACCAGCCTACCACACACCAGGGGACTATCGAGTCACCCTCTCCTTTTCCCTCCAAAAAGGCAACCAATGCCATCCACGATGTAGCACGTAGCTAACATCAAACCACGATGGAGCACACAGCAATCCATCAAGCCACGATATGGCATAAGTCGATATCATCAAAGGTAACCACGCGAACTAAATCGCAAAGATCCACAACGCGACCTCGATCGGCGCCAATCCACGATGTAGCACAAAGTCGACATCAACCACGTACTCAAGTACACCCGTACATTCTTTCAAAACCCACCCATGCACATGTAACATAATATAATGACATAATGAATAAAGCATGTACATGATATTCTGCATACATTCATATTCATAGACATACTCACATACACGTATTAATAACCACATCTCAACAGATTTGATACTAACCTGTTTATCGACATACCCTTTAAGGGTATCCGGTTCACATAGTCACTGCACTTATTAACACATATTTAACACATACATCTATCGCATACATATCATATACCCGGAAATCGATGGGTTAATCACACACCTTATAACCTGAAGTTCTAAACCCTCGATCCCGACGCTATCGTTTAGCGAGACTACCGTTATTTGCTTATCGTTTCACTTGACGACCACACCGGTGGCCAATCCCGAGCGCCGAGACGGCTCTTTTCTTAAACTTTGGAACAGGACCTTCCCTTTCCCTCTTGGCTGCTTTTCGCATCCATCGACACTTAATCGAATCACACGATTAATCAATCAAAGCCACAATCTACTATTAACAAATCTAAGTTACTTACTAATTTCCTTACGAAATAAAGCGAGATCCGAAGGCCTTCCTTCGCTTATGCCGATCCGCCTCTCTTACTCGGATCCCGAAACACCACCGATCTCTGAAGTTGCCAAAATCCCACACTTGCTTAAGAATCGCCAACCACGCTAAAATACAAGGGAGAATTCGGCTTCAAACTTAGTAAAATCGTAGAGGAATGGAGGGCTAGAGGTTTCGGCTATCAAGGAATTTAAAAGAAAACAAAAGAAATATTTATAAAGAAAATAAGAAACTCCACTTGAACTTTCGGCTAGGTACACAAGACTATGGCTGACCAAAATGCACCAAATATGGACTAAAAGAATTTGTCAAATGGTCCAAAGAAAATCAAGAGGAAGGTGCCCTTAAATAGCAATTAAGCACTTGTTTCCCCTGGAGACTCCCACTTTATTTGCCACTTCAAATGCTCCAGCCACCAATTCAATTTAATTTGAATTAATAACTACCCCACTATTATCCATATTTTATCACTCTAAAATATCACTTAATCCTATTAAAACAATTAAACCACCAGCAGACCATTATCTCTAATTCTCTAATTTAAAACTAACTAAAATAATCCTTTATTATCTAAAATAATAAAATAACAAAAGTCATCACCTACCTATCCATGAATTCAAAAAAACTAATCCTTATCCTCCACCGAATCCACAAATGCTTAAGCTACCAGTTGCTGTCCAACAAAATTATACTTCAAATGCAACACCCTTGTGTAGTCCCCACACCGCCAACTTCTTTGCAAAGACCACAACAAAAATAAAATTCCAAATGTAATGATCTGATTCAACACGGGACACGGAACCTTCTTTGCTTCCTCCAACGCCCGAGCCATTCGCCACATTGATTTTATGACAAAAACCCCATCATTTAATCTTAAAGGCTTCCTACTCAAGCCCATAGCCACACATGAAAAATAAAAGCACCAAAATCTCTGCTGCGCCTCGAACCAGCGCCCACATTTGCCTCTAGCTCCCAAGCAACGCCCAGGGCCATTCGGCTAAAGCGTTATTTATGTCTACATGCGCCACCAAATTCTTTGAACCCTTCTTCGCTCCCTTCTTTAACGCCAACATGCAAAATAAAACACCCTTGTTGTCACTGGACTCGAACCAGTGTCCTCTTAGCATGCATGAGGCGTCACTTTCAAGACCTTAAGTGGCACCTCCTTGCCACTTTGCCAAGTGAATTATTGTGCCATAAATTACCGAAAATTATTCTTAAGGCCTCCTTGGCCCGATTCCTTTTCCCACTAAAATCCAAAATTTTCCAAAGCCTTCCCCTTTCACCCAAACATTTCTAAAACCCTAAAACTCATCCAAGCACTCCCAAAACCTACCAACACAGAATTATACTTAAATTACCTAGCCCCTAAACCAGGGTGTTACATCACCTCTCCCAACCATTAGTGAAGCTTTTGCGAAGTGAGGAGAGAAGAAAGCGTCGTCTTGTCATGATGGGGAACCCAAACCAATAATTTCTCTTGATCATTTCTTGAAATCTCGCTCTTGTGTCCAAAGGTCCTCAAACACAAAAACTCGTCTTTGGGAATGAGTCTAGATCAAACAGACCATGGTATAGCCACTGCAATCGTGTTGGTCACACAAAGGAAAAATGTTTTAAACTCCATGGTTATCCAGATAAAAAACAGAAAGACAAGAAAACTGCTTTGTTATCTTCCAATACTGCTGATGAGGTGCTGGATGTGTGCCTAACCAAGACGCAACTCGAAAATCTCCATAAAATTCTAAATACCTCTACTAGTCATGGGAATTTAGCCACTCAAGGTACTGCTCTCAATATTGCTCTTGAATCTAATAACAAATCTCCTTGGATACTAGATTCGGGTGCGTCGGACCACATGACAGGTAACCTCACTTTATTCCAAACTTACACCACCTGTCATAACAAGTCCCGAATCAAGATTACTGATGGTTCATACACACCTGTGGCTGGAGTGGGGAAAGTAAAAGTAGCTGAGAATTTTTCCTTTGATAATGTTCTACATGTTCCAAAATTATCCTGTAATTTACTTTCAATAAGTAAACTTACTAAGATGGGAAAATGCTTGTTGAATTTTCTGCATTTGGTTGTGTAATACAGGAATAGAAATCGGGGAAGATGATTGACACTGCTAAGGTTGATGATGGACTATATGTGTGGAATAAGGACAGCACACAAGGGGGATTAGCTCTATCTACTGCAAAAGAGGATACTATTATGCTATGGCACTGTAGGTTAGGACATCCAAATCCTTTGTACCTAAAAAAGCATTTTCCGTTGTTATTTCGAAATAAAAAGATAATTTCCTTGCAGTGTGATATTTGTGAATTGTCCAAACATACTCGTGTTCCATATCCTTTCAAACCATATACACAGTCCAAACCTTTTTCATTAATACACAGTGACTTATGGGGAGCTAGCCAAATGAAAAATATTACTGGTGAGAAGTGGTTTATTACTTTTATTGATGATCACACTAGGGTATGTTGGGTCTATCTTTTAAAAGACAAATCTGAAACTCCCAAAGTTTTTCAAAAATTCCACTCAATGGTTCGAACCCAATTCAACTCTACCATCCAAACTCTCCACACTGACAATGAGATAGAATACTTTAATTCTGTCCTAAGGTCATACCTTTTAGACCAAGGAATTATACACCTGAGTTCATGCCCAAACACCCCTCAACAAAATGGGATATCCGAGAGAAAAAATCGACACCTTCTTGATGTTGCTCGAGCCTTAATGTTCACAATGAACGTCCCTAAATATTTATGGGGCGAAGCTGTTCTTACTACTTGCTACCTAATAAATAGGATGCCATCAAAAGTCCTAAATTTCCAAACACCTCTAAACACTCTTCACAAATCATTTCCTCTATTTCATATTCCTACTATTCCAACAAAAATATTCGGGTGCAAAGCCTTTGTCTATAATCATCAACCCAACCAATCCAAGCTTGATCCTTGAGCCCACCCCTGTATATTTGTTGGGTACTCTCCTACTCAAAAAGGCTACAAATGCTACTCACCAACCTTACACCGGTTATTTGTCTCTCGGGATGTCACCTTCTTTGAAACCGAATCTTTCTTTAGACCTTCTCATCTTTAGGGGGAGATTTTTAATGAAGATGAGAACCTTAATACCCTCCTTATTATACCTCCCGACCCTACCACCACTACTATCACTAAACCTCTCAACCTTGATACTGTTATTTCTTCTCCTATGCCGTAAGAAATTAACACTATACTTCTCGATACCAACCCCATCACTGAATAGTCCCCTGATCAAGGAAAACAGCAACAATAGGTGGCCGAACTACAGATTTATTCCAGATGGAATCGACGTCCTGAAACTGATACAGCAGTGCCACTCACATATTCAACCGAGGACTGTTCTGAAAACGAAGTCTCACCTCCATCACCATCTATCTATCTTCCAATTGCAATACGAAAGGGGACAAGGAGCTGTACTCAACATCCTATCTCTCGGTTTGTATCCTATGGTAACTTATCTAAGACTTATCAAACCTTTGTAACTAATGTTGATTCTATATAAACTCCAAAAACTATAGAAGAAGCATTTGAGTCAGTAGAATGGAGACAAGCCGTGATGGAGGAAATGGAGGCTCGCAAAAATAATGGAACATGGGAAGTTTTGGATCTACCTAAAGGAAAGAAAACAGTAGGCTGCAAATGGATTTTTACTACGAAATTCAAGCCTGATGGCCAGATTGATCGATACAAGGCTCGTCTAGTGGCTAAGGGCTTCACTCAAACTTATGGGCTGGATTATGAGGAGACATTTGCACCGGTTGCTAAACTAAACACAATTAGAGTCCTTTTGTCCATTGCTGTCAATCTTAATTGGCAATTGACCCAATTGGATGTTAAAAATGCTTTTCTCAATGGGGAGTTAAGTGAAGAAGTTTACATGGACTTCCCACTTGGGTTTGAAGAAAGAAAGGGCCAAGTGTGTAAGTTGAAAAAATCTTTGTATGGGCTGAAACAATCTCCAAGGCGTGGTTTAATCGGTTTGAAAAAGCTATAATGAGCAGAAAATGTACTCAAGGATAGACAGACCACACCATGTTCTACAAGCATTCGGCACAAGGAAAATGTTGCATTCTAATTGTCTATGTGGATGATATAATAGTAACAGGCAATGATACAAGTGAAATTGGAAGGTTAAAAGAGTTTCTTGGAACAGTTTTTGAACTTAAAGATTTGGGAAATCTTAAATATTTTCTTGGCATGGAGATAGCAAGGTCTCAAAAAGGTATTTCTATCTCCCAAAGGAAATATGTCCTTGATTTTCTATCAGAAGTTGGGATGATGGGTTGTAAACCAGCTGAAACTCCTATGGAGTTTAATCTCAAGTTGGATACTAATGAAGATGGAGAAGAAGTCGACAGGGGGAGATATCAACGCCTAGTAGGGAGACTTATCTACTTGGCTCACACTCATCCTGACATTGCTTTTAGTGTCAGCGTCATAAGTAAATATATGCATGCCCCAAGGGAAAAACACCTAGAAGCTGCATATGGAATACTAAGGTACCTAAAGGGAAATCCTGGTAAGGGCCTATACATCAAGAAAATGACAATGAAATGTGAAATCAGATACCGATCTTGTTGGCAAGGAGTTCTATTAATGATGACGATCAACCGGTGGTTATTGCGGCTATGTTTGGGGTAATCTAGTGACATGGAGCAAGAAGAAAGCAATCTGTAGTAGCACGCAAAGAAGGCGTGAGTGAGTATCGAGCACTTGCACAAGGTATTTGTGAAGGAATTTGGATACAAAGGTTGATGAGAGAACTAAAGGTTCTTTATAATAGACCTATATAGTGCATTGTGACAACCAAGTCATTGTCGAAGATAGCTCACAACCACATGCATCATGATCATACCAAACATGTCAAAATAGACCGACACTTCATAAAAGAGAAAATACACTCGAGGAATTGAGTGTTACCTATCTACCTACCGGACAACAAAGTTGCGAGATATGTTGACAAAGAGTTTAAACAAAAACATGTTTGAACAACATGTTGGCAAGTGGGTTTGATAAACATTCACACTCCGACTTGAAGGGAGTGTTAGAATCCCTAGAATTAGGGATAGATTATTGAGAAATCTTATGTAAATAGAAATTAATCATAGTTATTAATTCTTAGGATAATTACGCTTTTTAGAGATTATTTCCTTCCTTAGAGTAGTTTATCTCTTTTATACACGTAACCTAATTAGCTAAAGTAAGAATCGATTTCTACGTTTTACAATTATAATAATAATAAAAATAAATTTACCAATATCAATAATGAAATGAATAATAAAATATTGAAAATTATAAAGGAAATTAAGAAAAGGGCAAAATTGAACTTAAAAACAGGAATCTAGGACGAAATCGAAAATAGAATTAAAAGGAGGGACCGATTAGAACACGAGTAACTAAGAGGGGCTAAAAGAGAAAATATCCCTACCTTCTAAAATGGTGTCATTCAAATTTTGGCCTTTAAAAGGCTAGAGGATCAGATTGAAAAGAAATAGAAATTTTAGGGCTAATTTAATAAAGAATAAAAGTTTGAATTAAACTAAATTGAAAACGATGAAATTGTGGAAGGACCAAAGGATAAATTCCCCATTTCCTGAAAACACGTGGATCCCAGAGTAAGGGTCAGGTCGATTTTTGAGTTAAAACTAAATGGCTTCGTTTTAATGCTTATCGTTTTAGGAAAAAACGGTGTCGCTTTAGGCAAAAACGGCGTCGTTTTTGTTATTCTATATAAATCACTTTTTAATAAAAAAATCATTTGTATTGTCGTTTTTTAAAAAAAAATGGGGAGAATTCTATGAAATCCTCCCTTCGCCCCTGTTTGAGTTTCGGTCATCGGACCTTCGAGCAACTCACTCCACGTGCTACATGCACCACCACCAACGGTGGCCGGAGGCCGAACCTCTTCTTTTCAAGCCCGCCGAAAGGTAAACCCCTTTTTTTTATTTGTAAAACACTGTTTATATACGAAAATATATAGAAAATAAAAAGTAAAGTAGAAAAAAAATCACCTCTACGAAAGGTTTCTGTATTTTATTTCTCTGGATTTTCTTGTGAATAATTTTTTTGTATTCTTTTTCTCTATGTATTTGTATCTGTGTCCTCGTTTTACAGAATAATCAGGCTTATATAGCCTTGAAAATAAAAAATAAAAAAGGAATTTGCTACTGTTTTGCCATTTTTGATGCGATTTGTTTCCTTTTTCGTAGGTGAAAGGCGTTGATCTTGGTGGCGGAGTGATTCGGGCGTGAATCAAGGCGCGATCGAAGGCTGGACAAGGCTGTGGTGCAAAGGCTGGGGTTCTGTGGCACGGTGATTGGGTTCCTGCCATTACAGGGCCTAGGGTTTCAAAAACCCTAGGCCACTGCTGATTTCGGTTTAGGAGTTGGACCATTTTGGGCCATCTGAGTTTGGGTCTAATGGGTTAGTTTGGGATCTGGGTCAATAGGCTTTGTTGGGCTACTATTAATTTGGGCTCTGTATAAGGACTGTTTAAAAACACAAGTTTTTTTTATTTTTTATTTTGTTTTTCTTTTTTGAATAAAATGGGCCCGGGCAAAATGGGCTGACTACACTTATAGTTCACAAGGCTACCGAAGAGCTAAATTGTGGATATGTCTTTCAAAGTTGTTCATTTGGTAAGGGTTAGTTGTCGGGTGTTCTCGTAGTTAATTTACACTTGAAAAGGTTGGTGGTCTGAAGCGTTCTCGATCACTATAATCGACTTACTGATTGGAGGAGAAGATTTGTTGTCAAGGATCAATTCAAAATCGGAGCCTAAATCGTGCCTGAAGCTAGAGCATCGTCCATTCGATTTCTTCAATCTTTATTTCATTTTGTTATTTTACTACAATTTTATTCTCTTAGTTATTTTGTTATTTTATTTTTATTCAGATTTAATTTCTTTTTTATTCCGTACAAGTTGTGTAACACCCCAAACCCGGCCCATGCGTTATGGCCGGATCTGACATGTCACATGAGAAATATATATTTATGTCCTTTTTCATTCGTACATAAATAGGTATTTATTTGTTAAAAATCAAGAAAACAATTTTTGATTTAAAATAATTGACAATATATTACTAACTTCAAAGATTGATTGATAAATCAATAAATTTTAACTAACGATCTTACAAACCGTGACTTTTGAAAAATATCGATGAAAATTTGAGAGAAACTTTTCGGGTTAAAAATATTTATATAAATTTATCATAAAATCCATTTGTGTATTCATTTTAGAAAAATCTTTATTTAAGTTTTAGAAAAATCTCATTAAAAGCAATTTGATCAAAATATAAGTACGTCAAGCATAAAGCAAAATAAAATAATCCAGAGGCCTTATTACAACATTTAACTCAAATTAGTAAAGTAATAAAGTGAACAAAAAAGAAATCTAGAGTCCAAATAAAATCGTTTCTAAAGTATGGCCCCCACCAAGTCATCCATGGCCCAAGTCCACATCACTGAGCATTACCTGCAAGGGCTAAGGAAACAGGGTGAGTTACTAGAACTCAGTGCAAAACCCCCTTACCATTGTTCACTGGGCCTGAAACCCATGTAGCAATATTTTGGGCCTAAGCCCCTTTTTACATAATAGTGTATCAAATATATTATATGAATGTAATGCAATCCCAATCCAACCTAATAATCCATCCGCTACATACCACCCTACCATCCATCACACCTGTGGGGATCAAGTCAACCCACCTCGCCAAACACATCAATCGCAGGCATTATGCCATTTATAACAAATTTTGATTGTGGCCGAGCCATCAGAATCATAGTATCATATTAACAAACATTTTTGTGGCATTGCCACCGGAATCACTTCTCTTCAACTTTTTTTCATCCCATGCAAAATCATGTAAATGTATCGTACATAGCAAATCATGATATTTACAAATATAAACAACAATAATTAATTCAGAGATTCATTACAAAAATTCGCCCCATTGTAACACTTACAATTCAGCCCATTAAGGCAATCTATCAAATCGGCCCATTAATGCAATATATCAAATTGGCCCATTTTGGCAATATATTAAATCGGCCCATTTTGGCAATATATCAAATCGGCCCATTTTGGGGCATTTTTGTAATTTGACCCTTTAGGGGCATTTTCGTAGTTTTCACAGTGTTAATACTGATTTTGTCAATTTTATCAAAATAGTGAAATTTAGGCCAATTTTCCCCAGTTTACACCATTTTACGATTTTAATCATAGCGACTTATTTCCAATATGATATCAATCTTAAACCCACGAAAAACGATGTGAGGTTACACATCTGACTACGATAAGTACTAGGCTTTCTTGATCTTTGACACCTAAGATATCATAATGCTCAATTAGACGACATACGTGATTTTATTAATCAACTCTAAATAAACGATCTAAAGTGTTTAACCTTGGAATCGTGAACGGCCACGATTTTTCGATTCTCCCCGGATGATGGTCCACAACCCGGTGGAAAATCCCGAACCGCCGATACTGCCCTTCGATTGAATTTAGGAGTAGGGATCGCAAATCCGCTCCTTTTACGATCTCCAATTGCTATCCCTTTTTATTCGATATCGCTTGCCACTATAATCGTATGATCAACAAGTCGATCGATTGAGCAATTTAGACCCTAAGGCATGTAGTCGATTAGTCACAACAACTATTATCCGAAAAATAACTTAAACGAATACCGAACGATTTTAAATAATCCATGAAGAATTCCTTACCGTAACGATATTGGATCCAATTTCCACCGTTAGACTTAGGGCTAGAACGATACACGGCCTTCCACTTAGAACACTACAAAAAAGAGGGTGATCTTGTTTAAGAGAGTAGAAGAAATGATTATTTCGATTAATAGAATCATCCCATGACAAGGGCATATATTCGGCATTAAGAGAAAGAAAAATAAAATGTTTGAATAGAACCACTTACCGATTGATCAAAGGAGTGAGTGATAACTCGAATAAGAAAGAAAGAATAAAGAAGAGATGAAAGGTTCTAAGGTTTGGTTATGAAGGAAGAATGAGTAAAAATATTCGGCTATGAAAGTACGGATTAGAAAAGATGAAAGATGGGTTAGAGAATTTTGTGAAAAAGAAAAGAAAGGAAAAATGAAGAAGGAGTGCTTACTAGCTTCGATTTTCAAGGGAAGATGAATGAGAAATATTTTGATCTCAATGGTTTGGTACTTTTGGCAAACAAGAAAGAAATGGAAAAATAAAAATGCTCACTAAAGACTTGAAGATTCAGCAAAGAGAAGAAGAAGTTTGGAGAGAAAGAAAAATGACATAAAATGGTGCTAAAGGAATTTTGGCCAAAACAAGCACCAAAGTTTTCACCAAAAGACAAAGAAAATTCGGCTACCTCTCCCTATACCAAAACCATCCATAACATGACAATAAGGTCAAAATTTGGCCAACCAAAACTTTCCAAAACATCTTCCTTGAAAAAGGCCAACATGTTCCCTATACTTGCTTTTTCCTTTTGATTTATTTCCCTACCTTCATCCTTTCCTTGTTTCTTTAGCCACCTTGCCAAAATTAAAAAGTCCACCTTGCCTTATTTACTATCTTGGCCGACACTTAAGGGAAAGATTACAAAAAAAATAGTCAAATTTTGCACAATATGAGATTTGAACCTCCTTCTTCAAAGTCTTTCATGTGGCGCCATATCCCCTTTACCATAAGCTCCTTTATGTTAGCAAATTACTCATTTATTTCCATAAGCATTGAGGTCACTTACTATATCTCCTTAAAGTGCTAAAATACCAAATTTTTACTAAGGTCCAATTAAACCCCAAGCCTTCTTAAGACCTTAAAACATACACGATTAGTAATTTAACTAGCTTAACATAAGAAATAATGCAACACATAAAATTCCAAATTTTAGGATGTTACAGGTTGACACACGTTGTGGGCATGATAGCGGCCTACCACGCATCCTAATTTAAAGGACATATAATTTTAGATATCTCAGGTCTAATGGGATCGATCCTACTCCTTATACTATTATTTATATTTTATTTAGGCGTAAAAATTTTATTTTTGGTGAATTCAACACCCATCATCTGTGCAAAGAATGAATAGTTAGGCGAAAGTGGATCACCCTGTTATTAACTAGGATGGGGAAGAATTGAGCCTAACTCCTCACCATTCAAAGTAATGGTATATTTTATAAAAGTCACACACAGCATCATCCATTTAATCCAGCGAGGATCAAAGCGAATTTGGCTAGCATAAACCTTAGATAGCCTCAGCCAATCCAATTGTACACTTTGTTAATGTCAACTTCCAAAGCAATCTCACCAACTTTACCTCTCCCTTTGTTCTTCATGTGGTGAATTATTTCAAAATATTGTCAGTGATCAAACTACCAGGAATAAAAGCCGACTGCATCATGAAGAATATGATTGGTAAATTTTGTTTGAGCCGGATGACCAAGACTTTGGCAGTCAGCTTATACAACGTATTACACAACACTATGTGGCTCAAGTTCTTCATTCAAGTGGGTCATTCTTTCTTTGGCACGAGCACAATGATGATGTCGTTAAAAGACTCGGGAAATTCATTAAAATTTAATCAAGCACAACATTACTCAAAACCTCATTCGCAATCAAAGGTTGAATTTTTTTTATATATGTTGCATTCAAACTGTTTGTCCCCAGAGACTTGTCAGAATGCATGTTAAAAATGGTTCCATGAAACTCATCCACAAAAAATGGAGCTAACAATAAATCATTATCATCAAGGATAACGACTGAAGGAAATCTAGAGTGTTTAAATCAAGAATAAAGCTGAAATGAAAATGTTTCTATCTTCATTAAATCAGTTCGAGAGATGCAAAAACCAGTATTTAATCCAAGGAGATAATAATAACTTATTAACTAACTGAGTTTAACTAACTAACTAACACTTTTAATTAACTCTATCAATAAAGCTATTAATGAAATACTCATAACATGCCTCGTGCTTGGCTAACATTTCCTTCCTCTTGTAACTTCATGGTTATAAGGGACGACTCTAAGCTGATTTCTAAACTTGTTGAACAATCCTACTGATAACAGTTTTGTCAGGATGTCAGTAATTTGATCCTGACTTGGCACATGACTTACCTGAAAAGCTCCTACTGCCACTTTTTCTCTCACGAAGAACAAATCCAATTCAACATGTTTGAATTTTGAGTGCATGACAGGATTCCCTACTACTGCAATAGCAGCTGAACTATCACACCATACTAATGCCTTGTTCTTAACTAGAACACATAGCTCAATTAAAAAGGATTGAATACCATTTCTACAGTGACATGTGCAAGACTCATGTATTTTGCTTCTGCGGTAGACCTAGATACTACTTGTTGTGTCTTGGAACTCCAGGAGACTGGATTCCCTCCAAGAAATATACAATAGCCTGATGTTGACCTCTAATCATCAATATCTGACCCCCAACTAGAATCGGAGTAGCCTTCAAGCAAAAATTTAGAAGCTCGACCGAACCTTAAGCCATGGTCTAAAGTGCCTTGCAGATAATGCAAGATTCTTTTAATAGCTTTAAAGTTTAAGTCTAATGGTCTGTGCATGAACTGACAAACTTTGTTGACTGAGAAGGCAATGTCTGGTCTTGTAATCACTACATACTGTAGAGCACCAACTATGCTCCTGAAAAATGTTCATCTTCAACAAGGCTACCTTCAGGAGCTGATTATCGACAGGTAGTAACCATTGGTGTAGGAGAACTATTTGACTTGTCTATTAATGCTTTTCTAAGTAGATCAAGTATGTATTTCTTCCGCCAAGAAAAATACCATCTAGTGTATAGTTGACTTCAATCCCCAGAAAGTAACTTAGCTTCCCCAAGTCTTTCAAAGAGAATTATTCATCAAGTTTCTTAACAAACTGGTCTATAGCTCGAGAGTCAGATCTAGTGACAATAATGTCATCTACATAGACTAGAACGTATAATAAATGAGCCCCCAATCGATGGATAAAAAGAGAGTTATTAGCTTTGGACAACTCAAACTTACTGGCTAAAAGAAATTCCTTGATTTTTTTGAAACCAAGCCCGAGGTGCTTGCTTAATGCCATACAAAGCCTTTCTCAATTTGCATACCAGTTGTTGACCATTGTTCCCTTGCTGTTCAAAACCTGGTGGTTGCACTATATAAATTTCCTCATTTAAATCACCATTCAAGAAGGCATTATTAATGTCCACCAGCCTGAGAGATCAGCCCAAAGACACTACTATTGTCAACACCACCCTAATAATTGTCAATTTAACCAAGGACTAAATGTCTCCTGGAAGTCAATGCCTGTCACTTGAAGGTAACCTTTAACCACCAATCGGCCTTTGTATCTAGCCATAGAGCCATCAGCATTTCTTTTGATCTTAAAAATCCATTTACACCATACTGCCCTTCGACCTGCATGTAAGGGCATAAGATCCCAAGTGTGATTGGAAAGTAACGCTTTATACTCAATTCGTACAGCTGCTACCCAAGCAAGACTCTGAAATGCCTCTGTAATGGAAGTAGGCTCATTCTCTATTAGAATAGAAGAGAACACCCTTGGTTTTAAATATCACTTTTGGATCGGGTTTGCATAGGGTGTGCATTCACCAATCTAGTAGACCTGATAGGAATGGCAGACTGATTATAAGAGGTAGGTACACAAGCTGCATCTGAGGAGTCTACTTGCTGTCCTGCAGAAGAAGAGTAACTAACGGGAGAATTTATGTTAGAGTGGACTGAATAGGACCTTGCCACAGGAGATGATCGAGCAGGTCCTAATGAAGAAACAGAGGGATGAGTCAGAGGAATAGGTGCTACAACCAAAGGAATGTGAGATCGTTGATGAACAGTCCTAATGGGGTCCAAGGTAGATTGTGAAGAAAAACCTTGCTGGAATGGAAATTGGGATTCATCAAAAATAACATGTCGAGATACAAAGACTCGACCATCTGCATCAAGGCACTTGTAGCCTTTTTGGTTGGTTCCAAACCCAAGAAAGACACATCTCCCTGACCAAAACTGAAGCTTCTATTGGTGAAAGGGCCACAAATAAGGAAAGCAAGCACAGCTAAGCACCTTCAGATGAGAATAGGCAGGTCTGGCTTTATAAAGTTTCTCATAAGGACTACTCTGTTGTAGAATAGGAGTAGGTAACTTGTTGATCACATGAACAGTATGAGCAAACGCAGATGACCAGAAACCCAAAGGCATAAACGCCTGAGCCAAAAGAGTCAATCCCATGTCAACGATCTGTCTATGTTTCCTTTCAGCTACACTGTTTTGTTCTAAGGTCTGAGCGCATGTGACCCTATATTGAATTCCAAGCTTGAAAAGATCAATGGATAGAAAGCGATACTCTCCCCCCAATCAGTCTGAAGCATTTTTATACAGCACCCGAATTGGACTTGTACCATTTGTTGGAAATGAAGGAAACATTTGAAAACTTCAAACTTGGCCTTGAGAAAATACAGCCAAGTATACCTGCTGTGCATATCAACAAAGGAAATGTAATAGGAGAATCCATTTGATTATACATGTGCTAGTCCCCAAACATCAGATACAACAAGTTCAAAAGGCAAGGAATACACTGTTTGTGAAGAACTAAAAGGCAATTTGTGAGATTTGCCTAACTGACAAGCTGAACATACATGAGGTAAACAACTATGTTTGAAAGAAATATTACAAGTTTTCAATACAAGTGCAAGCGTATTATTACACGAATTGCCAAGCCTGTTATACCATAACGCAGGAGATGAAGCTAGCTGAGCATTACATAAAAGTGCTAAGTTGGACCGTGGAGCAGTAATAGACTTGTTGAAAAAAGCCCAAGACACATCAAACCTGTAAAGACCATTATGCATGTAGCCGACTAGAAGATTTCTCCCTGTCTGAGTATCCTTCACAAAACACATATAAGGGTGAAACTTAAAGTAAACTGCATTATCCCTTGCAAACCGACCTACAGATAGTAAATTCTTACAGAAAGTAGGTACATGTAGAACATTCTTGAGACGCAAAAGCCTAGGACCAGCCAATAAAAAAGAAGAGCCTATATGAGCTATAGAAACAGATTCACCATTTCCCATAGACACCTGATTTGTACCTGTGTAGGGAGAGGCAGACGAAAGGGTAGCCATGTCAAGAGTAATGTGATCCGTGGCCCCAGAGTCATGATACCAAGTCTGATCAGGTGATCCTGAAGAAGAAGGTCGAGAAGATTGCTGAGGAGATGAAGAAGGAGGCTGTGAATGTGAATGACATCAATATAACAAAGAGGAGCATAGAGGTGCAGGAGAGGAGTGACCTTGCCCATTGAAGTGATGATAGTTAATTGTCATCGAATAATTAGGACTCACACCAAAAAAATTCTCATCAAATCTGTGATAACAAGATTGAACCACATGGCCAAGCTTGCCACACAATTGGAACTATGGTCTGGATCATGACCAACTCCAACCATTGCCACGAGCTCTACCACGAGACCAGCCTCGGCCTTGCCCCGGTATCCTTGTTTAAACTCCTGAGAGTAGCTGGTGGAACTTGCAGTGTGTTTCGAGTTGTCAATATTATCATGCTTGGGATGTGAAAGCAAATTGGCTTGTAAAGGAACCTCTGTCAACAAAACCAGTTGTCGGGTTTCACAATCAATAAGCATTTCAGTCAACAAGTCAAGAGACATAGGAGTAGCTGAGGAAATCACACGAATGGATTCATATTCAATTGAAAGACCAGCCAAAATGATGCTCACTTGTTCTTGTTCAGTAACCAAACTACCAGTTGCAATGAGGTTGTCACTCAAACTTTTTTACTTTGGACAAGTACTCATTGATTGTAAGATTTGCTTTCTTGAGAGAGTATAGAGCATGACGCATACTCAAAATCTTGATATTGGATTTAGCACCAAATCTTCTTTCAATGGTCGTCCGGATCTCAAAACTAGTCTTGGCGTTGTGAGATGGACCAAGATATCATCTGTGACTGAAGACAATAGCCACGATGGTAGAAACTTGTCTTGTTTCTTATACACAAGAAATGCAGGATTATCGACTAACTGACCCTCGTTCCTAGTGATGAGAGGAGAAGGAACAAGAATGGTGCCTAAGACGAATCCTTCAAGATCGTACCCTTCAAGAATCAATAAGAGTTGATGTTTCCATAGGAGAAAATTGTGCTCACCTAGTTTGATGGTGTCATGCTTGGAGAAATAATGGACTGTTTGTGGCGCAACATTGCCTGGACCTTATGTAGGAACTACTTCCCCAGTGTTGGAAGAGTGTTGAGGCGTATCAACCATAGACACAGTTTCAGTGGCCATGAAAAAAAAAAAGAGATAGGAAACAGAGAGGGAAAAAATTATACCAAGAAAACAACAGCTCTTGATACCATATTGAAATCAAGAATAAAGCTGAAATGAAAATGTTTCTATCTTCATTGAATCAGTTCAAGAGATACAAAAACCAATATTTATTACAAGGAGATAATAACTACTTATTAACTGAGTTTAACTAACTAACTAACACTTTTAACTAACTCCATCAGTAAAGCTATTAATGAAATACTCATAACATAGAGAAAACTTGAAAGTGAGGCATATCAAAATGAGAGAACCATTCTTTTTTTAAAAAAGAAAAAAAACCATTTTATTGTTAAATGACTTATTAAATTGTTATATTTTATATTAACTATTAATGATATTGTCCATTAATAATATTTAGAGAGTTTTCAAATTGAAATTGTTTTATTCACAAAATTTATTATTTAAAGGGAAAAAATTGAAGGAACGAATGAATGAAGATAGCAAAGAGGAGCAGGCAGCCTCAAATGTTGGAACTTCTCTTCCAAAATAAAAGTGCATCCTAGACGTGTTCTTCAAGTGCTTTGCAAATGCAATCAATTACATAATTTTTTTTTTTCGTTTAAAAAAGTTAAAAAGCAAAATAAGCTTTATAAAAATAATTAAAAAAAATTAATTAAATCATTTGTCGAAAAGTGCACTCAATTGAATTAAAATAAATCTTGATTTGTACTCAATTAAATCACTTGAATTTATTTTTCCGTTGAAGTCCTTAACGACAATTAAATGCTGACGTGGGTAATATAGAAGAATGATGATATAATAGTTGACATGACAAATTGACTTGAAAGGTTTAATTATTATTTTTATTTTATGAGAGATTAATTAATTATATAAATAAAATATTATTAAAATTCTAAAAAAATCTAATTTTTAAATGTAAATTATAAAATTCATAAAAAACTTAGAAATTTATAAATAATTATAGAAAGTATTAAAATATAGAAAAATTTAAATGTTATATTTTTTAGAAAATATATAAAATATATAAAATTTATTCAAATTATTCAAATATTATAAAAATATAAAAATTAAAGAAAAGTTATAAAACTAAAAATTACTACACATTTTTGTTTACTCTCATACACGGTCCTAAACCATACATCAACCCCATCATTATTAACTTCCCTCGCATCATCCATCCTCAACTAAAATATTACTTATCACTGCTAAGTGGTTAAGTATAATGGTAAGATATATTGCACTCTTAAGTAGAGGAAGCAAGTGCGAACCTTGAAGACAATATTGTTGGGAGGGATAAGACTGTAAAACGGATATAAAAAATACCAAAAAAAAAAAAAAACAAACATTGATTATCACTAAAAGTGTTCATGGGTCAATTCGAGCTTAAGCCCGATTTCAAAAAATTTGCTAAGCTCAAGCCTAACTAGACCTAGCTTGCCAAAATGATTAATTTCATTGTTTTAAAATAAAAAAATATTTTTATTTCAATTTAATTATAAAATATACAAAATATTAATATTTTTTTATTTTTGAATAGTAAATTGGATCAGTACATAAACACGTCTCTCCATCACTTATCTTATTGTCACTCAAAGCCCTTATCAACACATTTACACAAGTTCAATCATCACAGTTGAATCTCTCCATTTCCTTATTAACAAAACGAGAGACTCCAAACCACCTGTCGTAACCATTTTTTCTGAAAACAGTAAACGACGCGGTCGACTCGATTTTTTTTTTTTTTAAAAATGAAGGGAGTCGCCACCGATCTTTATTTGGTGTGATCGGATCACCTTTGTTTTAATAAAATATTTAATTTACTAAAACAGTGTTTTTTGGTCCACGAACTTTGAGAAAATGGGTTCGGAGGTCGATTACGTGCGAGGAAGGATTAGCACCCTCGACACGCCCAAAATTGGTACCAAATTGATTGATTGATGCCCTATTTGTTGAAAACTTTAGAGGGGTTCGAAAATACAATGCTTTTTATTTTCAAAATTGGAAGGGAAAGGGATATTAAGACTCTCTTATTATCGAAGAGATAAAGCATCATGTCCGATGAAGTTAGGCGTAATACTTTAGACTCCAAACTAAGCTCGTCCTTTTTTAAAACTCGATTTTCGCTTTTGAAAAGAATATTCCGTTATTAGTCAAATGAGAAATTGGAACCCGATAAGTTAGGGCTCGATTTCGAGATTTCAAATACTGGAAGATTGCCTCTATTTTTTAGAAAAAAGCTCATCTCGGAGTATCTAGATGTCGAGTCCGATGAAGTTAGTAGCGACATTTCAATTTCCGAGATCAAGTATTTTGTACTAAAATTTAAATTACAATTTCAAAAGAGACATCTCGTTGTTTAACTTTAATCGAGAAAAACCGGAACCCGATGAAGTTAGGGCTCGATTCACTCGAATGGCTAGCACGAAATGTCAATTTAAAATTGGAATTTGTGACTTTGAAAGGGATATTCAGTTGTTTAACTTAAGCGAGAAAAATCAGAACCCAGTAAGTTAGGGCTCGATTCTCTCGGAGTGTTAATACAGAATATTGATTGTTTGAAAACTTGACAAATCGGGTAAAGGTGAAAGCAATCTTGTTTGGTAAAAAGATAAATTCTGAACTAGGTTGCGTAATAAAATAAGAGTGAGGTGTGTAATTAATTTGCTTAATAATAAAAGCGATGATAATAATAATGCAATAATAATCGTAAAAAATGACGACGATGCATTTAAAGTAATGAGAGTAATAATAAAGAAATAATAAAAATGACAATACTAATAATAAAATGCTAATAATAAAATAGTGATATGAAATGTAAAAAAATGAGAATGATATAATAATAATGATATTGGTATAAAACGACAATAATAATAATAGTAACAATAACGGTAATTAAAAATATATATATATATATATATATATAAAAATAATATAATGATAGTCATACTAATAACTATAGGAATAATATATATAATACATAATAGTAATATGATAATAATAATACTAATATGGTAATATAGTGATGATAATAAAGCGATTAATAAAAAAACAATAAAACGATTAATAATATAATAATAGTCATAATAATAATAGTAATACTAATAATAATAATAATAATACTAATATAATATATAATAGTAATATTATGATAATAATAATACAAATATAGTAATATAGTGTAAATAGTAAAACGATTTATAAAAAAAATAAAACGATCAATAATATATAACAACAAATAATAATAATAACAATACTAATATAATATATAATAATAAAGTAATAATAATGATAATAATAATAATAATAAAATAAAAATGAAAATAAAAGTAAAACAGTAAAAATATTACAAAATAATTAAAAGAAGGATTAAATTACCTTTGAAAACATGAGTTTGGGTCAAATTGTAAATAAATGGGGTTCGATGATTAAATTGAAATCGCGTAAAAGATGAGGGCGAGTGAGCAATTTTCCGGAAAATTAAGCTGCACTTTGAGAAGGGACCAAATTGAAGAGTGAACTAAATATTTGGGCTAAATTTTAAAATAATAAAACTTAATTGAAAATAATAAAAAAAGGCGGAAGGGCTAAAAGTGCAATTAGCCCTTCCGTTTAAAAACTGTGGATCCTAGGTGGTGGTGGTCGGATTCGGTCGGATATGTCAAACGACGTCGTTTTGGGCGTTTAAAACCCGACCAAAACGACGTCGTTTTGGGGCCTATATAATTTGGAAAACCCTAAAAAAATCATTTCCCGTGCTTTTAAAAAAATCCTTTTTTTCTCTCAACTCCCTCTCTGCAGACCTAGGGGATCCGTGAGGCAGCCGCTCAGCCGTCTTGGCTGCTGAGACTCGACCACTGCCATGATGGTAGGAAAGGTAAAAATCAGATTTTTTTGTTTTTTTTTCTTTTTTATATTTTTACTTTGTGAAGTTATGTATGAGTTTGCCAAAAAAAAAACTTTTGAAAAAGAAAAAAAAAATACCTTCGGTTTCTGTCCCTTTTTTGATTTCACGAATCTTTGCGTTTTCGTTTTGTATTTGAATCTACTGCTTCTGACTTGAGGTTTAGTTTTTTTGTGTGTATTTCGAAAAAAATAAAAGAGGCACCTTTGCTTGACTCTCTGCTTCTTTTTATCTCTTAAAAACTTTTGTTTGCTTGAACCTTCTCTGCTTTTTTTGATTTTCAAAGAAAAAAAACCTCCTATTCTGATATTCAAAATCGGCTTTATAGCCATTGAAATATCATAAAATACTAATATCTCATCGCTCTTGTTTGCTTCATTACATCACTTCATTTTGCGTGTTGCGGTGACCGGGTATGGTGGAAGCGGTGGTAGGTGGTGTCGTGGTTTAGAAAAGTCGGGGTAGGTGAGGGTTGGTGGGCTGAGAGAGAGGTGCTGGCTAGGTTCTCTGAAACCCTAGCTTTGAAAAAAAAAAAGTGGGCTGTTGGGCCCCGTCAATTTGGGTTTGGGTTCTGTTGGGTCTGGATTTGGTTAGTTGGGATTTGGGTTAGGTTTGTAATTTTTATTTTTTCTTTGTAATTGGGCCGGGCAAATGGGCTCATACACCACCAAAATAACAATTTTTTATAAATTTTAATAATTTTTATTTTATAAACTTCTAATAATTTTGTATTAATAATTTTCTCCAACTTATTTGTAGTTTCTTTTGGTAATTTTAATACTTTCTAAAATTTTATACTATTTTTATAATAATTTATAATATTTAAAGATGGTTCAATAATTTATAATTATTTTATAAACTTCATAGTTTTTTTTTTTTGTAAATTTCTAATAAATTTTATGATTTTTATATTTTATAGTTAAAATATTAGGTTTATTTAGAATTTTAATAAACTATTTTACTTAAATAATCAATTAAGCCCTCATAAAATAATAAAAAATCTATTAGAAAAATCAATTACCCCCTTTACATAATCATTTTTCACGTCAGCTTGTCATGTCAACTGTCACGTCAACATTTTTTCCACGTCACTTATCACGCCAATAGTTAATGGCCATCAATGGCTTCAACGGAAAAAAAAAAAGTCAAAGGGCTTAATTGGGTACAAACCATGAGTTAAAGGGTTTAATTAATTTTTAATTATTTTCAGAGGGCTTATTTGATATTTTAGCCGAAGTCAAAATATTTTTGTTGAGGGGGACAGCTCTTTCGGAAGAAGTTTTCGAAGTGTTATCTGCCAGGTAACCGGCCCAGTCTCCCAACAACTGAAGTTATTATTCTCAAGAGGGTTTGCCTCTCGTGCTCTGGTGAGAGCCAGCATGCCGTGAGCAGTTACCTTAACTAATGGTACCATCTTCCCTAACAAGTGACTTATATGCTATAGGTTAGAGGTTCAAACCCCATTAAGGGTGAGACGCTCATCTTGCCTTGGTGAGTGGTTGTACGCCCACGTAAAATTGAGGCACTCCCAACTTTGTGAACTAAGCCCTTAAGGCAGCCGCTCACGGCACACTGACTCTCGACAGAGCACGAGAGACAAAACCCTCCTTGAGGGACAACCCTTTAATTGCTAAAGAATCAAGTCATTTAATGAACGACACTTTAAAAACTTCTCTTGAAGAGTTGACCTCTCAACAATTTTAAAAGTATAGAAATATTATTTAATCACCTTGGCAAAAGCCAAGGGTCCCTAAAAAATTTCCTAAGAAAAATCACTAATACTATATTTATATTTATGTAAGATTTAATATATTAATAATAATTTATTTATATAAGTTTTAACAGAATCGTATTATAATTTTTAAATTATTTTTTTGCTGTATAAATCAAAACTCGATCATTAAATATAAATTTGTCGATGGACAAAGTCAGGTTAAAGCCCGGTTTCAAAAAAAAATTCATGCCTGACATGTTCTCAAGCGGACTCGACATGCCCAAAAACTCATTTTACTATTTAAAAATTAAAATACTAAAAATATATATTTTAATTAATATTTTATCATTAAAATTTAATTTAAAAATAATTAAAGCCACCGAGGTACAAAAATCCTTATACACTAGACTTATCAAGCCAGATAAACCACCCAACCTTTGAACAAATAATTTATTTTAAACCTCAATGTGTAGTAGGTATCAAGGTTAAAGAAAATAATGCAAGTGGTGACCACTGAATGACACTCATCAAATTCATTAATTGTTGAAGTCCCCATCCCACTTCCGAATCTGTAATCTATCAATAAATAAAATAGAAAAAGGACAGAATGAGCATTGTTTCGGTTTTAAGATATTGACACCTATTTTTTACGTTAAATAAATAGAAAAGATAAAGAGAAGGGAAAATAAAGACAAAAATATCTATTCAGCTGCTGTTGCCGCTGAGCAGCACACGACCAAACGGAATCTATGGCCACAAATTTGTTAATGTGTTTTCTCTTTTACTTTTACATGTGCTAATATCAGGAGAGGACAAGAGGCACACCACATCTCAATTGACCCTGAATCGGTTTAGGTTCCAATTCTATTATATCTAAAGTATGTTAATATAAGTATTCAACAAAAAGGAAATAAAGAGAAGAAGACGGACTTATCTAAATAAGTGAAGAGTCAGGAGTGAAGTAAAAGAAGCCGTGAAGGCAAAAGAGACAAGGTGCAGAGGATAACGCTTAAGGTTGCTGGTGGAAAAAAAAGGCCCATTCTTCATCATTCTTTTGAGTATTAATTGAAGAAGATTCTTAGACCTGTGAATGTGATGTCACCGATTGTCAATAATTGGATATATCTTGCTTGGAGCAAGATAGTTGACCGAGTTGGCACCGGTATGTGCAAGTTGTTCCGGGGATAGAAATTTATATTTTATAATTTAATCTTTATACTTTTTATTTTTAAGAATTTAGTCATTCTATTTTTTATATTTTAAAATTTAAGTTCAACTGTTAAAATTATTTTGTTAAATTCATATTTATTACATGCCAAATTTTTAGTTACATTACTATTAAATGAAGAATTTTTATTTCAAAATAACATACTAATAAATTTAACAATATTAACCATTAAACCTGAATTTTAAAATATAAAATTAAGACTACATTTCTAAAAATAATTTAGCCAAAAAATTCTTTAAAATAAATATATAAAAATTAAATTCTAAATTTATGAAAAATACAAAAATAAATTATCAAGTCAAGCTTTTCTTTCTCAAATAGCAGAAAAAGAAATGAAAAAAGAAAAGGAAATATACAAAAAGGGAGGGGACTGGCAGTAGGGGTGAGCGTTCGATCGAATCGAATGAAAAAATTTCGAGTTAATCGAGTTGACGAATCATATTTTATCATCCTAATTTGATTTGAAATTTTCTCGAATCGAGTCGAGTGAGATGGAATTCGAATCGAATCGAATCGAATATATTTGTTCGAGTTAAATTTTAAAAAATAATTTTGGGTCCTTGTAACCACTGTCACCCATCGTAATAAAATTTGTCCACCTTAATCAATTTTTTATTAACTTTCATCACCTCATAATTTATTTATTAATCTTTTATATACGGGTTAGCTTCTTTGCTTGCTTAGTTGTTTCAATTATCTTCAGATTCTTGTCACTATGTATTTTGGAATTAAAATATATATTAAATGTAAAATGTGATTTTTTAATAAAAGTTATTTTAAAGATAGAATGTGAAATTGATACCAATATAAAATTTTAATACAAATATTTTATGGCATAATTAATAATTCAATTTTAATATAAATATTCAATATGACTAAACAATTCAATAATATAAATAATATAAAATGTAAAATTTAATTTAATAATATAAATAGTAGATATAAATAAAATTATTACTATTTATGTTTAATAATTTTTTGGATAATTTTGATTTTTATTTGAGAGTAAAGGGTGAGAAGTAAAAGTTTAGGGAGAAAATAAAAATTTTGGTGAATAAAAGTTTGAGGGAAAGTAAATAGGAGGAGTAAAATTTTGGAGGGAAAATATAAAAAAAATTGGGGGGAATGGGTTTGGGGTAGATGGGAGGTGAGATGGGAAAGGAGTAAAAGTTTTAGGGGAAAAATGGGAGGGAGTAAAAATTTGGGGGGAAAATAAAAAGTTTTGAGGGTTTTTAGGAGTAAAATTTTGAGAAAAAGTAAATGGGAGAATAAAATTTTGGTGGAAAATGAATTTTGGGTAGATTGGAGGGTTGAGATGGGAGGGGAATAAAAGTTTTGGGGAAAAAGTGGGAAGGAGTAAAAGTTTTGAGCAAAAAGTAAAAAGGTTTGGGAGTTTGGGGTAAAAATGTTAAATATTATATTTTAATATTGAATTATTGAGTTATTCAATTGAAAACTCAACTCGATTTGAACTCGAAATTCAAAAAAATTGAGTTAACTCGAATAACTCGATTAACTCAAATAATTCGATTCGTTTAACTTCGAAATTGAATTTTTTGATTTTTCGAATGAATCGAATTTTTTCACCCCTTTGGCAGCAGTACAAAAAGACAACAAAAGAAATACGTTTTCCATAAAAATTGAATCGGTTTTAATCATGTGGGCACAAAAATCTGACCCATGATGTTCCATTGTATTAATGAAGAAAAGTACAGTTCGAGAATAACAAAACAATCTGAAATACAAAGTTATTTTAATATATTACAAATTACAAAATGTTATAAAACATATTCATATAATAATTAACTAGTTTTCTTTTTGCAGGATGTATAGGTTGTTTACGTTTAATAATTAAAATATGTAATACTTCATATGTAAAATTTGGAGTATTTTATTAAAAAAAAAGTCCATTTTCAATTTTACTTATGGAAATAGGCTACTTAAAATTTTATTTATCGGAATGGGCCAACAATAAAAAAACGCGCCTATGTGAAAGCGCTTTAAGAGGAAATTTCAGAAAAGCGCGTCCTTGAGGAAGCACTTTTGTCATGTCAGCATAAAATATCGCTGACGTGGAAGGGCTTTGATGATATGGCAATAGCGTTCCTCAAAGACACACTTTAGTTCGTGTTTTGGCCCCAAACGATCACTCTAACGATCATTTAAAAATATGACCGTTGGGGGCCAACGGTCATGAAAAAAAATTATAAAACCGCCTCACCTATTTTTTCACACAAAATTTCCTCTAGATTACATTTCTTCCAAAATTTTCCCTAAATTTCTCAAAAAAGCTCTTAAAGCTCTCTAAGTTTTTAATTTTTTTTCTAAATCAATATTATTTTTTTCTAATTTCTAAGTTATTTGATCGTATTAGCAATGGCCCGAGAATTAATTCGTCTCGATCATAAACATATCTCCATCGACCAAATGAAAATGGTAAGGGTTAATTTCATTTTTTGAATATTATTTAATTTTTTTCATTTATGTAATTTTAATTAATATTTATTTTATAATGTTTTTATAACAATCAATAGATCGGGTGTCATAATGTTATATTCGTAATATATCTAGTCCTCCATCACCGTTGATAGAAAATTACTTGAGGAAGCAGGTTTTTAGCACGTGGCCAACATAGGCCGGGGGTACAAGTTGGACCTGAAACTCATCAGCGCGTTCATAGAGAGGTGGAGACCCGAGACGCACACATTCCATCTTCCATGCGAGGAGTGTACCATCATTTTGGAGGACGTGCAGTTACATTTGGGGTTACCGGTGGATGGGTCCGTACTCACCGGGTCTATTCAATATGTTGATTGAGGAACCATATTTTACGATCTTTTGGGTGCGATTCCAAATAATATTTACGGAGGTCGAATCAAGATGGACTGGTTACGAGACACATTTCCGGAGCTGGAGGATGATTCGACTAAAGTAGAAAGAATACAATACGCTTGGGCATACATCCTTGAGATCCTCGGAGGTTATCTGATGCTGGACAAGTCACAAAACCTCGTACATCTGAGGTGGTTGCTAAAACTCATCAATTTTAGAGTAGCTGGCGAACTCAGTTGGGGGACTGCCGTGTTGTTGACAATGTACTGAGAGATGTGTCAGGCGACGCAACCAAGTAAAATCAAAATCGAAGGTTGCCTCTCACTACTACAATCATCGGCTCGATTTCGCTTTCCATTTTTACATCCTCGAGTGAACCACTCGTATACATTTCCACTCTTAACGAGGTAAAATTTATATTTGATTTTACAATTATTACATAGATTTAAAATATAATTTTATGTTAAAATTTTATTTAATTAGGTGGAACCACTTGGCGAGTTACGGTAGAATACCTACCACTCTTGAAGATATACGGCTTCTATTAAACCAATGGTCGGAAGCGCATGTAAGTATATATATTTTATTTTAAATATACATAACATAGTCATTTCATATTTAGTATTTAGTATTATGTATATAACTAATATTTTTATCACGTTCATATAGTTTCAATGGACACCATACGAGGATCCGACAATTCGGGCAGTAATTCCAAATGAATTCCTACAAAATCCGAACACCTGGCATGTTAAGGTCCTATTGATCAACTATGCTACTGTTGAAATGCACGAGGTGGATAGAGTGTTGCAGCAATTCGGATTCTGACAATCGATTCTCGTGGCACCTGAGGTGCTCGATGAAGAGCACAAAATCGACTTACAGTGACCGAATATATATTGGCTGGTCTTCTTCTTGAATATATTAAAATGTGGGAAAATCGGTATGATAATATACCTACTTGCAAATTAATCATCGTTCTAAAGTCAGCGTGAAACCCGAATTACATGCCATGGTTTAGGATCCATGGCAAGTCATATTTGCTCTCAGAAGAGTAGAGGCATCGGCAATTTCGTGTCGAAAGGGAATGACGGAACCCTTTAAATTTAAGGACAATGGCTGAAGGGGCGGGCCCATCAACAGCGCCTATGCAATCACCGGGCCCAACGCTTCAAGCGACGATACCCACACCACAACCCCTTCGAATTATGCTAGGTGCGTATCCTAGCCCTTATATGTATCCTAACCCTTATATGTTTCCTTTTCCTAGTCTTATGCCAGGATGGAATGTATGACCTGAAACACTCCAAACCCGGCCCACGAGCCCTGACCGGATCTGGCATGCTTCTAGAGAAAATCCATTCAAAACTTATTTGAACTTTGCCAAATTTTGTGTGTTTTGAAGAACAGTTGATTTGGTGTCAAAACATTTAACATTTATTTTTTAAGAAAAGTTACTTAAACTTTAAATTGATAAAATCGTATCCTACTAAAATAATTTTAAAATGCATGCATAAACAGTTTCATACTAGTGGCCTTATTACATCAAAGGAAACCCAAATAAATCCAAAACTTAAATATCAAAAACTAATAAAATAAAATAGTCTCGAATGAGCATGGCCACCATTAAGCTCCCCGCAGGCCGGTCCATTACCGAGTGTCACTGAAAATATATCCTACAACGGGGTGAGTCAAACGGACTCAGTGTATAACCACCAACACAAACTCTCAATCAATTTAGGCATGTCAAATCATACATATAAAACATATATAATCAATGATGCAAACCCGAACCCAAACCTATATAACCATCCGCTACACATCACCTGTACCAACCATCACACCGTGGGGACTACTAAGTTGACCCTCCATCCGCTGCACATCATCGAAGGCAGTCGCTGCAGACGACTTGCACATCACCCTTATAAATTCATGGCATAGCCACCAGATAATATTTTGTGACGTAAGTCACCACATTCAGATTACGTGACATGAGTCACCACATTCAGATATTGTGGTATAAACCACCAGATCACTTCCCCTTTTCATATCACCCATATGCCCCATGTCATACAAATCATACAATTATCATGCTTTATGCCTTATTTCACATTCTTATCAATATTCACTTATTGACATAATATGAAAGATT
This sequence comes from Gossypium rotundifolium, assembly GCA_025506655.1. NCBI lineage: Eukaryota > Viridiplantae > Streptophyta > Magnoliopsida > Malvales > Malvaceae > Gossypium > Gossypium rotundifolium. Next base: position 128,321,485 of record CP106732.1, on the reverse strand, counting down.
ACGTGCCTGGATGTTCTGTACCATTGTTTGGTACCTTTAACCACGTTCACATACTTTCATTCACATATATATTAAAATATTACCATAAATCTATTAAGATTTAGTGTGCGGCTACACACCTAGTTCACTTAACGCTTTCACTGAAATCCCGAAAACCTGATCTAATGCTTTAGATCCTTAGTTCCTACATTCGGCCAACCTTAAGTACTTCAATAAAAAGCCATTCGACTAAATAATCAAATCCCGAAAGATTAACGTAACCGAAATCTTACCTTGCTGCCATTTGATTACTAATCAAATCCCAAAATTCCGTGATATTTCTTCCTTGCAATTGGCCAACACTAGTTCACTGGACTTGGTTAGTTTCGGCTTTTGAACAAATAAGAAACCGATCTACAATATTAACTATGGCCTTGGCCGACTATCATGGTTCACTTACCTTGTGGATCTAAATCCCGAAAAGTGTCCCTTGGTTGTGGTATCTGTCGAAATACCTCTAAACTCATGTTAGATCCAATTCTAACATTAAATCACAATAAGTAGCCCTTGGCCGAATATCACATAACTTACCTTGGATATTGAAATTCCGAGACCTCCTTATAGTTGACTATAGCAAAATCCCGAAAGAATCCTTCATAGTTTCGGCCAAAGACATTAAGGGGATTAGTTCTTAGATTTCGGCTAAAAGAAAAGTTTGAAGATTGAATAACAATTGATCTTACCCTTAAGAAATCGGCCAGAGAGAGCTTGCAGGAGAAATCGGTTCAAAGAGTTTAAACTTTCGGCTCTTGGATGATCACTAGAAAGATTCAATTTTAACAAGAAAAGAAAAGAAAAGTATAGGACCTAGGAAGAATCGGTAATGGCTATCAAATGGGAAAGAGAGGCATTTTTGGTGTGATTCGTGTATGGAAAAGAAAAGAATGAGAATTCAGAGGAGAACAAAGATAACTTTCGGCTAGAACAATTAAAAGAAAAAGAAAAGTGACAGCTTTGGAGAGAAAAGAGCAAACGAAAGGGAGGCTAGAATGCTTAATGAAATTCGGTTATCCCCCTTACTATGCTTGGCCGAAAATCACATCAAAGGAGTCCCTAGGCCGGCCACACTCATCCCCTATCTATTCCCTTATTTTTCTCTTATCACTTCATTTAAAATTAATAAAAATAATCCATCATTTATCCCTTATCTTAGCCGAATTTTTAAAAAAGATTAAACTCATCCCTTTAGTGCCTTAGTACCGCCCACTCATCGCTCACTCCCGCAGCAAAATAAAACTCTTTCATTTACTTCCCATGTTGCTCGAACCTAGGCCCTTGCACCCTGCTTGTGGCGTCACATACTGAGCCCTAAGTGGTGCCTCCAAGCCACTTAAACAAGCCCATTTTTGTGTCATATTTCCCCTACTAATTTTCTTAAGACCTCTTAGGCTTAGCTCCCTCTTGAAACTTAAAATTAAATAATTTCTAAAGCATTTATCTACATTCTGAAGTTCACAAAATTCATAAAACACATTCATAATATACACAGGTATACAAGCACATGCAATTAAGCAAAAATGCACAAGCCCTAATTCCCGGATATTACAGTTCTAACCCCCTTAAAATAATTTCGACCTCAAAATTACCTGGCTAGAATAGGTGGGAGTATTGCTGTCACATTGCTTCTTCTGACTCCCAAGAAGCTTCTTCCGATCCATGGTTATGCCATAACACTTTGACCAGAGGGACCGACTTCCTCCGAAGCACCTTCACATCTCGTTCTAGAATCTGAATCGGCTCTTCCTCATAGGACAGATCTGGTCTCAGCTCCACCTCCTCAACCGGTATTATATGAGATAGATCCAATCGATATCGACGTAGCATCGAGACATGGAATACATCATGCATCTACTGCAACTCTAGTGGCAACTCTAATTGGTATGCCATCCGACTGCGGATAGAATGCAGTACTGAAATCCAATCTGGTACCCAAAGCTTGATGTAGCGCCATCCAAAATCGAGACGTAAACCTCGAATCCCTATCCAAGATAATCGACACCGGCACTCCGTGCAGCCTCACGATCTCAGCTACATACAACTTTGCCAATTTCTTGAGAGAATAGTCAACCCGCACTGGAATGAAATGCGCGGACTTTGTCAATCGATTTACTATCACCCATACCGAGTCCTTCTTAGTAGGCGTAAGGGGAAGCCCACTAACGAAGTCCATGGTAATTCTCTCCCACTTCCATTGCGGAATCTATATTGGCTGAAGCAACCCTGACGGAACTTGGTGTTCAGCCTTAACTTGCTGACACGTCAAGAACTTACCAACAAATTCCGTAACTTCCCGTTTAAGACCAGGCCACCAAAATTGTTCCCTTAAATCTCTATACAACTTACTACCTCCAGGATGCATAGCATAAGGACTACTATGCGATTCTTGAAGAATTCTCCGCCTTAACTCCTCGTTCTTCGGCATACAGACCTTACCCTTGAAACACAATACTCCATCGCCATCAATACCATAATCCTCCAACTCTCCACTCTACACTTGCCGTAGCTTAGCACTCAGATCCTCATTTGCCAGCTATCCCTCTTTCACCTCATTCAGCCATGTTGGCCTAACTTGCAATTCTGCCAGCAAACTTCCATCATCATAGAGGCTCAAATATGCGAACATTGCCCTTAACTCCGTCACTACTTTCTGACTTAGGGCATCTGCCACCACATTCGCCTTGCCCGGGTGATACTCTATGGAACAATCGTAGTCCTTCAATAATTCCACCCACCTTCGCTGTCTCAGGTTCAACTCTTTCTGAGTCAGCAGATACTAAAGGCTTTTGTGGTCTGTGTAGATAACTGACTTTTCTCCATATAGGTAATGCCTCCATACCTTAAGAGTAAAGACCACTGCCGCCAACTCCAAATCGTGCGTTGGGTAGTTAACCTCGTGTGGCCTTAATTGTCGAGACGCATAAGCAACTACCTTCCCGTCTTGCATCAATACGCATCCAAAACCTGTGTGAGAAGCGTCACAATACACCATGAATTCTTTCTCTGCCTCAGGCTAAATCAGAACTGGAGCTTCCGTCAAAACCTTCCTAAGCTTTTCAAAGCTTTCTTGCTGCTTATCAGTCCATATGAAAGGTACCTCCTTCCTTAGTAACTTCGTCAAAGGTGCGGCTATTGATGAGAACCCTTCTACAAACCTTTTGTAATAGCCTGCTAATCCTAAGAAACTCCGAACTTTCGCCACAGACTTAGGTCATTTCCAATCCAATATTGCCTCAATCTTCCAAGGATCCATCCTTATTCCTTCAGCAGATACCATATGTCCTAAGAACGTAACTTCCTTTAGCCAAAATTCGCACTTGCTGAACTTGGCATAAAGCTTCTTCTCCCTTAATACTTGCAACACGACTCGGAGGTGCTCGTCATGTTCTTCCTCCGATTTTGAATACACCAAAATATCGTCTATGAACACAACAACGAACCGATCCAGATAGGGTTGGAAAACCCGGTTCATTATGTCCATGAACGCGGTGGGGCGTTTGTCAATCCGAATGGCATTACCAAGAACTCATAATGCCCGTACCTTGTCTAGAAAGCTGTCTTATGGATATCAGCTTCCTTCACCTTAAGCTGATGATATCCAGACCTTAGATCTATCTTTAAAAATACTGCGGCCCCCTTAAGTTGATCGAACAAGTCGTCTATTCTTGGCAAATGGTACTTGTTCTTGATGGTCAGCTTATTCAACTGACGATAATCTATGCACATGCGCATAGTTCCGTCCTTCTTCTTCACAAACAAGACCGGTGCTCCCCATGGAGACACACTGGGTCGGATAAACCCACGATCAAGCAACTCTTGGATCTGAGCCTTGAGCTCAACCAACTCCTTTGGTACCATTCGGTATGGGGCAATTAACACAGGAGCTGTACCCGGTAGCAAGTCAATTCCGAACTCCACCTCCCTGTCCGGGGGTATTCCAGGTAGTTCCTTCGAAAAGACATCCACAAAGTCTCTTACTATTCTAACTCCACTAACTCCTCCTTCTTTTGCATCCAACGCACTAACAAAGGCCAAAAATGCATTGCACCCTTTCCGAACCATCTTATTAGCCTTTAAAGAAGAAACTACGTTAGACAAGTAGTTTCTTCTTTCCCCTATCATAACTACCGCCTTATCCTCTGGCGTCCTTAACTCTATTCACTTAGCTGCGTAATCCAATACAACCCGATGTTCCACTAGCCAGTCCATACCAAGTATGAGATCAAATTCTCCGAAAGGTAGTTCCATCAAGTCGGCATGGAATATCACTCCCTGAATCTCTAGAGGTACACTCCGAAAGATCTTATTCACCACTACAGTTTGACTTAATGGGCTCACTATAGTCATCTCTCTATTAGAAAGTTCAAAGGCTATGCCTAGTGTTTCAACTACTCTACATGCAACATAAGAGTGGGTAGAGCCAACATCAATTAATGCAAAGTAAGGCTTGTCAGCTATAAGGAACGTACTGGTTATGACGTCCGGTGCGTCTCCATCCTCCCTCCGGTGAACTGCATGTACCAAACCCGGCTGTCTGGCCTCCATGGTACCAACACCTCTGCCCGGTGTTCCCCGTCCTCTACGTAACCATTACCTCTTCCGGTAGAACCACGACCCATGGTGGCTATTGTCCCCTCTTCCACTAGTTAGGACCACGACTTCTTGGTCGACCCCTTACATTCTCATAGGGCCAGGTCCTTAATCATGTGGTCCTTGGACCCACACTTGAAGCATCCTCCTGTCTTCTTCAACACTCTCCTAGATGAATCTTTCCACATTGAGCACATGTACCAGATCGTCCTTCCAGTAGCGACCTCTTGACCTCGTGGGCCATCACTTCAAGGCCTCTTTTGCACATTCCCTGATGACCCTGATGGTCCAAAACCTCTCTTTTACCTATTTCGATCCGTATTCTACCTCACCGAGTCCTTAATCCCTTCGGCTACCTTAGCCTTCTCCACCAATACGGTAAATTCTCGCTCCTGTTGTGGAGCTATCAACAACCTCGGTCATCCTCGGTCCGTCCTCAAACCGGACACACTGCTCATGTTTCAGAGCCACTATACCTCGAGCATATCGGCTCAACCTTAGAAATTACGCCTCGACTCGCTACGGACTTATTTCCCTAAACCGATTTCAAAAACGCCTTCCTCTGCGATTAACATAACTAGTTCTAATGTACTTCTTCCGATATGCCACCTTAAAATATTCCTAGGTAAGATCATCGTGCAAGACCATCATCGAAGTGTGAGCCACCATTGGTATGACTCATCACGAGTAGCGACTCGCCCCTTTCACTTCTCCCCAGCTAGGTCTAAATCATCCATAATTCGCTCGTCGCCTCTAACCAATACTCGGTAGTATTGGGTGCCACACCAGATACTCCATGGAAAAACTCAGCTCCATTAGTTCGAAGTCGCTCAAGTACCGACTTTCGAGCTCTCATACCTCCATCTGCTCTAGCCACCCTTTTCAGGACTCGCAGCATCGCTTGGGACACTGCATCATCCCGTTGATCCTGATATTCCACATCAGCAGCAGTTGGTGGTAGTGGCATTTCATTTTTGGACCCTTGTCCTGACCTAACGGGCTCCGACACGGTCATTTGGCCTCTACCACGGCCTCGCACTTACGACCACGTCCCCTAGAATTCATACTTCTGAGTCACATTTATCTGATTAAAGAATTTTATGGTTTAGCTTTTGTTTCACTGATTTATCGCGAGCAGTCTTATGTTCAATAGTTCTAAGGAGTAGTTCTTTCGATTTCATACACATACAGTCTCAATTCATTCATTCAATCACATTCATGAACTTGCGTTCATTACAGAAAAAATGTTGTAGTTGTCATTGTTTGTTGTTTTCCACTACCTAGGGGTATTTTCGTAATTTTATCCTATAGGGGTATTTTGGTAATTTTCTAAATTAGGTATTTGAAAATTTCACAAGGTAGAGATTTTGGTATATATATATTTTCGAAATTGAAATACTTGATAGGAAAATTTCAAGGGTAAAATGGTAATTTTATAAAATTTGAATGTATTTTGTAATTTTTCAAACTGTGGCATTTCGTAAATTTTTGCAAAATATGGTTCTGGTGACTTTTCAAAAAGGGTATTTTAGAAATTTTAATTTTGAGGGTACTTTGGTAACTTTCCACACCGAGGTATTTTGGTCATTTGTACAAGTTAGGGATAATTAGGTCAATTTGTAAATCAAGGGTATTTTGGTCATTTTTTTAAAACGAGGTACTTTTGGAATTTTAAAATCACGATTTGTCTTTAGAATTTCACAAAACAAGGTGTGGTCCCTTTGGGTTTTAGTTATTGAGTTTAGCCAAGAATCGAGTCCTCTTGATTAGGGTGAGCAATCACTACGCACCACGTAGGATTCGGCGGTGAGGAGGTGAGTCACTAGGATCGCTTAAATACCAAGCTCCCACTGAATCCAATCCTAGACATGCGGACAACGGTTGCCACATCTTTAACTCGACGACTCAGACACAGGTTTGTTTGGTTAGACTTTAAGTTTTATGTGTCTTGGTGTTGGAGTAAACTAATCCTAAGGTTTAGTATTTCCTAATCTACTAATCTACGCCCCTATGATTTCCCACATACATCTCACAAAAGAGTTAAGAGTACTTACCTGGTGGACTTCGGGCCGGAGACTCAGGTGCTATGCCAGAAAACTTGCTCATTTCTTAGGAAAAATCCCATTTCAAAAGAAAGAAAACATTTTGGGCCTTAAAAGCCCTCAAGGCCGAGTTTTGAACCGGGCTCTGATACCAAGCTGAAACACCCTAAACCCAGCCCACGAGCCTTGACCGGATCTGGTATGTTCCTTGAGTAAAAACTTTTCAAATCTTGTTTGTTGATTTGGAAAAATATGGATGGTTTTGAAGAACATTCGATTTGTGTTGGGTTCAAATTGGAAACAGTGTTGTTTATGTGTCAAAACATTTAAATATTTGTTTACATTTTTGAGAAAATTTATTTAGTCTCAATTTAATAACAACCTTATCATAATAAACCAATTTAAAACACTTACTTAAAACAGTTAATAATAATGGCCATAATTACATCAAAAACAAATCCCGAATAAATCTAAAATACTAAAAAAAAAAAAACAATGAATATAGAATAACTCTGAGCTGAGCATGGCCACCATTAAGCTCCTGCCGACCCGGTCCATTACTGAGTGTCACTGAAAATATATCCCACAACGGGGTGAGTCAAACGGACTCAGTGTATAACCACCAACACAAACTCTCAATCAATTTAGGCATGTCAAATCATACATATAAAACATATATAATCAATGATTCAAACCCGAACCCAAACCTATATAACCATCCGCTACACATCACCCGTACCAACCATCACACCGTGGGGACTACTAAGTCGACCCTCCATCCGCCACACATCATCGAAGGTAGTCGCTGCAGATGACTTGCACATCGCCCTTAAAAATTCGTGGCATAGCCACCAGATAATATTTTGTGACGCAAGTCACCACATTCAGATTACGTGACATGAGTCACCACATTCAGATATTGTGGTATAAACCACTAGATCACTTCCCCTTTTCATATCACCCATATGCCCCATGTCATACAAATCATACAATTATCATGCTTTATGCCTTATTTCACATTCTTATCAATATTCACTTATTGACATAATATGAAAGATTACGCACGGATGTTCGATACCATTGTTTGGTACCTTTAACCACGCTCACATACTTTCATTCACATATATATTTAAATATTACAGTAAATCTATTAAGATTTAGTGTGGGGCTACACACCTGGTTCACTTAACGCTTTCACTGAAATCCCGAAAACCTGATCTAATGCTTTAGATCCTTAGTTCCTACATTCGGCCAACCTTAAGCACTTCAGTAAAAAGCCATTCGATTAAATAATCAAATCCCGAAGGATTAACGTAACCGAAATATTACCTTGCTACCGATTTGATTACTAATCAAATCCCAAAATTCTGTGATATTTCTTCCTTGCAATCGGCCAACACTAGTTCACTGGACTTGATTAGTTTCGGATTTTGAACAAATAAGAAACCGATCTACAATATTAACTATGGCCTTGGCCGACTATCATGGTTCACTTACCTTGTAGATCTAAATCCCGAAAAGTGTCCCTTGGTTGTGGTATCTATCGAAATACCTATAAACTCATGTTAGATCCAATTCTAACATTAAATCACAATAAGTAGCCCTTGGCCGAATATCACATAACTTACCTTGGATATTGAAATCAGAGCTCCTTATAGTCGACTATAGCAAAATCCCGAAAGAATCCTTCATAGTTTCGGCTAAAGACATTAAGGGGATTGGTTCCTAGATTTCGGCTAAAAGAAAAGTTTGAAGATTGAATAACAATTGATCTTACCCTTAAGAAATCGGCCAGAGAGAGCTTGCAGGAGAAATCGGTTCAAAGAGTTTAAAATTTCGGCTCTTGGATGATCACTAGAAAGATTCGGTTTTAACATGAAAAGAAAAGAAAAGTATAGGACCTAGAAAGAATCGGTAATGGCTATCAAATGGGAAAGAGAGGCGTTTTTGGTGTGATTCGTGTATGGGAAAGAAAAGAATGAGAATTCAAAGGAGAACAAAGATAACTTTCGGCTAGAACAATTAAAAGAAAAAGAAAAGTGTGGCGACTTTGGAGAGAAAAGAGCAAACGAAAGGGAGGCTAGAATGCTTAATGAAATTGGTTATCCCCTTTACTATACTTGGCCAAAAATCACATCAAAGGAGTCCCTAGGCCGCCACACTCATCCCTATCTATTCCCTTATTTTCTCTTTATCACTTTATTTAAAATTAATAAAATAATCCATCATTTATCCCTTATCTTAGCTGAATTTTAAAAAGATTAAACTCATCCCTTTAGTGCCTTAGTGCCTTAGTGCCATCCTCTCTTGCTCACTCCTGCACAAAATAAAACTCTTTCATTTACTTCCCACGTTGTTCTAACCTAGGCCCTTGAACCCGCTTGGCGTCACATATCGAGCCCCTAAGTGGCGCCTCCAAGCCACTTAAATAGCCCATTTTTGTGTCATATTTCCCTACTAATTTTCTTAAGACCTCTTAGGCTTAACTCCCTCTTGAAACTTAAAATTAAATAATTTCTAAAGCATTTATCTACATTCTGAAGTTCACAAAATTCATAAAACACATCATAATATACACAGGCATACAAGCATATGCAATTAAGCAAAAATGCACAAGCCCTAATTCTCGGATATTACAGGCCCGGTGCATCTCTTTTCCCAATGGCTTCAACTCAACTGATGATATATATGTCATCGTCGCAGGAGGGATCACACGAGGCACTGTCAAGGAGCTCATCTCATTTCCAATCTCCATCGCTTTATGGGATTCAAACACCGCCGCCGTGGGTGATGCAAACACCTTCACAATCTTTGTTCTATAAAGGAGGGTCATCCTCTAAACACCCATAACCAGAACAACCACAACCCTAGTCAAAACAAATTTTTGAACAACCACAACCCCGGCCGAAGCTGAGCTAAGAAGGAATCTATCGCGTAACCGTCGACCACCTCCATGTGGCACTGATTCTGACCGGCACATGTATTGATTTTTTTAATATATTTGTTCAAATTGTTTTTATATTATTTCATTTAATAAAATAGAAGTTCTTTTGAATAAGGAAATAGAAATTATTTTTCATAGTTTCATTTAATCAATTATGAACTATTTCTATTTTGACATGTTCGAATTGTATGACCTGGGTTCCTACATCATTCGCACAACTTCTGTTAGTTTTTTCTTTCCGGATATCCATATTATCACGTATTCTAATTGAGCAAGGTCGACCTTTTGGTTTGTGATGCAATTCTCTATCCGGTAATAGCTTAAACGGAGCAAGCGATACAGATGACCACTTATGTTCATCCGGACCTGTGAGAATACATGTCTCTACACACTGTACATATATTCTAATTTATACACTTCGTCGACATAGCTCATAGGATCCAAATGGAGATTCTGATAATCTACAATTACATGAGCGGATGGATCATGAAATACGTTAAACCTCCCACAGTCACAAGTCCAATTTCTCAAGTGTACACGACATTGCTCGTCGATAATACCTTGGTTCAGTCTATCGAACTCTGTCACACGAAACCATAGGTTGTCACGATCATGACACACTGTGTGCATAGAGTTGGCCCGGGCCTTTGCCTTATTAATTTCTTACATTACCTTCTGGCACCATAAATGGCCTCCCTGCATTTGGCCTGTATAACTCGTTGCTTATTTTGGAAACAGTGCTTCCAAATGGAAGTATGTCTCCTGCACAATAAAGGTTATCGACAAATGACACATTCCTTTTAGAATAGAATTTATGCATTCAACTAGGTTTGAGGTCATATCACCATATCGTAGGTCGTTGTTGTATGCTTGTGTCCACTGATCGAAAGGTATGTTACAAAGGTAGTTTGCGCCTTGATCATTCATTGACCATAAAATCACCAACATCACATGAAAATGGTTCTTATTGATCCGTACCCTGTCAATATAAGTGGATAGTGATAATTACATACCACTCTTCCATTCAGAACAAATTGAATATTACAAATGAAATGACATTGGTGGTGATTAAATACCCATGTTGGTCACTTATCATCATTTAGTGGCAAACCGGTATTGCCCGTAGTAGTTGGACACAACGTGCCTTAGACAATATCGATGGTGTGTGCGATCCCATAGGCTTTCCTATCGCTCAATTGCAGCTAGTATTCTAGTGCCCCGATCTGATATAACGCAGATACCAGGTTGGGAGCAGACATGCCTCCTCAACCTAGAAAGAAAGAAATCACAGTTGTCACTTGACTCCCCCTGTGTTATTACAAACACAATTAGAAGGATCCTCCCATCACCATCTTATGCCATAACTAGCAATAGCCGAAGGATATATCTACCATACATAAAGGTATCATCCATTTATACAAATGGCTTGCATTAAACAAATGCATCTCGGTATTACTTAAAGTTCTAGATCAGATGCTTGAATACTTGGCATCCACGGAGAAAGCAATCGTTGTAGTACGCAAGGCCCGTTTCAAAGTCTGTTACATAATCTAGGACGTACCTCTCCAGCATCTAACACTACCCCCACACCTCATTGTATGAAGCGTCTCACTCACTGTGCATCTTATCCAACGCGTTTTGCTTATCTATCTAGGCCTTGTGGTAGCAAAGCGTGTACTTGAATTGGCTACAAATATTGGCAATTAATACTGACACAGTAGTCCTAGGATCCACCTTTACCATTGGTAATATTAAGCCCGTTATCATATCTAAATCTATTTTGGGATGATCTTGTAAAACATCTGTTAACCCATGAGTATGTTAAATAATGCAACATTATAATACAATAATATTCAAAAGCCCTAAACATCCAGTGATACTGTACCAGCAACATATATATATGGACCTTTGAACTTATTTATCTCCCACAACTTTGCCTTCTTTTTAACTGAAGTCATGATTTTTCATGAACATGTACCGTTTCGCACTACATATTTGGCTTTAAACTTCTCGGATTTGGATTTAACCATGTGGTAGTTAACCTCATTCATGATGCTATATTATTTCAATACACCGATAAAACCATCCTTTCTAGAAAACTTCTTACCAACTTTCAATTCACCTGAATCTAACAACGGACTTGTGTGGTCACACTTCCTGTGTGGTAGATCGGAAACTCCAACGTATCATCGTTGATAGATCAACATTTTGTATGTAGGCTGGAAGCAAGTACACCGTGAATTGCGGATCTTTATTTTCTTTATCTAAACCCCCTTCACCATCTACAAATTTGGTTGGAACAGGCTCTGGTTCAAAAAATAATGCAGCTTCTGTATTATCAGGGTCGAGCTCTTGGGATGGATCCACATCGGACTCATCATCCGTGTAACACCCCTAACCCGTAACCATCGCCAGTCTAGGGTTAAAGGCATTACCAGGCTAATTGAAACTTTTACAAACATTTCACATTGCAACTAATCATTATGTAATCAAAGTATCCCTTATTTAGGTCTACGAGACCTTAAACATGCTTTAGAAAGGGGACGGGCTAAACCAAACACATACGAAATTTTTAGAAATTTAAACATTTTTCAAAGCTACAAAGGTCACATGGCCATGTGGTCAGGCCGTGTGCCTCACACAGCTTTAGACACGCCCATGTGTCTAAGTCGTGACAAAAGAAGGCTTACATTCTGACTTGTCTACACGATCGAGGACATGCCCGTGTGCCTCACCCGTGGTCGCTACTGACTTGCAGCACACGGCCAGTCACACGCCCGTGTGTCCAACCCGTGGTAGTCACTGAATTGTTTCACATGGCCAGTCACATGCCTGTGTGTTCAACCCGTGGTTGAGTTTGACTTGCTTTGAAACTCAACCACGAAGGAAACGGTCGAGCCACATGCCCGTGTGCTCAACGTGTGGGTAATTATAAGCTATTTGCAAGGCCAAAATGGCACCCATACTTTGGGCTAACCCTACAAGCACATACAAGCATCATTCCAAACACTTATGGTAGCCAAAACATACCAAATTGACCATCTATTCTACCCATTCAAGAACATTTCAAACACAACATCTTATGTACCATTTAGCTTAATCTAATCACAAGAATTTCCAATTATAATCCATTACAAACTTACCATTTCATTACGATAATCTATTATTAATAATAAACTAGCTTTGCAGCATAAAACATATTATCCATTTGATCATCTCATTAGCCATCAAACCATTCCAAACTATGCATCATATAACTTGACTACACATTCACAACACATTTAATTATCTAGCCATATCACATGACTATATACACTTCTCAAACATCAACCATTTCAACTAGACTATACATGCCATACTTAACTATGTACACGTTCAAAAGGTACCAAAATAGAGTTTGATAGTGTGGTGGTGATCCTCGATAATCCCCGAGCCTTTCGTAGCTTTGACAATCTATAAAACAAAGCAAACATACACAGAGTAAGTTTTCAAAAGCTTAGTAAGCCATATACAAATAAACTTAACATATAGTACACATAATCATATCAAATATAAGATCATTAATGTTATTCAATTGTAAATTCATAACTCTTCTTTGGCTCATTTTTTTTAGCCATTGCTTACCCACAATTCATATCTCAAAGTATCTATTTTGCTCATAACACAATCATACGTATATCACATTTTGTCTCATTGAATCTATGCACATATTTCTCTATTGCAAAATTCACAAATACTTACCTTTCATGCATAAACAAAGCATACACATCAAATGTACCTGAAACGATTGCATATTTTACATAGTCTTTCATTTCTCGGATTTGCTTGTTGAACCATTCGGAATCAAAGAGGATCGGAATACTCAGAAATCATACAATGCCAATGTCCCAGACATGGTCTTACGTGTAACCAAATATCGATGCCACTGTCCCAGACAAGGTCTTACACGAATCAAATACGATGCCAATGTCCCGGACATGGTCTTATATGTAATATCATTGCCAACATCCCATATATGGTCTTACACGATATCACATATCGGAAACCCATGTCATGACATATGAAATTCTATCATTCCTAAGTTCGTATGGGACTTTTCGGATATTGAAACTTTGTCGATATTTTCTCAGATTTCATTTATATATCATCTCGTTCACATTCATCACAATTAAATTTCATAGATACAGAAATAAACCGATTCAAATACATTTATTTGTATATAGACTTACCTTGAATTCAGAATAAATGAACAGATTTGACTACTCGATCACTTTCGACTTTCCTCGGTCTAAATTAGTTTTCTTTGGTTCTTGATCTATACATATTTAAATTTAATTCTTTTATTCTCCAAGTCATTCAATTCAATCCAAAAACATACATTTAGGGCATTTTACAAATTAGCCCTCCCATTTTTACATTTTGTCATTTTAGTCCCTATTTCATAAAATACACATAATTTCAATACTCCCATGCTTAGCCGAATACTCCCTATGCTCATACAAGTCCATATATTTCATTTATTTTACATTTTATTCCCTCAAAGTGTTATTTTCACAATTTAGTCTCAATTACTCAAATTCACCAAAAATCCAAAGACAAAACATGTTAATCTAACAAATATATTTCATATTTATCCTCAAATATCACAAAACTCATGAATTCATCAATGGAACATTTCAAAATCATTATCAATTTACAAAATTAAGGCATGGGTTTTATAGATTTCATAGCAACAATTACAAAAATGTAAAAATTATCAAAAACCGAGCAACAATGAACCTTGAATTAAGCTTGATAGTAGTCAAAACCTAAAAAGCCATGGATGATTTTCTTTCTTTGATATATTCGGCCAAAAAACATGATAATGGCTTTAATTCATGCTTTTTTTATTTAATTATCATATAATTATTCATTTCCATTTTTAACCTTTATAATTTTATTCCATTTCCACTAACTCATGTCCAAAAGTGTCCATGCAAAAATTAAATGGTCTAATTGCATCATAACTACCTCATGCTTTAAAGACAACAACAATTCGGCCTTTACATATTTAACTATCAACTTTTTCATCTTATGCAATTCACATGCTGTGGACTCGAAAAATAATATTAAAAATATTTTTTAACTTGAATTTGTGGTCCCGAAACTACTATTCCGACTAGTGTCTAAACCGGACTGTTACAATTCTCCCCCTTAGGGATTTTCGTCCCTGAAAATCTTACCGTTAAACAGATTCGGATATTGTTGTCTCTTAGCATCTTCAGGCTTCTACGTAGCTTCTTCCACTCTGTGTTGATGCCACAATACATTTACTAATGAAATTCTCTTATTTCTCAATTCTTTTACTTTGTGATCTAAAATTCGGATCAGTTCTTCCTCGTAAGTCATATCAGATCGAATTTCAATCTCAGATGAAGAAATCATATGTGATGGATCAGATCTGTATCAACGAAGCATTGACACGTGAAACACATTATGAATCTTTTCTAGCTCTGGTGGTAGCAACAATCTGTATGCAACAGGTCCAATACGCTTAATAATTTCATATGGTCCGATGAACCTCAGACTTAATTTGCCTTTCTTTCCAAAACGAAGTATTTTCTTCCACGAAGACACTTTCAAGAACACTTTATCGCCGATTTCAAACTCAATATCTTTTCGTTTCAAGTCTGCATAAGATTTCTAACGATCAGACGCTGCTTTCAAACTATTACGGATCACTTTCACTTTCTGTTCTGTTTCTTTGATCAAATCGACCCCGTATATTTTATTTTCACTTAACTCAGTCCAATACAAAGGTGTTCAACATTTACGTCCATACAAAGCCTCATAAGGTGTCATTTTGATGCTCGATTGAAAACTACTATTATACGCAAATTCGATCAATGGCAGATATTTTTCCCACGTACTATTAAACTATAGAATGCAACATCTCAACATATCCTTGAGTATCTAAATAATCCGCTTGGATTGACCATCCGTCTCTAGGTGAAAAGTTGTACTAAAATGCAATTTTGGTACCTAAAGCTTCTTGCAGTTTCTTTCGGAATTGTAAAGTAAATCTCGGATCTCTATCAAACATAATAGACAGTGGCACCCCGTGCAATCTCACAATATCTAAAATATAAAGCTCAGCTAATTTATCAAGTGAGCAGTCAGATCGTACCAGAATAACATGGGCTGATTTTGTCAATCTGTCAACTACGACCTAAATTGCATCTTTCTTCCTTGGAGTCAAAGGCAACCTTGAAACAAAATCCATCGTCACTCTATCCCATTTCCACTCAGGTATCATTATTGGTTGTAACAAACCAGATGGTACCTGATGTTCAAATTTAAGTTGCTGACAGACTAAACATTTCGACATAAAATCAGAGATAGACGACCAATAAAGTTACTTCAAATCATGGTACATTTTTGTATTTCCTGGATGAACAGATAGACGACTGTTATGTGCTTCTTTTAATATCAACTGAATCAACTCAGAGTTTCTCGGAACACAAATTCGATCTTGAAATCTTAAACAATTATCAACATCAACTCAAAATTCAGAATCAGAATTCAATTCACACTGAGCTCGTTTCGCTAGCATTTCATTATTAACTTTCTGAGCATCGCTTTCAATTCCGCCAAAACTAAACCATCATTAGACAAGTCTAAATGAGCATTCATCGCACATAATGCAAACAGTGATTTCTGACTCAGTGCATCAACAACAATATTTGGCTTACCCAGATGATAATCTATCACAAACTCGTAGTCTTTCAACAATTCTAACCATCTTCTCTGTCGTAAATTCAATTCTTTATGAGGCATCAGGTATTTCAAACTTTTATGATCCGAAAACATGTGGCATTTTTCGTCGAAGAGATAGTGACGTCAAATCTTTAATGCAAACACAATAGTAGCTAATTCAAGATCGTGCGTCAGATAATTATTTTCATGCGGCTTTAATTGTCTCGAGGCATAAGCTATAACTTTTCCTTCCTGCATCAAAACACATCCTAGACCATTTAACGAAGCATCACTATAAATCACAAATCCTTTACCCAATTCTGGCTGTACTAAAACTAGAGCTTCGGTCTAAAAGGCTTTCAACTGATCAAAGCTTTTCTGACATTTATGGGACCATTCAAATCTCACATCTTTCTAAAATAATCTAGTCAATGGAGTAGCAATCATCGAAAATCATTTTACGAACCTTCGATAGTAACCAGCAAGTCCTAGAAAACTGCGAACTTCAGAAACATTCTTCGGAGGCTTCCATTCCAAAATAGTTGAAATCTTGCTCGGATCGACTCGTATGCCAGATGCTGACACAATATGTCCCAAAAAAACCAACTTCACGCAACCAGAATTTTTTACTGAAATTTTCATACAATTGCTTATCTCTCAGAGTTTATAGCACAATTCTCAGATGTTCAGCATGCTCAATTTCATCCCGCGAATAAATCAAAATGTCGCCAATAAATACAACAACAAATCGATCTAAATACGGTCTAAAAATTATGTTCATCAAATTCATAAAAACAGTAGGAGTATTTGTTAGTCCGAAAGGCATAATTAAAAACTCGTAATGCCCGTACCTCGTTCTGAAAGTAGTTTTCAAATATCTGAATCTTTTACTCGCAACTGATAATACCCCGATTTTAGATCTATCTTTGAAAACACGGTGGCTCCTTTCAACTAATCAAACAAATCATCAATTCTGGGTAGAGGATATTTTTTCTTAATGGTCACTTTGTTCAACTGACGATAATCAATGCATATTTTCATTGTGCCATCTTTCTTTTTCACAAAGAGAACGGGAGCATCCCAAGGTGAGAAACTCGATCGTGCAAACCCTCTATCGGTCAACTCTTGCAACTAAGACTTCAACTCTTTCAATTCTGTTGGTTTCATTCTATACGAAGCTATTGAAATAAGAGTTGTTCTCGGTATTAAATTAATACCAAATTTAACTTCGTGTATCGGAGGTAATCCCGGTAGTTCTTCAGGAAACATGTCAGGGAATTCACAAACAACTGGCACTGATTCAACTTTCTTTTTCGTCACTCTTAAATCAATCACATAAGCAAAGTAAGCTTCATAGGCCTTTTTACATAACTCTAAGCTTTCAACACTGATATCACAATCGGCAATCCATTTAAATCATTTGATTCAATCCTAACTATTTCATCATTCTAATATCTCAAATCAATAGTCTTTCTTTTGCAATTCACAACAGCATCATGCAATGTTAACTAATCCATACCCAGAATTATATCAAACTCATCAAAAGTTAATAACATCAGATCAACAGGAAAACAAACATCTCAAAACATCAACAGACAGTTCTTGCATACTTTGTCAACCAAGACGCATTTACCTAAGGTGTTTGATACTCTATTAACAAATTCAATAGACTCTACTGGAAAAGTCTTACAGGATACTAATTTCATGCATACATACAAATAAGTAGATCTTGGGTTTATCAATGCAATCACAAAAGTATCATAAAGAGTAAATGTGCCCGTAATAACATTTGGAGATGAAGCTTCCTTACAGGCTCGTATGGCATAAGCTCTGGCAAGTACTCTAGCTTCAGATCTCACAACTATGTCTCTCATAGCTCTCTATGTAATGCCTCAAAATTTGGGCCTAGAAGTATTGGGCCTTGAGCAAGGAAATGGTTAGAAAACTATGCATAAAAGTTTATGTGAGCTAGGAAATGACAAAATTAAATGTCTGCTTTAGTGGTTAAGGGTCTTGAAAAGTGTTGGAGAAGTTCTGGGTTCAAACTTAAGCTTTAGCAAAATTTTTGATTTTAAGTGGATAAAACCCTAGATGCTTGGATGTAGGCCTTTTAAGTTATTATGTTAAAAAAATGAAACAATGAAGCATGTGGTCTAGTGGCAAGGTGGAGTTAGGAGTATGTATGTGGTCAGGGGTTCGAATGATGGCATAATATTATGATGGGTATTTATTTTGCATCTGTGACGCCTAGTTTTGTGTTGTAGTGGAATTCTGCTAAGGTGGCTGTGGAATTGGTCTTGGGGGAGAGATTCAAGGGATATGGATAAAGGTTGGGGTTGGAGAAGTTTGAAAGTGATGCAAATTGGTAGGTTGAGAGATTGTAGGAGTAGATTATGGGAGGTTGAGGGGAGTGATATTAGTTGGCTGAAAAAGGGATTTCCCCATTATGCAAATTCAGTCATAGGCTTTTAGGTGCCGACTGGGTAAGTGAAGACACTTTTTGCATTCGGCTAGGGAATTGGTTTTCCTGGAAATTGGTCTTTGATGTGCTTATTGATCACGTTTTGGTCACTTTTCTTTGGGAGCTGAAATTATCTTACTTCTTTTTTTCATCCATTCAAGTTTTGGGAGCGGAAGGGTGGTTGCACCGAGCTCTAGAACAAGTAAGCAAATCACAATCGACCAATCTAGTCAAGGTTCTAGCGTTCGTGGATTTTTTGTACTCTACGTAATTAGGTGTGTAACTATTTTTTGTAAATGATAAGCGGCTTAAAAGCGAAAAGGTGTATAACCGTACGCCCAATTTCATGACTATTAACGCGGGATAAAAGTGTATTCACAGCCCTGTCTATCTGTGAATTGGCAAAACCTGATAAGCTGAAATGCCGAAACCTCGGCATTTGAGGCCTCACGAGTGTGAGAACACACATAGGGTGAACCGAGCACCAAATCATGGGTAGCAGACTGCAGAGGCCACCACGTGCGTTTTCGTGGATTGGGGCCATTATGGGCC
The DNA here is from genome assembly GCA_025506655.1 of Gossypium rotundifolium. Taxonomy (NCBI): domain Eukaryota; kingdom Viridiplantae; phylum Streptophyta; class Magnoliopsida; order Malvales; family Malvaceae; genus Gossypium; species Gossypium rotundifolium. Next base: position 128,302,125 of record CP106732.1, on the reverse strand, counting down.
TCGACGGGTCGAAATGGGCCGCGTGGCCCAATGGGCTTGTTAGCCCACATGGGTAAAATCCTCAGTAAGTGATCAATGATAGGTTAGTTTATGAGGCTCACGATGCCGTATGTGAATCTGGACTAAATGGGCCACACGAACGTGTGGGCCCAATAGCGAGTTTTGGGCCCATATACACTGTTCTAGTAGTGTAGGTTTTTTGAGTCGATCGAAATGACGATAGACCTTCTTGGAGGTCCTAATAAGTACTGAGACCCCAATATGTATAAAATTACCAAAATACCCTTATAGGGCAAAATAACTGAGGGTAAATAACTGACTTAGACTATGAATTTGATTGATTTGATTGTGATCGTATGACTGTGTTTTAACTGACTTGACTGAGGTCGTGTGACTGATATGCTTTTAATATATGTTTAAATGACCATTACTGAGCATGGCCATTTTGCATACACCTGTGATGATTAAGCATGACATACACGACAGTTTGCATGGGGTTGGGACATAGTTACGAAGGAAGTGTACGGCCCGTTGCCGTTCTATACAAGGCTTTAAACCTTTCTGCGATATTTTTGGTTTTTAGCTGTTCTTTCTACAGCGCCGAGCCGTTCTGTTGACTTAGTGCCACAACCGATGCTAAGCTTGGTGTGTTGGCTGGGTGGGTCGATTTTATCCCCACATGGTGTGTTGGTTGGTACAGGTGGTGTGTTGGTTGGTATGGGTGGTGTATTGATTGGATGGGGCTGAACTTACATGCGCATATCTTCATCGATCATGATTACAGAATGGGCTTAGGTCCACCTGGTTCTATTAATGAGCTAAGGCCCACCGACATCAGGTTCTGTGATGGGCTCAGCCCATCTGATCTTGTATCTCGATTGTTTGTGTTGTAAGGATTACACACCGAGTTTTGCAAACTCACCCTTACGCCTAGCTCAGACAGTAATCCCTAGCCTTAGGCTATTTGGAGCCGCGAGAGACTCGGAGGTGGCCACACGACCACTGACACTGCTTTAGAATTTTTATTTGAATTGTATATTTTGGGTTTTAATTCTGCTATAAGGCCTTTGAGGGATTAAATTTTTAAATGGGCTTTAGATTTTTTTATTTAAAACTGCTAAACACAAATTTTCAAAATTAATAACTATTTTCAAAAACACTTAAAAATAGACGTTTTTATATTTTAAACTTTAGTAGCTTCCACGATTGGAATAACCTAAAGTATCAATGCCAGAAATTAAGTAAATGTTTTTGATGAGATGATTTCTAAACACAAGTAAAAGGATTTAAACATAGAAATGAACTTTTAATGACAGACTTAGTTTTTGAATGACACTTTGATGTGACACGCCAGATTCGACCATACCGTCTGAGTCAGGTTTGGGGTGTTACATTTATTAGCATCAGAGCCAAGTTGCAAAACTCGGCTGTGAATTGGGTCTTTAAAATTAAATTTCTGAAAGTATTGTTTCAAAAAGGCTTGAAAAGATTTGAAGTTCTAAAATTTTGTATTGATCGTTTTTTGAAAGTATGGTACACCGAGTCTCCGGCGTCGAATCCATATGTTTCTGAAACTGTTGTTTATTTTCATTGAAAAATAGTAGATAGATATTAGATTGTATTGCTACACTTAGAGTTAGAGTTTGTATTTATTCTGTGTGAATTCTGGAAATGATATGCGTGTGATATCCATCCACTCTGATGGATAGATGGTGTGGTGTGTGCTTGTATTATTAGGATCAGAGTGCGCCACGAGAGCGTAGTGTGGTAGGCTAGGATGTGCGACTATTCTGATAGTTGGAAATTTTGGGGACGAAATTTCTTTAAGGGGTAGAATTGTAACATCCTGGAATTTGGGCCTAGAAGTATTGGGCCTTGAGCAAGGGAACGGTTAGAAAACTATGTATAAAAGTTTATGTGAGCTAGAAAATGACACAATTAAATGTCTGCTTCAATGGTTAAGGATCTTGAGAAGTGTTGGAGAAGTTCTGGGTTCAAACTTGGGCTTTAGCAAAAATTTTGGTTTTAAGTGGATAAAACCCTGGATGCTTGGATGTAGGCCTTTTAAGTTATTGTGTTAAAAAAAATGAAACAATGAAGCATGTGGTCTAGTGGCAAGGTGGAGTTAGGAGTATGTATGTGGTCAGAGGTTCAAATGTTGGCATAGTATTATGATGGGTATTTATTTTGTATCTGTGACACCTAGTGTTTGTGTTGTAGTGGAATTCTGCTAAGGTGGTTGTGGAATTGGTCTTGGGGGAGAGATTCAAGGGATATGGATGAAGGTTGGTGTTTGAAAGTGATGCAAATTGGTAGGTTGAGAGATTGTAGGAATGGATTATGGGAGGTTGAGGGGAGTGATAGTAGTTGGCTGAAAAAGGGATTTCCCCATTATGCAAATTCGTTCATAGGCTTTTAGGTGTCGAATAGGTAAGTGAAGACACTTTTTACATTCGACTAAGGGATTAGTTTTCAGGGAAATTGGTCTTTGATGTGCTTATCGATCACGTTTTGGTCACTTTTCTTTAGGAGCCAAAATTATCTTACTTCTCTTTTTCATCCATTCGGGTTTTTGCTTTTGTATTTTGGTTTGCTTACTACTCTTCCTACCTTCCTTTTGTCACTGGCTTTTTTGAACTGATTCTTTTCCTTCTCCCCTTTGGTTGCTTATGCGCTCTCTTTCTCTCTCCATCATTTAGCCATTGTGACCGAATTCACCCTTCTTCCATTCTTTATTCATTCTTTTCAATTGCTCTATCACCATCTTCCTTTTTAATACCTTGGCCAAATACCTTGTTGCTTGGGACTCTCTGCTCTTACATTCCGTACTCTCTCCATTCCTGTTTTTGATTTGGCAAGTAATCTCTGTTAATTGGTAAGTCTCTTAGTTCTTTCCAGTTCTCTCTTTTACTGTTTAAGCCAAATGGTGCTATCCCTTATTACTGATTCTTCTCATTTCTCCTATGTGTATGTTCTTTCGGGTTCTAGAAATTCTGATGGGTGAAGAGGGTGCTAGTAATAAAGTGATGGAAAAGGAACCGGCTGAGCTTGAGCGCGTAGCCTTTACTCCCAAGTTTAAGCAGCGTAAGGTGTCAGGTGTTCGGGATTTTCCACCAAGATGCGAAAGAGTGGCTGCACCGAGCTCTTGAACAAGTAAGCAAATCATGATCGACTGATCTAGTCAAGGTTTTGGCACTCGTGGATTTTTAGTACTCTACATAATCATGTGTGTAATTGTTTTCCATAAATGATAAGCAGCTTAAAAGCCGAAAGGGTGTGTAACCATACGCCTGATTTCATGATTGTCAAACGCGGGATAAAAGTGTGTATTAACACCCCTATCTATCTGTGAATCGGCAAAAGTCGATAAGCTGAAATGCCAAAACCTTGGCATTTGAAGCCTCACGAGCATGCGAATGCACGTGGGGTGAACCGAGCACCAAATCGAGCGTAGTAGACTGCAGAGGCCACCACGTGCATTTTCATGGTCTAGGGTCGTTTGGGCCTCGATGGGTCAAAATGGGCCATGTGGGCCTAATGGGCTTGTGGGCCTACATGGGTAAAATCTTCGGTAATAATCATTGATAGGTTGTTTTATGAGTCTCACGATACCGTATGTGAATCTGGACTAAATGGGCCACACGAGCATGTGGGCGCACTTGGGCCCAATAGTGGGTTTTGGGCTCATATACATTGTTCTGCCTATGTAGGTTATCTAAGTAGCTCGAAGTGACAATAGACCTTCTTGGAGGTCGTAATAACTACCGAGACCCCAATATTTGTAAAATTATCGAAATACCCCTGTAAGATAAAATGACTGTTTTGCCCTTGTGGGTAAATGACTGACTTAGATTATGAATTTGACTTATTTGACTATGATCGTATGACTGTGTTTTAACTAACTTGACTGAGGTCATGTGACTGATATGCTTTTAATATTTGTTTAAATGACCGTTACTGAGCATGGCCATTCTGCATACACCTGTGATGATTGGGCATGACATACACGATAGTTTGCATGGGGTTGAGACATTGTTACGAGGAAGTGTATGGCTCGTTGCCATTCTGTACAAGGCTTTCAGCCTTTCTGCAATATTTATGGCTTTTATCCATTCTATTAACTGAAAGCGGTGCTGCGATATTTATGGCTTTTAGCCGTTCTGTCTATGGCGTCGAGCCGTTTTATTAACTTAGTGCCGCAACCGGTGCTAAGCTTGGTGTGTTGGTTGGATGGGTCGATTTTATCCCCACATGGTGTATAGGTTGGTAAGGGTGGTGTATTAGTTGGATGAGGCTGGATTTCTATTTGCATATCTGCAGCGGATACTGATTCTGCAATGGGCTTAGGTCCACGGTTACATTAATGGGCTAAGGCCCACACGACATGTGTCATGATGGGCTCAGCCTAGTCATTTCTACATACCGTATGTCATTGCTTGTGTTGTGAGGATTACACAATGAGTTTTCACAAACTCACCCTTCTGTCTAACTGTACAGGTAATTTCTAGCCTTAGGCGATTTGGAGCCACGAGAGACTCGGAGGTGGCTACACGACCGCTGACGCTTTAGTGTAACTTTTTATTTGAATTGTATATTTTGGGTTTTAATTCTGTTATAAAGCCTTTGAAGGATTAAATTTTTAAATGGGCTTTAGATTTTCTTATTTAAAACTGCTAAACATGAATTTTCAAAATTAACAACTATTTTCAAAAACACTTAAAAACAGACATTTTTATATTTCAAACTTTAGTAGCTTTCGCGATTGGAACAACCTAAAGTATCAATATCAGACATTAAGTAAACGTTTTTGACGAGATGATTTGCTAAACTCAAGTAAAAGGATTTAAACATTAAAATGAACTTTTAACGACAGACTCAATTTTTGAACGATGCTTTGATGTGACACGCCAGATTCAGCCATAACATTTGGGTCGAGTTTAGGGTGTTACACTTTGACTACCACTTACATTTCTTGTATTTCGAGAAGGTCTACCTCTAGCTGAAACATTATCAGATCTCTGATTCTATACAATATCTTGTTCAATAGATTCTGGGTAGTCTCGAATGAAATGGTCTAATGATCCGCATCTGAAGCAGGCTCGATTATTCAATCTACAACTACCTAGATGTCTTTTACCACAATGTTTACATTCAGGTCGTTCGGATTGGACATTGCCCACACTAGCCATCGAAGTAGCTGGAGCTTTAGAATTTGACTGCGATCTAGCTCGATCTCTATTTGAATGTCCCAGATTAACATTTGAACGGCTATGCTCATCCCTAAATTTCTTTGAAGCAGACTGAAATGATTTACCCAGAAATCTTTTTCTCACACCTCTGGCTTCAGACTCAGCTTTTCTTTTATCTTTCCCGAGTACCTCAACTTTACATGCTCGACGATAAACCATAATTTACACATATTTTAACCTTATGCTCGACTTATTTTTGGATGAATTTTCATTAGATTTGATGAATTTGATGCTCCTAATCTTTTAATTTCGTGTTTTATAGTCAGAAGAGCTTAGGAGTCGAAAAGAATGGGAAATGAGCCAAAAAGGGATAAAATGGGCCTACATCAGAAACCACATGGCCTGGACCATCGACCACGGGCAGATCACACGGCCATGTGTGGCGAGCAGAATCGACCACGGTCGAAGGAGTCCACCACGGGCGTGTCACACGGGCATGTCCGTGCTGAATCAAAAAAGAATTCTATTCGGAATAAGCTACTTGTGGGCCAATAGAGGTGTTCCAAAGCCTATATAAACACCCTATGGGGCAACCTAAAAGGGGCGTTGAATAGACGCCGAAGAGGAGGCAAAAAACACTCCAAGATATCCATCGGGAACAGCTTAGGAGAAGGATCTCCATCAAGATTGAAGATCTCCCATCAAGTTCTTTAGAAGTTTTTAGGTTTTCATTATGTTTTGTGGTTTTCCCTATTTTATGATATTTTCTTCTATTAGTATGAACTAAACCTCTCAAATACCTGAGGGGATGAAACTTATGATGAATCTTATTATTATTTGATTTATAAGATATATACTTGTTCTTATTCTTAATTATGAGTTTTTATTCTTGTTTTGATAATTTAGGTTATTGATCCAAGTCGAATGTGCTTATTCAGTGGAGCAAAAGTCCCTGTTAAGAGAAGATCAACACAATTAAGCGGTGTTGATTGCAACCCTAGAAATAGGGCGACGAAAATCTGTCAGATTAGAGTCAAATCTAATAAGGGAATCCATAAATCGAATTAATGCGATAATAGGGGTTTTAATTAGAAAGAGATTTCAATTAATCAACCTATAGTCAGTTGTTAGTAGCCTCGAAGGAGGTATTAATATAAATTAGGGATTTCTATGGATTAAGTCAAGTAAATAAATCATATGAATCAAAAGTAATAAGTGAAGTCTAGGTGGATTCTTCCTTAGGTATTGCCTATCTCATATAAACTGTCCAAAAGTATTTTCCCAATTCTCTATCTGTCACGTTCATAGGCATTTAGTTAGTTAACTTAGTTAGTTAATTTTAGATTCAAAATAAATTCCCTTTAATTATTAGGCTACATAATAAAAAGATAGTTATTACTAGTAATTTTAGTCCTTGAGGATATGATATTCGGACTCACCATAACTATACTACTGTTCGATAGGTGCGATTGCCTTTGTCGAAATAATAGTTAGTTTCGAGCATCATCACTTGATCAACAAGCACAACAAACTCTTTTATTTCTAGTATTCCAACTAGCAAACGAATATATTCATTTAGGCCGTCTTCAAACTGTTTACACATTATTGCTTCAGTCGAAACACATTCCCGAGTATATTGGCTTCATCTCACAATTTTTTGTTCATACTCGATGACAGACATGCGACCCTGTTTCAATTCCAAAAACTGTTTCCATTTTTTATCTATAAATCTCTGGCTGATGTATTTCTTTCGGAATTCAGACTAGAAGAAATCTCATGTAACTCGTTCTTTTGGGACAACTGAAGTCAAAGTCTTCCACCACTGATAAGCTACATCTCATAACAAGGAAACAACACATTTTATACATTCATTAAAGTCAATGACATTTCATCAAATACTCGGATTGTATTCTCGAGCCAAAACTCAACTCTCTCAACATCATTATCACTAGTGGCCTTGAACTCTTCAACTCCATATTTGCAGATTTTATCTACCGGAGGCCTATTCATCAAATTCAGATTCGTAACCGGAGGTATAGTAGAAGTCTGAGGAGGATTAGGCGGGTGCGGAGGTTGTGAAACATCTAGATTCATTCTAACGTATTGAGTGAACCACTCATTCATCATTGGAAGAAAGCTTGTTTAGCCTCCCATTCCTGACCGCTAGTAGCCAATCTTGAATTAGATAGCACTGTTCCTTGAGCGGGAGCAAGCACATTACTTTCAACGTCATCAGCTACAGCTATTTCGGGATCTATTTACTATACAAAAAAATATTTTATACGTCAAGATTCACCACACTATCACAGTTCGTATATATAGCATGTATAGCTAGACTCTCACACGCTACATTAGTCCTAGAATCGACTAAACCATAGCTCTGATACCAATCAAATGTAACACCCCTAACCCGTAACCATCGCCGGTCTAGGGTTAAAGGTATTACCAGACTAATCGAAACTTTTACAAACATTTCACATTGTAACTAATCATTATGTAATCAAAGTGTCGCTTAATTAGGTCTACTACACCTTAAACAAGCTTTAGAAAGGGGCCGAGGCTAAACCGAACACAAACAAAATTTTTAGAAATTTAAACATTTTTCAAAGCTACAGAGGTCACACGCCCGTGGGGTCAGGCTGTGTGTCTAAGCTGTGGCAAACCAGGGCATACATTCTAACTTGTCTACATGGCCAAGGACATGCCCGTGTGCCTCACTCGTGGTCGCTACTAACTTGCACCACACGGCCAGTCACACGCCTTGTGTGTCCAGCCCGTGGTCAAGTCTGACTTGCTTTAAAACTCAACCACGAAGGACACAGTCGAGCCATACGCCCGTGTGCTCAACTATGTGGGCAATTATAATCCATTTGTAAGGCCAAAATGGCACCCACACTTTGGGCTAACCCTACAAGCACATACAAGTATCATTCCAAACACTTATTGCAACCAAAACATACCAAATTGACCATCTATTCTACCCATTCAAGAACATTTCAAACACAACATCTTATGTACCATTTAGCTCAATCTAATCACAAGCATTTCCAAGTATAATCCATCACAAACATACCATTTCATTATGATAATCTATTATTAATAATAAACTAGCTTTGCATCATAAAACATATTATCCATTTGATCATCTCATTAGCCATCAAACCATTCCAAACTATGCATCATATAACTTGACTACTCATTCACATCACATTCAATTATCTAGCCATATCACATGACTATATACACTTTTCAAACACCAACCATTTCAACTAGACTATACATGCCATACTTAACTGTGTACACATCCAAAAGGTACCAAAATAGAGTTTGATAGTATGGTGATGATCCTCGATTATCCCCAAGCCTTTCGTAGCTTTGAAGATCTACAAAACAAAGCAAACACACACAGAGTAAGCTTTCAAAAGCTTAGTAAGCCATATACAAATAAACTTAACATATAGTACACATAATCATATCAAATATAAGATCATTAATATTACTCAATTGTAAATTCATAACTCTTCTTTGGCTCATTTATTTAGCCATTGCTTACCCACAATTCATATATCAAAGTATCTCTTTTGCTCATAACCCAATCATACATATATCGCATTGTCTCATTGAATCTATGCACATATTTCTCTATTGCAAAATTCACAAATACTTACCTTTCATGCATAAACAAAGCATACACATCAAACGTACCTAAAACGATTGCATATTTTACATAGTCTTTCATTTCTTGGATTTTCCCGTTGAACCATTCGGAATCAAATAGGATAATCGAAATACTTAAAAATCGTACAATGCCAACGTCCTAGATGTGGTTTTACGTGTAACCAAATATCGATGCCACTATTCCAGACAGGGTCTTACACGAATCAAATACAATGCCAATGTCCCGGACATGGTTTTACAAGTAAATCTCATATCGATGCCAACGTCCCAGACATGGTCTTACACGATATCACATATCAGAAACCTATGTCATGACATATGAAATCCTATCTATTTCTAGGTTCGTACGGGACTTTTCGGATATTGACACTTTGTCGATACTTTTTCAAATTTCATTTATATATAATCTAGTTCACATTCATCACAATTAAATTTCATAGATACATAAATAAACCAATTCAAATATATTTATTTGTATATAGACTTACCTCGGATTCGGAATAAACAAACGGATTCGACTACTCAATCTCTTTTGACTTTCCTCAGTCTAAATCTGTTTTCTTTGGTTCTTGATCTATACATATTCAAATTTAATTCTTTTATTCACCAAGTCATTTAATTCAATCCAAAAACATACATTTAGGGTATTTTATAAATTAGCCCTCACATTTTCACATTTTGACATTTTAGTCCTTATTTCACAAAATACACATAATTTCAATACTCCCATGCTTAGCCGAATACTTCCTATGCTCATACAAGTCCATATATTTTATTTATTTTACATTTTAGTCCCTCAAAGTATTATTTTTACAATTTAGTCCCAATTACTCAAATTCAACAAAAATCCAAAGAAAAAACATGTTAATCTAACACATATATTTCATATTTCATCCTCAAATATCACAAAACTCATGAATTCATCAATGGAAAATTTCAAAATCATTATCAATTTACAAAATTAAGGCATGGGTTTTATAGATTTCATAGCAACGATTACAAAAACGTAAAAATTATCAAAAATCGAGCAAAAACGAACCTTGAATTAAGCTTGATAGTAGCCGAAACCTAAAAAGCCATGGATGATTTTTTTTCTTTGATATATTCGGCCAACAAAGATGATAATGGCTTTAATTCATGCTTTTGTTTTATTTAATTATCATATAATTATTCATTTCAATTTTTAACGTTTATAATTTTATTCCATTTCCACTAACTCATGTCCAAAAGTGTCCATGCATAACTTAAATGGTCTAATTGCATCATAAATACCTCATGCTTTAAAGACAACAACAATTCGGCCCTTAATATTTAACTAACAACTTTTTCATCTTACGCGATTAAGCCCTTTTTTCAAATTAAGCACACAAGATCAAATTAAATCACAGAAATTTCATACATACCAATTCACATGCTGTAGACTCAGAAAATAATATTAAAAATATTTTTCTAACTCGGATTTGTGGTCCCAAAACCACTATTCCGACTAGGGTCTAAACCGGACTATTACAATTTGACCCACCATCATCTACAATGTATGAGGTCTCCTCGTCGGTGGACGTCGTAGGAAGTACATCATCCATTCTCATCGATGTTTTATAATGTCCCCAATCATATATGGATTGCCAACCACTAGACGTTGATGTCATTCCTTAGTACATATTTTCAGCATCGAACATCGACCCACAGAGGTGCATGTCTCATCCACTAACGAAGTGTAGTGTAGGGGTCGTGTATTCCATACTGCCACCAAAAACGGAGGCTTTCGTGTTCTGCCTCCCACTAATAAAGTGTCAGGCAAGGGTCGCGTATTCCTCTCGAACAGCAGTAGATGTTGAAGTTTCAAGTGCTTCATTTTGTGATGAAAATTGTACATATAACTCAAGATAGGGTGATCCACTAGCGAGATGAGTCTGCACCATCGCCTCTAAGCCATGACCACCTTTAATATTAAATAAGTCATATGTCACAGGATCAACCGAAGCACAAAATCGATACTTAATAGGCGAAACTCTAATTGGCATCATTCCAAAGATTTTGTGCCTAATTCTTTTACGAAGTTCTATCAAATCTATGTTCTAGTTAAAAATCAGTCGTGTTGTGTTCTCTTGTAAAGAAACAACATTGTTCTAAGTGTCCACGGACCTCATCGTCATAGTAAAGAACATAACTAATATGTTCACTCATTTTCTACCAAATTATTTGTCAAAAGAAATTCAAAATAAAAAACATTATGCAAAAATATAATGATTCGTATGAATATTAATACGATAAATCAACTTATACCTTCTCAACTTCTTCAATTTCTATTCTTCTAAACTTCTCCAATTTCTCTTGTTGTAACTTATGCAACAAGAGAATGAAATTCGCTCATTCATAGCCTAAGGTCAAGCAGGATGTACTGTAGAAAAAGAGCATTCAGCTGGGAGCTTTTTTCAGTACTTTTGTTGACAGTGCATCCTGCTTGAAGCGTTTTTTACTTTATTTTTTCAGAACCATCTTCTCAAAATTATTTTTTCAGAAACTATTGTAGAAAAAGAGCATCCAGCTGGGAGCTTTTTTCAACACTTTTACTGAAAATGCATCCTGCTTGAAGAATTTTTTACCCTATTTTTTCAGAACCATCTTTTCAAAAAAAAATTCAAAATCTACTGTAATAAAAAAGTGTCCAGCTGGAAGCTTTTTTTAATACTTTTACTGACAGTACATCCTGCTTGAAGCATTTTTTATCCTATTTTTTCATAATTATATTTTCAAAATTATTTTTCAGAAACTGCTGCAGAAAAAGAGTGTAACACCCTTTACCCACAATCCCCACCGGAATCGGGCATGAAGTGTTACTATACAAAACTACTTGATCGCCACTTAGGCTCACTTGACTACTCTACTTGAGTCACTACAACAACTTTAGTTCGATTTACAAGACCTCACTCATACATACAAGGGCTCTCGAGACTATCGGAAACCATACGATCCATAAAATTTCTTTCCATCTAAACAGGGAGTACACGCCGTGCTAGATGACACACACACCTGTGTGTAGTCACACACGCCCATGTGCTCACACTGTGCCCCAAAACCCCAACATTCTGCCAAAACTCCCACGGCTAGGTCACACGCCCATGTAAAATGGAACACGCCCGTGTACCCTCATAACATGCCCTTTGCTTTAAACCGTGGGGAGTTACTGACTAATTTAACACAGCCTAGACACGCCCGTGTGGGAAGTCCGTAGTCTATTCTAACTTAAATGTTAACATGTAGGGGACACACGGCCAAATCACATGCCGTGGGCTGACCGTGTGTCACACATAGTCTAGACACACGCCCGTGTGCCTATCCATGTGGACAGAACAAGGCTATTTGCCAAGCTACTAGCACCCTTATATCTTACACTACATGAGTTCATTCAACAAACTAATAAACATCTCATAATTCAACATGCACCCACATTGATAACTTTGAAATTTCATAAATGATAAATATTCCATCATTATTGGCAATTTACAAAATAAATGTCTTAGCAAGAGCCAATACACATTTGGCCAAAATAACAAAATAATCTATTTAGTCTAGCCCCTATACATGCCATACACAAAATCACTAAGTCTGAATGTACCGAGGTGAGCAGATAGTATGGGCGACCTCCTTGTTATCGACGTATCCGGCTCGGCTCTTAAACTCTATAAAATAAAGGAAAAAGAGAAGGGGGAGCAAGCTTTAAGCTTAGTAAGTTTACATGTAAATAATATAACATTATAATCTGAATTAAACAATTACATAGCATTACATACTAAACGAGAAACAATCTACATTCATGGTCATGCTTACTCATTTTCTCCATTCCCACATCGCAACCATATCACAAGCTTAATGCATGCATTCATTAACAAGTTCCCCTGCACTTAGCATCACAAAATCACATAGTACAACACGTCACTATCTCTAATTTCATTACTCCTAGTCAAATTACTCGGTGGTTTTGCACTTAGCCTACCATCAGCCTTTATTAGGGTGGTATCGCACATAGCCCACCAAAAGATTAGTTACGGTGGTATTGCACATAGCCCACCAAAAAGATATATAGACGATGGTATCGCACATAGCCCATCATAATTAAGCAACAAGGCGGTATCTCACATAGCCCACCATCAAATATCGTTAATACACATTCATATAATTATTTCGCCATTCATACAATAGTTATTCAATGACCATAACATTCAATCCACTAGAACCACATATGTTTTCAATCATGCCATACTCTAATTAGCAACATAATGCTTATGAATATATATATTGCTTACACATAAACTTACCTCGATGCAAACGTGTTAGCGAGCGATTTACTCAATCACCTTGCCTTTCCCACGGTCAAGGTTGATTCTGCGTTCTTCTTGATCTATAACAATGAAATTCATTCATTTAGATCATTTTATGATTATAACACATCAAATTCTACACTCGGGCAAAAATGACCATTTTGCCCTTGTACATTGAAAAAATTACAATTTTGCTCTGGGCTCGTCATATTTTTTTTCATCACATTTTCTCGATAAACAAGCATAGATGAACATTTATTTCTATTACAACTACTCACCATTTCAACTATTTCATGCATTTATGACACAAACTAAATCTTTGCATTTAAGTCCTACCTAGGTATTGTTTTGAAAACACCTTTCACAAAAGTTGCTTCACGACTCCCCAACATTCAATTTCTTCCATAAAAACTCAGCTAACCACTTAAACACTCCCATGGAAAGTCCCTAGACTTTCAACCATATCACAAATTAGTCCCCTCATTAGCTAGCTTAAGCTTTGGGGACTCCAAAAATACAAAAATCATCAATTAAAACCACCTAAATCACTTACTTGAATGAGAATTGAGTGGCTAAAAGTTTGAGCCTCCAAGAGCTCTATTTCCTCTTCAATTTTTGGTGGAAAGAGATGAGTGAATAGTGAAAGATGATAACATCTTTTTCTTCTCTTATTTTATTCATTTCATCACCTAATTTCCACCAAATTTGACTAAAATTTAATGCTCTTGTCCCCCCTTTGTCTACATGGCCGGCCATACCCTACTAATGGCCTAATTGCATTTTAAAATCCTCCAATTTATAATCTATAGCTATTAGGTACCCCTACCTTATAAAATAAAACTTTTGCATCTTTTGCAATGTAGTCCTTTTTCTCAATTAAACATGCTATTGCTAAAATTAAAGCACCAAAATTTCCATATAGTCATGTATTAATGCCACAACACATAAAATAATACTAAAATGATTTTCCTTAACCTCAGATTAGTGGTCCCGAGACCACTGTTCGACTATCCCCAAAATCGGGTTGTTACAACTCTCCCCCTTTAGGGATTTTTGCCCTCGAAAATCTTACTGGTAAAGAGGTTTGGATATTGTTCTCTCATGGTTTCTTCCAGTTCCCACGTAGCCTCCTCTACACCATGTTTTTGCCACAACACTTTTACTAAGGCTATGTCCTTATTCCTCAACTGTTTCACTTCTCCAGCCAAGATTTTAATCGGCCTTTCCTCATATGTCATATCCGATCGTATCTCAATTTCCGTCGGAGGGATTACATGCTAAGGATCGGAACGATAACGCCTTAGCATTGATACATGGAACACATTGTGAATTTTCTCTAACTCTACTGGTAAAGCCAACCGATATGCCACTGGCCTAATCCTTTCAATAATCTCATACGACCCTATAAATCTCGGACTCAGTTTACCTTTTCGATCAAATTTCACGATTTTCTTCCACGGCGACACTTTCAAAAAAACCTTGTCACCCACTTGGAACTCAATTTCTTTTCTTTTCATATCCGCGTACGATTTTTGCCGGTCCGAAGCAGCCTTCAGACTATCCCAAATCACTTTCACCTTTTCCTCAATCTCTTTAACTAAATCAATCCCATGGATTTGCTTCTCACTCAACTCAGTCCAAAACAAAGGAGTCCGACACTTACGACCATATAAGGCTTCATACGGTGCCATCCGTATGCTCGACCGATAACTATTATTGTGTTTAATTCGACCAAGGGTAGGTATCTTTCCCAACTACCTTGAACTCTAGCACACAAAGATCGAGCATATCTTCAAGAACTTGAATTACTCTCTCGATCGACCATCGTTTAAGGATGAAAAGCAGTACTAAAATTCAACCTTGTACCTAAGGCCTCTTGTAACTTCTTCCAAAACCTCAAGTAAATCTCGAGTCTCTATCCGAGATAATGGATATAGGCACTCCATGTAACCTTACTACCTCTGCAATATACAACTCAACTAACTTTTCTAGTGAATAATCAATACGCATATGTATAAAGTGAGCCGACAACAAT
The DNA here is from genome assembly GCA_025506655.1 of Gossypium rotundifolium. Taxonomy (NCBI): domain Eukaryota; kingdom Viridiplantae; phylum Streptophyta; class Magnoliopsida; order Malvales; family Malvaceae; genus Gossypium; species Gossypium rotundifolium. Next base: position 128,286,901 of record CP106732.1, on the reverse strand, counting down.
AACCCACACAGCATCTTTCTTTTTAGGAGTCAAAGGCAACCCCGTCACAAAGTCTATGGTAATCCGATCCCACTTCCACTCGGAAACCATCACTGGTTGAAGTAATCCCGAAGGTACTTGATGCTTAGCTTTCATTTGTTGACAGATCAGACATTTTGTTACATACTCCGAGATGTCTCTTTTCATTCCTGGCCACCAATAAAATTTATTCAGATCATTGTACATTTTCGTACTGCCCGGGTATACTGACAAATAACTACTATGTGCTTCTTGTAAAAGTTCTCGGATCAACTCGTCATCTTTAGGTACACAAATTCTATCATGGAACATTAAGCAACCATTTGAACTTACCCAAAATTCAGAATCAGCTCCTGATTCACGCTTAGGTATTTTAGCTAGTATCTCATTATCATTCCTTTGAGCTTCACATATTTGTTGAACAAATAGTGTCCTAGCTCTCAACTCAGCCAGTATAGCACCATCATCAGACAATGACAAAATCGTGCTCATAGCTCTCAAAGTATACAAGGATTTTCTACTTAAAGCATCTACAACTACATTCGCTTTTCCTAGGTGGTAATCAATCACTAGCTCGTAGTCCTTCAATAATTCAAGCCATCATCGTTGCCGTAAATTTAACTCCTTTTGATTCATCAAGTACCTCAAACTCTTATGATCCGTAAAGATTCAACACTTCTCACCACACAAGTAATGTCGCCAAATCTTTAACGTGAAAACAATTGCGGCCAACTCTAGGTCATGAGTCGGATAATTCTTCTTATGTGGTTTTAGCTGTCTCGAGGCGTAAGCAACTACCTTACCCTCTTGCATCAACACACAACCGAGACCATTTAACGATGCGTCACTGTAGACCACAAACTCCTTTCCTGACTCAGGCTGTACCAAAACCGGTGCTTCTGTCAACAACGCTTTCAATCTCTCGAAACTCTGTTGGCATTTTTCAATCTATTCAAACTTAACATCCTTGTGCAATAATTTTGTCATCGGAGTAGCAATCATAGAAAATCTCTTCACGAACCGCCTATAGTACCCAAAACCCAAAAAACTTCTAACTTCTAACACGTTCCTCGGTAGTTTCCACTCCACAATAGCTGAGATATTTTTCGAATCAACTCTAATACCCTCACCCGACACAATGTGTCCTAGAAATCTGACCTCTCGGAGCCAAAACTCGCTCTTGCTAAATTTGGCGTATAATTGCTTGTCTCTCAAAGTCTGCGAGACAATTCTCAAATGCTTTGCATGGTCACTCTCATCTCGGAGTAAACCAATATGTCATCAATAAAAACAACCACGAACTTATCCCAATACGATCGAAAGATACAGTTCATTAAGTCCATAAAAATCACAGGAGCATTCGTTAAACCGAACGACATGACCAAAAACTCATAATGGCCATACCTCATCCTGAATGCTGTTTTTGGCACGTCTTGTTCCTTAACCCTCAACTGGTAATAACTGGATCTCAAATCAATCTTGGAGAACACCATAGCTCCCTTCAGTTGATCAAATAGATCATTTATCCTCGGTAAAAGATACTTATTTTTCACCGTCACCTTGTTGAGTTGTCTGTAGTCTATACACAATCTCATTGATCCATCTTTTTTTTTTCACAAATAATACCGGAGCACCCCACAGTGAATAGCTTGGTCTTGTAAAACTCTTATCTGTCAACTCTTGCAACTGGACCTTCAATTCTTTCAACTCCAACGACGCCATCCTATACGAAGTGATGGAAATAGGTGCCATTCCCGGAACTAACTCAATTCCAAACTCAACCTCTCTGATTGGAGGTAGTCCAGGTAACTCTTCTGGGAATACATCTGGATACTCATGTACAACCGACACGGTTTCAATCTTTGCTTCTGACTCTTGAGTGTTCAGTACAAAGTTAAGATACGACTTACATCCTTTTCTCAAATATTTCTCAGCTACCATGGACGAAATCATCACCGGTAGACTATCTGACTCACCTGATTTAACCCAAATAACATCTCCATTTTCACACTTCAATTTAATAAATTTACTACCATAATTCACTAAAACGCTATGGGCAGTCAACCAATCCATACCAAGAATCAAATCAAACTCATCAAACGGTAGCAACATAAGGTTTTCCGAAAAATAATGACCACTAATTGTCAATAGGCAGTTCTTATACTCCTTGTCAACTAAAACTTGTTTACCTAGTGGTTTGATACTTTTATCACAAATTCAGTAGACTCAATAGTCATATTCAAAATAAATGCCAATCTCATACAAATATAAGAATGGGTCGACCCCGGGTCAGTCAAAGCAATAACAGAGGTGTCATAGAGAGAAAATGTACCGTTATTAATGCAGCGATGAGGCCTCTTCTCGAGCTTGAATAGCATAGGTTCTTCTTTGGCGCGACCCTCCGACCTCACAAGAGTGTCTCGTGATACACCTCTACCACTAGTCCCACCTCCCGAGTTCTTTTGTAGCCTACCTCTAAAGGATGCACTGCTTGATCTTACCTCTTGCTTCTTCTTCTTGTCACCCCTTTTAGGACAGTTTTTGTTGAAATGGTCGGGGGATCCACACTTATAGCAATTTTGATTGTTTTCCCAACACTCCTCAGTGTGATGTCTGCCACAACTTGGGTACTCCGGTTTGGACTTTGGATTGTCGACACTCGCCATTGAGGTGGCCTGAACTCTTGAACCCAAATATGTGTTACCTCACTCTCTCTGCGAATGCCCGTCTGACATAGTCATCCAAGGGTTCACTTCCCTGGACCTCTTCGATTGAGCTTAGTATGATTTGCTCATCAGCCTCTTCTTCGCATCCCAAGCCTTACTTAGGGATTTTCTCTTTTCCTTACTCAATTCTTCGGCCTTACTAGCCCGATCCACCAACACCATAAACTCTTTTAGCTCTAAAATCCAAACTAGAAGTCTGATGTCTTCATTCAACCCGTCTTCAAATCTCTTGCATAAGGTAGCTTCCTTGGATACACATTCTTGTGCGTACTTACTGAGCCAAACAAATTCACGCTCATATTTTGCCACAGTTATTTTTTCTTGCTTCAGCTCAAGGAATTCTTTCCGCTTCTGATCTACAAACCATTGACTTATATACTTCTTTCGAAACTCTTCCAAAAAAAAGTCCCACGTTACCCTCTCTTTAGGAACCACTGATGTCAACGTTTTCCACCAATGGTATGCCGAGTCCCTCAGCAAAGATACAGTGCATTTTAAGCTCTCCTCGGGTGTACAGAAGAGTTCCTCAAATACCCTCATTGAGTTCTCAAGCCAGGACTCCTCTCGCTCAGGGTCATCATCTTTATTAGCTTAAAAATCTTCAGTCCCTTGCTTCTGAATTTTGTCTACCGGGGGCTTAGTTGTCTACAGGAACTGGCTGAGGTATAGGAGGAGGTGGAAGAGGTTGAGCATTGGGGGTAGCTCGTACATACTCAGTGTACCAATTGCTCATCATTTGGAAAAAGGCTTCCCGAGCCTCTTCTCCTTGACCCCTAGTCTCAGGTTCACTCTGCACAGGCGCGGTCCCTTGCGCAGGAGCCAGTCCATTACTAGCTGCGTCATCAGCAGCTGATTGATCGGGATCCATGTACTACATAAAAAAAATTTAAAATCATCAAAAGCCACCACACTATCATTATACACTTATAGCATGTATAGTTGTACTCTTACACACGCTACGGTAGTCCTAGAACCGATTAAACCATAGCTCTGATACCACTAAATGTAACACCCCTTACCTACAATCCCAATTTAATCCAGCACTAAGTGTTATCAGACAAAACTACTTGATCGCCACTTAGGCTCACGTGACTACTCTACTTGAGTCACTACAACAACTTTATTTCGACTTACGAGACCTCACTCGTACATATGAGGGCTCTCGAGACTATATCCGAAACCTTACAATGCATAAAATTTCTTTCCATCTAAACAGGGAGTACAAGCCTATACTAGATGACACACACGCCCGTGTGTAGTCACACATGCCCGTGTGTAGTCACACATGCCCATGTGCTCACACCGTGCCCCAAAAACCTAACATTCTGCCAAAACTCTCACGGCTAGGGCACATGCCCATGTAAAATGGAACACACCCGTGTACCTTCATAACATGCCCGTGGCTTTAAATCGTGGAGAGTTGCTGACTAATTTAACATGGCCTGACACGCCCGTGTGGGAAGTCTGTGGTCTATTCTAACTTAAATGTTAACATGCAGGGGACACACGGCCAAGTCACAAGCCCGTGGGCTGATTTTGTGTCATACATGGTCTAGACACACGCCCGTGTGCCTACCCATGTGGACAGAATAAGGCTATTTGCCAAGCTACTAGCACCCTTATATCTTACACTACATGAGTTCATTCAACAAACTAATAAACATCTCATAATTCAACATGCACCCACATTGATAAATTTGAAATTTCATAAATGATAAAATGTGTCATCATTATTGGCAATTTACAAAATAAATGTCTTAGCAAGAGCCAATACACCTTTGGCCAAAATAACAAAATAATCTATTTAGTCTAGCCCCTATACATACCATACACAAAATCACTAAGTCTGAATATACCGAGGTGAGCAGATAGTGTGGGCGGCCTCCTTGTTATCAACATATCCCACTCGACTCTTAAACTCTATAAAATAAAGGAAAAAGAGAAGGGGGAGTAAGCTTTAAGCTTAGTAAGTTTACATGTAAACAATATAACATTATAATATGAATTAAACAATTACATAGCATTACATACTAAACGAGAAACAATCTACATTCATGATCATGCTTACTCATTTTCTCTATTCCCACATTGCAACCATATCACAAGCTTAATGCATGCATTCATTAACAAGTTACCCTGCACTTAGCATCACAAAATCATATAGTACAACACATCACTATCTCTAATTTCATTACTCCTAGTCAAATTACTCGGTGGTTTCACACTTAGCCCACCATCAGCCTTTATTAGGGTGGTATCACACATAGCCCACCAAAAAGATATATAGACGATGGTATCGCACATAGCCCATCATAATTAAGCAACAAGGCGGTATCACACATAGCCCACCATCAAATATCGTCAACACACATTCATATAATTATTTCGCCATTCATACAGTAATTATTCAATGACCATCACATTCAATCCACTAGAACCACATATGTTCTCAATCATGCCATACTCTAATTAGCAACATAATGCTTACGAATATATATATTACTTACACATAAACTTACCTCGATGCAAACGTGTCAGCGAGCGATTTACTCAATCACCTTGTCTTTCCCACTGTTAAGGTTGATTCTGCGTTCTTCTTAATCTATAACAATGAAATTCATTCATTTAGATCATTCTCTGATTATAACACATCAAATTCTACACTCGGGCAAAAATGACCATTTTGCCCTTATACATTAGAAAATTACGATTTTGCCCTTAGGCTCGTAATTTATTTTTTTCATCACATTTTCTCGATAAACAAGCATAGATGAACATTTATTTCTATTACAACTACTCACCATTTCAACTATTTCATGCATTTATCACACAAACTAAATCTTTGCATTTAAGTCCTACCTAAGTGTTGTTTTGAAAACACCTTTCACAAAAGTTGCTTCACCACTCCCCAACATTCAATTTCTTCCATAAAAACTCAGCTAACCACTTAAACACTCCCATGTAAAGTCCCTATACTTTCAACCATATCACAAATTAGTCCCCTTATTAGCTAGCTTAAGTTTTGGGGACTCCAAAAATACAAAAATCATCAATTAAAACCACCTAAATCACTTACTTGAATGAGAATTGAGTGGCTGAAAGTTTGAGCCTCCAAGAGCTCTATTTCCTCTTCAATTTTCAGTGGAAAGAGATGAGTGAATAGTGAAAGATGATAACATCTTTTTCTTCTCTTATTTTATTCATTTCATCACTTAATTTCCACCAAATTTGACTAAAATTTAATGCTCTTGTCCCCTCCCCCTTTGTCTACATGGCCAGCCATACCCTACTAATGGCCTAATTGCATTTTAAAATCCTCCAATTTATAATCTATAGCTATTAGGTACCCCTACCTTATAAAATAAAACTTTTGCATCTCCTGCGATTTAGTCCTTTTTCTCAATTAAACATGCTATTGCTAAAATTAAAGCACCAAAATTTCCATATAGCCATATATTAATACCACAACACATAAAATAAAACTAAAATAATTTTCCTCAACCTCGGATTAGTGGTCCCGAGACCACTGTTCCGACTAGCCCCAAAATCGGGCTGTTCCAAAGAGCGTCTAGCTAGGAGCTTTTTTTAGTACTTTTGCTGATAGTGCATAATGTTTGAAGCATTTTTGACCCTATATTTTCAAAACCATCTTCTCAAAATTATTGTTTTAGAAACTACTGTGGAAAAAGAGTATCTAGCTGGGAGCTTTTTTCAGTACTTTTGTTGACAGTACATCTACTTGAAGCGTTTTTAACCTATTTTATCATAACCATCTTCTCAAAATTATTTTTTCACAAACTATCGTACAAAAAAAGCGTCCAGTTGGGAGTTTTTTTAAGTACTTTTGATGACTGTACAAAAAAAAATTCATTTCGTCAAAATAATTTTTTCAGAACTCATCACTTACCTATTAAAAAACCCTAAAACCCTAAACTCAATTTTTTTAAATCCCTAAACCATAATTTATTTTTTAAAATTTCTAAACCCTAATTTATTTTTTAAAATCCCTAAATCTTGATTTATTTTCTCTTAAATCTTAAATCTTAAAACAAATAAAACCCTAACTTTTTTTTACAAAAACCTTAAACCCTAAGCCTTACAAACTCGAAGCCCTAAACATGCAAATAACTATAAACCTTAGAAAAAAACACGGGCTAAAGCGCTTCCACATCAGCGCATTTTATGCTGACATGGCAAAAGCACTCCCTCAAGGATGTGTGTTTTTTTTTTAATTTCCCCTTAAAACGCCTCCACGTAGACGCGTTTTTTGTTTTTTGGCCCATTCTAGTAAATAAAGTTTTAAGTGGCCCATTTTCGTAAATAAAATTGAAAATGGGCCTTTTTTAGTAAAATAATCTAAAATATGTATTAATTATTTTAATATTTAAAAATAATTTGTTATGAAATAAAGAATCTAAAATTTAAATGTTTTTAAAGTAATAAAATGATAGCGATCATTAAATTTACCCAAAAAGAAAATCTATATTTATTCAAAACATAAATAGCCTAACTTTTTAATCTAAATAATTAAAATTGGTGTTGAACGCTATTAAAATAGGTGATAAATAAATTAAACTGAAACTGATAGTTCTTTTTTTTTTTTTAACAAAAACAGACTGAGCTTTATCAACAATAAACAAGAGTAAAAAAACAGTCATGGGGCCCAACATACTAAACCCACGGCACTTTACAAAAACAAATCAGGCCTAACTCTAAAAAAACAAAATTTAATTGAAAAAAACAAAAACGACAGACTTACCCAGTCAATCCATATACTGGAAAATAATTTCCTTAGTGATTATATTTATAATCTAAAAATAATTATATAACTATAATTACACAAAGGTCAAAACAACTTAAGTGTAATTGTCATGGGCCAAATTTTTTTCCTCTCAATCCGTGCGACCTTAAACGATTCATTTATTTCAAATATATTTAAATTAATTTTTCTTTTGAAACTTAAGAATTTTTGTAACAATTCTCTAAAGCATCGAAACAAAGCGAACATAAATTTTGAAATGGAAAAAGTTACAAATAAGTAAAGAAAGCCACAAATAGATTTTACACCACATGTTTGAGTATATGCTCTCAAGTATATTAGTCTAAAAAAAAAACCGAAATGATTACAAATGAATATGGAGGCCTCTATTTATAGTTGAGTTCTCCTAGAATCAACGGTACTGATTGATTTACATCGACGGTTAAGATTAGAGCCTATCTGCAATTGAGAGTCCCAAGAGATTTAAATACTATACAATCTTATCTCTTTAGGATTTACACTATTTACCCTGATAACTCTAGTTTTACTGGGGTGTTTTATTGGGCCACCAAAGCTTCAAGTAGATGGGTTTCTGCTTATCTTGCACGAATCGAGCCAATTCAAGTGGGTCAAATGAGTCTCATCTCATCTCTTGACCTTTTTTGGCCGTTTTGTACGCATTGGTCGTTGGCTTTGATTTGCGGTTCGTGACATGATGGCTTAGGCCAAGCATTGTGATTGTGACACAAGTTCCCAGGGGTGTCGATACAAGTCCCTGGAACTGTAATAATTTGTATTATGTTTGACTTATTGCTATACCACAGAGGCTAAGTATCATTACTAAAACCCTTGGAGTTGAAAATTAGTCCAAAATCACTCTAAAACATCCTCAAACATTACTATAACTTATCAATGAGTTTCAAATCATTATAATTTAATTTCTAAACTCATTTAAACACAAAATGTAAGTCATAAACACATTCAAGTCAAATAATAGAAAAAACTAGATTAATAACATCAAAATTACTTGAATTACAACTCAAATTTTACAAATAGAATACTCAAACTAAGTATTTAGGTACATGCCAATTTCTAGCATCAAAGACATCCAACACAAATTATTTACAACCTTAAGATGAATGGTGATGTGAAGCTCCCAAGTCACTAGTTCAATCTTTCCGGAACGGTTTTCACCTATGAGTCCGTTGATACTTTTTTTTACTTAAAATTAGTTTGACGATAATTAATGGAAAACATGAACATTTTTAACTATTAAAACACTAATATTTTATTAAGAAAATAGGGGTTGCCATTGATCTTTTGATTAGGTGTGATGAGTCACTTATAAATTACCTTTAAAAAAGAAAAGTTTTAAATCTAAATTTGAGAGTCGGTTATGTACAATGAAAGTTAGAGCACCTCCATAATGCCCAAAAATATCGATCCCTTATTAGTTACTCATTATTTTTTATTTTGAAAATTATAAATCTAAATTCAATATTTAATTATGATATTGTAAACAATTTTAGTATAAATAAATTTATTAATTGGTGACTTTAATTTAAAAATAAAAATACAAACTTTATTTTATTTTATTATATATTTTCTTTTTTAAAAAATTCACTCGAGTTTGAAAACCACATGTTAACATTAAGAATAATAAATGGGATAATATTCAGTAATTTTGACAACCATCATCAATTACCCTTGGGTAAATATCCAGAATATATCAAAAAATAAAAAAATTATGGAATTGGGCCGGTTTCTAGAAAATTTACGGAAAAATGCCGTTTCCCCTCAAAACTTGTCCACGCCAAGACGTTTTGGAATGTTAAAGAAGCGCTACTTGGGACGCGCTTTGCTAGCCAACGGTCAAAAGGCCCAACGGTCAAAATTTCCTCCTATAAAAACCCACAACCCTTTTATTTTTTTTCACACTTTAATCCTTTTCTCAATTTTCTCTCAATTTTCTCTCAAAGTCCTTGAAATTTACTCTCAAATTTCAAAATAGTCCTTTACTATTTACAAAAAGCCCTTTTTAATTTTTTTTATATATTTTTGAAAAATTTTAAAATTTTCGATCAGATACAATGGTAGGGAGTTACTTGCCTAGACAACAAGCACATCTCCGTCGAGCAAATGAAAATGGTAAGTTTTAATTTTAATTTTTCAATATTATTTAATATTTTTTACAATTATGCAATTTTAATTAATTTTTATTTTATAATTTTTTAAACAGTCTATAGATTAGGTGTTGGAATGTTATATTCGCAACATGCATGGTCCCCCATCGCCGTTGATCGAGAATTACCTGCGGGAAGCGGGTTTTTGGCACGTGGCTACGATAGGCTGGGGGTTCAAGTTGGAGCCGCCTTTGATCAGTGCGTTGATAGAGAGGTTGAGGCCCGAGACGCACACTTTCCATCTTCCATGTGGAGAGTGTACCATCACTCTGGAAGATGTGCAGTTGCAGTTGGGATTGCCGGTGGACGGGTCGATAGTCACCAAGTCCGCAACTTTTGGTGATTGGGTGGCCATATGCTATGAGTTTCTGGGTGCCATTCGGATAAAATTCATGGAGGTCGGATCGAGATGGCCAGGTTGCGAGACACATTCCCAGAGTCGAATGAGAGTTCGACCGAAATAGAGTGAATACAGCATGCTCGGGCATACATTCTTCAGATAATTAGAGGCTATCTGATGCCGGACCTTTCTAGAAACCTCGTACACTTGAGATGGCTGCTAAAACTTGTTGATTTTAGAGCAACCGGTGAATTGAGTTGGGGGTCTGCCGTGCTATCTAGGTTGTATCGGAAGATGTGCGGGGTGACGCAGCCGAGTAAAACAAAAATTGGAGGTTGCCTATCACTACTGCAGTCATGGGCATGGTTTCGATTTCCATTTTTACGTCATCGACTCGACCAACCATATTCATTCCCATCGATAACGAGGTAAATTTAATGTTATATTTTACAATTATTATGTAGATTTATAGTATAATTGTATGCTAAAATTTATTTAATTAGGTGGAACCATTCATGAAGTCATGCCGAATACCTACCTCGCTTGAAGATATACAACTTCTATTGGACCAACTATTCGGAATCACAAGTAAATTTCAATTTCAGATTTATAATTTAGTATTTCATATTTAGTTTTTAGTATTATGTATATAACTAATATTTTGTAATGTTAATATAGTTTCAATGGACACCGTACGAGGATCCAAGCAATTGGGCAAGAATTTGAGGAGTTCTTCCAAAATCCAAACTGTTGGCACATGAAGGTCCCATTGATCACCTATGCGACCGTGGAGATGCACTAGTCAGATCGGGTTCTGCGACAATTTGATTCCTAAGAACCAATTCCCGTACACCGAGGTACTCAATGATGAGCACAAAGTGGACTTACGGCAGTTGCACATGGATTGGTCAAGATTTTGGTCAGAACATATTGAGACGTGGGAGAACCGGTATGACTACTTACCTATTCGGAAATCGATCATCGTCCCTGAGTTAGCGTGCGTGCCGAAATACATGCCATGGTTTAGGATCCATAGTATGCCGTATCTGTTGTCGGAAGAAGAGAGGCGACAGTAACTTTGTCAACAAAGGGAACGTCGGGGCCCCTTAAATCCAAGTAGAAGGGGTGATGACAATGGGCCATCAACAAGGTCTTGACATACCACCGAGCCTAACAACAACACAACACCTGCCCATCACACGATCGACGACACCGACATCCATCACCCTTTATGCTGTGTGACCGACACTTATATCATCCTAACAGATATGTTTTTTTTCACCCTTTATGCGAATGTGTGTACCCTACCCCTTCTTTGTATCCTAACTCAGATATGTTTTTTTTCCGGTCCACCCCTTGGGAGTTGGAATGCATGGCGGGATGAATCCATGGTTTATGCAAACACCTGTGGTCGTTATTTTATCAAGGTGGGTCATCCTCGCAACACCCACAACTGCACCAGTCTTGGGAGGAACCTAATCCCCGCCTGAGATTCCACGACCTCGCCAAAGCTAGAAGAAGGAGGAATCCGATTGCATAATCACGACAACCCCTGTGTGGCATTCGATTAACCGGCATCAACATTGATTCGGATCGGGTTTTTTATTTTTAAATTGTAATAAATTTTTTATTTTTAATAAAAAGTTGTTTTTATTTGTGTTTGTAATTTAATTTTAATATCTTCACTAAAATAGAAGTTGTTTATTTTTTGTATATAATTTAATTTAAATTTTTAATAAAATAAAAAGTTATTTTTTATTTTTTGTAATTTAGTTTTAATATATTTAATAAACTAATAGTTGTTTAATTTTTTATTGTAATTTAATTTCAATATCTTTAATAAATTAGAAATTGTTTAATTTTTATTGTAATTTAATTTTAATATATGTAATAAAATAAGAATTTTTTATTTTATTATAATTTAGTTTTAATATATTATATAAATAAGAAGTTTTCTTTAATTTTTTGTAAATTAGTTTTAATATATTAAAACTATAAGAAGTTTTCTTTATTTTTTATTTTTGGTAATTTAATTTTAATATATGTAATAAAATAAGAAGTTATTTTTATTTTATTATAATTTAGTTTTAATATATTAAATAAATAAGAAGTTTTATTTATTTTTATTTTATTATAATTTAGTTTTAATATATTAAATAAATAAGAAGTTTTATTTATTTTTATTTTATTATAATTTAGTTTTAATATATTAAATAAATAAGAAGTTTTATTTATTTTTATTTTATTATAATTTAGTTTTAATATATTAAATAAATAAGAAGTTTTCTTTATTTTTATTTTTTGTAATTTAATTTTAATATATGTAATAAAATAAGAAGTTTTTTATTCTATTATAATTTAATTTTAATATTTTAAATAAATAAAAGTTATTTTAAATAAATAAATTTTTCAAGTAAAAGCGCTTCTGGGGACGCGTTTGTGTCCACGTCAACAAAGTGTGCCTATGTGGACGCGCTTTGATGACGTGGACACAAGCGCGTCCCCAAGAGTGCACTTTGTTGGCATTTACCCTCAAAACGCGCTGACGAACGCGTTTTAAGAAAAAACGATCATTTTTCGTAAATTTTTTAGAAACCCACTCAATTCCATAATTTTTTTATTTTTTTAATATATTCTGGATATTTACCCATTACCCTAAGGCTAACGAGTTGCCTTATTGTTTTTTTTAAAGGAAAACTACTGATGATATCAAGACATAGGAAACCATACATCCCTCACAAACCTCCGCTCTGATTGGTCATGTGAGTCGCTGCAGTTAATGCCCTATCTGTGCAAATACCAAACAAAATTTAAAGAAAAAACAACCTAAACAAACTTAAACGAACTTTAAACAAATAGCAAGAATAAATCTAAAACCTAAAAGAAAACACGACGGAGCTTTGCGAAGATGAACCAACCCCCTTTGAAGCTCAATCGTCCAAAACTGATCACTAGCCTAAACAGAACATATTCCTCCTCCCTCCGGTAATGGCATATCTTCGTTGATTCTCTTCCCGCTCCTTTTGATTTGACAAAATCAAAGTCCCAAATCACTCAAATCCTTTGGCGTAAAAAATACCCAGATTATCTCCCACCATGCATGGCTCGTCAGTTTTTCTCTACCTCTACCTCCACCTCCCTTGGTGCTTCCTCTCCCCAAAATCTGGGTAATACATGCCTCCTTCCTTCACCGGCTAGCAAGTGCGTTGCTTCATTCACCTGTCTAGGTACATGTCTAAACTCGACTGAGAAAAATCTCTTGACTCGTTCTTTGATTTCATTAATCAGGACACTAATTACCAATTTGTCTTCCTCAAAAGGGTTTACCTTTTTGGTAATCGTCAGTGCATTCCCTTGCACCACAATCTTTAGAAACCCTAGCTCCTCCATAAAAATGAGGGCTCACAAATAAGCCCTTGCTTCTGCCGCTTTTGAGTCCGCAATGTGCTCAAATGAGTAAGTGCATGCTGCCATTACAAATCCCCTATTTTTTCTAACTAGAATCCCAATTGTTGTAGTTTTTGTAACTTGATAAAATGTGGCATCAAAGTTTGCTTTAATGACATCTCCTGATGGTGGTTCCTATTTGTAGGAATTCAGTCCTTAAAAGACTGGTCTTACCATAGCCAGATTATCCAATTCTTGTATATATGCTCTAATAAATGCTAGTAACTTGTAAACATTTTGATGAACTCCTTCATGATAGATATTGTTGCGATTATGTCATAATGCCCAAAAAATAGTCACCCACAATTTGCATGTATCTTGATTTCTATGTATAAACTCTTTAGCTAACCAATTTTTCAAATTGTCTTCCCTGTTGGAGGATGAGAACGACACATTCAGCTCTTATAAGATTTGGCGTGAGATGGAACACTCACTAAACACATGCTTTACTGATTCTTTAGCCTCTCGATAAATAAGACAACAACTCACCATTGCAATTCTTCATGCCTGAAGATTACTTAATGTAGGCAGATAATCATTAATGATTATCCAGCATGTAATTTTTATTTTACTAGCAACACTTAGGCTCCATAACTTTGTATAGAAAGCCTTTAAAATTGTATTCTGAGATGTCTCATCGATATCTGTTGCATCTGCATACTCTGTTATGAGCCATTTGTAGCCACTCTTGGCCGAATAAACTCCTACATTATCTCCTCACCACATAAATTCATAAGTTCGGGCAAAGCTAGAAAGCGAGATCGTTATAATCCTTTCTACATGATCACTATCAAATCGCATATTTAACATATCTAACTTCCAGGTATTCGAGTTCGAGTCTATCAAATATGCTACACTTGTATAATTAACAATAATATTCTGACCACACACTCTCCCTTGACCAAATCCAGGCAACTGAGGGTCATTCCAAATATTTATTGTCGTCCCACTGCCCATTTTCCAACCACTGCCTTGCTCTATCAGTCTCCGGGCACTCCAAATGCATCGCCAGGTATACGAAGGGTAAAACCTTAATCTTGAGTTCATAAAATTGCATCCTTGATAGTATTTAGCTTTCATCACACGAGCAAACAAGTAATCCGACTTCATTAATAATCTCCAAGCTGGTTTTGCTAATAAAGCCACATTAAATCTAGCTAATCCCGAAAGCCTAACCTACATTTGGATTTCAATCTGTACATCAACTTCTATTGGCACCAATGTATACCATTTTTGTTGTACTATTATGCCACCAAAATCTACTAATAAGACTTTCTAACTTGCGACACAACATAACCAGTAATAAAAAAACATTGTATGGTATTAATTGGAATTGCTTGTAAAATGGACTTAAAAAATACCTCTTTTCCCCCTACTAACAAATGGCGAACACTCCAACTGTCTATTTGTTTTATAAATCTCTCTTTAAAACTCATAAATGCTTCCTTCTTCCTTCACCCAACAATAGTTGGCAGCCCGAGATACTTTTCTGGGTTACTCAAAATCGTACTCACAGAACATCCCCAATTCATTCCTTTATCATACTATCAACGTTTTTACTAAATTAAACGATCGATTTATCAAAATTAACCACTTGGCCTAACGCTCATTCGGATTCTAGTATAATTGTTTTCATTGAATTCGTTCCCTCCACACTTGCCTCGCTAAATAGAATACTATCATCTACAAAAAACAAATGTGTTACTACCAAACCACACCTTCCTACTATTGCTCCTTGAATTAATCCATCTTGCTTTGCAATCTTGAGCAAACTAAAAAAACATTGTATGGTATTAATTGGAAATGCTTGTAAAATGGACTTAATAAATACCTCTTTTCCCCTACTAACAAATGGCAAACAATCTAACTTTTTATTTGTTTTATAAATCTCTCTTTAAAACTCATGAATGCTTCCTTCTTCCTTCGTCCAATAATAGTTGGTAGCTCGAGATACTTTTCTGGGTTACTCAAAATTCGTACTCACAAAAAATCCCCAGTTCGTTCCTTTATCATACTATCAATGTTTTTACTAATTAAACGAGCGATTTATCAAAATTGAACACTTGGCCTAACGCTCATTCGAATTTTAGTATAATTGTTTTCATCGCATTTGTTCCCTCCATACTTACCTTGCCAAATAGAATCGTCATCTGCAAAAAACAAATGTGTCACTGCCAAACCACACCTTCCTACTCTTGCTCTTTGAATTAACCCATCTTGCTTTGCAATCTTAATCAAACTAGAAAGGCCCTTAGCACAAATTAAAAATAAATAAGGGCTTAAAGGATCCCCTTGTCGCAATCCTTAGGAAGGTCAAAACTCTTCTCCCTGATTACCATTAAATACTATTGAGTATGAAATCGATGTCACGCATCTCTTTACTAAGTCAATCCAATCTCTGTTAAACCCCAGTCGCTTCATCATCCTCTAAAAAAACTCATTTTACCTTATCATAGGCCTTACTATATCCAATTTTAATGCGAACGAACCACGAGAGCCATGCTACCTTTTTTTGAAGGCATGCAATAATTCATAAGTGATAAAAATGTTGTCCGTAATCTGCCTTCCAGAAACAAACGCCCTTCGGGCCTCATCAATACAAACATCCAGCACTTTCCTAAATCTATTGACAATTATCTTAATTATGATCTTATATAAAACATTGCAAAGACTGATAGGCCTAATCTGTGACATAGGACTCGGGTTGCTTATTTTAAGAATAAGCACTATATTTGTGTGATTGATAGAACCAAACTCATTTGCTCCATTTAAAGCATCAATGCAATACTGAGTTACTTCTTTACCAATAACATATCAGTATTTCCTAAACAAATAAAGTTGGGAATCCATCCATACTTGATGCTTTTAGGCGCCATACTTTTAACAGCTTCCTACACTTTGTCTTCTTTGAGCACAACTGACAATTCATTGTTCATACTCTTCAAGATACAAAGCTAAATTCTCGACAACACATGATCACAGCTCTTTACTGAAGAAGCCATTAATAGTTCTTTGAAATAATTTGTCACAATTGCAACCATTTCCCTTTCCTCGATTGACCATGCTTTATCCTTATCTCTCAATCTCCTGATGATATTCATTTTCTTGCGATAAGATGCAAATTTATAGAAATAGGTTGTATTTCAATCTCCAAATATGAGCCAACTTGCTTTTGCCCGTTATTCTTAGAACAACTTTTCTTTGTCTGCTTCTATATTCAATGCAAGCTTAACTTTAGTTAATTCATCTAGGCTATCCTCATCAGGGTTAGCATATTTCAACTCTTCCAACTAGAAAGCTATGCTTCCTCTGTTTATGATTCTCTTTTGCCCACCTCCTTAACTCTGTCTACAATTCTTCCAGTTTTGCTGACACATGCAACCTTACCAACTCTCAAAAAATCCTAATTTGTACTTCACATGTTTCTTAAAGAACCCAGATTGTATTAAATCAGAAGCGGGGTCATTTTCATACCATCTGAACACTTCCATTGCTTGTAGTATCTATCAATATCGGACAATAATCTAAAAAAGCATAAGTAAAATGCTTAATTGTATAATCAGGAAAGAGCTCCCACCAAGCCACATTAGCCACGCCTTATCCAAATGTTCCCGTACATTGTTATCCGATAGCGAACCTCTTTCCCAGGTAAACCACTGACCCAAGAATCCCAAATCATTGAGATCACACCCTTCAAAATTTTCTCGAAACATCCTTATTTTTCGTTTATCTTAAAGCCAACCCCTTCGTTTTTCAAACGAATACATAATGTCATTAGTCACCCAACACTAACCATGACAACGAAACACCTCTTCCCAAAATCTTTAACAGATTCCATGATTCTTCTTTTCACCTTTTTTCTGGTGACCCATAAAAACCTGTAAACCTCCAATTAGATAACCTATCCCCTTCCATTATCTCTACATAAATGTACGAAGAAGAGAAACTTCTTAACTAAACAATACAATCATTATTCCATCCCAAAGATAGCCTACCTTTAGACCTATCCGCATCGATATTTATACCATCAGACCTTTCTCGGATCCGCTCCATTCTTCTTTCATTTACCTTTACTTCAATTAGAAACAGTAGATGGGGCTTAACATGTCTTAAGTTATTCTTGAGATGGTTGATGGCTAGTGATCACCTTTCTCTCGATTGAAGAGAGAGAGAGAGATAAAATCAACACTTAGGAATTAAAATAGAATATAATAATCATGGCTTTACTGTAAGTGCGATAGGTTAGTTGTAATATTTGTACTGTTACAATAGAACACTAGAGTATTCCAAGGATCAAAACCAAGAGAACTGTGGATTAAACAAATTCTAAATAACGTGCGTGTAAAATAAATAGTCTAACCAACTAATCACAAAAGATTATATTATGACTAATCATGAAGTCAAGAGAAATTAATCTAATTTACTATTTAGCTAATAAGGACTAAATTGTAAAACATGTAAAGTTACAAAATTAACAATTAAATAAAAATGATGTGTAACATTCCTAACCTGTATACGTCGTCGCTGGAATAGGGATATGGAGCATTACCGAAACATTTAGAAACATTTACAGATAAATCATGTAAATTACTATTCATTAACCAAGATTATCGATATCGTCCCTTAAATAAACCCTCGAGGCCCAATACGAGCATTAGAATCGAGTTAGGACTTAATCGGAACCTCTAAGAATTTTTCGTGAAATTTTAAAAATTTTTCAAGTTGTAGGGCTCACACGTTTGTGAGGTCCAAGGGACACGCCTGTGTGACCCTAGGACATGCCAGTGCTACAGGCCGTGTTTGACCCCATGTAACTCTCTAACTTGTGCACATGGCCATGCCACACGCCCGTGTACTAGGTCGTATAGTTAATTTAATTTTTTGAAATTAGGCGCAAGTTTCACACGGCCAAGACACACACCCGTGTTCTACACCGTGTAGCACATAGGCTGAGACACACCCCATATACTCAAGTCTGAGTATTTTGTTTCTCAAAATTAAGGTGCAGGGGACATACAGCCTAACTACACACCCATGTACCCTGCCGTGTGTCACACACGATCTAGATACACGCCCGTGTGTCCAAAACAAAGCCACTTCTAGCTTCATTTCTCACCCAAAATCATACTATAATCCTGCACCAAACTTACATCCAAATACCAACCATTCCAAGTATTGAATTCAAGCAATTGTAACATCTAACATGATATATTGTTACATGTATTCATGCTTTTAATCTTACCTGTAACACCCCAAACCCGGCCTAAAAGTTAGGCCCGAATCTGGAATGTCACATTAAAGGCGCACTTTAGAATGAATTACTATTTAACCATGTAAGGCCCAAAAGCCCAAAACAAAAGTTTGTTTCGAAAACCATATTAACACTTTAATAATTTTATGAAATTTCTTAAGTGGGTAGTTGAAACAATAATAATAACCCAAAATATAAATTCAATTAGGAGTTACAAGGCCTTATTACAATCCAATGAAAAAATAAAGTATTTAAAATAAGATCATTTGAGTAAATTAAAACATTTGAACAGCTTGTAGTGTAGCCATCTCCGAGTCCTTTCCCACGTCGAGCCGTTTATTTAGGATTACCTGAAACATTAAAATTAATGGTGTGAGTTTGAAACTCAGTGTGTACAACCCTTGGCAGTCAAATCACATACAAATATTCACATTGGGCCTAAGCCCTATCGAAATCGGTGGTCTTGGGCCTTAGCCCACAATGACCACATATCATATCATAACGCATCATACACACACAAGATAATGCAAAACCCACCTCAAATCCATCCGCTACACACACTATTTCCCTTCCAACCTTATGACTCTTGTGGGAATTCTAGCTCGACCCACCCTCCCCACACACCAAGTGGTAGGTTCACATTACTATCGAACGTTGCGATAGAAGTCGGTAATCAAATATTGGGCTTAAAGCCTCCTTTGGATCCATACCATACGGCCGTGCGATCCTAGATCCATACCATACGACCATGTGATCCTCAAATTTTCTCCGTACCATAATTCCCACCCATATGCATCCTAAGCAGAATATCATATGAATGCATCAAACACACAAGTAACATCCATAAACTTATATTCGTCACATAAAGGTATTTTCGTCATTTCACTACCCAGGGGTATTTTCGTAATTCTACCCTATAAGGGTATTTTTGGTAATTTTTCAAAATAGGGTTATCTTGGTAATTTTGCAAAATAAGGGTATTTTGGTACTTTTATAAAGTAGGGGTATTTTGGTAATTTTACAAATCGAGGGTATTTCAATTATTTTACAAACCAAGGGTATTTTGGTAATTTCACAAGTTAAGGGTATTTCGATAATTTCATAAACTAGGGGTATTTTGATAATTTTGCAAATTAAGGGTATTTCGATAATTTCACAAATCGGGGGTATTTTAGGTGATTTTACAAACCGAGAGTATTTTGTCCCTTTCGGGTTTTAGCTATGAACTTTGGCCCATCAATAAGTCCTCACGGCTAAAGTGAACAGACACTACGCACCAGGTAGGATTCCAGAGAAGAGGAGGTGGGCCACTAGGGCCGCTTAAGTACCAAGCTCTCCCTAGATCCAATCATAGACATGCGTATGCCCGTTGCCACACTCTAACCCAGCGACTTGTTTACGGACATGTTTAATTATTAGAAAGTCTTATGGAATTTAAAAGTTGTTCAAACTAAGCCTAAGGTCCATAAACCCTAGCATACTTGTCTACGTCCCCATAAAGCTCATCAAACCCAAATTACATCTTCCGGCCCATCAGGCCCAAGTCTCATTATATGACCAAATAGGCCCAAAACAAATTCAGATCATGTATCATGCATGTCTAATTCAATTCGTATAACCAACCAAACCATTTCATCAAACTTAGTCTCAGGGCCCACCGGGCCCATTTAGCCACTTTCGACTTTTCGACTTTTCGGCATTGTCGATATCGTGTGTGTAGTGTTTGTACACACTTGGTAACCTCGCGTGCTGTAAACCCCTTAGTCACGAACCTACAATCGACATCACCAACGATTAATCATAACTTAATATACACTTATCGAAAATCAAACCTCACCGTAACCTTACTGTGTGCCTTACGTTCTAGTAGCCCTTCCTTTGCTACTTTTGGCGATTATCCTTTAGATCTACACCCAAACACATATATCGTCAAAACCAAGTGACCCATATTGATCGTAAGTCACCCCTATGAGCCACAATAGATTCGGTCACTTTTTAAAACTTTAACTGAATCGAGAATACTTACTGCCTTTTCACAATCCTTTTCCCTCAAGGCTTGCGATCGCTGAGCCTCACCCTTGTTAGTACATGGTAACGGTAAAGAGGGGTTAGATAGCCTTTCAGCTTTTAATAAAACACATTAAAAATTCAACTAAGCTCTTACCTAAATCTTCCTTTGATCCTATGACTTAAGTCCGGCTTTTGAGACTAGTAAGGTGACAAATACAATTCAGCAACACCAGGGGAAAAAGAAATAAAAGTGATTTGGCTAGAACCAAGTGGTGAACCAAAAAGAGAATTTAAAAAGGGAAGATATGAAGGATTCGGCTTTGACACAATTAGAAAAAACATCTGCCTCTTACAAGTGATGAAATTCGGCTAGTAGGGAAGCAAAAATTCAGCATTAACATAAGAACTTAATTCGGCACTCATATATATAGCCCTTAGTCAACTTCCTTCCTCGAGTCTAATTCGCACCACTATATCCACCTCCCAATCCCTATCTTTTTCCCTTATCTACACCTTAAATTTCTCTCCTAAACACTCCTTTTCAGAGTCCCCTCCAACGCCAACTCCTTTTGTCCAAACACAAAAATAAAACTCCTAAATTTTCTCTTCCTAGGCCTCAAACCTTGGACCTCATTAGCTACATAACACGCCACCTCATAGCCCCTATATGACGCCACTTTTCACTGGACTACAAGCCCATTTGTGTCTTCTCTTCTCTTAATCTATTTATGAGGCCTCATGCCTGAGACTAGGGTCCACTAAGTAAGAAAAATAAATTTTCCTTATGGTCTCCCCTAACTCTAAGACTTTAAATAATCCCGATAATACCTTAATACTATTATTCTAAGTGATACACATACACATTAACTCCCATGCATAAAAATTAAAAGTTTTGGGATTTTTGAGGAGTTACAACCCAATAGGCCCAAATCTACTAGGCCCAAATTCGGGGCCTTACAATTCTACCCTCCTTAAAAAAATTTCGTCTTCAAAATTTTCAACTAACTATCAATTGTACTACCCAAGTCTCACCACTACGCTTTCGCTGTGCACTTCAATTCTAAAAATAAACACTAGTATACTATGGTAGGGTACGCACCATTATTCGCATCTGGAGTATCTTCGTCCCCTTGGTGATGTGCTGCATAGTCCAAAGCTGGCTGCCTCGCCTCAGCATAACTTGCACCTCTACCTGGTGCTCCACGATCGTGTTCATTACCAATATCGCCCCTGGCTCGTCCACGACCCTTTGGTGGTTGCTGACCACCCCTCTGAGGTTGAAAATTATCTCTTCCATTGGTTCGCTCCTGATCTAGCCTTCTCAGGCACTGCCTAAACCTATGCTCCATAGATCCACTGCCCAAACATTCTCCTATCCTCCTCCAACATTCCCACGGATGCCTTCTTCCACATTCTACACAATGCGGTACTCCGTTATTAGCAGCGACAATAGTGGCCATATCTCTAACTAGCCCATTCACTCTGGCCCTCCTCATGGGCCTCTGTTGGCTTCCATAGGTTCCATATTTCGCTTGTTCTTGCCCTTCTCTTTCTCTCAGTTGCGACACTCCGTGCTCTTTACCTCCTCTGCTGTTTTTGCTTTCTCCACCAAGACCGCAAAATCTCACTCCCTTTGTGGAGCTATCAGTACCCTAAGGCTATCCCTTAATCCATCCTCGAATCGTACGCACCTTTCATACTCGGTTGTTATTATCCCCTTGGCGTATCGGCTGAGGCGTAAAAACTCAGCCTCGTACTCTGCTACTGACTTATCTCCATGAGTCAGACTCAGAAACTCCTTCCTTCGGGCATCCACATAAGCCGCTCCAATGTATTTCCCTTGAAATGTCAATTTGAAGAACTCCCAAGTGATCTGCTCCGGTTGGTTGCCCTCCTTTACGGTCAACCACCACTGATAGGCTTCTTCCTTGAGTAGGGATATTACTCCTTTCAGCTTTTGTTCAGCCATGCAATCCAGGTCATCCATTATTCTTTCAATAGCTTCCAACCAATACTCTGCCACATTCGGAGCCACCCCCGCTATTCCTTTGAAAATCTCAGCCCCATTGGATCGGAGTCGTTCCACGATCGACCCATGACTTCCGTACCATTATTGGGCCAAATGACTCTTTCCAAGATTCTCAACATGGCCTACGATACGGAATCTTCTGTAGCGACAGCCCGTTCATTTGCTCCTTTTTCCGCTACTAATGAAGCCGAAGCCTCCCCTACTCCTACATTGGGCATATGGCCGGACTCGGACGATCTTGCCCTAACAGCTCCACGACCTCTGCCGCGGCCTTTTCCACATTGTCTCGGCTCATCGTTGCTATTTCTGAATTAATAATTTTATGAAATTAGTACTTAGTTCCACTTGTTTAGAACACATGTCTTATGTAAGTATTAACACTTTTTCTTAAAGTTATTCCGCGGTCGAGAATCCACTACAGGCTTAGGTTCCCTACAGGCTTTAGTCTCTAAAAGCCTATTTTTAAGTAGCCCAATATCTACATATTTTAACAATTTAAGCAAATGTAGTACAGAAAACTTACTTGGCTCGATGTTAAGGGCTCGGTGAACCACACTTTAAGAATCCTGCCAAAAACTTTTTAAAACCCAAAATCTAAGGCCCATTCACAGCCCGAGCTTTACAACCGGGCTTTGATACCACAATTGTAACACCCCAAACCTAGCTTAGAAGTTAGGCCCGAATCTGGAATGTCACATTAAAGGCGCACTTCAGAATGATTTACTATTTAACTATTTAAGACCCAAAAGCCCAAAACAAAAGTTTGTTTCGAAAACCATATTAACACTTTAATAATTTTATGAAATTTCTTAAGTGGGTAGTTGAAACAATAATAATAACCCAAAATATAAATTCAATTAGGAGTTACAAGGCCTTGTTACAATCCAATGAAAAAAATAAAATATTTAAAATAAGATCATTTGAATAAATTAAAACATTTGAACAGCTTGTAGTGTGGCCATCTCCGAGTCCTCTCCCACGTCGAGCCGTCTATTCAGGATTACATGAAATAATAAAATTAAGGGTGTGAGTTTTGAAACTCAGTGTGTACAACCCTTGGCAGTCAAATCACATACAAATATTCATATTGGGCCTAAGCCCTATCGAAATCGATGGTCTTGGGCCTTAGCCCACAATGACCTTATATCATATCATAATGCATCATATACACACAAGATAATGCAAAACCCACCCCAAATCCATCATCTACACACACCATTTCCCTTCCAACCTTATGACTATTGTGGGGAATTCTAGCTCGACCCACCCCTCTACTACACACCAAGGGTAGCCCCGTTACGGTACTATCGAACATTGCAGCAAAGTTGCTAATCAAATATTGGGCTTAAAGCCTCCTTTGGATCCATACCATATGGCCATGCGATCCTGGATCCATACCATACGGCCATGCGATCCTCAAATCTTCCTCCGTACCATAATTCCCACCCATATGCATCCTAAGCGAATATCATATGAATGCATCAAACACACAAGTAACATCCATAAACTTATATTAAATCACAAGGGTATTTTATCATTTCAACGCTTTGGGTATTTTCGTAATTCTACCCTATAGGGGTATTTTTGGTAATTTTCCAAAATAGGGTTATCTTGGTAATTTTGCAAAATAAGGGTATTTTGGTACTTTCATAAAGTAGGGGTATTTTGGTAATTTTACAAATTAGGGGTATTTCTATAATTTCACAAACTGGAGGTATTTTGGTAATTTCACAAGATGGGGTATTTCGATAATTTCATAAACTAGAGGTATTTCGATAATTTTACAAATTAGAGGTATTTTGGTAATTTTACAAATCGGGGGTATTTTAGGTAATTTTGCAAATCAGGGGTATTTTGTCCCTTTCGGGTTTTAGCTATGAACTTTGGCCCATCAACAAGTCCTCGCGGCTAAAGTGAATAGACACTACGCACCAAGTAGGATTCCAGAGAAGAGGAGGTGGGCCACTAGGGCCGCTTAAGTACCAAGCTCTCCCTAGATCCAATACTAGACATGCGTATGCCCGTTGCCACACTCCAACCCAGCAACTTGTTTACGGACATGTTTAATTATTAGAAAGTCTTATGGAATTTAAGAGTTGTTCAAACTAGGCCTAAGGTCCATAAACCTAGCATACTGCTCACGTCCCCATAAAGCTCATCAAACCCAAATTACATCATTCCTACCATCGTGCCCAAGTCTCATCATATGGCCAAATAGGCCCAAAACAAATTCAGATCATGCATCATGCATGTCTAATTCAATTCGTATAACCAACCAAACCATTTCATCAAACTTAGTCTTAGGGCCCACCGGGCCCATTTAGCCACTTTCGGCTTTTCGACTTTTCGGTATTACCGATATCATGTGTGTAATGTTTGTACACACCTGGTAACCTCGCGTGCTGTAAACCCCTTAGTCACGAACCTATAATTGACATCACCAAACGATTAATCATAACTTATTATACACTTATCAGAAACCAAAACCTCACCGTAACCTTACCATGTGCCTTACATTCTAGTAGCCCTTCTTTTTTCTACTATTGGCGATTATCCTTTAGATCTGCACCCAAACACCTATATCGTCAAAACCAAGTGACCCATATTGATCATAAGTCACCCCTATGAGCCACAATAGATTCGGTCACTTATTAAAACTTTAACTGAATCGAGAATACTTACTGCCTTTTCACAATCCTTTCCTATCGCGCTTGCGATCGCTAAGCCTCACCCTTGTTAGTACATGGTAACGGTAAAGAGGGGTTAGATAGCCCTTCGACTTTTAATAAAACACATTAAAAATTCAACTAAGCTCTTACCGAAATCTTCCTTTGATCCTACGACTTAAGTTTGACTTTTGAGACTAGTAAGGTGACAGAGGCAATTCGGCAACACTAGAGGGAAAAGAAATAAAAGTGATTTGGCTAGAATCAAGTGGTGAACCAAAAATGGAATTTGAAAAGGGAAGATATGAAGGATTTGGCTTTAACACACTTAGAAAAAACATCGCCTCTCACAAGTGATGAAATTCACTAGCGAGGGAAGCAAAAATTCAAGATTAACATAGGAATTTAATTAAGACTCATATATATAGCCCCCAGCGAACTTCCTTCCTCGAGTCCAATTTGGCACCACTATATCCACCTCCCAATCCCTATCTTTTCTCCCTTATCTACACCTTAAATTTCTCTCCCTGAACACTCCTTTCGAGTCCCTCCAACGCCAACTCCTTCTGTCCAGATACTAAAATAAAACTCCTAAATTTTCCCTTTTAGGCCTCGAACCTTGGACCTCATTAACTGCTTAACACGCCACCTCATAGCCCCTATATGACTCCACTTTCCACTGGACTACAAGCCCATTTGTGTCCTCTCTTCTCTTAATCTACTTATGAGGCCTCATGCCTGAGACTAGGGTCCACTAAGTAAGAAAAATAAATTTTCCCTATGGTCTCCCCTAACTCTAAGGCTTCAAATAATCCCGATAATACCTTAATACTATTATTCTAAGTGCTACACATACATATTAACTCCCATGCACGTAAATTAAAAGTTTGAGATTTTGAGGCGTTAACCCAAACCCAAATAGGCCCAAATTGTATGCTACATTACCTTTTATAAACATACTCGTTTAACCTTTCTCAATCAATTAATAATAAGCACTTATGTTTTCTCCATAAGATAAACTTAAACACATATATACATGTACCAAAACATAATCATCACTAGCCATTCCAATGACTAGATTACAATAATCATTTACATTTACATGTCAATATGGCCAATATAACCTATCCATGCCATTATTACTATAATTGCTTTACCTTATTCACCAAAATAGGTCGATGGATAGTGTGAGTGATCTCCGCCAAGTTTCCAATCTAACGAGCTTCCGATTTCTCTAAAACAGGGAAATAAAATAAGTAAGCATAAAATGCTTAGTAAGTTCGTATAACATGGTACTTAACTTACCATTCATTCTATTTTGATGTAACTATATAAGGCATATTCAATCAATTTGCCCTCAAGCCCTACACATATCCTAATTGCCCTTGTTAATCATATATTCCATAATATCATCACAAACATATATGGGCTGAACAACAATCAAATTTCCATGCACATATGCTTTCTACAACATGTATTCATTTAACATGTATAAATCATCTCTTTATATTACAAATATAATTTCATAATAGTACATCTCGAGTTCAAATCATTTCATATCAGAATTTTACCCATATTACTCGGAATATAAAGGTCACGATTAGTACACTCAAGGTGTACAAGTCTATAATCAAAGATGTACATACTCATCAAATAAATTCCATATGCAATATCATCATTTCATATTTCCATAAATCAATTATCATGTATCGTCATTTTCACGTATTTCAGGCCGATATGTGTAATAACTCATTTCTTATTCATATCTTCTTCTGTCAAGAACTCTTACCTGTTGAATTTATCTAAAATATCGATGGATACACAGGTCGTACATTCATGGTGTACAAATCAAAATCCGTCAATTCATATTCAATAATAACCATAGGGTACTATTTCAGAGAGTACACTCTCGAGCCACATATATATAAACAACAGGATTATCAGTCTAGGCTAAATCCTTTTTATGACATATGCTCTAAAGTGCTTGATCTAGATTACCCGTCCGGGCTAAATCCAATACATAACATATGCTCGAGAGGACTTATATCAGAATTACCCGTCTGGGCTATATCCTTTCATAAATAAGGTCAATAGGATTACTGGTTCGAGCTAAATCCCGTCAGCAACAATTGCAGGACCTCGTTCATTTCGGGAAATCATATATCCATCGATTTTCATTTATTCAAATGGGATTTAACATTTTTCAAACATTATCGGGCATGTGATTAATTCATACATTTATAACATTCAAATAATTCAAATAAACACATTCCACATTCATTTCAAGTATAAAAGTAACCTTTTTACCTTTTATCTGGTATTTCTCGGATATGTTTACGGGACTTAACTTTTGTTAAGTATCCTCGATCATGTAACAAAGTTCATATTCATAGCATTCAAATAATTCAAACATATACATATTCAATACAAGCATATAAATATACATAATTTAGTTACATGAACTTACCTCGACAAAAGTTCGTGTATGTAAAATCTACTAATCCAACATTTTCCTCTTTTCCTTGTTCTAACTCCGATTTTGGTCTATCCGGATCTATATAGGTAAATTTAACATCAACTTATCACATTTCATATTCATGTGGGCTCAATTTATACCTTAGGAAAAATTACCATTTTGCCCCTAACTTTTCCACAAATTCCAATTTCGTCCCTAGGCTCGAAAAATGAAAATTTTCCAATTTAGTACCTATTCCAAGCCTAACCAAAATTCCATCAAAAAATTTACAGCATGTTTTCTATAAATTTCAGAAATTTTCATCAAATTTCATAACTTAACATTTTAGTCCTTAAATCATGTTTTCATTAAAAAATCACTTTGTAAAAGTTGTTTATCGATCAACAACCTTTCATTTTCTACCACAAATTTCTAATTTTCAGCATATACATCCATGCATTTTCTATACTTTGATAACTTCTCAAATTAATCCCCCAAATAGATAAATTAAGCTATCCCGATTTCAAAAATATTAAAATTACTAAAAACGGGACAAAGAAACTTACCCAATTTGGCCATGAAAGTTTCTTCTCTCTCTCCTAGGGTTTCCATGTATTTTTGAGGAAGAAGATGATAAAATAAGATGATATTTCTTTTTATCATCTTTTAATTAATTAAAACATTTCACTTTCCAATTTAGTCCTTACCCTTTTTCTAAATTTCCATGGATGAGTCACCATAATATCTACATACTTTTATTTAATGGTCTAATTACCATATAAGAACCTTAAGTTTTGAATTCCATAGCTATTTAATCCTTATAGCTACTAGAATTCAACTTTTGCATTTTATGCAATTTAGTCCTTCTTGTAAATAA
This sequence comes from Gossypium rotundifolium, assembly GCA_025506655.1. NCBI lineage: Eukaryota > Viridiplantae > Streptophyta > Magnoliopsida > Malvales > Malvaceae > Gossypium > Gossypium rotundifolium. The sequence continues at coordinate 128,258,140 of CP106732.1, read as the reverse complement.
GCACATAATCGATAAAATTTTCTTATCAAAATTTTCACATGACATTTCTATCATATTACGTAACATAAAATAAAATAAAAATAAATTTTATTTCAGCTCGAATTTGTGGTCCCGAAAGCACTTTTCGATTTCACCGAAATTGGGCTGTTACATGATGGTTGGTTGACATTGATGTGGTTCACTAATCTTTAAATTAGGATCCAAATCGCTTAAACTCTCAAAATGGCTCTATTTTACTTTTACCTCATTTAAGTAATTGAAATTAAAAACAAATTAGATTATGATAACCTAACATTCAATTTGCAAGAACATGTGAGATTTGCACATGATTAAATCATCAAATAATTCATGTTCATCAATAATTTAATCAAGATCATTCATATATACATTCCATTGAGACCATTCATGTATATTCATTTAATTCCGTAAATTTTTTATAATAAATCACATATCTTAATAAGTCCTTTGAAGATCATTCACAAGTTTTACTAGCCCGATGAACTATAGTAACATAACTTGGATATTTGGATAACTACACCACACCAGAGAGCATCGTAATGCTATACAGAGGCACTGTATTGCAAATAGAGACACTGAAGTGTAAATAAAGGCACCAAAGTGCAACCAGAGGCACGAAATGCAAACAGAGGCACAAAAGTGCAATCCCATACAATATCGTATTTTTAACCCTATTGGCATGTCAATGATATCCTAATCGTTTTCTACGTTCAAACAGGCATTTTAACAGAATTCATCTCATTTATAAATCAAAGGCACTTCTCTAATATCCGAACACATGCTGTAAATCATAATGTTCATTCTGAAATTATATAAATTGTTTTTCACAAATATTCATCAATTTTCAAATAAGTACTTTCTCACATTGTACTTAATTGTAAACCATTTATAATTTTAATCCAATATCAAAGATTCAACCACAATTCAATTAAAACTAATTCATAATGACACAAGTTATAAACATATCCATTCATCTATACTATGAACTTACCTATTACATACGAAAAACGAGTTGATTCGTAGGGACTATTCTGTAAATTTCTCATTTCCCCAATTTTCCTCCATACGATTCAATCCTTAATCTATATAATAGTTAATTTCAATTTATCAATTTCAATTACATTACCGTGCTCAATTATATGTATATGATCTTTTAATTTCATTTTACAATTTTTTTAAACTTTTACACTTTATTCAATTTAGTTTTAAAATTGAAACTATTAAAATTTTCACATTTAATCCCCAATACTTAAAACCGATTATACAATCATCCCAAACTAGCTTTCAACTACTAAAATTTATAAATTTTCATGCTAAGATTAACTTATTTTTAATTTAGTCCTTAAGCTCAATACTACCAAAAATTTCTTTACAAAATAGTCCTAATTAACAATCAAGCTTGTAAATCTTTCATTTCACCTCATGAAAACCTAAAATTCATCAATGTAAGTCCCAAAACCTTTAATAATTTTATGAAATTGTCCTAGGGTTAGCTAGATTAAGCTACAACGATTTCAAAAACATAAAATTACTAAAAAGGGTAAAGAAATTACTTACTTGCAAGAGCTTTCACTTAGCCAAAAGTTTCTAAGGTTAGCTATGGTGATTTCAGGTGGAAATATGAAATGGAGAAGATGACTCCCATTTTCTTCATGTTTTTCTTTTAATAATATTATTATAACCTTTAAAAGAACATATATTTTATGATAAAAATGCTCACTAACCATCCACTTCAAAAAGAAATGGTTTATTTGCTAATTAAATCCTTATACATTAATTAATTAAACACTTTGGCTAATAAAAATAAATGGTGATTAAGTTTTACATCTTTTACAATTTAGTCATTTTAATTAACTATTCAATCGCTAAAATTATCGGACTAGAACTTAATATAATTCTATAATAGACCCATAAATATTATAAAATAATATTTACTGACTCGATCTTCTGAAATCGGGGTTCCAAAACCACCGTTTTTAGTACCACTAAAAAGCAGGATGTTACATATCGCGATCCCAAGGGTAGGATATCGCGATACCCTCTCTTTTGGTGATGTTCTCGCTTGATTTCGGCCTCCAACGCATCCCTACAACACTCAATCATATGTTAGGACCCCTATGGCACTATTGGCGAATTTAGGTTTAAAAAAAAAAAAAAACAAGGCATTTAAAATTATTAACTCAAAACCTAAAAACTATGTAAAAGTATAGAAATACGCTAATATGCTTGAAAACAAGCTCTTCAAATGTATCAAGGGAAGCCTAATTTTCCAAATAAAATTACGGCAAATCACCCCTATAGATAAACACATACATGGTTCGTGGCTCTCGAATCAATGACCAAGTGGTCTATTGAATCCTCTACTAAACAAGCTTTTATCATAAAGAGTGCCATACCTTTGCCTTTGGTGGCCAGGTATTCTTTCCACTCTTTACAGTTTGTCTTGAAGTGTCTTTCTTACTTGAAAAGAAACATTTAGACTTAGATAAGTCTTAAGCTTCCTTGTTCTCTTCCTTTCCATCTTTGGTGGCCTGAGACCTTTTTAGCACGTTTTCCCTTCCCTTTTGAGGAATAAGCGACAATTATGTTTGCTTCTACTCTTCAGATCAGCGAACTGACCGCCTCGCTCTCCACCGGTGCACGAACACCATAGTGTGGTTAGAAATCAACACTAAAACAATCTAATCTAGGTGATACCTACAAATGTGACAGGTCAGTTATAATATTTGTAGTGTTACAATGGAACACTAGAGTATTCCAAAGATTGAACCTAAAAGAGTTAGTGATTTAACAATTTATGTTCAAAAAGTACACAAGAAAGAAGTCTAGCTCGCTACTCACTAATTTCTATATTACAGTAGTACATAAATTGAAGATTAACTAACCTAATTAACTACTTAGCACCTAAAAGGACTAAATTGTAAAACTAGCAAAAATACAAAATTAACAAAATCGATAACAAACATTAGCTGGTTGATTTTTGTGTTGTTAACTAACTTTCAAATTAGGGATTTAAATCGCTTACACTCCTAAATTGGCTCAATTTTACCTCTTGGCCTCAATTTTACCAAGTTAGACAAATTACTATAGTTTATCTCTCGACCTTACCAACTAATCCGGGACTATCGAATTGGTGCCTGATAAAATCTCCTCTCGGTCGCACTTACCTAAATTTTCCCTTAGGAGCGTCAATCCTTAGTTTTGAAGTCTATTCAATTTAGTCCAATTTTTACGATTTAATCTTTGTACCAAAGACTAGCTAAACAACACTTCCATCAACAAACCACGAAAGATTTAGCTACTCCTACTCCTACTCATACATAAGCAACCAAAAAACAAGCAAACTAAACATCTATGGTAAACGTAGTAAAAATGAGAAAAACTTAGATATAATAGAAATGGCAGCAAATGAAATGAACAATAACACTTAAAAAGCAGATTTTTAACAATGAAACCAAAAGGAAATTATAAGGAGTAAACTAAAATTACACTAAGGTTTGAAGCACTAAATAAGTAAATAAAACTAAGCTACAATAACAACTAACTTAAATACCACTAAGAGACTAAAGAAAACCTGAAAAATAACTAAACTCTAAACCAAAGCTAAAAAGATGAAAGAAAACCTAAACTAAAATCTCTCTAACCTAAAAACTAAAGCTCATTCTTTCTTCTCAGCCAAAAGTGGCTTTTAACATCTGAATAGAATCCAAAATTTTAGACCAAATTGCCTCTAGATGTCTAATTTTGGTTGGCAGACATGTTGTACAAGGACTGCCCCTGTAGTTATTTTTTGTCTGTCTCATCAAAGATATCGCAATACCTATGGTTTGGTATCACAATATCCTTGTCAATCTTGACTTGGGGGATCCCTTAGGAGTTGGATATCATGATACCATTCTTAGATATCGTGATATCATTGTGAAGGGCCTCAATCCTTTTCTATACAGCACTATCCGAGGTATCACAACTTCTAGGCTTTGATATCACGATACTCATCTTCTAGATAATGTTTTTTTTCTCACATCCAGCCTCCAATAACTCCCTACAACACTCAACCAACCATTAGGTCCTTGATGGCGTACTTCATTATTTCGCATCTTAAAAGTATTATAAAGCACACTATTTCATTTATTGAGGCAAAGAACGAAATCTAGACAAAAATATGACAAAAGTATATAAATTGCTCAGAAACAAGCTTATTAAGTGTAATGGGGAGCTTGATTTGACATGTCAAATCACAACAGATCACTAACAGCCATTCAACATCAAGTCATAAGATTGTAACTCCTTCATGAGTTGTGTAAGTGTCAGGCTCTTGTTCCCAAGGTTATATGCAGCCCGAAAGCCAACAAAATCCTTAGACAAGCTTTTGAACACCATCTCAATCTGAGTGTTCTAGTCCAAATTGGCCTCCTTATCCGTGGCCTCGAAAAAAATATCACATAAGAGTAATCATATGGTTTTTAACTAGAGTGTCAAGCTTTTGTTGGGCATTCATCAAGCTAGTTATAACAGATTGTCGAGCTAAGGTAGCTTGGCCTCCGAACATGTCTTCTAGCATATCCAAAATCGCTTTGGTAGTCTTAAATCTCTCCAGTTGCTTATATAGGGTGCTGATCATGCTTGCCAACATATAGGAACGAGCTATCTCATCAGACTCCTAGCATTTTTTAGCCTCAACTGTTTTAAGCTTCTCACAGCTCAGGACATTCGTCAAGCTCTTTTCCATTTCTTACAGTAATTTTCGTTCAGTTTTTTTTTCGTTAGTATATTTAATAAAGGAGTAGGTGTCATTTTTGAACTGAAAATAAAACATTCATATATTAATATCTTTGTATTAAGCAAATATTTGAAAACGTTTTGCAACATTACGATATGCATTAAGATGATGCATGCGTCTTACATTAAACCTTGAAAGCATTTGTAAGTTGTTCCAATGATAATTCCTACACTTATTGAATCAAGCCACCTTGGGGTAATCATGATCAACTAGTTAGAACATAGATTTTCCTCCAATTAGTACATGAACCTAATTCCTTAGGCATTCACACGTACTAATAATCATGTAATGTTTGGCCATCATTCTAACTTAAGCATAGCTTCTTGGGAACTTACTTAACTAAAAGATCTTGAGTGTTTAACCAACTCAACTCAACACCTATCGCATCATACACAACAAATGAATCATTTTGGGACAATATCGCGAGTAGCATGCTGTGACTAGTTATCCTATTTGAAGATAGAAATTCTTGTTATATTGTAGGATAGTACCTACCAAAGTGGTCGATCCAACTATCATACGATTATAAGAAAGTTTTGCTTACTTTCAGGTAGTCTTCTTAATGAAATCCACAAGACAACGTCTACCTTGGGGCAGGTCCATTGCATGCCATCAAAAGAGACCATTGATGGAGGTCGTAGGTTTTGTTTAGGACCTTCTCCCACTCAATATTTTAAAAACATGCGAGGTTTTTAATGTCCAATTTCAATCATGAATGATCAATATATGCATCAACATATATACACAATCATATAAATATCGTCATGCTTATCTCACAAATATAAAAGCATAAAATTTAAATGACATTGACCAACCAAAGTTTCCTTGATTTCATCCTAGAAAAATAATGAAAATTAAAATTAAAAATTCAACCCAAAGCATATTTTAGGTCTTCAATTTTTCCACCACAGACTTTTATTGCAATACCAATTCACGTTTCTGTTGTCTCTGTCTTTCCACCATTGGCCACTGCCAAATCGTCGCATGTTGCCGCTAGTATGGCTGGGTCAGATTCATATTGTCTCAATTCTCGGGTTTTATCAAAAAATTTAGGTTACAAAATTCCTACTTCCGTTTTTGACTCACATATTTTACTCTAAAAACATAAACTCTACATGGAGATGATAGTCCACGATCTAAAATATACATGCCCGAGATAATAATAAATTACATTTATTTTCTAGGAATCACAAATTTGGAAAATTTGAGTTTATCATCCATAGCAATAAAATAATATCATACATTCGTTCGCATACATTCCATTAAATATGCATACTATTACAAGAATGCCATATTTTATCAAATATAATCAAACATAAAGAAGAGAGAGACTTTTAGTCTCGGTTTACACTATAAACATACCCCAACCTCACTCTGACACTAATTGTTGGAAAAAAAATCCGGTTCGAAAATAGTTTTCTTGCACAGTGAAAAAATAAAATTTTAAAAATTGAACAAGTTTGTGATATTTATATTAATGAACCCTAAAATGAATCGGCACATGTGTTTTCGGATAGACGAATCCTTTTCGTTTCCAGATTTTAGCCAAATGATCTTCTCTGCTATTCTAATACAACGAACTACTTCGAGTGTGGGCTCTAAAAAATCAAATCAAACATGAACCAGAAATAATTTTCTTTTCTTATTAGGGTGAAAAATGAAAATTCTCTTCTCAAATAGAAACCGGAAGAATCGTTATTCTGGAAAATATTTTGAATTCTATGAGAACAAAAATTTCTTTATTTTCGGGCAGAATATTTGTATAGTGAAAAATGTCATATCTTTATCGATCATAAAAGCTTAAAGTATATTATGACTCAGAAAGATTTGAATTTGCGACAACGGAGGTGGCTAGAGCTATTGAAAGATTATGAGTTAGTAATTGATTATCATCCGGGGAAATCAAATGTAGTCTCAGACACTTTGAGTCGAAAATCTATGTTTGCTTTGAGAGCAATGAATACAAGACTGACTTTGTCTGATGATAGTTCGATTCTAGCAGAGTTGAAAGCTAAACCAATTTTTCTATAGCAAATTTGTAAAGCTCAAAAGTGTGATACTGAGTTGCAAGCTAAAAGAACACAATGTGAGTTGAATAGTGATAGAGATTATAAAATTGGAATCGAGGATTGTTTAATGTTCCGAAATAGAGTTTGCGTACTGAAAAATTCAGAGTTGATTCAGAAAATTTTACACGAGGCACATAGTGGTTGCTTATCAGTTCATCCGGGGAGTACTAAAATGTATAACTATTTGAAACAGTTATATTGGTGGTCGGGATGAAACAAGACATTTCGGAGTTTGTGTCGAGATGTTTGATTTTTCAGCAAGTCAAAGCCGAACATCAAGTACCGTCAGGATTACTTCAGCCAGTAATGATACCTGAGTGGAAATGGGATAAAGTTATGATGGATTTCGTATTAGGAATACCCCTGACTCTGAAAAAGAAAGATGTTATCTTGGTTTTTGTAGATCGACTAACGAAGTCCGCGCATTTCATTCCGGTACATACTGATCATTCACTTGATAAATTGGTTGAATTGTACATTTCTGAAATTGTTAGATTGCACGTGGTGCCAGTTTCTATTATTTTGGATCGAGATCCGAGGATTACATCGTGATTTTGGAAGAAATTTCAAGAAGCTCTAGGTACAAAGTTGAATTTTAGTACAACATTTCACCTGCAAACTAACAGTCAATCTGAGAGAGTAGTTCAGATTCTTGAAGATATGCTTCGATATTGTGTTTTAGAATTTGAAGGCAATTAGGAGAGATATTTGCCGTTGGTTGAATTCACGTATAACAATAGCTTTCAATCGAGCATAAAGATGGCATCGTATGAAGCATTATATGGTCATAAATGTCGAACACCATTGTACTGGACTGAGTTTAGCGAGAAATAGATTCACAGGGTTGATTTGGTTAGAGAAACAGAAGAGAAAGTGAAAGTAATCCGCGACTGTTTGAAAGCAGCTTCAGATCGAAAGAAATCATACGCGAATTTAAAACGAAAAGACATTGAATTCCAAATCGGTGACAAAGTGTTTCTGAAAGTATTTTCATGGAAGAAAATCCTTCGATTTGGTCGTAAAGGTAAACTAAGTCTGCGTTTCATCGGGCCGTACGAGATCATTGAACGAATAGGGCCAGTAGCTTATTAACTAGCATTACTATCAAAATTAGAAAAGATTTATAATGTGTTTCATTTTTCGATGTTGCGTCGATATAGATCTGATCCTTCACATGTAATTTCTCCGGTAGAGATTGAAATTCAACCTGATATGACGTACAACGAAGAACCTATCAAAATTTTAGCTCGAGAGGTTAAAGAGTTGAGAAATAAACGTATATCTTTAGTGAAAGTCTTGTGGCAACGTCATGGTGTCGAAGAGGCAAATGGGAACCCAAGAAGCTATGAGAAAATAGTACCCTAACCTATTCACTGGTAAGATTTTCAGGGACGAAAATCCCTAAGAGGGAAGAGCTGTAACAGCCCGTTTTTATCAAATCGGAACAGTGGTTTTGGTACCACAAATCTGAGGCCAACATATTTATTTTATTATTATTTCAATTTTTACAACATGATTAAGTGATTGTGTGAAAGTTTCGTTTAGAAATTTTATCGTTTGATTAATTAATTTGATATAAAGGACTAAATCGCATAAAGTGAAAAATTGGAGTTCTATAAGTTCAAGGTATTTAATAGCTATGAAATTAAATTTTTGAAGGGTTTATGTTGTAATTAGACTAATGATAGCATGAGCGGACAATTATGGACAACCATTATGTGATTTTAATGTTTTAATATTAAGGTTAATTTGGTAATTTAGTAAAATAAGTTAAATTAAATGAAACAAAAACAAAATATGGTTCATTCATCTTCTCCACCACCGAGTTTAGAAGAAAGAAATGTCCATGAAGGCTTGCTAGGGTTCAATCACTTTGATGCTCAATTGTAAGTTCGTATTTGTCCCATTTTTAATGATTTCTATGATTTTGAGATCGTTGCAACTAGGTCTAGCTAGCCCAGGGACTATTTTTGCAAAACTGTTAAAGATTTTGAATGATTCCATTGATGAATGCATGTGTGTTCTGATGTTTGATGATAGATTATGAATGTTTATTGTGAAATATACAAGTTTTATAAAGTGATTTTTAGTGAAAAAGCAAATTAGGGATTAAATTGTGAAATATGGAAACTTTGTGGTTAAAATGTGAAATAAATGAAAAATATGAGCTACTAGGGGTATAATAGTAATTCGACTAAGCTTAGGTTGTGATGAAATTGAAGCCTAGGGACTAAATTGTAAAAGTTGTGAAATTTTAGGTAAAAGAGTAAATATGCTTAAATGTGTGTTTTGGGATTAAATTGAATAGAGATATTATTAAATAAGTTAATTTTGAATATATTTAGATCAAGAAAAGTGGAATTCGGATCTAGATCGGGAGAAAACTAAAGTTATCGACTAATTGACTTATTTCGTCGTTTTCACATCCGAGGTAAGTTCGTATGTGATAAATTTCATTATAAATGTATTTTAAATACTTTGATATTGTATAAGTTTTGAATACGAGACTTCGGATAAGTTCGACAATGACTCGATGGTAATTTGGCAATCGAAATCCCAGTTGAACCTTAGGAATAGTTTAAGACACTAGTGACATGTCATTAGGGGATACATTGAGTTGGCTTCAGGCCTGATATTGGCACTTCGAGTGTGAATTATACCGATTTGGCTTTGGGCCATGAATATCAGCTGATTTGGATTCGGGCCATGATATCAGTACTTCGGATATAAGTTACCTTGATTTGGCTTTGGGTGATGGTATAGGTACTTATTGTGCAAGACTCTTGAGTATCCAAATCTATTCCGAACGGTTCAACGGGTAAATGAATAATGTGGTTGAGCATGAGATTGGTACGATATGGTACAGGTATGTGCATAAACCATATTATCTTTGAATCGAAAAAATGGTGAAGAAAGTATATAGTTTTGTGAATGAGTAATTGAAAGGTTTGTTAGTTGATGTGAATTCATGTATTTATAATCAATTGTTGAATTATGTGTTTATGATTATATCGAGTTTATTTCATATGAGCTTACTAAGCTATAAAGCTTATGTTGTCTATTTTTCTATGTTTTATAGTGATTTCAAGCTAGCTCGAATTCAAGGATTGTCGGAGATTGCATCACACTATCCATCTATCACTTGGTACCTATGAACTTTGGTTTTTTAAGTATATGGCATGTATAGGGACTTTGGTCATGTTAGTTATATTTTGGTAATGATTTTGGCCAGTTGAATTGGCTTGTAAATGTATATGTCTTGGTTTGTATATAATAGCCATGAGAGTTGGCTTATTTTGAGTTAATTTGCTTGTGTATATGTGTATGTGCATATAGTTTATGTTATGTAAATTGAGGTTGGTTTTGAGATGTTTATTAATCGTTGGTATTATGGAAGTTGAATGTTGATATTGGTGATGTTATTTGTTTGTGAATCAAGGCAAAAAATGCATGTTTTAAGTATCCATATTGATGATCTAAGTTTATGAGATTTGGGGTATAAATGGATTGGTCTATTTTGCAACTTATGTGTATTGAGAAATTTGGTATATAAAATGCATAAATTAGGTTTAAATTGGCTGGTCTTGTAACACCCCGTACCAAGGTCCGATGCTAAGACTGGGTGCTAGACATTACCATGCTTGAACTCACTTAATCAAGTACTTACTGGCTAAAAAATTTGGTTTCGACTTAAAACCTTTCTTTCTTGATCTAGGCATACGTATCATGGTCATACGAGGCCTTAAACACTTGTTCGGACCTTCAAAACTTATCAAAAATCCTCTCTCAAAATCAGAGGTTACACGCCCGTTTGGTTTGGGGCACGCCCGTGCACCCCTAAACACGCCCATGTTTCCCATCCGTGGAGCTACTAACTTATCTGACACGGCCTTGACACGCCGTGTCCTCCAACCCGTGGAGCTCTTGACTTATTCGACATGGCCTGAGCACATGCCCATACCCAAGGCGTGGGTCTTACACAGCTCATGCACACGGCCGTGTGATTCACCCGTGGCCTATTCTAACAAGTAATCATAAGGTGTGGTTCAGACGGCCTGCACACACGCCCGTGTGTCTAACCTTGTGGACACTTAGAGGCTATATACCAAGGCATTTTCCATCCTACATTTCATACATTAATATACTAATTCAATAAAGTCTCAAATCAATGACTAAAACACATGAATTTATACATTTGATTCATGAAAATAAAGTGTTACTACCATACAATTACAACAACTTAGCCATCATCAAAGGCTATACACAATTAAACTACAAACCCTTTTTGGCCAACATAGTTTGGCACATTAACAATAACTTAATCAACCTTAAATTCTAGTCCTATACATGCCATGACTCATAAGGACTTGACACCTCAAATTGGATGTCTGCTCGATAGTGGGAAAACATCTCTAGCGGCCTCTAACATGTATTAGTCAACATAATCTATAAGAGATGAGAAAAGAAAAGGAGTAAGCACTAATGCTTAGTAAGTTCATTTGCATAATCTGGCAAATATTAATATTCAATAAATATAGATAACCACAAGATATTATGTTGGGTCCTTTCCCATTAACTCATGGTTGCTTACTCAACCGCTCTAGAAGCTTACTCATTTTATCTCTTATCGTACCACAAGCAATTGCTCGTTTAGAAAAGAATCCATTCATGCACTGATTATCATGTAATCATATAAGACAACACATCAAGTCTTATTAATAAGCTACTCATCTTTCGGTGGTTTCGCACTTAGCCCACCATTATCATACATTTATAAATAGCCATCTACATGTAATACTTTAATTCAATTGTTCATCCGAGAACACCCTCACATTACTACTCTTACTTAACTTTTCCACGATATTTATTCTCATTTACACAATATAATAATAAATCTAACTCATGCAACAAGGTGCATTAGTTTCCCATATCCCAATAGGGATTCATCATATATATATAAATTGAAATCGTCTCAATTCAATTCTAATACATACTTGTGCCTTTCATAGCTCAACCGCATACTTTCTTTACTTCAACATATACTCTAAAATACTCAAGTTATAAAATAACTCTCTTGAGTCTCATACTCCTGAAATCACATAGAAATCATATCCCAATAGGGTCTTACTTGAATTAACATATCGATGCCATGTCCTTGACACGGTCTTATACGAACATCGAGGCCATAATCCCATATGGTCTTATACGAGACTTTAACTATCGTCTCAACATTCTTCATGCATTTCATCCAAGGGTATTTCATACATCCATAGAGTGAATATACATTCCACACAACATCAGAATACTTACATGAACTCATACATAATTTCAATAAATGCATGTGAACTTACCTCGTTGTCGAAATAGTCGAAAATGACTATTAGCCCACATTTCTCTTTTCATCCGTTCTAGGTCCGAAACTCACTTTCCTTAATCTAGAACAATGAAATTTACTGATTTATTCATTTAATAACCATAAAATACCTCAATCTACAATTTAGGAAAAAGACTATTTTGCCCCTACACTTTGGCAAAATTATGATTTTGCCCCTAGGCTCGTAAATAAATTTTCATCACATTTTCTTGTTAATCAAGCCTAGCTGAACATTTAATCCTCTTACATCTATCCACAATTCCAACTATTTCATGCCTTAATGAGCAATTTACAACTTTTGCATTTTAGTCCCAAATAGGTGTTTTCATAAGAACACCTTTCACAAAAGTTGTTTATCACCATCCTAACATTCATTTTCTTCCATAAAAACTCAGCCAACAACTTAAAATCTCTCATGGAAACTCTCTAAATTTTCTACCATAATGCAAAATAGTCCCCTCTCTAGAAAGCTCAAGCTTTAGGGATCATAAAAGTACAATTTTCTTCAAGAAATACCATCAAAATCACTTACTTGAGGAGGAAATGAGTTGCTGAAATTTTGAGCTTCAAACACCCCTTGTTTGCTGCAACTTTCGGTGGAGAAGAAAGAGAGAAAAAGATGATATCTTTTCCTTTCTTTATTTTATTATAAAACATCAACTTAACCCACCAACTTTTGACCAAAATTAAAAGTTCTTGTCCCCTCTTCTCTACATGGCAGGCCAAACGCTTATTATTGGCCTAATTGCACTTTAAAGACCTCCAATTAATATTTCATGGCTATTTTGTACCTTTAGCCTATAGTATGGAACTTTTGCACTTTATGCGATTTAGTCCTTTTTCACAAATTAGCTAGAAATTGCTAAAATTAAAGCACCAAAGTTTTCATACATCCTTATAAACATGTTATAACACATAACATAACATGAAAATAATTTTATCTATCCTCGAATTAGTGATTCCGAGATCACTATTCTGACTAGCCCCTAAATCGGGCTGTTACAATTCTCCCCCTTAAGGATTTTCGTCCCCGAAAATCTTATCAGGAGGAGTTGTTACTTTCTTAAAACGTTTCCCTCAACTCTTCAAAATCACAATCTCATGTATCCTCAAGTTTCTCTTACCAACAACTCTTAAGCTGGGATACATAAGGTCGAAATGTAACTTGAGATTTACGTTATCCTTCTTCTGCGTATATATTGTATTCAGCAATCCACCAATTTGGAATTCTATATATATATATCCAAATGATCATTTGGATCTACACTAATCAATCCACTACAATTCGAAAGACATCCCCTCTTTGGGAATATTGTCCAACTAAATTAGAAATCCATAAGGTTTCATCTCACTTTCTCATTAAAGTATTTATCGAAGGTAATAGTCTTGATTTGTACACTTTAAAACTCATCTTTTTATAGTCAACCACCTCTGACCCTAACTCAATTATGTCGTGAAATGTACTCTACTTGTCAACACATTTATGCACATAATCGTTCTTCTTTTTCTCTTGCTTTAGCAGATATGTTACTACTGAATCTCTTACCCTGAAACTTCTGAATAAGTTCGGGACTCATCGTCATTAAAATTCTATCTTAAGGAAATATCAACAACGAAAATCTTATCCAACCTGGATTTTAACGCCTGGAATAAACTCATTCAGAGCTTATTTAAAATACCATTTACTACCTCATTTCTGAACTCCTCTACTCAGAAAGGAAGACTCGCTTTAGTCATTAACCTTGCTGAAACTAAGATATTACCAACTAATGGTCAACCGTGTAACTAACTCGCATTGCTTAACAAGGATCTTTTATTCAGATAATTGCACTATGTACGCTATCGAGAAGTATTACATTAACTATACCCACCAATGTAATAGTTCAGCGGTTTCCACCAATTCATTCTCAAAATCTCTTGCAGCATAAGATATTCTCACTTATCAAAATTCAGAAAAAATACATATTGATTTTTCCACGGATCATTAACCGATCAACTCTTTTTTCTCGATTCAGACTAAACTCAGTACTTGAACTTCCAATTAGTAGTTCTTTCTATAGCTTTTAACTCAACTATCATAGTTTGAACATTTTGGTGAGCATATCTTTGTATTATGCTCCCTACTCTCATATATACAAAACTGTATCCTCTTTACTGATTCATGCATGAATATACACAAAACTCGAATCATGTGTCAATTTATTATTCTACTCCTTTTTCCACATAGAGAACATTTCCTAGCACACTCAAATCTGAGCTTCTTTTGCTGTGCTAATCTAAATTTTTTACTAGCATCATATCTCACGATCTTAGGAACATTTCGATCGAATCCATTAACTCTATTCGACTTACTCAAAGGCCCATCATACAACGTGAAACTGGTGATTTCACTTCTTATACTAAAATCATCACGGACTTCTTCCTTAAAATACCCGTACAGGGTTACAAGGATATAAAGGAATGTCAATTCCAATTACTAAATCGACAACCATTTAATCTAATTTTAAAGTCAGCTAATCTTCTCGTACTATCTCATTTCATGAGATAAACAACTACGTTGCCTCCAAAAAGGCAAAAGTTCTTAACGCTTAATACTTAAAGAGATCATTATGATCCATACAGTTATGGTTATCATAATTGAACACTTTCACAGTTTAAAATTGTTTCTTTAGCCATTTCACCCTCAAACTCTTTAACAATTCTTTTCATTAACAAACCTCAAATTAAAAAGGATCTCTACAAACATACAACTCAGGCTTCCTACTCACTTACATCAAATAACTTAGGCTAACTTCCCTTTGTTCTTAACAATGCATAATCAATACAATTGTTAAAGCTTTCAGATGTATTTACTAATAATTGCCTTTATTAAGCATATACCATGCCTCACTCCGTATTCGTTTCCTTGCGACTTGCTCACAAGGGACTGTATTCACTCATTCACATGATTTTGACACAATCCTCATTTCTACCTCTATACTCATCTATCCATCCTATTGATTACCAGGGATAGCCAAAGACGCATATCCACCGTCCTTCATGTAGGTACGAAACCAATGTCACATTCTAGTGATGGTCTCATATGGAATCTCCTTTAATTGCCAATGCCATATCTCCGGATAAGGTCTCATATGGTCTTCCTCATCAAGTATCGATGCCATATTCTGTATGTGGTCTTACACGAGTCTCATATTCATTAACATTTCCATATTACAAATATGGTCTTATACGGGACCTTATCTAATTCATATATCAATGATAGCCTTTTTATTCTAGTCCCCAAGGACTTCAACCTCATGTTCAACAACAATTACTCTACCTAGTAGAGCATCATGTATCAATATGACACCAAGCATTTTCAAAATGCTAACATAAATACTGCATTAATCACATACTAACTTACTCAATTTGACTCTCATAACATCTCATCATAATTCCGCTGTGGTAAGGGGTGAGATCATAGAGCCCCTTAACTTGACTCTCGTGACTACACGTATGTCATTTACTATTCATCATCAATAAAATATCATCATAGTCATACAACTCATCTCAAGTGAGTTTTCACATTTATCACGCTACAATTGTTTCTATCACAAATACATTAGAATAATGTCTTCACTTACTCAAGTTCTACATTACTATCTACTTGAGCACTCAACATTTAACTCTACTTTCTCTTACAATAAATTATCAATCAATGAATTCCTTACGGGTCTGAGTACGTCGTTTACCTAATTGCCATAGTCCAACTATGGTCTTACTCATATCACGACAGCATAGTCCAAGTATTTCTTTATATGTCATCATGATGCCATAGCCTCGCTACGGTCTTACACGAAATCTCATACCAATACCAATGCCATACCCTTGGTATGGTCTTATATAGAACTCATGTCGATGCCGATGCCATATCCCAGATATGGTCTTACACTGGCTCTTATATTGTGGCCGATGCCATGTTCCAAACATGGTCTTACACTGGCACTCTCATTGCCATAGTCCAACCATGGTCTTATTCATCTTTTTATCGTTGAATATCCATACTCATCTCCTACATTCTACTTAATCAAACTTCCAAATTTTAGCTTTCATACCACAATATGGGTGGTTTGCTCTTACAGCTTCTCACATACATCATGGTGCTTACTATTCTCATGTTTGTAAGGTAAACAAGGTACCTGTAACACTTGATCACAAAAATTAGTATGCTTTACTATAATAAACATAATCTCAGCATCATCATTCATAACATGAATTATACTTATCAGCTAGTCTTAACTAGCATGACATAATATCAACTTTACTACTACCTTTCTTGCTATCTCATTTTAACTTTACTCATTTGCCCGATAAATTTCTGTGAATTACCGAGGATACTAAATCTCTTGCCATGAACTTGGTGCCAAAGCCATACTCTAGGCATGGACTTACATGAAAGGTCTTTTCTTGAATCATGCCAAGCTTACCTTGGTCTTACATGAAATATCTGTTCAATGCCAAGCTTGCCTTGGACTTACATGAAAGATCTCTTCTTGAATCAATGCCAAGCTTGCCTTGGTCTTACATGAAATATTTGTTCAATGCCAAGCTTGCCTTGGACTTACATGAAATATCTATTCAATGCCAAGCTTGCCTTGGACTTACATGAAATATCTCTTCAATGCCAAGCTTGCCTTGGACTTACATGAAATATCTCTTCTTGATTGCCGATGTTATGCCTTGGCTTAGTCTTATACGAGCTTTCTTGTCTCATGTGATGGATCGAGTATCCTGGGCAATTCTTATTCAATCGGGACTTGCTCATAATTAATCTCATTGATTTCTTTATTCAGCAAAACATTAAACATTTCATGATGACAATGTACATTATACTAAGCAATTCAATGATCGAAATCATAAAGCTTAGAAATCATACAACTTACTGAATTTAACTCGAGTGGGATTCTCACTTTCTTAATAAAATAAATTCGTTAAGTCCGGGAGACATCACACTATCATGATCCACATATGGCATGTATAGTTAGACTCTTACTCTCGCTAGGTTAGTCCTAGAATCGACTAAACTATAGCTCTGATACCACTAAATGTAACACCCCGTATGCGAGACATTACGATGCTTGAACTTACTTAATCAAGTACTTACTGGCTTAAAAATTTTGTTTCGACTTAAAACCTTTCTTTCTTGATCTAGACATACGTATCATGGTCATACGATGCCTTAAACATTTGTTCGGACCTTCAAAAATTATCGAAAATCCTCTCTCAAAATCAGAGGTTACACACCCGTGTGGTTTGGGGCACACCATGCACCCCTAAACACGCCCATGTTTCCCATCCGTGGGGAGCTACTAACTTATCTGACACGGCCTTGACACGTCCGTGTCGTCCAACCCGTGGAGCAACTGACTTATTCGACACGGCCTGAGCACACGCCCATGCCCAAGGCGTGGGTCTTACATGGCTCATGCACACGGCCGTGTGATTCACCCGTGGCCTATTTTAACAAGTAATCATAAGGTGTGAGGTTCGACGCCTGCATACTACGCCTGTATGTCTAACCGTGTGGACACTTAGAGGCTATATACCAAGCCCTTTTCCATCCTACATTTCATACATTAATATACTAATTCAATAAAGTCTCAAATCAACGACTAAAACACATGAATTTATATATTTGATTCATGAAAATAAAGTGTTACTACCATACAATTACAATAACTTAGCCATCATCAATGGCTATACACAATTAAACTACAAACCCTTTTTGGTCAACATAGTTTGGCACATTAACAATAACTTAATCAACCTTAAATTCTAGTCCTATACATGCCATGACTCATAAGGACTTGATACCTCAAATCTCATAAGGACTTGATACCTCAAATCAAATGTCTGCTCGATAGTGTGAAAACATCTCCAGTGGCCTCCAACCCGTATTAGTCAACATAATCTATAAGAGATGAGAAAAGAAAATGAGTAAGCACTAATGCTTAGTAAGTTCATCTGCATACTATGGCAAATATTAATATTTAGTAAATATAGATAACCACAAGATATTATGCTGGGTCCTTTCCCATTAACTCATGGTTGCTTACTTAACCACTCTAGAAGCTTACATGCTGGGTCCTTTCCCATTAACTCATGGTTGCTTACTTAACCACTCTAGAAGCTTACTCATTTTATCTCTTATCGTACCACAAGCTAATTGCTCGTTTACAAAAGAATCCATTCCTGCACTGATTATCATGTAATCATATAAGACAACACATCAAGTTTTATTAATAAGCTACTCATCTTTCGGTGGTTTCGCACTTAGCCCACCATTATCATACATTCATAAATAGTCATCCACATGTAATACTTTAATTCAATTGTTCATCCGAGAACACCCTCACATTACTACTCTTACTTAACTTTTCCACAATATTTATTCGCATTTGCACAATATAACAATAAATCTAACTCATGCAACAAGGTGCATTAGTTTCCCATATCCCAATAAGGGTTCATCATATATATATAAATTGAAATCGTCTCAATTCAATTCTAATACATACTTGTGCCTTTCATAGCTTAACCGCATACTTTCTTTACTTCAACATATACCCTGAAATACTCAAGTTATAAAATTACTCTCTTGAGTCTCATACTCTTGAAATCACATAGAAATCATACCCCAATAGGGTCTTACTTGAATTAACATATCGATGCCATGTCCTTGACACGGTCTTATACGAATCCTTACATCGAGGCCATAATCCCATATGGTCTTATACGAGACTTTAACTATCGTCTCAACATTCTTCATGCATTTCATCCAAGGGTATTTCATACATCCATAGAGTGAATGTACATTCCACACAACATCAGAATACTTACATGAACTCATACATAATTTCAATAAATGCATGTGAACTTACCTCGTTGTCGAAATAGCCGAAAATGACTATTAGCCCACATTTCTCTTTTCATCCGTTCTAGGTTCGAAACTCGCTTTCCTTGATCTAGAATAATGAAATTTACTGATTTATTCATTTAATAACCATAAAATACCTTAATCTATAATTTAGGAAAAATGGCTATTTTGCCCCTACACATTGGCAAAATTACGATTTTACCCCTAGGCTCGTAAATAAATTTTCATCACATTTTCTTGTTAATCAAGTCTAGTTGAACATTTAATCCTCTTCCATCTATCCACAATTCCAACTATTTCATGCCTTAATGAGCAATTTACAACTTTTGTATTTTAGTCCCAAATAGGTGTTTTCATAAGAACACCTTTCACAAAAGTTGTTTATCACCATCCTAACATTCATTTTCTTCCATAAAAACTCAGCCAAAAACTTAAAATCTCTCATGGCAACTCTCTAAACTTCCTACCATAATGCAAAATAGTCCCCTCTCTAGAAAGCTCAAGCTTTAGGGATCATAAAAGTACAATTTTCTTCAAGAAATACCATCAAAATCACTTACTTGAGGAGGAAATGAGTTGCTAAAATTTTGAGCTTCAAACACCCCTTGTTTGCTGCAACTTTCGATGGAGAAGAAAGAGAGAAAAAGATTATATCTTTTCCTTTCTTTATTTTATTATAAAACATCAACTTAACCCACCAACTTTTGACCAAAATTAAAAGCTCTTGTCCCCTCTTGTCTACATGGCCGGCCAACCCTTTATTATTGGCCTAATTTCACTTTAAAGACCTCCAATTAATATTTCATGGCTATTTGGTACCTTTAGCCTATAGTATGGAATTTTTGCACTTTATGCGATTTAGTCCTTTTTCACAAATTAGCTAGAAATTGCTAAACTTAAGGCACCAAAATTTTCATACATCCTTATAAACATGTTATAACACATAACATAACATGAAAATAATTTTATCTATCCTCGAATTAGTGATTACGAGATCACTGTTCCGACTAGCCCCTAAATCGGGCTGTTACAAGTCTAAATGTCTATTTATGCTATGAGATGGTGCAAAATGATGTGTTGTAGGTACATTCAAAATTGGGTGACAAATTGGCTTGGTAAATGCCTATTTTTGTCCACACGGGCAGAGACACAGACGTGTGTCTCAGCCGTGTGTGACACACGGTCAAGTTACACGGCCATGTGTCCCTTGATGTTGATTTGAAACCTAGTCAGTATGCTCCACACGGCCTCACACACGGACGTGTGATATGGCCGTGTGGCATAATTCAGTATACCCTATAGGATTGACACGGCCTAGCACACGGACGTGTATGGCCATTTTTAGGGCACACGAGCTAGCACCACGGGCTTGTGTGTTGGCCGTTGGACCCAAGTCAAAGAGTTACACGGGGTCGGACATGGGCTGGGACACGGCCATGTGCTTCCATTTCGTGTGTCTGTTGGCCATGTGAGACACGGTTTGTAATATCCCGAAAATTACTACAGTAAGAAAGTAAGATATTATCCTTAATATAGTTAAGTAAGGAAATAAAGTGAAAAAAAGGGAAATTTTGGATTATGTCAACATTGGGAAGTATATTATGATATATTACATTATTAATTCGAGAAAGGACTAAATTGTAAAAGTGAGAAAAGTTTTGTTGCCCAAGAGTAAATACTCAAAATTTAAGGGGTTAAAGTGTAAATATGAAAAATTTAAAGGAGAAATAGAGCAAATATTTTAGTGGTAGGAATAATCTAGAAACTAAGGAAAATGGATGAATTAGGACCAAATCGAATAGGTGAAGAATTATGAGGGACTAAATTACAATTTTCCAAATTAAGTGATGACTCAATGATGGAATTTTAAAATATCATGAAGGGCAAAATGGCCAATTAGTAAGAGAGAGAGTTCTAGAATGTAATGATTATATTGATGATATTTTAAATTAATTAATTAGATAAATATTACTTTATTAATATTTTAATAAGATATTTTTTATTATTTTATTATTTTATTATTTTATTTAGTATATATATGTGTGTGTGGGGAAAGAAAAAAAACAACAACACCCCATCCATCTTCTTTCCATGCACCAACATGAGAAGAAGAGAGATAGAAAGAAAGTTTTGCTTTCTTTACAATTTGGTCATTTCACCAAAAATCTACCATTTTTACTTAGAATACAAAAGAATTTCCATAGCCATCAAGAGAGAAAGATGACATGGAGACTATGGGGAGCAAGAATATCAAGTTAGATTCAAGAAATAGAAGTTGGAGGAGAGAGAAAATCAAGTTAAAGATTGAAATCAATAAGACAAGATTAGAACATCAAGATTTCAATATATTTTTAAGTTTGTTATTATTGAAAAAGCATGGAAATGATGTTATAGTAGAGTTTTCTTATATATGGTCTTTTGTTCTTGATATGTTAGTGAAGGAAAATAAGAGAATGTGATGGGAAATATTGTAGAGAAAGTAAATAAAGGTGTTACAAACTTGGTAATTAACATTTTGCACTAAAACAGTTTTGGACAGTAACAGTAGTCTAATTTTGAAAATCACAAAAAATTGTGGAAATCCAATTAGAGGATGAATAAAATATGAAATAAATAATTTTTGAGTCTAGTTTTTCATAGAATAATCGGTGTAATAAATGGACTTGTAAATTATGAATTATAGTAAATTTTGTAAGACAAGGTCAGAATGATTTCGGGTTCCCCTATTCTGAGTTTGGAAAATCATCGAAAATTGGAGAAATATAATTAGGGGCTTAAATTTACATGTTAAAATAATTAATGAGTCTATTTTTAATAGAAACAAATGGGAACATCATCCAAGTTCCGTCCTAAGAGATAATTAATATTTAGTAAACAAAGGTAGAAGCTGTCAAACAGAAAAACAGAGTCAAGTTTGAAGATTTTACTGTACTTATTGGCTAAACTATAAATTCTGAAATTTTTATGGTAGAAAAATATTTGAGCCTAGTTTCTAAAACATCAATCGGATCTTAAATTGGAATTCTGTAACTCAAGATATAAATAATTTAGTGACTATGACTCAAATGGACAACTTTGAATAAATTTATAAGTAAATAGTGAAATCATAGATAATGCTACTTATAAGCATGTAATATAAATTAAGGTTGTGGAATGGAGAGGAGGAGGGGTAAAATATATATGAAGATTTGGCTAGCATGGCTAATTTGCATGTTTTAGACTCAGGGACTAAATTGAATAAAAGTAAAACTTAGAGGCAATTTTTGTAAAAATATCAAAAATGAACAAATTGAGTGAAATGAATTATTTTATTGTCTAAATCAATAAATTGAATGAAATTATTAATTTAGATCAAGATCGGTTGAAAAATCTATGAAAATAGAAAATTACCAAAATACACCTGAATCTTGTTATTTCTGCAATTTAGCCAAGTATGTTTGTGTAATCTAATTATGTGATATAAGGAAATACGAGTTGATGGTATATGAAATATTGATATAATAAATTAACTGATTTATGTTTATGAAGAAATGGCAAGAAAATGATATTTATCATGACATGTAAATATGTGATTATCTTTGATATGTTGATACAAGGAAATTAAGTATGTTGAGATGAGTTATAAATTCAAGTAAAACAAGTCAAGAAAAATAAATATGTTTAAGGGACAATATGTTTGATTTTAATTGGTTCCAAATATTAATACTAGGTGAAATAAAATGTCTGATAATAAATTTGTAACTTCGGTAATGCTCCGTAACTCTATTCCGGTGATGGATTCGGGTTAGGGGCATTACACGGTCGGGCCACACGGGCGCGTATCCCCTGTTTTTGGGAAATTTTCTAAGTATTCAAAAAGTTTCCAAAGTTATCGGTTTAGTCCTGAACCACTCTCAATGCATGTTTCGGACCTCGTAGGCTCGTATTAGGGACAAATTGTTTGAGATTGAATGATGAATGTATGAATTGATTAAATGTGTGTGAAAAGTATGTTTAAATGTGTTGTAAGTTTGGTAATGCCATGTAACCCCTATTCTAGCACTGAATACGGATGAGGGGTGTTACAATTAATAATGTGAATAGTGGTTGACAATAATGAAGCATGTAATGAATTTTGTCAAGCATGGAATTTTTTATTGATATAGGATAATTTGATTAGTTTTTAGGGAAATTGATTAGGTTACTTAGTTAAGTTGCTAATAGATTAGAAGTACCTAAGTAAGAATGTTTGATAATGCTATATGAGATATAAGTCTTTTAGATAGTCGTAGAGACATGAATGCTTGAATTGATTATTATTCATTCGGTTTAATTTAAAGCGTGAAAGAAATTGTGTATGGTGGGTTGCTTAGGAATGACCTAAGGCATTGTTTGAATAGCTAGTTCTCGAATGACCATACATTGA
Source organism: Gossypium rotundifolium (assembly GCA_025506655.1). NCBI lineage: Eukaryota > Viridiplantae > Streptophyta > Magnoliopsida > Malvales > Malvaceae > Gossypium > Gossypium rotundifolium. Next base: position 128,234,578 of record CP106732.1, on the reverse strand, counting down.
TGCTATGAATCCCTAGTCTTCTCATTTGAGCCTAATAACTCCTTTTTGATGAACCTACAAAAAATTGAAACCCAAAGACCACACATAAATTGAAAACTTGAACTCTTCCTATCATTGGTCCTTTAATACATTACGAAATAGACGTTAGGCCATAGAAATTGAGGGTTTAAGTAGATACATCATGATAGTTTCAAAAAAAAAGAAGGAAGAAATAATGTGATATAGTGATTATAGGTCAGGCAAAAATGTGCGACAAAGAAAAATCGAGAAAAAGTCAAAAGTAAAAACAAGAAGAAAAAGTACAGAAAGGAAACAAAAGCACTGTGATTGAAAAGATAGTAAAAAGGTAAAGAGACAAAATAAAAAGTCACAAAAGTAAGAAAACTCAATTATCATTACACCAAAACTTGTTAAGCCGACTCTAGTTGCTAGTATTATATTGTATCTTCATACATGGAGAGATAAGATAGGTGAGAGAGAGAGACAAAAGGCGGTGAGCTTGGATGGGACATTAAGGGAAAGAGAGGGAACAATGTCATGTGCCTAACTATTTACAGTGTTTGAACCATTTTGAGCCATATTTTTCTTTGTACTCATACTGTCCTAAACCTCAAAATGTTACAAGCCTAGAAGACCAATGTGACTTATGAGTTCTCTATGCATAATCTTTCGAAATTGCTAACAATTTTATTTAATAAATGTTTTTTATTCACATGATTGTGTCTACTACATATTTGTTTGATTTATGTTAATGTTGATATTGTTAAACATTTGGTCATGAGAATTATTTTTAATTTTTTAGTAATATAACTTTGTAAACTAATACTAATTTACTTTAAAAATTCTCAAGGTATCAAACTATCAAGATTAAGTTATATATGCGATAAGAATTGTTATACCTTTAATATTCATAGTAATAAAATCCAAGGGATGTCTTATTATTGCATCCTACGTGTCTAGACTTGGTTTGCTTGAGGACAAGCAAAAAGTTAAGTGTGGGGGAGTTTAGGTGTGAGGTTCTTATTTACATCCATCTTCATTAACTTTTGCTTGTTTAAAGAAAGCAATTAAGTCATTTTCGTATTAATTTTTTATTTTCTTCTTTTCCAATATATGTGTTTTGGTTGCTTGAGGACAAGCAACAAGTTAAGTGTGGGGGAGTTTGATCTGTGATAAATCATACTATTATTTACATCCCTTTTTACATATAATTATAACTTGTTTAATTATAAATCAAAGCATTTTAGTATATATTTAGGTTGTTATAGTTAAAGTAATAATTTATCCTTTCTAGTAATTTTTATTACATTTTATATATCTAAATAAGGTTACATGGTCTTATAGGTCAAATCGGGAGCTAAAGATGCTTAATTGGGCCAAAAATGATGCCTATGTCGCAACACCAAGATACTGATGTCTCAATGTTGAAGAAAGAAGCTAAAAACGAGTTCTAGAGCGAAACTGCCCTCGATGTAGCGACATAGCCCTCCTATGTTGCGACATACCCTCTGCTCAACCCAAAATTCCTGCACATTTTAACTACATTTTGGAGGGAAATTAGGTGTATTTATCCTAATCAAACTCTAAAGACTTCCAAAGATAATTTAGTCACTTTAATATTCCAAGTTGAGCCTATAAAGGCCATTTTAATCAAGTTAAACACACAATTTTAGGGTTTTGATTCTTAGGTTTTTCTTTCATTCTTAGGCCATGTTTGGTTCAATGTAATGGTATAGCCATTACAACCCTATTCCGTGAACCCACCTTAAACACTTGTTTGATTCAATAGAATTTTCTATTACAGGTTTATTCCATTATGGGCCTATGCAATAAAATTATGTGATTTTATTCTATTTCCTCACCACCGATTACTGATTCGGTCTTTAAGGAGACCATCACCACAAAATGCTCCCCACTTTGCCCTCTCCCACAATCACCTTCATCTCAGCGTCAGCTAAAACATTTTCTCCTTCGTTCCTTCCATATTCCTCTCTTCCAACTTTTCTACCCTCTTTTTCTGCTTTATTTTTCTTTCTCTCAATAGAGTTTTTCTTTTCCTCTCTTCCATTTCTTTTTCTTGATCTATAAAATTCCACCGATTGTTGGAAGGAGCAAGAGGGTTCTTAGAGGGGGAATTGAAATCTAAATCGAAAATCGAAAATGTTAAGGGTAAACCGAGTGATAAACTGGGCACGAGCTTCGATTTCAAATTGCCAATACCTCCTAAGTCATGACCCAAAGATTTCCCCTTCACCTCCTTAGCATTTCGCTTCAAAACCATCCATTCACTTCTTCGATAATTACAAGGCAATTCCTCTATCTCCCCTTTTTTAACTCTAAAATATTTTATTTTTTAAGTTATAGTTCTTTTTAACTTTTTGTCTTGTGTGTGCAGTTTGCAAGCAAGGAAAAAATTGAGAAAGAACGAGCAAAACTATAAGTTTAAGCTTTGTTTGTTTATTGAAATTTTGTTACATGCTCTTTTTTCCATGAAATTTAATATAAATAATTGTTTTAATTTGATTTAGGGCAGTGTTGATAATTGAATAGAGGATATTTTGATGATATGTTTGAGCTAAAACAACACGGTTGTAAGGTATTAACTGATTTGTTCTTTTTATATACATATAGGCTATATCACTTGCAATTCTGTTCAAATTAGTTGAATTGCAACTGATTTCTGAGTAAAATTAATGTTAATTTCTGTAAACATTTTAATTGTTAGTTTCTTTTCCTGGCAGATTGCACTGGCAAATAAGATTCTAATTTTCGGAATTGCAGCAAGGAAGTTTCCTGCCGTGGATGTTATATATTCTGATGGTATAAAATCAAAGCTGGCGATTTTTTTTGATGCAAGTGGCGTTGATGCTAGCAAGTTGGCTGTCCCTGAAGCATCTTTAGTCTGTCTATCATTTAGAGCAAACTCTCAGATATGGTTTCCTTTTTCTATGTTTGTTTTGGATTGAATTTATGTATTTCATAATGATGTTATAAATCTTCCATTTTTATCATGATAAAAGAATGTGCATTGCTTTAAAATTGTGATAAGAGGCATATCAGCGACTCCATGGAAATGGAGGGGTTGGCCCTAAATTGTAATCATGAAAACAACAAAAACATGAGAAACAAAAGATGATGTTGGTTGCTAACTTTTCTTTTCTCTTGTTTCTGGTTATTATTGTTGATGATGCATTTTAACTCCTTTTCCTTTTCAGGCTATGGTCGATTCTTGGAGCAAGCCTTTTTATGACGCCTTTAGTGAGTCCAAGAGCGTGTGGCTATATGAGGTTCTATATTTTTGCTATTGAACTTTTCATTCCTTTTTGGCATGTGTAGTGAATCAACTATTCTCAGTTTTTTGTTGCTAGAAAGAACTTATAGTTACATGCATCTGTAGTAAATAATATTAACAAACAAATAAAACAACGAACAAGAATAGAAGATAACCATGCTGGTATGACTTCTGAGTTATGACCGTCCTAGTTGAGCTTATAGCTCATCAGATCAGCCTATAATAATAATGCAGTTGTCTTTTTGTTTACTGTATTTGAATGGAAATTCTTGGTAGCTGATTTTATGTTTTATATGAGTTATTTGGTAAAATACTCATGTTTGGAAATTATTATGTGTTGCTAAATGATAATTTATTTATTGTTATCAGGTATCTTTTATAGACTTTTGGCTCTTATGCTTGAATCCCATTTAATGACTGCTTTTTTGATTTATGAGGAAATCTAGTAATGGAGCGAAGGATGCTCTTCAGAGGCATATTGTTTATTCATTTGGTGATCATTATTACTTCCGAAAGGAACTTAGGATACTAAACCTTCTAACTGGGTAATCAAAAGTTACTTATATCCTAATAAATAACATAACTAATATTCATACAATTCTATTTTGTTAGTCTGAGAAGATGCTTTTTCACTTGTTTGAAGGTATATTTTCCCACTTGACAAATTTGGTAGAATAAGATAGCAGGGCTTTGGTTTGGCAAAGCAAGAAGAGTACATTGATGAATCAATTGTATTTATCTCTTCGATATCGAACCGGATGGCAAAGCTGTTGAGGGAGTATTATTATGGAGCATTGGGATTTGGTGGACAAAGTAACCAAGCAGATAAATTGGCAATTCCAGGGAAACTTAAATTGGAATCAAAGCTTTTTTATTTTGAGTACATTGATGAAGTCAATTTTTAATCAAATAAATCAAGCTTCATCCGAAAGAGAAGTATTTGACTTGTAACACCAAAAAAAAGGGTGAGAAATGATGCACCTGCAACGAGAGAAAAGCCCTAACAATTTGTTTGTGATCTATTATTTTGGGAAATTTTTCATTTGTTAGAAGAAATGAAGAGAAGCCAAATCTTGAGCCTTTTGGGGTTATATCATTTCGTATAATTTGTTTAATCATTTCCTTTAAAGCAATCATTAATGCAAAACTTTCTCATTAACATCACCTTTTCCAATTCTATGATGTAGATAAACAAACATTTTTTTGTTTCTTTTAGTTGAAAAAAAATGCTCATTTTCTCTTGGATGTTTTGTGACTTTTTTTAAAATAAAATTGTGTTTAATACAATTAATTAATTTTAGATTATAACACATGTAAAAAGTTTTATATAAAAATTTGTAAATAACAAATGAAACTTTAGTTGAAATCATAAAATTGAGATAACTTGAGAAGCAATGCATTCAAATAATAGTGTACTATTTTAAAATATAGTAAATAATTTTTTAAAATTTTAATATAATTAAATATAAAAATAATTATATTAAGAATGTTATTAAATTATATTTAATAATAATTATATTAAAATATGATTAAATTATTTCTTTTATTTTTATTAAATTATATTTAATAATAATCTTATTAAAATTTAATACCCATATCTAAAAAAAATTCTACTAAGGGTATTATGGTCATTTTAGTTTTTTTTCTTTATCCTATTACATATCTATTCCATTCAACCAAACATAATAATACTATTACAGTTCCATTTCATTACATTCAACCAAACAATTGAATTACTGATTACAACTTTATTCCATTACAACCCTATTCCATTCCAGTGAACCAAATGTGACATTAGTTTTATGTTCTTGTCATCGAAAGATCCTATTTCGAATTGAGACTTTTGTCAGAGGAGATTGTTTCGAAACCACGCTTTCATCGATAAATCCATGTGTTAGGATCGACCCAATTAAGCAACAAGAAAAAAAATAGCAGAATAAATTGAGAAATTGAACACACAAACTAAACGTGGAAAAACTCCTCCAAAGAGGATAAAAAACCACGGGCAAAGATAATTTTACTATAATGGAAAAAGAACGAAAAGTACAAAATAAAAACTAAACTCCCAAAACTCGAAAACAAAGAACCATAAAAACATAAACACAAAATTCTCTAAATGTGTTATGAGTTCTAATCTCTAATGGATGTATTTTCTAAGGTTGTAAAAGAACCTATTTATAGGATAAATTAGTAGGTCAAATAAACTATGCTAATAAATGCTAAATATATTATACTAATACATACTAAATCTTCTAGAAAGAAAATATATTTTGTTTAACTTGACTTGCAAGCAATTTCTTAGAATTTGGGTCACACAACTGTAACAATCTCCACCTTGACACGAATTCTTATAACGCCATCTTTGCCAAAACCCGCCACGGGTCTATCTTGAACTATGCAGGGAATTAATTGAGTCGAATCTGTGCTTAGAAGCTGGAAGACTTCTAGCCTTCGACTTGTGCATTATTAAATCAAAACTAACCCGGGTCTAATTTTCACAAACATAGGGCCCTAACTTTTCAAAACTTGCATCCAAAAAAGAACCTCTTTTCAACGAAACAGTCATACATTTTTCCCTCCTATGACCAAGTTGCCTCTGCTCCAAACAAGTTGACTTCGATTCTATAACGGGCTAGGACGTTTGATTTCACCGATAACTGTAGAACCTTCCAGAATATAAAGACTGCCGTTTTTTTTTACCTTTTAACAAAATGAGAGCTCCACAAGATACTTTAATGTCGCTCGACTCGATGTTGATTCTGCATTCTTTCAAGTAAAAAATACTCAAGGAGATTAGATTCTTTCGTAAATCAGGTACATACCTGACATCTGAAAGTGTCCTAATCGTCCCATCGTATATCTTAATTTTAACAGTACCAATACCAATTACCTTACTAGATGAATTGTTTCCCATGCATACAACTCCACATTCAACTGAACTGTATGTGGAGAACCATTCTCTATTGGGACACATGTGGAAAGAACATCCCAAATCTAGGATCCACTTGGACGTGAGCTTGGAGTTATCTCTTGTTGACACTAATAAGAAATCATCACCGCTTTCATCGGCCAAATTAGCACTAGCTACATCTTCCTCATTACTCTCAGCAGCTCTTTTATTTTGTAGTTTATAACAATCTACTTTGACGTGACCTAACTTTTTACAATAGCGACACCTTTTGTATGGTTTCTTTGATGCTACCAAAACGGAAGCTTGCCTATCTGCCTTGCTATCCAAACCAAATACATTGTCGAGTTTGTCTCTACTCAACAAATGACCCTTCATATCTTCGAACAAGAGTTTGTCTCTACCATAAATCGGGTCTCCCTGAAAGACTTGTATGAAGGGGGTAATGTAACACCCCAAACCCGGCCTAGACATTACGACCGGATCTGACGTGTCACATCACAAGTGTCGTTTGAAAACTGGGCTGGTCGACAATAACTCTTTATTGAATTTTAAATCTTTTTGAAAACGTAGGGGTTGTAAAATTAAAAACTTGTTACTCACTCAATGGTCATATCATTTTTTATTCAGGATTAAATATCGCGGAAGCTAGTTCTAGTTGTTAACTTAAGGTTTGAAAACTGTAGTTTTCTTTAGAAACCGTTATTATTTTAGAAATCCTATGTTTCCTAGTCTAGCAAGTAGAAATTAAAAGAAAACACCATATAAAAGTTAAACCCCGAACGGCCTTATTACAAAAATATCAAACCCGAGATAAAATATTTAAAGGCTAGATATAAAATTAAAAATACTGTCAAACATGTGGCCACCTCCGAGTCGCTCGCAGTACCAAATCCTCTAAGGCTGGGGATTACCTGTACAGTTAAAAGAAAAAGGTGAGTTACGAGAACTCAGTGTGTAATCTCCTATTATGCAATAACATGGGCCAAGCCCTATTTAGAAACAAATCAGCCTGGGCCTTAGCCCTATACAGTATCAAAGTGGGTCTAGGCCCAAATCGTAACAGTGTAGTACAGAGATGCGATCCAACCCAGTCTAGCCAACATACCACCCGTACCAACCAACACACATGTGGGGACCAAGTCGACCTACCCAGCAAACACACCAATATCGCAGCATAGCTGCTAGTAGTAACGCAGCAAAGCTGCTAATGACAGTAAACGTGGTCAAGCCACTAAAATTAGAATACGTGGCGAGGCCACTAGATCAGTAAAACGTGGTAGAGCCACTAGTACAATACTTTCTCCAAATACAAATCCCAACCCCAATGCGAAATATCGTGTCATAAATAACTCACGTATGCAGTATGTCACAATCATAAATAGCCATACAAATATCACACATACATCACTTACACTACCACTAAGGTATAACGGTCATTTTGGCAGTTAGGGGTAAAATGGTAATTTCACCCCTCAGAGACATTTCTGTAATCTTAACCTTCAGGGTTATTTCGATAGTTTTACCCATCGAGGGTATTTCAATAATTTTACCCATCGAGGGTATTTTGGTAATTTTTACCCATCGAGGGTATTTCGATAATTTTACCCATCGAGGGTATTTCAATAATTTTACCCATCGAGGGTATTTCGATAATATTTATCCATCGAGGGTATTTCGGTAATTTTACAACCTAAGCCCACGGAACATCCGTGACGGCCTCTACAGTCTAGGGCCAGCAATTGTGGCTCGATTTATCCCTACGAGCGTTCGCACGCTCGAGGGCCCACAGATGCCGAAAGTTTGACTTTTCAGCTTTTACCGATTCACAGCAGCACCAGAGATGAGAATACTTTTATCCCTCATTCAAACAGTACGGTGTTGGGTGTGCGATTACACTCTGTTACAAGTTGTGGTTTGAAGCGCTTCCAAGACACCTATGACAACAATCGCCCCATTAATCAATCACAAACCCTTGTTAAACCATAAAACTAAAACACTTTAATCAAACTAACTTTACTTACCACGAACGAACGATCTCTTGTAGTGGAAGAGTATTCGGCCCACCCCCATTGGCTAAGGTAAATGAGTCCCTAGCAACATTCGACGTGAAAGAATGTGTTAGCAAAACACATCTCCATGGCAACTAGGGACAAACCCTTCAACCTAAAAGACACAAAATCGATTAAAGAGAAAAAGCCAATCTAGATATAGCCACCACTTACCAACCGATTGACGAGATTCGAAAATGGCTAGAACGAAGAGAAAAAGATCCCTAGGCCTTAATAGATTCAGACAACACAAGAGGAACCAAGGTTTTAAGAGAGAAAAGGGGTTCGGCTAACTTGCAACTAAAAGAAAAGAATATCAAGAGGGAAAGAAGGGTTGTGTTCGGCCAAGAAAGAACCCGAAAAGAGAGGAAGTGATTTGACAGCAAGTAGGTAGCACAGAGAAATAACAATGAAAAGGAGAAGGAAGAATAAGACCCAAAAGGTAAAAGATGACACGAGATGTCACAAAAGAATGATTCTCGAAACGAAACAAAAGAAAACTTAGAAAACCAAAGAGAAAATTCAACTTCCTCACTTACCCAAATTGTCGAAAATTCACAACTGACAACCCCCAAGCCGAAAATCACCTACTCATCCTTCCCCACATTCGACCAAGACTCCTACACACCTCCAGCTCTCTCAAACTCTCCACCGAAACCTCCTTGAATTACTCCCAGCCTCCCATTTGAAATTCTTGACCAAGTCTTCAGCCTCCTCTGTAGAGTTTGATCCAAACTCTACCTCTTGCACCATCCACTCATAAAATAAAACCCCTTAATTGCTTGTCATGGGATTTGAACCCCACTCCCCTTACCATCTCAGTGACGCCACATCCACTAAGTCACAAGCTCATTTTGTGACACATAAACACACATATTTATACATAAGTCCTACTGCTAACTGCCAGTTTCACTTATGAGCAAAAATTAAAATTTTTCCAAGGTTCAAACTAGAACCCAAGCTTCCTAAAAACCCCCAAACACACTCAAATAACTAGCCGTTCCATCACACCATGGAATTTAAGCAAATTCAGCAAAATTACAAACCCCACATTTTTGGGGTGTTACAGGTAAAGAGCAAAATAATAGCATAGTCTGATCTTCATCGTCAATATGAACCTCAACGTTCTTTAAATCATTTAAAAGGTAATGAATTGACTGATGTGATCTCTAAGAAGCTCATATTTGTTCATGCGAAACATAAATAGACGTTGTTTCAACACTAAACGGTTAGCTAGAGACTTAGTCGTATAAAGTGTTTCTAACCTTTTCCACAAGACAGATGAAGTCTTCTCCATCAATAACTCCAGCAATATAGTATTCGCGAGGCACAATTAGATTGCAGACAAGGCCTTTTCATCAAGCTTTTCCCATTCTATTTGATTTAGATTCTCAAACTTTTTCCCAGTAACAACCTTTTTTAATCCAGTTTGAACTAGAATTGCCATCATCCGAACTTGCCACAGATTGAAATTTGTCTCACCATCGAACTTCTCAATTACAAACCTTGTTGTTGCCATCTTTGAATGGGCAGATCTATGAAAATTAAACTAGCTCTGATACCACTTATTAGGATCGACCCAATTAAACAACAAGAAAAAAATTGGAATAAATTAAGAAATTGAACACACAAATTTAACGTGGAAAAACCCCTCCAAAGAGGATAAAAATCACGGACAAAGATAATTTTACTATAATGGCAAAAGAACGAAAAGTACAAAATATGGAGATAAAAACTAAACCCCGAAAACCCGAAAACAAAGAACCCTCAAAACGTAAACACAAAATTCTCTAAATGTGTTATGAGTTCTAATCTCTAATAGGTGTATTTTCTAATGTTGTAAAAGAACCTATTTATAGGCTAAATTAGTAGGTCAAATAAACTATACTAATAAATGCTAAATATATTATACTAATAAATACTAAATCTTCTAGAAAGAAAATATATTTTGTTTAACTTAACTTGCAAGTAATCTCTTAGAATTTGGGTCACACAACTCTAACACTATGAACGTTTCTTTTCCTTATTCTCTTCTTTAAATTTCTTTTTTTAACATTGTTAGGTGAATGTTTGTGTAAAGATTAGAATCAATTTGTGATTTCTACATATTTTGCATGTTTCAGTTGCTTTAACTTAATTAATTGCTTGAATGATAGAGCTTCTTAGAGGATCAGTTGTTTGAGAAAGGAAGAACGTGAAACAAACCCTAGGTCTGACAACCTTAGGAAGTCATTTAGGTGGGAATTAACCTAAAATTGGTATGGCCTATCCGTGAACACCTTAACCCCAAATTGGTTTAGACTATGAGGTTAGAAGATAAGTAGTTCTTGCTGACTCGTTATTCTAGTGGAAGATCGGAAGATCCTGCTAGGGTATCGACTAGTTGGTTGATTAGACTCTACTTCAATAATTAATTAGGTAAAATAATTGGATCTAGGCTAAAAGGAACTCGTGTAGTTAAAACAATGAATAGAAAAAGTTAATATAGGAACATAGGAGTAGATTTAGGTTTAGTTAAATTTATTTAGTGTATTATTATTATCATTATCTTGCTTCTTGATCAACACTACAAACTCGTGACTCGAGTAGATTAGTAATTATTTCCCATAATTATTTCCCCAAACTACAATCCTTTGGATACGATCCTTGAAATACTTACCAAGTGTTTCATTGTAAACAAACTATATTACAACCTGACCCATATACCTGCGGACACCACCTCGAATCTATATCTTTAGTTGCAGGATTGACACTCTGGATGTTGATACGTTCAAAGGTGGTCAGGTACGACTCTTGAAGGTACAACTTTCATCCCTTCTTAAGGGTTCACGATCTCACCGAACGTTGCTTGCTTTATCATATCTGCATAATCCTAAATGGTTGTTTTGCCTTCAAGGCAAGCCTAATTTCGAAAATTAATTTACCTTCAAGGTTAACATCATTCGAAATACTTACAAATGGTTGCAATGCCTACAATGCTAACGTAATTTCAAATACTTATGAATTACCATAATTTTTTGTGAGAAGAAATACAAACAAATTTTCTTAAATCAAATTGACATTGCCTACGACATAGAGACCTGCCACTTTATAATCTTCCTTTCAACTGGGGGCAATTTTTGGACATAAATATCTTTATTACAACTTAGGTCCCATCAATGACTCATTTATACACACTTACTGGGATTAAGACAAAGGGGGTTCTTCCTCACTTCCACTACTGAATCTGTAGAACCACCTTCTTCCACATCCATAAAGGTCTTCACTACTTCTCTCTCTTATCTCAATTACTGACAGCTCTTCCCCTACTGGGGTGAACTGCTTGAAACTTCTGCCACCTTCTTCACATGTTGAAATCTTGTATCAATAAACATGTAAGTTGAAATAATTTAAAAATAAAAAGTTATAACACCATACACCCAACTTAAATGATTGGATGACAAGCATCACATCTATTACCAAAGCAACTCAAAACAAATACATACACATTCATGAAATTTTTAATCGCAAAACATGTTGGGCAAGATAGTAGTAAGGGATATATCAAACATGTTAGGGGAGAGATTGAAAACATGTTAGGCAATTTTTTTTTTTAATTTGATTTATGGGGAATGATACAATTTTTTGTAATTGGTATTTGTTATAATGATCTAAGGATGACAATAGAGTAGGGCAAGGGTGAATATCGCTAAATTCACTACCACTCTACAATTGGCACGTTTTACTCCATCACTCACCCCACTCCACTATGGATGTATAATCTTGAAAGCTATTATCACTATGGATGTTAGATGCATCCATCCCCGCCCTACCCCATCCCACCATGCTCTGCTTTAATGTAAATTTTGCTGCTTATTTTTAATATTTTCAATCTTTTAAAAGTCAAGTAAATATTTAAACATTCTTCAAAAACATATTTAAACATAAAATATATGATTTTTTTCTATATTATGTTGTTACACTTTTACTCTTTTAGTAGTTTAAATATACAAGGATACAATGGTAATTTTATATAGTGGAGTGGGTCGGGATGGGACAAGCAACTACTATGACCGCTTCATACCCACTATTCAAAAGAAAAAATTCACCCTGCCAATGTTCACTTCTCGAAAAAATATCTACTCTATTCGGAGAAGATTTGTTCGAAATCTATCGAACGGTTTGAATTTTACCATCCCTATAATGATCACATCTTACTAAATAAAAATTTAACATTTTTTTTTTGTATATAGTGCTAGTTTCTTTATAATTTCTTTGCATCTTTAAATTTTTTTTATTAGATTATTGTTAAATTATCTGAACTTTAAAGTTGTCCACAACTTCAAGATTCAAATTTAATCCAAATGTCTCGGGAAGAAGTTCAACTCCACTTCTTTCAGGTGAAAGAACTTTTTATCTTTATAAACTAAAGAATCCTTTTAATTTGTTTTGTGCCAAAAATGGCGAATGAGGTAAACGTTTCAAGCAAATTGATTCTTATTAGGGGAAATTTTCATAACAGTAATGGACACATATATCATATGTTTAATGCAGCAATGAAGCCTTCGTCGTTTTCCATGGCCTGAATTGTCTTAGGCGATAGGCAAACTTTAATCTCAATATCTCCTTCTTCAACTCCCGGAGACACCGTCACCAGCCCATCACACTTGGACTCTGCCCCATGACTCATTGCAATCGGTCTTCCCCATCCAAAATCATTGCCATATATATCGAATCTGGGTGAATTTCCTGTTAACAAAGCATTATTCGTCATCGGCCCTGTTTGGAATAGCAAAGGACTATTCACCCACCACTTGACAAAATTTATGAAGTTTTCCTCTCTGTGGTTTGCAACAACCTGGTTTATTTCCCATGCAGCGTTTCCGAGCCCCTTCTCCAACAGCTCCCCTGCTTTCAAACTCACCTCTGCACTATGAATTGCATTTCCAAAATAATCTTCTGGCAGCTGCTGCAGTTTTTGTCTGACACCAATCACTAAGAAAATCATGGTCTCTTGATTCGGGTCCATCTGCCTATTCCGCATGATGGATTGCCAAAACAGAGACAAGAGTGCTTGAAGAGAGGAAATCTTGTCGGTGTTCATCTCCGCGTTAGCTTTTCTTTTGATCCTCACAATGCTCTCTTTTCTGAAATTAAAAACTCTTACTTTCAAATTACCAGGTTGAAAGAACCGTTCTTGAATATGCTTCTTTTGTAAAGGAATCCGAATAGGGTAATTTATATCATCAATAAGTGGTCTCTTAAATATGGGAGGTCTAGATAAATAATCAAAACCACGAGAAATTTCAGACCAAGAATTAAAGAAATGCCAAAACGAGGCACCATCAACAACAGAATGATTGGCACTGCAAGTAATGAAAATACCATCAACAAGCTCAGTTACTTGCACTGCGAGCAATGGTTTTGAAGTGCCCTCGATATTCTTAACGCCATCTAATTGGAAAAAGGCGTCGATGGTTTCGGGAACATAGACAGGTTCCACGAGATCAGAAATGTTTACATTCTCAGCTGTGGCATGGACAAATAAGGCTCCGGCATTGTTGCAGTCAATGAAAAAAGAAGTAGTTTTATCTTCATGTTCAATGGTGGCAAGGCGACCCGCGAGCGGAGGAAAGAAGTCTAGCGTACGTGAAAGGGAGGTTTGCAAGTGATGGATCAAGGCCTCCGGTAGTTTGGGCTTATGGAAGAGCAATCCTGCCTGCAAGTAGCCGACTAAAAGGTGTTTCAGATCCCATGGAGTTAGATCTATCCTGTCGGTTTCTTTGCTTCGGCTCCCTGCCTGGATGAGTCTCGAGGAAATGAAGCTGATGCTTCCCATTACGTTCCCTGCAAACTTGACAACTTTTTATATCAAAACTTACCTATTTTTCTTGGAGAAATCTTATATGATAGTGAAATTGAAATTTGGGTTGCTTCTTATAGTTGATCGTGATTAACATTTATGGCTTTCTGGAATCTATTTTTTGTAATTTTTCTCTTTTCAGTTTCATGTTCTGTGAAGGTTTCAGGAACGTAATTAAGCCTAAATGAACTTTAATTCCTTGTATGCTAATGTAAGGAGTTACATGGTACTATATCCCATTTATAAGTATTTAATACACGAAATAATTAAATAGTATTAGAAAGTAGAAATTATACTATTATTTTTATGGTTAAAATATGCTACCAGTCCCTATCCCTTTATACATTTGAAATTTTAGTCACTCTACTTTTATTTCTAGAAATTTAGCATCTCTATTTTTCAGATTATAAAATTCAAATCAAATTGTTAGCACGGTTAAAACTCTTCTTTTAAATACACTTATATCACATTTTGAAATAAATAAATAAAAGATATTCCTTGACATCAATGTAACAATAAAAATGACGTTGTAATAAACTTAAATTTAACAAAAAAATATCGATAGTAACAATTGGACTTACATTTTAAATGAAAAAAATAGAGGATTAAATTCTTAAAAATAAAAGTAAAAGAATTAAATTTTAAATGTATGAAAATTCGGGACTTAAAGCATATTTTAACTATTTTTATTCAATGAATAACAAAACTGAATTTAGATTGGCATAATAAATTATTTGGCCCTCCAATTTTATAAAAGAAAAAATCATTTTAATCCTCCATTTAATATTTCACATTTTTTAGCTCTTAAACTTACTTTATTTGTTAAATCACACCAAATGGATAGAAAAATTAACATTTATTAACTTTACTGACATTTGAGCCCGTCAAGCTAGTGCAAAAAAGCAGACTCATTTTCTAGACCCGACTCGACCTGAAAATTGGGCCTAAAAATTTGTTCAAGCCCGATCAGAATAAAAAATGCTAAACTTAAGCCCGATCATTTTGCATTAATTTTTAAATTATTTTTATATAAAATAAATTTAAAAAATATAATAGAACAAATAGACTCAAAACATTAAAACAAATGTTTCTCAAAAAACTGAAAATACGTATAAAAATTTATACTTAAATAACACTAAAATAGTTATAATTTAACAAGCAAATACCTCTAAAATAGTAAATAATAAAATAATAGTAATATAATAGTGAAATGGTAATAAAACAACAACATAACAGTAGTAAACAACAAACAACAATAATTTTTTTGTAAAATTCGGGCTGGACCGGGCTCAATCAAAAAGTCTTGCTTGACGCCCAACTCATTTTCTAAACAGGCCTTATTTTTTTGTCCAAACCCATTTTTTAGGTCTAATTTTTTGCCTAAATCCTCACACTTTTCAAGCGAACTTGAGTCTGGGCGGATGGCCCAATCCATAATTAGTCTAGCTAACATGACATACACATGGATGCTACCATGCCAACAATTAATTAATTTTTAAAATTTATAAATTTAAAATTATAAATTATTAAAATTGTTTAAAAGTATAAAATCATAAAAATAATATTTTTAAATTTTATAAAAATAATTAATTGCTAAAGTGATAATTACGTGACAACCCAAGTGCATGTCATGTCAGTTAATTTTCCTTCAATTTTAAAGTGATTTGATAAAAATGTAAATTTAAGGGTTAAAATAAATAAAATGAAATGAAATGATAAAATGGTTGTTTTTAAAGTTGTAGAGTGAAAAAAAAGTCATTATTCTATTTGAATTTAATCCAGTTAATTTTATACAATTACCGGTATATCAAAATCTAAATAAATCAACATATATAATCTTAACTTAAATAAAACCATAATTAAAGCTCTAGTCGTGTATTGCTTAATACGAATTCGAGCCGTTTTTACCCCCTCCCCTACAAATATTATTGCTTAATACGAATTCAAACCGTTCGTTGCTCCATCTGTGATGGACTTTTGGCCAAAAAAAAGTCCTTTTCAGTAAAATGGAATAAAGAACAAGGGCCGATGAGGAAAATTTTTCAACGTTGGAGAAGCACTTCTTCGAGAGATGGAGAAGGCAAAATTTTAGCTTTTGTCTCGTAAAAGGACTTTTGGTGGTGTCTTACATTTTATCCTTATTATTTCTTCTCCAAATAGACGAAGCAGTTCTCATTTTTCCCTTTTCTCTTTTTGTCCGATTTTGGATCGGTTCTCTTCTCTTCCGTTTCTCTTTACTCTGCTATGGAATTTTTTCTTATATGCTTTGATATATTGGCGAGATGTTTTGAAAGAATTTTTGAAAAAGTGTGTGAAATTGGGGAAATTGTTGAAAGAAAATGGAGACTCGGGCTTGGAATGGAGTTGAAGAAGAAGAAAAGGATTTGCCAAGAACTAAACTTTGTTCGAATCAGGAATTGCAAGTGGTGTCAAGGTAAATTTAATTTGATAAACTTGCATCGAGTTTTGATTACATTTTATTCTCTTTACTTAAGTAAAAGACAACGTAATTGAGTATAATTATTTTTCTCATTGAATGAATTTTTAATCTATTATACAATACTTTTCTATGTTTATAAGAGTGGACTAAAATGGGGTTGTTAATGGAGAGGCATTGGCCAATGGATTGTAGTGGATGTGTTGGTTTCGCAAGTTTTGAAGTGGTTTTGATTTCTTGGATAGATTGTTTAGTGAGAGGGTTTCAATTGTGTAGCAGATTGGGTTCGGCTTCTTTGCTTGTAATAATGTGGAGTTGTTTCCTTAGCTTGACTTCCATGTCCTGCTTGCTTTATGTGCTTTTAAGCATGGTAATGTATTGTTTCTTTCAAATCTTATGTTTTGTTTTTATTTTGGGATAGCTGTTTGTTGATTTTATATGGCTTCTTGATGGTTGGGGGGGTTGAAAATGATTGCAATTTACTCAAAATGAAGTTGACATGATTGATTTATTTGGATTTTATGCTTGTCAACCTTGATCTATCTTTGAAATTTGTTTGATAAGGTCATAGAATTAAGCTTGATTTTTCGATGTTGATTTGTTGTGTTTATTAGGTTAGATTTTTAGTAAAGATGCTTGAATTTTAGCTTAACAGTTTCATTTCTAGAATATTATGGTTGTGTTGATTGGAAATCATACCTTGAAGTAAGATATATCAAAATGTATGATATATACATGTATGTATGTATGTCTATTTATTAGAGATCCTTGAATATTATCCTCAGGCTGTTGTTATTGAATATCCAGCCTTGTTTCTTTTGTCATAAACTATTTATGCATAAATACTTAATCTCGAATGAGCCATTGCTTGCACTACAAAATGACCTCGGAAAAGTTAAAGATCTTCTTTTCGACCTACAAGTTATGTTATTCGTTTGATAGCATTTTCTTTGATGGCCGGACATGAAATTCAAGGAGCAAAAAGTTACTAAGAGGTTGTTAATTGTGGATATTTTAGTGAAGTTTTCTTGTATAAAAGCAGAATAAAGCTGTCTTATTAGTTTTGTTTGTCTTATTCATTATCTTATGACTGTCTCTTTTTTTCGTGGATTGCGAGCTTAACTCAAGTGTCTTCCATTTCAACCATAGATGCTAGAGGAAATGTGCATTCGGAGCGATCCTTCCTTGGCTTGAAGTCGCTGATCGGACTTTGCTAAACAATCAAGTAAAGCCACTTTAAGTAGTTTTATTTCATCAAACAAGTCACGAAATCCGTAAGTTGAACCCAAAAAGGTTGGGGTTGCTTAAATGAAAAGAGAAAGATGGAGTGGAGAAAGAGAAAAGAGGAGAGATTGTTGAGAGTGATTGTGATGCTAATCGGCTTCCTAATTTTGCTAGAGTTGGCGGTTAGGTAGCGAAAGGAATCTAGAAAAGAATTTGATATTGAAAACATAAGTTCCTCAAGATTGAAAGCCATTCGAGATGCCGGTTAAGATACAACCTTACATCAAGAACGAATAGTAAGCACACATCTTCATATACCAAGTCATTCTCAAGGCTAGTGTCTCAATAGATAGAAATGTGATTATGAAATGTGCTTTATTCTCGCTCTCACTTAAGCCATCGGTTTGTTTGATTTTCATCGAGGTAAAATAACATGCATTATTTATAAAAGTGTAGCACTTATGGCGGTAAAAAAGTCACCAAAGTGGTCTTTGAGTTATCTTGTCGGGAAGAAAAGGGTCATTTGTAGAATGTCATTAGGTTGCTTAGAATTGCAACTATTAAGCGCATCTTGATGATTGACTTTAGTTTGAGTATTTGCTAGGAAGAAACCTTCTTCTTGTTAAAAGGATAGATGCAACTAACTAGCTCGGTATTTAATGGCATTAATTTATGATTTCATTATGTGTTATATTGGTTCTCAATTTACGCTATTTACCTTTTCCCCTTTTGGCAATGAAAAGATATTGGTGAATGATGACTAGCAATTGCACAAAGGAAAGACAAGCTGCAAGGAAGTCGACGGTTGAATAATCAAAAAGTATTCTTTTGTTTTACTCCTCCATGGTGAATTGAAAGTTTCACAATGAGAAACTTGAGGAAAGAGAAGAATAGCTCATGGACTCATGGTGATTTCACCCTAAGATATTTAGCAACTGTAGCTATTCCATAATTGTATTCTTATCACAACTTTGAAAATAATGTATTCTTTCTGACATAATAAATAATTTTCCATGTCCTCCACTCTTTTACTGTCTCACAAATGTATGTATATCTGTGTTTTGAAGCAACTAGATGTCTTTGTTTTGGATTGGAACTATGGCAAAACCTTACCAAGTGCCATGTAATTGATAAGTACCCATAATTCATATATTTTCGATCCTTATTGCTTTTCATTGCTCCTCAAGTAAAATATCATGTTTTAACTTCGTTTGCATGTTTAGTGTCACATTTGCATATATTAGCATTTTTATCTAATCTTATATGATTTAGTATTATTAATTAATTTAGTGATTCATGACTATAATTAGGTGCATATGAACTTGGGATGCAAGGTTGAGGACCAATGGAAGTGAAATGAATGAGCAAAACGCCAAAAATATTATCTTGTTACATTTATGTTTTCTATATTATGTTAATATCTAATATGTGTTTTACAAATGTGGTAAAAGTGTAAAAATAAATTTTTTTTTAAAAGAATACAATTGTGTCAATATCTAATTACAAATATTTAATTATTATATTTAAATATTTAAATATAGTTTATATATTCTAATTAAATTTAATAAATAATTAATATTAATTACTTAGAAATATTTAAAATTAATATTATTTATTAAAATATTAACAATAAATTTTAATAAATTATTTTTATATTTTTGCTAAAATATCATAATATTAACTAATTTAAACATTATTTAAATACATATTTGTTACTTTATAATATCATGTCTAAAATAGATATTTTACTTATCAAAAGTAATTTTTGACAAAGAATGCCAAACACTTAAATTTTTAAAAGATTTCCAAAAGATTATTAAAACCTGGGCTACTCTACTGTGACTTGGTAAAAAAAGGAAAAAGAACTAGGGACAATTGGATATTACCTTATTCGGTCCAATATGTGCACATGTAACTCAAAAGCCTTTTAAATTTGGGCTTTCATTGGATCTTTGTTTTCCTTTGAGAAAACCCTGTATGTTGCTACTGATCTGGCTGGTCGTCTCGCAGTAGCATGGTCATGGCGTTTTCATCACCACGTGCCAGTTCTCTGCTTCTTGGCCATGGAAGATGCGCCAGATTCCTTTGTTCTTCATCCTCTTCTTCTTCTTCTTCTTCTTATTCATTTCCGGGTAGGTATTTATATTATTATCTCTTTTCCTTTTTGTCCTCCCATCTTTTTCATTTCCTGGTTTTGGCTTTTTAACGTTTCTAAGTAAAGAAAATATACTATGAAAATTGCAGAACACATCAGTTTCATCAAAGAAGTGGCTGCAACTCAACCTCCTCAGCATCTCTCTCAGCTTTTAAGAATACTCAATGCAAGAGGTAAATAAAAGTTCCTTCTCTTTTGTTATGATATTGGATTTGGTTTTTTCAAGTTCGTATTTTCATTTCTTGCAGTTTTGATCTTGAATTTTTTTAATTTTGTTGGCTTGGATCCTATTACGGAGAAGACTAATAAAAGCATAGTTTGTAGTGATTTAAAACTCTAAAGACTTATATAGTCTCTTATATATCTGGTGCATTCCAACAGGTGAATCAATTCTTTCTCCTGGAGCAAAGCCAGGGTTAATGCCGCTAGCAATTCCACTATCTCAAAGCAACTCAGGTACTGATGAAGTATATCTATGTTGGAATTGGCTGTTAATAAGAAATGCTTAAATTGATACTGCTGCATAATTTTGCTGGTAATAGGTGCTGTAACTGCATTGCTCAGGTGGCCAACAGCTCCCACTGGGTGAGAAACTTCAAATGTCTGACCTTTTATAATTTCTTAATTCTTTTTAGCCTGATTCAGATTCCTCTCATCCCTTAGAATGGAGATGCCAGTGGTGGAGGTTCGTAAACATGGAGTTTGGCTTTTGGCCAAGAATGTAAGTTTTTCCTCAGCATGACATGGCCAATGTGACCGTTTCCCCAGCTAGGGTCCGGAGTTGGAGTACCATTGTATTCGATATCTTCAATATCAGTTCTTTACCATGCTGGATATCTCCTATACCTTGTAATCTCTCTCTCTCTCAAACAGGTAGACCAGTTTATACACAGAATCCTGGTTGAAGAAGATGCCAATAATGGAACTGATGAGTTATTTCATGCTGCATCTGATGCTGGGGAGAAACTTTATAGAAAGGGCGACTTTTCTATATCTCAGATTATGGATGTAGATGTTTATCTTCTAAGAAAGGTATTAAAACTATATATTTCTTCTATTGTGCACTTTAATCAGGTTTCAGCCATGTTAACGGATGACCATTTCAGGTTGGTTTATTTCCCGATGTTCTGGAGCGCAAAGTGGTGCAGCATTTTGAGAATGGAGACCATGTAAGACTACTTGGCTGCCCTAGCTATTTTAAATGTATTCATTTCTGCACGAAAATTAACATTTGTTCTTTATATGTACCTGCTTGTGAAAGGTTTCAGCTTTGGTGACTGGAGAATTCTATACAAGGAAAAACCATTTTCCAGGATTTGCACGGCCTTTTGTTTTCAATGCAGAAGTTTTACTGAAGTAAAAACTCCAGTTACTTTCACTGGAGTTTATTCTGCTATGTTCAACTGACTTTTCCTACTAAGATGCTTCTTTGGCATTTTTTTAGGGTCGGGCGTAACGTAGAAGCTAAAGATGCTGCAAGGGGGCTTTAAAATCCCCGTGGTGGACTTTAGGTTGCAAGTACCATGTATGGGAACCGCAAATAGTCATTTTCATGTTTCATGTTCTGTTTTCCCTTTCAAGATAGTAAATAGAATTTACCTTCTCATATTAAAAAGTTGCTTCGTCTGCAGGAAGTTGCTTGTATAGCAGAATGGAAGGATGAGCAAATTGAATATAGAACAGAAAAAATGACAGAAGATGGAAGGCGAGAAGATTTAAACAAGGGAAAACCAGCTTTCCAGGTTTCTAGTTATTGCTTGTTATGTTTATTGATCTGGCTATATAGATATTAAAAGTGTGTATCTATCTGTTTCTTCTTTTTTGTTGTCACTAATTATCTATCTTTTGTGTATGATCCAACTCCTAAACAAAATCTGCAGATCGCATTGGATGAAGCGGCCTTTTTGTTGGGTTTAGCTTCTGTGGAAGGGACTTGGGATAGCTCTCTGGAGCGAATTGCTGAATGTTACAAGGAGGCTGGACTCCATGATATGGCAAGATTTGTGCAATACAAAGACTAATTGTTAAGGCGTGGGAATTTAGTCTGCAGTCTCTTAGATCTTCAATTTTTCATGGTACTTTTTTATTTCTTAAAAATCATTGATGAAATTGGGGATTGATTGGCCTCATTACAAGTGTGAGCATGTTTTGCAACGGGTTGATTTTAATCAATAATAGAGAAAAGTTTTACTATCTCTTGTTAGTCAATAAACAAAAATGAACATTCCAAACGGTTAAGAAAACAAGAATATTATACACTTGTCCTGACTGAAATTTTTACCTTTGTTCAGGTTTCTGTCATGTATATATATATTCACATACAGACTATAAACTTGATGTTCTCTCTTCTACCATTGAAAAGCCAGAATTTTATTCATTTCCACACAAAATGTGAAAGAAAAACCAAAAATTAAAAAACTGTGACAAAAGCTCAAGAGCCCCTTCTCGTCAACACTTTATTATTTTTGTCTATGGTGCAAATGGAAGAGATGTTTTCTTGCTCTTACTTTTTGTTTTCCTCCACAAGAGCTTTTTCCATAAACTCCCACCTTGTTTTTTGCTAGGAACGATTGCTAAAGATTTCACTGCAGCATTGTCTTCCTGGATTTTCTCTCCACTTAAAACAGCAATGCTGTCTGGAGGTGCTACCGTCCTGTTAGAAATGAAAGATGAACTCGGATTGCCTTTTTCTTTGGACTTAGGAGATGCAAGATCGTTCGTTTCAGCATTATCTTCAGCTATCATCTGATCTAGTAGAGATGATCTTTGGCTCATCAACTTCTTCCTTGGTGGAGTTGGGATTGCAGTCGAAGTTGGACTAGAGACGATGTTGTCGAAAAGGACTGCTTCCTTTGTAGATGCCAATGCTTTCAACTGCTTTCCCAAGTTTAATATAGTCTCTTGGCACTCAGCCAACTTTTCTGAAGCAGCTGCGATCTCCCAGTCCTGCCAGATTAATCAAGAGTCAAAATATCAAAACTACCAGACTAATGATGTGAAACGAAATTATGTTACATGCATACATGTGATATGAACTTACTGTTCGAAACTGGTTCTTGTGGTGCTTGATTTCAGGATATGGTATTTCCTTTTCTGTCACACTGAAGACAACAAAATATCAATTGCACAAATTCTAGATGCTGCAAACAGAATTGATCATGATATTAGGTTCAGAAGGTAAAACTGATATTACCTGTCAAGACGTGTGACCTCCAATTCTTCATGGCCGTAATTTTTATTCTCAGATTTCAGATCTTGAGGAGACTTTGGACAAGCCTCATTTAGTTCAACTATGGTTGATGAGAGCTCATCATCAGGGTTTTCATTCGTTGGTTCATGCTTTTCAACTTGACCTTCAACCATTTCCTCAGTTCTTCTCAAAGTATCTAACTCTGCCTGCAAGTTTGTGATGGTTTTTCCAGATTCGTCAAGTTGATTGGATATAGAATCACCCCTATCTGTGGTTGATTGGAGCTTATATTCTAGATCTTTCTCTGCAGTTTCCTTGTTAACTGATTCATCTTTTAGTTTTCGGTTTTCTTCTGTCACACTAGTCTCTTTCTTTTGAAGGAAGTCATCATTTCCATTTGGAACAGCAAGGTGTGATTTATCTGCCTCTATAAATTGACTGACTATTCCAACTTCTGCTTCACTTTCAGTTCGTGATTCATCCCAGTTGAAATGCTTCTTAATTGCATCTTTCATGCTTGAAACATCTTGAAGGGAAAAGCAGTGATTAATGATCCAGTCCAAAGCAGAAGTCAATTCTTGGGTAAATGTGTTGAGGTCTGTCTTTCCTTTCAACAGGTCATAACAAGCTTGCACAAATTGCTGTAAAACAGCACTAAGTTCAGAAGTTTTCCACTGGAAAACACGAACCATGTAGTCCGATGGTGTTTCAGAGTGCTTGTATGACAAGGAATTCCTCTCTTTGAATAAGGACTCCAGGATATTATTATCTGTTGATGATATGCTGATCCCTTCAATAAGCTCAATTATCCTGCAAATTGATTTACACAAATCAGGATGAAAGCTTGGATCGCTCTTCTTGTCTGAGCAAATGTTAACATCAGCATCCCCATTAGATGATGAATCCATCTTTGAAGAACCATTTGAGGGTTTCCATGCGATGTAGCCACTAATACAGGAGGGATTGAAGCCATTGGGATGTTCTGAACCCTCCCTTTCATCAAACATTTCACCGGTGTTTGGATAGCTCATGCAGGCCAAAGATTTTCTAATATCCTCAAGTATTTCATCGGGGTTTCTTTGAGTTGCATGGTTTTGCTCCAAGATCACCTTAAGTATATCCCGAAGCCAGTCACACTCTTTGCTAAGCAATGGGCTTTCAGACTTCATTTCATTGTTCAACATGCTACGGTCTGGCTGACTGTCAGGAACAGGGACTATCTCCTTACATATCACCTCCAAGGAACTTCCACTTGTCCCGGTTTGCATAGGTCCAACGGTCCCATTAGCATCATCCGAAGAAACATGAGAATTTCCAGAAAATTGGTCAGCAGAAACTAAAGCTAACTTTTCCATTTCGACAAAGTCATCCATCAGATTTATTTCTGAAGATCCAACAGTTTTACGTAATGGCGACTCCCTCAACTGTCTATTCCTGCATTGCTCCAGTTCTGAAATTAATGCTGAAGCCCAGGATTCTGCGCAGCTGGCTTTATCATCACTGCCAACATCAGACATGGATGCTAGAGAGACCTCATGTGGCAGTGCACTATTCCTGATTGCCTCATTGTTTACTTCACTTTTTGATGATTCTTCAGTATGAGACTCAACCTCGGATAATTTGGAAGCTGTACGTGCATACATGACTCTCGAGAGGTGAAGTTCATTCATTTTCTTATTAAGGGCTTCCTTGAGAGCCTTATTTTCTTCTTCCATAGCACATAACTGCTCATTTATGATATTAGTTCTCTTCCTCGGACTGTCTGAATAATTGTCGACCACAAAGCCATGCCCTGGACTGGTAGGACTAGCATTTAACTTTCTCCTACTCATTTCAATAGAGTCCTTTCCCAGCATTTCAACTTCATTTTTCATCTTAGCCAAGGCAGCAGGACCTGGCAATCGTTTCCGGACTAGGAGACGGAGCCTTTGACATTCTGATTCTAGCTTAGCAATTTTCTTCACATTTTCTAAATGTTGCTTGTGTGTTGCTTCAGCTGTGCGGCGATTGAATTCTCTCTCTTCATTCCTGATGTCAAGTTCCTTCTCAAGCACTCGAACCTCATATTTCAGAGAAGCATTTTCTTTCTCTGTGGACTCTACTTTTTCCATTAGTGCAATAAAATCAGTCTCCATTTGAGCCCTTTGCTTGTTTAAATCATCAATCACTTTTTCCTTTGCCAAGAGAGCCCTACTTAGATTCGTATTCTCAACTCCTAACTTGGTAACCATTTTGCTAGACTCCGCC
The DNA here is from genome assembly GCA_025506655.1 of Gossypium rotundifolium. Taxonomy (NCBI): domain Eukaryota; kingdom Viridiplantae; phylum Streptophyta; class Magnoliopsida; order Malvales; family Malvaceae; genus Gossypium; species Gossypium rotundifolium. Next base: position 128,209,232 of record CP106732.1, on the reverse strand, counting down.
AACTGTGCCTCTAAAATTGTCTTCAATTTCTCGAACTCTTTTGAAGCCTTCATTACGGCATCATGAATTCTTTGCTCGTGCTCTTCCCGAACAAACCGTAGTTGCTGCATGCATTGCTTGAGGGCCGTGTCAAGATGATTTAGCCTTTCTTCGCAAGCAACTCTCTTCTGCAAAGCTTCGTCCCGTTCTTGCTTTAGAATAACTGCTTCCGATTCTACCTTTTCCTTGCCTTTCATATAATTTGTTGGTTAAGAAGTAGCTAAATAGTGTAGAGAAGAACGAAATCTAAAATACAGATCATTAAAACAGCAAAACCTAAAAGGGGAAAACAAAAATATACCGGCAACAGCTTCCATTGCCATCTTTTCTTGTTTCTTCACAAGTTCATCTTTGGAATTACAGTCAGAAAGTGCGGAAGAAAGCTTGTTATTTAAAATTTTCAGTTCATTCTCCATTCTCTTCTGTCAGCCTCCAGTGTCTGTATCTGGGAACCCAAATCACCCAGAAAACTTGATTATAATAAAACAACACCAAAGTAAAAACTTCCCAGAAAACATCAATCCTAATATGGTCCAAGAATTATATAATACATTATGTGAACTCTTTTTCTCACTCTTGCTTTGTCGTGCACACATTTATGCAGCTGAGTTTAACTTGATCACTCAACAAATGATAACTTAGGGAAAAAGAAAAGGTTTCTAATCTGAAGCTCATGTACTTGAACATCTCATATGAATGCAGAAGAATATATATTAAGGGAATCGTTTGGTAAGATTTATTTATTACTAGTAGTTGAGTAGGGATCTTTTCTGACCTTATCAGCAGTTCAGAAAATCCTGAACATAATTTAAATTTTGGAGGAAGTTTACTGAAAATAATAATTCTTAATTCACCTCATCTTCATTGTCTTTCAGTGACGGGTTTACTTTGTCAGTTGCAATAATGATCTTCTCAGTAGCCTTTTTCCTCCAAAGCCATGTTTTCTGGTCCATTGTTTCACCAGTGTTAATAATTCAAGGCTTTCAACCCAAAACACCTGCATTTAAATTACAATGTTGATTAAAAACCAAAATCTGCTTGCATCAGTCATTAGACAAAATAAATATGTTTCACAAAACATAAAATTCCAACACGTAAAAAACTTTAAAATATTCGTTCATTGAAGTTGCATGCGTACGGTTCATGCTACATACTTCCAAATTATGAACTTAGTTTCAGAGCCGCTGTTAATATCTTTTACCTCCGATGATTAGTGTAAGAGTAGGTTCTTAGTGCGAATGGACCATCAAAGCAGAGAACTGAAGGCAGAGGACGGGGTGTTGGAAATTCCAGTGACAGCAAGGAGTGGAACAAAGAAGAGGAGGAGCTAAACCAAGCAACATAAAGGAAAGAGAAATAGTGAGAGAGAGAGAGAAAAGTGGAGTGTGTTTGGTAAACAGGAAAAGTAAAATGAAGGAAAAGTGAAATTAAGGAGAGAATGAAAGCGTTTAGGGGAGGGAGTGAATGAGATCCTGTTTTGTTGGCTGTTTACTTTCTTCTGACGTTGCGGCAGAGCGGAAGTCTTTGTCCTTGTCTTTTTTTTTTTTCTCTAAAATATGTTTTAATAATTCAATTAAAAGCTTAAAACTCGCCTTCTTTCTTTATCTTCACTTTTTTTTCTTTCCTTTTAAGTCTGAATTACTTAATTTTTTTAAAGCTTAAAAGTAAAAATGGTAACATTTTTTTCCTTTTCTAGCTACAAGTATAATTGAGTTAGAAAAGACAAGTATGATGAATTTTTCTATGGTTTCGGGTAAAAAAGTTAAACCATTTAATATAAACTCTAATTTAATGTAATTATACATATAAATTTTTAAATTGATCATCGGGTTTTACTTTTAAAATAGTGGATAAGTTTTAAAAATAAATAAGTATTTCTATTTATTTTTAATATTATAATTATATTTAATATTATCAATTAATTATATTTAATTCGTGATAACAAATTTAAATAAACATATTATAATTATAATTAATATAAATTTAAATTATTTTAAATTTTAAATTTTATAAATATAATTACACCAAATTACATTTTTACATCACATGGTCATTAAACAAGGTTATTTCTTGCAAGTGTTAAATGAACCTACCCCAACACCTTTACCTTTTTTTTCTTTCACTAGAATTTGTAAAAGAAAATTGATTTGGGTTGGGTAAGAAGATGCTCCTAATTACACCTTTCATTTATGTTATATATTGTATATAATAAAATGTTCAAGAATGTTCTTTTATGATGATTTTTAAATATAAAATCACTGTAGCTATGGTATATTACCGTTGTTATTAATTCAGTAAGATAATATACTAAATAAAAATAATTTATCTAAAATAATGTTTGATTATCTTTAACAAATGCCTTCTTATATTCCATATGCATATAAATTAAAAGTTCAAAGTAAAAGAACAATAGCCAAACAAGTGGAAGCCATTGATCCGGAAAAAACAAAAGTTAAATTCAGCTAATCTCTATGCTTTAATTTGATTAATTTTAGTCTTTCTATTAATTTTAATCCTAACTCAAATAGTAGTAGTTAAATTCGATTGACTAAATTCAATACTAGTTCAATACTATATATACAACTATAGATTTAGTCTATATTTTACAATTGAATCATTCTAAGTTTCCTTTGGATCACTAATTAAGACCAATGTGATGGAATTTTAAAGAATAATATCTTTTTACTAGAGTTTTTGAGTGTTTGGAACATTAATGGTAAGGCACCTTTGGAAATACTCACCTCACTAAAGCTCCAATTTTCAACTAGAGCTTTAAGTTCCAACGAAAAAAAAAACAACCCTAGTCAACTTATTTTTTTTTTTTACAATTTTAACCTTTTATCTAATGTATATTTGTTTTGTAGAAACTTTTTAAAAAATAGTAGTTATATATATTTACATTATATAATTAATATTAATTAATTTAAAATAAACATTTTAATAAACATATTTTACTTAATGAATTTATAAATTTACATATTTTTAATAATTTCGTAAAAGTAAAATAATTTAAAAATTCTATTATATATCATTTTAAATTTAATGTCGTTAATAATCATTTTTTATTCTCACCTCACTGCTACAGTTGTGTTTGAATCCAAACACACACTCCACCGTTGTTTTTAATCTCACCTCTATATTAACTAATTTCACTGCCACTACTGTTTTTAACCTCACCGGAGGTAAACGCACAGCCCATCTAAACTAAGCCTTAGGTCCCTAACTTTTCAAGTTTTGAAATTTCAATCTTGATGTAAATGATAGACGTCAATCCATTAATTGAAGTTTTAGTGAGTAATATGTGAAAATAATAAACTAATATGACATGACACATATGATAATATATTTTTCATATTAAGTTTTGAAAATAGTAGAACTTAACTTATTAATAAATATAACAACTATCATTTGATAAGAACTGAAATTTTAAAATTTTAAAAATACATAAACTAAAAAATTACCAAAATAAAGATATGAACTAAAACATTTATAAAATAGAAAATAGAAGCAAAAACCCTAAAATCTTATTTTTATTATCGTAATAACAACAAATCTTACACAACAAGATTAAGCACTTGTTGCCCTTTTCACAACAAATTAATTACTAAAAAGGACACTTGATCTAATCAAATGTCATTTTAGCTTAAACCCAAAAAGCTTGAACTATAATTGGAGTATTATTGCATCATTCAACCCAAATTTGATTAAGTTGCTTTTTCCTCACAATGTTAAAAGCACATTATCACTAAAGCTTTGACATATATTCTTGCTTAAACCGGGGGCATACTTTATTAATCACTTTCATTTTATTATTACTCATGGAATCTTTCGTCTTTAATTATGCACTAAACAATCAATGCGATTTTTGGTGGTTTAGTTAAACAGTGGTCCCTTAATTCCCCCGCCCCCATCATAACTGTTTTAATTTTTCTCTAAACAAGACATTCTTGTATTACACGCTTGTGTATATCTGGTTGTAACAAAATAAATTGAAATCTACGTGTTTTATTGTGCTTTCATTTGAGTTAGATTTTTTATTTTAATTTCAAAATTAAATCCATCTGAATTGATAAATTTAAATTAAAAAGAAAAATGCTGCCATCACCCTTCATAATCCAACCCATATTTAATGAACCAACTATATGAACCAAAAATAAAACAGTTTAACACTACCTTATATGAACCAACTATAGCAACAACAAAAGATTAAAAGCATGCCATTTACCAATCCAACCCAAATTTATGATGTCACCAACATGCCTTGGTTTCTCCTAGATCTCCCCCACCCCTCTTTTTTTAACATAATAAACTCTCACCATTACCATCAGCATCACCAACACTCCTTACTAATAAAATAACACTAATGCCTGAAAACTCACTTATTATTCCTATTTAATGCCTAACTTTGTAATTCTCATTCCTCAAATTAAAAAAATTCCAAAAATGAATTATAAAAATTTTAGGATCAAAATATAATTTTATCATTATATTAACTAATAATTTCATAAACTTCAAAGGAACTAAAAGACATATTTACCATCCCTCACACCTATAAATATAAGTTCTCACAATTTACTTGGGGCTTTTGGCACATTGGTATTCTGATTTCTAGAAGTTATATACTTATTCCTTCACTCAACTTTATTCTCAGCCATATACAATCTTTCTCCACCTTACAAACTATCACTTGCTGTTACACTCAGTGTTATAAGATTTGCTCCAATCTTCCTCTCTACCTTTATTAGAACAACCCTCTACCGTTTATTATTCACATTTTACACTGTTGGATTGCAATATTGTTAAAATAATACATAAATACTATTATTTTCATGCTAAGTAAACATAATAATTGATGCAAGCCAAAGTAAACTTAAAATAATATCACGTCTACGCTGTTTATATAGAAAAAACTCTCAAAGGTAGAATTTAGTTGACAATGTGCTCATGACCCAAAAATCAATGAGCAGATATTAAAAAAACTTAAGTTTATCCCGTCGGTGTGCCATTAATGTACGCCTCAAGAAAGCATTTGAGTCTCCTAAATTTTGTATTGCTCGAATTGATAGGTTTCCTTAGAGGAAGGAAAGGAGTTGGCCAAGGAGACCTCTTGTCTCCTTATCCTTTTGTTATTGGTATAAATGTTCTCTCAACATTGTTAATATGGTGTTATTTTATGGCAATGACTGAATCTTTTGACAAGCCCTTAAAGAAGAAAATTGAAGTCCTAATAGAAAGTTTGTTGGAGCCCAAAGAATATGTCGAGGATGAAAGCCCACTAATTTGTTGAAAATTAGGTGAATGAGGCTTCAATAACAACTTCTTCAACATGTTTATGAATATAAGATGATAAGAAAATATCCTCAATATCAGTAACAGAATTAAAATGTTAATGATTCTGATTTCTTTTAAATCATAAATACCACATGAAAGTTTTATTATACAAACATGTTTGAAATTGTGATATTTTTATGGGTAAAGTTATAAAGCAATTAAACTAAAATTAATGCATAATATTAAAATATTAAATTTAAATAATAACTATATGAAGGAAGCAAGTCTTCCATATTGGCAAGAAATTCTTATTATAGAATATATATATATATATATATATATATATATGATTTGGGTGAAAACCCACCTATAGTATATATATTAGATTAGATTACCAATTTATTTTATTGTACACTTCTAATGTAGTTTATGTAAATTATATTTTCTGTAATTAATGTAATAATATGTAATTTTCACTAATGACATAATTGTATGAATTTTTCACTAAATATATCATTTTCATAATTATTTGTTTTGTTGATTGCTTATAATTAATAGGATATAATGACTGTTTTGACCATTCAAATACAACTATTTTCCTTGACCTAAATATTGTTTAGTACACATGTCTGATTTGTAGGCTGACAAATGACAATAATCTCACTATGACGTATAGAATTAGTTTCCTCAAATGCTTCTTTAAATTGCTTTTGTGTATAAATATATATATGATTTGGGTCATTCATGACTTGAGGAAACTGGTGCATGTTGCTTGAAGATTCGAGAATTAAAACTAAAATTTACACATTAGATTATATGAAAATAAATAAATAATAAGTGAGTTTTTAACGTGAATTTTGTTTTTTAAAAAATTGATTTCTTCAACTGATTTGGTGATAAAAAATCTTAATTCACTTAAGAGCTTTATACTTAAAAGATTCCATCAAATACAAAATCATAAACAAACTCTGGGTGAAGGTTGAAAAGCTTGATTTGAGTACCTAAGATTTTTCTAAGTAATGAAAAGGGTTCAACTCAAATTTCATAAACGAGCAACCATTATAAGGATTAATCAATTAAAACGTTCTAAACCAACCAATTTCCTAATCTTAGAAAAGGATTTCCCAAGTTTCTATTTCCTAGGCTGTTTGCCATGATAATTGCTCACCCTTTTGAGTGAAAATGAAAAAAATACCCATTGGCCCCTTTTTTTTTTTTCCTTTCTTTTCTTGCCCAAACTGGAAACTCGTAGCGTTATCTCTCCGTCTCCCATAGTGGAAATTAATAGTTTCCACATGCAAACTTCTTACATTTGCCACTGAACTTTTTGGATGTTAATAATGAGATTAACAATATGAAACAAAGTGGAAATTAGTAGAGTACGGATTTATTTAGTTATTTTTAAATATTCATAAAATAAAAATAATCAATTGCCTTAAATTAATAAATGGATTCAAACTAAACTAAAACAATAGGATGCAATTTCTTCCATGTTTTAAAGGGATAACTCATTCGATTAATTTATAGATGAAAATCTAGTCAAAGTTCGATTATTTAAATAAGAAATGCAAATTGCTCTCAAGCTATGTCACTTTTTTTAACTCTACGAACTTAAAAGTTTTTTAAAAGATAAATATTAAAATTATATATAAATTTTTATTTAATGTGCGTTATCATATATAAATTTTAATTTTGTGTGATTTTTATTTTAATTTGATTTAATTTTACAAATCACTAATAATATTATTGAAATAACACCATTTTACATTGATATATTGTATATGCAAACACTTATATTAATATAATATCAAATAAATTTTTTCTTTCTTTCTTTAAATGTGCACAATTGAATCGAATTAAAGTTTCATGTATACATGAACCGTAATTCAAATTTCATATGTACAATTACACTAAATCAAAATTTATATAAAATTATATATTAAAAAATTAATGTATAAATTTAATATTTATTCGTTTTATCAAAATGATAGCTAAAATATATTTTCATTATCCAAATTAGCACAAATGTTATTTCCATTTTTATAATATCAACCGGTAACAACTTAACACATCATCTAGCATATAGAATTTATAATTTATGAAATAAAAAATATAAAAATAATTTTATTTAATTAAATAAATTGAAAAGTAGAAACCTAAAACCAATAAAAACTTGTCACGCTTTTTTTTTTTTTGGCCTTCCTCTTCCTTTTTTTTCTCCTCCTCTCCACGATTCAACCAAGAATGAGTTCTCTTAGCCAGAATTTAAGATGGCAACCCAAGATTGGTTTTTTGCCCAAGTAATTTTATTACTTAATAACTTACAATTATTTAGTTTGTGAGCTTTTTTCCCTCGAGATTCAAAGCAAGATTTTTGCTTGAAAAGATTGGTGGAGAAAGCGTTATTTTTTGAACAAAAGAAATTGTTTTGTACTTTGATGATGATGATTGACTGTATATATAAAAATTAATATGCAAACCATTCTACATAGCAAACAGAAGAAATCATTTATGAATGCCATGGAAACAAGCCTTAATTTTCTTGATAAAATATAAGCTTTGCCTGAATGAGCCCATGTACAGGATTCTTTAGTTAAGAAAAAAACCAGTGCAATGAAATAAACTGAATGTATTGAGAGAAGACGAAGAAGATTAAAGCATACCTTATAATATTGAACACGGTAACAGGTGGTAGTTTATAAAGCGGAGAACTTTTGTGTGTGGCTAACAATAAAATTGAGCTAGGGAATAGTTTGAAAGAGTTTTACAGGCAACTTTGAAGTTAGAATGCCAAAAGTCCTCAAATGAGTTTGAGAACTCATATTTATAAAGTGATTTGAACAAATAACATAAGTTCAAGAGCTAAAAGAGGGGCTAATTTATCTAAATATGCTGAAAAAAATCAATTGAGAAATTATATCGTTTCTTTGAAAATTTATCGATTTACACTATTTTTAGAGAGAGAAGAAAACGAGTCATATGTAGTGTGTTTTCATTGATCTTCCTGGAAAAGTGCACCCTGCAAGACGCGTTTTGATAAACCATAATATAAACATATTTTAATCCCACATTTAGCATGTTTTTGGATGATTTATCCCTTTAATTATGGAAATAGGTGCTCCTAATACTTTGTTTTCATGTTTTATACTCAGTAGAGTACCGGAGGATGAAAAGAACGAGAAACAGGCTGAAAACAGAGAAAATTGGCCAAAGTACAAAATCCACACGACCTGGGCCCAAGACCACACGGCCGTGCCCCGTAGGAAGAGTCGACCACGGCCTGAACCCTGAAAAACACGGCCGTGCCTCATCAACAGACCCGAACACGACCTGACCACGATTTACACGGGCGTGTGCCATGGGTGTGCCTCTGCCGCAGATAAGAAGAATTCTATTCGGATTAGGGTACTTAAAGGCAAAGAAACATATTCCAAAAGCCTATATAAAGACCCTAGAGGCCAACTTTTAGGGGGGCGGTCAGCTAGGCCAAAAAGCCGAGCCAGAGCAGTTAAATTCAGGGATTTACTCGAAGAAAGCCAGTTGATTCATCTCAAGAAGCCGAAATCATACTCAAGACTGAGGATCTCTCCTTCAATTCCTTCAGGGGGTTTTAAGGTATTCTTATGTTTTGTTTTATCTTTTCTTCTGAGATGTTTTCTTTTACAATTATGAACTAAACCTCAAATACTTGAGGGGATGAAACCTAAGACGGATCTTGTTATTGTTATCTGAGCTGTATGATAAATACTTGATTTGTTCTTAACTATGTGTTCTTAATTCTTGTTTTGGTATTTTCGGGATATTGATTCAAGTGTCATGTGCTTAGGCAGAAGAGGAAGAGACCCTGTCTAAGAGTAGATCTAGCCTAGTTAAGTAGAGTTGCTCGCGTGCCTAGAGATATGGTGATGAAAATTTTTCAGATTAGGGTCAAACCTAATATGGGAGTCCATAGATCGAGTTAATGCAAGTCTAGGTGTTTTAATTAGAAAGAGATTTCAATTAATCAACCTAGGATTAGACGTTAGTAGCCTCGAGAGAGGTATTAATATAACTTAGGGAATCCTACGGACCAAGTCAAGTGAATAAATCGTCTGGTTCAGAGTTAGATAACAAGTGAAGTCTAGGTGGATTCTTCCTCAGGTACTATCTAAATCAATCGGTTTTCCCCTCAAGTCTTTCCCCAATTCTTTCTTTGTCTTAGCATCTTTAGCTTAGTAGTTAGTTAAATTTAGATTAGATAAACAAATCCCTTAATTCTTAGGCTAGATAATAAAAAGAAAGTTAGTATTAGTACTTTTGGTTCCTTTGGGTTCGACAATCCGGTCTTGCCGCTAGCTATACTATTGTTCGATAGGTGCGCTTGCCTCCATCGTTGTCTTAGTTAGTTTCCAGGTTTGATCATTCTTTTTATAAATTTTTAAGACTCGACAGACACGATCAAGTTTTTGCCGCCGTTGCCTGAGAACTAAAATATTAAGAACGCTAAATTTTTATTACTTTAGCCATATTTTATTTTTTCAATTAAATTTTATTTTTACTTTTCTAAGTTTCTTTCTTTTTCTCTTTTCCTAGCAGGTACCTCTAGTTTATGACTAGAAGGAACCCAACAAGACCATTATTTTACAATAGTGATATTGAAAGAACCGTATGCAGAAATCGTAGAGAAGCAAGGCGAGGCTTAAATTACATACAAGAAGAGCAAGAGGACGAAGCTGATAATACTGAAGTAATGGCCGAGAATAATCTGCGACAGCAAGATATGGCCGACCATCATGCTCCTCGAACTATGTATGATTATGCTAAACCTAATTTAATAGGAGCTGAATCGAGTATTGTTAGGCCTACTATAGCCGCTAATAACTTTGAATTAAAACCTAACACTACACAAATGATTCAACAGTTTGTTCAATTTGATGGTTTGCAGGACGAAGACCCAAATACTCATTTAGCTAATTTTCTAGAATTCTGTGATACCTTCAAAATAAATGGCGTTTCTGATGATATCATTCGTCTTCGGTTATTTCCCTTTTCTTTAAGAAATAAATACAAACAGTGGTTACATTCTCTTTCAGGAAGATCAATCACTACATGAGACCAAATGACCGAAAAATTTTTACTGAAATATTTTCCACCGGCCAAAACGGCCAAATTAAGGAATGATATATCTTCTTTTGTGCAGATGGATTTAGAAACATTATACGACGCATGAGAGAGATACAAAGATTTGTTGAGAAGGTGCCCACACCATGGTTTAACCTTGTAGTTATAGGTCCAAACATTTTACAACGGTGTGAACCCCTCAACCCGGCAGTTAATTAACTCAGCAGCCGACGAAACCCTGAATAACAAAACTCTTGAAGTGGATTATGAATTCATAGAGGAGATGTCACTGAACAACTATCAGTGGCAAGTTACAAGGACAAAGCCAACCAAAACAACCGGAGTTTTCAACCTCGACACAGTCACCATGCTATCAAATCGGGTAGAGATGATGAATAAAAAGGTTGATGGTTTGTGTGGTTCTTTGCAGGTACATCCAATTATGCAATGTGACTCAAATCTAGGAGGTGTGGCGAATCCTGAGTACTCACCCTACAATCATGGCATGGAAAGCGAACAGATAAACTATACGGGTAACAATTTTAGATCCCAAAATAATCCTTATAGTAATACTTATAATCCAGGTTGGAGGAACCACCCCAATTTCTCGTGGGGTGGTCAAGGTAATCAGAGACAACAGCCACCCCCTTCAAACTTCCAACAACAGCCGTACCCACAGAAAAAGAAGCGGACCCTTGAAGAGATGCTGACAAAATTCATAGCGGTGTCTGAAACTCATTTTCAAAACACCGAGACAACACTTAAAATCAACAAGCATCGATTAAAGGAATCAAGAACCGATTAGGAAACTCACAAAGTCGATCTCCGAACGACCATTAGGTAGCTTGCCAAGTAACACTGAGACTAATCCAAAGGAGCAAATTCAAGCCATAACAGCTCATGACAGTGAAGGGTTAGTAGAATCTGAATCTGAGCCAAGGCAAGAACCTGTGGTAAGTGAATGTAACATCCTAGATTAGGGGTTATGCGTTCGTGCGTAATTCATGAGATAGTGGGATCAGTGGGTGTGTTGGATGTGTTCTGAAGAGTTTCAAGAACCCTAAGATGAAATGAAATATAAGGAAATGTAAGGAAATGAAAGGAAATGTAGGGAAATGTAAGGAAATATAAGGAAAATGTAAATGAAAGGAAATGAAAGGAAATGAGAGGAAATGTATGGAAATGTATGGAAATGTATGGAAATATATGGAAATGTAAGGAAATGTATGGAAATGTATGGAAATGTAAGGAGATGTATGGAAATGTAAGGAAAAGCTTTAGAAATGTTAAGTTTTGGAAACTAAACTAAAATAGGAAAGTGACCATTTTGGAAACCGAAGTAAATTAGGAAAGTGAACATTTTGGAAACCTAAGCTAAAAGAGGAAAGTAAACATTTTGGAAACTAAGCCAAAATAGGAAAGTAAACATTTTGGAAACCTAGGAAATGTCAAGTTTTGAGCAGCATGAAAATTTTGGAAACTTAAAATGACCCCAAATGTCGAATTTTAAAGTTCAAAGGGAACTTAGGGCCAGGTGACCCTAAAATATAAAGTACGTGAAATTTGACCCATTAACGGACTTGGAAAAGTGGCCTGAAGATGCCACTTAAGGCCTCAGGAAATGGCCCACATGCAAGGGTGTTGGGCTTGAGTTCGAGTCACATAAGAAGCAAATAAAATAAGTTTTATTTTGCTTCTAGAAGCCCAAGAGGTGGACGGCACAAGGCTTGCAAAAGAGGAGTTTCACTCTCTTTAAAACTCTGCTAATTAGAAGATCATAAGGACTCTTAAGGGAAGAGTTTAATTCTCTTTAAAATTCGGCTAAATAGGTGGATAAATGAAGAATTATTCTTTAATTAGGAAAATAAGGAAGAGTGGTGGCCAAGTTAAGGATTCTTGGCCTAGTAATTTCGGCTATAAAAGGATGAGATTAGGGCCATTCATTTTCATTCTCCTCTCTCTTTCCTCTCCGAATATTCTTCTTGAGCCTCCATTCTTTTTCTTCTTTTCTTTTAGCCTCCTAGCCGATTTCTTCTAAGCCTATTATTCCTCTCTTCTTTCATCTTTGAAACCGAATACATAAGGGAATCATAGCCGATTGTTCATCAAGTCTCTGTCGAATCTCTGAAGGTTAAAGTGAAGTTGTAATCGATTCCTTCAAATAAGGGTAAGATCCAAGTTTGGTTTCCATTCTTTTATATTTTAGACTTATCGAAATCTAGGGCTAATCCCATTAATGTTCATGGTTGTCAAACTTTGAAGAGATCTTTCGGATTTATTAAGTGTAGGCTACAAGGAAGGAAAAGTTCTTTTCGAAGGTACACCATAAGCGTGTTCCCTAGTTATTCGGTGAATTTGGGATTTAAGAATCTAAGGTAAGTCATATTTAACATACGGCTAAGGGTTATTTGTTGTGAATAAATGTTAGAAATTGATCTAACATGTAGTTATAGGGATTTCGATAGATGGATACAAGGAGGAGCATAGCATAGATTTCGGGATTTGATTAGTATTGAAATCGGCAACAAGGTAAGTTTTAAGAATACTAATCCTACTAGGATTTGGATTTATGGTCAAATGGTTTTTTTTTATTAAAGTAGTAAGTGATTAATCAAATGTAGGAATTGAGATCTAAAGCAATAGATCGGGTTTTCGGGATTTCAAGGAATTGATAAGCAAATCAGGTGTGTACCCCACACTAAATCTTGATAGATTTATGGCTTTAATTTTTATTATATGTGCTAATATAAAAGTGTAAGAATATGGCTAAGGTATCGTGTGTACCCTACACTAAATCTTAATAGATTTATGGCTTAAACTTGATATATGTGTTAATATGAAAATATAAGAATATGGCTAAGGTACCGTGTGTACGCACACTAACTTTTGATATTTCATATGGCAATTATTTTTATTATATGACTATCGTAAGAATATGAATATGGCTAAGTACCCTAATGTGGTACAAAAGTACTCTGCACGTTTCCTACTTACGATAGGATTATGAAATATGTTATCTTATAACATGTGAATATATGTATATGATTATGAAATTAAGTATGTTATGCATGATATATAAATATATTTGGGGCATTCGGGATTTATGTGAAAGGTGAAGAAGGTGTTGACTTCTATCTCACCAACGTTATATTTGAAGGTGTTGACTTGGTCTCACCAACGCACTATTTAAAGGTGTTGACTTTGGTCTCACTAACGTTATATGGTGACTACGGTCACAAATATTAAGGTGTTAACCGGTCTCACCAACGTTATATTTGAAGGTGTTGACTTGGTCTCACCAACATTATATTTGAAGGTGTTGACTTGGTCTCACTAACGTTATATGGTGACTACGGTCACAAATATTTGAATATGGTGTGTAGCGGATGGAGGTTGACTTAGTAGTCCCCACGGTGTGCGAGGATGATGGCACGGTGGTGTGTAGCGGATGGCTATATAGGTTTGGGTTCGGTTTGCATCATTATCTTGAATTTTTATGAATATGATATGTATGGTGTGCCTATTTCTATTATGTTTTGGTGTTGGTTACACATTGAGTCTATCGACTCACCCGTTGCCAGGGAACATGTTACGGTGATGAGAAATAATGGACCGGACGGCATAACTTGTGGTGGCCATGTTCACTTGAAGTTTAATTTTATTTGAATCTTTATTTTATTTTAAGTACTATACAATTTTATTTTGGGTTTCATTTTATGTAATAAGGCCATCGTGACATTTTATTTCGCTTTAATTACTATGTTATGAATTTAGGGCTTTACAAAGAATAAGCCCATTTAATTTAAAATAAGTTTAAATATTTTGTCACCAAACAAATGGGTTTTGTTAAAAGATAAATTTGTTTTCAACTCGAGCCCAACCCACAACAAACTATCTTTCAAAACACACGCTTTTCAAAGTATTTAAAAGAATTTTGAACAAGGTTACTTGAGGAACATACCGATCCGGTCCATTCTCGTGGGTCGGTGTGGGGTGTTTCAATTTGTATCGAGCCAGTTTCAAACCCTCGGCCTTGGGTATAAGGCCCAAAACGCGTTCGAATCGAGTCCAAATAAGTTTCATGAAAATATTTTATGAAATAGACAGTTATTCGGCATGGCACCTAAGTCTCGACATGATCCACCGGTAAGTACTTCTACCCATTGTGTGATTTATGTTATGATTTGTAGAAGGGTACCAATGGAACGTAGAATAGATATTAAGTATTTGAACCCTAGGACTAGTGTACCCCAACAATTACATAAGACTTAAATGCCTAATAGAACAAACTCGTGATTAAGTCCTTGAAGCTAGGTGTGGTAACTGTTGTGCGCATGTCTAGGAGTGGATTCAGTAAGAGCTTGGTATTTAAGCAGTCCTAGTGACTCACCTCCTCTTTACTCGAATCCTACCTGGTGCGTAGTAACCGTTCACCCTAACCAAGAGGACTTATACATGGGCTAAACCCAATAACTAAAACCCGAAAGGGAACTAGCCAATTTTTTTTTAAAAAAAACCCTAGTTTTAAAACTCTTAAAATCATTTTTCTTTAATTTGTGAAAACTATATTCTTCTACACAATTTTCTGAAAAATTTCTGATTTATAAAATTACAAAAATACCCCTAGTGGTAAAATTACAAAAATGCCCTTGGTTTATAAAATGCCCAACTACTCAACAGTTTTGCCAAAATTTCATTATTTCATAAATGTTCAAAAACCCTAATTTGCAAACTATCAAAAAAAAAAAAACACTTTGATTTTTTGGAAAATTACAAAATTACCCCTAACTTACCAAAATTACCAAAATGACCCTGATTTCCAAAATTTTTGCAACATCATCGTTTTGGAAAATAAATTTCTCAAAAAGAACCCTCAAAGTTTTGCAACTTCTGAAATATCCTTGATTTATTAAAATTTTACAATTTACCCCGGTTTGTGAAAAAAAGAAATTACCAAAATACCCCCAAGGTCTAAAATTTCCGAAATACCCTCGGATTTCAAAAATTTTCCAAAATACCCAGGGAATTTAAAAATACCAAAATACTCTGTGATAAAATCACCAAGGAACCTTATTTTGACAAATTACGAAAATACCCCTGTAGGACAAATTACGAAAATACCCCCGGGTAGTGGAAAAACAACAACAAATGAAAACTACAACGTTTCTCTGAATGAACTAAGGTTCATAATTGTTTGATGGATGAATGTAAAGACTGTGTGCATGTATGAAAACGAAAGAACCACTATTAAACTCCTTTTCATAAAACTGTTCGCGGTTAAACAGTGGAACAAAGTACTGATGCATAAAACTCTTTAACCAGATTAAATCGCGACGTTAGAAATAAGTTCTCGGGAATGTGAACTTAAAATAAATAAATAAATAAATAAATAATGTGCCTAGGAAGTATGATGGCTCTATTAAGATAAGAGTGTGACATAAGCGTAGGCCATGAGTTAAGATGTATGATTTTTCGTTAGTAAGTAATTTCGAGGACGAAATTATTTTTAAGGGGGGTAGAACTGTAACATCCTAGATTAGGGGTTATGCGTTAGTATGCGTAATTCATGAGATAGTGGGATCAGTGGGTGTGTTGGATGTGTTCAAGAGTTTCAAGAACCCTAAGATGAAATGAAATATAAGGAAATGTAAGGAAATGAAAGGAAATGTAGGGAAATGTAAGGAAATATAAGGAAAATGTAAATGAAAGGAAATGAAAGGAAATGAGAGGAAATGTATGGAAATGTATGGAAATATATGGAAATGTAAGGAAATGTATGGAAATGTATGGAAATGTAAGGAGATGTATGGAAATGTAAGGAAAAGCTTTAGAAATGTTAAGTTTTGGAAACTAAACTAAAATAGGAAAGTGACCATTTTGGAAACCGAAGTAAATTAGGAAAGTGAACATTTTGGAAACCTAAGCTAAAAGAGGAAAGTAAACATTTTGGAAACTAAGCCAAAATAGGAAAGTAAACATTTTGGAAACCTAGGAAATGTCAAGTTTACAGAGCCATGAAAATTTTGGAAACTTAAAATGACCCCAAATGTCAATTTTAAAGTTCAAAGGGGAACTTAGGGCCAAGTGACCCTAAAATATAAAGTACGTGAAATTTGACCCATTAACGGACTTGGAAAAGTGGCCTAAAGATGCCACTTAAGGCCTCAGGAAATGGCCCACATGCAAGGGTGTTGGGCTTGAGTTTGAGTCACATAAGAAGCAAATAAAATAAGTTTTATTTTGCTTCTAGAAGCCCAAGAGGTGGATTTGGCACAAGGCTTGCAAAAGAGGAGTTTCACTCTCTTTAAAACTCGGCTAATTAGAAGATCATAAGGACTCTTAAGGGAATAGTTTAATTCTCTTTGAAATTGGCTAAATAGGTGGATAAATGAAGAATTATTCTTTAATTAGGAAAATAAGGAAGAGTGGTGGCCAAGTTAAGGATTCTTGGCCTAGTAATTTCGACTATAAAAGGATGAGACTAGGGCCATTCATTATTCATTCTCCTCTCTCTTTCCTCTGCCGAATATTCTTCTTGAGCCTCCATTCTTTTTTCTTCTTTTCTTTTAGCCTCCTAGCCGATTTCTTCTAAGCCTATTATTCCTCTCTTCTTTCATCTTTGAAACCGAATACATAAGGGAATCATAGCGATTGTTCATCAAGTCTCTAAGCAAGAATCTCGAAGGTTGAAGTGAAGTTGTAATCGATTCCTTCAAATAAGGGTAAGATCCAAGTTTGGTTTCCATTCTTTTATATTTTAGACTTATCGAAATCTAGGGCTAATCCCATTAATGTTCATGGTTGTCGAAACTTTGAAGAGATCTTTGGGATTTATTAAGTGTAGGCTACAAGGAAGGAAAAGTTCTTTTCAGAAGGTACACCATAAGTCGCGTGTTCCTAGTTATTCGGTGAATTTTGGATTTAAGAATCTAAGGTAAGTCATATTTAACATACTGACTAAGGGTTATTTGTTGTGAATAAATGTTAGAAATTGATCTAACATGTAGTTATAGGGATTTCGATAGATGGATACAAGGAGGAGCATAGCATAGATTTGGGATTTGATTAGTATTGAAATCGGCAACAAGGTAAGTTTAAGAATACTAATCCTACTAGGATTTGGATTTATGGTCAAATGGTTTTTTATTAAAGTAGTAAGTGATTAATCAAATGTAGGAATTGAGATCTAAAGCAATAGATCGGGTTTTGGATTTCAAGGAATTGATAAGCAAATCAGTGTGTACCCACACTAAATCTTGATAGATTCTGGCTTTAATTTTTATTATATGTGCTAATATAAAAGTGTAAGAATATGGCTAAGGTATCGTGTGTACCCTACACTAAATCTTAATAGATTTATGGCTTAAACTTGATATATGTGTTAATATGAAAATATAAGAATATGACTAAGGTACCGTGTGTACGCACACTAACTTTTGATATTTCATATGGCAATTATTTTTATTGTATGACTATACGTAAGAATATGAATATGGCTAAGTACCCTAATGTGGTACAAAAGTACTTAGGTACGTTTCCTACTTCTGATAGGATTATGAAATATGTTATCTTATAACATGTGAATATATGTATATGATTATGAAATTAAGTATGTTATGCATGATATATAAATATATTTGGGGCATTCGGGATTTATGTGAAAGGGGAAGAAGGTGTTGACTTCGGTCTCACCAACGTTATATTTGAAGGTGTTGACTTCGGTCTCACCAACGTTATATTTGAAGGTGTTGACTTCGGTCTCACCAACGTTATATGGTGACTACGGTCACAAATATTAAGGTGTTGACTTCGGTCTCACCAACGTGATATTTGAAGGTGTTGACTTCGGTCTCACCAACGTTATATTTGAAGGTGTTGACTTCGGTCTCACCGACGTTATATTTGAAGGTGTTGACTTTGGTCTCACCAACGTTATATTTGAAGGTGTTGACTTCGGTCTCACCAACGTTATATGGTGACTACGGTCACAAATATTTGAATATGGTGTGTAGCGGATGGAGGGTTGACTTAGTAGTCCCCACGGTGTGTAGGATGGTACGGGTGGTGTGTAGCGGATGGCTATATAGGTTTGGGTTCGGGTTTGCATCATTATCTTGAATTTTTATGAATATGATATGTATGGTGTGCCTATTTCTATTATGTTTTGGTGTTGGTTACACATTGAGTCTATCGACTCACCCCGTTATGGGAACATGTTACGGTGATGAGCAATAATGGGAGGAATGGCGAGAACTTGTGGTGGCCATGTTCAGCTTGAAGTTTAATTTTATTTGAATCTTTATTTTATTTTAAGTACTATACAATTTTATTTTGGGTTTCATTTTATGTAATAAGGCCATCGTGACATTTTATTTCTGCTTTAATTACTATGTTATGAATTTAGGGCTTTACAAAGAATAAGCCCATTTAATTTAAAATAAGTTTAAATATTTTGTCACCTGAAACAAATGGGTTTTTGTTAAAAGATAAATTTGTTTTCAACTCGAGCCCAACCCACAACAAACTATCTTTCAAAACACACAGTTTTCAAAGTATTTAAAAGAATTTTGAACCGGGTTACTTCGAGGAACATACCAGATCCGGTCCATTCTCGTGGGCCGGGTGTGGGGTGTTTCAGTGAAGGTAAGATTGAGGTAAGCCAAGAAAAGCCAAAATCAGTAATTAAAGAATACAAACCTCGTATACCTTACCCCAATGCGATGAAGGAAGATGACATAGAAGAACAGTTCGGTAAGTTCCTTATGTAACACCCCTAACCCGTATCCGTTACCGGATTAAGGTTTGAGGCATTACTGAACTAGACTTAGAACATCACAGACATTTATCGCAGTTCATACATCTTCCAATTTCTAAAGTCTTAGATTTAAATCAAACTCACATAAATTCATTTTAAATTTCATATCATACTAACTTACCATAAACTGTGCCACTTGATTTCACTATCAGATTTCAAATGAACTATAATCGTTTTAAGCAATTTTAACATAAGTAATATATAAAATGCACTAGATTCAAATGATCAAATAATTTAATAAAAATTCATATAATTAATCAATACCTATTTTCTATTCGGTTACAACCACAATGCCTAACCCAATTTAATCATATCATTTTAAAAGTCATAATCAAATAAATATATATACATATAAATATATCGAAAATTTTCTTACTTACAAATTTCATAAGTCATTTCATTTTTTTTTTGTCAAAGTGAGTTTAAAACTCCACATAACATACTTGAATACAAACATAAAACATAACATCCCTATAATCCATGACAACATTCATATTACTAAGATATTATCATATTAGTCTATAATGTCATTATTCACAAAGACCAAATCACACCCATCATATACATTAAGACCATGGCCGAATATAAGTTAGACTAATCTTTACCACTTTTGCATCACAATGACATAAACATATGCATCATCTATTCATTAAAAGGAAAACCACATGTAACTTCATCAAAACACAAAATAAAAGCCATATTCGTATGGCCATAATACATATACTATCCAAGTATCCAACTCGAACAAAGACATCAATCACCCTATACATGCCTTTATCATAAGTAAACCAAGCTAAAGTTGTACCAAAAAGTTGATAGTGTAATAGACTTTGCTGACGAATTCCCGA
The DNA here is from genome assembly GCA_025506655.1 of Gossypium rotundifolium. Classification (NCBI taxonomy): domain Eukaryota; kingdom Viridiplantae; phylum Streptophyta; class Magnoliopsida; order Malvales; family Malvaceae; genus Gossypium; species Gossypium rotundifolium. The sequence continues at coordinate 128,189,159 of CP106732.1, read as the reverse complement.
GCCCGTAGCTTGACCAGAATCTAAAAAAAACAGAACAATTAAACAAAAACGGAGTAAGCTCACTAGCTTAGTAAGTCTCAAGCATTATTATAATTTTTAACCAACCAAGCATAGTATAAACCAATTCATGATATTAAACATATATACTTTATTTGCAAATACTTATAACAAAGCATCATCACTTCACTTAACTTAGTAGCTCTAAACTCTTCACCACATACTTTAATTGTCGAACGTACATAATTTATCACATAACTAGTAATATAACTCTACTTACATGAACATTTTAATCACACTCAAATTTCGCATGTCTATTAACCACCTGGCATAATATATTTCACATTTATAACGTCACAACCAAGTAAATAACACATTCTTTCATCGTTCTATTCGATCACAACCATAGCACATGTATACATAGCATTAAAGTATAAAATACATACCTTGTTGCTGAATTAACAAGTTCATTTCCAAGACTTAAACTTACCATAATTGCTTAAAGACCTTGTGACTATGTAAATAAAGCACGAACGAGAAATTCACTGGTATAGAACCTGCTAAGCCTTAGCCTGGATCGCACACACCGGCACTAGGCCTGCTAGACTCATGGTCCAAGATTTATAACGTCAGCATTAAGCCTGCTAGGCAATAAGCTCGAAATATTCACCGGCACGAGGCCTGCTAGGCATGAAGCCCGAAATATTCACCGGCACGAGGCCTGCTAGGCATGAAGCCCGAAATATTCAAAAGACGAGGCTCTGCTAGGCTCAAGCCGAATTATCAACATTTTCCAACCTTTCAATTTATATTACTTGGTAATAAAATCACAATCACTTATATGCTTCAAATCACTTTCACATATTAAATCTAAGCACAAATTCACATCACATTCGATAAAGTAAATTCACATTCAACTCATACATTTCATATTCGGCTAATATACATTTATATACTTTGTATTTCCAAATTTTAACATATGCTATGCTCATAAATAATTATCTAGTATACAATTGCTTAAGGACTTACCTCGACTGTCGACGAACCGCGTAATCCGGCTATTCGATAACCTTTGTCTTTCCCCGATCCAAATATATTTTTCTTTGCTCTTGATCTAAACACATTAAATTCAGCTCATTCAAGTACATTTCACTTCAATTTAGTCCCAAAACACATAAATATGCAAATTACCATTTTACCCCTAAGGTTTCACATTTTTACCATTTAGTCCTAATTGTACAAAACACAAAATACACATAATTTGCACTTAATTCTTTAGGGCCGAATCTTTTATACATCCATACCAAGGCATACATTTCATTTATTTTGCAAATAAGCCCCTCTAAAAATTTATTTTTGCAATTTAGCCCAAATACTCAAATTACTAAAATTTCTAATACAAAACATACTAATCCTTAACATATCTTTAATTTAAAAATAACAAACACCAAAAACCACATGAACACATCAATGGCTGAACCTCATACACACATTAATCTCAAAAATTCTAGCATGGGTCGGGTAATATACGAAGCAACGATCTCAAAAACGTAAAAATTATCAAAAACCGACATCAAACTAACCTTTAATCACCAATTTCCCCTTGGCCGAATGTTAACCTTGTTCTTTCTTTCTTTATGAAATTCGGCTAAGACAAGGAAGATTATAACATGCATGTTTTGTTTTTATTTCCATTAACATATATATTAACATTTTTATTAATTACCTTTTTAACCTTTATCATAAAATAACTAAACAATATAATAAAAGGTTAATGTTGTCCATGGCCGGCCACTAACTTAAAGAATGGGCTTTTTGCCCTTTTAGTTCTCCAATTTAGAAAGCCACAATCAATTTAGTGCATTTTCACTATAGTTTGGGACTTTTACCTTTTACGCAATTAAGTCCTTTTTCTAAATTAAACACATAAACAATTAAATTTTTCTACGAAACTTTCACACACATTAATATAAAAATAATAGACACAAAATATAATATTAAAATATTTCTTAGACTCGGATTCGTGGTCTCAAAACCACCGTTCGATTAGGGTCAAATTCGGTCTGTTACAACTCTCCCCCCTTAGGGATTTTCGTCCCCAAAAATCTTATCGTTAAACAAAGTCGGATGTTGTTGCCTCATTGAATCTTCAAGCTCCCATGTAGCCTCTTCATCTCCGTGCCGATTCCATAAAACTTTCACTAATGGAATTCTCTTGTTTCTCAATTCTTTCATTTTCGAGCTAGAATACGAATTGGTTCTTCCTCGTACGTCATATCAGGTCAGATTTCAATCTCTGACGGAGTGATTACATGTGACGGATCTGATCTGTACTTATGTAGCATTGAAACATGAAATACGTCATGTATCTTTTCTAATTCTGGGGCAACTTCAATCTATAAGAAACAGGTCCAATTCGTTCGATAATTTCATACGGTCCGATGAATCTTGAACTCAGTTTGCCTTTCCGTCCAAATCGGAGTACTTTCTTCCACGGGGAAACTTTCAAAAAACACTCAATCTCCGACTTGATATTCAACATCTTTACGTTTTAAATCAACATAAGACTTTTGTCGATCCGAGGCGGCTTTCAAACTATCTTTGATTATAACCACTTTCTGTTCTGTTGTTTCTTTAACCAGATCAACCCCGTGTATTTTATTTTCACTAAGCTCTGTCCAGTACAACAGTGTACGACACTTGCGGCCATATAGAGCTTTGTAAGGTGCCATTTTGATACTCGATTGAAAACTGTTATTGTAAGCGAATTCAATCAGAGGTAAGTATCGCTCCCACATACCTTCAAACTCAAGAACGCAACATCTCAACATGTCCTCAAGTATCTGAATGGTTCACTCGGACTGACCGTCTGTCTGCGGATGGAAGGCTGTGCTAAAGTGGAGCTTAGTACCCAAAGCATCCTATAATTTCTTCCAAAACCGCGATGTGAATCTCGGGTCTCTATCTGACATAATGGAACTTGGCACACCATGTAATCTCACAATCTGAGATACATACAACTCAGCAAGTTTATTGAGCGAATAATCTGTACAGACAGACACAAAATGAGCTGATTTGGTCAATCGATCTACTATAACCCAAACTGCATCTTTCTTGCTTGATGTCATAGGCAAACCGGATACAAAATCCATAGTGATTCTATCCCACTTCCACTCCGGTATCATGATAGGTTGAAGCAACCCAGAAGGTACTTGATGTTCTGCTTTTACTTGCTGACAAACTAAACACTTTGAGACAAATTCAGATATATCTCGTTTCATGCCAGGCCACCAATAAAACTGTTTCAAATCATTGTACATTTTCGTGCTACCCGGATGTATCGATAATCGACTATTATGAGCCTCATTCAAAATCATCTGAATCAAATTCACATTCTTCGGAACACATATTTGACCTTTGAAGATCAAACAATCATTTGTATCAATATGAAACTCTAACTCTGCATCACTTTCACACTGAGCTCGTTTAGTAATCAAATCTCTGTCAGTTCTTTGTGCATCACAAATTTTTTGGATAAACATCGATCTTGCTATTAGCTCGGATATAATCGAACCATCACTTGACATAACCATATGTGCGTTCAACGCACGAAGAGCAAATAATGATTTTCAACTTAATGCATCTGCAACAACATTTGCTTTCCCCGGATGGTAGTCAATCATTTGCTCATAGTCTTTCAACAACTCTAACCATCTACGTTGTCTCAAGTTCAAATTTTTCTATGTCATTAAGTACTTCAGGCTTTTGTGATCTGAGTAAACATGACATTTTTCCCCGAACAAGTAATGAAGCCATATTTTTAAAGCGAAAACAATGGCTGCAAGCTCTAAATCATGAGTCGGATAATTTCTTTTGTGAGGCTTCAATTGTCTTGAAGCGTAGGCTATGACTTTGCCTTCCTGCATCAAAATGCAACCCAACCCATTCAACGAAGCATCACTGAAAACAATAAATTCTTTACCCGATTCAGGTTGAGCTAACACTGGAGCTTCGGTTAAAAGGGCTTTCAACTGATCAAAACTTTTTTGACACTTTTCTGACCATTCAAACTTGACATCTTTCTGAAGTAGCTTTGTCAAAGGTGTAGCTATCATGGAAAAACCTTTAAAAAATCATTTGTAGTATCCCGCAAGTCCCAAAAAGCTTCGAATTTCAGAAACATTCCTTGGTGGCTTCCAATCGAGTATAGTCGATATTTTATTCGGATCAACCCGAATTCCTGAAGCTGAAACAACATGACCCAAAAAGCTTACTTCCTTCATCCAGAACTCACACTTACTAAACTTTGCATACAACTGCTGATCTCGCAAAGTCTGTAACAATAATCTCAAGTGTTCAGCGTGTTCGTTTTCATCTTTGGAGTAGATCAATATATCATCAATAAACACTACTACCAACTGATCCAAAAACTATTTGAAAACCTGATTCATTAGATCCATAAATACCGCAGGTGCATTAGTAAGTCCAAAAGGCATGACTAGGAACTCAAAATGTCCGTACCTCGTTCGCAATGCAGTCTTGGGCACATCAGAATCTTTGACTCGCAATTGATAGTAACCCGATCTCAAATCTATCTTTGAAAACACTGAAGCTCCTTTCAACTGATCAAATAAATCATCAATCCGAGGTAAATGGTATTTATTCTTTATTGTTACCTTATTCAGCTGTCGATAATCAATACTCATTCGCATAGTCCCGTCTTTCTTTTTCACAAACAGAACTGGTGCACCCCAAGGAGAGAAACTCGGTCATGCAAAGCCCCTATCTGTCAACTCTTGCAACTGTGCTTTCAACTCCTTCAACTCCGTAGGTGCCATCTGATACGAAGCTATCGAGATTGGAGTTGTCCCCGGTACTAGTTCAATGCCAAACTTAATTTCTCGTACTGGTGGTAAACCTAGTAATTCTTCAGGAAACACATCTGGGTAATCACATACAACCGGTACAGACTCAATTTGCTTTTCAGACACTTTATTATCCAGCACATAGGCTAAGTAAGCTTCATATCCCTTTCTCACATACTTTCAAGCTAACATGGAGGATATTACTGTAGGCAACCCTCTCAGATCATTAGATTCAACCCGAATGATGTCACCGTTCTGACATCTCAAATCAATAATCTTTCTTTTGCAATTCACAACTGCATCATGTAAGGTTAACCAATCCATTCCCAGAATTATGTCGACCTTATCGAAAGGTAACAACATTAAATCGGTCGAAAAGCAAGAGTCTCGAATCATCAATGGGCAACCTTTACACACTTTATCAACAAGTACATATCTACCCAAAGGGTTGGACACACGAATTACAAACTCAGTAGACTCGACAGGAAGAGTTGTACTGGGTACCAAAGTTTCACACACATATGAATGAGTAGAACCAGGATCAATTAATGCAACCACAGTAGTATCATAAAGTGTGAAAGTACCAGTAATAAGATCTGGGGAAGAAGCATCCTCTCTAGCACGTATAGCATAAGCTCTAACCGGTGCTCGAGCCTCTGATTGAACTGCAGTATCTTTCGTTCCTATCTGACTGCCACCTACATTCCCTGAATGTTTGGGTGGTCTACCTCGTGCTATATTGTTATTCTGTTTAGTGTTCTGCGTCGTATTCTACTCGGCTAATATCGGACACTCCGAATAAAATGGTTTGACGATCCACATTTAAAACAAGACCGATCACGGAATCTATAGCTCCCAGAATGCCATTTACCACAATGCTTACACTCAGTCCGGTCCTGCTGAACGTTGCCAACACCAGCCATCGAGGTGGCTCGATAACTCACAAGGGGTCGATCTCGTCTAGATAAGTCGGAGGTAGCTTTATGTCGGCTAAGATCATCTCTGAACTTCTTAGGTGCTGAATGGAATGTCTTACTCAATGATCTTTTACGAGTGTCTCTAGCTTCTAATTCAGCCTTTCTTTTCTCTTTTCTGAGTTCTTCGGCTTTGCAAGCTCGCTCGACTAGTACCACAAACTCATTAATCTCAAGAATGCCCACAAGTAACTTTATGTCTTCATTCAGACCGTCTTCAAATCTTCTGCGCATAATGGCTTCAGAAGACACACACTCTCTAGCATACCTGTTGAGTCGACAAACTTCCGCTCATACTCTGTCACAGTCATTCGCCCTTGTTTCAGTTCGAGAAATTCTTTATGTTTTTGATCGATGAATCGCTGGCTGATATATTTCTTTCGGAACTCAATTTGAAAGAAGTCCCAAGTCACCTTTTCTTTTGAAACTACAGATTCTAGCGTTTTCCACCAGTGATAGGCAGAGTCCCGAAGTAGGGATATAGCACACTTTAAGCACTCCTCGGAATTACAGAATAACTCATCAAGCACTCGAATATTATTATCAAGCCACATCTCAGCTCGTTCCGCATCATCATCGTCATTAGCTTTGAATTCTTCGGCCCCATATTTCCTGATTTTGTCAACAGGAGGCCTACTAGATCTCATTGGATCTATCATCGGGGGTGCCAAAGGTATCGGAGTTGGATTATTCGGGGGTGGAGGTTGTTGTACAGCCGGGTTATTCTTAATAAACTGGGTAAACCACTCGTTCATCATCTGGTAGAAGGCTTGTTTAGCCTCCCCCTCGTGGCTACTCGGCGGTTGAGAGTCTCGGCACCGATCCGCGTGCCGCGGTCAGCGCTACACTCTCTACATCATCCACTACAGCTCTATCGGGATCAGGATCCATTTACTATATAAAACATAGTTTGAAATGTCAGAAGTCACCACACTATTAAATATACAATAAAGGCATGTATAGCTAGACTCACACGCGCTACGGTAGTCCTAGAATCGACTAAACCGTAAGCTCTGATACCAATTAAATGTAACACCCCTAACCCGTATCCATTACCGGATTAAGGTTTGAGGCATTATCGAACTAGACTTAGAACATCACAGACATTTATCGCAGTTCATACATCTTTCAATTTCTAAAGTCTTAGATTTAAATCAAACTCACATAAATTCATTTTAAATTTCATATCATACTAACTTACCATGAACTGTGCCACTTGATTTCACTATCAGATTTCAAATGAACTATAATCGTTTTAAGCAATTTTAACATAAGTAATATATAAAATGCATTAGATTCAAATGATCAAATAATTTAATAAAAATTCATATAATTAATCAATACCTATTTTCTATTAGGTTACAACCACAATGCCTAACCTAATTTAATCATAATCATTTTAAAAGTCATAATCAAATATATATATATATATACATATAAATATATCCAAAATTTTCTTACTTACAAGTTTCATAAGTCATTTCATTTTTTTTGTCAAAGTGAGTTTAAAACTCCACATAACATACTTGAATACAAACATAAAACATAATATCCCTATAATCCATGACAACATTCATATTACTAAGATATTATCATATTAGTCTATAATGTCATTATTCACAAAGACCAAATCACACCCATCATATACATTAAGACCATGGCCGAATATAAGGTAGACTAATCTTTACCACTTTTGCATCACAATGACATAAACATATGCATCATCTATTCATTAAAAGGAAAACCACATGTAACTTCATCAAAACACAAAATAAAAGCCATATTCGTCTGGCCATAATACATATACTATCCAAGTATCCAACTCGAACAAAGACATCAATCACCCTATACATGCCGTTATGATAAGTAAACCAAGCTAAAGTTGTACCAAAAAGTTGATAGTGTAGTACACTTTGCTGACAAATTCCCGAGCACGTAGCTTGACCAGAATCTAAAAAAAACAGAACAATTAAACAAAAACGGAGTAAGCTCACTAGCTTAGTAAGTCTCAAGCATTATTATAATTCTTAACCAACCAAGCATAGTATAAACCAATTCATGATATTAAACATATATACTTTATTTGCAAATACTTATAACAAAGCATCACCACTTCACTTAACTTAATAGCTCTAAACTCTTCACCACATACTTTAATTGTCGAACGTATATAATTTATCACATAACTAGTAATATAACTCTACTTACATGAACATTTTAATCACGCTCAAATTTCGCATGTCTATTAACCACCTGGCATAATATATTTCACATTTATAATGTCACAACCAAGTAAATAACACATTCTTTCATCGTTCTATTCGATCACAACGATAGCACATGTATACATAGCATTAACGTATAAAATACATACATTGTTACTGAATTAACAAGTTCATTTCCAAGACTTAAACTTACCATAATTGCTTAAAGACCTTGTGACTATGTAAATAAAGTACGAACGAGAAATTCATCGGTATAGAACCTGCTAAGCCTTAGCCTGAATCGCACACACCGGCACTAGGCCTGCTAGACTCATGGTCCAAGATTTATAACACCAGCATTAAGCCTGCTAGGCAATAAGCCCAAAATATTCACCGGCACGAGGCCTGCTATGCATGAAGCCTGAAATATTCACCGTCCACGAGGCCTGCTAGGCATTAAGCCCGAAATATTCACCGGCATGAGGCCTGCTAGGCATGAAGCCCGAAATATTCACCTGCACGAGGCCTGCTAGGCTCGAAGCCTGAATTATCCACATTTTCCAACCTTTCAATTTACATTACTTGGTAATAAAATCACAATCACTTATATGCTTCATATCACTTTCACATATTAAATCTAAGCACAAATTCACATCACATTCGATAAAGTAAATTCACATTCAACTCATACATTTCATATTCGGCTAATATACATTTATATACTTTGTATTTCCAAATTTTAACATACGCTATGCTCATAAATAATTATCTAGTATACAATTGCTTAATCACTTACTTCGATTGTCGACGAACCGCGTAATCCGGCTATTCGATAACCTTTGTCTTTCCCCGATCCAAATCTATTTTTTTTTGCTCTTGATCTAAATACATTAAATTCAGCTCATTCAAGTACATTTCACTTCAATTTAGTCCCAAAACACATAAATATGCAAATTACCATTTTACCCCTAAGGTTTCACATTTTTACCATTTAGTCCTAATTGTACAAAACACAAAATACACATAATTTGCACTTAATTCTTTAGGGTCGAATCTTCTATACATCCATACCAAGGCATGCATTTCATTTATTTTGCAAATAAGCCCCTCTAAAAATTTATTTTTGTAATTTAGCCCAAATACTCAAATTACTAAAATTTCTAATACAAAACATACTAATCCTTAACATATCTTTAATTTAAAAATAACAAACACCAAAAACCACATGAACACATCAATGGCTGAACCTCATACACACATTAATCTCAAAAATTCTAGCATGGGTCGGGTAATATACGAAGCAACGATCTCAAAAACGTAAAAATTATTAAAAATCGACATCAAACTAACCTTTAATCACCAATTTCCCCTTGGCCGAATGTTAACCTTGTTCTTTCTTTCTTTATGAAATTCGGCTAAGACAAGGAAGATGATAACATGCATGTTTTATTTTATTTCCATTAACATATATATATATATTAACATTTTTATTAATTACCTTTTTAACCTTTATCATAAAATAACTAAACAATATAATAAAAGGTTAATGTTGTCCATGGCAGGCCACTAACTTAAAGAATGGGCTTTTTGCCCTTTTAGTACTCCAATTTAGAAAGCCACAATCAATTTAGTGCATTTTCATTATAGTTTGGGACTTTTACCTTTTACGCGATTAAGTCCTTTTTCTAAATTAAACACATAAACAATTAAATTTTTCTACGAAACTTTCACACACATTAATATATAAATAATTGACACAAAATATAATATTAAAATATTTCTCAGACTCGGATTCGTGGTCCCTAAATCACCGTTCCAATTAGGGTCAAATTCGGTCTGTTACACCTTAAACTTTTAAAGAAATTACATATCAACTTACCGTTTCTTGAAGCTCTTTCGCATATGCCAGATTCTAGGAAATTTTTAAAAGAGCTCTTAACAAACAAGCGAAAGTTAGACGACGAGTCGCATGTGGAACTAAACGTAGTGTGCTCGGCGATGTTACAGAACAGATTACCGCAGAAATTAAAAGATCTAGGGAGTTTTACAATTCCATGTTTAATTGGTAGTTTATCTGTTGAGAATGCTTTAACTGATTTAGGGGCGAGCATCAATGTTATGCCATCTAAAATGTTTAAACAGCTAGATCTAGGGAAACTTAAGCAAACTAGGATGAGTATTCAACTAGCTGATAAGACTATTTGCATCCTTAAGGGTATAATTGAATATGTACTATTTAAAGTTGACAAATTCATATTCCATGTAGAATTCGTTGTTTTAGATATGGATGAAGACAATAGTATCCCCTTAATTTTAGGAAGACCTTTTCTAGCAACTACCAGATCTAAAATTGATGTTAGCACATGTGAACTCATACTTTGTGTAGGTAACGAATTAATCAGTCTTCAAGCTCTCGACTCAGCTAAGACATCGAGTGAGAAAGGTGAGGACGTAAAGTCCCTTGATAAGCATTCAGTTAAACATCTTTTTTAGGAAGCACCACGGAATTACACTACAGAGCCAAATCCCATAGTTCGTACCAACAAGGAAATATCTCATGAGGGACAAAAACTTTAGATCGATGAGCTAGATGAGTGGAAGACACATTTCAAGGAGAAAATAGGAATACACGAAGTGAAACCGAAAGAACCCCCAGAAGAACTTAAAGGGACATCAAATCACTTCAAAATAGGAGATCAGGTACTATTAGATAGAACAGACCCACGAATCGCCAAATCAAACCTGAAGATAAATGAAGAGATCCCCTTTACGGTACTTAATGTTTTCCCTTACGGAACAGTCGAGGTAAGTAATTCTACTTTCAGTACTTTTAAAGTAAACTCCACTCGACTCAAATTATATGATGATAGCATGAAAAAGGATTTTTCACTCCTTAAACCACCGTGAAGGTACGAATGAGATGTAAGTCTAGCTTAAGACTTTAAACGAGCGCTTCTCAGGAGGCAACCCGAGCACTAACCCTATTTATTTTTATTTATTTTTATTTTAGCACCTAACTACAGACTAACCAAGTTAATAAAGCGCATATTTTCACATCACACGGCCATACACACTGCCGTGGTCATGGCTGTGTGGATGCTACGGATTTTCGTATTGACATGGTAGAGATAGTACGAGACAGGACGAGAAAGATATCTGTGAATCACGAACTCACCTAACACCACGGCCTTACGACATAACCGTGGCCGACACTGTTGAACCAACATGAGTGTGGCAACTTAAATACCAGGAGTGGGAGAAGCAGTTGAACCACCACACAGTCGTTCGATATGGCCGTGTGACACAACACGCCCATGATACACGGGCGTGGGGTTGTACCAGAGCTGAAAATTTCTATTTAAAACACTCCTCTCACCCATTCCCTATCCACTCTCCACTCCACTCCCCTCCATCTTCATCATCCCTCTTCTTCATTCTATAAAAGTCTCAACTTACGCTTCAACAATGTCGAAGAAATGGAAAGATCCGAGTTCTGTCTTCCTGTGCGAGACCAATCAACATAAGTTCATGCCGACCACTTCTTTAACTTGACAAGCCAAGGGTCTTTGAGACCATTTAACTCTTATTTTACTTCTATCTTCTCCTTTATTTTTCTTTTTTTTTATATTTCATATATTAAATTTAGTTTATTTTGTTTTAGTTTCTTGGTTTTAGGTTCTAAAGGCTGCTAGGGAATCACAACATCATGGCCTTAGAAACCACACCCACCTCACGAACCATCTACCAATAACGACTTTCTAGTCCATTCATATTCTCTTTTAGTCTTATTTTAATTCATATTTTCTTTCTTGTTATCTTTATTTACTTTAATTATATAATTAGTATAATTTAAATTATTATTATTTCCTGGCTAACTCGTCACGAGGTTCCCAATTTCTTCATCTAGCACAGGAAGTAGAGGCGCCCCCTCCAACTTATCTTTCATCTACGAATCAAATTTCCACACTTCCAACTCAAGGAATCCATCCAAAAATTCAGGACGTTTCACCTCTCTCCCTCACTTTTTGATTTTCTTTTTATATGATTGTTATCTATCTTTGTACATTGAGGGCAATGTACATCTTAAGTGTGGGGGGGTGAAAGTTTATTAGAAAAGGTGCCTAACTTTTTGCATTATTCTCAAATCCCTGAATGATATTCTGTCTTAAAGTAATTTTCTCATATCACTAATTAGAATGAAATTCTTGTTAATTCATGATTTTTATTAATATTTTTTAGATCAAGTCATTGATAATTGTGCAATGATGATTTAAACTTTAAGATACTAGAGAATCAAGCATGATGAGTCTATTTTCAAAAAATTCTGTTAGGTTGTCTACCTGAATCTAAATTGTTACCTTAAAGTTTGAAATTTACGAGGTTGACATCAAAATACCCATAATTTTTGTGAAATTTTGAGCCTTTTAGAGTATGCATTCTTTTCGTGCTCACTTTATTGATTATGAGTGTGTCAACATTGATTTGTTATTCTAGAACTTGCTTCGATTATACATGTCGAGATCACACTATTGATTTGATGTACAGAGATGATTAAGGCATTTAGGATTTAACCCTCTTACTCCACTAAAAGGCTACCCTCATAATTGACCCCTAGTGAACCCCTTTGATCCTAACTACCCTTTTTATTGACTCAACCCACTAATATTAACCCGAAACCCATCTTGTATTTGTTATCACCATTCCTTTTGACTACCCTTCTATCGAGAATTGTTTTGATCAATTGCCTAATTATATTATTTCAGTTGTTAAAGTTTTATCTTACATTGATTTGTTCTTAAAAAAAAAATAAAAAAATCAAAGTATATTCACTATTAGTTTTGTGATTAAGCGAGCCTATATGTTTAATTTCAACATCTTGAAAAAGAAGCTCATATTGTTAGATTACAAGTTTTCAATTGATGTAATTATTCAGGTTATTAGCTAGTTAGGTAATTTGTCAATTCAATCTCAATTCTAACCCTTCTAATTCAGCCTTTATCCACACCGTTAACCTAAGCCCCATTACAACCCTTTTTAAAGACCTTTTGATTATGTATCATCTCATTTTACGGTGGTGGAGATTTGATTTTCATGCAAGCCTATGGGATTAACTTTTCATGTTCGACTTATGAATGCTTTATTTTTTTAACCTTAAACACCTTGAGTGATTTGAGTGAATCTTTAGTGAGGATGTCAACTTTTGTCGATTTTGAATTAAAGGTAATTATTCGGATAAGGGGGAAACACCTATGTTTTCATGCTAAAAACTCATGACTTTGATTGTTTGAATCTTTAGGACTCTTTTAGTTGAATTATCCATGTATAAATTATCTATGAATTATGATGAAACATTATTGATGAATATTATGAATTGAGGAAGTTCGTTTTAATTGTGAGTTGAGAATTTTGCTTGAGGACAAGCAAAAGCTTAAGTGTGGGGGTATTTGATAAACCATAATATGGACATATTTTAATCCCAAATTTAGCATGTTTTTGGATGATTTATACCATTAATTATGGAAATAGGTGCTCCTAATCCTTTGTTTTCATGTTTTATACTCAGTAGAGTACTAGAGGATGAAAAGAACGAGAAACGTGTTGAAAATAGAGAAAATGGGCCAAAGTACGAAATCCACACGACCTGGGCCCAAGACCACACGAGTCGTGCCTCGTAAGAAGAGTCGACTACGGCCTAAAACCCAAAAAACACGGCTGTGCCTCATCAACAGACCCGAACACGACCTGACCACGATTTACACGGGCATGTGCCATGGGCGTGTCTCTGCCGTAGATAAGAAGAATTCTATTAGGATTAGGGTACTTAGAGGCAAAGAAACATATTCTAAAGCCTATATAAAGACCCTAGAGGCCAAATTTTATGGGGGCAGTCAGCTAGGCCAAAGAGCAGAGCTAGAGCAGTTAAATTCATAGATTTACTCAAAGAAAGCCAGTTAATTCATCTCAACAAGCCGGAATCATACTCAAGACTGAGGATCTCTCCTTCAATTCCTTCAGGGGGTTTTAGGGTTTTCTTATGTTTTGTTTTATCCTTTCTTCTGAGATGTTTTCTTTTACAATTATGAACTAAACCTTCAAATACTTGAGGGGATGAAACCTAAGACGGATCTTGTTATTGTTATCTGAGCTGTATGATAAATACTTGATTTGTTCTTAACTATGTGTTCTTAATTCTTGTTTTGGTATTTTCGGGATATTGATTCAAGTGTGATGTGCTTAGGCAGAGGAGGAAGAGACCCTGTCTAAGAGTAGATCTAGCCTAGTTAAATGGAGTTACTCGTGCGCCTAGAGATAGGGTGATGAAAATCTACCGGATTAGGGTCAAACCTAATATGGGAGTCTATAGATCGAGTTAATGCAATTCTAGGGGTTTTAATTAGAAAGAGATTTCAATTAATCAAACTATGGTTACATGTTAGTAGCCTCGAGAGAGGTATTAATATAACTTAGGGAATCCTACGGACCAAGTCAACTGAATAAATCATCTGGTTCAGAGTTAGATAACAAGTGAAGTCTAGGTGGATTCTTCCTCGGGTATTGTCTAAATAAATCGGTTTTCCCCTCAAGTCTTTCCCCAATTCTTTCTTTATCTTAGCATCTTTAGCTTAGTAGTTGGTTAATTTTAGATTAGATAAACAAATCCCTTAATTCTTAGGCTAGATAATAAAAAGAAAGTTAGTATTAGTAGTTTTGGTTCCTTTGGGTTCGATAATCCAGTCTTGCTACTAGCTATACTACTATTCGATAGGTGTACTTGCCTCAATCGTTGTCTTAGTTAGTTTCCAGGTTCGATCATTCTTTTTATAAAATTTTAAGACTCGACAGACACGATCACGTTTTCTTCTCTTTCCTAAAAATGGTTCCTATGTGGCGTGTTTTCTTTGCCAGATCAGTGAAAACGTGCCTGGTAGGATGCGTTTTCTATCTAACGGTAACATTTCGTAACGAGCAAAAATTCCAATGGTTTTATAGTCCCATGGCCACCAACAACCATAATTTTCCCTATATAAAGCCTTCTAGCTCTCATTCTTTTAAACTCAACTCTCAACTTTCAATTTTCACAATTTGATTCTCAATTTCTTGCTTTTAATTTTTTATTCTAAATTCTCAATTTTTAATTTTTTTTTGTCTAAATCCTTTGATTTTAGTTTATTCATTCTTCGATGGCAAATCAACTTATTCGTTTGGATGACAAGCACATCTCCGACGTTCAATTACAAATAGTAAGAAAATATTATTAAATTATTTAATTTTAATCGCTAATTATTATGATGTTAAGAAAATTTATTAAATTATTTAAATTTAAATAGTTAATTATTATGAGGTTTAAATTATTAATTTTTATGTTCATACACTCAATAGAAGATCAAATTTTGGAGCGTAGATAAACAACTTAGCGAAGGTGCACTGGAGGTCATTCACGAGCACTTGCGAGATGCAAACTTTTTATATGTGGCTCGAATGCTTGGGGGACTAAATTGGATCCCCCACTCATCAATGCTTTTTGTCGAGAGATGGAGACCAGAGACGTACACGTTCCATCTTCTCTGCGGTGAGTATACAATTACACTAGAGGATGTCAGTTTACAATTTGGTCTACCGGTTGATGTAGATGTCATTACGGGGACCAACTGTTAGTGTCGATTGGAGTGCAACATGCGAGCAATTGCTAGAGAAGGTGCCAAACAAGTTTAAGGGTAGCTGGATTGAGATGAGATGGTTAGAGGACAACTTTGAACACATCGAGGCCTTTACGAGTGACATTGAAAAAGAATAATTCGTGCGCACATTCATCTTGGGGTTGATCGGAAGTCTGCTAATGCCAGATAAATCATACAATCTGGTACATTTAAGGTGGCTACTACTACTAGTTGATTTGAAAGAAACGAGATGACTTAGTTGGGGATTGATGGTGTTGGTGACATTGTATCAAAAAATGTGTCGAGCGACAATACCGAAAAAGCTAAAATAGATGGTTGCATGCTCCTTCAATTATGGGCATAATATCGACTATCATTTCTACGCCCCCAAGTGCAAGTCCCTTACTAATCTCACTCGTAACATGGTAAAATTCATTTGATAAAATTGTTACTGTTTAGGAATTTTCATTCTTGTAATTTTGAAATAACATATTTTTTGAATAGTTGGAACAACTCTATGATATACAGCGATATACCGACTGAGCTCGAGGACATTTAACTAGTTCTAGATTAACAAACTGAAGAGGAGGTTAGTTTATGAATTTCAAAGTTATCAATTTTTATTCCATCATTTGAAATTAAATATTAGGTACATGCTGAAATTAATAAATTCGTACCACAGTTTGTATGGATGCTATAAACAGATCCGAAGATTCAAGAATACGTTCCAGATGAACTTTTGGCCAACCGTAGCATCTGGCATGTGAACGTGCCATTGATCATTTTTGCTGTAACACCCCACACCCAAGACCGACACTGGGTCTGGATACGAGATGTTACTAAGCTTAAACTCACTAAACCATGTACTTTCAGGCTATAAAATTTCGTTCCAACTTAAAAACTTCACTTTCTTAGTCAACACTTATAACAAGGGCCTCACGAGGCCTTTAACTCATGTCGAAAACTTTGGGATTAAAATCAAATAACTCATTTTTGAGCGGGGTTCACACGCCTGTGTGACTTGGAACACGCCGTGTACCCTTAGCACGCCCATGCCCTCAAGCGTGTAGGGCTATTGACTATTTCCACACGGATTAGACACGCTGTGGGCTTAGGCCGTGTGCTAATCCTTGACATAATGGGCACACGCCCATGTCCAAACCATGTGTCTTACGGCATACACACCGTAGTGGAATTTGCCCGTGGCCTATTATGGTCAATAATACTAAGGTGCGAGGTTAACACGGTCTTGACACACTGCGTGTGTCCAGCAGTGTGGTACTTACAGCTATTACCAAGCCTTTAACCACCACGAAATGAAGATCATAACCATACACAATTCAACAATGCAATAACAACCCAATTTTAAGAATAGTACTACATGCTTCATTGATCTTAACAAACATACATGCTTAGTCAAATTTGGCCAATTACTTAGCCATATACAAAAGAATAATAAACTTGATAGCCTTTACAAAGGCCCTTCTTAAAACATGTCCACAAAATGAATGTTTCCTATACATGCCATACTTAGTAAAGTAACTTGGCTATACCAAAATAAGAGTTGATAGTGTGTTGCGAGCTCTGACTTTAATGATCCACGAGTTAGCTTGGCGGGACTGCATAGAAAGGAAGAATCATAACGTAAGCATACAGCTTAGTAAGTTTGCATGTAATAACTCTTAGCAATCATCATTGCTTAATATAAACCATTTCACATAAACAATGGTATCATGAATTTTAGCTAAAGAGTTTAGTTACTCATATAGATTCTTACATGTCTCATGACACTTACTATTATCATACTTGTAAGGTAACCATGATACCTGTATCACTTGATCACATTGATCAGTATACTATAATAACAATAATCATGATATTTACTTTCTCATTCACAACATGAATAATGCTCAACTTCATCTAACTTCATCTTGATACTAACTTTACTTTCTTAGCTTTCTTGCTATCTTCTTTTAGCTTACTCATTTGCCCAATGAATTTTTGTGAAGAACCGAGGATACTAAATATCTTTCCACATAATGTGATGCCAAAGCCATATCCTAGACATGGTCTTACATGGATTATCTCATCTTGGTTTCAAGGCCATGTCTTGACATGGACTTACATGAAGTCTTGCTCTTGATAACATACTCAATGCCAAGCTTGCCTTGGACTTACGTGATAACTTGCTTGCTAACTTGATCAATGCCAAGCTTGCCTTGGACTTACATGATATCTTGATCAATGCCAAGCTTGCCTTGGACTTACATGATAACTTGCTTGCTAAATTGATCAATGCCAAGCTTGCCTTGGACTTACATGATATCTTGATCAATGCAAAGCTTGCCTTGGACTTACATGATATCTTGTGTGGTAGATCAAGTATCCTGGGAAATTCATCTTCAATCGGGACTTGCTTGTACTTATCATCATGATTTCTTGATTAAACATAACATGATCATTTCATACAATTATTATACATCATATTAAGTAATTTAATGATAATAATCATAAAGCTTAAAAATCATACAAACTTACCTCAATATACAAAATGTATGTAGATGTGCAATTTAGTCCTCGACTTTATTCATACCTCGATTTCGATCCAGGCTTCGTTTTCTTGATCTATAATCATAAATAGATCATTTAAAAACCATATTGACTAAATTGACTCATAACTCATACTTTGACAAAATACTATTTTGCCCCTATACTTTTTAATATTTGCACCTTTGCCCTAATTCTCGTAAAATGATTTTCATGCAACTTTCTTAAACTTCATGCTCAACTGAATCATTTTCTCTTCTATAACAATCATCAATTCTCACTATTCCTAGTAGGTATGACCAATTTTATAACTGTTACAAAATGGTCCCTACTACCTTTTTTTCATGAAATTCATTAAGGAAAAGATGTTTATTTAACATCAAACTCTCTTAAACTTCCATAAAACATCATTTAACAAGGATGTCATTCAAGGGTATATTTTTTGAACATGCATCTTGGCTCATTTTATAGCTAAAATTAGCTAATTCATATCTGAGAACTTCAAAAAATACGAAGAACATTAAAAACGGGGCTAAGATGAACTTACTATGAGCTTGAAAAAAAATGAAGAATCCTTAGCTATGGTGTCTCCAATTTTTTGGTAGCTCAAGGAAGAAGATGAGTGGATTTTTCTCATCTTTTTCCCACTTAAAACACTAATTAGGTCAAATGACCAAAATGCCCTTCCTCTTAAAAATTTCTATTTAACCATCTTAATGCCAAATTTGTCCAAAATTTTATTGTTGGGAAATTTTCTATTTAAGGGTTCATAATTATTATTCTAAAGCTATTTCATGCAAAAAGCTTCTAGAAACTCATACATTGCAACTTTTGCAATTTAGTCCTTTTTGGACCAACTGACCTCAACTTAATAAAATTGCTTTACAAAACTTTCATACTAGCATGCAAACATGGCATAAACATGGAAAAACTCATAATTTTACCTCGGGTTCGTGGCCTCGCACCACTATCCCAACTAGGCCCTAAATCGAGCTGTTACAATTCTCCCGCTTAGGGATTTTCGTCCTCGAAAATCTTACCAGCAAAAAGGTTTGGATACTGATTTCTTATACTCTCTTTTGATTCCCATGTAGCTTCTTCTATTCTGTGCCTTTGCCACAATACCTTTACTAAGGCAATACTCTTATTTCTTAACTGGTTCTTCACCATAAGTCATGTCGGGACGAATCTCTATTTTCGAAGGGGTAATTACATGCGAAGTGTCTGATCTGTAGCGTCGTAACATTGACACATGAAACACATTATGTATCTTCTCTAATTCTGATGGCAAAGCCAAACGGTAAGCTACCGGCCCAATTCTCTCCGTAACCTCGAAAGGTCCTATGAAACGTTGACTTAACTTGCCTTTACGGCCAAATCTGAGAACTTTTCTCCATGGTGATACTTTCAAAAAGACTTTATCCCCAATTTGGTACTCAATCTCTTTTCTCTTTAAATTCGAATAGGATTTTTGTCTGTCTGAGGTAGCTTTTAAACATTCTCGAATTACTTTCACTTTCTCTTTAGCTTCTTTAACCAAATCAACCCCGTGAATTTGATTCTCCTTGAGTTCAGTCCAAAACAAGGGAGTTCTGCATTTACGCTCATATAGGGCCTCATAAGGCGCCATCTTTAAGCTCGATTGAAAGCTATTATTATAGGCAAATTCTACCAATGGGAGAAACTTTTCCCAACTGCCTTGGAATTCCAAAACACAACATCTGAGCATGTCCTCGAGTACTTGAATTAACCTTTCTGACTGACCGTCAGTCTGAGGGTGAAAAGCTATGCTAAAACTCAATTTTGTACCCAAATCTTCTTGCAGCTTCTTCCAGAATTTGGATGTGAATCTCGGATCTCTATCCGATATGATCGATAAAGGAACTTCGTGAAGTCTTACTATTTCTAAAACATACAAGTTTGCCAACTTGTCTAGGGAGTAATCCACTTGTACTGGTATAAAGTGGGCTGACTTCATGAGTCTATCAACCACTACCCAAACAACATCTTTCTTGCTCGGAGACAACGGTAAACCCATTACATAATCCATGGTGATACGGTCCCATTTCCACTCGGGAATCAAGATAGGTTGAAGTAAACCCGAAGGTACTTGGTGTTCAAACTTTACTTGCTGACAAATCATGTACTTGGTGACAAATTCTGAAATGTCTTTCTTCATTTTCAGCCACCAATACTGTTGCTTTAGATCATTATACATCTTGGTGCTACACGGATGTACAGATAAACATCTGTTATGAGCCTCGTGCAAAATTTTCTGAATAAGCTCTTCTTTTCTCGGAACACAAACTCTATCTGAACATCAAGTATCCATCAGAATTAATCCGATAGTTGGATTTAGCATCTGACTCACATTGAGCTCTCTTGACTTGTAACTCGCTATCTTCTTTCTGAGCTTTAAAGATCTCTTGAAGGAACATTGGTCTAGCTCTCAACTCAGCTAAAATAGAACCATCATCGGATAAAGATATTTTTGAATTTAATGCTCTTAAAATAGACAAAGACTTCTTGCTCAAAGCATCAGTGACTACATTCGCCTTTCTTGGATGGTAGTCGATGACTAACTCATAGTCTTTTATCAACTCTAACCATCTTCATTGTCTTAAGTTCAACTCTTTCTGTGTCATCAAGTACTTCAAACTTTTTTGATCGGTGAAAATCTGACATCGTTCACCATATAAATGGTGTCTCTAAATCTTCAAAGCGAAGACTATGGTAGCCAATTCAAGATCATGCGTTGGATAATTTTTCTCATGAGGCTTCAACTGTATGGAGACATAAGCAATTACCTTGCCTTCTTGCATGAGTACACAGCCTAATCCATTTAAGGATGCATCGCTGTAGACTACAAATTCTTTCCCTAATTCAGGTTGTACTAAAACTGGAGCTTCTGTCAGCATTGCTTTCAACTTCTCAAAACTTTGTTGGCATTTTTCCAACCACTCAAACTTCACATTCTTCTGTAACAATCTAGTCATCGGGGTTGCAATCATAGAAAACCCCTTGACAAATCGTCTGTAGTAGCCGGCTAGGCCCAGAAAACTTCTAATCTCCGTGATGTTCTTCGGTGGTTTCCTGTCTATTATAGCTGAGATCTTACTTGGATCTACTCAGACTTTGTCTCTCAGACAATATGTCCTAAGAATCCCACTTCCTTGAGCCAAAATTCACTTTTACTGAATTTGGCATACAACTAATTTCTCGAAGAGTCTGTAAAACTATCCGTAGATGATCAGCATGTTCATTCTTGTCTCGAGAATAAATTAGTATATCGTCAATGAAAATGACTACAAACTTATCAAGGTATGGTCTGAAAATGCGGTTCATTAAGTTCATGAATACCGCAGGAGTATTGGTCAGCCCAAAGGGCATGACTAAAAATTCATAATGCCCATATCTCGTTCGAAAGGCAGTCTTGGATACATCTGAATCCTTCACTCTCAACTGGTAGTACCCTGATCTCAAGTCTATTTTGGAGAATACAGCCGCTCCTCTCAATTGATCAAACAAATCGTCGATCTTAGGTAATGGGTACTTGTTCTTTACTGTCACTTTATTAAGCTGACGGTAATCAATGCATAATCTTATGGTGCCATCTTTCTTTTTCACAAACAAAATCGAAGCGCCCCATGGTGAACAACTTGATCTTACAAAGCCTTTGTCTGTCAACTCTTGCAACTATAACTTCAACTCTTTCAACTCTGTTGGAGCCATTTTATAAGGAGTAATGGATATTGGTACCGTACCGGGAGCTAGCTCAATGCCAAACTTAACTTCTCTAACTGGTGGTAATCTTGGTAATTCCTCAAGAAAAACATCCACATACTCACATACTATCGACACTGATTCAATCTTTAACTCTGTCTCTTTATCATTTAATACAAAGGCAAAAATGCCTCATACCCTTTTCTTATATATCTCTGCGCCATCATATGAGAAATTATTACCGACGATCTACCTTGCTTATCTAATTCTACATGAAGAGTATCCCCATTCTCACATCTCATCTCAATGTATTTCTTCCCACAATTTACAATTACATTATGAGTAGTCAACCAGTCCATACCAAGAATGAGGTCAAATTCATCAAAAGGTAACAATATAAGATTTGCTTTAAAGCAATGACCTCTAATCATTAATGGACAATATTTACAAACTTTATCAACTAACATACTCTTGCCTAAAGGATTAGACACCTTAATCACAAATTCTGTGGTATCTATAGGCACACCCAAATCGGGTACTAATTTCATGCAAATGTAAGAGTGTGTGGATCCGGGGTCTAGTAAAGCAATAACTTTAGTATTGTAAAGAGAAAAGGTACCCGTAAGAACATTAGGGGAAGATGCCTCTTCGCGAGTGCGAATGGAATAAGTGCTTGCAGGCGCTCTACCCTCGGGTCTCGCAGCCTACTCTCTGGGGTTACCTCTTCCACTTGCCCCACTTTCTGGGTTCCTCTGCGGTCTCCTTCTGACCATACTCCCAGATCTCGAGTTTTGAGTTCTCTTTTCTTTAGTCATCTCTGGACAATCCTTTATGAAATGGTCTTGGGAACCACATCTAAAACATGCATTTTCATGTGCTCGGTATTCTCTCAAATGGCATCTGCCACATTGTGGACATTCAAGTCTGTCAGATCTAACATTTCCAACACTTGCAACTGAAGTGGTCTGTGCTTTATTTCTCGAATACTGTTGACTCTTGTCTTTTCTTGAAAACCCAGTGGAAGTAGCTGATCGAGCTGGAAAATCTCTTGACTTCTTGGATGACGATTGGAACAACTTGTTCCACTGTTTCTTTCTTGAATCGCGTGACTCCATTTCAAATTTTTCTTCTCTTTTATTAGTTCTTCGGCTTTGCAAGCCCTTTCCACTAGCACAACGAATTCTTTTAATTCGAGGACAGCAACAACCAACTTAATGTCCTCGTTTAAACCATATTCAAACCTTTTACTCATAATGGCCTCAGTGGACACACATTTGCGAGCGTACTTGCTGAGTCGTAAAACTCTCGCTCATAATCGGTTACTGACATCTTACCTTGCTTCAGCTCTAGAAATTTTTTCCTCTTCTGGTCTACAAACCTCTGGCTGATATACTTTTTCTTAAACTCTTATTGGAAGAATTCCCATGAGATCCTTTTCCTTTGTACCACCGACACAAGGGTGTTCCACCATTGGTAAGCAGGATCTCTTAAGAGAGAGACTACACACTTCATGCATTCATCAGGAGTGCAGGACAGTTCGTTAAATACTCTGATAGTATTTTCTAACCAGAACTCAACTCTTTCTGGATCATCATCTTTTCTAGCTCAGAATTCTTCTGCCCCATGCTTCCTGATCCTATCGATTGGAGGTTTACCTCCTCTTACGACCTCTACTACTTGGGGGGCTACTGGAGTAGGTTGTGGAACAGGCGGGGTGGAGGGGGTTGTGCATTCAGGTTTGCTTGAATGAACTCTGTGTACCAGGCATCCATCATATGGAGGAAGGCTTCTCTAGCCTCTTCTCCTCCTCCTTCTTGACTCACCGTAGTGGGTCTATTCTCATTTTCATACGGCACCATCCCTTCTGCGGGAGCTGGTGCGTTACTTTCTACATCATCCGCCTCAGCTCCTTCGGGATCCATTTACTATATATATAAACATAATTTAAGTCATCAGGAGTCATCACACTATCATTATAAAAACATTCTTATGTATGACATGTATAGCTAGACTCATGCTCGTGCTACGTTAGTCCTAGAACCGACTAAACTGTAGCTCTGATACCACTAAATGTAACACCCGCACCTAAGACCGACACTGGGTCTGGATATGAGACATTACTAAGCTTAAACTCACTAAACCATGTACTTTTAGGCTATAAAATTTCGTTCCAACTTAAAAACTTCACTTTCTTAGTCAACACTTATAACAATGGCCTACGAGGCCTTTAACTCATATCCGAAAACTTTCGGGATTAAAATCAAATAACCCATTTTTGAAGTAGGGTTCACACGCTCTTGTGACTTGGAACACGACCGTGTACCCTTAAGCACTCCTATGCCCTCAAACTGTGTAGGGCTATTGACTATTTCCACACGGCTTATACACGCCCGTGGGCTTAGACCGTGTGCTAATCCTTGACATACTGACTAAATTAACACGGTCTGGGCACACGCCCATGTCCAAACCGTGTGTCTTACACGGCATACACACACGGTCGAGGAATTTACCCGTGGCCTATTATGGTCAATAATACTAAGGTGTAGGGTTAACACGGTCTTGACACACGCTTGTGTGTCCAACCGTGTGGGTACTTACAGGCTATTTACCAAGCCTTTAACCACCCAGAAATGAAGATGATAACCATACACAATTCAACGATGCAATAACAACCCAATTTTAAGAATAATACTACATGTTTCATTGATCTTAACAAACATACATGCTTAGTCAAATTTGGCCTATTACTTAGCCATATACAAAAGAATAATAAACTTGATAGCCTTTACAAAGGCCCTTCTTAAAACATGTCCACAAAATGAATGTTTCCTATACATGCCATACTTAGTAAAGTAACTTGGCTATACCAAAATAAGAGTTGATAGTGTGTTGCGAGCTCGGACTTTAATGATCCACGAGTTAGCTTGGCGGGACTACATAGAAAGGAAGAATCATAACTTAAGCATACAACTTAGTAAGTTTGCATGTAACAACTCTTAGCAATCATCATTCCTTAATATAAACCATTTCACATAAACAATGGTATCATGGATTTCAGCTAAAGAGTTTACTTACTCATATAGATTCTTACATGTCTCATGACACTTACTATTATCATACTTGTAAGGTAACCATGATACCTGTATCACTTGATCACATTGATCAGTATATTATAATAATAATAATCATGATATTTTCTTTCTCATTCACAACATGAATAATGCTCAACTTCATCTAACTTCATCTTGATACTAACTTTACTTTCTTAGCTTTCTTGCTATCTTCTTTTAGCTTACTCATTTGCCCGATGAATTTCTATGAATAACCGAGGATACTAAATCTTTTTCCACATAATGTGATGCCAAAGCCATATCCTAGACATGGTCTTACATGGATTATCTCATCTTGGTTTCAAGGCCATGTCTTGACATGGACTTACATGAAGTCTTGCTCTTGATAACATACTCAATGCCAAGCTTGCCTTGGACTTACATGATAACTTGCTTGCTAACTTGATCAATGCCAAGCTTGCCTTGGACTTACATGATATCTTGATCAATGCCAAGCTTGCCTTGGACTTACATGATATCTTGTGTGGTAGATCGAGTATCCTGGGAAATTCATCTTCATCGGGACTTGCTTGTACTTATCATCATGATTTCTTGATTGAACATAACATGATCATTTCATACAATTATTGTACATCATATTAAGCAATTTAATGATAATAATCATAAAGCTTAAAAATCATACAAACTTACCTCAATATACAAAATGTATGTAGATGTGCAATTTAGTCCTCGACTTTGTTTTTGCCTCGGTTTTGATCCGGGCTTCATTTTTCTTTATCTATAATCATAAATAGATCATTTAAAAACCATATTGACTAAATTGACTCATAACTCATAACCATATTGACTAAATTGACTCATAACTCATACTTTGAAAAAATTACTATTTTGCCACTATACTTTCTAATATTTGCACCTTTGCCCCAATTCTCGTAAAATGATTTTCATGCAACTTTCTTAAACTTCATGCTTAACTGAACCATTTTCTCTTCTATAACAATCATCAATTCTCACTATTCCTAGTAGGTATGACCAATTTTATAACTATTACAAAATGGTCCCTACTATCTTTTTTTCATGAAATTCATTAAGGAAAAGATGTTTATCTAACATCAAACTCTCTTAAACTTCCATAAAACATCATTTAACAAGCATGTCATTCAAGGGTAGACTTTTTTGAACATGCATCTTGGCTCATTTTATAGCTAAAATTAGCTAATTCATAATACGAGAACTTTAAAAATACGAAGAACATTAAAAATGGGGCTAAGATGAACTTACTATGAGCTTGAAAAAAAAAATGAAGAATCCCTAGCTATGGTGTCTCCAAATTTTCGGCAGCTCAAGGAAGAAGATGAGTGGATTTTTCTCATCTTTTTCCCACTTAAAACACTAATTAGGCCAAATGACCAAAAGGCCCTTCCTCTTAAAAATTTCTATTTAATCATCTTAAGGTCAATTTTGTCCAAAATTTTATTTTTGGGCAATTTTCTATTTAAGGGCTCATAATTATTATTCTAAAGCTATTTCATGCAAAAAGCTTCTAGAAACTCATACATTGTAACTTTTGCAATTTAGTCCTTTTTGGACCAATTGACCTCAACTTAATAAAATTGCTTTACAAAACTTTCATACTAGTATGCAAACATGGCAGAAACCTGGAAAAACTCATAATTTCACCTCGGGTTCCTGGCCTTGCACCACTATCCCAACTAGGCCCTAAATCAGACTGTTACATTTACAATGGTCGAAATACAAGAATCTAATCGAGTGATACGGTAGTTCAGGTATATACAACGTATTCTGCCGCAACCTCAGGAGCTCGATGACTTGTACAAGATCGACATGCGGGGAGACATGAGGAAGATTGGGCAACATTCAACAAGAAGCATATCAAGATTTGGAAACACATGTATGATTACTTGTCAACTCGAGAACCATTTTTCACGTTGGAGTTGGTGACATCTTCGAATTACATGGATTGGTTCAGGAATCACGAGAAGCCGTATCTACTTCCAGTTTCAGAAAAGAGTAGGCAACATCAACGCAGGAGGCCAATACAAGGGCCCATCAATCCAAGATCGGGAGGAGATACCGTAGAGGGACTGACATCTGCTCTATATGCACATGAGGACTCAGTTGCCGTGCAACCTCTCGTTCAGTATGGTTCATTTATTCCTGTCACTAACCTATTTTATTTTAGACCATCACCATAGCACATACAATCATTCCCCACATTTACACCTCCAACACCAGTTTATTTTTCACAAGCACCACAGCATACGCAACCATTCCCTGCATCAACACATACAACACCAATTTATTTTCCACAAGCACCACAACATGTGCAATCATTCATTGCACTAACACATTCATCACTAGTTTATTTTACACAAGCACCACGATACGCGCAATTATTCCCTACACCAACATAGTTATCACCACTTTATTTTACACAAGCATTACAACATGCACAACCTTTCCCTGCATCTACACCTTCTCTAGAGATATATGCTCTAGTTGCACCGACACATCCAGTATCGATGACAATTCCTAACTTGTATGCGAAACCATATAGTGGCTCACAGATAGTGTCGTAAAGATCCCCCAAATTTTTGTTCTTCCGAGCTAGGTCATCCTCGCAAACGCTGACTTGATTAGAGAGATGCACTATGGTTGGCTACGACATGGTCACAGTCATCCATGGAAGAAGAAGATGAGGTTAGCGATCAACCTCGACATGCACGTGAAGACGAGGTTGAAGTCCAAAGGAGCTGCTAGCCCCAATAGTGTGATGAAACCTTAGGCGTACCCCCTATGCGCACCTGGTTGTGGTACACATTCAAGGTATCAATGATTATGTCTATTTGTATTTTTCCAAAGTTTTTTTTTCTACTTTCGCAATGTACATTTATTTAAAATATACATATCTTGTCTACTACAATTGGGATGCATGTCCATAAGTTTTTAAGCTAAGGATTTTGAATATGTTGGGTCATGCTACAAACCTTGTAATTCTTGAAGGATTTAAGTGAAATTTTAGTAAATTAATGCTACAAACCAACATGCTAGTGTTTTTCCTATATGAGTTATTCTTTTAATCATCTATTCTCCTTGATGGTCTTGAGTTGTGTGGACATCTTGGCTTTATATGACCTGCGTTCTTACAATAACCACATAACATCGATTAGTCTTCTCGCTTTTGAATATCCATATTGCCTCGTATTTGAGTTAAGGTCGGTCGATATTTTGATTTTGACACGAGTTCTTATCTGGTACCAACTTGAAAGGAACGTACGAGGTAACTGACCACATGTTTTCATATAGGAGAGGTGGGAATATAGACTTCCAAATGTTATACGCGTGTTCAATTCTGTAAACTTCATTAATGAATGTCATGCAATCTAGACTTGACGAGGCACATGCCACAATTGCATGTGTGCACGGATAACGAAGCGCTTGAAATCTTCCACAGTCACAGGTTATTCATCACAAGTCTACGCAGTACACTATAGTGATAACTCTACGATCGGGTCTATGGGGCTACTTAACCCAGAACAATAGGTTTGATGCGGAGTGGCACACTGAAGTCATTGAGTTCACGATCTCTTTCTTTTCCCCAATAGTTTTCAGCACCAACTTGCACCAAACGTGACCACCCTTTAGCTATCCCACTTATATCTCGGCTAATCGAAAATATGTTTCCTTGACCACCGAGGTTATTGGCAAATGATATGTCCCCTTTAGTAAAAAATTAATACATTCTACTAGGTTCGTGGTAATGTACTTATACTGCAAGCCTTCGTCATACGACTGCGTCACTGCTTCTTCGATATCCCATCAAGGTAAGCCGCACCGACACCATTTACAGCTCGTAATTTCTTCAAAATTTGATGGAATGTGTGTTGTACAAGCTCGCACCCTATCAATTACAATCATTATTGCATCCAAGAAAAGTTACCTAAGTGAATATGTTAAACTGTTTTACAAGAAATCTAGTAACAACCCGATTTTGACCCTAATCAAAATAGTAGTTTCGGAACCACAAATCTAAGTCAGTAAAATATTTTCATATCATATTCAGTGCCTATGATATATGATTGAGCATGTGTTAACATTTCGTGAGTTAATTTGTCCGTTTGTGTGTTTAATTTAAGAAAAAGGACTAAATCGCATAAGTGGTAAAAATAGCTTTTTCTTGATTGAGTGATTAAAATTGATGTGTCTTTAAGGAGGCCTTATGTTGTAAATTATCCTTTTTGCAAGAGTAGTGGACGGTAACATGCATATATATTATGCATTTATATGTTTATTATATGCTAAGTTAATAATAAAATAATGTTATAAGTTATAATATAATAAAACATAAAAAAATAAAAGAAAAGAACATGGATGTTGTTCATCCATTTTGACCGAAAACAAAAGAAAAGAGAAAGAAAAAGACTTAAGCTACATTCAGCCTTTGGAAGCTTTGATTTAGGTATGTGTTTTGTTCGGTTTTTGATAATTTTTACGTTTTTGAGATCGTTGCTTCGAATACTATTCGACCCATGCTAGAATTTTTGATTTTAATGCATATTTTGAGTTTGATAATTGATGAGTATTTTTGTTTTGTAATGTTTAATGACAAAATATTAAAGGTATGTTTTAGATTAACATGTTTTGTATTGGGAATTTTGATGATTTTGAGTAATTTGGACTAAATTGCAAAAAATAAATTTTTGAGGGATTAAAATGTGAAATAAATGGAATGTATGGACTTATATGAGCATGAGTAACATTCAGACTAAGCATAGTGTGTGCAAATTTTGCATATTTTGTGTTTTATCCTATAGGGACTAAATTGCAAAAAATGTAAAATGTCAGGGGTAAAAATGTAATTTGCCCATTTATGTGTTTTTGGATTAAATTGAATGAAAATACATTGAATGAGCTTAATTTGAAATTGATTTAGATCAAGAACAAAAAAGATCAGGAGTGGATCGGGGAAAAATAAAGTTAATTGAATAGTTGGGAAATCTAGTCTGTCGATATCCGAGGTAAGTTTTTAAGCAATTGGGTTGAATTGAATTTTTCTAATCTATATTAATGTACTTGTATTTAATAAAGGTAAGTATGTATAATGTCTTAATGCCGAATGTGATGTTGATTGAGAGATGTATTTAGTCGAATGTGGGGTAGACATATAAGTCTTTGGTTCATCCGAGTAGAATGTGTATATATATCAATGACATAACCAAATGTGGTATTGAAATGTGAGATGGTTGTATTCGAATAAGGTGTGTATATATGTATTGAATATTTCCGAATGTGATAATGTTCTATGGGATGAATGAGTTGATTTGGAAATGAGTATATGTATATATATGATTGAAGATAAGGATATATGTATTTGTATGGATGGGGAGGAAATCAGATAATGAGCACTAAGTGTGCGAAATCGGACAAGAAAACTTTAAGTGTATGAATTGAACTTTTGAGCACTAAGTGTGCTAAATCGGACAAGAAAACTTTAAGTGTATGAATTGAACTTCAGAACACTTTGGGTGCATAAATTTGGTTGATGAGTAATAAAGGTAGGAGTAAATATAAATTTAAAGATTGAATTTGGTAATTTTGATGCTATGAGAGATTATTATTGGAATGGTAAGTATAGATTTCGTAAGTAGTATATGTATAGGTAATCAATTGTTAAATGTATGTATATTCGATTTTGGAGCTATGAAAGGTGATAGTTTAGTATGTAATTGTATTAAATTGAGGAATGGATTATATACTTATGTGAAGCCTATTATTGAATGTTGGAATATTCGGTTTAAGGGTCATGACATGTGTAAATTTTCTCTTATAATGTTTTAAAGCTTTGTTATATGTAATTGCTTATAACTTACTAAGCTAAGATAGCTTACTTTGTGTGGTTGTTGTGTTGCTTATTAGGTTTTGAAGTCTAGACTCGAGCTCGGGGATCATCGTTAAGTCTATCACACTATCAACTAACTTTGGTACTTTATAAGTAGTACTTCTTTTGAAACTATGGCATGTATAGGCTATGTCACTTTTGATTTGATTTTAAATGGTGTGTATTTGTATAAATGCCATGTGAAAATGGCTAAATTGTGGTTTTATGGCTTTATATAGATTCGGCTATGGTACTAACTTAATTTGGAGTATAAATTTTAATGTGATTATGTTTGGTATTTGGTTATGAGGAATGGATGAATTGAGTTAATCATAGTTGTGAATATTTGGTCATGATATTTGGATGCTATAGTAATTATTTTGCTATGATCTGTACTAAGTCCAGTAATTCCCTGTAATCCTAATCCGATGACAGATACGGGTTAAGGGTGTTACAAAACCAAACACGTGTACAATGTACCTATGTTGATGACATGTCACCACTCCATATTCTTTTTGTATCGCCCATGTAGTTAGACCATATACACGTCAATCGAATGCAGTTACAATTTCAATGTCTCTATTGAAGGTGATGCAAACGTCGAGCTGTGACACCACATGCTTTCTCAAGTTAGTTAAGAAGAAATCCAAGTCATCCTCAAATTCTTCGGGAGTTATTATAAAAGCTATTGTCATGATTCTTCGGTTACCATCCTATGTAACAACTATCAACAACTTATGTTCGTATCTCCCATACAAGAATGTGCAATCAATCTGGACAAGTGGCTTATAGTACCAGAATGCAGTTTTGTATTGCTTGAACGTACATAAAAAATGGTGGAAAACTCTTTTTCTAGGAATCAAATGATCATTGTAATACGCAGGCTCCTTCTACAGCTTGGTTACAAAACTTGGTACGTAGTGCTCCAGCACCTGACGCCATTGCCACAACTCATCGTAGGATTTCTCCCACATGCTATACATTTTTTCTAGTGCTTTCAATTTTGCCAACTATGCCTTATTGTAGGACACGGTGTAACCGAACTCGCTATGGATGTGTATAATCAAAACAGGGACCGAAATCCTAGGGCTCGCTTTGACTATGGGTAATATAAAGTTAGAAATCATATCAAAATCCAATTTTGAATATCATTTGACATGCTTGGAAAACAATAAATTGGATCAGCATACGTAATAGAATGTCAGAAAAAAAAAAGGAATTTGAGTCTATGTTGTTAAATATTTTGCATAACAACTACAACACATGTATGTGGCGCGGTAAACTTCCTAATAGTCCAGAATGTCGAATTTTTCCTCATTGATGCCATGATTTTCCACTGACATCTTGTTCCGCAATGCGCACTTCATATCGTATTTCTCTGATAGGGAGCATGTAACAATGAAGTTGGCTCCCAGCTATATGATGTACTACTTGACTACGACCACAAAAAGCATCTTTAGAGTCAAACTCTATCCCAACCTATAAAAGGCCAAAATCTAGAGAGGAAGTCACATGCCTTGGTCCCATGCCCACATCTCTAAATTGTTTCTTTTGCTTTCTCTTGCATGTTGAAATTTTCAGGTTTAAAGATTTATTTCTCTCATTTTGAGAGAGGCATAGTCTTAGTTTTAAGTTATGTTTAGGTTCACAGTGATGTTGTGGAGCTAGGTGACCTAAAAATTTCACCTATCGTGTGAGCATGAAGCCATCACCGAGAAGCCGGGATCGCATTGCAACTCGAGGTCCAAGTTGGCGATGATTATACCATCTCGAGTTGAAGTGTAATTAAGGCTTCACGTTTACAAAGGTTATGCTGCCAAGGGTCGAAGCATGACTTTGGACCTAGTTGACGGTGGTTATGTTGGAACAAAAATGATTTTTTTCATCATCAAAGGAGGATACTATATACCACTAAAAATGAAGTATGAGAAAGAAAAACGCTGTGACATTTTAGCATAATCAAGTAATTCGATGGACATGGATAAAACAAATTACTTGATTATATTAAAATTCCACTATGCTTTTCTTTCTTATACTTTTTTTTCAGTGGTGTATAACATCCTCCTTTGATGATGAGAAACTTATTGTCGTGCCCACATAACCACTGTCAAGTGGGGGCCCATTTATGCTACATCACTTGATAACATAACCTTTCTAAAATTGAAACCCTAGTTACACTTCAATCGAATACTGTATAATCATTGTCAACTGGGACCTTGAGTTGCAACGCGATCTAGCTTCTTGGGTGATGGCTCCATGCTCACATGCCAGATGAAATTCGTAGGTCACCTAGCTCCATGGCACAACCGTAAATTTAAACATACCTTAAAACTATAACAATGTTTATCTCAAACACGTGAAAAGATAAATCTACAAACTTCTAGTTTTAAACCACAAGAAAAAAAAAAGAAAAAAAACAAATTTTTACCAAAGTTAAAACTCGTCATACATGGTACGTTTTCACTAATCTGGCAGAGAAAATGTGCCATGTAGGAAGCATTTTTAGGAAAGAGAAGAAAACACATCTTGCAGGGCACGCTTTCCCTGCAAGATCAGTGAAAACGTGCCACGTAAGATGCGTTTTCTTCTCTATATCCAAAAACAGTGTAAATCGATAAATTTTCAAAGAAACGACAGAGTTTCTCAATTGAGTTTTTTTTTTCAACATGTTTAGATAAATTAGCCTAAAAGAGCTAAAAAAATTAAATGAATAACTAAAATGACTTATTTTATAAAGCGGAAAGGCCAAATAAGTCATTATACCTTTTATTTTTAAATGAGTTAACCTATTTATCTCATATTTTTTCGATATATAACATAAGTCTCCTCATCCATTTTACTGCTTGAATTTAGTCCTAATTGACTTGGGATGATATTCAAGTAAAAAACTCTCAATAATGACCACTCAAAAATTCAAATTTGATTCAAATGTCTTGAGAATAAATATTTATTGGTTTTGTCTCATACTTAATGTAATTAATCATAATTATTAGAGTGAAGTTCTAAATATTAAAATAATAATGATTTAATATGATTAAAATAAATATTTATAATTAATTCTCTAAATCCCAATGACGTATATAAATCTAGTTGATTTTAAAATGAATCCCTTAATTATATATATATATATATATATATATATATATATATATATATCACATTGATTGGTTTTTTTATATGCGTTCCTTTTCTATTGAGAAAATACATAATAAATAAATTAGTAAACTTAGGCTCGTTTGTTTCAATGTAAAAGTTTTTATGGAAGATATTTTTAGTTTATTCGATGTTTGTTTTATGTAAAATAGAATGTTCAATGTAAAAAGTTTTTCAGTTAATATAAAATTATCCCCTTATTCTCTTAAAACGTCTCACCAAAATTTTTTCCTTAAGACATTTTTCAAATTGATAAGTCTCTATTCACTACAACACCCCATACTCAACCCGAACATCGGATCAAAGCACTGAGATGTTACATTCTCTACTATATTGTTCACTTATCAAATATTTTCTTATAAACTTTCATAGCTTTTCAATTTACTCTCTTTTTGTCATAAAATTTCAATATTCACTAATTAATCATGTCGAAACCATTTTAGAAAAGAGGGTCGACTTTTTATTTAAAATAAAAATGGGAGTCGCCACCGATTTTTTTGAGGTATGATCGGATCACCTAAAAATTTGGTCATTTGATTTATTAAAACCATGATTTTGGTCTACGAAATTTGAGAAAACGGATCCGAAAGTCGGTTATGTGCGAGGAAGGATTAGCACACTCGTCACGCCAAAAATTGGTGCCTAATCGATTAATTAATGTCTAAGTGTCGAAAATTGAAAATTTAAAATGATTTTTAAAATAAGATTCCTTTTTATCAATGTTCATTTTTAAAAATGCTTGAATTGAATTGAAACGAGCTTCAAGGGCCCACTCGTCCCGAGATAACAAAATGCCACGTCCCGTAAGTTAGGATACGACATTTGAACCCTCGAGAACAAGTTCACCTTTAAATTTTTTGAAACTTAATATTTTAAATTTAAAAGGATATTTAGCTATTTAGGTTAAACAAGAAAATCGAAACCCCGTAAGTTAGGACACGATTTCTCAAATTCCCGAAACGTGAAATATTGCCTTTGTTTTTGAATATTTTTCTTTTTGAATAATAACTAGTACAATACTAAACGACATGCATTATTTTGTTCGATGTAAAATAAAACAATCTATATTGGATAAATATATTGGGGGTTTAATTCACAATGCGATGACATGAAATAAAAATGTAGTAATGAGCATGGAATAATAATACATGAATAAAATATTACACAAGTGAATGACAATGATATGAAAATACAAATAAATGAATCATAGTACACATAATGGCAATAATCTCACAACATACACCATTTAAATACTAATATTAATAATCAAAGACCAATGAATTAAATAATATATATAACAATTTAAAAAAATTATAAAGCAAATTAAAATAAATAAAATGTAAAACAAATTTTAAAATGATAATAAATAATTATAAAATAAATAATGTGAAAAAAGAAATTTAATATCAACAATATCCAAAACAATTTAAAAATAGATTGTATGTAAATAAAATTTAAAATAGGTAATATAGGCGAAAGTTTGAAATAAATAATATATGAGGAAAATAAATTTAGAATAAAAAATATGTAAAATAATTTAAGATAAATAATATATAAATGAGTTTAAAATATATATTATGTAAAAAGAAATTTAAAATAAGTGATATACAAAGCATCTTAAAAATAAATGGTATATAAAAAATAGATAATACATATAAAAATTTGAAATTGATAATATATGAAAAAATAATTTAAAGTAAATAATAAAACAATTTAAAATGAATAATACATAAAAACAAGTTTAAACCTGAATAATGTATAATGCAATTTAAAGTATATAATATATGAAATAATTTAAAACAATATATCTAAAACAATTTAAAAGCAGTTTAATATATAAAATTTAAAATAAATAAAATAGTTTAAAATAAATGAAAAAAATCAAATAGTCTAAATTTACATGAATAAGGGCTTGATTGCAAATAAAATATAATTTTAGGGTCCAAATTGAATAAAATAAACGTAAGTATATAAAAAGGATTAAATTAAAATGTAAATAAAATTCAAAGGGGATATTCGGATAAAAAAATAAAGCAGAGGATCGATTTGAAACGCGCTGAAACATGTGAGGGATTAACCGAGAAGATATCCCAAACCCCATTAAGTGCGCCATTCCAACTTGCAAATAGGGGGACTAAATTGAATGCAAATTAAAATAAAAGGGTCGAATTAAAAAGAAAAAACAAGGCGAGACTTAATCGAAGCACGTAGCAAAAGCGAAAGCCCCATTTGCGAAAATAACCCAAAATAAAAAACACGCGGATCCCTTTATGGAGCGGGTCAGATTTCGGGTTCCCTCCCCAAACGATGCCATTTTGAGGCGTGTGGGGAGGGGAGTAAAACGCTGTCGTTTTACTCTGCAATTTAAGCTAGTTTGATTTTTTTATTTCAACCCATTTAAAAAAAAAATTCAAAAGTTTTCTCTTTTCTCTGCTAGGGTTTTAAACAACCCATCATCGCACGGCGCCGAACCGCCATGGCTCCACAGTGGTGGTGGTTGGGGCCACGCAAAAGTCAGATTCGGGTAAGCTCTCCTCTCCCCTTTTTACCTTGTTATGCTTTAAATTAGATTAAAAGATAAAATAAAATCGAAATGAAATGAACAAGAAAATCGAGATGACAAAAAAAGACCAAAATCAACCTTTTGAAGCTTCTATTCTGTTTTTGATTTTTGATATTCGTAAAAAAAATACAAGGGATTTATTTCGGCATATAGATCCATTTTTGTTTGTTTTTATTTTGTTTTCTGTTGCTTTTTGTCATTTTATTCTTTGTTCTATTGTGCCTTGGCTTCTTATCCTTTGTTTTTGTCTTGTAGGTGACGTAAAAAGCATCAGAGGCGTGCGAGGCCAGCGATGGCTTGCGTGGGGGAACCTTGCTGACGTGCGGCGCACATAGGGTGGAGCGGTGGTTGATGGTAGAGGCGGCTAGGGTTTTTTGCTTGTTGAAAATGTTGATAGTTAGTGGGCTAAGGTTAGTTTTTTTAGGTTTTGGGCTGGTAGTTGGGTCTTGATTGGGCTATTGGATTTTTAGGCCTGGGTTTTGTAACAGCCCGATTTAGGGGGCTAGTCGGAACAGTGATCTTGGAATCACTAATTCGAGGTTTGATAAAATTATTTTTATATTATGTTATCTGTTATAATAGGTTTATAAGGATGCATGAAAATTTTGGTGCCTTAATTTTAGCAATTTCTAGCTAAATTGTGAAAAAGGACTAAATCGCATAAAGTGCAAAAGTTCTATTTTAATTACTAGAAGTGCTAAATAGCTATAGAGTATTAATTGGAGGCCTCAAATGTGCAATTTGGCCTTGTTAAGTGGCTTGGCCAGTCAAAGGATGACAAAGGGGACAAGGGCATTAAATTTTGTCATGTTAGGTATTAAAAAGAAATAAAATAAGATGAAATAAGCAAAAAGCTATCATCTTTTTATTTCTTCTCTTTTTCCACTGAAAATACCAACAAGAATGGGGGGTTTTTGAAGCTCAAAATTTCAGCAAGCATTTCTTCTCACAAGTAAGTGAATTTGATGATCTTTCTTGATAATTTTTGTACGTTTGGAGTCCCCAAAGCTTAAGCTAGCTAATGAGGGGACTAATTTGTAACATGATTGAGAGTATAGGGACTTGACATGAGAGAGTTTATGCTGGTTTCTGATTTTTATGGAAGAAAATGAATGATAGGATGATGAGAAATAATTTTTGTGAAAGGTGTTGTCATGAAAACACCTAATTGGGACTAAAATGCAAAAGTTGTAATCTTTTCATTAAGGCATGAAATAGTTGGCATTGTGGATAGTTGTAAGAGGATTAAATGTTTAGATAGGCTTATTTAATAAGCAAATGTGATAAAAATTTATTTACGAGCCTAGGGGCAAAATCGTAATTTTACCAAAGTGTAGGGGCAAAATAGTCATTTTTTCCTAAAGTGTAGATTATGATATATTATGACTTATAAGTGATTAAATCAGTAAATTTCATTGTTCTAGATTAAATAAAATGAGTTTTGGATCTAGAATGGGTGAAAAGAGAAATGTGGGCAAAAAGGTCCCTTTCGGCCCTTTCGACATTGAGGTAAGTTCATGTGCAAATGTGGTAATTACGTATGAGTTATTTCAATATTCCAATATTGTGTGGAATGTATAATTACACAATTAATGTATTAAGTACTTGTTGATAAGTTGTTAAGAAAATTGAATCTAAGAATAGCAAGAGATGCAAATGGTATGAAATGATGTTAGTTAAGGTTCCGTGTAAGACCATATTGGAATATGGCCTCAGAGAGAGATATTAAATAAGACCATTTCAAGGACATGGCAATGATGTGATACTTCGTATAAGACCTTGTCGGGGACATGGCATCAATATGTTAATTCATGTATGACCCTATCAGGGGTTTGATGTCAATGTGACAATATATGTATGAGACTTAATAGTGTTATTTAACAGTTGGAGATGAATTCAGTGTATGATGGACCTCTAAGGGATAAGTGTAATCAATACACCTTAGTGTACGAGAGAGATTTGTTAATGCATTGTGTGAGTGTGAATGAGAATCGTAGAAAGTTAAGTAAGAATGATAGTGAGTGATGATGTTTACGGATGAACTTTTGAATTAAAGAAATGTATGAGGATAGATATTTGTGAATGCATAGTATCGGTGGGCTGTGCGCGTTACCACTTGATATATTATTAACTGATGGGTTATGTGCGATACCATCAACTATATTAAAATTGGTAGGCTGTGTGCGTTACCACTTGATATATTATTAATTGATGGGCTGTGTGCGATACCATCAACTATATTACTATCGGTGGGCTGTGTGCGTTACCACCTGATTAGTTAGTAATTAAAGGGGCTGTGTGCAATACCATCGCTTATAAATGATTGGTGAGCTAATTGAGAAATCACCATAGTTATAAATGATTGGTGGGCTATGTGCGATACCACCCTACTAGAGATTTATGGTGGGCTAAGTGCGAAACCACTGAGAGATTAGTAGTATAAGTGGCTTAGTGAAAAATGCTTGATGTGTTGTTTCATATGATCATGTAGTGATCAGTGCAGGATTGTATGTTAATTAAATGAGTAATTGGCTTGTGGCACAGTTAAAATGCGGTAAGAGATAAAGCGAGCAAGCTTCAAGAACGGTTGAGTAAGCAACTATGGGTTAGTGAGAAAAACTAATTAAAATGCCTTGTAGTTGTGTATATTCAATGAATTTCAGTATTTATCAGTTATATGCAGATGAACTTACTAAGCATTATTGCTTACTCCTTTTCCCTTTTCTCATCTCTTATATGTTAATTTAGCTATTTCGGGTTGGAGATCGCCGGAGATGTTTTCACACTATCGATCAGACACTTGGTAAGAGGTTTCAAGTCCTTGTGAGTCATGGCGTGTATAGGGATAGTACTTGAGGTTGAGTAAGTCTTTGTTGATGTAGCCAAATTGTGTTGGCCTGAGAGAACTCATAATTGGATTGTGTTTGGCCATAGATGATGGCTTAAGTTGTTGTAAATGTATTGGAAATAGTTCTCCCTAGTGTGTGGGATGAATACTTTTTCACTCTTACAATTAAATGTCCTTAGTTCAAGAGTTATTTTGATGTTATGTGATATTATGTGCTAATATATGATGGTATGCGAATAAGAGGGGAAAAAAGCTTGGTAGATAGCCTCTAAGTGCCCACACGGATAGACACATGGGCGTTAAAAGTATTTTTGGAAATATGTAAATGGAAATTTATTTTTGGCTATTTAATTATTTATTTGTTTGAGTTTATTTTTGTTTTATTGACCTGGGCCAAAATTGGCTATCACAGCTATCCCTCTTTGATCACTGTCGTGTAACGAGAGTCGAGTAAAAACTTCAAAAGGTGATCGTCTGAATTGTCAAGTTTTAAAATTTATAAAGAGAATGATCGAACCAGGAAACTAACTCTGACAACGACTTAAGGCAAGTGCACCTATCGAACAGTAGTATAGTTTAGGCAAGACCGGATTGTCGAACCCAAGGGAATTAAAAGTACTAATACTCACTTTCTCTCTATTATTTAGCCTAAATATGAAGTGATTGATTGATTAAACTAAAAACTAACTAATTACTAAACTAAGACGCAAAGACAAAAAGAAAAAATTGAAGAAATAACTTTTAGAAAAACTCAGTTGATTATGACGATACCCTAGAAGGAATCCACCTAGACTTCACTTGTTATCTAACATTGAACCAGGCAATTTATTCACTTAGCTTGATTTGTAAGACTCCCTAATTTATATTAAATCCTCTCTCGAGGCGAATAACGTCTAACCCTAGGTTCATTAATTGAAATCTCTTTCTAATTAAAATCCCTAGAATCGCATTAACTCGATCTATGGACTCCCATATTAGGTTTCACCCTAATCCAGCAAAATCTCGTCACCCTATCTCTAGGCGCACGATCAACTCCGCTTAATTATACTAGATCTACTCTTAAGCAGGGACTTTTGCTCCACCACCTAAGCACATTCAACTTGAATTAATATCCCGGAAGTATTAACACAAGAATTAAGCACATATAATTCAGAACAAACTAAGTATTTACATATAGTTCAGAAAACAATACCAAGATTCATCTAGGTTTCATCCCCTTCTGGTATCTGAAGGATTTAGTTCATAATGATAAAAGAAAACATCTCAAGAGAAAAGATAAAACAAAACATAAGAAATCCCTAAAACCCTCTGAAGAAAGTGAAGGAGAAATCTGCCGTCTTGAGTAGAATTCTGGCTTCTTGAGATGGATCAACTGGCTATCTTCGAGTGATTCCCACGAATCTGGCCTTCTAGCTCGACTCCTTGGCCTAGCTGACTGCCTAACTGACCACCCTGACAAAAGCCCTGGCAGAAGGCTTCTGCCGAACTCCGAACCTCCCCTAAATGTTGGGAAAAATCGTAAAGATGACAAAATCAGTAAAATACGTAATAATTGGTATTTTTGTAAAAATTTATGAAAACGGTTAAAGTTGTGAAATTTACGAAAATGCCCTCAATGAGTTAGTTGGTAAATTAAAAGTATGCTAAATCGTAAAATGGGCCGAAAACTCTGCTAGATCGATAAATGGGTCGAAAACTCTACTAGATCGATAAATGGGCCGAAAACTCTGCTAGATTGTTAAATGGGCCGAAAAGTATGCTAAATCGTAAAATGGGCTGAAATCTCTACTAGATTGATAAATGGGCCGAAATCTCTGCTAGATCGATAAATGGGCCGAAAACTCTGCTAGATTGTTAAATGGGCCAAAGTTGCTAGATTGTTAAATGGGCTAAATGATATTTTGTATTATGGGCCTTAATAAAAACCTAAAATATTGACTCACATGTAAATTGGGCCTTTTTCCTAAAATCATCATATGTATGTAGACTATTTTGCATACATATTGCATGGGTTGGGATTAATGATGAAGAGAAGAAAGGCCTGTTGCCAAAATCTAGTTATGTGGCTCCACCACAAAATAATTAAATGGCTCATTGCCTCTAGTTCGGTGGCTCTGCCACAAAATAATTAAATGACTTATTGCCTCTAGTTCGGTGGCTCTGTCACAAATATTTTAATGGCTCAATGCCTCTTGTTCGGTGACTTTGTCACAATCTAGTTCGGTGGCTCTGCCACAAATATAAAAATGGCTTTATGCCTACGATTGGTGTGTTGGTGGGGTGGGTTGACTTGATCCCCACAGGTGTGATGGTTGGTACGGGTGGTGTGTAGCGGATGGAAATTAGGTTTGGGTGGGAAATTTCATTTTGCATACATTACAGTTATTACATTGTTAAATTTGTTTATGGACTCAAGCCCAAAATTATGACTTGATGATCTGGCCCAGTGGATATAGTAAGTAAGTTAAGTAACTCACTCCCTTAAATTTTTCATCTCGGGTAATGGAAATTGACGTGGACTTGGGCGAGGATGACTTCGTGGAGGCCATCTCGCAAACATGGGTTTATAAACTTTGAACTTTTATTAAGTACTTTCTTTAAATTACTATTTTGAATAAGATGTAATAAGGCCTCTATTAATGTTTTATGGATTTTTATGCGTGGATGGATTTAAATTATGTTTTGGATATTTAATATGGGCTTATGTTTATCCTATAATGTTTTCTTAAAATACTATGGGTTTCCAAATATATAAGATTCTTTATCTATTTTATCTTTTGAACTCTTATAAAAATAAAATTATTACTTTAAGGTTTTGATAAATGATGAGATTTTCAACTAATGTTTTTTTTAAATTCACCGAACTTAGAATTATTTCTTTTGGTTTTTATTAAACTTTATTTTCAAAAGGATTTTGAAATATCGACTCACCTAAAACATTAGATAGAAAGAGAGTTCGATTTATGTAACAAACCAAATCTCGTCTTAACGCATAGACCAGGTTTGGGGTGTTACAAGGCCGAATATATATTACCTTTGATTCATCTGTTGCTATAATCACATTTAGTGGGAATCAGTTTTGTAACCATTAAGGTAAGGGTTTCGTCATGATTTATTTTTTTTATCTTTTTGTTGACTGGTTAGTTTGTTAAACGGAATAGAGGTTATGACTAAACGTTTACTTTTAGGGACTAAATCGCTCGATCTATCCACTTGTGGATTCTACGGAAATAGAAGTAAGCCGAGCCCTTTTTCCTTAGACAATCGATATATATATCGTAATATCATTTTGACTAAGATTTTATCCGATGGAGGCTAGGGGTACCAACTTGAAAGGGAAAGCGAGTGGAGAACATAAAAGGAGTGGATTTGCAATCCCTACTCCTAAATTCAAACGAAGGGCAGTATCGGCGGTTCGAGATTTTCCACTGGGTTGGGGACCATCATCCAGGGAGAATCGACGAATCATGGTCATTCACGATTTCGAGAGTAAGTATTAAAGATCGCTTGGTGTAGTTTTGGATTAATAAAAATCTCACCCGTTAGATTAATCGAATGTTATGTTGTCATAGGTGCCGACGATCAAGACGATTTAATCCTTACCATAACCAGGTGTGTAATCTCACACCGTAAATCGTAAAAATATGTTTCGATAACATGTCGAATTGTAGATTGTTAGCATTATAAGGCTAAAATCGTAAAATTAGCATAAAACGAGGAATATGCTTAAAGTATACTATTTTGAAAGATTTGACAAAATCGACATTAAGATTTTTAAAATTGTGAAAATGCCCCTATAGGCCGAATTATGAAAATGCCCCTACGGGCCAAATTACAGAAATGCCTTAATGGGCCGTTATGTTAGAATGTCCTAATGGGCCGATTATTATTGCTTAAATGGGCCTAATCCCTATAATAAATTCTTGATAAAGGGTTGCTATTTATATGCGAACATCCTATTACGTATGTTGCATTATCATATATTGCATGGGTTGGGAAAGTGTTGAAGAGAAGTGTAGCCTAGTGGCATTGCCACAATAAACTGTTTATTATAATGTTTATACATGACATCAGTGGTTTGACCACAATAAAATATTATAAATGGCAA
This sequence comes from Gossypium rotundifolium, assembly GCA_025506655.1. Classification (NCBI taxonomy): domain Eukaryota; kingdom Viridiplantae; phylum Streptophyta; class Magnoliopsida; order Malvales; family Malvaceae; genus Gossypium; species Gossypium rotundifolium. Next base: position 128,145,549 of record CP106732.1, on the reverse strand, counting down.
TTTGCATGCGTTTTGGTGTGATGGCGGGGTGGGTTGACTTGATCCCACAGGTGTGATGGTTAGTACGGGGGTGTGTTGGATGGATGGGTTGGGTTGCATACATTGCTCATATATATATTCTGTTATGTAAATGGGCTTAGGCCAAAGATATTGAAATATGGGTTCAGGCCCAGCGGACAATGGTAAGAAGATTATACACTGAGTTCTAGTAACTCACCCCGTTTCCTTAACGCTTGCAGGTAATGCTCAGTGACGTGGACTTGGGCCATGGATGACTCGGTGGGGGCCATACTTCAGACATGGTGTTTTATTTTGAACTTTAAATTTCTATTATCATTCTCTTTACTATTTTGGGTTTTTATGTTGTAATAAGGCCTCTGGAGTATTTTATTTTGCTATATGTTTGACGTACTTTTATTTTGCTTGAATTATTTTAAATGGGAATTTTTCTAAAACTTAAATTAAAGATTTCCTAAAATAGATTAACAAAGAGATTTCATGATTAGCTCTAACAAATATTTTATCTCGAAAACTTTCTCTCGAATTATCAACAATATTTTTAAAAGTCATGGTTTATAAGATCTCTAGTTTAGGTTATCGATTTATCAAAATCAACCTTCGAGGTTTGTAATACTTTATCAAATATTTTAAATCAAACTTGTTTTCTTGATTTTAACAAATAACCCTTTTTTGTAACACCCCAAACCCACCTATGCATTAAGCAGGATTTCGCATGCCACACAAATTTAACTACATTCAAATCATTTAACGAAGGAGAAATCAAATTTCAAAACAATTAAGAGAATGATTTTGTCGAAAAATCGAGGTTTATTTGAAATCCTTGATTAAAAACACAAGAGATTATCATTGGATCTATAGAGTAATATTTGATTAAAATTTTGAAATTTATAAAATCAAAATACTCTAATGAAGAGTTAAAGGATTTCTGAGTTTCAAAGATATATAAGAAAAACCTTTATTTTATCTGAAAGTTTTAGAAAAACATTTATGAAAAACTAAATCAATCCAACTTAATAAAACTAAAACATAAATAATCCATCCACATAATAAAATCCATAATTAAAAGGCCTTATTACATCGCCATTAAAAATAGCACTTAATAAAAATTATAAAAGAAGTCTTAAAGTTTTATAAACCACCATTTGTAGTATAGTCTCCCACGAAGTCATCTCCCACCCAAGTCTCCATCAATTGTTATTACGAGAGAGGGTAAAAAATGGGGTGAGTTACTTAGAACTCAATGTGTAACTCACTTACCATAGTCCATTGGGCCAAGACCATTTAAACTTTTATTTGGGCCTAAGCCCATTTCAAAATATAATAATTTAGCATTTAAAAAAAATAATGCAAATGATATGCAATTCCCAAAACCAAACCTAGATTTCCATCCGCTACACACCCTCGTATCCAACCAGCACACCTGTGGGGAGCTTTAGTCACTCACCTCGCCAACACACCAAAGTAGGCTTTAAGCCCAATATAATATTTGTGGCAACGGCCATTTAAATAATTGTGGTAGAACCACCGATCTAGATTTCGGGCAACGGCTATCGTGACAGAGTCACCTATCTAGAATTCTAGCATCAAGCCTTTCTTCTCTTCATCATTGATCCCAACCCATGCAATCATGTTTATGCATTACAAAATATTTGTAAAGAAAACCATATTATAGTTTATGAATTTTGGCCCATTAAAACACATATCACATATAGCCCATTTATCAATTATCATAACTGGCCCAATTATCAAATTTCACTTATGGCCCATTTATCGATTATCACATATGGCCCAAATTCTCAATTATCACATATGGCCCAAATTTGCCAAAAATCATATATGGCCCAAATTTGTCAAATATCACATATAGCCCAAATTTGCCAAATATCACATATGGCCCAATTTGTCAAATATCACATATGGCCCAAATTTGTCAAATATCACATATGGCCCAAATTTATCGAATATCACATATCGCCCAAATTTATCGAATATCACATATGGCCCAAATTTATCGAATATCACATATGGCTTAATTTGTCAAATATCACATATGGCCCAAATTTGTCAAATATCACATATGGCCCAAATTTATCACTTATTATCGTTTTAGCCATTAAGGGCGATTCCAAAATTTTCACGATCTTAATACCAAATTCATGATTTTAACACTAAAGTGTCGAAAATACCATATTTTCCGATTTCACTAACTTTACGATTTTTAATCCAACTTTAACAATTGTATAGTCATCTAACCCATGAGATATAGTGTGAGATTACACACCTGATTATGGTGAGAACTACACTCTCCCGCTCGTCGATATCTAAACACACATTACGAAGGATTAGAAAACTAAAATTTAATATTAAACTATTCTAATATTGAGCGATCTAAATCTTACCTCTAATCTCGAATAACCACTATACTAATCATGAAAAATTTTATTATACACAAGTTAAGCACTAAAACATGCATCAATTCAATACTCAAATTTTAGGATGTTACAACTCTACCCTCCTTAAAGAAAATTTCGTCCTCGAAATTTACCTGACTAAAAGAGATGAGGATATTATTGTCGAATTGTATCCTCAGGCTCCCACGTAACTTCCTCGGCTCCGTGATTACGCCATAAAACCTTGACTAACGGTACAGTCTTCTTTCTTAACACCTTAACATCTTAGTCTAAGATTCTCACTGGTTCCTCCTCGAAAGACAAATCTAGCCTTAATTCCACTTCTTCTACCGATACTATGTGCGATGGATCCGATTTATAGCGTTTCAGCATAGACACATGGAAAACACTATGAATCTGACTCAACTCTGGAGGTAAATCAAGTTGATAGGACACTGGTCCTACACGCTTCAACACACTGTACGGCCCAATGAACCTAGGGCTCAACTTGCCTTTCCTTTCGAATCTGAAAATCTTTTTCCACGGTGAAACTTTCAAAAAGACCTGATCTCCCACTGCAAACTCGATATCTTTACGCTTCAGATCCGCTTACGACTTTTTTCTATCCGAAGCTTCTTTTAACCTCACTCAAATTACCTTTACTTTTTCTTCTGTCTCTGATATCAATTCAGGACCCAAAAGTTGTCGTTCCCCAATTTAGTCCAACAAGTAGAGTCGACACCTATGACCATATAATGCTTCATAGGGTGCCATCCGAATCTTTGGATTGATAAGCTGTTGTTATCATAAACTCGCCAACAGTAGAAAATCCTCCCAACTACCTCTGAAATCAATCACACAACCTCTTAACATGTCTTCCAAAATCTGGATTACTCTTTCCGACTAACCATCTGACTGAGGGTGAAAAGCCGTACTAAAATTTAACTTTGTACCCAGAGCCTCATGCAAAGCTTTCCAAAACCGTGATGTAAACCAAGGATCCTCGTCCGATATGATGAACTTTGGTACCCCATGCAACCTCACGATTTGAGATACATACGTTTAGCCAACTTCGCAACGAGTAATCCGTATTTAACCGGTAGAAAATAAGCGGTCTTCGTTAATCGATCTACTACCACCAGCATGTAATCTTTCTTAGTAGGTGTTAAGGGTAACCCACTAACAAAATCCATAGTTATCCGCTCCCATTTCCATAATGGAATCTTTACTGGTTGCAACAATCCTGACGGTAATTGATGTTTCGCCTTTACTTGTTGACAAGTCAAACACTTTCCCACTAAATCAGTAACTTCCTGTTTTAACTTTGGCCACCAATACTGTTCACGGAGATCCCGATACATCTTATTTCCTCCGGGGTGCATAGCATAAGGGCTACTATGCGCCTCTAGAAGAATCATTTGCCTCAAATCCAAATCCTCGGGCATACAAACCCTTCCACAAAAACACAATACACTATCTTTGTTGAAACCAAAATCTCCTATTACACCACTTTCAGCTTGTTGTATTAAAGGACCCAACTTTTCATCGGATAATTGCTTTTCCTTGATTTGTTCCAACCACAGAGGATTCACCTGAAGTTTCACTAACAAACTGCCATCCTCATACAAACTGAGATGAGCAAACATTGCTCTTAACTCCGATACAACCTTTCAACTCAACGCGTCTACCACAAGTTAGCCTTTCCAAGATGATACTCGATTGAGAAATCATAATCCTTTAACAACTCCACCCATCTCTGTTGTCTTAAATTCAACTCCTTTTAGGTAAGGAGGTACTTAAGACTCTTATGGTCTGTACAAATGATTGACTTCTTACCGTAAAGATAATGTCTCCAAATCTTTAATGCAAACACTACCACAGCCAACTCTAAATCATGAGTAGGATAATTGACTTCATGCTGCCTCAACTATCGAGAAGCATAAGCTACCACTTTTCCACTTTGCATCAGTACACATCCTAAACCCGTGTGTAACGCATCACAGTAAACGGTAAACTCTTTTTTAGCCCTAGTTGAATCAGTATTGGTGCTTCGTTAGAATCTTCTTTAGTTTCTCGAAACTTTCTTGTTGTTTATCGGTCCATACATACGGTACTTCCTTCCGCAACAACTTAGTTAGGGGTACAGCAATCAACAAAAACCCCTCAACAAAGTGTCTATAATAACCACCAAACCCAAGAAACTTGGATCTCGACCATCGACTTTGGCGGTTTCCAATCCAACATGACCTCTACCTTTCGAGGATCAACTCTTATTCCTTGGTGGCACTACATGACCCAAGAAAGTCACTTCTTTCAACCAAAATTCACACTTACTGAATTTGGCATATAGTTGCTTATCTCGCAAAATTTGTAACACAGTGCACAAATGAGAGTCATGCTCTTCTTCATTCCCCGAATATACTAAGATGTCATCTATGAACACTACTACGAACCGATCTAAATAGGGCTGAAAGACTCGGTTCACCATGTCCATAAATGTAGCTGGTGCATTAGTCAAACCAAACGGTATCACTAAAAACTCATAATGTCCATAGCGAGTTCGAAATGCCGTCTTATGAATATTTGCCTCTTTCACCTTGAGTTGATGATAACCCGATCTCAAATCAATCTTGGAAAAGACTGAAGCTCCTCTTACTTGATCAAACAGGTCATCAATTCTCGGTAATGGATACCTATTCTTGATCGTCAATTTATTCAACTGTCTATAATCAATGCACATACGTATCGACCTATCCTTCTTCTTGACGAACAAAATCGGTGCTCCCTACGGAGACACACTTGGTCAAATAAATCCCCGATCTAGCAGTTCTTAAATTTGAGCTTTAAACTCCGCTAACTCCTTCGGTGCCATTCTATAAGGAGCAATGGACACCGGAGCAGTTTCGGGTAAAAGCTCAATGCCAAATTCTACTTCTTGATCTGGAGGCTGACCCGAAAGTTCTTCGGGAAAGACATCTAGAAATTCTTTCACCGTTCTCACACCTTCTACTGATAAATCCTTGGCATCCAAAGCACTGATGAATGCTAGGAATGCTCTATTCCCTTTTCGCACCAATATTTCTGCCTTCAAAGTAGATACCACATTTGCCAAAAAGTTTCTTCGTTTGCCTATCATTATTATCTCCTTATCATCCACAATCCTAATTGACATCTGCTTTTCGGTACAATTCAATTGCGCCCAATGCTTCACCAACCAATCCATGCCCAAAATAAGATCAAACTCACCGAAAGGTAATTCCATCAAGTCTGCTAGAAATACCTCTCTTTGAATCTCTAAGGGAACATCTCTGAATAACTTATTCACTATTACCGACTGTCCTAAAGGACTAATTACCGTCATCTTTCTATCGGTAATCTCAGATCTAATATTTAGGTTTCCAGTTTTCCTCCAACATTCTCTGAGATGTCGTCTACCACATCGGTACATTCTCGAATCGATTGGTAGTCACAGTGCCCTAACTTGAAGCGGCTCATCATTACGTGGCCTCTTTTGAAACCTTTTAGAAGAACTAGTACTTAAAATCCTCTTGCTTCTTACTTTTCCTGCTCGCATTCTAAATTCTTAGCCTCTTGGCTATCTTAGCTTTCTACAAGCGAGGTAAAGTTTACACTTGTTGTGGGGCTATCAGTACCCGTAACTCATCATTCAGTCCATCCTCAAAGCGTACACAGCGCTCATGATCAGTCTGCACTATAGTACGAGCATAACGACTCAAACGAAGAAATTCTGCCTCGTAGGATGCCACAGTCTTACTTCCTTGAACCAAATTCAGGAATTCTTTCCTTCGGGCATCTACATAACTTGTTCCGACGTACTTCCTTGGAAAGCGACTTTAAAGAAATCCCAATTAACCAATGCGCACCTCGGTGCCTTCTCGAACAATAAGCCACCATTGATATGCCTCGCCTCTTAGCAAAGACACGGCTCCTCCGCCAATTTCGCATTCGATGGTACACTCCAAATCATCCACAGCTACTCTTTCTAAAACTTGCAACATTGCTTGAGTCAAAGCATTATCCTCATTGGCATGATCATGAGATCTAGTTTTGCTCTCGAATGACGCAAGTGCATCCATTTCCGGTATGTGACTCGGCGCTTTAGACGTAGCACCTCATCCTCTACCGCGTCCACGACCACGTCTTCTAGTGCTCATATTGACTAATTCACTTTAATTTGATTACAAGTTTTATGAATCAGAATATTATTGCAGTGTTTATTAACGATATTTTATGAGATATAAGAGATAGGGTTGTTTTCGCAATCACATCCTATAGTCTCGATCTCTATCATTTTCAACACCTAAAACTAGAAGTTCTAGAGTGTTCCTTAGGTCTCATCACAATAATAAACATTTAATAAATAAATACTTACTGAACATACTTACTTGACTTGGTGTCGGATGCTCGTGGTGCCATACTACCTTTAAAACATAAAGTCTAGAAATTTAAGTGGTTTTTAAACAAAAATCATTGTTGAACCCAAACCACAGTCGAGTTTTGAAGCTGGGCTCTGATACCATAAAATGTAACACCCCAAACTCGGCCTATGCATTAAGCCCAGATTTGACAAGCCACACAAATTTAACGTACATTCAAATCATTTAACTAAGTAGAAATCAAATTTCAAAACGATTAAGAGAATGATTTTGTCGAAAAATCGAGGTTTATTTGAAATCCTTGATTAAAAACACAAGAGATTATCATTGGATCATAGAGTAATATTTGATTAAAATTTTGAAATTTATAAAATCAAAATACTCTAACGAAGAGTTAAAGGATTTCCTGAGTTTCAAAGATATATAAGAAAAACCTTTATTTTATACGAAAGTTTTAGAAAAACATTTATGAAAAACTAAATCAATCCAACTTAATAAAACTAAAACATAAATAATCCATCCACATAATAAAATCCATAATTAAAAAGGCCTTATTACATCGCCATTAAAAATAGCACTTAATAAAAATTATAAAAGAAGTCTTAAAGTTTTATAAACCACCATTTGTAGTATAGCCTCCCCACAAAGTCATCTCCGACCCAAGTCTCCATCAATTGTTATTACCTGAGAGGGGTAAAAAAAATGGGGTGAGTTACTTAGAACTCAGTGTGTAACTCACTTACCATAGTCCACTGGGCCAAGACCATTTAAACTTTTATTTGGGCCTAAGCCCATTTCAAAATATAATAATTTAGCATTTAAAAAAATAATGCAAATGATATGCAATTCCCAAAACCAAACCTAGATTTCCATCCGCTACACACCCCGTACCCAACCAGCACACCTGTGGGGAGCTTTAGTCATCCACCCCGCCAACACACCAAAGTAGGCTTTAAGCCCAATATAATATTTGTGGCAACGACCATTTAAATAATTGTGGTAGAACCACCGATCTAGATTTTGAACAGCGGCTATCGTGATGAGTCACCTATCTAGAATTCGGCATCAAGCCTTTCTTCTCTTCATCATTGATCCCAACCCATGCAATCATGTTTATGCATTACAAAATATTTGTAAAGAAAACCATATTATAGTTTATGAATTTTGGCCCATTAAAACACATATCACATATAGCCCATTTATCAATTATCATAACTGGCCCAATTATCAAATTTCATTTATGGCCCATTTATCGATTATCACATATGGCCCAAATTCTCAATTATCACATATGGCCCAAATTTGCCAAAAATCATATATGGCCCAAATTTGTCAAATATCACATATAGCCCAAATTTGCCAAATATCACATATGGCCCAATTTGTCAAATATCACATATGGCCCAAATTTGTCAAATATCACATATGGCCCAAATTTATCGAATATCACATATCGCCCAAATTTATCGAATATCACATATGGCCCAAATTTATCGAATATCACATATGCCCCGAATTTGTCAAATATCACATATGGCCCAAATTTGTCAAATATCACATATGGCCCAAATTTATCACTTATTATCATTTTAGCCATTAAGGGCGATTCCAAAATTTTCATGATCTTAATACCGAATTCATGATTTTAACACTAAAGTGTCGAAAATACCATATTTTTTGATTTCACCAACTTTGCGATTTTTAATCCAACTTTAACTATTGTATAGTCATCTAACCCATGAGATATAGTGTGAGATTACACACGATTATGGTGAGAACTACACTCTCCGCTCGTCGATATCTAAACACACATTACGAAGGATTAGAACACTAAAATTTAATATTAAACTATTCTAATATTGAGCTATCTAAATCTTACCTCTAATCTCGAATAACCACTATTTGCGATTTCTCTCCGATCAAAGGTTCAAGATTACCACGAGTAAACAATGGTTGGGAATGCGTGGACTTCGAATAATAGGTTTTCGCCGGATGAGGGTCCACAACCCGGTGGAAAGTCTCAGATTCCCGAAACATTCCTTCTCTTAAACTTAGGGGGAATAGCAGAACCACCCCTCCTTCGAACACTATTTACTACCCTTTTCGTCCCTATTTTGATTGTCTCTATTGACAAAAGATCATTAGTCCGACCAATAAGTTATCAAAATTTCGACTAGAGGTTTTAAAGAGTGGGACTAACTTACCACAAATATCCTCGTTCCACAATATGACAACCGAGTGAGAACGTCCCCTAAAATGAAATCGATTAATAAAATATTTATATCCATATGTCGAGTAATCTAAAAATCCTTGATAATCCCTTATCTTTAACACTTTAAATCTGATGTCAACAATCTACGACGTTTACGAACACTTGAGTTTCGACCCTCCACTATGTTTCTATGATAGAGAAAAGATTAGAATGAGATATGGTATGATGATGATCTCAATCCAAAAAGATCATCCCACACCACATAGATTCGACACAAAAGAAAGGGAAATAACAAATTCTGAAATATTGTACTAGCCACTTACCGATTGATTAAAGTGTGAGTAGGAAGAAGAATGATTGAGAAGGAAATATGTAAGTTGTAGAAGATTTGGATATGAAGGAAAATTGAAGGAGATAGTGCTTAGCAACATTCGACCATGGTGAAAATAAAAGGGAGAAAATGAGATGTTTGAGTGTTCTTTACAAGAAGAAAGAAAGATGAAGAAAAAGATTAAAGAGAGGGTGTTTATGTTTCAGTTCTTTTCAAGAGTGGGTGATGAACAAAGATAGGGTCTTGGGGTTGGTGTATATTCGGCCAAAAAGAAGAAAAGAAAAAGAATTATGCTTATTCAAAGTTGTATGTTTTCGGCACAAAAGAGAAAGAAAAGAAGATGATACTAATTTGGTCAAAAAGAAATGGCCAAACAACCAAAAATTTGCCTATTGCTTCAACTACATTCGGCTAGTAAAAAGGATTTTGGAGAGAATGAAAAATAATGCTCATGTTGCTAAAGAAATTGACCAAACTAGCTCCTAATCCCTATCAAGCTACTAACAAAATTTAGCCAACCTCCCTAGCCCCAAAAACCGTCCAAGTTCATAGCCAATTAGCCATTCAAAGCTTTCCAAAACAAAGCCCTTGATCCATGCCTTATTTCCCCTTATCACCTTAATTCATGAGATTCTTTTCCTTAAACCTTTACTTACCTTTTTCCCTTAGTCTTCTTGCCAAAAATGTTGTCCAACTCATCCTTTAATCTTATCCATGATCGACACTTGCTAAGGAAAGCAAAAAAATAAAAGCTTTCAAAATGCATGCTAGGAGATTCGAACCTCTCCCCTCAAGCAAACATACATGCGCCAACACCACCTTGCCACTAGCTCATCTTATGCTAGTTTTTAACACTTAATTTTACTTAAACCTCAAAGTCACTTGATCCACTTCAATTAAATACTCCTTACTAAAATTTATTCTAATTCCAATAGTTCTCAAGTCTCCTCAAGACTATACTAATCATGAAAAATTTTATTATACACAAGTTAAGCACTAAAACATGCATCAATTCAATACTCAAATTTTAGGATGTTACATTTTTAGTATGAACAAAAAAAGACTTAACATGTTTTTCTCATGTGACATGTCAGAACCGGTCATAACGCATGTGTCGGGTTTGGGGTGTTACAACTCTCGTATCTGAAGTTATTTTATTTTAGTTCTTAGGCGATATTGTTAATTCATTAAAAGTTAATGATCGGAAAGATTGAATGAGATTTCATTTGTAAAGTTTCAAGATGAACATATTTAGAAAGTATACAATAGTATAGTATATTATCGTATAAAGATGTACAAAATGAATTTAATGTTTATGCTTTGGTTTGGAACTAACCAATTGGTTTGTTGCTAGAAATTTGCATAAGGATGCCAAAGAAAAATTCCATTATTGTATCTTTGTAATTTCAATTGCTTATATTGTTTAATGGTGAGGTAAGTTAATTTTCATATGAACTTACTAAGCATCCAAAAAATGCTTATTGTTGTTCTGCTTTTTCTTTTCTAGATCGTTGGTTGTCAACCATGTCGATTGGATCACGAGAGCACATACTATTCACTTTTCGATTTGGTAGAGTTTTACTCATTTTGGGCTTGAGACTTGTTAGATGCGGCATGTACTTGGGTGGTTGTATAAGCTTAAGTTGAATGGTTACTTGTCATGTACATAGGTGTAGTTGTGGATATGTTAATCTTGAGACTTGTCACTTTAGTCTCTATATGGCATTTAGTAATAAGATTGTTGTAATAGTTCGAGTGTGTATATGGTTGTTTTGGTATTCCATAATGTCACTAATTACTTGTCGGAGGCTACATGACTTAAGCCCAAGATCTCGGCAATCAACTTTTCTTTGATGAAGTGTCAATCAAGTCCTATGTGCTTTGTTTGATCATGTTGTCTTCGGGTTTTGGGCTATACCGATGGCACCTTGTTTGCGTAAAATAAGGATAATTTTCCTTTATTTGACAAATTTAATTCCTCCATAACTTTTAATAACCACAATAGCTCATAAACGCCTTGAGCCATGGCTCAGATTCGCCTCAAGAGTTGACCGAGGAACCACACTTTGCTTCTTACTTTTCCAAGTGACTAAGTTTCCTCCCACAAGTGTGCAATATCCAAATGTAGACCTCCTATCATCCAAATTAATCTGCATCTATAAAAGCTTCTATCTAGAGATGACCATGTTTAGAAAAGAGGAGACCTTTTCACAAGGGACTTTAGGTAGTGTAGAATCGAAAGATAGCACGTGATATGATGTAACAATCCATTTTTTAGTAGTGTCGTAAATAGTGATCTTAGGGCCACAAATCGATTTAGTAAATTTGTAAATGTTATTATTTAATATTTAAGAGTCAAATATGATATTAAAATAAATTTTGAATTGGCAAATTATGTTATTTGAATGAATAATTAGGTTCAAGTGGTATGACCTTAAAGTCAAGTGGTTTTAAAAATGAGGTATCGAGACCTCGTTTTATAAACCAAGCCATAAATATTTTTTAAAATATTTATAGAGTGTTATTAAGGTCGTATTAAATTTTGGTTAAGAAATTTTAATGTTTAGATAATTAATTAATTAAAAAGGACTAAATCGTAAAAGCTAAAAAATTAAATTCTATTAATTAAATGTGTTAAATGGCTATGGAAATGTAAATTAATGGACTTAAATGGTAAATAAATCATATAGAAAGATAATGGACAACTATGGACAAAGCTTTATTAATTATTAAGTTAAATTAAAAGGATAAAATAGTAAATAGGTAATTAAAACAAAAACAAAAGAAAAACCAAGTATCATCTTCTTCCATCATTTTTTCCCATAGTCGAATGCACCATTAAAAAGCTATAGGAGCTTGGTCAATTCTTTTTATTGCATGTAAGTGATTTTGATCCCATTTTAATGATTTTTATGTTTTTAAGGTCGTTATTAACTTAATCAAGCTAACACTGGGGTGAATTTGTTAAATTGTTTAATGTTTAGAATTTTATCATGGATGAATTTGAGATATTATTGAAAGTTTATGGTAGAATCTTAAGCTTGGTTGCTAGATAGGACTACTTTGTAAAGTAATTTTTGGTAATTTTAATGTTTAAGGTTTAACACCCCTAACCCGTAACCATTGCCGGTCTAGGGTTAAGAGGCATTACCAGACAAATCAGAAACATTTACGAACAATTCACATCATAAAGTATATCATCTTCATATCATAGAAAAATACAAGCATATAGTCCCTTAATGAGGTCTACGAGACCTTAAATATGCATTAGAAAGGGGCCGAGACTAAATCGAACACATACGAAATTTTTTCTAAAAACTTAACCTTTTTCAAAGTTATAGAGGTCACACGCCCATATAGGTAGGCACACGGCCTCAGACACACCCGTGTGTCCAATTCGTGTCAAAACAGTGCATACCTACTGACTAGTCCACACAGTCGAAGACACGTCCGTGTGCTTCACCCGTGGTCAAAACTGATTTGCATCAAACAGCCAGTCACACGTCCATGTGTCCAGCCCGTGTGTGAACCTGACTTGAATCGAATTACAAATTTTAGGGACACGAGCCGAGCCACCTGCAGTGTGCTCAACCATGTAGGCAAAATAGGCCATTTGCAAGGCCAATTTGCCACCCATTTTGGGTCAATCCTACAAACACAAACAAACACATTTCATACCTTCAAAATGCAACCAAATCATACCACTAATATCTATCTTTTCTAACCATTCAAATGCATAACAAACATACCAAATTATGTACCATTTATCTCATTCTAATCACAAGCATTTCTAAGTATAATCCATCCAAAAACTTACAGTTCATTATGTCAATCTTTCATCAATAATATACCAACTTTGCATCACAAATCATAGGCTAAAATTTACCATATTCACATCCCATTTACAAGCCATATCACATAGCTTATATATACATCTCATACATAATTTAAAACAACTAGCCTATACATGCCAACTATGTACACATTCAAAAGGTACCAAAATAGAGTTTGATAGTGTGGTGATGATCCTCGACAATCTCCGAGCCTTAGTAGCTTTTACGATCTATAAAACAATGCAAACACACAAAGAGTAAGCTTTCAAAAGCTTAGTAAGCCATATACAAATAAACTTAACATATAAAACATTTATGACCATTACAATTACAAGAAATTTAACATATCTCAAAAGCATATTCATATTTCTTCTTTAGCTCAATTGTATCTAACCATTTGCTTGACATCAATTCACATCTCCATGTATCTCACTAGATTATAGCACCTTCATACATATATCACATTTTGTCTCAACAAGTCTAAGATGTAATAAGGCCTCTATTAATGTTTTATGGATTTTTATGCGTGGATGGATTTAAATTATGTTTTGGATATTTAATATGGGCTTATGTTTATCCTATAATGTTTTCTTAAAATACTATGGGTTTCCAAATATATAAGATTCTTTATCTATTTTATCTTTTGAACTCTTATAAAAATAAAATTATTACTTTAAGGTTTTGATAAATGATGAGATTTTCAACTAATGTTTTTTTTAAATTCATCGAACTTAGAATTATTTCTTTTGGTTTTATTAAACTTTATTTTCAAAAGGATTTTGAAATATCGACTCACCTAAAACATTAGATAGAAAGAGAGTTCGATTTATGTAACAAAAATCTCGTCTTAACATATAGACCAGTTTGGGGTGTTACAAGGCGAATATATATTACCTTTGTTCTTAATTGCATTTAGTGGGAATGGTTTGTAACCATTAAGGTAAGGTTTCGTTATGATTTATTTATTTTTATCTTTTGGTTGATTGGTTAGTTTGTTAAACGGAATAGAGGTTATGACTAAACGTTTACTTTTAGGGACTAAATCGCTCGATCTATCCACTTGTGGATTCTCTAAAATAAGTAAGCAGAGCCCTTTTTCCTTAGACAATCGATATATATATCGTAATATCATTTTGACTAAGATTTTATCCGATGGAGGCTAGGGTACCAACTTGAAAGGGAAGCGAGTGGAGAACATAAAAGGAGTGGATTTGCGATCCCTACTCTAAATTCAAACGAAGAAGCGATGTCGGTGTTCGAGATTTTCCAGGGTTGGGGACCATCATCCGGGAATCGACGAATCGTGGTCATTCACGATTTCGAGAGTAAGTAAAAGATCGCTTGTAGTTTTGGATTAATAAAAATCTCACGTTAGATTAATCGAATGTTATGTTGTCATAGGTCGAAGATCAAGACGATTTAATCCTTCACCAGTGTTGTGTGTAATCTCACAGTAAATCAAATAATGTTTCGATAACATGAATTGTAGATTGTTAGCATTATACGTAATAAATAAAATTAGCATAAATGAGGAATATGCTTAAAGTATACTATTTTGAAAGATTTGACAAAATCGACATTAAGATTTTAAAATTGAAAATGCCTATGGTAGAATGAAAATGCCCTACGGGCCAAATTACGAAATGCCTTAATGGGCGTTATGTTAGAATGTCCTAATGGGCGATTATATTGCTTAAATGGGCCTAATCCCTATAATAAATTCTTGATAAAGGGTTGCTATTTATATGCGAACATCCTATTCGTATGTTGCATTATCATATATTGCATGGGTTGGGAAAGTGTTGAAGAATTGTAGCCTAGTGGCATTGCCACAATAAACATTATTATAATGTTTATACATGACATCGATGGTTTGACCACAATAAAATATTATAAATGGCAATTTGCATGCGTTTGGTGTGATGGGGTGGGTTGACTTGATCCACAGGTGTGATGGTTAATCTGGGTGTGTTGGATGGATGGGTTGGGTTGCATACATTGCTCATATATATATTACGTTATGTAAATGGGCTTAGGCTAAATATTGAAATATGGGTTAGGGCCGGACAATGGTAAGAGATTATACTCGAGTTCTTAACTCACCCGTTTCATAACGCTTGCGTAATGCTCATGGCGTGGACTTGGGCCATGGATGCGGTGAGCCATACGGACATGGTGTTTTATTTTGAACTTTAAATTTCTATTATCATTCTCTTTACTATTTTGGTTTTTATGTTGTAATAAGGCCTCAGGGTATTTTATTTTGCTATATGTTTGACGTACTTTTATTTTGCTTGAATTATTTTAAATGGGAATTTTTCTAAAACTTAAATTAAAGATTTCCTAAAATAGATTAACAAAGAGATTTCATGATTAGCTCTAACAAATATTTTATCTAGAAAACTTTCTCTCGAATTATCAACAATATTTTTAAAAGTCATGGTTTATAAGATCTCTAGTTTAGGTTATCGATTTATCAAAATCAACCTTCGAGGTTTGTAATACTTTATCAAATATTTTAAATCAAACTTGTTTTCTTGATTTTAACAAATAACCCTTTTTGTAACACCCAAACCCGCCTATGCATTAAGCACGGTTTGACATGCCACACAAATTTAACTACATTCAAATCATTTAACAAAGGAGAAATCAAATTTCAAAACAATTAAGAGAATGATTTTGTCGAAAAATCGAGGTTTATTTGAAATCCTTGATTAAAAACACAAGAGATTAGGATCTATAGAGTAATATTTGATTAAAATTTTGAAATTTATAAAATCAAAATACTCTAACGAAGAGTTAAAGGATTTCTGAGTTTCAAAGATATATAAGAAAAACCTTTATTTTATCTGAAAGTTTTAGAAAAACATTTATGAAAAACTAAATCAATCCAACTTAATAAAACTAAAACATAAATAATCCATCCACATAATAAAATCCATAATTAAAAGGCCTTATTACATCACCA
The DNA here is from genome assembly GCA_025506655.1 of Gossypium rotundifolium. Classification (NCBI taxonomy): domain Eukaryota; kingdom Viridiplantae; phylum Streptophyta; class Magnoliopsida; order Malvales; family Malvaceae; genus Gossypium; species Gossypium rotundifolium. The sequence continues at coordinate 128,129,397 of CP106732.1, read as the reverse complement.
TTAAAAATAGCACTTAATAAAAATTATAAAAGAAGTCTTAAAGTTTTATAAACCACCATTTGTAGTATAGCCTCCCCACGAAGTCATCTCGACCCAAGTCTCCATCAATTGTTATTACGAGAGGGTAAAAAATGGGGTGAGTTACTTAGAACTCAATGTAACTCACTTACCAGTCCATTGGGCAAGACCATTTAAACTTTTATTTGGGCCTAAGCCCATTTCAAAATATAATAATTTAGCATTTAAAAAAATAATGCAAATGATATGCAATTCCCAAAACCAAACCTAGATTTCCATCCGCTACACACCTCGTATCCAACCAAAGACACACGTGGGAGCTTTAGTCACTCACCTCGCCAACACACCAAAGTAGGCTTTAAGCCCAATATAATATTTGTGTACGGCCATTTAAATAATTGTGGTAGAACCATGATCTAGATTTTAGAACATATATCGTGAGAGTCACCTATCTAGAATTCTATCAAGCCTTTCTTCTCTTCATCATTGATCCCAACCCATGCAATCATGTTTATGCATTACAAAATATTTGTAAAGAAAACCATATTATAGTTTATGAATTTTGGCCCATTAAAACACATATCACATATAGCCCATTTATCAATTATCATAAGCGGCCCAATTATCAAATTTCACTTATGGCCCATTTATCGATTATCACATATGGCCCAAATTCTCAATTATCACATATATTTAAATTTGCCAAAAAATCATATATGGCCCAAATTTGCCAAATATCACATATAGCCCAAATTGCCAAATATCACATATATTTAAATTTATCAATATCACATATAGCCCAAATTTATCGAATATCACATATGGCCAAATTTATCGAATATCACATATGGAAATTTGTCAAATATCATATATTAAATTTGTCAAATATCACATATGGCCCAAATTTATCACTTATTATCGTTTTAGCCATTAGGCGATTCCAAAATTTTCACGATCTTAATCTGAATTCATGATTTTAACACTAAAGTGTCGAAAATACCATATTTTCGATTTCACCAACTTTACGATTTTTAATCCAACTTTAACAATTGTATAGTCATCTAACCCATGAGATATAGTGTGAGATTACACACGATTATGGTGAGAACTACACTCTCCTCGTCGATATCTAAACACATTTACGAAGGATTAGAACACTAAAATTTAATATTAAACTATTCTAATATTGAGCGATCTAAATCTTACCCTCGGAATCTCGAATAACCACTATACTAATCATGAAAAATTTTATTATACACAAGTTAAGCACTAAAACATGCATCAATTCAATACTCAAATTTTAGGATGTTACAACTCTACCCTCCTTAAAGAAAATTTCGTCCTCGAAATTTACCTGACTAAAAGAGATGAGGATATTATTGTCGAATTGTATCCTCGAGGCTCCCACGTAACTTCCTCCGCTCGAGATTACGCCATAAAACCTTGACTAACAGATGCAGTCTTCTCTTAACACCTTAACATCTCGGTCTAAGATTCTCACGGTTCCTCCTCGAAAGACAAATCGGCCTTAATTCCACTTCTTCTAGATACTATGTGCGATGGATCCGATTTATAGCGTTTCAGCATAGACACATGGAAAACACTATGAATCGACTCAACTCTGAGGTAAATCAAGTTGATAGGCCCTTCGGTCCTCTGCTTCAACACCTTTATGCGAATGAACCTAGGGCTCAACTTGCCTTTCCTTCGAATCGAAAATCTTTTCCGGTGAAACTTTCAAAAGACACGATCTCCCACGCAAACTCGATATCTTTACGCTTGAGATCCACTTCGACTTTTGTCTATCCGAAGCTTCTTTTAACCCGAATTACCTTTACTTTTCTTCCGTCTATCAATTCGGGACCCAAAGTTGTCGTTCCCCAATTTAGTCCAACAAGTAGGAGTCGACACCTATGACCATATAACGCTTCATAGGGTGCCATCCGAATCTAGATTGATAAGCGTTGTTATCGCATAAACTACCTAGCGGTGAAAATCCTCCCAACTACCTCTGAAATCAATCACACAACCTCTTAACATGTCTTCCAAAATCTGGATTACTCTTTCGACTAACCATCATGTGAGGGTGAAAAGTCCGCAAATTTAACTTTGTACCCGAGCCTCATGCATTTTCCAAAATCGTGATGTAAACCAAGGATCCACATCGATATGATGAACCTTTGTACCCCTGCAACCTCACGATTTGATACATACAGTTTTAACCACTTAGCAGTAATAAATCTGTTGGTAGAAAATGAGCGGTCTTCGTTAATCGATCTACTACCACAGAATGAATCTTTCTTAGTAGGTGTTAGGGTAACCCACTAACAAAATCCATAGTTATCCGCTCCCATTTCCATAATGGAATCTTTTTGGTTGCAACAATCTTGCGGTAATTGATGTTCGCCTTTACTTGTTGACAAGTCAAACACTTTCCCACTAAATCGGTAACCCTGTTTTAACTTTGGCCACCAATCATTCACGGAGATCCGATACATCTTATTTCCTCCAGGTGCATAGCATAAGGGCTACTATCGCCTCTAGAAGAATCATTGCCTCAAATCCAAATCCTCGGCATACAAACCCTTCCACAAAAACACAATACACTATCTTTGTTGAAACCAAAATCTCCTATTACACCACTTTCAACTTGTTGTATTAAAGGACCTTTTCATCGGATAATTGCTTTTCCTTGATTTGTTCCAACCACGAGGATTCACCTAAGTTCGCTAACAAACTACCATCCTCATATGGCGAGATGAGCAAACATTGCTCTTAACTCCGATACAACCTTTCGACTCAGCGTCGCCACAAGTTAGCCTTTCCAAGATGATACTCGATTGAGAAATCATAATCCTTTAACAACTCCACCCATCTCTGTTGTCTTAAATTCAACTCCTTTTGGGTAAGGTACTTAAGACTCTTATGGTCCGTACAAATGATTGACTTCTCAGTAAAGATAATGTCTCCAAATCTTTAATGCAAACACTACCACCAACTCCAAATCATGAGTAGGATAATTGACTTCATGGCCTCAACTATCGAGAAGCATAAGCTACCACTTTTCCTTTGCATCGGACACATCCTAAACCCGTGTGACGATCACGATAAGCGGTAAACTCTTTTAGCCCTAGTTGAATCGATCTTGGTGCTTTATTAGAATCTTCTTGATTTCTCGAAACTTTCTTGTTGTTTATCGGTCCATACATACGGTACTTCCTTTAGCAACAACTTAGTTAGAAATACGAATCAACAAAACCCTCAACAAAGTGTCTATAATAACCAAACCCAAGAAACTTGGATCTCGACTCACGACTTTGGCGTTTCCAATCCAACACAACCTCTACCTTTGAGGATCAACTCTTATTCCTTCATGGCACTACATGACCGAAAGTCACTTCCCAACCAAAATTCACACTTCGAATTTGGCATATAGTTGCTTATCTCAAATTTGTAACACGTTGCACAAATGAGAGTCATGCTCTTCTTCATTCCCGAATATACTAAGATGTCATCTATGAACACTACTAAACCGGTCTAAATAGGGTGAAAGACTCGGTTCACCATGTCCATAAATGCAAATGGTGCATTAGTCAAACCAAGCGGTATCACTAAAACTCATAATGTCCATAGCGAGTTGAAATGCCGTCTTATGAATATTTATCTTTCACCTTGAGTTGATGATAACGATCTCAAATCAATCTTGGAAAAATGAAGCTCCTCTTACTTGATCAAACAGTCATCAATTCTCGTAATGGATACCTATTCTTGATCGTCAATTTATTCAAGCTCATAATCAATGCATACGCATCGACCCATCCTTCTTCTTGTGAAAAAATCGGTGCTCCCGAGACACACTTGGTCAAATAAATCCCGATCTAGCGGTTCTTGAATTTGAGCTTTAAACTCGCTAACTCCTTGATGCCATTCTATAAGGAGCAATGGACAGGAGGCGATTCAGTAGCTCAATGCCAAATTCTACTTTTCGATCCGGAGGTAGACCGGAAGTTCTTGGAAAGACATCTAGAAATTCTTTCACCGTTCTCACACCTTCTCGATAAATCCTTGGCATCCAAAGCAGCGATGAATGCTAGGAATGCTCTATTCCTTTTCGACAACATTTCGCCTTCAAAGTAGATACCACATTTGCCAAAAGTTTCTTCGCTCGCCTATCATTATCTCTCTTATCATCCTAATTGACATCAACTTTGCTTTTCAATTCAATTAACTGATGCTTCACCAACCAATCCATGCCCAAAATAAGATCAAACTCACCGAAAGGTAATTCCATCAAGTGCTAGAAATACCTCTCTTTGAATCTCTAAGGGCACATCTCAATAACTTATTCACTATTACGATCTATCTAAAGGACTAATTACCGTCATCTCTCTATCGGTAATCTCGGATCTAATATTTAGTTTCCGGTTTTCTCCAACATTCTCCGAGATGTAAATCTACCACAGTCGATACATTCGAATCGATTGGTAGTCACAGGTGCCTAACTTGAACGGCTCATCATTCTGGCCTCTTTTGAAACCTTTTAGAAGAACTAGAATACTTAAAATCCCTCTTGCTCTTACTTTTCCGGTTACGCGTTCTAATTCTTAGCCTCTTCGGCTATCTTAGCTTTCTCTAGCGAGGTAAAAGTTTGCACTTGTTGTGGGGCTATCAGTGCCGTAACTCATCATTCAATCCATCCTCAAAGTACACAGTAGCTCATGATCGATCGCACTATAGTACGAGCATAACGACTCAAGCGAAGAAATTACGCCTCGTAGGATGCCACGTCTTACTTCCTTGAACCAAATTCGAAATTCTTTCCTTCGCATCTATAACTTGTTAAGCGTACTTCCTTGAAAGCGACTTTAAAGAAATCCCAATTAACTGACCTCGGTGCCTTCTCGAACGATAAGCCACCATTGATCGCCTCGTCTCTTAGCAAAGACACGGCTCCTCTCGGTTTACGCTTTCGGCATCCAAATCATCCATAATTCATTCTCTGACCTCAAGCCAATATTACGCCACATTCGAAGCTACACGGACACTCTAAAAACTTACGCACAGACTTGAGTCATTCCGTATTGATCCGCGAGTTCTGGCCGATTCTAGCTCTAGCTACTCTTTCTAAAACTCGCAACATTGCTTGAGTCAAAGCATTATCCTCATTGGCATGATCATGAGATCTAGTTTTGCTCTCGAATGCGCAAGTGCATCCATTTCGGTATGACTCGGTGCTTTAGGCGTAGCACCTCGTCCTACCACTGCAGCGTCTACAGCGTCCACGTCCTCTAGTGCTCATATTGACTAATTGCTTTAATTTGATTACAAGTTTTATGAATTAGAATATTATTTCAATGTTTATTAACGATATTTTATGAGATATAAGAGATAGGGTTGTTTTGCAATCACATCCTATAGTCTCGATCTCTATCGTTTTCAACACCTAAAACTAGAAGTTCTAGAGTGTTCCTTAGGTCTCATCACAATAATAAACATTTAATAAATAAATACTATAACATACTTACTTGACTTGGTGTCGGATGCTCGTGGTGCCATACTACCTTTAAAACATAAAGTCTAGAAATTTAAGTGGTTTTAAACAAAAATCATTGTAGAACCCAAACTACAGTCGAGTTTTGAAGCTGGGCTCTGATACCATAAAATGTAACACCCCAAACCCGGCCTATGCATTAAGCCCGGATTTCGGCAAGCCACACAAATTTAACGTACATTCAAATCATTTAACGAAGTAGAAATCAAATTTCAAAGCGATTAAGAGAATGATTTTGTCGAAAAATGAGTTTATTTGAAATCCTTGATTAAAAACACAAGAGATTATCATTGGATCATAGAGTAATATTTGATTAAAATTTTGAAATTTATAAAATCAAAATACTCTAACGAAGAGTTAAATGATTTCTGAGTTTCAAAGATATATAAGAAAAACCTTTATTTTATAAAAGTTTTAGAAAACATTTATGAAAAACTAAATCAATCCAACTTAATAAAACTAAAACATAAATAATCCATCCACATAATAAAATCCATAATTAAAAGGCCTTATTACATCGCCATAAAAATAGCACTTAATAAAAATTATAAAAAGTCTTAAAGTTTTATAAACCACCATTTGTAGTATAGCCTCCCACAAAGTCATCTCAGGCCAGTCTCCATCAATTGTTATTACACGAGAGGTAAAAAAATGGGGTGAGTTACTTAGAACTCGATGTGTAACTCACTTACCATAGTCCATGGGCCAAGACCATTTAAACTTTTATTTGGCCTAAGCCCATTTCAAAATATAATAATTTAGCATTTAAAAAAAATAAAATGATATGCAATTCCCAAAACCAAACCTAGATTTCCATCCGCTACACAGTACCCAACACACACGTGGGAGCAGTCATCCACCCTTAACACCAAAGTAGGCTTTAAGCCCAATATAATATTTGTGGCAACACCATTTAAATAATTGTGGTAGAACCACCGATCTAGATTTCGAACATGGCTATCGTGACAGTCACCTATCTAGAATTCGCATCAAGCCTTTCTTCTCTTCATCATTGATCCCAACCCATGCAATCATGTTTATGCATTACAAAATATTTGTAAAGAAAACCATATTATAGTTTATGAATTTTGGCCCATTAAAACACATATCACATATAGCCCATTTATCAATTATCATAAGCGGCCCAATTATCAAATTTCACTTATGGCCCATTTATCGATTATCACATATGACCCAAATTCTCAATTATCACATATGGCCCAAATTTGCCAAAAATCATATATGGCCCAAATTTGTCAAATATCACATATAGCCAAATTTGCCAAATATCATATATTTAATTTGTCAAATATCACATATGGCCCAAATTTGTCAAATATCACATATTAAATTTATCGAATATCACATATGGCCCAAATTTATCGAATATCACATATGCCCCGATTTGTCAAATATCACATATGGCCCAAATTTGTCAAATATCACATATGGCCCAAATTTATCACTTATTATCATTTTAGCCATTAAGGCGATTCCAAAATTTTCACGATCTTATCTAGAATTCATGATTTTAACACTAAAGTGTCGAAAATACCATATTTTTCATTTCACCAACTTTAGATTTTTAATCCAACTTTAACTATTATATAGTCATCTAACCCATGAGATATAGTGTGAGATTACACACGATTATGGTGAGAACTACACTCTCCGGCTCGTCGATATCTAAACACACATTATGAAGATTAGAACACTAAAATTTAATATTAAACTATTCTAATATTGAGCTATCTAAATCTTACCCTCGGAATCTCGAATAACCACTATTTGATTTCTCTCCGATCAAAGGTTGATTACGAGTAAACAATGGTTGGAAGTGCATGTGACTTCAATAATTGGTTTTCTTGGGTGAGAGTCCACAACCCGTGGAAAGTCTCGATTCAAACATTCCTTCTCTTAAACTTAGGGAATAGCGGAACCCCTCTTTCGAACACTATTTAGTACCCTTTTCGTCCTATTTTGATTGTCTCTATTGACAAAAGATCATTAGTCCGACAATAAGTTATCAAAATTTGACTAGAGGTTTTAAAAGTGGGACTAACTTACCACAAATATCCTCGTTCCACAATATGACAACAAGTGAGAACGTCCCCAAAATGAAATCGATTAATAAAATATTTATATCCATATGTCGAGTAATCTAAAATCCTTGATAATCCCTTATATTTAACACTTTAAATCGATGTCAACGATCTCTGACGTTTACGAACACTTGAGTTTCGACCTCCACTATGTTTCTATGATAGAGAAAAGATTAGAATGAGATATGGTATGATGATGATCTCAATCCAAAATCATCCCACACCATAGATTCGGCACAAAAGAAAGAAATAACAAATTAAATATTGTACTAGCCACTTACCGATTGATTAAAGTGTGAGTAGGAAGAAGAATGAGAAGGAAATATGTGAGTTGTAGAAGATTTGGATGAAGGAAAATTGAAGGAGATAGTGCTTAGCAACATTCGACCATGGTGAAAATAAAGGAGAAAATGAGATGTTTGAGTGTTCTTCAAGAAGAAAAAAGATGAAGAAAAAGATTAAAGAGAGGGTGTTTATGTTTCGGTTCTTTTCAAGAATGGGTGATGAACAAAGATAGGGTCTTGGGGTTGGTGTATATTCAAAAAGAAGAAAGAAAAAGAATTATGCTTCTTCAAAGTTGTATGTTTTCGGCACAAAGAGAAAGAAAAAGATGATACTAATTTGGTCAAAAAAAATGGCCAAACAACCAAAAATTTGCCTATTGCTTCAACTACATTCGGCTAGTAAAAGGATTTTGGAGAGAATGAAAATAATGCTCATGTTGCTAAAGAAATTGACCAAACTAGCTCCTAATCCCTATCAAGCTACTAACAAAATTCAGCCAACCTCCCTAGCCCCAAAACCGTCCAAGTTCATAGCCAATTAGCCATTCAAAGCTTTCCAAAACAAAGCCCTTGATCCATGCCTTATTTCCCTTATCACCTTAATTCATGAGATTCTTTTCCTTAAACCTTTACCTTTTTCCCTTAGTCTTCTTGCCAAAATGTTGTCCAACTCATCCTTTAATCTTATCCATGATCGACACTTGCTAAGGAAAGAAAAAAATAAAAGCTTTCAAAATGCATGCTAGGAGATTGAACCTCTCCCTCAAGCAAACATACATTCGCCAACACCACCTTGCTAGCTCATCTTATGCTAGTTTTAACACTAATTTTACTTAAACCTCAAAGTCACTTGATCCACTTCAATTAAATACTCCTTACTAAAATTTATTCTAATTCCAATAGTTCTCAAGTCTCCTCAAGACTATACTAATCATGAAAAATTTTATTATACACAAGTTAAGCACTAAAACATGCATCAATTCAATACTCAAATTTTAGGATGTTACATTTTAGTATGAACAAAAAAACTTAACATGTTTTTCTCATGTGACATGTCGATCCGGTCATAACGCATGGGTGGGTTTGGGGTGTTACAACTCTCGTGTATCTGAAGTTATTTTATTTTAGTTCTTAGGGCGATATTGTTAATTCATTAAAAAGTTAATGATCGGAAAGATTGAATGAGATTTCATTTGTAAAGTTTCAAGATGAACATATTTAGAAAGTATACAATAGTATAGTATATTATCGTATAAAGATGTACAAAATGAATTTAATGTTTATGCTTTGGTTTGGAACTAACCAATTGGTTTGTTGCTAGAAATTTGCATAAGGATGCCAAAGAAAAATTCCATTATTGTATCTTTGTAATTTCAATTGCTTATATTGTTTAATGGTGAGGTAAGTTAATTTTCATATGAACTTACTAAGCATCCAAAAAAATGCTTATTGTTGTTCTGTTTTTCTTTTCGTAGATCGTTGGTTGTCAACCATCGATTGGATCACGTAGAGCACATACTATTCACTTTTGATTTGGTAGAGTTTTACTCATTTTGGGCTCGGTTAGATGCGGCATGTACTTGGGTGGTTGTATAAGCTTAAGTTGAATAGTTACTTGTCATGTACATAGGTGTAGTTGTGGATATGTTAATCTTGAGACTTGTCACTTTAGTCTCTATATGGCATTTGGTAATAAGATTGTTGTAATAGTTCTGAGTGTGTATATGGTTGTTTTGGTATTCCATAATATTTTACATGAATAGAAACTTTGAATGTAGATGGTATGTTGCTTTTAAGTGCATTTTGAAAATATATTTGATGTGGAATGGTATGATGGATAGTGTTGATAATATGAATCATTTTCTATTGTATATACAAACAAAAAATTTTATATGGCTATTTATACAAAAGAGTAGACCTAACTAACGAAACATAATCAATACATTAAATCAATAATCCTAATTTTAAGCTAATATAATCCCTAAAATTAGTAATGAGATTAGAGATAAGTTATTAATACTCCCCTCAAGTTGGTGCATAAATGTCACACATACCCAATTTGCAAACCAAATTATGATTGCTTCTATTGTTAAGTCCTTTAGTGAACACATCGCTAATTACTTGTCGGAGGCTACATGACTTAAGCCCAAGATCTTGTGATCCTTTTCTTTGATGAAGTGTCAATCAAGTCCTATGTGCTTTGTTTGATCATGTTGTCTTGGGTTTTGGGCTATCTTGATGGCAACCTTGTTGCTAAAATAAGGATAATTTTCCTTTATTTGACAACTTTAATTCCTCCATAACTTTTAATAACCACAATAGCTCATAAGCGCCTTGAGCCATGGCTCAGTATTACGCCTCGATGGTTGACCGAGAACCACACTTTGCTTCTTACTTTTCCAAGTGACTAAGTTTCCTCCCACAAGTGTGCAATATCCAAATGTAGACCTCCATCATCCAATCTGCATCTATAAAAGCTTCTATCTAGAGATGACCATGTTTAGAAGAGGAGACCTTTTCTGGGCGAGACTTTAGGTAGTGTAGAATCGAAAGATAGCACGCATATGATGTAACAATCCATTTTAGTAGTGTCGAAATAGTGATTTTAGGGCCACAATCACGAGTAAATTTGTAAATGTTATTATTTAATATTTAAGAGTCAAATATGATATTAAAATAAATTTTGAATTGGCAAATTATGTTATTTGAATGAATAATTAGGTTCAAGTGGTATGACCTTAAAGTCAAGTGGTTTTAAAAATGAGGTATCGAGACCTCGTTTCTATAAACCAAGCCATAAATATTTTTAAAAATATTTATAAGTGTTATTAGGTCGTATTAAATTTTGGTTAAGAAATTTTAATGTTTAGATAATTAATTAATTAAAAGGACTAAATCGTAAAAGCTAAAAAATTAAATTCTATTAATTAAATGTGTTAAATGGCTATGGAAATGTAAATTAATGGACTTAAATGGTAAATAAATCATATAGAAAGATAATGGACAACTATGGACAAAGCTTTATTAATTATTAAGTTAAATTAAAAGGATAAAATAGTAAATAGGTAATTAAAAACAAAAACAAAAGAAAAACCAAGTATCATCTTCTTCCATCATTTTTTCCCATAGTCGAATGCACCATTAAAAAGCTTTAGGAGCTTCGGTCAATTCTTTTTATTGCATGTAAGTGATTTTGATCCCATTTTTAATGATTTTTATGTTTTTAAGGTCGTATTAACTTAATCAAGCTAACCTGGGGGTGAATTTGTTAAATTGTTTAATGTTTAGAATTTTATCATGGATGAATTTGAGATATTATTGAAAGTTTATGGTAGAATCTTAAGCTTGGTTGCTAGATAGGACTACTTTGTAAAGTAATTTTTGGTAATTTTAATGTTTAAGGTTTAACACCCCTAACCCGTAACCATTGCCGGTCTAGGGTTAAGAGGCATTACCAGACAAATCAGAAACATTTACGAACAATTCACATCATAAAGTATATCATCTTCATATCATAGAAAAATACAAGCATATAGTCCCTTAATGAGGTCTACGAGACCTTAAATATGCATTAGAAAGGGCGGACTAAATCGAACACATACAAATTTTTCTAAAACTTAACCTTTTCAAAGTTATAGAGGTCACTGCATATATAGGTAGGCACGGCCTCGAACACACCGTGTGTCCAATTCGTGTCAAAAGCAGTGCATACCCTCTTAGTCCACATCGAAGACACGCCTGTAATGCTTCACCCGTGGTCAAACGATTTGCATCAAGCAATGATCCACGTCCATGTGTCCAGCAGGTGTGTGAACTTGACTTGAATCGAATTACTAATTTTAGGGACCGCTTAGACCACTGCCTGGTGTGCTCAAATAGGCAAAAATAGCCCATTTGCAAGGCCAATTTGCCACCCATTTTGGGTCAATCCTACAAACACAAACAAACACATTTCATACCTTCAAAATGCAACCAAATCATACCACTAATATCCATCTTTTCTAACCATTCAAATGCATAACAAACATACCAAATTATGTACCATTTATCTCATTCTAATCACAAGCATTTCTAAGTATAATCTTATTTTTCTAACAATAAACATGCATTTTCTACCATTACTCATCAAAATACACACACGTATAACATGGTTCAAACCCTATACCTTAGTCATACTTCAAATTAGTACTAGATATAGGTAGAATAAGTTACAAGGATCTCAAAACATAAAAATCATTAAAATCGGGCTACAACAAACTTGTAATCAAGCTTGAAAAACCCTAACTATGTCTTCCTCTTGTAAATTTCGACCAAGGGGTAAAAGATGAGCAAAAATTGGCTTTTAATTTGGCTATTAATTCATTTATTAACCAAATGACCAAAATACCACTAACTTAAAACATAAAATTTCTCTTACTCCTTGTCAATATTTGTCCACTAACCTGTAACACCTCAAACCCGGTCTATGCGTTGAGACTAGATTTGGTTTGTTACATGAATCGAGCTATCTTTAAATTTGCGATAAGTTGAAAACTTCAATATAAATTTCAGATTTTAAAAAAAATAGAAGAGTATTTGAATTTGATTATATTAGAAAACATTAGTTGAAAATCATTGTATTATCAAAAACCTTTAGGAAATTTGTTAAAGAGTTAACAATAACAAAATATTTATAAAAGAATTTCATATACTTGAAAACCCAAATTTATTTTAATAAAACATCATATAATCATAGCCCATAATTAGAAGTCCAAAGTATAGTTTAAAACCCAACACACATAAAATCCATAAATTATTTATAGAGGCCTTATTACAATAATCCAAAATAGTAAAAATACTTATTAAAAGTTCGAGTTTAAATAACCCATGTTTTTCAAGATGGCCTCCACAAAGTCATCCTCGCCCAAGTCCACGCCAATTTCCATTACCGAGATGGAAAAATTAAAAGGGTGAGTTACTTAGAACTCAAAGTGTAACTCACTTACCACCATTATTGGGCCGATTATCAAGATATTATGCTGGGCTTGAGCCCAATTCAGAATTCAACAATATATCATGAATTAAAACAATTAAAAATGCATGTAAAATGTAATTCCCAACCCAAACCTAATATCCATCCGCTAACACCCCCGTACCAACCATCACACCTGTGGGGATCAAGTCAACCCACCCCGCCATCACACCAATCGTAGGCATTAAGCCTTTTTATAATTGTGGCATAGCCACCGAACTAGAGGCAATAAGCCGTTAATGTGGCAGAGCCACCGAACTAGAGGCAATAAGCCGTTAATGTGGCAGAGCCACCGAACTAGAGGCAATAAGCCGTTAATGTGGCAGAGCCACCGAACTAGAGGCAATAAGCCGTTAATGTGGCAGAGCCACCGAACTAGAGGCAATAAGTCGTTAATATGGCGTAGCCACCGAACTAGATTTTTGGCAACCGCCATTCTTCTCTTCATATATCCCACCCCATGCAATCGTATGATATAACAAAATATAATCATATAATAATTTCTTTTATTTAACTCATAACAATGGTGGGTTTATCATTTCATTTGGCCCATAAACATAATATAGCAATTTGTCTATTTAGCAATTTAGTGGCTTTGGCCCATTTATCGAACTAGAGTGTTTTGGCCCAATTTATCGAACTAGAGTATTTTGGCCCAATTTATCGAACTAGAGTATTTTGGCCCAATTTATCGAACTAGAGTATTTTGGCCCAATTTATCGAACTAGAGTATTTTGGCCCAATTTATCGAACTAGAGTATTTTGCAGTTCCATTTTCACTTAAACATCCAATTTACATAATAACAAATAATTTCTCGAGGGCGTTGTAATTTTCACGATTTAGTCGTTTTACGTATTTTCGCCAAAATATCAATTTTTACGTTTTTACCGATCTAATCGTTTTACGATTTACTTCCATACCAAATTTGACATCCAACCGAGAAAATAATGAGTGTGAAATTACACACCTCGCTACCAAAAGTACTAATCCTTCTCGCCTCGGCACCTAAAACATATTTTGATCCGTTAGACAACTAATTCAGTAAAATAATCTTAATCGATAATAGATCCAAAATCTTACCTCTTGATTTTGAATCACTTGATTTTCGCTTTTCCTCGCTTATTGATTCGCTAGCCGAGAATCCACCAACGATAACGGCTCTAAGTTCGTACTACTGAATAATGGACTTCCTTCTAAGATGGTTGCAACCGGTGGAAAATCCCTTGACCAAATCGCTCTTCGCTTGAATGGGGATTTACGGATCCGCCTCTTAACGTGACTAACCACCCCTTTTCTTCCCTATTTTGAAAGTCTTCAAGATCCAAAGGAATTTTAGTTAGATCTAAAATAATATCAAATAATACTAGAGATTTTAAAGAGTGGGATTTCCTTACCACAATGAAACGTTTCCAACGTTTCCACGATTCCCCCGTTCACTTGAGTTCCGATCTCCGTTATTGCACTAAATAATAACGAAAGAAACGTTATTAGAATGAACGTTATATCGATTCAAAAAGTCCTTCAAATCACCATTACTATTCGGCCATAATATCACTAATTAAAACGAAAACGAAAAAGAAGAACCCCTTACCTATAATCCACGATCGAAAAGAAAGGATTGAGAAAGGTGTTTGTGAGAGTTGGAGAATTCGGCTATGCAACCAAAGAAAAGAGAAAATAAATTCGGTTATGGCACTCTAGCATTCGGCCAAAAGAGTGTTTGATGAAGAAACTTTGATTGAAATAATTAGAATATGAGAAAGAGATGGTGATGAGGTAGTTTGATTTCAAAGAGAAAAGAAGAAGAAGAAAAAAAATGGACTTTTAGGAGTTAGTGCATTCGGCCATGGCAAGAGAAAAAGAAAGGGACTGGTTTTTGGTATGGTTGATTTTGGCACAAGGAGAATACAAAAGAAAATTCACAAGATGAATAAAAGTGACCAAATGGTCAAAAGATTTTGGCTTTACCAATTGCAAAATTCGGCCAAGATGAAAGTTGAAAGGAGAGGAATTAAAAATTCTGCACAAAGTGCAAGGAATGGCCAAAGAGAGAAAAGAAATTCTTAGCCAAAACTAACTCAAAAATTAGACTCCCTCCCTATACCAAATTGCCGTCCAGCACATGGTCAATTGGCCATGATTTCTTTCCAAAATTTCCCCTTGATAAGTGCCTTATGTTCCCCCTATCTTTCCTTAAGTATTTGATTCCATGCCATATATTTTCTATTTCCATAATCCATTGATACACTAACCAAAAATAACATGGTCAACACTTTCCTTATATGTTCATTGCCGACATTTCCTATCCATGAGCAGAAAATTAAAAACAAAAATTTCATCTAGGTGCTATACAAGGGATTCGAACCTCTTCCCTCTTGCTATAACCCATGCGCCAATACCACCATGCCATATGCTCATTTTATGAAACTCTTTAGCATATAATTTAACTTAAGTCCTAATGACATTTGTTTCCCTTCAATAAATTCTCAATTAATAAATTTTATTCCTTTAAAAATCTAAACACCAATTTATGCAATTTAAATTCTCGGATTTTTAGGGTGTTACAACTCTACCCTCCTTAAAGAAAATTTCGTCCTCGAAATTTACCTGGTTGAAAAAGGTGAGGGTATTGTTGCCGAATTGCATCCTCTGGCTCCCACGTAGCTTCTTCCACTCTGTGGTTACGCCATAGAACTTTAACCAACGGCACGGTTTTCTTCCTTAGTACCTTGACATCTCGGTCTAGGATTTCCACTGGTTCTTCTTCAAAAGACAAATCTGAATTCAGCTCCAATTCTTCTACCGGTATAATGTGCAAAGGATCCGATCTATAACGCCTCAACATGGAAACATGAAAGACATTATGAATTTGATCTAACTCCGGAGGTAACTCAATCTAATATGCCACTGGACCAACACGCTTCAGCACACGATAAGGTCCAATATATCTAGGACTTAGCTTGCCCTTCCTTCCGAATCTGAAGATCTTTTTCCAAGGAGATACCTTCAAGAAAACCTGATCCCCCACATTATACTCGATGTCCCTTCGCTTCAGATCTGCGTCGACTTCGCCTATCTCGAGGCTTCTTTCAACCGTGTTTCGAATAACTTTTACCTTATCCTCCGTCTCGATATCATCTCAGACCTAACATCCATCTTTCGCCAACTCGGTCCAATAAATAGAGAGCGACACTTACGACCATACAATGCCTCGTAAGGTGCCATCTGAATGCTAGACTGATAGGTGGTTGTTATACGCGAATTCTGCCAGTGGTAGATAATCCTCCCAACTACCCCTGAAGTCGATTACACATCCTCTTAACATATCTTCCAATATCTGAATTACTCTTTCCGACTGACCATCAGACTGAGGATGAAAAGCCGTACTGAAATTCAACTTTGTCCCCAAGGCTTCATGCAGAGCTTTCGTAATCATGATGTAAACCTAGGGTCCCTATCCGATATAATAGATACAGTACCCCATGCAACCTCACAATTTTGATACGCATAGTTTCACCAATATCCGCAATGAATAATCCGTATTTAACCGGCAAGAAATGAGTCTTCGCCAACCGATCAACAATTACCCAAATGGAATTTTTCTTAGTAGGTGTTAAAGGTAACCCACTAACAAAATCCATAGTTATCCGCTCCCATTTCCAAAGAGGAATCTTTATCGGTTGTAACAATCCAGATGGTAATTGATGTTCTGCCTTCACTTGCTGACAAGTCAAACATTTTCCCACAAACTCTGTAATCTCACGCTTCAACCCTGGCCACCAATACTGTTCACGGAGATCTCGATACATCTTATTTCCTCCGGGATGCATAGCATAAGGGCTACTATGCGCCTCCCGTAGAATCAGTTGCTTCAGGTCTGAGTCCTTAGGCATGCATACTCTTCCTCGAAAGCACAACACACCCTCCGTGTTTATTCCAAAATCTTCAATTTCACCGTTTTCAACTTGCCGAAGTAAGGGTCCCAACTTCTCATCTGATGTCTGTTTTTCCTTGATTTGTTCCAGCCACAGAGGTTTCACCTGAAGTTCTGCTAACAAACTGCCATCCTCATACAGACTCAAATGGGCAAACAAAGCTCTTAATTCAGATACCGCCTTACGACTTAACGCGTCAGCTACCACGTTAGCCTTTCCAGGATGGTATTCGATGGAGAAATCGTAATCCTTTAACAATTCTACCCATCTTCTTTGTCTTAAATTCAACTCCTTTTGGGTAAGGAGGTATTTAAGACTCTTGTGATCCGTGTAGATTATGGACTTCTCACCATAGAGATAGTGCCTCCAAATCTTTAGAGCAAAGACAACGGCAGCTAACTCCAAATCATGAGTAGGGTAGTTTACTTCGTGTGGTCTCAATTGACGAGAAGCATAGGCCACCACCTTTCCATTTTGCATCAACACACAACCTGACCCGTGTGAGACGATCACAATAAACGAAGAAATTTTTTCGGCCTCCCACCAATTAAAACTGAGCTTCACAAGATCTTCTTCAATTTCTCGAAACTCTCTTGTTGCTTTTCAGTCCAAATATACGGAGCTCCTTTACGCAACAATTTAGTTAGGGGTGCAGCAATCAACGAAAACCCCTCTACAAAACGTCTATAGTATCCAGCCAAACCTAAGAAACTCCAATTTCACTCATCGATGTTGGTGGTTTCCAATCCGAATAGCCTCAATTTTCCGAGGATCCACCCTTATTCCTTCGGCTGATACTACATGACCAAGGAAAGTCACCTCCTTTAGCCAAAATTCGCATTTACCAAATTTGGCATACAATTGCTTATCACGAAGTAGTTGTAATACTATCCGCAAATGCTGGTCATGTTCCTCCTCATCTCTAATAAACCAATATATCATCTATGAACACTACCACAAATCGGTCTAAATACGGTTGAAAGACTCGGTTCATCATGTCCATAAATGCACTGGTGCATTGGTTAATCCAAACGGCATCACTACAAACTCATAGTGTCCGTAACGCGTGTCCAAATGCCGCCTTATAAATGTCCGCTTCTTTCACCTTAAGTTGGTGATAACCCGACCTTAAATCAATTTTGGAGAAAACAAGCTCCTTTTAATTGATCAAACAGTCGTCAATTCTCGGCAGAGGATACCGATTCTTGATCGTCAATTTATTCAACTGTCGTAGTCAATGCACATACGCATCGATCCATCCTTCTTCTTGACGAACAAGACCGGTGCTCCCCACGGAGACACACTTGGTCGAATGAATCTCGATCCAAGAATTCTTGAATTTGAGCTTTGAGCTCACCAACTCCTTGGTGCCATTCTATAAGGAACAATGGACACCGGAGTGTCCCGCGAAGCTCAATGCCAAATTCTACTTCTCGATCCGAGGTATACCGTAAAGTTCTTCTGAAATACATCGAAAATTCCTTCACCGTCCTCACGCCATTCACAGATAATTCTTTGGCATCCAAAGCACGATAAAGGCTAGGAATGCTCCGCACTCTTTCCGCACCAACTTCTCGCCTTTTAATGCAGATACCACATTTGCCGATAGTTTCTTCGCTCACCAATCATTATGACTTCCTTATCATCCGAGGTCCCATCGACATTCGCTTTTCAAAGACAATCCAAATGCGCCTGATGTTTGACCAACCAATCCATGCCCAGAATGAGATCGAACTCGCCGAAAGGTAGTTCCATCAAATTTGCTAAGAATACTTCCTCTTGGATTTTTAAGGGCACGTCTTTAAATATTTTATTAACCATTACCGACTGTCCTAAAGGATTGACATCGCATCTCACTATCGGTAATTTTAGATTCTAAATTCAGGTTTCCAGATATGGCACTAGATACATATGAATGAGTAGAGCCAATATCTATTAAGGCAATAACAGGTACATCAAAAATGAAGAACGTACCGGTTATCACATCTGGTGCATTGCCGTCCTGCGCCTAACCGCATAGACCGATCCAGTCTGTCTTGCATCTGCATTTCTCTATTACCATTGCCTCGACCGGTGCACCTTGACCACGACCAGCCCCATTACCACCACGACCTGGTCCACGTCCTCTTGGTCTGCTGATTACCTCTGGCCTACTGTGCATCATTATTACGACTTCTTGAGTCGTATCCATTCGTCGAGGACGACTTTTGTCTTGATGTTCCATTGAACCGCATTTGTAGCATGCGCCTGTTTCCTCCAACATTCCCCAAAATGTCTTTTCCCACACTCGGTGCAATCTCGACTTGATTATTTGCTACGGGTTTCGCTTGAACCGATTCATCATTTCGGGTTTCTTCGAAATCTCTTTGAAGATCCATCCTGTGTCTCTCTCTTGTTTTGGAATCTTTCTCGGTTCGCCTGCTCGAGTTCTTAGCCTCTTCACTATTTTGGCCTTCTCCACAAGAGTCAAAAATTTCTAACTTGTCTGTGGAGCAATCGAACCCTCACTCATCATTAAGTCCATCTTCAAACGTATACAATGTTCATGATCTGTTGCTACAATTGTCCCGCATAGCGGCTCAGACGTACAAACTCGACTTCATATGTCGCCACGGTCTTACTTCCTTGGACAAGATTCGAAATTCTTCCTTCGAGCGTCTACATAACTCGCTCCAACATATTTTCCTTGGAAGGCGCCTTTAAAGAATTCCCAGTTAATCAATGCGGCTTGATTGTTTTCTCGAGCAAAGTGAGCCACCATCGTCGCCTCATCTCTCAATAAGGATACAGCTCCTTTCGCTTTTTGCTCGACAAGACATTCCATATCATCCATAATCCGTTCCACGACTTGAGCCAAGATTCACCACATTCGAGCTACACCGAGACTCCTCTGAAAACTTCAGATTATTTGCCTTAAGTCGCTCTGAAATTGACCCACGAGTTGTTGGCCCAATTCTAGTTCCAATGACCCTTTCCAAGACTCGCAACATTGCTTGAGTCAATGCATGATCTTCTTCCATGTGATCGCGTGATCCGTCTCACTTTCAATTGACGCAGTGCGTCTGCTTTGACATATGATTTGGTGCTTGCTTGTAGCACCTCGGCCTCTACCACAGCCACGTCTACCGCGTCCACGACCACGCCCTCTAGTGCTCATGATAGCTTGTTCGCTTATCCGATTACAAGTTTTATGAATCGTAAATTTTGTTTGTGTTTATTAACGATATTTTATGAGATTTGAGATATAAAGTTGTTTTTCGCAACATATCCTATAGTCTCAATCTCTACAGTTTTTCACATCTAAAACTAGAAGTTCTAGAGTGTTCCTATAATCATATCATAGTAATCATTAAGTAGTAAATACTTACTTGACTTGTCGCCGGATGCTTGTGGTGCCATACTGATCTTTAAAATATCATTGAACGTTTTCATACAGAAATTATTTTTGAACCCAAACCACGTACCGAAGTTTTTGAAACTGGGCTCGATACCACTAAATGTAACACCTCAAACCCTTCGATGCGTTGAGACTAGATTTGGTTTGTTACATGAATCGAGCTATCTTTAAATTTGCGATAAGTTGAAAACTTCAATATAAATTTCAGATTTTAAAAAAATAGAAGAGTATTTGAATTTGATAATATTAGAAAAACATTAGTTGAAAATCATTGTATTATCAAAACCTTTAGGAAATTTGTTAAAGAGTTAACAATAACAAAATATTTATAAAAGAATTTCATATACTTGAAAACCCAAATTTATTTTAATAAAACATCATATAATCATAGCCCATAATTAGAAGTCCAAAGTATAGTTTAAAACCCAACACACATAAAATCCATAAATTATTTATAGAGGCCCTTATTACAATAATCCAAAATAGTAAAAATACTTATTAAAAGTTCGAGTTTAAATAACCCATGTTTTTCAAGATGGCCTCCACAAAGTCATCCTTGGCCCAAGTCCACGCCAATTTCCATTACGAGATGGAAAAATTAAAAGGGTGAGTTACTTAGAACTCAGTGTGTAACTCACTTACCACCATTATTGGGCCGATTATCAAGATATTATGTTGGGCTTGAGCCCAATTCAATTCAACAATATATTATGAATTAAAACAATTAAAATGCATGTAAAATATAATTCCCAACCCAAACCTAATATCCATCCGCTAACACCCCTGCACCAACCATCACACTGTGGGGATCAAGTCAACCCACCCCGCCATCACACCAATCGTAGGCATTAAGCCTTTTTATAATTGTGGCATAGCCACCGAACTAGAGGCAATAAGCGTTAATGTGGCGAGCCACCTAACTAGAGGCAATAAGCGTTAATGTGGCGAAGCCACCGAACTAGAGGCAATAAGCCGTTAATGTGGCGAGCCACGAACTAGATTTTGGCAACTTGCCATTCTTCTTCATATATCCCACCCCATGCAATCGATGTATATAACAAAATAGAATCATATAATAATTTCTTTTATTTAACTCATAACAATGGTGGGTTTATCATTTCATTTGGCCCATAAACATAATATAGCAATTTGTCTATTTAGCAATTTAGTGGCTTTGGCCCATTTACCGAACTAGAGTGTTTTGGCCCAATTTATCGAACTAGAGTATTTTGGCCCAATTTATCGAACTAGAGTATTTTGGCCCAATTTATCGAACTAGAGTATTTTGGCCCAATTTATCGAACTAGAGTATTTTGCAGCCCATTTTCACGAAACATCCAATTTACATAATAACAAATAATTTCTCGAGGGCGTTTTCGTAATTTTCACGATTTAGTCGTTTTTACGTATTTTCGTCAAAATATCAATTTTTACGTTTTTACCGATCTAATCGTTTTACGATTTACTTCCATACCGAAATTTGACATCCAACCGAGAAAATAATGAGTGTGAAATTACACACCTCATTCTCGAGAGTACTAATCCTTCTCGCTCCCCAAGACCTAAAACATATTTTGATCCGTTAGACAACTAATTCAGAAATAATCTTAATCGATAATAGATCCAAAATCTTACCCTCTTGATTTTGAATCACTTCGATTTTCGGCTTTTCCTTGTTTATTGATTCGCTAGCGTCGAGAATCCACCAACGATAACGGCTCTAAGTTCGTACTACTTGAATAATGGACTTCCTTCGGAAGATGGCCCGCAACCCGGTGGAAAATCCCGGACTACCGAAACCGCTCTTCGTTTGAATGGGGGATTTACGGATCCGCCCCTCTTAACGTGACTAACCACCGCCCTTTTCTTCCCTATTTTGAAAGTCTTCAAGATCCAAAGGAATTTTAGTTAGATCTAAAATAATATCAAATAATACTAGAGATTTTAAAGAGTGGGATTTCCTTACCACAATGAAACGTTTCCAACGTTTCCACGATTCCCCCGTTCACTTGAGTTTCGATCTCCGTTATTGCACTAAATAATAACGAAAGAAACGTTATTAGAATGAACGTTATATCGATTCAAAAAGTCCTTCAAATCACCATTACTATTCGGCCATAATATCACTAATTAAAACGAAAACGAAAAAGAAGAACCCCTTACCTATAATCCACGATCGAAAAGAAAGGATTGAGAAAGGTGTTTGTGAGAGTTGGAGAATTCAGCTATGCAACCAAAGAAAAGAGAAAATAAATTCGGTTATGGCACTCTAGCATTCGGCCAAAAGAGTGTTTGATGAAGAAACTTTGATTGAAATAATTAGAATATGAGAAAGAGATGGTGATGAGGTAGTTTGATTTCAAAGAGAAAAGAAGAAGAAGAAAAAAATGGTCTTTTAGGAGTTAGTGCATTCGGCCATGGCAAGAGAAAAAGAAAGGGACTGGTTTTTGGTATGGTTGATTTTGGCACAAGGAGAATACAAAAGAAAATTCACAAGATGAATAAAAGTGACCAAATGGTCAAAAGATTTTGGCTTTACCAATTGCAAAATTCGGCCAAGATGAAAGTTGAAAGGAGAGGAATTAAAATTCTGCACAAAGTGCAAGGAATGGCCAAAGAGAGAAAAGAAATTCTTAGCCAAAACTAACTCAAAAATTAGACTCCTCCCTATACCAAATTGCATCCAAAGACATGGTCAATTGGCCATGATTTCTTTCCAAAATTTCCCTTGATAAGTGCCTTATGTTCCCCTATCTTTCCTTAAGTATTTGATTCCATGCCATATATTTTCTATTTCCATAATCCATTGATACACTAACCAAAAATAACATGGTCAACACTTTCCTTATATGTTCATTGCTTGACATTTCCTATCCATGAAGTAAAATTAAAACAAAATTTCATCTAGGTGCTATACAAGGGATTCGAACCTCTTCCCTCTTGCTATAACCCATGCGCCAATACCACCATGCCATATGCTCATTTTATGACACTCTTTAGCATATAATTTAACTTAAGTCCTAATGACATTTGTTTCCCTTCAATAAATTCTCAATTAATAAATTTTATTCCTTTAAAAATCTAAACACCAATTTATGCAATTTAAATTCTCAGATTTTTAGGGTGTTACATAACCTAAGTAATGGTCTATTACCATCTAAGGACCTCTAATTTAAAATTTCATAGCAATTAGACACCTCTAGCTTATAGAACTCAAGTTTTGCTCTTTTTGTAATTTAGTCCTTTTTGCTGAATTGAGTGCCCAAACGTCAAAATTTTCAAACGAAATTTTCACGAAATCGTTCCATAAAATTGTAGACTATAAAAATATAATAAAAATGAATTTTAATGCGTCTAACTTATTTTCCTGAAACTAGTTTTTGACTAGACCCAAAATCGAGCGATTATAATCTCTATCAAATAATGGAGATAGGCATTCCATGCAATCTAACAATCTAGAGACATATAATTCACCATTCATCCAAGGAAAAATCCTTTGGAATAAAGTGTGCAAACTTTGTCAACCAATCAATAATCACCCAAATGGCATCTTTTTCTTTGGAGATGGGGTAACCCGATACAAAGTCCATGGTAAGTATTTCTGTTTCCATTCTTGTATTGTAATCGGATGTAATAGTCAAAAGGCAACCGATGTTTAGCTTTTACTTGTCGACATATCAAACATTTAGATATAAACTCGTAAATATCTCATTTCATTCCGACCACCAAGACATCTTTTTCAGATCATTGTACATTTTATTACAACCAGATGAATAGACATGTTACCATTATGAGCTTAATGACATCACGAACTATCTAAAATACAAAAAGGCAAGCGCACCTATCGAGCAGGAGTATAGCTATGGTGAGTCCGAATATCGTATCCACGAGGACTATAAGTACTAGTAATTTCTATCTTTTATTATTTAACCTAATAATTAAAGATGTGTTTTAATTTAAAATTGAATTAACTAATTAACTATGAACACAGCAGAGATAAAATTGAGAAAATACTTTAAGAAAACCAATGAGAGAGACAATACCCAAGGAAGAATCCACCTAGATTTCACTTATTATTATGATTTTGAATTAAACGACTTATTCACTTGTCTTGATCTATAGAAATCCCTAAATTATGTTAATATCTCTTTCGAGACTAAAAATAACTGACTCTAGGTTGATTAATTGAAATCCCTTTCTAATTAAAACCCCTATTATCGAATTCCCTTATTAGATTTGACTCTAATCTGGCAGATTTATGTCGTCCTATTTCTAGGATTGCAATCAACTCCGCTTAATTATGCTAGATCTACTCTTAGGTAGGGACTTTTGCTCCACTGATTAAGCACATCAAACTTGGATTAATATCTTGAAAATATTAAGGCAAGGATTAAGAACACATAATTAAGAACAAAAACAAGTATTTATCATGTAATTCAGATTATTAAATAATAAGATCCATCATAGGTTTCATCCTCCTTAGGTATTTTAGAGAGTTTAGTTCATAATGTAAAAGGAAAACATCTCAAAATGAGGAAAACAATAAGACATAAAGAACCCAAAAACTTCTAAGGAAAATTAATGGAGATCTTCACTTGAATGAGCTCTTGCTTTTTAATTGATTCCGACGACTTCATTTGAGTAATTTCCTCGTTCTACTCTGCATGTCTCTCTAGGTCTTCTTCTCGTGTGTTTTTATAGACTTTGGAATGCTCAAAATACCTAAAAATTAGTTTTTTCTGCACGAAATTGAAACAGGGTTCGACAGGGACACGGGCATGTGATCAGCCCGTGTAAGAATGCCCAGGCCGTGTGCAATACTGACATGGTTCGAAATCGACACGGGCTAGAAAACGGGCGTGTGGCCATTCAGTGTGGTTCACACGGGCATGTGCTTAGCCCGTGTGGAATTGGCACGGCTGTGCGGATCCTTAAGATAGCTTGTTTTGTCTAATTTTGGCCTGTTTTCCACTCCTTTTGCTCCCCTATGCTCACCTAAGTATTAGGAGCAGTAAATTCACTAAATTATATAATAAATCATCCAAAAATATGCTAAGCATGGGATTAAAATGTGTTAATTTTATGGTTTATCAAATATCCCCACACTTAAGCGTTTGCTTGTCCTCAAGCAAAATCCTCAACTCAAAATTAAAATTAAACTTTCTTAATTCATTATTCTCATCAATAATGTTTTATCATAATTCACAAATAATCACACATTGATAATTCAACTAAAAGAGCACTAAAGATTCAAACAGTCCAAGTCACACATTTTTAAAGCATGAAAACATAGGTATTTCCCCTTATCAAAATAATTACCTTTAATTTAAACCTGACAAGATTTGAAATCTTCACTAAAAATTCACTCAAAGT
The DNA here is from genome assembly GCA_025506655.1 of Gossypium rotundifolium. Classification (NCBI taxonomy): domain Eukaryota; kingdom Viridiplantae; phylum Streptophyta; class Magnoliopsida; order Malvales; family Malvaceae; genus Gossypium; species Gossypium rotundifolium. The sequence continues at coordinate 128,103,725 of CP106732.1, read as the reverse complement.
GTTTAAGGTTTAAGAATTAAGAACTCAAAAGTCAAACATGAAAAGTTATTACCATAGGCTTGCATGAAAATCAAATCTTCACAACTATAAAATGAGATGATACACAAATCAAAAGGTCTTTTAAGGGTTGTAATGGGGCTTAGGTTAAAGGTGTGGATAAAGGATGAAAAAGAACATTAGAATCGAGATCGAATTGATAAATTACCTAACTAAAAATAAATAAATTACTACTGAATAATTACATCAATCGAAATTATTAAAGAATAACATGAGCTTCTTTTCGAATATGAAATTTTAAGCTCAAACCAAAGAACTAGTAAATAAATATAATATATATTATGGATAATGAGAGAAAATTTAACAACTGAAACAAAAGAACATAGTTAGGCAACTGACCAAATTAAATCTAAAAAAAGGGAGTCCATACAATAGGAAAAATTCTTAATGAATCAAAAAAAATGAGTTATGCGTTAATATTAAGGGTAGATCAAGAAACAGTTTATTAGGCTCAAAGGGGTTCACTATGGGTTAATTATGAAGGTAGGCTTTTTATGGAATAAGTGGGTTAGAACCTGAGTGCCTTTATCATCTTAGTATATCAAATCAAAGGTGTGGTCTCGACATGCATAATCGAAGCAAGTTCTAGAATAACAAATCATTATTGACACACTCATAACCAATAATAAAGTGAGCAAGAAATGTGTGTGCTCTTAAAGGCTCAAAAATCTCACAAAAATTATGGTTTTTGATGTCAATCTTGCAAATTTCAAACTTCAAGGTAATACCTCAATTTAGGGAAACAACCTAAAAAAAAATTAATTCTGAAAATAGACTTATCACGCTTGATTCTCTAATGTCTTAAAGTTTAAACAATCAATGCACAATTACCTATGAATTTAATCTAAAACACATAAATGATAATTACAAATCAATAAGAATTCATTCTAATAGTAATATGAGAAAATTACTTAACCACAATGAATAATTCAAGGACTTTTCAAATAATTGTATGAATAACCTCCCCACACTTAAGATGTACGTTGTCCTCAATGTACCAAAATACATAATAACAATATAATGAGAATATCATAAGAAAGGGAGAGAAGCAAAACTGCCCTGAATTTTGGATGAATTCTGTGGAATAATGAAAGCAAAATTGTGGATATAGCTAAGTGAAGTGCATGATTTTGAGAAACTATTAAGAAAATAAACACAATTGTGGAAGAAGATTAAAGGATTACTTGATTAGGAACAATCATAAAAAACTAAAATAGAATTCAAAATATAAAAGACAAGTCTTTGAAAAGATGATAAGACATATAAAAGTAAATAGACTAAAAAATAAAGATAAAAATAAAAATAAAATAAAATAGATGGACTCAAAGGTCCTCATCGTCAGACGCGTCGTGAGTGATCGGAGCCAAAGATGAAATATGGAGATGGTGGCAGATCTGCTGCAATGTAGCCTCAAGACTGTCGAACCGCTGAAAACACTGCTGCTCGAAGCGAGTGAGACGCTCGGATATGTCGTCAATGGTAGCAGAAGAAGGAGGAGGTCGGTGACTCAGAGGTGGAGGATGAGGTTGGTCCTCGTGAGAGGAGGAACATCATCAGGGAAGTCCTCGGGTTCATCCTAAGCATCAGAATGAAACAATTTATCTTGAGGATGTAAACCCGATTTAGGGGCTAGTCGAACGATAGTTTTGGAATCACTAATTGAGGTCGATAAAATTATTTTTTATGTTATTTTATGAGTTATAGTATGATTATATAGGTGCATGAAAATTTTGATACTTTAATTTTAGCGATTTCATGCTTAATCGCCAAAAGGACTAAATCACATATAGTGCAAAAGTTCTATTTTACAAGCCTAATAGCCATAGAATGTTAATTGGAGGTCCCAAATGTGCAATTAGGCCTTTTTTAAGAGGTGGCCGGCCATAGGGTGACAAAGAATTCAAAATTAGTCAAAGTGGGTGTAGTAGGTGGATTAAATTAATGAAATATAATAAAAGAAAGAAAGAAAAGATATCATCTTTTCTTCTCCTTCCTTCCACCGAAAATTAGCAGAAAAAATAGGGGTTGAGAGCTTAAAATTTTCAGCAAGCTTCTCTCTTTACAAGTAAGTTATTTGATGATCTTTTCTTAATAAAACTTGTACTTTTGGAACCCCTAAAGCTTAAGCTAGCTAATAAAGGGACTATTTGGCAAAATGGAAGAAATTTTAGAGTTTTACCATGTGAGATTTTAAGTTGTTTGCTGTATTTTTATGGAAGAAAATTAGTCTTAGTTGTTAGATAAACAACGTTTGTGAAAGGTGTTACCATGAAAACACCTAGAATGACATTTTTGTAAAAGTTGTATAATAAGAGGTAAATGTGTGAAATGTTGAGTTCTGATAGTTGTCATAAGAGAAATAGATGTTCACCTAGGCTCGTTAAAGAAACAAATTTGATTAGAATTAATTTAAAGCGTAGGGTAAAATGGTCATTTTAAAAATCTAAGGAAAAATAGTAATTTTGCCAAAGCATGATTATTGAAATGCAATTGTTGATGTGATTATTAAATGAGATATTTTGCTATTATAGATCAAGAAGAACAAAGAATTAACCTTGATCGAGGAAGGGCAAAGTATCGGACTAGATCGACTATCTAACCTATTATGAAATCGAGGCAAGTTTGTGAGCAATAAATTCAACATTATGTTATTAAGTTTCTAAATGATTGATATTAGCAATGTTGTACAATATTTCTATGAATTGAGTCATGATGTTGAATGAGAAAAATGATGAAATAGTGAAGGTGAAGTCCTGTGGACTATAGTAAAGGTGAGTATACTAATAACAAATCATGAGAATGGTAAGGTCCTGTATAAGACCATGTTTGGGACATGGCCTCAAGATCGAATGGAGATCCGTATAAGACCATATCTGGATATGACATGACATCGAATATGAGAATCGATAAGACCATATTCGGATATGGCATCAATAATCGATACTGGAATCCCTTATAAGACCATATCGGGGATATGGCATCGGCATCTAGAAGTGACCTGACGTAAGACCACATCCGTGATGTGGCATTGGTGTCGTAATTATGTGAATGAGGATGATTATATAGCCTTGAATATCTCAAGTAATTTTCATGTGATAAATAGTTAAGCCTATGCTAGAGATGAGATTAATGCTAATACTAAGTGATGAGGTGACACAAGTATATGTGAGTAATTCATAGGAATGGTTCACGATATGTGGCATGTTATGTAATTGGTAAGAGTATATATGAGTAAGTTATGGAAATGAGCTTAAGACTTGTGTTTTATTCAATGAAATGGATGAATGACATTGTGAGTTTTATGTTGCTATTTATTTCATGCAAACTTACTAAGCTTTATGCTTACCCCTCTCATTTCCCTTTTCCTTGTAGTATTGCCAAGTTAGCTCGAGATTTCGTGGAACGTTGGAGTACATAAATCACACTATCAACTACTCTTTGGTATAGCCAAGTTATATTCATTTTGAGGATGCCATGTATAGGGCTTAGTCTCTTTTGTTATGTCACATTTGTTAGCCAAAGTGTTGGCTATTAATGTTGCTAAATTCATTTTGTAAGAGGTCTTTGCATTTGGGGAATACTTGACAAGTTTATATATATTCAATAGTGATAAATTTCATGAAGTGTAGGCTTGTGTGGATGCATTAATTTTGAGTCCTTAGAAGTACTTTATAGTCCTGATATGTGTTGGATTGGATTATTGCAAGTATGGTTGTTGTATAGGGTGGCATATGGCTTGGTAGATAGCCTTTTAAATGTCCACACAAGTAGACACACAGGCGTGTGTCTAGGCCGTGTGTGACACACGGTCAGCCCCATGGGTGTGTTGATTGGCCGTGTGTCCCCATGCATGCTAGGCTTACAATTTAGTATGCTCAATAGTAAATACACGGGCAGAGACACGATCGTGTGTCTCAGCCGTGTGAGAGGCACGAACATGGGCATGGGCGTGTGCCCAGGCCGTGCAAAGTCTGCACTGAATTTGAATTTAATTCACCCACGGTTGAAGGACATGGGCGTGGATTGGCCGTGTGATGTAAGTCGATTGACCATGAGCGCATACACACGGACGTGACACGCAGGCGATGTGATACAAGTCAGTGTCGACCACGGGTGTGGAACACGGGCGTGTGATATGTCAAATGGGCCTTCTTACACACGGGGCAAGTGGCCTGTTTTAAGTAGAAACTTTTAAGTGTGCAAAAGTTTTGGCTAAATCTCAAACCCTCCATATGCATGTTTGAGGCCTCATAGGCCCATAATAAGGATGTTATGCATATGTATGAAAAGTCTTAAGTTAGAAATGAAATTTTAAAGCCTAAAGTTGTATGTTTAACAAGTTAAGTCCGTAATACCTCGTGCGGATTCAGAGTTGGATACGGTAAAGGGTGTTACAGAGGAGGATCAAATCCACGATGCCGCTCGATCATCATCATGTGTATCATGCTTGAGATGCCCTGAGGGACATCTAACCGACTAGGGTAAGTTTCGAGGACTGCTCCGGTGTGTTGAGAAGGTGAAGTGTCGAAGCGATGCGAGTCACATAAGTGGCCTAGATAGATGGGGCCCTTCCGGTGGCGGTCGACTGATGGCGAAAGGATAAAGCAATGAAGTAATCCAGGTCAAATACATGCTCGTGCGCCATGCTCCAAAGATAGTAAACTTCAAAAGTGCTAACAACTCAGTCTTGTCTCTCCTTCCGTCAAGGTGTGAGCAAGGAGTACGTGAATATATTGTAGGAAGTGGAGAGAGAGAATCGCCTTGAGTGACTCGCGTCATAAGGTGTCCGAGTCACTTTAAGATTGGTCCAACAATGCGATGGTGAATGATGGATGTGCGGTGAAGTGAAGGAAGTCCTCGGTACTCATGAACTCCTTTATGTAGATTCCATAGCACCAGAACAACGGGACACTCATATGTCGCACCAAACCACCTAGGCAAAAAAGTGACGATGCCTGGCTCGTCATGAACTGTCATGACCTGCTGCACTAGAAACATCGAGTAAAACTCCAATGTCAGCTCTATGTATGTGGGCTCGATAATGGCAAAGAATCTATCCCAAGAAGCTATGGCGATAATGGCACACACATCATCAGTGAGTCAGACCTGTTCCAGCGCGGCCCAATCAATGCAGCGACCTAGGCCTAGTGGTCGTACGCGAAGGAGCTGATATAAATCCTCCTGGGGGCCAGTCGAAAATCAAAGATAGGGGTGGCGAGCCACGGCATATGCGCTCGAGGAGGAGGTTGCGTCGGGCCCCTTCCACTTTTCAAAGCGGGGACGGTGACCTTGTACTTGCCGCGTGTGTTCGTCATAATAAATCTGCAAGAAAGCGATCACAAAATTCAATTTGACGAATTAAAATAATAGGCACGCGAATGAGAAATAAACATCCAAATTTAGCTCAATCAAATAGACTAATTAAATTATCAATATATAAATAGTCAATAGAAAACTAAATAAATGATCAATATATAAAATGAATAGGCAAGCAAAATATGAAGAAAATCAATAACACAATGACCATAAAAATATCAATAGATGTGCTAAACTAAATTAAACATAAACATAGAATTAACATTAAAGAATTTAACTAACCAAGAATTGAACTAACCAAGAATGAATAAATAAAGCAAAAATAATAAAAAGCAATAAATCAATAATAAAACTAAGAGGTAAAATAAAATAATAAAAAAGAAATAAAAAGAATAATAATAATAAAATAAAAATAATAAACTAATACTAGTTATAATAAATAATTAATTAATAAAATAAAATAAGGAAGGGAAGGGTAAAAAGGGAAAAGGGATAACCGATGGTGGTGGGGGCGTTAGCGGGAGGCGCCATCGAATGGAGAACAATGAGGGGTGGTGCAGGCGGTGGATTCGGGTAAGGGGTGTGGATGGACGGGAAAGAAGGGGAAAAAGGAGGGAGGGGGAGGGTGGTCGATCGACGGTGATAAAGGAGGTGGGTGAGGGGGAGGGATAGAGTGGTGGTGGTGGTGGTGAGTCAGAGTGCAGCCTACTAGGGTTTGGGAGCTTTGGGAAAGAAGACAAAGAAGAGGAAAAAGAAAAGGGGTTAGGGGTTTTAATGGGCGACACGGTCGTTTGAGACCAGTGTTGGGCCACACGTCTGTGTCACACGCCCGTGTGGTATCCTATTCAGCCCGTGTGTGATTAAATTTTTAAGCCCAATCTTCACACGGCCTTGGACACGCCCATGTGTATAGGCCATGTGGGTCACATGGCCGTGTTGCACGACCGTGTGCAATGTCTTTTGCTTCTCCCACGCTCGTGTGACCTCACACATGGCCGTGTGTATTGCCCGTGTAACCCTCTGACTTATTTTATATTTTAAATTTGAAAAAATAAGCTCTAGTTTTCACACGGCCATGTCACCAGGCTGTGTAACTCTCTATCGATTTCCTTTAAAATTTAAAAACTAAGTCTCAGGATCTACACAGCCAAGGACAGGCCCGTGTGTCCAGGCGGTGTGGGTTTTAAAATCACATTTTATTTTTTTTCTTTTGTATTAATTTTGAAAATATCATAAGATAAAATTAGTAAATTAGGAATGTTAATGCTCTGGGCCGCCTCTCAAGAAGCGCTTATTTAGGGTCTAAGCTCGACTTACCTCATATTCTCACTAGTCACGATGGTTCACTTGAGTCGAGACTCCTCTTTCTCGCTATCAATTCTATTATCAACATATGGTTTGAGCCGAGTAATATTTACCTTAAAAGTGCCAAATTTAGAGTGATTGACCTCGACTGTACCATATGGGAAAACATTTAGTACCGTAAGAGGACTTGCTCCATTTGGAATAAGCTCTGAAGTGGCAATTCGAGGGTCTTTTCATCTAATAAAACCTGGTCCCCAATCTTAAATTGACTCATTCCATCCTTATGTTCGTCATGGTTTTTTTTCGATTTTGCGCCGTGTATTTTTGGTTTCTCCTTGACATGTGTCCGCCATTCGTCCAGTTCATCGATTTGAAGCCTTCGTTCTTCATGAGTTATTCTATTTTTGTTACTTGAGTTAGATCGTGGCTCTATCACCTTTTTCCGAGGAATTTCCGCAAAGAAGGTTGAGCGCAAGGTTACTCACATTAAAAGAACTTGTAATATCATCTCGATCACTAGATATCCTAACAGAATCACGAGCTTGGATTTTAATCGTGTCATCACCTACACGAAGTATCAATTCACCTGTACCAATATCTATAATGGTTCTAGCAGTTGGTAAAAAGGGTCGTCCTAAAATTAAAGGTATGCCACTATCCTCATCCATGTCTAGAACAACAAAGTCAGTTAGGAATATGAATTTATCAATTTTTACGAGTACATCTTCAACAATACCCCTAGGAATTCTAATGGTTTTATCTACTAATTGAATGTTCATCCTAGTTTGTTTGGGTTTCCCAAGACCTAGCTGTTTAAATATTTTGTAAGGCATGACAATAATACTTGCCCCTAAATCAGCTAAAGCATTATTTACATTTAAACTACCAATTAAACAAGGAATAGTAAAACTCTCTGGATCCTTTAATTTGTTGGGTAGTTTATTTTGTAAGATAGCTGGGCACACTAATTTAGCTCTACGTGTGACAAATCATCTAACTTCTGTTTGTTTGCCAAAAGCTCCTTTAAAAATTTGACTGAATTGGGCATCTGCGAAAGAGCTTCAATAAATGGTAAGTTAATATGCGACTTTTCAAAAGTTTAAGAAATTTACCGAATTTTTCATTTGTGCGGTCTTTCTTTGTCGTGTTGGGATATGGCACACGAGGTATATACTCCTTACTTACTGGTTTTTGTTTGTTGTGGCTTACTTCAACCTTACTATTTCTTACCACAGTTTCTTGTCTCTATTCAGATTCAGATTCTACAAACCCTTCTTCATCGTGCACAGTGATGGCATGGAGTTTCTCCATTGGGTTAGTTTCGGTGTTACTCGGTAAGCTACCTTGTGGTCATTCTGAGATCAGCTTAACAAGCTGACCTATTTGGTTCTCGAGCCCTTGAATTGATGCTTGTTGATTTTTAGAGCTATTTCGGTGTTTTAAAAACGAGTCTTTGACACCAAAATAAATTTTTCTGGCATATCTTCAAGATTTGGCTTCTTCTCTTGCTAGTAGGGTGGTTGGACACCTGGAGGGAGTTGTGGTCTTTGATTCCCTTGACCACCCAATGAAAAATTTGGGTGGTTCCTCCATCCTGGATTATATGTGTTACTATAAGGATTATTTAGAGGTTTAGAGTTATTACTCATATAATTTAATTGCTCATTCTCCATGCTAGGACTGTAGGGTAGATATTCTGAGGCATTCATCCCTCCTTTATTCGTGTCGCATTGCATCACCGGATGTACTTGCGTAGAAACACATAAATCATCAATCTTTTTATTTAAGAGCTCTACCTGGTTTGATAACATGGTGACCACGTCGAGGTTGAAAACACCAGAGGCTTTTGTCGACTTTGTTCTCATGACTTGCCATTGATAATTATTCTGTGACATTTCCTCTATAAACTCATAAGCGACTTTTAGGTGTTTTGTTATTCGAGTTCCACCAAAAATGCATCAATCAGTTGCCTAGTTGAGGGGTTCGAACAGTTGTAAAAAGTTTGAACCTATAACCATAGAGGTAACTCATGGTGAGGGCACCTTCTCAATAAGTCCTTATGCCTCTCCCATGCATCGTAAAGAGTTTCTAAATCCATCTGCACAAAATAAGAGATATCACTCCTCAACTTTGCCATTTTAGCCGACGAAAAATACTTTAATAGAAACTTTTCGGTCATTTGTTCCCAAGTAGTGATGGAACCTTGTGGTAACGAGTTCAACCACTATTTAGCTTTATTCCTCAATGAAAATGGAAATAACTGTAAGCTAATGGTATCATCAGAAACGCCATTAATTTTAAAAGTGTCGCAGAATTCTAAGAAATTAGCCAAATGAGTATTTGGGTCTTCGTCCTGCAAACCATCAAACTGAACAAACTGTTGAATCATTTGAATAGTGTTAGCTTTCAGTTCAAAATTATTTGCAGCAATAGTAGGTCTAACAATACTCGATTCAGCCCCAGTTAAATTAGGCTTAGCATAATCGTACATAGTATGAGGAGCAGGATTTTGATTCACAGGATTCACGGCAACCACAGGAGGTAGCGGATTATTCTGATTATCAGCCATCTCCTCAGTAATATTGGGATTGTCCTCTTACTCTTCCTCTATATACTAGACACTTCGCCTTATTTCTCTACGATTTTTGCGAGTTGTGCTTTCGATTTTGCTATCAAATAATAGAGGTCCTGGCGGGTTTCTTCTAGTCATAAACTAAAGATACCTACCAGAATCAAAACGAAAGAAACATTAGAAAAAAAATGATAAACTAAAAACAAAAAATATATTGCAGAAAATAAAAAAATGGCTAAAGTAATAAAAATTAAGTGTTCCTAATATTCTAGTCCTCAGCAACCGTGCCAAAAACTTGATGACGTCACGAACTAACTAAAATACGACAAAGGCAAGCGCACCTATCGAACAGTAGTACAGCTATGGTGAGTCCGAAAATCGAATCCACGATGACTATAAGTGCTAGTAATTACTAGTAATTATTATCTTTTTATTATTTAGCTTAATAATTAAAGATGTGTTTTAATTTAAAATTGAACTAACTAATTAACTATGAACGCGACAGAGATAAAATTGAGAAAATACTTTAAGAAAACCAATGAGAGAGACAATACCCAAGGAAGAATCCACCTAGATTTCACTTATTATTATGATTCTGAATTAAACGATTTATTCACTTGTCTTAATCCTTAGAAATCCCTAAATTATGTTAATATCTCTTTCGAGACTAAGAACAACTGACTCTAAGTTGATTAATTGAAATCGTTTTCTAATTAAAACCCCTATTATCAGATTTTCTTATTAGATTTGACTCTAATCCAGTAGATTTATGTCGTCCTATTTCTAGGATTGCAATCAACTCCGCTTAATTATGCTAGATCTACTCTTAAGCAGGGACTTTTGCTCCACTGATTAAGCACATCAAACTTGGATTAATATCCTGAAAATATTAAGGCAAGGATTAAGAATACATAATTAAGAACAAAACAAGTATTTATCATGTAATTTAGATAATTAAATAATAAGATCATAGGTTTCATCCTCCTCGTATTTTAGGGAGTTTAGTTCATAATGTAAAAGGAAAACATCTCAAAATAAGGAAAACAACAAGACATAAAGAACCCAAAACTTCTAAGGAAAATTGATGGAGATCTTCAATCTTGAATGAGCTCCTACTTTTGAATTGATTTTGACTTCCTTCAAGTAATTTCTTCGTTCTACTCGCTTGTGTCTCTAGGTCTTCTTCTCTTGTGTTTTTATAGACTTTGGAATGCTTAAAATACCTAAAATTGGCTTTTTCGTGAAATCGAAACAAGGTTCGACAAGGACACAGGCGTGTGGTCAGCCAGTGTAAGAATGCCCAAGTTGTGTGCAATACTGACATGGTTTGAAATTGACACGTTGAAACACCCCACACCCGGCCCACGAGCCTGAACCGGATCTGGTATGTTCCTAAAGTAAACTGGTTTCAATAATGTCCGTTACTTAGAGAAATTTGTAAAAAAAATTTTGGAAAACTATTATTTTGAGTTGGGCTTAGATTGGAAACCCATTTATTTATACTTGTAAATCCAATTTGATTTAATATGTCCAAAATAGTTCCTAGCACAATATTTAAAAGTAAAGTAAAAATAAAGAATAATCCATCGGGCCTTATGGCCTTATTACATCAAGTAAACCCAAAATAAAGTTTAAGGTACCAAATAAAATAAAGTTCAAATAAAATAAAATCTTCAAATGGATCATGGCCACCTCAAGGTCCACTGCCCGTCCACAACGCTCATCACCGAAAATAATTCCCACAACGGGTCACCAATGACTCAATGTGCACACAATACTAACATTCAACAAATCAGGCATTCATGTTCAAATCATCGATCCATATAAAATGAAATTATGATGCATCCCAAACCCAATCCTAATGGTCCATCCGCTACACACCACCGTGCACCGCCATTCACACCGTGGGGACTACTAAGTCAACCCTCCATCCGCTACACACCATCGAAGGCAGTCGCCCATATACGTCGTGTCATTAGACACTATATTCAAATAATGTAACCGGAGTTACCAAATTTCGTTGGTGAGACCAAAGTCAACACCTTTGTTGGTGAGACCGAAGTCAACACCTACTCTTCCCCTTTCACATAAATCCCGAATGCCCCAAATTATACATTATGCATAACTTACTTAATTTCATGTTCATATACATATATTCGCATGTTATAAAATAACATATTTCACAATCCTATCAGAAGTAGGAAACGTACCTGAGTACTTTTTACCACATTTGTGGTACTTAGCCACATTCACATTCTTTACATATTCGTATATTAAAATAATAGCCATATGAAATATCAAAGGTTAGTAAGGGTACACACCTGATTTGTTTAGCGATTCCTTGAGATTTGAAAACAAGATCTAATGTTTAGATCCTTAGTTCCTACATTTGGTTTATCATGTATTACTTAGCATAAATTCTATTTTATTATAATATCCAAATCCTAGTAGGATTTGTAAAGAGGCTTACCTTTGATGCCGATTTGATGTTTATTCAAATCCCGAAAACTTTGTTTTCCTTCACTTGATATTCGGCCAACCTTAAATCTCAACATAAATTAGTTTTCGGCTTTTTTTTTAATAATTATAGATCTTATCTATGTAATCACACAAGCCTTGGCCGAATACTTTAGGGGCTTACATTATGGATTTTTAAATCCCGAAAACTTCACCTCCCTTTTTCCTTGTAATCGGCCAAATCCTTGAAGTTCTCAAATCCCGAAGTTGATCCTTATTTTAAATTCCTGCCGAAATAAATTATTAGATTTGAACTATTCTTCAATTATGGAAGGAACCTTTTTGTCGAATGTACATTGATGCACTTACCTCGTTTTCAAATCCCGGATGATCCCTTATAATATTCGGCTATGGCACTATTATGGATCTCAAAGTTTCGACTTTTGTGAAGGGATAGTAGAAGAAAAGAGAAAGAAAGGAAAAGAGATGGAGAGAGTTTTGTAAAGGAGAATTCGGCTAAAGGAAAGAGAAGAGATTGTTGCTAATTTGACTAGGAGATTTCGGCAAGGGGTTGAAGAGAAGAGAATGGCTCTTTACTTTTCTCTCTTTGGCCGAAACTATTAGCCTTAGAGTCCCTAAATCCGCCAACTCTTCATTTGTGATAAGTTTTAATTTTATCAATTATGAAATTCCATCAAATCTCCTAATTAGTCGAAAATTCTATTGAATAAAAACTCCTCTTCTTAGATTCCCTTGTGCCGTCCAACTCTCCACTCATGGAAGCAAAATAAAACCTCTTTTATTTGCTTCCTAGATGACTCAAACTCAGGCCCAAAAACCTCTTGCATTTGGGCCATTTTTCTAGGGCCTTAGGTGGCATCTTCAGGCCACATTTCCAAGTCCGTTATTGGGTCAAATTTCATGTACTTTATATTTTTAGGGTCACTTGGCCCTAAGTTCCCCTTTGGGCTCTAAAGTTCGACATTTCGGGGTCATTTTTAAGTTTCCAAAAATTTTCGCGCGGCTCTGTATTTTCCAAGTTTCCAAAATGTTTAGTTTCCTATTTTGGCTTGGTTTCCAAAATGTTTAGTTTCCTATTTTGGTTAGGTTTCCAAAATGTTTAGTTTCCTATTTTGGTTTGGTTTCCAAAATGTTTAGTTTCCTCTTTTGGCTTGGTTTCCAAAATGTTCACTTTCCTAATTTACTTAGGTTTCCAAAAATGTTCACTTTCCTATTTTTGACGTAACATTTCCATACATCCTTTATTTTCCAAAATCATTCCAAATTTATTCCAAAGCACATAAAACATGTCTTATTGTACAATTAGGCCAAAATGCATAGCCCCTTTTTAGGATGTTACACACGTGCTGGAACACGGGTATGTAGCCATCCCGTGTGGTTTACACGGGCATGTGCTTAGCCCGTGTGCAATTGGCACGGCCGTGTGGATCTTTAAGATAGCTTATTTTGTCCAATTTTGGCCCGTTTTCTGCTCCTTTTGCTCTCCTATGCTCACCTAATTATAGAAACATGAATTTAAAGGATTAGGAGCATCAAATTCACAAAATTATATAATAAATCATCCAAAAACATGCTAAGCATGGGATTAAAATATGTTACTTTTATGGTTTATCAAAGCTTCATTCAAAATCTTCTGTAATAGTTCTAAACTTTTCGATACACATACTCTTTTTCTGTATAACAAACAACCATCAGTCCCGATCTAAAATTCTGAGTCAGGTTTCGATTCACTTTGTATCCATTTTGCTTGCAACTCACTATCATTTTTCTAAGCTTCATAGATTTGTTGTAAAAACGTTGGTCTAGCTTTTAACTCAACTATGATTGAACCATCATCAAATAATGACAATCGAGTGTTCATTGCTCGCAAAGTAGACAAAGATTTTCTGCTCAAAGCATCTGCCACTACATTAGTGTTTTCCGAGTGGTAGTCAATAATTCAAGCCATCTGTGCTGTCTCAAATTCAAATCTTTCTGTGACATCCACTACATCAAAACAGACTTTTAGCAGCATTTTTAGTGGCGTTTTAATTAGAAATGCCACAAATATTATACATTAGCAGCGTTTGAAAGAAAACGCCGTAAAAAGCTGAGCAATAGCAGCGTTTATTTCCAAAACGCCGCTAAAAAGGAGAAATAGCGGCATTTTTTTCTCAAACGCCGGTAAGGATCTAAGCATTAGCGGCGCTTTTAGAAAAATGCCGCTAAAGATCAGAGCATTAGCGGCGCTTTTGAAAAACGCCGCTAAAGATTTGAGCATTAGCGGCGCTTTTGAAAAAACGCCGCTAAAGATCTGAGCATTAGCGGCGCTTTTGTAAAAATGCCGTTAAATGAAGAGTATTAGTGGCGCTTAGCCTAAAATTCGCAAAGATGTTAATCAATACGAAGACGTTTTGTAGTTGAGCTATAGTTGCTAGATCGAGAATAAGTGGCGTTTTTTTGTAAACGCATACAAAAGCATGTCATTAGCTACGTTTTTTTAAAAAATGCCACAAAAATAAATAATTTAAGGGTTATGGTTTTAGGGGTTGGCTATTAGGCTTTAGGGTTAGTGTTATTAATAAAAATTTAATTTATTTTAGGTCTATGTAAGCATTAACATTCTATTTTAATTACTTTTGTCCCTTATAAAATTTATATTTAAGGTTTAGCCACTACAAGAAAACAAAATTTATATATATATTATAGTTTAAATTATTTAATTTCTTTTATATATATATATATATTATAATTATAATTATAGTTTAAATTATTTTAGAGATAATAGATAAGCTTTTATATAATAAAATTAAAAAAATTGGTAACCCGTGCATCCGTAGAGAAACAAAATTAATAAGTAAATTGAAAATGTTATTTAAATTTCCTAAAATATTGAAAGAATATATAATATTAAAATTTATCTAAATAACTTAGGGTTTAAGGTTATAATCAAGGGTTTAGTGGTTTGTATAGGTGACTAGGGTTTAGTGTAACACTCAAACCCGCCTAGAAGTTAGGCCGAGTCCAGAATGTCACATTAAAGGCGCACTTCAAAATGATTTACTATTTAACCATTTAAGGCCCAAAAGTCCAAAATAAAAGTTTATTTCGAAAACCATATTATCACTTTAATAATTTTATGAAATTTCTTAAGTGGGTAGTTGGAACAATAATAATAACCCAAAATATATATTCAATTAGGAGTTACAAGGCCTTGTTACAATCCAATGAAAAAACAAAGTATTTAAAATAAGATCATTTGAATAAATTAAAACATTTGAATAGCTTGTAGTATGGCCATCTCCGAGTCCTCTCCCACGTCGAGCCGTCTATTCAAGATTACCTAAAACATTAAAATTAAGGGTGTGAGTTTTGAAACCCAGTGTGCACGACCCTTGGCAAACAAATCACTTACAAATATCCACATTGGGCCTAAGCCCTATCAAAATCGGTGGTCTTGGGCCTTAGCCCATAATGACCTCATATCACATCGTATCGTATCATTCATAAACAAAACTCAGTGTGCATAACCCTCATCAATACGAACATGAATCACAACAGTTCGGGCCGAAGCCCATTTCAGTAACGGTGGTAATTGGGCCTTAGCCCATAAAAGCCTCAGTTGGGCATTAACCCATAAATGTCACAAAATCATATTTATCTGGGCCTGAGCCCATGTAAAATAAAACCACATATGCAATGCATTAATGCCCATATCAACCCTGCACTCCGTCTCCTGTCCAACCCTGCACTCCTGTAGGGATTTAATCGACCCACCCATCCCTACACTCCTTATGTAGCACCGCCATGGCACTAACTTATCGATGCAAAGATAGTCGCTTTCGGTGGCTAAAAGCCTTCGGTGGATCCACAGTCGTCAAGCGACCATGTGATCTTATCTGCACTTCCCCTTTCGAATAATCCCATCCTCATGTAATAGAATAACACATGAATGCAACATACAATAATAATCATACGATAACAATCAAAAATCACATACAAGAATAATCATATAACATGTAGGGGTATTTTCGTAATTTACCTACCAAGGGTATTTTTGTAATTTACCTACCAAGGGTATTTTCGTAATTTACCTACCAAGGGTATTTTCGTAATTTACCCACCAATGGTATTTTCGTAATTTACCTACCAAGGGTATTTTCGTAATTTACCTACCAAGTGTATTTTTGGAATTTACCTACCAAGGGTATTTTGGTAATTTAAGTAACCTGTGGGTATTTGGTAATTTTGCAAACCAGGGGTATTTTGGTAATTTTGTAATCTGGGGGTATTTCGATAATTTCACGAATCGGGGGTATTTTGTTAATTTTGCAAATTAGGGGTATTTTGGTAATTTTGTAAATTAGGGGTACTTCAGTAATTTCATAAAGCGGGGGTACTTCGTTAATTTCATAAACTGGGGGTATTTTGGTAATTTCACAAATTGGGGGTACTTTGGTAATTTTGCAAATCGGGGTATTTCGATAATTTCACAAATCGGGGGGTATTCGGTCCCTTTCGGGTTTTAGCTATGAACTTTGGCCCATCAACAAGTCTTCGCTGCTAAAGTGAACAGACACTACACACCAGGTAGGATTCCAGAAAAGAGGAGCTGGGCCACTTGGGCCGCTTAAATACCAAGCTCTCCCTAGATCCAATCCTAGACATGTGTATGCCCGTTGCCACACCCTAACCCAGCAACTTGTTCACAGACATTTTTAATTAGAAAAATTAAGTCTTATGGAATTTAAGAGTTGTTCAAACTAGACCTAAGGTCCATAAACCCTAACATACATGTCTATGTCCCTTTAAAGCCCGTCAAAACCAAATTACAACCTTACGGCCCATTAGGATCAAGTTTCATCGTATGGCCTATTAGGCCCAAAACAAATCCAATTCATGCATCATGCATGACTAATTCAATTCGTATAACCAACCAAACCATTTCATCAAACTTAACTTCAGGGCCCACCGGGCCCATTTAGCCATTTTCGGCTTTACCGATTTCGTGCGTGTAGTGTTTGTACACACGTGGTAACCACGCACGCTGCAAACCCCCTAGTCACAAACCTACAATCGACATCGCCTAACGATTAATCATAACTCAATATATACTTATCAAAAACCAAACCTCAACATAACATTATCGTGCACCTCACGTTATAGTAGCCCTTCCTTCGCAACTATTGGCGATTATCCTCTAGGTCTGCACCCAAACGCCCACCAAGGTATATTAACTCTCCTCATAGAATGCTCTATATATAGCTAGCTTCTCACCTTCCTTCTTTGTATCTTTCCGATGTGGGATCCCTCCATTAGCAGAGTTTAAATCCAACTCAAACCCTTCTCGTCCAATCCGTAAAATAAATACTCCCTTGCTTGTCATGAGATTCGAACTCAGGCTCCCCTATAGCATAATCCACGCCGCTAGCCACTTTACCAACTAGATCCTTGTGTCTAAAATCATGCGCAACTAAATATAACCCTATGGCAAAATTCTAGAGTCTATTTAAAAAGAAATCCAAAATGTAAGAGCCAAGACTTGAACCTTGGACCTCCTTCTTTCCTTGTTGCGTCACCCCCTTGTCTCTTATGTGGCGTCACTTTGCCACTACACCACACACTCCACTTGTGTCATTTTTCTCCACATTTTATTCTTAAAGCCTACTACTAACTCTCAGGGTTTTTTTCACCTAAAACCAAAATTTTCCTAAAGCCAAAGTTTGATCCTGGGACTTCATAGAAGCCCCCTAACCTTCCAAAATCACTCACCTACTAGATCCAACTTGCATTAAAGTCATTCTCATATTCTCAAAAATTTTAAACGCTACTATGCCTAAAGCCCAATAGGCCTAATTCTTCTAGGCCCAATTTCGAGATGTTACATTTCGAGTTTAGCATTTCAAGATTTAGTGTTTAGAGTTTATGGTTTATGGTTAGTCTTAGGATTAGGGTTATGGCTTGAGTTTATGAGTTTATGGGTTTGTGGGTGTATGGTTTAAGGTTCACAATTTTAGGGTTTAGGGTTTATCAAATAAAGACAGAATATCAAATTTGATTTAATCATTAAAAAATTATAAAAATATATGCTAACAAAATGGTGAGATTGCATTTTTTTACTTACAAATTAATTTCAAATTTCTAACAAAATCTGATTGTGCATCTATTTATCCCTAAACCTTAAATCCTAAACCTTAAACGGTCTAAACGCTAAACTTTAAACCATGGATCTAGATTCTAAACCCTAAATCATAACTCTAAATACTCAACCATAAACCCTAAACTACAAACACTAAACCATTAACCATTAAACCCTAACCTTAAACGCCGCTAAATGTTGAGCAACAGTTCAATTTTCATTTAGGTAATCGACACTCGTTTCGATTTGATTCGATTTAATTTTCATTTTTCTTGTTTTTCTTTTGAATTTAATTTTATTTTGATATTTGAAACTGACTTAATTTTGAAAAGTTAAAATTGATAACTAAACCATTAAGAAGTTTTGCTTTATCGAAACCCTTAAACAGTAACTAGTAATGTTAATTAAAATACAATTTATTTTAATTGAATATTTAAAATATAAATATTTTATCTTAATTAAAATATAAATTATATTGATTAAAATAAAATTATTTTTAATCAAAAAATAATGACAATTAGAAAAATTTGAAAGTAAAAACATAGAAAAATATTTGTTAAAAATGAAAAAAATATTAAATAATCTTTTATATAATCGTAAAAGAGATAGTATTAATTTTAAAATATTTAATTAATTCTCATGAGAATTTAGGGTTTATGGTTTAATTTAGGGTATACAGTTTATGGTTTTGTAACATCCTGAAGTAGCAACTTAATTAATTTTTCCCATGTGCGTGCTTGAAGAAATATGTATGCTGTGATTGCTTGACATGTTCTAGGGTCTAGTCATAACCCCTGCTAGGTCGACTTAGGGCTGAAAATTTCTTTTTACGCTAAAGAGGAGGGAGCTAGGTGAGATAGGGGATAAGAGAAATTGAGGGAGAAGCATGACACAAGGAAACATGTGATAGAGTGGCTTGGGACGCTACCTAAGGAGCTAGGAAGGTGCGGCAAAGGAGGTTCAAGGCTGCCGAATTAGCACCTAGGAGTTTTTATTTTTTGCGTTATGTGGGGAAGTTGGGCTAGGAAGGCCTTAAAATAAAATGGTAAGGGTTTTAGGCATGGAAGTCGGATTGGCAAAGTGGCTTAGGGCCACCTCTTAGGGCCTTGGTGAATGCCGCCCCAAGCAGGAAAGAGAGGACTCAAGTTCGAGTCACGTTGGAAGCAAGGTATGTTTTATTTCTTTTTATTTTGGCGTGAAAGGGGAGAGAGCTAGTGGACTATGCAAGGACTCTCTAAGAGATAGGGATAAACATTATTTTTTTTATTTGAAGAAGTGATTGGATAAAAATTTATCACAAAAGGGGTGAGTGATGGCCGAATGTAGGATTCCTTAGGGACTTTCACATCGGTTGAGTATAGTAAAGGGGGGGATGCCGAAATTCATCTAGTTGATTTTCTTTTCAATTTGTTTTCTTGGCCAATTTCTCTCTAGTCCCCCTTGCCCAAAAATTTCTTCAAACCCCTCTCTCATTTTGGTTCAACTTGGCCGAACCTATCACCCCCTTACCACCCAAACTCCATCTTCCATCTTGTGTAGCCGAATCTCTATTGCTTCTCTCTTCTCCATGCCGAAATCTTCTTCTTTCTTCTAGCCGAATATCAATCAAGAGTGGATCACTTTTTGGTTCTTCTCCAAATACGGTAAGTGGTGGTAAGGACTCGTTTTAGTAGGCCATTCTTTTTATTATTCGAAAAGTCGAAGACTAACTATTATGTGATCTCAAGGTGTAGCCGATTACAAGTGGTGTGTGTGGCTTCGGGATTTGATTGGAAACCAAATCGGTTTAGGGTAAGTGCCACAAATGAGCCTTGGATTTAGTTACTATGGTGAATAGGCCTTGGTAAGGTTGGTAGAATGTATATGGTCCTAATATCATACCTTTTGTGTGTAGCCGATGCTAGAGTGCTTTGAAGGAGTCTTTCAGGTTTCGATTCTTCAAGGTAAGTGGCTGTCATATTCGGCTATGGGCCATGTATGGTGTTTAAATAGTAACCGATTATGTGCTATGATTTTAGGAGCAAAGTTTTTCGGGTTTTATACTCGCTTTGGTAAGTAATAGTAAGTTCGGCCTAAGGTCATATTTCAGGTGCGAATGACCCTTCGGGATTATTAGTATAGTCGAATGGCTATTAGATCTAAAGGTTTGGGTGTTTGCCGATTTAGGAGCAATACGGGATTACGTTTCGAGATTTTGTGATAACGCATAGATTCGGGATTTCTCTTTAGATCTTCGGCTAAACAGGTGTGTAAAACTCTTGCACACTTATTAGTTGGCATTGCTTATTATGTTACACTTAACTATTGTGATAGTGATTTGCCTTGTGGGCTTGTGCATGGATCCGGGTAAGTCGCTGTGACTTTAAATATGTTATATGAATGACATGATAGTTCGGATGCTATGCCTTGACTTATGTGTATAATTTATGATAGTTTGTTAATCATGTTGTGAGCATGTTGACAATGGGATTGAAGAGAGGGGGGGATATTCTCTATGGATGTCACAGTGGTTTTGACCACAAGATGGGTTGGCCCCATCGGTTTGATTGTGACTTTGGTCACCAAAGTGGTTTTGACCACACCGTTGATATAAATCGTGACTAAGTCCCGGTGGTTTGGCACCACCGTGGTTTTGACCACATATTGATAATTGTGACCTATGGTCATCGTGGTTTTGACCACACGATGGGTTGACCCCATCATTGATTTGTGACTCCGGTCACGGTGGTTTTGACCACCGATGGTTTTGACCACGGGGTAGATAAAGGAGTATGGATGCCTAGTTTTGGGTTACATGTTTGCATGATTTACTAATATTTTGTGTATGAGTTTGCACTTAGGGTTGGGGATTTACACACTGAGTCTTGGTGACTCACCCCTTCCCATATCATTTTGCAGATGAGTAGATCGAGGAGATGGAGCCGGAGAGGACTCGAGGCGGCCATGCTTGTTACTTGGATTTGAAATTTTATTTAGCACAGTTTAAGATTATTATTTACTAAATTTTTGGTTTGGGTTGTAATAAGGCCGCTAATTATTATTTTGGGTGATTAAGTAGTTGTTTTACTTCACTTCTACTATATTACTAAAGAATTTATAAATTGTTTAAATGAATCGATTAAAAGTAGCGTTTTCAATATGGGAAATTTTACGAGTTTTCAAGGATGTTGTCATCGGTAGCAAAATTCACTAAGTTAGCAATAACTCCGATAGTACTAATAATTTAAATGATCAAATGTTTTCAAAGATTTCAACTCAACCATGTTTATAAAAAAACAATTCCACGAGTTTTTAATAGACACCGCTTTATAATCTCAATAAATTTTCGAAATTCTATCGGACAATCAAAATCTTTCAAAACGTTTTTCTTACGTGACATACGAGATCCCACGAGGCTCATGGGTAGGGTTTGGGGTGTTACATTTTAATATCGAGCTAGGTTTAAAACTCATTGTGGGGCCCAGGCCCAAAATGTTTTAGTAGGCCTCGTGGAATATTATGAAAATGGTTCTTAGTTCGAAACGACATGGCACCGAGTCTTGGCACCAATCGCCTGTAAGTACTTCTAACTCTTGTGTGAATTATTATCGTGAGAAGGGTAGAAATGGAGCGTAGATAGTATGATAAGTATTTGAACCCTAGGACTAGTTTACCCCAACATTCACATAAGACTTTAAATGCTTAATTAAATAAACCTATGACTAAGTCGTCGGGTTAAGGTGTGGTAACCCTTGTGCACATGTCTAGGATTGGATCCGAAAGAGCACGGTACTTAGCAGGTCCTAGTGACTCACCTCCTCTTCGCAGAATCCTACAGTGCGTAGCTTCGGTTCACCCTAACCATGAGGACTTATTCATAAAGCTAAACCCAATAACTAAAACCCGAAGGGAACTAGCCGTATTGTTGTAAAAACATAAGTTTTAAAACTCTTAAAATTACCCTTTTAAACTTGGGAGAACTATTTTACAAAATTTTCCGAAAAATGTTCGATTTATGAAAATTATAAAAATACCCCTAGTGGTAAAATTACAAAAATGCCCTTAGTTTATGAAATTCCCAAAATACTCACAGTGCTAATCGAAATTTTCATTACTTATAGAATGTCCAAAAACCTTAATTTGCAAAATATCAAAATGTCATGATTTTGGAAAATTACGAAATTGCCCCTAACTTACAAAATTACCAAAATGACCCTGATTGCCAAAATTTTTGCAATGCTATCAATTTGGAAAACAAATTCTCCAAAAAGAACCCTCAAGTTTTACAAATCTTGAAATACCCTGGATTTATTAAGATTTATAAATTTACCCGAAAAATTATCAAATGCCCCGGAATATCAAAATTCCCGAAATACCCTCAAAATTTCAAAATTTCCAAAATACCCTTATTGACAAAAATCACCAAGGAACTTTGTTTTGACAAATTATGAAAATACCCCTGTAGGACAAAAGACAAAAATACCCCTGGGATAGGAACGGACAGAAATGTCCGAAGAGTGAATGTGTATGGGAGATACTAAGGAATGGATGTGTTTTTCTGTGAATTAGGATAGAAAACTTGAAACTTTTAATGATCGAAAGAATCCCTATTAAGCTCTCTTCATAAAATTTCTTCGCGGATAACCAGTGAAACAAGTACTAATCCATAAAAGTTCTTAATCAGATTTAAGCGCAATCGTTGGAAATGAGTTCTAGAGGACATGGCCATCGTGGACATGGTAGAGAAAGAATAACCCTGTCAGAACCCGTTAGGTCGGGTCAAGGGTCTGATAACGAGATACCACCGCCACCACCACCCCCAACTTTTGGTGTTGAGTAGCGAGGATCGACGGGGTGAGGCGATGATCATGAGCTATCTGCGAGTTCTTAAAATGGTGGCTGGAGCAAGTGGAGGTTTGAAAGCTTCAATCAGATGCCGGCGACTCGAGCCAATGGAGCGGAGGTGTTCGGTGTATCAGTGTGGCACCAGTCTGATTGGAGTATTGGTCGGAATCAAGCGAGAGGATCATGGATGACCTAGATTTTTCGGTGAGGAAAAGTGAAGGTATAATCTCTCTACTTGGGATGAGTCATACCGGTGGTGGCTCACCGTAAGGGATGTAGCAATGGTGGAGGATCTCACATGGGAATTCTTTAAAGGCGCCTACCAAAAAAATACATAGGAACTAGCTACGTGAATGCTGCTAATGAAGGCTTTCTTGAACCTAGTTCGGGGTAATAAGACGATGGCGGAGTATAAGGGCCGGATTTCTTGATTGAGCGGTATGCTCGTGGTATTGTGCGTCTTGAGCATGAACAACATGTCGATTCGAGGATGGGTGAGAGATGAGTGAGGATGATGATAGCTCCATAACAGGAATGGGAGTTCATTTGTCCTAGTGGAGAAGGCTAAGGTTCTTTGAAGGGTAAGGCGATCGGTTAAGCGGAATCAAGATAGGAGTTGGAATAAGAGGAGCTCGGATCTTGAGGTTTTTGTGTCAATGAGAAGAGGACGAGGTATGGTGGGTCGAGATCAAGCTGCTAGGCTGCTTGCTCTGCTGCTAATCCTCAATGGCCGCCACGGTGTGCTCGGTGTGGGAAGTCTCACACGGGGGAGTGTTGGAGTGGTAATCGGGGATGCTTCAAGTGTGGATCCATGGAACATCGAGTTAGGGATTGTCGAAAAGGTAGCTAGGTTAAGGTCCGAGGTCGAGATTGTGCCTTGAATTGGAGGGATAACCAACTGACCTTGAGAGGTCGGGTGCGGGTAGAGGAGGTAATGGTCTTTGGCAGAGGACGGGGCACCGAGGGGAGGTCTGCGGTGGTACTTGAGGCTAAGCAACTGGTTTGGTCTATGCCGCAAGGCGTCGAGGAGGAGAGGCGACGCACCGAACGTCATAACCGGTATGTTGTTGATCTTTGGAGTACCCTATAGCACCTTAATTGATATTGGCTCAACTCACTCATACATTACTAGTAGCATAGTAAAAACTACGAACTTAGACTTTGAGCTTACTTCAGGAAGATGACGTATTGAGCCCTCTAGGTCACTCCGTAGAAGTAAGTAAAATCTATAGGAATTACCCCTAAAACTCCAAGGGGTCGTGTTCTTGGTGACTTGATGGAAGCGCCGTTTAGGAATTCGATCGATCCTCGGGATGGATTGGCTAGTAAAGTATCGAGCTAGCTTTGGATTACATGACTAAGCGCATGGTATTAAAGACCATGGAAGGAGAAGAGGTGGTGATGATAGGTAAAAGGAGATTACCTATCTAATCTGGTTTCGCATTGAAGGCGGAAAAGATGGTTAGGAAAGGTTGTGAAGCATATGTAGTGCATGTTTGTGCTTTGGAAGCTAAGGATGCGGTGTGAGGATGTCCGGACCGTAAGGGAATATGTCGATGTATTTCCAAAGGAACTTCCGGGTCTACCTCCAGATCGAGAGGTTGAGTTTGGTATAGATTTGTTACCCGGAACTGCACCAGTATCCATAGCTCCGTATCGGATGGCACAGAAAGAATTGGTAGAATTGAAGGCTCAGATCCAGGAATTATTGGATAGAGGGTTCATTCGGCCAAGTGTATCACCTTGGGGAGCTCAGTGCTATTTGTCAAGAAGAAGGATGGAACAATGAGGATGTGCATAGACTATCGATGACTAAACAAGTCGACAATAAAGAACCGGTATCCTTTGCCGGGATCGATGACTTGTTCGATCAACTCAAGGAGCATCGGTGTTCTCTAAGATTGACCTTAGATCGGTACCATCGACTTAAGGTGAAGGAGGTGATATCCACAAGGCGGTATTCAGTACTCGGTATGGGCACTACGAGTTTCGGTAATGCCTTTTGGTTTGACGAATACACGATCGCATTTATGGACATGATGAACCGGTTTCTAACCCTACCGGATCGATTCGTCGTGGTGTTCATAGGCGACATTTTGGTGTACTCGAAGTCGAGGAGGAGCATGACAGACATCTTCATGTGGTTACGTAAGTTCTAAGGAGAAGCAGTTTGCACTCCAAATTGACAAGTGTGAGTTTTGGCTTAAGGAGGTAACTTTTTAGGGCATGTTGTTTTAGCCGAGGGAATCGGGGTGGATCCCGTAAGATTGAGGCGATATTAGAGTGGAAACCACCGAGGTTGGTTATGAAAATCAAGTTTTACGGGGTTGGCGGGATATTAGCGGAGATTTATGGAAAATTTCTCCTTAATCGCACAGATTGACTAAGATTCTTGAAAAGGAGTTCCATTTGTGTGGTGCGAGAAGAAGCAAGAGAGTTTCGACAAGTGAAGAAGATTTTGTGAAGCACCGGTCTTGATTCACCGAGGCGGAAAGGAATTCATCGTATATTGTGATGCATCGCATCTGAGTTTAGGTGTGTGTTGATGCAAGAAGGGAAGGTGGTCGCTTATGCGTCACGAAAGTTGAGGCCTTACGAAGGTAACTATCCAACGCATGATTTGGAATTGGCTGCTGTGGTTTTTACCTTGAATATTTGGAGGCACTATCTGTATGGGGAGAAGTCGGTAGTGTTCACGGATTACAAGAGCCTGAAGTACCTCTTGACCCAAAAAGATTTAAATCTGAGGCAATAGAGGTGGATTGAGCTGCTGAAGGACTATGACTGCTCAATCGAATACCATCCAAGCAAGGCTAACGTGGTAGCTGATGTATTGAGCCGTAAGGTGGTAGCGGATTTGCGAACAATGTTTGCTCACCTAAGTCTCTATGAGGATGGGAGTCTTCTGGTAGAATTGCAAGTAAAGTCATCTTGGATTGATGAGGTCAAAGAGAGGCAGATGACCGACGAAGTTTTGAGTACTCGAAGGTTGCAAGTACAAAGTTGTGAAATTTGAAGGTTTCAACTTGGGTAGTGATGGAGTGTTGTGTTTTCGGGGAGAGTATGTATGCCTAAGGATGATGATTTGAGGCGGATCCTTAAAGAAGCTCATAGCACCCGTCACGCTATGCATCCCGGAGGCAACAAGATGTATCGAGATTTAAGGGAGCGATTTTGGTGGGCGGGTCTTAGCGAGAAATGGCGAGTTAGTGGGCAAGTGTCGACATGCCCGCAAGTTAAGGTGAGCATCAATTGCCATCGAGTACATTATGTAGGTAAAAATCCCATGGAAGTGAGAGGGATTACAATGGATTTCATAAGTGGGCTTCCCCTTACGCCCAGTAAGAAAGACTCGATATGGGTGATAGTAGACCGATTAACTAAGTCGGCTCATTTCATACCGGAAAGGGTGGACTACTCACTTCAAAGGTTAGCCAAGCTGTATATAGCAGAGATAGTGCGATTACATAGAGTACCGGTGTCTATTATCTCAGATCGGGATCCCCGGTTCACGTCGAGATTCTGGAAGGCCTTACATCAGGAGTTAGGCACGAAGCTGAATTTTAGCACGGCTTTTCATCCACAGTCGGATAGACAATCTGATAGGGTAATCCAAGTGTTGGAAGATATGTTAAGGGGCTGTGTTTTGGACTTCAGTGGTAGTTGGGAGGAGTACCTACCTTTGGCGTAATTCACTTATAACACTAGTTATCAAGTTTAGTATTGAGATGGCACCGTATGAGGTATTTGTATGGTAGGAAATACCGTACTCTACGTTTTGGACAGAAGTGGGAGAACGTCGGATGTGGGGTCGAGTTAGTAGCGAGCAGAGGATAAGGTTAGAGTAATTCGGGCTCATCTTAAAGAGGCGTCGGATAGGCAAAAATCCTACTCCGATCTTAAGCGAGGATGTGGAGTATCACGATGGGTGATAAGGTCTTCTTGAAGGTATCACCTTGGAAGAAGGTGTTGAGGTTTGGCGGAAGGGCAAGCTAAGCCCTAGGTTCATCGGGCCATACGGTATTGAAACGTGTGGGGCGGTAGCTTACCGACTTGAGTTTACGGTAGAATTGAGCTAGATTCATGACGTCTTCCATGTTTGATGCTTAGCGCCATCGATCGATCCATCACACGTCGTTCGTTGCGAAATTGAAGTGAGCCCATTTGTCTTTCGAGGAGGGCGGGTACAAATTTTGGATCGAGATGTCAAGTTTCGAGGTGGAAGTCGATCAGTTGGTAAAAGTGCTATGGCAAAACCATGGTACGGAGGAGGCCACGTGGGAACACGAGGATGTGATGCGCAAACAATACCCCAACTCTTGATCCGAGGTAATTTCGAGGCCAAAATTATTTTTAAGGGGGTAGAACTGTAACATCCTGAAATAGGGGTTGTTTGCAATTTAATTAATTTTTCCCATGTACGTGCTTGAAGAAATATGTATGATGTGATTGCTTGACATGTTCTAGGGTATAGTCATAACCCTGCTAGGTCGACTTAGGGCTGAAAATTTCTTTTTGTGCTAAAGAGGAGGAGCTAGGTGAGATGGGGATAAGAGAAATTGAGGAGAAGCATGACACAAGGAAACATGTGATAGAGTGGCTTGGGACGCTACCTAAGGAGCTAGGAAGGGTGCGGCAATGGAGGGTTTGAGCTACCGAATTAGCACCTAGGAGTTTTTATTTTTGCGTTATGTGGGGGAAGTTAGGCTAGGAAGGCCTTAAAAATAAAATGGTAAGGGTTTTAGGCATGGAAGTCAGATTGGTAAAGTGGCTTAGGGCCGCCTCTTAGGGCCTTGGTGAATGCCGCCCCAAGCAAGAAAGAGAGGACTCAAGTTCGAGTCACGTTGGAAGCAAGGTATGTTTTATTTCTTTTTATTTTGGCGTGAAGGGGGAGAGAGCTAGTGGACTATGCAAGGACTCTCTAAGGGATAGGGATAAACATTATTTTTTTTTATTTGAAGAAGTGATTGGATAAATTTTTATCACAAAAGGGGTGAGTGATGGCCGAATGTAGGATTCCTTAGGGACTTTCACATCAGTTGAGTATAGTAAAGGGGGGGATGCCGAAATTCATCTAGTTGATTTTCTTTTCAATTAGTTTTCTTGGCCAATTTCTCTCTAGTCCCCCTTGGCCAAAAATTTCTTCAAACCCCTTTCTCCTTTTGGTTCAACTTGGCCGAACCTATCACCCCCTTACCACCCAAACTCCATCTTCCATCTTGTGTAACCAAATCTCTATTGCTTCTCTCTTCTCCATGCCGAAATCTTCTTCTTTCTTCTAGTCGAATATCAATCAAGAGTGGATCACTTTTTGGTTCTTCTCCAAATACGATAAGTGGTGGTAAGGACTCGTTTTAGTAGGCCATTCTTTTTATTATTCGAAAAGCCGAAGACTAACTATTATGTGATCTCAAGGTGTAGCCAATAACAGGTGGTGTGTGTGGCTTTGGGATTCGATTGGAAACCAAATCGGTTTAGGGTAAGTGCCACAAATGAGCCTTCGAGATTTAGTTACTATGGCCAAATAGGCCTTGGTAAGGTTGGCCGAATGTGTATATGGTCCTAATATCATACCTTTTGTGTGTAGTCGACGCTAGAGTGCTTTGAAGGAGTCTTTCAGGTTTCGGTTCTTCAAGGTAAGTGGCTGTCATATTCGGCTATGGGCCATGTATGGTGTTTAAATAGTAACCGATTGTGTGCTATGATTTTAGGAGCAAAGGTTTCCGGGGTAACCGATTGTGTGCTATGATTTTAGGAGCAAAGGTTTCCGGGTTTTATACTCGCTTCGGTAAGTAATAGTAAGTTTGGCCTAAGGCCATATTTCAGGTGCGAATGATCCTTCGGGATTATTAGTATAGCCGAATGGCTATTAGATCTAAAGGTTTGTGTGTTTGCCAATTGTAGGAGCAATACGGGAATACGTTTGGGATTTTGTGATAACGCATAGATTCGAGATTTCTCTTTAGATCTCTATTAAGCAGTGTGTAAAACTCTTGCACACTTATTAGTTGGCATTGCTTATTATTTTACACTTAACTATTGTGATAGTGATTTGCCTTGTGGGCTTGTGCTTGGATCCCGGGTAAGTCGCTTGTGACTTTAAATATGTTATATGAATGGCATGATAGTTAAGATGCTATGCCTTGACTTTTGTGTATAATTTATGATAGTTTGTTAATCATGTTGTGAGCATGTTGACAATGGGATTGAAGAGAGGAGGGGGAATATTCTCTATGGACTGTCACCAGTGGTTTTGACCACAAGATGGGTTGGCCCCATCAGTTTGATTGTGACTTCGGTCACCAGTGGTTTTGACCACACTGTTGATATAAATCGTGACTAAGTCCCAGTGGTTTGGTACCACCAGTGGTTTTGACCACATATTGATAATTGTGACCTATGGTCATCAGTGGTTTTAACCACACGATGGGTTGGCCCCATCATTGATTTGTGACTCCGGTCACCAGTGGTTTTGACCACCAGTGGTTTTGACCACGCGGGGTAGATAAAGGAGTATGGATGGCTAGTTTTGGGTTGCATGTTTGCATGATTTACTAATATTTTGTGTATGAGTTTGCACTTCCGGGTTGGGGATTTACACACTGAGTCTTGGTGACTCACCCCTTCCCATATCATTTTGCAGATGAGTAGATCACGGAGATGGAGCCGGAGAGGACTCGAGGCGGCCATGCTTGTTCCTTGGATTTGGAATTTTATTTAGCACAGTTTAATATTATTATTTACTAAATTTTTGGTTTGGGTTGTAATAAGGCTGCTAATTATTATTTTGGGTGTTTAAGTAGTTGTTTTACTTCACTTCTACTATATTACTAAAGAACTTATAAATTGTTTAAATGAATCAGTTAAAAGTGACGTTTTCAAAATGGGAAATTTTTATGAGTTTTCAAGGATGTTGCCATCGAGTAGCAAAATTCACTAAGTTAGCAATAACTCTGATAGTTCTAATAATTTAAATGATCAAATGTTTTCAAAGATTTCAACTCAACCATGTTTATAAAAAAAAAAACAATTCCACCTGAGTTTTTAATAGACACCGTTTTATAATCTCAACAAATTTTCAGAATTCTATCAGACAATCAAAATCTTTCAAAACGTTTTTCTTCTCGTGACATACCGAGATCCTACGAGGCTCATGGGCGGGTTTGGGGTGTTACAATTTTAATCTTTATGGTTTAGGGTTTATGGTTTAGGATTTATGGTTTAGCATTTAAGATTAAGGGTTAGGTTAGGGTTTAGGCTGGGTTTATAGTTTAGTTTTTAGTATTTTAGATTTATGGGGTTTAGGGTTTAGTGCTTAAACCATATCGAATAATAAAGTTAGAGTCTTAGTGTTTAGGATTTAAGTATTAGGATTTTGATAAAATAGATAAAAATCATATTATTTTAGGCTTTAGGTAAGCAATTAGATTATTTCTTTAATTACTTACGCAACTTGTAATATATATATATATATATATGAGTTGCGGTTTAGTGTTTAAGGTGTATAATTTAGGGTTTAGAGGTATGTGTATAATTTAGGGTTTTAAGATTTAGATATGAGAAATTAAATTATAAAATAGTATGATTAAATATATTGTTAGAAACAAAACAAAATTAATTTAAAGGTATCTAATTAATAATTAAACTAAAAAAATTTATTAATATTGAAGGTATTAGCGGCGTTTTTAAGCAAAAACGCTGCAAAAAGCATATTAATAAACAAAACGACGCTGTTTACTTGGAGGCTTTAGCGGCACTAGCCAAAAAAACGCCGCAAAAGAGTAATATTAGCGGCATTTTTTCCCAAAACACCGCAAAAAACTATTAATTTTAATTGAAACTAGCATTTCTATAGACTGTTAGTGGCGGTTTCTATTAAACGCCGCAAATAACAGAACCATTTAATTGAAACGATGTCGTTTTTGTGGGGGATTTTAGTGGCGCTTTTTGAAAACGCCACAAAAGGCCAATTTTCTTTAACAAAACAACGCTTTTTTTTTCTTTCGCTTATCTCTGCCACGCGAGCCATCCCTCCCCCCAAAGCAGCAGACCTAATCCCTAATTTTTCCCAAAATCCCTAGCCTCTCATGCTAAAAACCGATTTGGCCGCCCTTTGCTGTGTCTCTCTCGTCGTCACTATTCAAGTCGCCCTTCTCTGCTAGTAAAGCTTTTATTTTTAAAGTAATGTGGATTCAATTTGAAGTTTTTATTTTTATGATTAAATAGTAAAGCTTTTGGTTCACTACATGAATTCATCTATTTTTGGGTGATTTTTCATTAAATAGTCTCTAAAACAATTAAATGTCCTATTTTATAATTTTTTTAATAAAACTACAAATTTTTAAAAAAATCTTCTCTATATTTGCTTGAATTTGATCGCTATCATTATATCAAATAAAAACAATGACATTTTACCTCTCACAAAATACAAATTTGAGGTTTTGGATGTGGGTTTTGATTGCATGTAAGTGTTCGTCCCTGGATCTGGAATTTTTAATTGTTTTACCTAATGTATGATGCTATTCCGGATTGTTACAATGGATTTTGATTTTTCTGGATTTTTAGTCAATTTTTTAATGTTTGCAATCTACTCTAAATCGTTGCTAATCGTTTCCATTTCTTTCCTGTTGAAATTTGTATGCATGATTGGGCTATTCTTTTGATATTGTTGGAATTGATTTTATAATATTTCTCAATAATAATAAAAACCCATAATTTATTTCTGGGTTTTGATGTTGTTTCTGCTAGGATATCGATCTCTCCATACTTTTTTTTTTTGATGTTCACCAACTGTTCAAAACTTGCAATCATTTCCACACTTGACTTTGCTTTCTTGGTTTTTGAGAAAATCCTACTTATTATTATTATTGTTCATTGTTTTTATAGCATCCCAAAATTGGGCCTAGTAGGATTGGGCCCATTGGGCCTTGAGCATAGAAGCATTTAAAATTTTTGGAGAACAAGAGAATGGCTTTATTTCAAGTTGAACTTATTGGGAAGGTGATTTTGTAAAGTTACGGGGTTTCTAGGAAGTTTCGGGTTCAAGTTAGGCTATAGGTAAATTTTTGTGTTTATGCACTTAAGGGGGAGAAGGTAAGGGGCATCAAGACTTAAGGAAATAAGTGTGCATTTTGCTAGCACAAGGAGTCTATTGGTAAAGGTGGAAAGTGGCGTGTGGAGTGTACTAATGGTCTGAGGTTCAAATCCCATCTATTGCATTTTTGAGTAAATTTTTGTGCTTCTCTTCCATGTGTCGGTCGTGACTTTATTATGGTAAGGAAAACTTTATTGATGGAAAGATGGCTAAGGAATATGGTAAGGAGGAAGACTAGGGAAAATGAAGGAAAGAAATGAAGGACAAAGGCAAGAGAAGGGGACATGTTGGCCTATTATGTGGAGGATGTTTTGGAAAGAATATTTTGGGTCAACACTCATCTTTTTGGTAAACATGATACAAGGTTTTGGTAGGGGGAGAAAGGGTGTGCCAAATTTTTTTAGGCATTTTGAGGAGCTTTTGATTTCTTTTTGAAAGTCTTTTCCTTGTTCATTTGGCGCCTCTTTTTCCTTGCCTATAACCGAGACCATTTGAGAGCAATTCTCATTTCTTCTTTTCATCTTTGTCATAGCTATCTTTATTCTTTTAAAATTTTGGTGCCTACCTTCCAATCTTTTCCTTTGGTTACCGAAAAATAAGTCCCTCTAGTTGTTCATCTCCTTCATGGTATTAGCCAAAATTTTGACACTTCTTATGACCATCTCTTCTTTTCCTTCCTCACTATTTCTAACCCTTCTCTCATTTTCTTTAATCGATTTTACATAGAGGTCGAATCATCCTTGTTCTTTTTCTCCAATAGCCGAACTACATAACACTATATCCCTTTTTCTTTTCTTTTTCTTTTGGGTGTTGGACACTCTATCTTCCTTGGCGAATCAGTAGAGTGTTAGTTTACACTCTTTGCATCTTTCTAGCCTTTGGCTTTCGGAAGAGGATTGGTAAGTAGAATCTCGAAGTACTTTATCAGAGGGTCAATCGATCACCTATCCCTCGTAATAAGAGACTTGGATTGTTGGTAAGTGATATAGATTGTTATTCAATCGCAATACTTGGTTGAAGTTGTAAATTGGGCTTTGGACTAACTGTTGACTGATTGTACCTTTACGTGCCGCGGAGAGTATCGTATTACGAATTTCAAATAAGGTGTGTAATCCCGTACCCATCCGAATACATGTTTGAAATGGTGTGTAATCCTACACTTCTCTGAATATTTGCACGAAATGTTTTGTGATTTGGTCGAAAGATCAAAAAATCGAAAATCGGCATATGTGATTACTCAGGCGTGCGTATGCTCGTAGTGGAAACCATATTTTGCAATGAAATAGTTTTTGGTTAGCATCAGTGACGTGATTTCAAAAAATCATGAAAAATAGGAGAAAGAGAATTAAAAAGTGAATAAGATATCAAACTAAATCTTACTGTGTCTAGTTTTATATGAAAGAAGCAAATGAGGAAGAGGAATTTTATATTCTGTGATATTTTAATTTTAGTGAGACTGGTTCTGAATGACTTCATGGTTCCCTATTCTATCTTGGAAAAATCATTCAAAATTGTACAAAGTGAATTATGAGTTATAATTTATATGTATGGATTCCTTAGTGAGTCTATTTTCAATAGAAACAAGTGGAAGAAACATATGAAAACTTTACAATGAGATATTTGAATTTTGGTTAAGAGAGGTCAGAATCATTGGTCAGTTAAACAAGGGAATTTTTAATGAATAAAATATACTAAATAGCTAAGCCAAAAATTCTGAAAAAATTTTACTAAGAATATATATGAGTCTAAGTTCAAGGAAAATTTACAGATCTAAATTTCGATTTTCCTAACTCGATTTATAGTCAATTCCGTCAATATGATGCAGATGGACAGTTTTAATTTTAATGCCCCAAATTAGTAGTTAAGTTCGAGGTTGCTAAATTACGAAAATACCCTTGGATGAAAAATTACCGAAATGCCCCTGGGTTGCAAGATTATTGAATTACTGAAATGCCCCTATGGGCCGATTTGTTAAAATGCCCCTAATGGGCCGATTTGCTAGAATGCCCTCATTGGGCCGAATTACCAAAATACCCTTGTTGGGTTGATCGTCTGCATTTTATCTTCGATATCGTCTGTAACACATGTATGATTATATTTTTATATGTATATTGTGATGTATGATACATTTTATCATGTTGCATGGGGCGGAATCAATGAAGAGAGTGTAGCACGGTGGCTCGCCACATTTCGATTCGTGGCTCGCCACATATTCAGTGGCTCGCCACAAATTTTGATAATGGCTAAGTGCCAACCTAAATATGGCTTTGTGCCATCGTGATTATGGCTTTGTGCTAAACGTATTTACGGGGCTATGTGCACGACATATGAATTAACGACTCTGTGTCGATCATAATTACCCAAGGCTGTGTGCCGATTATACTACTGTATATGATATTCTAGTGGCTCTGCCACAATCTGTATAGTGGCTATGCCACGCATAATTATGAATATGGTGGCTCAGCCACAAATATTATAAAAAGCAACTTGACGTAGTATTTCTAGTGGCTCAGCCACAAAATATTATAAATGGCAACTTGACTGCGATTGGTGTGTTTGGCGGGGTGGGTTGACTTGATCCCCACAGGTGTGATGGGATGGTACGAATTGGTGTGTAGCGGATGGATTACTAGGATGGGTTGGATTGCATTACATTATCGCATTATCATGTTTATAGGCCTAAGGCCCGGTTTGTTTTGTAAATGGGCTTCGCCCAAGATTATGCTACATGGGC
Organism: Gossypium rotundifolium; assembly: GCA_025506655.1. Classification (NCBI taxonomy): domain Eukaryota; kingdom Viridiplantae; phylum Streptophyta; class Magnoliopsida; order Malvales; family Malvaceae; genus Gossypium; species Gossypium rotundifolium. The sequence continues at coordinate 128,069,227 of CP106732.1, read as the reverse complement.
TCTACCAAGATATTGCTTACTGAGTTCGGACTCAGTGGATAACGGTAAGGGGATTATGCATCGAGTTCTAGTAACTCACCCTCCTTTCTTAATCTTTGTAGGTAATGCTCGGTGGCGAGGACTTGGGCCCATGGATGACTCGGTGGAGGCCATACTTGAAATAAATGTTTGAACTTTAGTAAATTACTTTTCTACTCTTTTTGTTATTTTACTATTTGGGTTTTATGTTGTAATAAGGCCTCGGAATATTTTATTTTGCTTTATGTTTGACGTACTTATATATTGCTTAAATTGTTTTAAATGGAATTTTCTAAAACTTTAATAAAGATTTTCTAAAATAGATTAACAAATGGATTTCATTACAAACTTTTACAAATATTTTAATTTGGAAATTTTCTCTCAAATTATCATCACTATTTTTCAAAAGTCACGGTTTTAAGGTTCACTAGTTTAAATTTTCGATTTATCAATCAACCTCTCAAGATTAGAAGTATTTTATCAAACATTTACAACCAAATTTGTTTTTCTTAATTACAATCAAATCACACTTATTTTAGTACAAAGCACATGGACTTTATACGCTTTCCTCAGGTGACATGTCAGATCCGGTTGTGACGCATGGGTCGAGTTTGGGGTGTTATAGTTTTCCCTATTATTTCTAACTTCTATTTGTGGATCACATGATTTAATATGCTATTAATTCATTTGAAACACCCCAAACCCAGCCCACAAGCCCTGATCGGATCTGGTATGTTCCTCGAGTAAAACTTCAATTACATCTCGTTTTGTTTTATAAGAAAATGTGATGGTTTCGTATAAAATAGATTTATTTAGTGATCGCGTTGAAAAAAAAAATCGTGTTGTTAAATAAGTTTGTATCTTATTAAAACGTTATCTTTATGAAAAAGATTATAAATTAAAAGAAAACTAAATTTAAAACTTATTATTATTGTGAAAACCATAGGTGTTTAGGTGTCAAAACAGTTTAAGTTATTTTTTTGAAATCATTTAATTATTTAGTAAATATTTGATCGTAGCGGATAAAAATCTAAAACATAAAAATAAAAGCAGTTTATAGTGGCCTTATTACAAAACATAACCCAAAATAAAGTCCTAAATAATAAAAGAAAATATAGTAGGTTTAATTAAAAGAAAATCCGAGATCTTGAGTTGAGCAATGGCCACCACATAGTCCTCACGACCCGATCCATCACGCTAAGCGTCACCGAAAATATATCCCATAAAGGGTGAGTCAATGACTCAATCGTAACATAACACTAAAACCCAACCCATCATAACATTAAAGCCCATTTGAATCACATTTAGCTATAAGCCCTTAAAATAGCAAATCATATTAAAACCGATTAAATCACATGTACATATAAAATGAAATGCAATCCCGAGCCCACCAAAATATCCATCCGCTACACACCAATTGCACCTACCAATCACACCGTGGGGATTACTAAATCGACCCTCCATCCGCTACACACCATCGAAGGTAGTCGCTGCAGTCAACTACACATCGCCCTTATAAATTGTGGCATGGCCACCGGATAATTGTGACAGAGTCACCGGATTCATAATATGTGACCGAAGTCACCGGATTCGTATATATGACCGAAGTCACCAGGTTATGTGGTAAAAACCACCAGAACACTTCCCCTTTATCAATATCACCCATATGCCCACGCAATAAACATATTATTTCGAAATCATGCCATATACCCCCAAAATCATAACGAAATCATACACATTTCATATTCATGCTTATAGCATTATTAACGAAGCATTAGGGGGTAAACATACCTGAATACCATGTACAACTGAATGGTACCCGCAACCATTATCTTACATATTTTTCTTAACACATACAAATCATTAATATTATCGATCTAATAGAAATTTAGTGTAGTGTTACACACCTTGTAATCACGAAGAACGATAGAATACTTAAGATTTCCAACTTTTGCCTACAACGTCGACAGTACCTACATAACACTATATGAGAAATCGATTATCACTAAAAAGATATGGCCTTTGGCCGAATATCATTATCTCCTTACCTTGGATTATTCAAATCCCGATGGATCTCCCCTTAATCGTTGGCTACAAAAAGAATCCCGAAATCCTCCTTTAAGGTTTCGGCCAAAGAGAATAAAAGGATTAGATTCCTAAAGTCGACTAATCCAAAAGAAAAAGAAAGAAAAATGATTGACAGTAATCCTTACCACTAACGCTGAGATCGATTGCACCCTTACTTGATACTACAAAGAGATTCGGCTATATAGGAGAATGATTGACTTTGAAGAAGAAAGAGAAGAGAATGGGGTGTGATGTGATTCGGCTTGATGGTAAAGAAGAAGATTCGGCCTTTTCAAAAGAGAATAGAGATGGGAGGTTTTAGGTGTTATGGTTATGGTGAAAATGGAGGATGGTTTCGGCTATTACAAGAGAAAGAAGAAGAAGTGAATGATGAAATGGTTCGAAGCGAAGCGTATGATACTTGGATTTGAAATTTTATTGCATGGTTTAAGATTATTATTTACTAAATTTTGGTTTGGGTTGTAATAAGGCTTAATTATTATTTTGGATTAAGTAGTTGTTTTACTTCACTTACACTATATTACTAAAGAATTTATAAATTGTTTAAATGAATGGAGTTAAAAGTAGCGTTTTCAATATGGGAAATTTTACGAGTTTTCAAGGATGTCTTCGGTGTAAAAATTCACTAAGTTAGCAATAACTTCGATAGTACTAATAATTTAAATGATCAAATGTTTTCAAAATTTCAACTCAACCATGTTTATAAAAACAATTCCATTTTTAATAGACAGATTTTATAATCTCAATAAATTTGAAATTCTATCGAACAATATCAAAATCTTTCAGCGTTTTCTTACATGACATACGGATCGATTTGAGGCTCATGGTAGGGTTTGAGGTGTACATTTTAATATCGAGCTAGGTTTAAAACTAATTGTGGGGCGGAGACCCAAATGTTTTAGTGAGCCTCTGTGGAATATTATGAAAATGGTTCTTAGTTGAGCGACATGTGCAGGAGTCTTGGCATAATCTGCTTGATGATACTTCTAACTCATGTGAATTATTATCGTGAAAGGGTAGAAATGGAGCGTAGATAGTATGATAAGTATTTGAACCACAGGACTAGTTTACCCCAACACATAAGACTTTAAATGCTTAATTAAATAAACCTATGACTAAGTGGGGTTAAGGTGTGGTCCCTTGTGCACATGTCTAGGATTGGATCAAGAAGAGCACAGTATAGCTGATCCTATGACTCACCTCCTCTTGCAGGGAATCCTACAGATGCGTAGCCGGTTCACCAACCATGAGGACTTATTCATAGACTAAACCAATAACTAAAACCAGAGGAACTAGCCGAAATGTTGTAAAAACATAAGTTTTAAAACTCTTAAAATTACCCTTTTAAACTTGGGAGAACTATTTTACAAAATTTTTAGAAAATGGGTTATAAAATTATAAAAATACCCTAGTGGTAAAATTACAAAAATGCCCAGTTTATGAAATTCCCAAAATACTATGATGCTAATCAAATTTTCATTACTTATAGAATGTCCAAAACCTTAATTTGCAAAATATCAAAAATGTCATGATTTTGGAAAATTACGAAATACCCCAACACAAAATTACCAAAATATTACGATTGCCAAAATTTTTGCAATCTATCAATTTGGAAACAAATTCTCCAAAAAGAACCCTCAAGTTTTACAAATCTTGAAATACCACGTTTATTAAGATTTATAAATTTACAAAAATTAAAATGCCCTAGGAATATCAAATTGAAATACCTCAAAATTTCAAAATTTCCAAAATACCTATTGACAAAAATCACCAAGAACTTTGTTTTGACAAATTATGAAATACCACATGGGACAAAAGACAAAAATACCACAGGATAGGGCAGATGTCAGAAGAGTGAATATTATGGGAGATCTAAGGAATGGATGTGTTTTACGTGAATTAGGATAGAAAACTTGAAACTTTAATGATCGAAAGAATCCTATTAAGCTCTCTTCATAAAATTTCTTGTGGATAACCCATTGAAACAAGTACTAATCCATAAAAGTTCTTAATCGATTTAAGCGCCAATCGTTGGAAATGAGTTCTAGAGGACATGGCCATCGTGGACATGGTAGAAAGAATAACCTGTCGGAAGTTAGGTGGTCAGTCAATAATGAGATACCACCCATACCCTGACTTTTGGTGTTGAGTAGCGAGGATCGGAGCGGGGGTGGCGATATCAAGGCTATCTGCGAGTTCTTAAATAGTGGTATTTGGAGCAAGTGGAGTTTAGCTTCAATCTATACATGCGACTCAGGCCAATGGGCGGAGGTGTTAGAGTGTATCAGTGTGGCACCAGTCTGACGGAGTAGTCGGAATCAATGAGAGGATCATGGATGACCTAGATTTTCAGGCGAGAAGGTATAATCTCTCTACTTGGGATGAGTCATACCGGTGGTGGCTCACCGTAAGGGATAAGCAATGGTGGAGGATCTCACATGGAATTCTTTAAAAGTGCGCTACCAAAAAAATACATAGGAACTAGCTACGTGAATCGCGAGGCTTTCTTGAACCTAGTTCGGGGTAATAAAAGGCGATGTGGCGAGTATAAGGCCAGATTTCTTGATTGAAGCGGTATGCTCGTGGTATTGTCGTCTTGAGCATGAACAACGTAATGAGATTAGAGGATGAAATTTGAAGAGATGGTGAGGATGATGATAGCTCCATAAAGAATGGGAGTTCATTGTCTAGTGGAAGAAGGCTAAAGGTTCTTTGAAGGGGTAAGGCAGTCGGTTAAGCGGAATCAAGATAGGAGTTGGAATAGAGGAGCTCAGGATCTTGAGGTTTTTGGTAATGTGAAGGGACGAGTATGGTGGGTCGGATCAAGGCTGCTAGGCCTGCTTTGCTTCTTAATCCTCGATAGCACTCCAGGTAGCTTTCGGTGTGGGAAGTCTCAGGGAGTGTTGGGTGGTAATGGGGATGCTTAGTGTGGATCCATGGAACATCGAGTTAGGGATTATAGAAAAGGTAGCTAGGTTAAGGTCGAGGGTCGAGGATTGTGCCTTGGTGGAGGATAACCATGACCTTGAGGAGGTGGAGTGCGGGAGTAGAGGAGGTAATGGTCTTTGGCGGAAGGCGTGGGAGCTTGAGGGAAATCTGCAATTGATGCTTGAGGCTAAACAACTGGTTTGGTCTATCTTGGCGTCGGGAGGAAGGCGGCCTGCGACGTCATATGGGTATGTTGTTGATCTTTGGAGTACCTATAGCACCTTAATTGATATTGGCTCAACTCATCATACATTACTAGTAGCATAGTAAAAACTCGAACTTAGACTTTGAGCTTACTTCTAGGAAGATGGTGTATTGAGCCCTACAGGTCACTCTAGTAAAGTAAGTAAAATCTATAGGGTACCCAAAACTCAAGGGTTCGTGTTCTTGGGCGACTTGATGGAGCTGCCGTTTAGAATTGATCGATCCTCGGGATGGATTGGCTAGTAAAGTGTCGAGCTGCTTTGGATTCTGTGATAAGCATGGTATTAAAGACCATGGAAGGAGAGAGGTGGTGATGATAGGTAAAGGAGATTACCTATCTCTGGTTTACTGCATTGAAGGCGGAAAAGATGGTTAGGAAAGGTTGTGAAGCATATATAGTGCATGTTTGTGCTTTGGAAGCTAAGGATGCAGTTTGTGAGGATGTGGGGCCAAATGAGGAATATGTCGATGTATTTCAAAGGAACTTGGTCTACCTCGGATCGAGAGGTTGAGTTGGTATAGATTTGTTGTTTTTGATATCCATAGCTCCGTATCGGATGGCCAGAAAGAATTGGTAGAATTGAAGGCTCGAGATCGGGGAATTATTGGATAGAGGTTCATTGACCAAGTGTATCACCTTAGGAGCTCAGTTGCTTGTCAAGAAGAAGGATGGAACAATGAGGATGTGCATAGACTATCGATGACTAAACAAGGCGACAATAAAGAACCGGTATCCTTTGCCGGGATCGATGACTTGTTCGATCAACTCAAGGAACATCGATGTTCTCTAGATTGACCTTAGATCGGTACCATCGGCTTAAGGTGAAGGGCGATATCCGAAGGCGGTATTAGTTACCGGTATGGGCCTTCTGAGTTTACGGTAATGCCTTTTGGTTTGTGAATACGATCGCATTTATGGACATGATGAACGGGTTTTCTAACCTACGGATCGATTAGTCGTGGTGTTCATAAACGACATTTTGGTGTACTCGAAGTGGGAGGAGCATAGCCGGACATCTTCATGTGGTTACTGTAAGTTCTAGGGAAGCAGTTGCCTCCAATTGACAAGTGTGAGTTTTGGCTTAAGGTAACTTTTAGGGCATGTTGTTTTTAGCAGGAATCGAAGTTGGATCCCGTAAGATTGGCGATATTAAGTGGAAACCAAGGTTGGTTATAAAATCAAGTTTTACGGGGTTGGCGGGATATTAGCGGAGATTTGGAAAATTTCTCATATAATGACCACAGATTGACTAAATTCTTGAAAAGGAGTTCCATTTGTAATGCGAAGCGGCAGAGAGTTTCGACAAGTGAAGATTTTGTGAAGCACCGGTCTTGATTCATGAGGCGGGAAGAATTCTGTATATTGTGATGCATGCATATCTGAGGTTTAGGGTGTGTGTTGATGCAAGAAGGGAAGGTGGTAACATGCGTCCGAAAGTTGAGGCCTTCTGAAGGTAACTATCAACATGATTTGGAATTGGTAACGTGGTTTTACCTTGAATATTTGGAGGCACTATCTGTATGGGAGAAGTCGGTAGTGTTCACGGATTACAAGAGCTGAAGTACCTCTTGACCAAAAGATTTAAATCTGAGGCAATAGAGGTGGATTAATTTCTTGAAGGACTATGGCGCTCAATCGAATACCATCAAGCAAAGACGTGGTAGTGTATTGACCGTAAGGTGGTAGCGGATTCTGGAACAATGTTTGCTCAGTCTCTATGAGGATGGAGAATCTTCGGTAGAATTGCAAGTAAAATCATCTTGGATTGATGAGGTCAAGAGGATGATGCAGAAGTTTTAGTACTCGAAGGTTGCAAGTACAAAGTTGTGAAATTTGAAGGTTTCGGCTTGGTAGTGATGGGTGTTGTGTTTTAGGGGAAGTATGTATGCCTAAGGATGATGATTTGAAGCGGATCCTTAAAAACTCATAGCGGCAAATGTATGCATCTGGAAGCAGATGTGTCGAGATTTAAGGGAAGCGATTTTGGTGGGCCGGGTCTTAGCGAAATGGCGAGTTAGTGGGCAAATGTCGACATGCGGCAAGTTAAAGTGAGCATCAATTGCCATCGTTTGACTACAGTAAAAATCGGATGGAAGTGAGAGGGATTACAATGGATTTCATAAGTGGGCTTCCACCCTTGATAAGAAAAGACTCGATATGGGTGATAGTAGGCCGATTAACTAAGTGGCTCATTTCATCTTGGAAAGGTGGACTACTCACTTCAAAGGTTAGCCAAAGGCGTATATAGAGAGATAGTGCGATTACATAGAATCTGCGGTGTCTATTATCTCGGTCGGGATCCGGTTCACGTCGAGATCTGGAAGGCCTTACATCGAGTTGGCACGAAGCTGAATTTTAGCACGGCTTTTCATCCGATCGGATAGACAATCGATAGGAGTAATCAAGTGTTGGAAGATATGTTAAGGGCGTGTTTTGGACTTAGTAGTAGTTGGGAGAACCTACCTTTATAACACTAGTTATCAGCGAGTATTCGGATAGCACCGTGTGATGTATATGAAATACCGTACTCTCGTTTTAGACGGTGAAACGTCGGATGTGGGGTCGAGTTAGTGCGGAGAGCGGAGGATAAGGTTAGAGTAATTGGGCTCATCTTAAGAAGCGTCGGATACAAAAATCCTACGATCTTAAGCGAGGATGTGGAGTATCACGATGGGTGATAAGGTCTTCTTGAAGGTATCACCTTGGAAGAAGGTGTTGAGGTTTGGCGGAAGAAGCTAAGCCTAGGTTCATCGGACCATACGATGTTAAAGCGTGTGGGGCGGTAGCTTACCGACTTGAGTTCTGCATTAATTGAGGCTAGATTCATGTCTTCCATTTTGATGCTTGGCTATCGTCGATCCATCTACGTCGTTACAGTTGCGAAATAAGTGAGCCCGATTTGTCTTTGAGGAGAATGGGTACAAATTTTGGATCGAGATGTCAAGTTTAGAGGTGGAAGTCGTCTGGTTGGTAAAAGTGCTATGCAAAACCATGAATGGAGGAGGCCGCGTGGGAACACGAGGATGTGATGCTTGACAATACTACTCTTGATCCGAGGTAATTTGAGGCCAAAATTATTTTTAAGGGGTAGAAGCGTAACATCAAATAGGGGTTGTTTGCAATTTAATTAATTTTTCCATATGCGTGCTTGAAGAAATATGTATGATGTGATTGCTTGACATGTTCTGAAGGTATAGTCATAACCTTGAGTCGACTTAGAGTGAAAATTTCTTTTTGTGCTAAAAGGAGGGAGCTAGGTGAGATGGGGGATAAGAGAAATTGAGGAGAAAACATGAGGAAACATGTGATAGAGTGGCTTGGGATACTACCTAAGGAGCTAGGAAGGTGCTGCAATGGAGGGTTTGAGCTGCAATTAGCACCTAGGGGTTTTTATTTTTAGCGTTATGTGGGGAGAATTTAAATTAAAATAAAATGGTGGGTTTTAGGCATGGAAGTCAGTTGGTAAAGTGGGCGCCTCTTGGGGCCTTGGTGAATGCTTTAAGCGGGAAGAGGGACTCAAGTTGAGTCACGTTGGAAGCAGGTATGTTTTATTTCTTTTTATTTTGGCGTGAAGGGAGAGAGCTAGTGGACTATGCAAGGACTCTCTAAAGGATAGGATAAACATTATTTTTTTATTTGAAGAAGTGATTGGATAAATTTTTATCACAAAGGGTGAGTGATGCAGAATGTAGGATTCCTTAGGGACTTTCACATCGAGTTGAGTATAGTAAAGGGGGATGCGAAATTCATCTAGTTGATTTTCTTTTCAATTAGTTTTCTTGGCCAATTTCTCTCTAGTCCCTTGGCCAAAATTTCTTCAAACCCTTTCTCCTTTTGGTTCAACTTGGCCAGAACCTATCACTTACCACCCAAACTCCATCTTCCATCTTGTGTAACCAAATCTCTAACCTTCTCTCTTCTCATGAAATCTTCTTCTTTCTTCTAGTGAATATCAATCAAGAGTGGATCACTTTTTGTTCTTCTCCATCCCGATAAGTGGTGGTAAGGACTTCGTTTAGTAGGCCATTCTTTTTATTGAAAAGCAAGACTAACTATGTGATCTCAAGGTGTAATAACAGGTGGTGTGTGTGGCTTTGGGATTGATTGCCAAATCGGTTTAGGGTAAGTGCCACAAATGAGCCTTGAGATTTAGTTACTATGGCCAAATAGGCCTTGTGGTAAGGTTAGTAGAATGTGTATATGGTCCTAATATCATACCTTTTGTGTGTAGTCGGCTTTAGAGTGCTTTGAAGGAGTCTGGGTTTGGTTCTTCAAGGTAAGTGGCTGTCATATTGGCTATGGGCCATGTATGGTGTTTAAATAATGTGATTGTGTGCTATGATTTTAGGAGCAAAGGTTTAAGGTATGCGATTGTGTGCTATGATTTTAGGAGAAAGGTTTCGGGTTTTATACTCGCTTGGTAAGTAATAGTAAGTTTGGCCTAAGGCCATATTTGAGTCGAATGATCCTTGGGATTATTAGTATAGCGAATGGCTATTAGATCTAAAGGTTTGTGTGTTTGCCAATTGTAGAACAATACAGGAATCGTTTGGGATTTTGTGATAGCATATAGATTGATTTCTCTTTAGATCTTGGTTAAGCAGTGTGTAAACTCTTGCACACTTATTTTAGCATTGCTTATTATTTTACACTTAACTATTGTGATAGTGATTTGCCTTGTGGGCTTGTGCTTGGATCCGGGTAAGTCGCTTGTGACTTTAAATATGTTATATGAATGGCATGATAGTTAAGATGCTATGCCTTGACTTTTGTATAATTTATGATAGTTTGTTAATCATGTTGTGAGCATGTTGACAATGGGATTGAAGAGGAGAATATTCTCTATGGATTTGTCACGGTGGTTTTGACCACAAGATGGGTTAGCCCCAGGTTTGATTGTGACTTGGTCACGGTGGTTTAACCACCTTGATATAAATCGTGACTAAGTCCCGTGGTTTGGTACCACAGTGGTTTTGACCACATATTGATAATTGTGACCTATGGTCATCGTGGTTTCTTACCGATGGGTTGCCCCATCATTGATTTGTGACTCCGGTCACGGTGGTTTTGACCATGGTTTTTGACCAGGGGTAGATAAAGGAGTATGGATGGCTAGTTTTGGGTTGCATGTTTGCATGATTTACTAATATTTTGTATGAGTTTGCACTTAGGTTGATTTACATGAGTCTTGGTGACTCACCTTATATCATTTTGCGGATGAGTAGATCGCGGAGATGGGGAGGAAGGACTCGGCTGACCATGCTTGTTCCTTGGATTTGAATTTTATTTATACAGTTTAATATTATTATTTACTAAATTTTTGGTTTGGGTTGTAATAAGGCTGCTAATTATTATTTTGGGTGTTTAAGTAGTTGTTTTACTTCACTTCTACTATATTACTAAAGAACTTATAAATTGTTTAAATGAATCGAGTTAAAAGTAGCGTTTTCAAAATGAAATTTTATGAGTTTTCAAGGATGTTGCCATCAGTAGCAAATTCACTAAGTTGTAATAACTACATAGTTCTAATAATTTAAATGATCAAATGTTTTCAAATTTCAACTCAACCATGTTTATAAAAAAAAGAGTTTTAATAGACCTTGTTTTATAATCTCAACAAATTTTGAGAATTCTATCGAGACAATCAAAATCTTTCAAAGCGTTTTTCTTAGTGACATACCGAGATCGATTAGAGGCTCATGGGCGGGTTTGAGGTGTTACGTTTTAATCTTATGGTTTAGGGTTTATGGTTTAGGATTTATGGTTTAGCATTTAAGATTAAGGGTTAGTTAGGGTTTAAGTTGGGTTTATAGTTTAGTTTTAGTATTTTAGATTTATGGGGTTTAGGGTTTAGTGCTTAAACCATATCGAATAATAAAGTTAGAGTCTTAGTGTTTAGGGATTTAAGTATTAGGGATTTTGATAAAATAGATAAAAATCATATTATTTTAGTTTAGGTAGCAATTAGATTATTTCTTTAATTACTTACGCAACTTAATATATATATATATATATGAGTTGCGGTTTAGTGTTAAAGTGTATAATTTAGGGTTTAGAGGTATGTGTATAATTTAGGGTTTTAAGATTTAGATATGAAATTAAATTATAAAGCATGTAGATTAAATATATTGTTAGAAACAAAACAAAATTAATTTAAAGGTATCTAATTAATAATTAAACTAAAAATTTATTAATATTGAAGGTATTAGCGTTTTAAAGCAAAAAGCATAAAAGCTATAATAAAAAAAGCGTATTTGTTTACTTGGGCTTTAATGGCTTTAATAGCATACATAAAGTAATATTAGCGGCATTTTTTCTAACACTGCAAAACTATTAATTTTAATTGAAGCAGTAGCAGTTTTCTATGGTACATTAGTGGCGGTTTCTATTAAGCGCGCCAAATATGAACCATTTAATTGAAGCGATGTCGTTTTGTGGGGGATTTTAGCTTTTGAAAGCGCATAAAAGAACAATTTTCTTTAACAAAACAACGCCGTTTTCTTTCGCTTATCTCTTTTCGCGAGCCATCCCCCCTCCCAAAACAGCGGACCTAATCCTAATTTTTCCCAAAATCCCTAGCCCTCTCATGCTAAAAACCCATTGAAACGCACTGCACTGTGTCCTCTCTGCTCGTCACTATTAATGCCCTTCTCTTTAGTAAAGCTTTTATTTTTAAAGTAATGTGGATTCAATTTGAAGTTTTATTTTTATGATTAAATAGTAAAGCTTTTGGTTCACTACATGAATTCATCTATTTTGGTGATTTTTCATTAAATAGTCTCTCTAAAACAATTAAATGTCCTATTTATAATTTTTTTAAAACTACAAATTTTAAAAAATCTTCTCTATATTGCTTGAATTTGATCGCTATCATTATATCAAATAAAAACAATGACATTTACCTCTCAAAATACAAATTTGAGGTTTTGGATGTGGGTTTTGATTGCATGTAAGTGTTAGTCCACTGGATGCGGAATTTTTAATTGTTTTACCTAATGTATGATGCTATTCGGATTGTTACAATGGATTTTGATTTTTCGGATTTTTAGTCAATTTTTAATGTTTGCAATCTACTCTAAATCGTTTAATCGTTTCCATTTCTTTCTGTTGAAATTTGTATGCATGATTGGGCTATTCTTTTGATATTGTTGGAATTGATTTTATAATATTTCTCAATAATAATAAAACCCATAATTTATTTACGGGTTTTGATGTTGTTCTTAGGATATCGATCTCTCCATACTTTTTTTTGATGTTCTGTGTTCAAAACTTGCAATCATTTCCACACTGACTTTGCTTTCTTGGTTTTGAGAAAATCCTACTTATTATTATTATTGTTCATTGTTTTTATAGCATCCCAAAATTGGGCCTAGTAGGATTGGGCCCATTGGGCCTTGAGCATAAAGCATTTAAAATTTTTGGAGAACAAGAGAATGGCTTTATTTCAAGTTGAACTTATTGGGAAGGTGATTTTGTAAGTGGGGTTTCTAGGAAGTTTGGGGTTCAAGTTAGGCTATAGGTAAATTTTGTGTTTATGCACTTAGGGAGAAAGGTGGGGCATCAAGACTTAAGGAAATAAGTGTGCATTTGCTAGCACAAAGGTCTATTGGTAAAGGTGGAAAGTGGGCGTGTGGAGTGTACTAATGGTGCAGGTTCAAATCCATCTATTGCATTTTGAGAGTAAATTTTGCTTCTCTTCCATGTGTAAGTCATGACTTTATTATAGTAAGGAAAACTTTATTGATGGAAAGATGGCTAAGGAATATGGTAAGGAGGAAGACTAGGGAAAATGAAGGAAAGAAATGAAGGACAAAAGCGAGAAGGGGACATGTTGGCCTATATATGGAGGATGTTTTGGAAAGAATATTTTGGGTCAACACTCATCTTTTTGGTAATGATACAAGGTTTTGGTAGGGGGAGAAAGGGTGTGCCAAATTTTTAGGCATTTTGAGGAGCTTTGATTTCTTTTGAAAGTCTTTTCCTTGTTCATTTAGGCGCCTCTTTTTTTTGCCTATCTTAAGAGACCATTTGAAACAATTCTCATTTTCTTTTCATCTTTGTCATAGCTATCTTTATTCTTTTAAAATTTTGGTGCCTACCTTCCAATCTTTTCCTTTAGTTACCGAAAATAAGTCCCTCTAGTTGTTCATCTCCTTCATGGTATTAGCCAAAATTTTACTTCTTATGACCATCTCTTCTTTTCCTTCCTCACTATTTCTAACCCTTCTCTCATTTTCTTTTAATCGATTTTACATAGTCAGAATCATCCTTGTTCTTTTTCTCCAATAGCGAACTACATAACTTATATCCCTTTTTCTTTTCTTTTTCTTTTGGGTGTTGGACACTCTATCTTCCTTGGCGAATCGGTAGAGTGTTAGTTTACTCTTTGCATCTTTCTAGTGGCTTTTCGGAAGAGGATTGGTAGCGAGAATCTCGAAGTACTTTATCGGAGGTCAATCGATCACCTATCCCTCGTAATAAGAGACTTGGATTGTTGGTAAGTGATATAGATTGTTATTCAATCATAATACTTAGTTGAAGTTGTAAATTGGGCTTTGGACTAGCTTGTTGGTGATTGTACCTTCGTGCATGAGTGTCGTATTACAATTTCAAATAAGGTGTAATCCGTACCCATCCGAATACATGTTTGAAATGGTGTGTAATCCTACACTTCTCTGAATATTTGCACGAAATGTTTTGTGATTTGGTGAAAGATCAAAAAATCGAAAATCGGCATATGTGATTACTTTCGAGCGTCACGTATGCCGTAGTGAAACCATATTTTGCAATGAAATAGTTTTTGTTAGCATCGGTGACGTGATTTCAAAAATCATGAAAAATAGGAAAAGAATTAAAAAGTGAATAAGATATCAAACTAAATCTTACTGTGTCTAGTTTTATATGAAAGAAACAAATGAGGAAGAGAATTTTATATTTTGTGATATTTTAATTTTAGTGAGACTGGTTACGAATGACTTCATGGTTCCCTATTCTATCTTGGAAAAATCATTCAAAATTGTACAAAGTGAATTATGAGTTATAATTTATATGTATGGATTCCTTAGTGAGTCTATTTTCAATAGAAACAAGTGGAAGAAACATATGAAAACTTTACAATGAGATATTTGAATTTTGGTTAGAGAGGTCAGAATCATTGGTCGATTAAACAAGAATTTTAATGAATAAAATATACTAAATAGCTAAGCCAAAATTCTGAAAAAATTTTACTAAGAATATATGAGTCTAAGTTCAAGGAAAATTTACAGATCTAAATTTCGATTTTCCTAACTCGATTTGAGTCAATTCAGTCAATATGATGCAGATGGACAGTTTTAATTTTAATGCCCCAAATTAGTAGTTAAGTTCAGGTTCGAAATTACGAAAATACCCTTGGATGAAAAATTACGAAAATGCCCCAGGTTTGCAAGATTATTGAATTACTGAAATGCCCCTATGGGCATTTGTTAAAATGCCCTAATGGGCGATTTGCTAGAATGCCTCCATTGGGCGAATTACCAAATACCCTTGTTGGGTTGGTATACATTTATCTTCGATATCGATGCAGTAGCACATGTATGATTATATTTTTATATGTATATTGTGATGTATGATACATTTTATCATGTTGCATGGGAAGAATCTGAATGAAGAGAGGTGTAGCACGGTGGCTCTGCCATTACGATTCAGTGGCTACGCCACATATACAGTGGCTCTGCCACAAATTTTGATAATGGCTAAGTGCCAACCTAAATATGGCTTTGTGCCATCGTGATTATGGCTTTGCTAAGCGTATTTACGGGGCTATGTGCACGACATATGAATTAACGACTACGTGTCGATCATAATTACCAAGTGTGTCTGGATTATACTCTATATGATATTCTAGTGGCTCGCCACAATCTATATAGTGGCTATGCCATATAATTATGAATATGGTGGCAATACAATATTATAAAAACAACTTGTAGTATTTCTAGTGGCTCGACCACAAAATATTATAAATGGCAACACTGCGATTGGTGTGTTTGGCGGGGTGGGTTGACTTGATCCCCAGGTGTGATGGGATGAATGCGGGTGGTGTGTAGCGGATGGATTACTAGGATGGGTTGGATTGCATTACATTATCGCATTATCATGTTTATAGGCCTAAGGCCGGTTTGTTTTGTAAATGGGCTTGCCAAGATGCTACATGGGCTGGCAAGATATTGCTTCTGAGTTCGGACCAGTGGATAGCGGTAAGGGATTATGCTGCGAGTTCTATAACTCACCCTCCTTTCTTAATCTTTGTAGGTAATGCTTGTGGCGAGGACTTGGGCCCATGGATGACTCGGAGGCCATACTTGAAATAAATGTTTGAACTTTAGTAAATTACTTTTCTACTCTTTTTGTTATTTTACTATTTGGGTTTTTATGTTGTAATAAGGCCTGCGGAATATTTTATTTTTGCTTTATGTTTGACGTACTTATATATTGCTTAAATTGTTTTAAATGAATTTTCTAAAAACTTTAATAAAGATTTTCTAAAATAGATTAACAAATGGATTTCATTACAAACTTTTACAAATATTTTAATTTGGAAATTTTCTCTCAAATTATCATCACTATTTTTCAAAAGTCACGGTTTTAAGGTTCACTAGTTTAAATTTTCGATTTATCAATCAACCTCTCAAGATTAGAAGTATTTTATCAAACATTTACAACCAAATTTGTTTTCTTAATTACAATCAAATCACACTTATTTTAGTACAAAGCACATGGACTTTATCGCTTTCCTCGGGTGACATCGAGATCCGGTTGTGGCGCATGGGTTGAGTTTGGGGTGTTATAGTTTCCCTATTATTTCTTCTATTTGCGGATCACATGATTTAATATGCTATTAATTCATTTGAAACACCCCAAACCAGCCCACAAGCCACGATCGGTTGGTATGTTCAGAGTAAACTTCAATTACATCTCGTTTTGTTTTATAAGAAAATGTGATGGTTTAATAAAATAGATTTATTTAGTGATCGCGTTGAAAAAAAATCGTGTTGTTAAATAAGTTTGTATCTTATTAAAGCGTTATCTTTATGAAAAGATTATAAATTAAAAGAAAACTAAATTTAAAACTTATTATTATTGTGAAACCATAGGTGTTTAGGTGTCAAAGCGATTTAAGTTATTTTTGAAATCATTTAATTATTTAGTAAATATTTGATCGTAGCGGATAAAAATCTAAAACATAAAAATAAAAGGTTTATAGTGGCCTTATTACAAAAACATAACCCAAAATAAAGTCCTAAATAATAAAAGAAAATATAGTAGGTTTAATTAAAAAGAAAATCGAGATCTTGAGTTGAGCAATACCACATAGTCCTCGGACCAGATCCATCACGCTAAGCGTCACGGAAAATATATCCCATAAAGGGTGAGTCATGAGACTCAATCGTAACATAACACTAAAACCCAACCGTCATAACATTAAAGCCCATTTGAATCACATTTAGCTATAAGCCCTTAAAATAGCAAATCATATTAAAACCAGATTAAATCACATGTACATATAAAATGAAATGCAATCCAGCCCACAAAATATCCATCAACACACCACATACCTACCAATCACACCGTGGGGATTACTAAATCGACCCTCCATCCGCTACACCATCGAAGGTAGTCATGCGATCAACTACATGTTGCCTTGTGGCAACATGCCAGGATAATTAATGAGTCACGGATTCATAATATGTGACCGAAGTCAGGATTAAATATATATGAAGTCACCCAGGTTATGTGGTAAAACCACGGAACACTTCCCTTTATCAATATCACCCATATGCCCACATAATAAACATATTATTTGAAATCATGCCATATACCCCAAAATCATAACGAAATCATACATTTCATATTCATGCTTATAGCATTATAGCAAGAAGCATTAGGGGTAAACATACACGAATACCATGTACAAGATACCATAACCATTATCTTACATATTTTTTAACACATACAAATCATTAATATTATCGATCTAATAGAAATTTAGTGTAGTGTTACACACCTTGTAATCACGAAGAACGATAGAATACTTAAGATTTCAACTTTTGCCTACAACGCCAGTACCTACATAACACTATATGAAATGGATTATCACTAAAAGATATGGCCTTTGGCGAATATCATTATCTCCTTACCTTGGATTATTCTTACAATAAAATCTCATAGATCTATATTAAATGTGATTATATGACAATATGTTTGATAATGATTGTGAATACCATTCGGTGGTATCGATATTCGGTATGTTTACCCCAATATTTCGTTAATTTTGCTATATGCATAAATGTGAAATAAGTATGACTATATTATGATTTTGGGGTAAATGGCATGAAAATTGAATAATATGTATGTGCATGGGCATATGGGTAAATTTGATAAAGGGGAAGTATTCAGGTGATTTTACCACATAATCCGGTGACTTTGGTCACATATTTGAATCCGGTGACTTGGTCACATATGTGAATCTGGTGACTTGGTCACACATTTTGAATCTGGTGACTTGGTCACATTTGTGCAGTGGCCTTGCCACAAAATTATAAGGCGATGTGCATGTTGGTTGCAACAAGCGCCTTGATGGTGTGTAGCGGATGGAGGGTCAATTTAGTAATCCCACGGTGTGATTGGTTGGTACGGGTGGTGTGTAGCGGATGGATATTTAGGTGGGCGGGTTTGCATTCCATTATATGTACATATCCATGTGATTTTAAATGATTATTATTTATGCTATGAAAATGGGCTTTTGGGCTAAATATGACTTAAATGGGCCTATGGCTATATGTGTAATTAATGGGCTTTAAGGCTATGATCAAATGGGCTTTTTAATGTATGTGTTACACATTGAGTTTATAACTCACCCCTTTTGTGGGATAACTTTTCAGATGATTCGTAGTGCGATGGATCGGGTCAGCAAGGATTTCGAGGTGGCCAACGCTCAAACAAAGTATTTTGGAAATTTTCCTACTTAAACTTATTAAGTTAATTTTATTACTTAGACTTTATTATGGGTTTTGCTATTTTTATGTAATAAGGCCACTATGAACTGTTTTTAAATTTTTGTGTTTGGATTTATTTTTTTATTACGCCATGAACAATTATTAATTAAATAACTAAATGGTTTTTGATAAATAATTTAAACATTTTGAAAACAAAATATATTTCCACAATATTAATAAATTTTTCATTAAATTTGGTTTTACATTAACTTATTAATTTCTCTTAAAATAATGTTTTAAGAAGATGCTGAATTTACTTTACAATTAAATTTCAACCCGATCTTTAAATTAATCATTTTATTCAAAATCATCAAGTTTTTCTTAAATAAGTGAGAGTTTGCTAAAGTTTTACTCGAGGAACATATCAAATCCAATTGACCTTTTTGGGTCGGGTTTGGGGTGTTTCAACTTAGTATCGAGCCGATTTTAAACTCTGGCCTTGGGTTTTGAAGCCACAACGTTTTCAAAATTTAGCCCAAATGACTTTTGAAAATTTTCTTTAGTTAAAATGGTTTTATAGAAGCATGGCATCAGAGTTCTCGACCCGGATCCATCGGTAAGTACTTTTTGTTGATAAAGTGATGTGAGTGTATGATATTCTAAAGTGATAAACCTAAGGAAATTATACTTTAGAGACATGGACCCTAGGTGTATGTGTGCTACTACGGAAAAACCCTTTGAATAAATATCATTACATAAAACTTTCTTTTAATAAGAAGTGAAAAGACTCTAATACATAAGACTTTTAAGTAAAAGCAGATAAGACACGTAGTAGACATGAGTTCTAGGGGCGTGGTCGTCGTGGACGGAAGAGGAAGAATGGCTATGTGAAACCAGTTAGATCTAGTCAAGGTTCGAAAATGAAGCTCCGCCATACATTGTTGGGGTGGATTTTCAAGAGCAAAATGGAGGTATCACAAGTCGTTCTTTGAGTATTGGAGCAGAGTAGCGAAGCTAATCTTGGAAATGGGTCTCGAAAGTCGATGGTCGAGAGACTAAGATCAAATAATTTGAGGTCTTTAGGGAGTATCTGGAGTAGCTTTGAATGTAGCGAATCTTGATTGGAGGCGTCGAGAGGATCATGGATGATTTAGATTGCTTTCTTGAAGAAAAGTTGAAAAGGTCTTTGTTCACTACTCCGTGATGAGGCCTACCAGTGGTGGCTCACTGTCAAGGAAAGTACCTCTGCGGATCGAGTGGATTGGGGGTATTTTAAAGTTAAATTCAAAGGAAAATATGTTGGAGCTAGCTACATCGACTCCCAGAGGAAGGCATTTCTGAATTTAGTGTAAGGAAATAAGTCGATAGCTGAATATGAAGTAGAATTTTTGCGACTTAGCCGATATGCGGAGGATAGTAGCTCTTGAATATGAACGGTGTGTCGATTTGAGGATGGGCTTAGAGATGAACTGCGAGTGATGATTGCTCCACACCGGGAAAGAGATTTTACAATTTTAGTAGAAAGGGCAAGAATAGCTGAAGAAGTTAAGCGGACTGAGAGACAGAACCGGGATAGAGGCCAGAATAAGAATAAGAGAAGTTTTGGGTCTTTAGGGTCATCCGGGAATTTTCAAAAGAAACCAAGAAATGATGGGTAGTGAAGTCGTGATCACTTCTGGTGGACAACATCGTGCTTGCACTCAATGTGGGAAGATGCACCCGGAAGAATGTTGGAAAAAGACCGAGGGATGTTTCAAGTGCGGATCTAAAGACCATATGATCAAGGATTGCCCGAAGAATTCAGATAAGAACCGCCCAGCAGTCAGGCGTTAATCAGTGGAGGTGAGCAATGACGATAAGGGCCGTGGTCCGAATGGAAGGGTAATGGCTCTGGTAGAGGTCGCGAAACTTCGTGAGGCGGTGGTAGCTCGAGGCGAGACAGCAGAGTCAGTATATCTGCGGTTAAATCGCAGAGAGAAAACGATGGCCTTTTGATGTTATCAGGTATGTTTCGATTTACGGGTTGCCTTTATTGCTTTGATAGATATAGGGTCAACTCACTCATATATCGCTAGTGAAGTATCACGGGACTTTGCATTTGACTTACGAGGCGTACCTAGGAAGATGATCGTACTTAGTCCTTTAGGATGACGGTAGTAATAGATAAACTTTTTAAAGAAGTGCCTTTAAGTTCAAGGGATATAGTTTTGGTGATTTAATGGAGTTACCATCGGAGAATTGACACGATCTTAGGCATGGATTGGCTAGTGAAGTATCGTGCAAATGTGGATTGTCTTTGCTATGCGGATGTCCTTAAGAACTTTTGATGACAAAGAAGTTGTAGTGATGGGCGAGAGGCGGAACTACTTATCTAATGTAGTATCCGCTCTTAAAGCGAAAAAGATGGTTAGAAAGGGATGTGTAGCCTTCGATGTTGGTGAGTGCCTTAGAGGCTAAGGAAGCAAGCTGTTGAGGAGTCGGGGTGAATGAATTTGTAGATGTTTTTAGGAAGAACTTCCGGGTTTGCCTCCGGATCGAGAGGTAGAATTCGGGATAGATTTATTGCCTGGAACGGCGCCAGTTTCTATTGCTCCATATAGAATGGCACCGAAGGAGTTAGTTGAACTTAAAGCTCAAATTCAAAAGTTGCTTGATCGTGGATTTATCCGACCTAGTGTGTCTCCATGGGGAGCACCGGTCCTATTTGTGAAGAAGAAGGATGGATCGATGAGGATGTGTATAGACTACCGGCAGTTGAATAAGCTGACCATCAAGAACAAGTATCATTTGCCAAGGATCGACGACTTATTCGATCGACTTAAAGGAGTGCGGTATTCTCAAAGATTGATCTAAGGTCGGGTATCATCGACTTAAAGTGAAAGAAGTATATATCCATAAGGCGGCTTTTCGAACTAGATATGGGCATTATGAATTTACGGTAATGCCATTGAATTGATGAACATGACTACATTCATGGATATGATGAATCGATTTTCCAGCCCTACTTGGATCGGTTTGTTGTGGTATTCATAGGCGACATCTGGTGTAGTCTAAGTCCAAATGGAACATGATGAGCATCTCCGGATTGTGTTGCGAGTTTTAAGGAGAAGAAGCTTTATGCCAAATTCACAAGTGTGAATTTTGGGTGAAGAGATTGCGTTTTTAGGCCATGTGGTGTTTGCGGAAGGAATAAGGGTGGATCCTCGGAAGATTGAGGTCATGCTAGATTGGAAACCACCTAAGTCCATAAGCGAGGTTCACAGGTTTCTTAGGGTTAGCGAGGCTACTGAAGATTCGTCGAAGGATTCTCATCGATAGCCGCCTTTAATGAAATTCTTGAGAAAGGAAGTACCTTTCGTGTGGGGTACGATAAGCAACAAGAGAGTTTTGAGAAGCTCAAGAGGGTTTTAATGAAGCTCGATTTTGATTGATTTGAGGCGGAAAGGATTTTGTTGTATATTGTGACGCTTCACACACAGGGTTAGGATGTGTTTTGATGCAAGGCGAAAAGGTAGTTGCGTGTCGTCTCGGTAATTGAGGCCACACGAGGTTAATTACCCGACGCATGACTTGGAGTTGGTGATGAGTCTTTGCTCTTAAAGTTTGGAGACATTATTTATATGGGAAAAGTCAATGATATACACGGACCACAAAAGTCTAAAATATCTCTTGACTCGGAAAGAAGCGAATTTGAGGCAGCGAATGTGGATAGAGTTGTTGAAAGACTACGACTGTTCTATAGAGTACCACCCGGGCAAGGCGAATGTGGTGTCAGACGCTCTAAGTCGGAAAGTGGTGTCAGGTTTAAAGGTGATGTTTGCACATCTTAGTCTTTACGATGTGGAGCTTGTTGGCGAATTACAAGTTAAACCGACATGGTTGAGTCAAGTGAAAGAGAGGCGGTTGATAGATGAAGATCCGAGTGTAAAGCTTGGCGGTCTGAGTGGGAAATTAGAAGATTATGGTATTAACCGTGATGGAGTATTGTGTTTTAAAGGTAAAGTCGTATGTCGAAGGATCAAGAGTTGAGGAAAAGATTCTTTAGAGTCGCATAGTGGCCCCTATGCTATGCATCTGGAGGAAGTAAGTTATATCGAGATTTGCGAGATCGGTTTTGGTGGCTTGGTCTTAAGCGAGAAGTTCTGAAATTAGTGGGAAAGTGCTTAACGTGTCAACAAGTCAAGGTGAACATCAAGTACCTTGAGATTGCTTGGTAGATAAAGATTTCGCAATGGAAGTGGGAGAGAATCACCATGGACTTTGTTAGTGGGCTTCCTCTTACGCCTACTAAGAAAGACTACAGTATGGGTGATAGTGGACCGATTGATGAAATCGCACATTTTATCGATTCGAGTTGATTACTCTTTGCGAAATTGGTGAAGTTATATGTGGTGAGATTGTAAGATTGCATGGAGTGCGGTGTCAATTATTTGAGATAGGGATCCGAGGTTTACGTCTCGATTTTGGAAAGCATTGCATCGGGCATTGGGCACAGATTGGACTTGATCTGACATTTCATCCACAATCGGCGGCCAATCTGAGCGAGTAATCAAATTTTAGAAGATATGTTAAGGGGATGTGTGATAGATTTGAGAGGAAGTTGGGAAGAATTCTTACCGTTAGCAAAATTTGCGTACAACAACGATTACCAAGCCGATGATTCGGATGGCACCATATGAAACACTATATGGGCGGAAGTGTCGCACTCCTACGTGTTAGGCGAAATTAGGGAACGTCGATTTTGGGTCCAAAAATAGTGGTGAATCGAAGAAGAAAAGGTTAAGGTAATTGAGGCTCGGTTAAAGGAAACATCGGCAGACAAAAGTCGTCTGCAGATCTTAAGCAAAAGAAATAGAGTTTCTTGTGGGGATCAAGTATTCTTGAAGGTTTCACCTTGGAAAAAGGTGATGAGATTTGGTCGCAAAGGAAGTTAAGTCCCAGTTCATTGGACCTTATCGGGTTTTGAAGCGGGTCGGACACGTGGCATATCGATTAGATTTGCCTTGAGTTAAAGCAAATGCGATGTGTTCCATGTTTCAATGTTCGCCGTTACCGATCGGATCCATCTCATGTAGTGCCGATTGAAGAGGTGGAATTAAGACCAGATTTGTCATATGAAGAGAGCCAATTCAAATTCGGGCGAGATATAAAGGTTTTACTGAGAAAATCAGTTCCTCTCGTCAAAGTATTATGGCGCAATCATGGATCGAAGAAGCTTTATGGGGCAGGAGGAAGCGATCGACGACAATACCCTCACTTGTTCCAACCGGGTAATTTCGAGGACGAAATTATTTTAAGGGGTAGAAGCGTAACATCGATAATTAGGGGTTATGCATCCTTACTTAATTGAATGTTGTTGCATGCTTAAATATGATTGAGTGTGTTTTGGAAGTTTATTTTGAACTTCATTAATTAAGTGAATGCTTAGTGATATATTAAATTTTAATAATTAAGATGGAGCTAAGCAAGATAGGCTTTAAGAAATATTGACAAGAGGTTTTAAGCATAAGATGAGTAATTGGCAAGGTGGTTAGGACGCATGGATGAATACTTGAGGGAGAGGTTGAATCCCTAGCTAGCAAATGGGAGGATTTTATTTTTTGTTGTTTCCTTCCCTATAGTGTTGGCCAAGACTATTCTAGAAGGGATGGTCATCTTTTCTATTTTGGTGAGTAGACCATGTGAAAAGGTAAGCTAAAAGTTATGGCAAGGAATCAAGAAAGGATGGTAAGAAAGGGGGACAAAAGGCTTAAAGTAAGGACAATGTTTTGGAAGCTTTTTCATGGTCATTTGACCATGAACCTAGTCAGTTTTGGGGGCTAAGGGAGAAAGTCTAATTATGTTTAGAAACAATGGATTGATGGGGAAGAAACAAGGAGGAAAAGGGGATGATGTTGGCTTAGGTTGGCCAAAATTTTGCTTAGCCATTAGGGGTGATAGTTGGCAAAATTTTAACAAAGTTTCTCTCAAAATCTTGTTCATAGCGGAATGTCTATCTACACAAAAAGAAGTTTTGTTTCTCTTCTTTTGGTCTTTTGCAACTTACCATTCGGTTTGAGAAACCTTTCTAGTTCTTTTCTCCTAAACAAAACATCTTTCATTCTCTTTGTAACCGAAAGTTCCAAAGATCATAAACCTATTTTCTTCATTTTTTTCCCTCTGGGCCAAATGCACATAAGTCCCTAAACCTATCTCTTTTCTTTTGGAAATCATCATTATCATCATCTTTTCTTCTTTTTCTCTTTCTTTCTCCTTCCATTTTTTTATTTTCTTTCTTCTTTCTCTCAACCGAAACACCCTAACCAAAACCACCATTCTTTTCCTCTCTTTTGTCAACCGAATCATCTTCTATTTTGATTTCATTCCTTCTTTTCTTTTATTGAAATCCGAAACCATTATAGCCAAAAATCACTATCTTTTTCTCTTCTCTTTTTGTGCAATTCGAAATCACAAATTCTCTTATTCTATATCATCAAGGCCGAATCTTCAAGTGATCAAGTAAGGTTTTTGTCAATTGTTTTCATTATCTCTTTTTATTATAGCCGATTTAGAAATATAGTTCTCTTATTTTTCTTTTCTCTCCTAGGCCGAATCCTTGGAAGGGATTTTTAAGAATCTTTTTGGAAACCAACATTTTAAGAGGAACCTTTTGAAATCATCCAAGGTAAGAATATCACTTTCGTTTATATCAATTCTTTTAGATAGTTTATTAGACAACTTTATTTTAGGGGTGATTTTGAGACTAACAAGATAGGTTTGAAAAGAGCAGTACGGAGTGTTTGGAAGAGAGGAGGCCTTGTTTACCCTCAAACTTCAAACGAAGGGCTGTATCGGCGATAAGAGATTTTCCACCGGGTTGTGGACCCTCTGCTAACGAAGATCGGTTATTTGAAGTCGTGCGTACAACCGAACCACTTTTCGTTGGTGGGTTATCAGTGGGTTTTGATCCATCTAGCGGAGAAAAACCACAAATAACGGTTGTTCGAGAATCCGAGGGTAAGGATGTAGATCTCTCATCAATAGTATAGTTTTATTAGTAATAGTGTATACTAATCAAGTGTGATAATTAACTAGGTGTTGACGAGCGGGAAGGTATCATTCTCACAGTCATAAGGTGTGTAACCTTACAATAAAATCTCATAGATCTATATTAAATGTGATTATATGACAATATGTTTGATAATGATTGTGGATACCATTCAGTGGTATACGATATTCAGGTATGTTTACCCCAATATTTCGTTAATTTTGCTATATGCATAAATGTGAAATAAGTATGACTATATTATGATTTTGGGGTAAATGGCATGAAAATTGAATAATATGTATATGCATGGGCATATGGGTAAATTTGATAAAGGGAAGTATTAGGTGGTTTCACCACATAATCCGTGACTTGGTCACATATTTGAATCCGGTGACTTGGTCACATATGTGAATCTGGTGACTTCGGTCACATATTTTGAATCTGGTGACTTGGTCACATTTGTGCAGTGGCCTTGACACAAAATTATAAAGGCGATGTGCATGTTGTTGCGAGAAGCGCCTTCGATGGTGTGTAGCGGATGGAGGTCGATTTAGTAATCCCACGGTGTGATTGGTTGGTACAGTGGTGTGTAGCGGATGGATATTTAGGTGGGCGGGTTTGCATTCCATTATATGTACATATCCATGTGATTTTAAATGATTATTATTTAATCTGCTATGAAAATGGGCTTTTGGGCTAAATATGACTTAAATGGGCCTATGGCTATATGTGTAATTAATGGGCTTTAAGGCTATGATCAAATGGGCTTTTTAATGTATGTGTTACACATTGAGTTTATAACTCACCCTTTTGTGGGATAACTTTTGGATGATTCATAGTGCGATGGATCGAATCGACAAGGATTTCGAGGTGTGGCAACGCTCAAACAAAGTATTTTGGAAATTTTCCTACTTAAACTTATTAAGTTAATTTTATTACTTAGACTTTATTATGGGTTTTGCTATTTTTATGTAATAAGGCCTCTATAAACATTTTTAAATTTTTGTGTTTGGATTTATTTTTTTTATTTTGCCATGAACAATTATTAATTAAATAACTAAATGGTTTTGATAAATAATTTAAAGCATTTTGAAAACAAAATATATTTCCACAATATTAATAAATTTTTCATTAAATTTGGTTTTTCGTTAACTTATTAATTTCTCTTAAAAATAATGTTTTAAGAAGATGCGAATTTACTTTACAATTAAATTTCAACCCGATCTTTAAATTAATCTGTTTTATTCAAAATCATCAAGTTTTTCTTAAATAAGTGAGAGTTTGCTAAAGTTTTACTCAAGGAACATATCAAATCCAATTCAGCCTTTTTGGGCGGGTTTGGGGTGTTTCATGCCTTCAAAAGTAGTCATATTTGGTACCAAAAGAAAGAAAAACTTGAGAGGAAAAGAAGAAAAGAGATACCAATATGGTCAAAGATGGTAGCCAAAACAAAACAAACTTTTCATCTAATGCCAATGACAAATTGGCTAAGGAGAAAGATTTTGGAGAAAAGGAAAAGATGCACAAAATGCTAAGAGTTTGGACAACTATCCTCCCCTAATCCCATACAACATTGACCAAACTCATCTCATCCCAAATCCACCTTTTCCTCCTCATTTCCTCCTAATCTTCCCCTAATCACTTTCACAATTAAGCCAACCCCTTAGCCCCTATGCCGTCTACATTCATGGTCAAATGGCAATAGAAAACTTCCAAAACATCACCCATTCATCAAGCCTTATGTCCCTTATCCTTCCATAACACCTTGATTCCCTACCTTAACTAATAACTTGCCTTTTCCTTTGGTCTACTATCCAAAAATGAAAGAAAATCCATCCATACCAAAAATAAAGCTTGACCGACACAATAGGAAGAGAACAAAATAAAAATCCTTCTAATTGCTAACCAAGGGATTGAACCTCTCCCTCATCGTTCACCCATGCACCAACACCACCTTGCCAATTGACTTGTTGTGATTAAAACCTCATGCCAATTTTCTTAAAGCCTATCTTGCTTAGCTCCATCTTAAGACTTAAAAATTTAATATTTTCTAAGGCATTCTCCTACATCTTGAAGTTCCTAAAACTCCCAGCGCACACTCAAACCACACATAGGCATGCTACCACATACAATTAAGTTAAAATGCATAACCCTATATTACGGATACTACATCATTGTTTTCTGAAAATGATTATATTTTGATTCAATTGAGATGCTTCCATTTCTGGATTATTGATTCACTGTTGGCCCTGAAGCTCGACTTCTAGACTGCTTAGAAAAATATGTTTTGATCTTGATTAGGAGTTTGATGCACCGCGATGCTTTGATTTCAATCACTTAGAAACTGATTATAAGGCTAAAGAAGCCGAACTCTGGTTCGAATCAGCTGGAAGCTATCCGCCTTCGCGTAAGCCTTTTCATGTGTTTCTTTCTTCTTCTTTTTTAATCAATTCATTATGCTATATAAAGTTTTTAATTGTAAATTCTTCTAATCATCTTATAAGATATTTTAATTTTCAGCTTTTGTAATAAAGTTGAAACGGAGATATGATATGAATGGAGATGGAGAATTTGGCAATGATTCAACTGATTGTGATGAACATAATGGAGGTATATTATTGTCTTTATCTTTTTTTTTCTTCAGTTGTTTAATTAGCATCGTAGTTTGTAATCGGTGCTTTTCTTTGTAACTTTAGTTTTGTTTTACATAACTAGTTATGTTACATACTTATTTTTCTTGTATGTTTATCCATGGCGTGACTGGAGAAATATTAAGGATAAGTTTATATTAGATTGTCTTAACTACACTGGGATTTTTACTTGTGAGCAGCACTAGCAAAAGCCCAACAACAAGTGCTTGATCGACAAGAAAGGGATTATATTATTAGCCAAGTTACTACTGCAAAAGGTAATGCATAAATTTTAATAACTTTCTAAGGAGGGGTTATATATTTGCATAGCATTGTTACTTGAAATTTTATTAAAAAATCAGAAAACTTTTGTTGAAGAATAGAAATTTATTTTGTTTTCACTATATTTATGTATAAATAAAAGGTAACAATTTAATGATACTAGTGTAATTTACTCTCTTTTTCTCACACATTGGAAAATATGTGAATTTATCCTGAAAGCTTTCACTATGACCTACCGAAGTTGGAAATATTACATTTTTCCTTTTGTTTTCAACTTTTTCTCCTGTTATTTTGTGGGCTCTCTTTAATTCTATAGTTGTTGCGTATGTGAAAACTCCAACCAGTTCAATATGTCCCACCAAAAATTGTTGATCCCGTGTAGACTTCTGTCGGGCCGGGCTTGGTTCCAAAATAATTTTAGTTTTAGGCTCGGTTTATTTACTGTTTTAAAATTTAAAAATTGATTTAAAAACTCCTTATAAAAAAATTTAAAATATCAATTGCCACCTTAGAGAAGAAGGTACCTATATGAGCATTTACTAATAAAAAAAATCAATTAGATTTTCGATGCTTGAAAATCATTGTTGACTAATTTGACTGTTAATAGATATTGATGTTGTAACACCCTAAAAATCCGAGTGTTTTTATATTGCATGAATTGGTGTTTAGATTTTAAAGGAAAATTTCTTACTTTTATTTTTGTGCTTATTGAAGTCCTAAAGAAGAGTATAGCATAATTTGGATAAGGAATAAATTTTAATATTTGAGAATTTATTGAAGAGAAGCAAGTGTCATTAATACTTAAGTTAAATTAAGTGTTAATGAGTGACATAAGTTGAGTACATGGCATGGTGGTGTTGGCGCATGAGTTATAGCATGAGGGAGAGGTTGAATCCTTGTTTAGCATCTAGATGAATTTTTATTTTAATTTTCGCACATGTATAGCAAGTGTCGGCCAAGAGCATATATGGTAAGTGTTGACCATGTTATTTTTGGTTAGTGTATCAAAGGTTTAAGGAAATAGTTAACTTATGGCATGGAATCAAAACTTAAGGAAAGATAGGGGAACATAAGGCACATATCAAGGAAAATTTTGGAAACAAAATCATGGCCAATTGACCATGTTTTTGGACGGTAACTTGGTATAAGGAGGGAGCCGAATTTTTGTGTTAGTTTAGCTAAGAATTGCATTTTTCTCTTTAGTCATTCCTAGCATCCTTGTGCAGAATTTTTGCTTTTCTCTTCTCAAATTTTCCCTTTGGCGAAATTGAACCTTGGTAAAGCCAAATTCTTTTGACCATTTGGTCACTTTTATTCATCTTGTGAGTTTTCTTTTGTATTTCTTCTAAGTGCCGAAATCATCTACAACAAAGCCATTCTTTTCCTTTCTTTTTGCCATGGCGAATGTACCTAACTCTTAAATTCCATCTTTTCTTTTCTTCTCATTGAAATCAAACAACATCATCATCATCTCTTCTTTCATATTTTAATTCCTCTCATTCAAAGTTTCTCCATCAAACTCTCTCATGGCGAATGCTAGAGTGCCCTTAGCGAATCTTTATTTCTTTTCTTTTATCATACATAGCGAAATCTTCATCCATCACAAACACCTTTCTCAATCCTTTCTTTTCGATCGTGGATTATAGGTAAGGGGTTCTTCTTTTTCGTTTTCGATTTATTAATAGTGTTATGGCTGAATATTAATGGTGTTATGAAGGACTATTTGGATCGAAATAAACATTCGTTCTAATAACATTTCATTCGTTATTATATAGTGCAATAACGGAAGATTGGAACTCAAGTGATCGGGAGAATCGTAGAAATGTTGGAATCGATTTATTGTGGTAAGGAAATCACATCCTTTAAAGCCTCTAGTACTATTTCGATATTATTTTAGATTTAACTAATATCCCTTTGGATCTTGAAGACTTTCAAAATAGGGAAGAAAAGGGCGGTGGTTAGTCATGTTAAGAGGGGCGAATCCGTAAATTCCCCATTTAAACGAAGAGTGGTTTCGGTAGTCCGGGATTTTCCACCGGGTTGCGGACCATCTTTCGAAGGGAGTCAATTATTCGAAGTGGTACGAACTTCCGAGCCATTATACGTTGGTGGATTCTCGGCGACTAACGAATCAATAAATGAGGAGAAGCCAAAAATCGAAGTGATTCAAAATCAAGAGGGTAAGATTTTGGATCTATTATCGATTAAGTATATTTATCTGAAATAGTGTTCTAACGGAACGAAATATGTTTTAGGTCTTTGAGGGCGAGAAGGATTAGTACTCTCGGTATCGAGGTGTGTAACTTCACACTTTTTCTCGGGTTGGATGTCAATTTGGTATTGAAGTAAAATCGTAAAAACGACTAGATCGGTATAAAACGTAACAACTGATATTTTGATGAAAATACGTAAAAATGACTAAATCATGAAAATTACGAAAATGCCCTCGAGAAATTACTTGTTATTATGTAAATTGTATGTTTCGTGAAAATGGGCCGTAAAATATGCTAGATCGATAAATGGGCCAAATCTCTGCTAGATCGATAATTGGGCCGAAAACTCTGTTAAATTGATAAATGGGCCGAAATCTCTGCTAGATCGATAATTGGGCCGAAAACTCTATTAAATTGATAAACGGGCCGAAATCTCTGTATGAATGTAAATTGGGCCGAAATCTCTGCTAGATTGATAAATGGGCCGTAAACTCTGTTAAATTGATAAATGGGTTAAAATACTTGCTAGATCGTAAAAAAATTGGGCTTAAGTTGATAAATTGTTAATTAGGCCAAAGTGTTATTTATGGGCCTTAATAAAGATTTGGAAATAATAACTCTTGTTAATGGGCCTTTTTATAAAATTATTGTATAGTTTACTATTGCATACATATTGCATGGGTTGGGAAATGATGAAGAGAAGAAGGCACATTGCCAAAATCTAGTTCGGTGGCTCTTCCACAAAATTATGGCTTTTGCCTCTAGTTAAGGTGGCTCTGCCACAAAAGTTATAAATGGCTATTTGCCTCTAGTTAAATTGGCTACCACAAAATAATAATTGGCTCAATGCCTCTAGTTCGGTGACTTTGTCACAATCTAGTTCGATGGCTATGCCACAAAACATAATTGGCTTAATGCCTATGATTGGTGTGATTATGGGTAGGTTGACTTGATCCCCACAGGTGTGATGGTTGGTGCGGGGTGTGTAGCGGATGGAATTAGGTTTGGGAGGGAAAACTCATTTTTACATGCATGCTATTAATTATGTTATCCATTGTATTATTTTGCTTATGGGCTCAAGGCCGAATCAAGTAATTTGAAAATCGGCCCGATGGACAAGTAAGTGAGTTATACTTGAGTTCTAAGTA
Organism: Gossypium rotundifolium; assembly: GCA_025506655.1. Classification (NCBI taxonomy): domain Eukaryota; kingdom Viridiplantae; phylum Streptophyta; class Magnoliopsida; order Malvales; family Malvaceae; genus Gossypium; species Gossypium rotundifolium. The sequence goes on along the minus strand of CP106732.1, from coordinate 128,037,654 downwards.
ACTAACCCCTTTAAATTTTTCCATCTCGGTAATGGAAATTGGCGTGGACTTGGGCCGAGGATGACTTCGTGGAGGCCATCTTGCAAAACATGGGTTTATTAAACTCGAACTTTTTAATAAGTATTTTTACTATTTTGGGTTATTGTAATAAGGGCCTCTATAAATAATTTATGGATTTTATGTGTGTTTGGTTTTAAACTATACTTTGGACTTTTAAATATGGGCTATGATTATATGATGTTTTTATTAAAATAAATTGGGTTTTTCAAGTATATGAAATTCTTTTATAAATATTTTATTATTGTTAACTCTTAAATAAATTACCTAAGGGTTTTAATAATACAATGTTAATAATGTTTTTCAAATAATGTTTTCTAATATTTATCAAATTAAAATACTCTTCTAATTTTATTAAATCTGTAAATAATATTGTATTTTGTAACATCCCCAAACCCGGCCCACGAGCCTTGCGGATCTGGTTATGTCAACTTTGCGGAAAAATGTTGAAAATCTTTGTCTTTAGAATAAAACTTGAAAATTTTGTTAACTTTCTGAGAGTGTGTCCATTAAAAATTACTTAGTAATATAAGCTCGTTATAAAATATGTGAATTAAAACTTTATGATAATTTATTATATTATAATCATTTGAAGAAAATATATCTAAGTATAATATAAACTTCAATAATCATAACTAGAACACTTTAAATAAAAGTGGCCCTTATCACATCAAATAAATACCCAAAGCGATAAGATAAAATAATTAAATCAAATAAAACATCTCTTGCATAAAATCATACGCATGGCCACCTTTGTCTCCACTCCAACAGTCCGATCAACATGTCACTGCGATGTTGGATAAATAATTGGGTGAGTCATACAGACTCGGTGTGTAATTAAACCAGCGATATCCACCCACATGTTAACCACAAATCAACCCAATCATATGCACCATGTAAATATAAGCAGGCGTTGCCACGTTACGGGCTTGGCCCACATTCAATCCACATTCAAAATCTGGCTAGGCCCTTTTCTCATTAATCCACGATTCTTGGGCTTGGCCCATTTCACGTATGTTCTCAAAACATACCTATTCATATTTCATATTGGGCTTGGCCCATTTCCATATCAATTCATAACGAAACCATGCAATCATGATACCCAACCCAATCCTAAGGTCCATCCGCTACACACCCCTTATCCGACCTACCACACACGGGGACTATCGAGTCACCCTCTCTTTTATCTCCAAAAAGGCAACCAATGCCATCCACGATGTAGCTTATAGCTAACATCAAACCACGATGGAGCACACGACAATCCATCAAGCCACGATATGGCATAAAGCCGATATCAATCAAGGTAACCACGCGAACTAAATCGCAAAGATCCACAACGCGACCTCGGTCGGCGCCAATCCACGATGTAGCACAAAGTCGACATCAACCCGCGTACTCAAGTACACGTACCTTCTTTCAAAAACCCACCCATGCACATGTAACATAATATGATCTTTGAGATGATGCATGTACATGATATTCAAAAATATAGGCATGCTCACATAGTTAAAATCAATTATCACCTATTAGCCAATTTGCTACTAACCTGGTCGTCATCATACCCCTTTAGGGTATCCATTTCACATATGGCACTGCATTCATTAGCAAACATATAGCACAACAGAGATCATACAAATCCCAAAAACAATGGTCTAACTACACACCTTATAACCTGAAGCTCTAAACCCTCGATCCCGACGCTATCGTTTAGCGAGACTACCGTTATCTGCCTATCATTTTACATTGCCGCCCACACCCCGTGTGCCAATCTCGTCTGACAAAAACCGATCTCTTTTTGAACTTCGGGATGGGAGCTTTCCCTTTCTCCTCTTGACTGGCACTCGCATCCATCGATGATACTTAATCAGAACCACACGATTAATCAACAAAGTCATAATCTACTATTAACGAATCTAAGTCACTTACTACTCATCCTTACCGAAATAAATTGAAATCCCGAAGGCTTCCTTTGCTTCTGTCGATTGCCCTATAAACCATAGTCACCATTCGGTCAACACCAAAACACAACCAATGGCCTAAGGCCGAATATCAAACCACTTACCCCTTTTAATTGAATCCTGAAACACCAATGGAATTGCTGAAAATCCCACCACCTTATCTGATGATCTAAACTCGAGAGAAACCCCTCTTAGCTCCTTGGCGCTGGCTACAAACAACACAAAACACAACATCATCTTGGCCCTAGAGACATTCGCCACACAAAACTAAGGCCAACCATTCGTTTTGCCCTTCTGATGAAGGGTACATAAATCGATTGATCACAAGAGTACACTTACCACCTACATGCTTTGAAGAGATTCAAGGGAGTTTGCCTCGATCACGAACAAAATAGACTCAATGGTGAACAAGGTTTGGCTTTAAGCTTGGTGAAATAAAGAGAGGAATAGAGAGGCTCAAGGTTTCTGCTAGGCTTCCAAATGAAGATGAAGCATTGACCAACCCTAGATGGATGTAAAACCAAGGTTGAGAGGAAGGGAAGAGGTGTAGAAGAAAGTTGGAAGAGTTTCGGCAATGGTGCTCAAGGCTAGAGAGGTTTCGGCCCAGTCAAGAAAAGAAGAAATAAGGTTGGAAGAATGGAAGTAATAGGAAGAGAATAGTGGAAGAAATTCGGCACAAGAGAGAGTGGGATGAGAGAATGCACTTTCGGTTTGGAGAGTAAAGAGGAAAAGAATTTCCAAAGGGTGCTCTCCCTAGTTAAAGCATTCGGCCACTACTCCCACGTGAAGAAGCCCACAATGCGGCTACCACCTATGGCCACTAATTCAATTTAATTTGAATTAAACAACTCCTTCACTATTTAATCCATATTTATCTCTTTACCAAATCAAAAACAATAACCTACTAACAGCCATTATCCCTAATTTCAACTAAAATAATCCTCTAATTACCTAAAATAATAAAATAATCCAATGCTTATCACCTCCTACCAGTAGAATTCAAAAAGCTAAACAACTCCAATTAAATCTTATCCTCATCCATTCAAAAACAATTTGAATGGTTCCACTAATATCCCACCTATTAAAATAAAGATTAAAAAAACAACCACTAGATAAAATAAAACCTTATCCTCACCTACCTAAGACTCCATGTGCGTCCACACCTTCAAATTGTTGCCAAAAGAATAAAATAAAATTGAACTCCAAAGCGCAACTCTCTTGGTTCAGAACACGGAACCCTTCCGCACACCTCTCCTCCAACGCGAGGCCACTCGGCCACTTTAATTTTATGCCATAAAGCCCCAACATTTAATTTTAAACCCTTCTTCTTCTTCACCCATCATCAAATAACAAAATAAAACGCCAAAATGTCACCGCCCCACTCGAACCAGCCCTTTCTCCCTTGACCTAAGTGGCGCATGAAACCACTCGCTAATTGGACTTCCATGTCCACCAACACAGCCATTAATTAATAAGGCCTACCTAGCCGATCCTCTAATTAGCGCAAAACAAAAGTCTTGCCTTCACACTCGAACCCTTGCTCCCTTAGGCGCCCCTTCCAAAGCTCAAGCAGCGCCCCAAGCCACTCCACCAAGCGCTTCTTGCGTCCTAAACCCCCAAATTATTTTAAGGCCTTCCCCCCTATTTCCCTTTAGACCCTAAAATCAAAAATTTTCCAAAGCCTTTCCCTTACGTCCAAGCATTCTTAAACCTCTAAAACACATCCAAAAACACCCAAAAACCTTCCAACACTAGAATTATACCCGAATTGCCTAGCCCCTAAACCAGGGTGTTACAATTCTACCCTCCTTAAAATAATTTCGTCCTCGAAATTACTTTACTAACTAACGTCCGTACAACCTATCTTACCACCTTACGCTTATCTTTGCAGACTCGATCTTACTAAGACTATCATACCTTCCCAACACAGTCTCTAAGTTCGCACTCAAAATTCAAAACACCTCTCTTAGCAACACAGGAAAGGCTAATTCACAAGCAAGCAAAGCAATCAAAGTATGTACCAAAGCAAAGGAGCTTACCCGCTATCACATCCTTGGTTGACTCTGACTAGAACCATTCCTTCTATGGCTTGAACCATGACCCCTCGTCGCTCGAGGATAATTCTTAACAGATGTGCCTTAGATCCACACGAAAGCATTCTTTACTATTTCCCCAACACTCTCTCGTGTGAGGTCTTCACACCGAGCACAAGGGCGATTCGATCCTTGGTACAAGTGCACTTACAGGTTCTCGGTCCTTGGTCTTTTACGGGCATTACCCAGCGATCTGATGGCCCAACATTTCTCTTCTTCTCATTCCTATTCTTTTCCCGGTTTTCTCTTATAGTCTTCTTAAGCTCTTGACAATTCGAGCTTTCTCCACTAACTTCGAAGTCTCTCTCCTTTGTAGAGCAATCGGCATTCAAGTTCATCTCGTAATCCGTCCTCAAATCGGACGCACCTCTCATAATCGGTGGCCACAATTCCCTTAGCATCTTGGCTTAACCTGCACAAATTCGCCGTACTTACTATCGACTTACTTCCTTGTACTAGATTTAAACGCTTTCTCTGCGAGTCCAAATAAGCGGCTCCTACGTACTTCCCTTCAAACTTGGCCTTAAAGAAATCCCAATCCGGTCGATCCGCGGTACACCTTGTTTGACGTGAGCCACTAACGATAAGCTTAAATGCTGCAGCAAGCAATGCCCTTCACTTTTCTTCATTAGTACGGTCAAATCGTCCATGATTCTTTCAAGCGCTTCTAGCCAATACTCCGCTACGTTAGGAGCTACTCCCGACACTCCTCTAAAGATCTCGACTCGTTCGATCTAAGCCTTTTCGATACCGACTTTGAGTTCCATTTCCTCTACTAACTCCCGCTACTCGCACTTTTCGCAACATGGCCCGCGATCTGCGTCATCTTCTCTGTCGATCTTGCTCCTCCACGTCCCTTCTTTGGCGGCACTTCACTTCGACCCATGGCGGACCCTATCGGTTCGATGCTACCATTCTACCTCTCTGCGTCCCCTAGAACTCATCTCTATCGTCACAATTTAATCGATTAAGTTTTATGCATTAGTAATTGTTCCACTATTTAACCGTGAGCATATTTTATGAATGAAAGATTTTAAGTAGTTCTTTCGTTCACACAAGGGTTCGATTCAAGTTTACTACTCTAATTGAGAGAATCACCTTCGTTCCTCGCTAGGGACACATTCATTCATCATCAAAACACATTCATTCCTCAGCAGAGGCACATTCAGTGGTACCTACCACCCACATTCACTATTCGGACATTTCTACCCGTTTCTACCCCAGGGGTATTTTCGTCATTTTCTTACAAGGGTATTTGTTAATAAACCAAAGCGATTCCAAAGCGTAGTAAGTCGATTTTTTTTAAAATTCCTAAAATTGAAGAGTATTTTTTTGAAAATTTACAAATTGGAGATATAACGGGAGTTTGAAAACTAGGGTATTTTGGTAATTTTATCAACGAGGTAATTTTGTAAATTTCCAAAGTCGGGCATTATTTTGAAATACAAAATTTGGATACTTTTGCAAAGTGAGAGAATTTTATTAAAGTTGGGGTTATCTCATAAATTTTGAAAGTCGAGGGCATTTAGTAATTTTTAACACAGTGGGTGTTTTAGTAAATTTTCCAAATCGAGTATATTGATATTTTGGAAACTAGAGATTTTGGTATTTTGCAAAGTAAAAATCATTTTAACAAAAGTTGAGGTAGTCGGTAATTTTACAATCTGAGGGCATTTTTGTAATTTTTTGCTAGGGCATTTTGGTAATTTTGGTAAATTGAGAAAATGTTTTCAAAACAGATTTAGGGTTTACAAACCAAAGAGGTAATTTTGAGAAATTTTTTTAAAAAAATTTAGGGTTTTAAAACAATAAGGCTAATCCTTAGGGTTTTAATAATTGGTTTAGCTTATGAACAAGTCCTCTTGGTTAAGGTGAACCGTAGCTACCGCACTGGTAGGATTCTGCAAGAGGAGGTGAGTCACGAGGATAGCAAGTACCGTGCTCTTAGGATCCAATCCTAGAAATGCACACAAAGTTGCCACACCTTAACTCGTGACTTATTTCACGAGGTTTGTTTATTAGGCACTTTAAATCTTATGCACGTGTTTGGGTAGACTAGTCCTAGGTCCAATAGCCCTACCATTCTATTCTCTGAGCCCAAATAAACCCATCACAATTCATATATAAATCATTTCAACAAATAGGGTACTTACCGGTGGACTTTGCCTGAGATGCAGTGCCATGCGAATAACTCGAGAAATATTTCATAAAACCAATATTTTGAAAAGCCCATTTTAAAAATGTTTTGCCTAAAACCCTCAAAGCGAGTTTTGAACAGAGCTCGATATTAAAGCAGTAACATCCCCAAACCCGCCCACGAGCCTTGACCGGATCTGGTTATGTCATCTGCGGAAAAATGTTGAAAATCTTTGTCTTTAGAATAAAACTTGAAAATTTTGTTAACTTTGGAGAGTGTGTCCATTAAAAATTACTTAGTAATATAAGCTCGTTATAAAATATGTGAATTAAAACTTTATGATAATTTATTATATTATAATCATTTGAAGAAAATATATCTAAGTATAATATAAACTTCAATAATCATAACTAGAACACTTTAAATAAAAGTGGCCCTTATCACATCAAATAAATACCCAAAGCGATAAGATAAAATAATTAAATCAAATAAAACATCTCTTGCATAAAACTGCTTTTGCATGGCCACCTTTGTCTCCACTCGAACCGGTCCGATCAACATGTCACTGCGATGTTAGATAAATAATTGGGTGAGTCATGATTCGATGTGTAATTAAACCATTGATATCCACCCACATGTTAACCAAAAATCAACCCAATCATATGCAACATGTAAATATAAGCAGAGCGTTGCCACGTTACGGCTTGGCCCACATTCAATCCACATTCAAATCTTGGGCTAGGCCCTTTCTCATTAATCCCGATTCATTGGGCTTGGCCCATTTCACGTATGTTCTCAAAACATACCTATTCATATTTCATATTGGGCTTGGCCCATTTCCATATCAATTCATAACAAAACCATGCAATCATGATACCCAACCCAATCCTAAGGTCCATCCGCTACACACCCCTTATCCATTACCTACCACACAGAGGACTATTGAGTCACCTCTCCTTTTATCTCCAAAAGGCAACCAATGCCATCCACGATGTAGCGTATAGCTAACATCAAACCACGATGGAGCACACGACAATCCATCAAGCCACGATATGGCATAAAGCGATATCAATCAAGGTAACCACGCGAACTAAATCACAAAGATCCACAACGCGACCTCGGTCGGTAGCCAATCCACGATGTAGCACAAAGCTGACATCAACCACGTACTCGAAGTACACCCGTAGCTTCTTTCAAAAACCCACCCATGCACATGTAACATAATATGATGCTGAGATGATGCATGTACATGATATTCACAAATATAGGCATGCTCACATAGTTAAAATCAATTATCACCTATTAGCCAATTTGCTACTAACCTTGGTCGTCATCATACCCTTTAGGGTATCCATTACACATATGGTAATTGCATTCATTAGCAAACATATAGCAAAAAAGAGATCATACAAATCCGAAAACAATGGTCTAACTACACACCTTATAACACAAGCTCTAAACCCTCGATCCGGCGCTATCGTTTAGCGAGACTATCGTTATCTGCCTATCGTTTTCTATTGCACACCCATACCCCGGTGGCCAATCTCGTACAGCAGAAACCGATCTCTTTTTGAACTTCGGATGGGAGCTTTCCCTTTCTCCTCTTGGCGGCTTTTCGCATCCATCGACGATACTTAATCGAACCACACGATTAATCAACAAAGTCATAATCTACTATTAACGAATCTAAGTCACTTACTACTCATCCTTACCGAAATAAATTGAAATCCCGAAGGCTTCCTTTGCTTCTATCGATTGCCCTATAAACTATAGTCACCATTCGGTCAACACCAAAACACAACCAATGGCCTAAGGCCGAATATCAAACCACTTACCCCTTTTAATTGAATCCCGAAACACCAATAGAATTGCCGAAAATCCCACCACCTTATCTGATGATCTAAACTCGAGAGAAACCCCTCTTAGCTCCTTGGCGCTGGCTACAAACAACACAAAACACAACATCATCCTGGCCCTAGAGACATTCGGCCACACCAAAACTAAGGCCAACTATTTGGTTTTGGCCACTACAGAAGGGGTACATAAATCGATTGATCACAAGAGTACACTTACCACCTACGTGCTTTGAAGAGATTCAAGGGGAGTTTGCCTCGATCACGAACAAAATAGACTCAATGGTGAACAAGGTTTGGCTTTAAGCTTGGTGAAATAAAAGAGAGGAATAGAGAGGCTCAAGGTTTCGGCTAGGCTTCCAAATGAAGATGAAGCGTTCGACCAACCCTAGATGGATGTAAAACCAAGGTTGAGAGGAAGGGAAGAGGTGTAGAAGAAAGTTGGAAGAGTTTCGGCAATGGTGCTCAAGGCTAGAGAGGTTTCGGCCCAGTCAAGAAAAGAAGAAATAAGGTTGGAAGAATGGAATAGGAAGAGAATAGTGGAAGAAATTCGGCACAAGAGAGAGTGGGATGAGAGAATGCACTTTCGGTTTTGGAGAGTAAAAGAGGAAAAAGAATTTCCAAAAGGGTGCTCTCCCTATTTAAAGCATTCGGCCACTACTCCCACGTGAAAATGCCCACCATGCGGCCACCACCTATGGCCACTAATTCAATTTAATTTGAATTAAACAACTCCTTCACTATTTAATCCATATTTATCTCTTTACCAAATCAAAAACAATAACCCACTAACAGCCATTATCCCTAATTTCAACTAAAATAATCCTCTAATTACCTAAAATAATAAAATAATCCAATGCTTATCACCTCCTACCAGCCGAATTCAAAAAGCTAAACAACTCCAATTAAATCTTATCCTCATCCATTCAAAAACAATTTGAATGGTTCCACTATTATCCACCTATTAAAATAAAGATTAAAAAAAACAACCACTAGATAAAATAAAACCTTATCCTCACCTACCTAAGACTCCATGTGCCGTCCACACCTTCAAATTGCTGCCAAAAAGAATAAAATAAAATTGAACTCCAAAACGCAACTCTCTTGGTTCGAACCTGGAACCACTGCTGCACACCTCTCCTCCAACGCCCAGGCCACTCGGCCACTTTAATTTTTATGCCATAAAGCCCCAACATTTAATTTTAAACCCTTCTTTCTTCAGCCCATCATCAAATAACAAAATAAAAATGCCAAAATGGCCTTGCCCCCACTCGAACCGGTAGCCCTTTCTCACCTTCAATGCCTAAGTGGCGCATGAGAGCCACTCCATAATTGGACTTCCATGTCCACCAACACAGCCATTAATTAATAAGGCCTACCTAGCCCAGTCCCCTAATTAGCGCAAAACAAAAGTGCTGCCTTCACAGCTCGAACCCTTGCTCCCTTAGGCGTCCCCTTCCAAAGCTCCAAGCAGCGCCTCCAAGCCACTCCACCAAGCTGCTTCTTGCGTCCTAAACTCCCCCAAATTATTTTTAAGGCCTTCCTGCCCTATTTCCCCTTTAGACCCTAAAAATCAAAAATTTTCCAAAGCCTTTCCCTTTCGTCCAAGCATTCTTAAACCTTTAAAACACATCCAAAAACACCCAAAAACCTTCCAACACTGGAATTATACCCAAATTGCCTAGCCCCTAAACCGAGGGTGTTACAAGTTTTCAACTTATTGAAGATTTTAAAATAGCTTGATTCATGTAACAAATCAAATCTAGTCTCAATGCATAGGCAGGGTTTGGGGTGTTCTGAGATGTAGTTAACATAAATAATGATAAGCTAACACAGACACCACGAAAATAAATATATTGACATGGCATGCCCTATTAACATATATTTATAAAAAAGTTAAAACCCTTAAAAGATTATTTTTAAAAAAATTACATATAAAATGAATCTAGACATGTGATCGTCTAAGTTTGACTCAATATGGATGTTTGTATGTATAAAGTTTCTTCTATATATGATTCAGAATATTATAAATATAAATTAAAAATTGTAAATATTATAAAATTATAAAAAAATTAAATATAGTTAGTAACATATATAATAAAACCAAAATATGAACACAATATACATATGTGTATGTATAATAAAAGTAATAGGTATTTAAAAAAATGATATAAAATAAGAATACTAATATTGAATATATGTAATACATATACATATATTTGTATAAAATTTCATATTAATGTTTTCAATTTATGTTTAACAAGTAACCTTGTATATATTCAAATGTATTTATTACTGATTTGTATTGAGAAAGGTATACATTCTTTGAAAGTGAATAGAATTGAAGAGCACTTAGATCGACTCTTGAATTGACTATTTTCTTTCGGTCAATGAATGTGAGTATTAGTTTTAAATAAATAGCATTTACTTAATTAATCAATAGCATTTGTTAATTCATATGTTGTTTGTAGTTAGATTCTTTGCTTCCCTCTTGCTCACAAGCTGTTGGATTGGATTTGGTGGTAATAACTTCGCAATTATAAAATCATTATTATTCTTATTTATATTCATTTTGCTGATTTATATTCATTTGATAGAAAAACATTAAATACCCAATTGTTAGTCAAGATTATTAATCTTTTGTGATTCACCTTTGATATTTCCAAGTACCTTTTTATTGCATTAACATGCAAAAGTTTGATTAAATATAATTATATTTTCTTTCGGTTTATGATAATTAAGATCTGGAAAGATATATTGCTTCTTAACAATGCACCTTAAATGCCGAATGGTGAGAAATGTATTGTTTTTGCATTAACACACAGATATATTGTTTTTGCACTCAAGATTTGGCGCCATTATCTATATGGTGAGAAATGTAATGTGTTTTCAGATCATAAAAGTCTAAAATATTTGATGACCCAGAAAGATTTGAACCTGCGTCAAAGAAGATGGTTGAACTATTAAAAGATTATGAGCTTGTGATAGATTATCATGCAGGTAAAGCAAAGCGTTATTCTTGATGCATTGAGTAGAAAATCAATGTTTGCATTACGTGCTTTAAATGCTCGATTAGATTTGGTGATGATAGTTCTATGATAGCTGAATTAAAAGCCAAATCGTTGTTTGTCAAGCAAATATGTGATACTCAAAGTTTGATAATGAATTGTTATTGAAATGAGCTCGATGTGAAATGAATTACGAATCTAAATTTTGAATGTTGATGATTGCTTGAGATTACGGGATCGTGTCGTGTTTTGAGAAATCGAGTTAATTCAACTAATTTTGGCGAAGCACATGACAGTAGTCTATCTATTCATCTAGGGAGTACTAAAATGTACCATGATTTGAAGCAACACTCTTTGGTGGTGCGGTATGAAACAAGACATTTACGACTTTGTTTGAAATGTTTAGTTTGTCGACAAGTGAAAGCGGAACATCAAGTTCCATCGGTTTTGCTCATGACTAATTCGATTCACGAATGGAAATGGGATAGAGTGACGATGGATTTTGTTTCGGTTTACCTCGGACTCAGAAAGAAAGATATGATTTGGGTCATAGTTGATCGATTGACAAAATCGCCCATTTTATTCGGTGAATCGACTACTCACTTGAAAGATTAGCGAAATGTATATTTACGAGATTGTTAGATTGCATGGAGTGCCGTTATCCATTGTATCAGATAGAAATTGAGATTCACATCGCGATTACGGAAGAAATTGCCGAAGCTTTGGGCGCGAAATTACACTTGATATAGCTTTTAATCAATGAGCGGATGGTGGTCTGAGCAATTATTTAGATTCTAGAGGATATGATAAGATGTTGTATACTTGAGTTTGATGGTTCATGGGAACTGTATCTGCCGTTGATCGAATTTGCGTATAACAATGGTTTTCAGACCAGCATCAAAATGGCACCTTATGAAGCTTTGTACGGACGTAAATGTCGTACACCTCTATATTGGTGAGCTTAGTGAGAATAAGCTACAGGGTTGACTTGATAAAAGATTCAAAGAGAAAGTGAAATTAATCCGAGATTATTTGAAAATGGCATCGATCGTTAGAAATCTTATCGGACTTGAAACAAAAAGATATAGAATTTGAGATCGGCTACAAAGTATTTACGAAAGTTTCTCCATGGAAGAAAGTGTTTTGATTAGGACGTAAAGGCAAAGCGAGCCAAGATTCATCGGACCATATGAGATCATAGAGCGTGTCGAACTGTTGCATATAGATTGAAGTTGCCCTCTAAGATAGAAAAGATTCATAATGTATTTCACGTTTGATGCTCGTGAATGTCGATCTAATCCGTCACATGTAATTGCTCATGTCAAATTGAAATCCGATTAGATATGACATACGAATAGGAATTGATCCGTATCTTAGCTCGTAAAGTGAAAGAGTTGAAAAATAAGAAAATTCCATTAGTGAAAGTATTATGGAATCGGCATGAAATTGAAGAGGAAGCGTGTGAGCCGGAAGATTGATGAGACAACAATATCAGACTCTATTTAACGGTAAGATTTTCAGGGCGAAAATCCCTAAGGGAGAATTATAACGGTCAATTTATACCTAGTCGAATAGTGGTTTCGGGACTACAAATTGAGTCTCATATAATATTTTTAATATTATTTTTGTGTCGATTGATATGTGAATTAGCATGTGTTAAATTTTAGTAAGCTAATTTGTTAAATACGTGTGTTTAATTTGACAAAAGGATTGATTTGCATTAAATGTGAAAGTTGTATGCTATTTGTTAAAGTATCAATGTGTTATGACTTTGAAAAGATAGAGGACTTGTATGGCAATTGAGCCATTAATGAGATAGTGGATGGCTATGGTCAAGAATAACCTTACATTATATGATAGTTATATATTTAGTAATAAGGCTAATTTGGTAAATAGATTAATATTATGTTAGTAAAAGAAAACAAATGAAAAGATGATGGTTATCATCTTCTTAGTGCCGAATTTGGAGAAAAGAAAAAGGAAGAAAACCTAAGCAAGGATTCGGCTAAGTTTGAGCTAAATTAAGGTAACTTTTGATTTCGATTTTGATAATTTCTACGTTTCTGCAATCGTTGCTTTGAGAGCTACAAAACCCATGCCTTGATTTTGTGTTTTGATGATGTATGTGAAATATGCTATTGATGAATTCATGGGATATATGATTTTTGATTATGAAAAATGAAAGATTTGAGATAGATGAACATGTTATGTTCTTGCATTTCTGATGAATTTAGCTAAATAGGGCTAAATTGAGAAAATGTTATTTTGGGGACTAAATTGTGAATTTGCTGAAAAGTATGGGCTTGTATGATGTTTATATACATTCATTAAGCTTGGTTGTGTATTGATTTTGTGAATTTGATGTTTTGAGAAAATGGACTAAATTGATATATTACGTAAGTATGAGGCTAATTTATAAATTTCCATAAATGTGTGTCCTTGGATTGAATTGAATGAATTAGTGAATAAAGGGTTAATTACGAATATGTTTAGATCAAGAACCAGGAAAAGCGGACTTAGATCGCGAGAAAGCGAAAGTTATCGAGTAGCCATTTTTATTAGATAGATCGAATCAGAGGTAAGTCACTATACAAATAAATGTAGTTGTATTGAATGGATATATGCATATGACTACTAATGATAATGAATGTGTATGAGATATTACGTGCATGAAATCCGAGATAAATTTGATATAGTGATAAAGTCAGAAGTCCGTTCGAACCTAGGAATAGATAGGATTAGCTACGTCATGACATAGGAATCTATTCTATTTTATCATGTAAGACTACGTCCAAGACATTGGCATTGATTTTTGATTTCGTGTAAGACCACGTCTGGGACGTCGGCATCGATATTTGCTTTATGAGTAAGGCCACGTCTGGGACTTTAGCATCGATATGAGTTTTACGTGTAAGACCATATGCAGGACTTGACATTATGTCGATTAAGTATAAGACCACATAAGACGATGGCATCGATATCCAAGAGCATGTAAGACCTCATACGGGATGTTGGCATTGTACAATTATTTTGATCTTTTGAGCATCCTACTAGATTCCTAAAGGTTCAACGGGCAAGTATGTGATCTGAATAGTAAATCCAAGCTTTGAACATTCAAGTGAATGAATATACGATTAGTACATTTGGTATATATACAAGTGTGTATAAAAAGGTAAGTACCTATCGACTTTGTTTTGAAGAGAAGTAAGATTAAATGCAAAGCAAGAATGATTATGTAAGAGCTATGTGTACAAATGATTCTTGAATTGATGAATGTGCAAGCATGGCCATAAGTTGAATCAAAGTATTTATTTGATAATTTGTTAAGTGAATAAGATGTGCAAATGTATCAAATTGCTATATCTTTATATGCCAAGTTTTTTGTATATTGACTTACTAAGCTTTTGGAAAGCTTACTTTGTGTGTTTGATTTCTACATTTTATAGGTCGTCAAAGCTCTTGAAGGCTCGGGACATCAAGGATTTGTCATCACACTACTAAACTTATTTTGGTACCCTTTTGAAAATGTGTATAGCTAAATATGTCATGTATAGGCTAGATATGTGTATATGTTTATAAAGTGAACTTAACCATGAGTTTTGGCAAGTTTTGAGTTGGTAATATGCTTGAGTGAATGAGTTATATGATGCATATTTTGGCATGGTTAGTTGGTATATGAAATGGTTAAGTTTTGAATGATCAAATGAATGATTTATGCTTGTAATGATATGAGTTTTAACCTTTGAAATTGTTATGGTTGGAATTGGTATTGAATACATGTTTTAAATGATTAGTTTGGTAAGCCTTTGGTGGTTATATGTGTATGAATTGTAATGGTAAATTTTGCTTGTAGGTGTGACCCAAATAGGTAGCTTATTGGCCACAAATGGCCTATTATACCCACACGGTCATGTAAGGCGTGCTAATAGTAACCGTAGGGTAAAATCGATGCTAGCTTAAGAAGTACGGCATGACGAGGCGTGCCTAAAGTAGATGTGAGAAATGGCGATATATGGCTTAGTAGGACCACGCCTTAGCACAGGCGTGCTTGGTAGTGTGTTGGTTTTGGTAGTATATGACCACGAGGGAGGACACACAGTGTGTCAAGTAGCCAGTGGGTGAGCCTGACCTACCCATGATGTATCCCTGTATTTAGAAAGGTTTTAATTTTCCATGGAATTTTGTATGTCTTGATTTAGTCGACTCGGTTTATAAGCATGTTTAAGGTCTCGATGACCGACTTAAGGGACATTATGATTGATATTGATGAATAATTGTATGTTTAATTACGTAAATGTTTACGATCCAGTCTGGTAATGCCTTTACCCTAGTCCGGTATAGGATCTGGGTTAGGTGTTACACTTGCACTCGAAAATTGTTCTTTCTCGGCCATCTTAGAAGGTCTCGGATAAAATGCTCTTAAGAACCACACTTGAAATAGGCTCGGTCATTCATCCTACACTCATGGGATGTCTTCTTCCACAATCTTGATATTCGGGTCTATTAGACCTAACATTACCCACACTTTCCATTGAAGTAGCTTGAGATTTAAAACTCGAATGTTGCTTCTCGTGGTCTCTGTGCGAATACCCAGCTGATACATTCGAACAATAATTCATTTCTCTAGATTTCTTTGACTGAGATTGAAATGACTTACTCATCGGCCTTTTTCTTGTGTCTCTAACCTCACTCTCGGCCTTTCTTTTCTCTTTGCTTAGCTCTTCGACTTTGCACGCTCGTTCAACCAATAAGACAAATTCTTTTAGTTCCAAGATCCCAACTAACAGTTAGATGTCTTCATTCAATCCATCTTCAATCCTTTTACATAATAGCCTCGGAGGAAACACACTTTCGGGCATACTTCTTGAGCGACAAATTCTCGCTCATGCTTTGTCCTTTGACATTCGACCTATTTCACTAAAGAAATTCTTTACATTTGTGATCGATGAACCGTGACTAATGTATTTCTTTGAAATTCCTCTGAAAGAATTCCCATGTAACCCTCTCTCTGTTACCACGAGATACTAATGTCTTCCACCAATGATATGTGAATCCTCATGAGTGATATAGCACATTTCAAGAATTCTTGGTGTACATAATAACTCATCAAATACCACGACAGTATTCTCAAGCGAAACTCGACTTTCTTAGGGTCATCATCTATATTAGCCTTAAATTCCTCTTATTTTTGAATCTTATGAACACGAGGCTTATTTAGTCTTACCAATTCCACACCTTGAGGAGCTACAGGGAATCGGTTGGGGATAAGGAGGGTGGAGGTGTTGAACATTGATTTGTTCGAATAAACTCTGAATACCATTGGTTCATCATGTGGAGGAAGGCTTCCCTAGCCCCTTCTCCACCTCCCTAACTAACCGTGGGAGGTCTATTTTCAGATAACGCTACCCTTTGAGCGGGATCCGGTGCATTACTTTCTACATCATCAGCTTTAGCTCGATTGGGATCCATTTACTATATAAAAACACAATTTAAAGTTGTCAGGAATCATCACACTATCACGGTTCATTTATGGCATATGCATTAGACTCTTTTACACACGCTTACGTTAGTTTAAAATTGGTGAACCGTAGTTACGATACCACTAAATGTAACACCTTACCAGTGTTGGATGCGAGCAGTGCGAGGCATCTGGGACTTAAACATAAGAAAACATACATTTTGAGCCCTAAATTTGCGTTCAAATTAAAACTTTTGCATTTAATCATAAAATCCCTAATATGAGCTTATGGCCCAAAACATGCATAGGAGGTGGTTTGGCACTAAGCAAGAACTTTAGAAATTTTACAACATTTGGAATTTTTTTCTAAATAGGGGCCCTGCCTTGCAGTGTGGATATGGGACACGCCTTGGTGTGGGCGAGTAGTGTGGTTACACTGCCCGGTGTCCCGACCCGTGTAAGGCTTGGCCCACATTCAATCCACATTCAGAAATCTGGGCTAGCCCTTTCTCATTAATCCGGTTCTTGGCAGCCCATTTCACGTATGTTCTCAAAACATACCTATTCATATTTCATATTGGGCTTGGCCCATTTCCATATCAATTCACGAAACCATGCAATCATGATACCCAACCCAATCTAAGGTCCATCCGCTACACCTTATCCGACCTACCACACACCGAGGACTATCGAGTCACCCTCTCCTTTTATCTCCAAAAGGCAGCCAATGCCATCCACGATGTAGCATAGCTAACATCAAACCCGCGATGGAGCACGACAATCCATCAAGCCGCGATATGGCATAAAGCCGATATCAATCAAGGTAACCACGCGAACTAAATCGCAAAAGATCCACAAGCGACCTCGGTCGGCGCCAATCCACGATGTAGCACAAAGTGACATCAACCCGCATACTCGAAATACGTACCTTCTTTCAAAAACCCACCCATGCACATGTAACATAATATGATCTTTGAGATGATGCATGTACATGATATTCAAAAAATAGGCATGCTCACATAGTTAAAATCAATTATCACCTATTAGCCAATTTGCTACTAACACAATGGTCATCATACCCTTTAGGGTATCCATTTCACATATGTACTTTGCATTCATTAGCAAACATATAGCACAACAGAGATCATACAAATCCCAAACAATGGTCTAACTACACCTTATACTTTGAAGCTCTAAACCCTCGATCCGGCTATCGTTTAGCGAGACTACTGATTATCGCCTATCATTTTCATTGCCGCCCCACCCCGTTGCCAATCTCGTCAACAAAAACCGATCTCTTTTGAACTTGGGATGGGAGCTTTTCTCCTCTTGGTGGCACTTCGCATCCATCGATGATACTTAATCAAAACCACGATTAATCAACAAAGTCATAATCTACTATAACGAATCTAAGTCACTTACTACTCATCCTTACGAAATAAATTGAAATCAGAAGGCTTCCTTTAGCCATCGGTTGCCTATAAACCATAGTCACCATTCGGTCAACACCAAAAACACAACCAATGGCCTAAGTAGAATAAACCACTTACCCTTTTAATTGAATCCGAAACACCAATGGAATTCTGAAAATCCCACCACCTTATCGATGATCTAAACTCGAGAGAAACCCCTCTTAGCTCCTGGCGGCTACAAACAACACAAAACACAACATCATCTTGGCCCTAGAGACATTATTACAAAACTAAGGCCAACCATTCGGTTTGGCCCCTTCTGAAAGGGTACATAAATCGATTGATCACAAGTACACTTACCACCTACATGCTTTGAAGAGATTCAAGGGAGTTTGCCTCGATCACGAACAAAATAGACTCAATGGTGAACAAGGTTTGGCTTTAAGCTTGGTGAAATAAAGAGAATAGAGAGGCTCAAGGTTCGGCTAGGCTTCCAAATGAAGATGAAGCATTGACCAACCCTAGATGGATGTAAAACCAAGGTTGAGAGGAAGGAAGAGGTGTAGAAAGAAAGTTGGAAGAGTTTGACAATGGTGCTCAAATTAGAGAGGTTTAGGCCCGATCAGAAGAAGAAATAAGGTTGGAAGAATGGAAGTAATAGGAAGAGAATAGTGGAAGAAATTGACACAAGAGAGTGGGATGAGAGAATGCACTTTCGGTTTTGGAGTAAAAGGAAAAGAATTTCCAAAGGGTGCTCTCCTAGTTAAAGCATTAGACCACTACTCCCGTGAAGAAGCCCACAATGCTTTACTATGGCCACTAATTCAATTTAATTTGAATTAAACAACTCCTTCACTATTTAATCCATATTTATCTCTTTACCAAATCAAAAACAATAACCTACTAACAGCCATTATCCCTAATTTCAACTAAAATAATCCTCTAATTACCTAAAATAATAAAATAATCCAATGCTTATCACCTCCTACCAAGTAAATTCAAAAAGCTAAACAACTCCAATTAAATCTTATCCTCGTCCATTCAAAACAATTTGAATGGTTCCACTATATCCACCTATTAAAATAAAGATTAAAAAAAACAACCACTAGATAAAATAAAACCTTATCCTCACCTACCTAAGACTCCATGTCGTCCACACCTTCAAATTCTTTGCAAAGAATAAAATAAAATTGAACTCCAAAGCATAACTCTCTTGGTTCAGAACACGGAACCCTTCTTGCACCTCTCCTCCCAAGCAGGCCTCGGCACTTTAATTTTTATGCCATAAAGCCCCAACATTTAATTTTAAACCCCTTTCTTCATTACATCATCAAATAACAAAATAAAAGCAAAATGCCATTTGCCCCCTCGAACCAGTAGCCCTTTCTCCCCTGACGCCTAAGTGGCGCATGAAGCCTCGCATTGGACTTCCATGTCCACCAACACAGCCATTAATTAATAAGGCCTACCTAGCCCATCTCTAATTAGCAAAACAAAAGTCTTGCCTTCACAGCTCGAACCCTTGCTCCTTAGGCGTCCTTCCAAAGCTCAGCGGCCTCAAGCCACTCCACCAATGCTTCTTGCGTCTAAACCCCCAAATTATTTTGGCCTTCACCTTATTTCCCTTTAGACCTAAAAATCAAAAATTTTCCAAAGCCTTTCCCTTACGTCCAAGCATTCTTAAACCTCTAAAACACATCCAAAACACACCAAAAACCTTCCAACACTAAATTATACGAATTGCCTAGCCCCTAAACAGGTGTTACAATTCTACCTCCTTAAAAATAATTTAGTCCTCGAAATACTTTACTAACAGTCAGTACAACCTATCTTACCACTACGCTTATCTTTGCGCTTTCGATCTTACTAAGACTATCATACCTTCCCAACACTCTCTAAGTTCGCACTCAAAATTCAAAACACCTCTCTTAGCAACACAGGAAGGCTAATTCACAAGCAAGCAAAGCAATCAAAGTATGTACCAAAGCAAAGGCTTACATATCACATCCTTGGTTGACTCATTAGAACCATTCCTTCTATAAGCGAACCATGACCTAAATCAGCTCGAGGATAATTCTTAACAGGATGTGCCTTAGATCCACAGAAAGCATTCTTTACTATTTCCCCAACACTCTCTCGTGGAGGTCTTCCACACCGAGCAGGGGCGATTAAATCCTTGGTACAAGTGCACTTCGAGGGTTCTCGGTCCTTGGTCTTTTACGGGCATTACCGCGATCTTGATGGCCCAACATTTCTCTTCTTCTCATTCCTATTCTTTTCCAGTTTTCTCTTATAGTCTTCTTAAGCTCTTGACAATTCGAGCTTTCTCCACTAGCCTTCGAAGTCTCTCTCCTTTGTAGAGCAATCAGCATTGATTCATCTGTAATCCGTCCTCAAATCGGACACCTCTCATAATCGGTGGCCACAATTCCCTTAGCTCTTTGGCTTAACCGCTAAATTTGCCCATTGCTGACTATCGACTTACTTCCTTGTACTAGATTTAGAAGCGCTCCTCTGCAGTCCAAATAAGCGCTCTCGTACTTCCCTTCAAACTTGGCCTTAAAGAAATCCCAATCGGTCGATCCGCGGTACCTTGTTTGACGGTGAGCCACCAACGATAAGCTTCGTCGCGAAGCAACGAAGCAGCGCCCTTCAGCTTTTCTTCATTGATGCAGGTCAAATCGTCCATGATTCTTTCAAGCGCTTCTAGCCAATACTCCGCTTCGTTAGGAGCTACTCAAACACTCCTCTAAGATCTCGACTCTGTTCGATCTAAGCCTTTTCGATACGACTTTGAGTTCCATTTCTCTACTAACTCCTTCTCGCTCTACTTTTCATAACATGGCCCGCGATCTTTGCGTCATCTTCTCTGATCTTGCTCCTCCACGTCCCACTTTGGCGGCACTTCCTTTCGACCCATGGCGGACCCTATCGGTTCCGATGCTACCATTCTACCTCTCTGCGTCCCCAGAACTCATCTATCGTCACAATTTAATCGATTAAGTTTTATGCATTAGTAATTGTTCCACTATTTAAGTGAGCATATTTTATGAATGAAAGATTTTAGAAGTAGTTCTTTCGTTCACACAAGGTTCGATTCAAGTTTACTACTCTAATTGGAGAATCACCTTCGTTCCTAGGACACATTCATTCATCATCAAAACATTCATTCCTCGGCGAGGCACATTCGATGGTACTACCACCCACATTCACTATTCGGACATTTCTACGTTTCTACCCCAAGGGTATTTTCGTCATTTTCTTACAAGGGTATTTCAGTAATAAACCAAAGCGATTCCAAAACTGTAGTAAGTCAGGATTTTTTTTTTAAAATTCCTAAAATTGAAGAGTATTTTTTGAAAATTTACAAATTGGAGATATAACGAGTTTGAAAACTAGGGGTATTTTGGTAATTTTATCAACCAGGGTAATTTTGTAAATTTCCAAAGTCAGGGCATTATTTTGAAATACAAAAATTTGGATACTTTTGCAAAGTGAGAGAATTTTATTAAAGTTGGGGTTATCTCATAAATTTTGAAAGTGGGGCATTTTAGTAATTTTAACACAGGGTGTTTAGTAAATTTTCAAATCGAGTATATTGATATTTTGGAAACTAGAGATTTTGGTATTTTGCAAAGTAAAAATCATTTTAACAAAAGTTGAGGGTAGTCTGTTAATTTTACAATCTGAGGGCATTTTGTAATTTTCTTGCTAGGACATTTTAGTAATTTTGGTAAATTGAGAAAATGTTTTCAAAACCAGTTGGGTTTACAAACCAAAGAGGTAATTTTGAGAAATTTTTTTAAAAAAATTTAGGGTTTAATAAGGCTAATCACTTGGGTTTTAATAATTGGTTTGCTTATGAACAAGTCCTCTTGGTTAAGGTGGCAGTAGCTCTACTTGCAGGTAGGATTCTGAAAGAGGAGGTGAGTCAGGGCTGGCAAGTACCGAGGCTCTTCCGGATCCAATCCTAGAAATCTTGCATGAGTTGCCACACCTTAACTCGACTTATTTCACGGTTTGTTTATTAGGCACTTTAAATCTTATGCACGTGTTTGGGTAGACTAGTCCTGGGGTCCAATAGCCTACCATTCTATTCTCTGCCCAAATAAACCCATCACAATTCATATATAAATCATTTCAACAAATAGGGTACTTACGGTGGACTTGGTTAGAATGCAGGTGCCATGCGAATAACACGAGAAATATTTCATAAAACCAATATTTTGAAAAGCCCATTTTAAAAATGTTTTGACCCAAAACCCTCAAACTGAGTTTTGAACGAGCTCGATATAAGCGTAACATCCCAAACCCGGCCCACGAGCCTTGGCCGGATCTGGTTATGTCCTTTGCGGAAAAATTGAAAATCTTTGTCTTTAGAATAAAACTTGAAAATTTTGTTAACTTTAGAGTGTGTCCATTAAAAATTACTTAGTAATATAAGCTCGTTATAAAATATGTGAATTAAAACTTTATGATAATTTATTATATTATAATCATTTGAAGAAAATATATCTAAGTATAATATAAACTTCAATAATCATAACTAGAACACTTTAAATAAAAGTGGCCCTTATCACATCAAATAAATACCCAGCGATAAGATAAAATAATTAAATCAAATAAAACATCTCTGCATAAAATACGCTTTTGCATGGTACCTTTGTCTCCACTCGAACGGTCCGATCAACATGTCACTGCGATGTTAGATAAATAATTGGGTGAGTCATCTGATTCAGTGTGTAATTAAACCATTGATATCCACCCATGTTAACCAAAATCAACCCAATCATATGCAACATGTAAATATAAGCAGCGTTGCCACGTTACGGGCTTGGCCCACATTCAATCCACATTCAAATCTTGGGCTAGGCCCTTTTCTCATTAATCGCGATTCGGGCTTGGCCCATTTCCACGTATGTTCTCAATACCTATTCATATTTCATATTGGGCTTGGCCCATTTCCATATCAATTCATAACAAAACCATGCAATCATGATACCCACCCAATCCTAAGGTCCATCCGCTACACACCCCTTATCCGCCTACCACACACCGGAGGACTATTGAGTCACCCTCTCCTTTTATCTCCAAAAGGCAAATGCCATCCACGATGTAGCGTATAGCTAACATCAAACCACGATGGAGCACCACGGCAATCCATCAAGCCGATATGGCATAAAGCCGATATCAATCAAGGTAACCAGCGAACTAAATCACAAAGATCCTGCAGCCTCGGTCGTACGCCAATCCGATGTAGCACAAAGTGACATCAACCACGTACTCGAAGTACACCCGTAGCTTCTTTCAAAACCCACCCATGCACATGTAACATAATATGATCTTTGAGATGATGCATGTACATGATATTCACAAATATAGGCATGCTCACATAGTTAAAATCAATTATCACCTATTAGCCAATTTGCTACTAACGGTCGTCATCATACCCTTTAGGGTATCCATTACACATATGTACGCATTCATTAGCAAACATATAGCAACAGATCATACAAATCCGAAAACAATGGTCTAACTACACACCTTATAACCGAAGCTCTAAACCCTCGATCATTATCGTTTAAGATATGTTATGCCTATCGTTTTCTATTGCACACCCATACCGGTGGCCAATCTCGTTGCGAAACCGATCTCTTTTGAAACCGGGATGGGAGCTTTCCCTTCTCCTCTTGGTAGCTTTTCGCATCCATCGGCGATACTTAATCGAACCACGATTAATCAACAAAGTCATAATCTACTATTAAATCTAAGTCACTTACTACTCATCCTTACGAAATAAATTGAAATCCAGAAGGCTTCCTTTGCTTCTATCGATTGCCCTATAAACTATAGTCACCATTGGTCAACACCAAAACACAAATGGCCTAAGGCGAATATCAAACCACTTACCCTTTAATTGAATCGAAACACCAATAGAATTAATCCCACCACCTTATCGATGATCTAAACTAGGAGAAACCCCTCTTAGCTCCTTGGCTATTACAAACAACACAAAACAACATCATCCACGGCCTAGAGACATTCGGCCACACCAAACTAAGGCCAACTATTTGGTTTTGGCCCTCTGAAAGGTACATAAATCGATTGATCACAAAGTACACCACCTACGTGCTTTGAAGAGAGATTCAAGGAGTTTGCCTCGATCACGAACAAAATAGACTCAATGGTGAACAAGGTTTGGCTTTAAGCTTGGTGAAATAAAAGAGAGAATAGAGAGGCTCAAGGTTTCTTAGCTTCCAAATGAAGATGAAGCGTTAGACCAACCCTAGATGGATGTAAAACCAAGGTTGAGAGGAAGGAAAGAGGTGTGAAAGAAAGTTGGAAGAGTTTGACAATGGTGCTCAAGGCTAGAGAGGTTTACTTGATCCAAGAAAAGAAGAAATAAGGTTGGAAGAATGGAATAGGAAGAGAATAGTGGAAGAAATTCGGCACAAGAGAAGTGGGATGAGAGAATGCACTTTGGTTTGGAGAGTAAAAGAGGAAAAAGAATTTCCAAAGGGTGCTCTCCTATTTAAAGCATTAACCACTACTCCCACGTGAAAATGCCCACCATCGGACCACCACCTATGGCCACTAATTCAATTTAATTTGAATTAAACAACTCCTTCACTATTTAATCCATATTTATCTCTTTACCAAATCAAAAACAATAACACTTAACAGCCATTATCTAATTTCAACTAAAATAATCCTCTAATTACCTAAAATAATAAAATAATCCAATGCTTATCACCTCCTACCGGCGAATTCAAAAAGCTAAACAACTCCAATTAAATCTTATCCTCATCCATTCAAAACAATTTGAATGGTTCCACTAATATCCACCTATTAAAATAAAGATTAAAAAAACAACCACTAGATAAAATAAACCTTATCCTCACCTACCTAAGACTCCATGTGCCGTCCACACCTTCAAATTGCTGCCAAAAGAATAAAATAAAATTGAACTCCAAACGCATAACTCTCTTGGTTCGAACACGGAACCCTTCTTTGCACACCTCTCCTCCAACGCCCAGGCCACTTTCGGCCACTTTAATTTTATGCCATAAAGCCCCAACATTTAATTTTAAACCCTTCTTCTGACCCATCATCAAATAACAAAATAAAAATGCCAAAATGACTTGCCCCCTCGAACCAGGCGCCCTTTCTCACCTTCATTGCCTAAGTGGCGCATGAGAGCCACTCATAATTGGACTTCCATGTCCACCAACCAGCCATTAATTAATAAGGCCTACCTAGCCCAGTCCCTAATTAGCATAAAACAAAAGTCTGCCTTCATTTCGAACCCTTGCTCCTTAGGTCCCCTTCCAAAGCTCCAGCGCGCCTCCAACCACTCCACCAAGCTACTTCTTGTGTCCTAAACCCCCAAATTATTTTTAAGGCCTTCTGCCTATTTCCCTTTAGACCCTAAAATCAAAAATTTTCCAAAGCCTTTCCCTACGTCCAAGCATTCTTAAACCTTTAAAACACATCCAAAAACACCCAAAACCTTCCAACAGGAATTATACCCAAATTGCCTAGCCCCTAAACCGAGGTGTTACAAGTTTTCAACTTATTGAAGATTTTAAAATAGCTTGATTCATGTAACAAATCAAATCTAGTCTCAATGCATAGTAGGGTTTGGGGTGTTACAGATGTAGTTAACATAAATAATGATAAGCTAACACAAGACACCACGAAAATAAATATATTGACATGGCATGCCCTATTAACATATATTTATAAAAAAGTTAAAACCCTTAAAAGATTATTTTTAAAAAAATTACATATAAAATGAATCTAGACATGATGATCTAAGTTTGACTCAATATGGATGTTTGTATGTATAAAGTTTCTTCTATATATGATTCAGAATATTATAAATATAAATTAAAATTGTAAATATTATAAAATTATAAAAAAATTAAATATAGTTAGTAACATATATAATAAAACCAAAATATGAACACAATATACATATGTGTATGTATAATAAAAGTAATAGGTATTTAAAAAAATGATATAAAATAAGAATACTAATATTGAATATATGTGTAATACATATACATATATTTGTATAAAATTTCATATTAATGTTTTCAATTTATGTTTAACAAGTAACCTTGTATATATTCAAATGTATTTATTACATTTGTATTGAGAAAGGTATCTGTTCTTTGAAAGTGAATAGAATTGAAGAGCACTTAGATCGACTCTTGAATTGACTATTTTTCTTTCAGTCAATGAATGTGAGTATTAGTTTTTCGTAAATAGCATTTACTTAATTAATCAATAGCATTTGTTAATTCATATGTTGTTTGTAGTTAGATTCTTGCTTCCTCTTGCTCACTGCTGATTGGATTGGATTTGGTGGTAACTTAACGGTATAAAATCATTATTATTCTTATTTATATTCATTTTGCTGATTTATATTCATTTGATAGAAAAACATTAAATACCCAATTGTTAGTCAAGATTATTAATCTTTTGTGATTCACCTTTGATATTTCAAGTACCTTTTATTGCATTAACATGCAAAGTTTGATTAAATATAATTATATTTTCTTTCGGTTTATGATAATTAAGATCCGGAAAGATATATTGCTTCTTAACAATGCACCTTAAATCTTGAATGGTGAGAAATGTATTGTTTTGCATTAACACACGATATATTGTTTTGCACTCAAGATTTGGCGCCATTATCTATATGGTGAGAAATGTAATGTGTTTCGGATCATAAAAGTCTAAAATATTTGATGACCGAGAAAGATTTGAACTGCGTCAAAGAAGATGGTTGAACTATTAAAAGATTATGAGCTTGTGATAGATTATCATCAGGGTAAAGCAAAGCGTTATTCTTGATGCATTGAGTAGAAAATCAATGTTTGCATTACGTGCTTTAAATGCTCGATTAGATTTGGTGATGATAGTTCTATGATAGTGAATTAAAAGCCAAATCGTTGTTTATGCAGCAAATATGTGATACTCAAAGTTTGATAATGAATTGTTATTGAAATGAGCTCATGTGAAATGAATTACGAATCTAAATTTTGAATGTTGATGATTGCTTGAGATTAAGGATCGTATCGTGTTTTGAGAAATCGAGTTAATTCAACTAATTTTGTGGCACGCATTGATAGTCTATCTATTCATCTAGGGAGTACTAAAATGTACCATGATTTGAAGCAACACTCTTGGTCTGCGGTATGAAACAAGACATTTCGACTTTGTTTGAAATGTTTGGTTGTCGACAAGTGGCGAACATCAAGTTCCATCCGGTTTGCTACTGACTAATTCGATTCTGAATGGAAATGGGATAGAGTGATGGATTTTGTTTCGGTTTACCTCGGACTCAGAAAGAAAGATATGATTTGGGTCATAGTTGATCGATTGACAAAACGCCTTTTATTCGGTGAATCGACTACTCACTTGAAAGATTAGCCATTGTATATTTACGAGATTGTTAGATTGCATGGAGTGCGTTATCCATTGTATCGAGAGAAATTCGAGATTCATCGCGATTACGGAAGAAATGCGAAGCTTTGGGCGCAAATACACTTGATAGCTTTTCAAGTGAGCGGATGGTCGGTCTGAGCGAATTATTTAGATTCTAGGATATGATAAGATGTTGTATACTTGAGTTTGATGGTTCATGGGAGCTATGTCTGCAGTTGATCGAATTGCGTATAACAATGGTTTTCGACCAGACATCAAAATGGCACCTTATGAAGCTTTATGCAGACGTAAATGTCGTACACCTCTATATTGTGAGCTTAGTGAGAATAAGCTACGGGTTGACTTGATAAAAGATTCAAGAAAGTGAAATTAATCCGAGATTATTTGAAAATGGCATCGATCGTTAAAATCTTATGCGGACTTGAAACAAAAGATATAGAATTTGAGATCGGCTACAAAGTATTTACGAAAGTTTCTCCATGGAAGAAAGTGTTTTGATTAGGACGTAAAAAAGGCGGGCAGATTCATCGGACCATATGAGATCATAGAGCGTGTGACTGTTGCATATAGATTGAAGTTGCCTCTAAGATAGAAAAGATTCATAATGTATTTCACGTTTGATGCTCAGTGATATCGATCTAATCCGTCACATGTAATTGCTCATGCGAAATTGAAATCCGATTAGATATGACATACGAATAGGAATTGATCCGTATCTTAGCTGTAAAGTGAAAGAGTTGAAAAATAAGAAAATTCCATTAGTGAAAGTATTATGGAATCGGCATGAAATTGAAGAGAAGCGTGGGAAGATTCGGTGAGACAACAATATCCGACTCTATTTACGGTAAGATTTTCAAGGGCGAAAATCCTAAGGGAGAATTATAACAGTCCAATTTATACCTAGTCGAATAGTGGTTTCGGGACTACAAATTGATGCGTATAATATTTTAATATTATTTTTGTGTTAGTTGATATGTGAATTAGCATGTGTTAAATTTTCGTAAGCTAATTTGTTAAATGCTGTGTTTAATTTGACAAAAGGATTGATTTGCATTAAATGTGAAAGTTGTATGCTATTTGTTAAAGTATCAATGTGTTATGACTTTGAAAAGATAGAGGACTTGTATGGCAATTGAGCCATTAATGAGATAGTGGATGGCTATGGTCAAGAATAACCTTACATTATATTATAGTTATATATTTAGTAATAAGGCTAATTTGGTAAATAGATTAATATTATGTTAGTAAAAGAAAACAAATGAAAAGATGATGGTTATCATCTTCTTAGTGCAATTTGGAGAAAAGAAAAGGAAGAAAACCTAAGCAAGGATTAGGCTAAGTTTGAGCTAAATTAAGGTAACTTTTGATTTCGTTTTTGATAATTTCTCACGTTTACGCAATCGCTTTGAGAGCTACAAAACCCATGCCTTGATTTTGTGTTTTGATGATGTATGTGAAATATGCTATTGATGAATTCATGGGATATATGATTTTGATTATGAAAAATGAAAGATTTGAGATAGATGAACATGTTATGTTCTTGCATTTTGATGAATTTAGCTAAATAGGGCTAAATTGAGAATTTTAGGGGACTAAATTGTGAATTCTGAAAAGTATGGGCTTGTATGATGTTTATATACATTAGGCTAAGCTTGGTTGTGTATTGATTTTGTGAATTTGATGTTTTGAGAAAAATGGACTAAATTGATATATTACGTAAGTATGAGGCTAATTTATAAATTTCCATAAATGTGTCCTTGGATTGAATGAATTAGTGAATAAAGGGTTAATTCGAATATGTTTAGATCAAGAACGAGGAAAGCGGACTTAGATCGCGAAAGCGAAAGTTATCAGTAGCCATTTTATTAGATAGATCGAATCGAGGTAAGTCACTATACAAATAAATGTAGTTGTATTGAATGGATATATGCATATGACTACTAATGATAATGAATGTGTATGAGATGTTACGTGCATGAAATCAGAGATAAATTTGATATAGTGATAAAGTCAGAAGTCCGTTCGAACCTAGGAATAGATAGGATTAGCTACGTCATGACATAGGATACATTCTATTATCATGTAAGACTACGTCCAAGACATTGGCATTGATTTTGATTTCTGTAAGACCACGTTGGGGCGTCGGCATCGATATTTGCTTTGAGTAAGGCACGTCAGGACTTTAGCATCGATATGAGTTTTACGTGTAAGACCATGCGGGACTGACATTATGTCGATTAAGTATAAGACCTATGCAGGACGATGTCGATATCCAAGCATGTAAGACCTCATCAGGGATGTTGGCATTGTACAATTATTTTGATCTTTTGAGCATCCTACTAGATTCCTAAAGGTTCAGCGGGCAAGTATGTGATACGAATAGTAAATCCAAGCTTTGAACATTCAAGTGAATGAATGTACGATTCAGTACATTTGGTATATATACAAGTGTGTATAAAAAGGTAAGTACCTATACGACTTTGTTTTGAAGAAAGTAAGATTAAATGCAATGCAAGAATGATTATGTAAAGCTATGTGTACAAATGATTCTTGAATTGATGAATGTAACACATGGCCATAAGTTGAATCAAAGTATTTATTTGATAATTTGTTAAGTGAATAAGATGTGCAAATGTATCAAATTGCTTATATGCTTTATATGCCAAGTTTTTGTATATTGACTTACTAAGCTTTTGGAAAGCTTACTTTGTGTGTTTGATTTCTCTTTTTATAGGTCGTCAAAGCTCTTGAAGGCTCGGACATCAAGGATTTGTCATCACACTACTAAACTTATTTTGGTACCCTTTTGAAAATGTGTATAGCTAAATATGTCATGTATAGGCTAGATATGTGTATATGTTTATAAAGTGAACTTAACCATGAGTTTTGCAAGTTTTGAGTTGGTAATATGCTTGAGTGAATGAGTTATATGATGCATATTTTGGCATGGTTAGTTGGTATATGAAATGGTTAAGTTTTGAATGATCAAATGAATGATTTATGCTTGTAATGATATGAGTTTTAACCTTTGAAATTGTTATGGTTGGAATTGGTATTGAATACATGTTTTAAATGATTATTTTGGTAAGCCTTTGGTGGTATATGTGTATGAATTGTAATGGTAAATTTTGCTTGTAGGTGTGACCCAAATGGGTAGCTTATTGGCCTTACAAATGGCCTATTATGCCACACGGTCATGTACAGCGTGCCTAATGTAAATGAGGGTAAATCGATGCTAACTTAAGAGTACACGTCATGTGACAGGCGTGCCTAAAGGCGTGTGAGAAATGGCGATATATGGCTTAGTAGGACACTGCCTTAGCACAGGCGTGTGGTAGTGTGTTGGTTTTGGCCATATATGACCACGGGGAGGACACGGGTGTGTCAAGTAGCCGTGGGTGAGCCGCACTACCCCATGGCGTGTATCCCCTATTTAGAAAGGTTTTAATTTTCCATGGAATTTTGTGTGTCTTGATTTAGTCCCGACTCGGTTTATAAGCATGTTTAAGGTCTCGATGGCCAGACTTAAGGGACATTATGATTGATATTGATGAATAGTTGTATGTTTAATTACGTAAATGTTTACGATCCGTCTGGTAATGCCTTTACCCTAGTCCGGTGTCGGATCGGGTTAGGGTGTTACATTTCGAAATTGTTCTTTCTCGACCATCTTAGGGCGATCTCGGATAAAATGCTCTTAAGAACCACACTTGAAATAGGCTGGTCATTCATCCTACACTTCGGGATGTCTTCTTCCACAATCTTGATATTGTCTATTAGACCTAACATTACCCACACTTTCCATTGAAGTAGCTTGAGATTTAAAACTCGAATGTTGCTTCCCGTGGTCTCTGTGCGAATACCCAGCTGATACATTCGAACGATAATTCATTTCTCTAGATTTCTTTGGTGAGATTGAAATGACTTACTCATCGGCCTTTTCTTGTCTCTAACCTCACTCTCGGCCTTTCTTTCTCTTTGCAGCTCTTCGACTTTGCATCGTTCAACCAATAAGACAAATTCTTTTAGTTCCAAGATCCCAACTAACGATTAGATGTCTTCATTCAATCCATCTTCAATCCTTTTACATAATAGCCTCGGAGGAAACACACTCTGGGCATACTAGCAGCGACAAATTCTCGCTCATGCTTTGTCCGACATTATTACTATTTCACTAAAGAAATTCTTTACATTTGTGATCGATGAACCGTGACTAATGTATTTCTTTGAAATTCCTCTGAAAGAATTCCCATGTAACCCTCTCTCTCGATACCACGAGATACTAATGTCTTCCACTGATATGTAATCCTCATGAGTGATATAGCACATTTCAAGCATTCTTGGTGTACATAATAACTCATCAAATACCACAGCAGTATTCTCAAGCGAACTCGACTTTCTTAGGGTCATCATCTATATTATTAAATTCCTCAGCCCTTATTTTGAATCTTATCAACTGAGGCTTATTTAGTCTTACCAATTCCACACCTTGAGGAGCAGAATCGGTTGGGGATAAGGAGGGTGGAGGTGTTGAACATTCATTTGTTGAATAAACTCACGAATACCGGTTCATCATGTGGAGGAAGGCTTCCAGCCCTTCTCCTTGATAGGTAAAAGGAGAGATTACCTATCTAATCTGGTTCTACGCATTGAAAGGCGGAAAAGATGGTTAGGAAAGGTTGTGAAACATATGTAGTGCATGTTTGTGCTTTGGAAGCTAAGGATGCATTTGTGAGGATGTCGGTATGTAAGGGAATATGTCGATGTGTTTCTAGAGAACTTCTGGTCTACCTCCGGATCGAGAGGTTGAGTTTGGCATAGATTTGTTACGGAATCGCGCCGGTATCCATAGCTCCGTGTCGGATGGCGCCGAAAGAATTGGTAGAATTGAAGGCTCGGATCCGAGAATTGTTGGATAGAGGTTCATTAAACCAAGTGTATCGCCTTGAGGGAGCTCGGTGCTATTTGTCAAGAAGAAGGATGGAACAATGAGGATGTGCATAGACTATCGGCGCCTAAGCAAGTGACAATAAAGAACCGGTATCCTTTGCCGGGATCGATGACTTGTTCGATCAACTCAAGGAGCATCGGTGTTCTCTAAGATCGACCTTAGGTCGAGGTACCATCAGCTTAAGGTGAAGGAGGCTGATATCCACAAGACGGCATTCCGTACTCGGTATGGGCACTACGAGTTTTTAGTAATGCCTTTTGGTTTGACAAATGCACCAGCCGCGTTTGTGGACATGATGAACTGTGTTTTCCAACCCTACCTGGATCGATTCGTCGTGGTGTTCATAGACGACATTTTGGTCTACTCGAAGTCTGAGGAGGAGCATGACGTACATCTTTATGTGGTTCTGCAAGTTTTAAGGGAGAAACAGTTGTACGCCAAATTTAGCAAGTGTGAGTTCTGGCTGAAGGAGGTAACTTTTCTAGGGCATGTTGTTTCAGCCGAGGGAATCAGGGTGGATCCTTGTAAGATTGAGGCAGTATTGGAGTGGAAACCACCGAGGTTGGTTACGAAAATCAAAAGTTTTACGGGGTTGGCGGGATATTCTTGGAGATTTGTGGAAAATTTCTCCTTAATCGCAAAGACAGATTGACTAAGTTCTTGAGAAAAGGAGTTTCGTTTGTGTGTCGAGAAGAAGCAAGAGAGTTTGACAAGTGAAGAAGATTTTGATGAATACCGGTCTTGATTGATAGGAGGCGGGAAAAGAATTCATTGTGTATTGTGATGCATCGCATACGGGTTTAGGTGTGTGTTGATGCAAGAAGGGAAGGTGGTCGCTTATCGTCCACGGCGATTGAGGCCTCACGAAGGTAACTATCCCTCGCATGATTTGAAATTGGCTGCTATGGTTTTTGCCTTGAAGATTTGGAGGCACTATTTGTATGGGAGAAGTCGGTGAGTGTACCACGGATCACAAAACTGAAGTACCTCTTGACCCAAAAGATTTAAATCGAGGCAATGGAGGTAGATTGATCTCTTGAAGGACTACTGTTGCTCAATCGAATACCATCTGGGCAAGGCTAAGCGTGGTAGGCGATGCATTAAGCCGTAAGGTGGTAAGCGGATTCTGAGCAATGTTTGCTCACCTAAGTCTCTATGAGGATGGGAGTCTTCTAGCGAATTGCAAGTAAAACCATCTTGGATTGATGAGGTCAAAGACAGGCGGATAATGAAGCGAAGTTTTGAGTCTTGAGAGGTTGCAAGTACAAAGTGGTGAGGCGAAGGGTTCGACTTGGGTAGTGATGGAGTGTTGTGTTTTCGTGGGAGAGTATGTATGCCTAAGGATGATGATTTGAGGCGTGGATCCTTAAAGAAGCTCATATAACCCGTCGCTATGCATCCTAGAAGCGACAAGATGTATCGAGATTTAAGGGAGCGATTTTGGTGGCGGGTCTTAAGCGGAAGTAACCGAGAGTTAGTGGGCAAGTGTCGACATGCCCGACAAGTTAAGGGTGAGCATCAAGCGCCATCGAAATTTTATACAGTAGGTAAAAATCCCGATGGAAGTGGGAGGGATTACAATGGATTTAAGTAAGTGGGCTTCCCCTTACGCCCGATGAAAAGACTCGTCTGGGTGATAGTAGACCGATTAACTAAGTCACCCATTTCATACTAGGTAAGGGTGGACTAGTCGCTTCAAAGGTTTGCCAAGCTATATATAGCGAGAGATAGTGCGGTTACATGGAGTCTGGGGTGTCCATTATATCGGATCGGGATCCGCGGTTCGCGTCGAGATTCGGAAGGCCTTACATCGGGAGTTAGGCACGGTGAATTTCAGCCGACTTTTCACCGTGATCGGATGGACAATCGAGAGGGTAATCCAAGTGTTGGAAGATATGTTAAGGGCTGTGTTTTGGACTTAGTGGTAGTTGGGAGGAGTACCTACCTTTGGCGAGAATTAAACTTATAACAATAGTTATGAAGTGAGTATTCAGATGGCACCGTATGAAGTATTTGTATAGTCGAAATGCCGTACTCCTACGTGTTGGCGAGCTAGGAGAATGTCGGATGTGGGGTCGAGTTAGTAGCGAAGGCAGGAGGATAAGGTTAGAGTAATTGGGCTCATCTTAAAGAGGCATCGGACAGCAAAAATCCTCCCGATCTTAAGCGCAGGATATGGAGTATCACGATGGGTGATAAGGTCTTCTTGAAGGTATCACCTTGGAAGAAAGTCTTGAGGTTTGGTGAAAGGGCAAGCTAAGCCCTAGGTTCATCGGGCCATACGATGATTGAAGCGTGTGGGACCGATAGCTTACCGACTTGAGTTCTTAGATAGAATTGAGCGATTCATGGCGTCTTTCATGTTTGATGCTTAGGCGCTATCGATCGAGATCCATCACACGTCGCACCGATTGCGTAAATTGAAGTCTTGAATTTGTCTTTCGAGGAGGAGCAGTCAGATTTTGGATCGAGATGTCAAGGTTCTAAGGAGGAAGTCGATCGGTTGGTAAAAGTGCTACGGTGAAACCATGGTGCGGAGGAGGCCACATGGGAACCGAGGATGTGATGCGGCAATACCCCAACTCTTGATCCGGTAATTTTGAGGCCCAAATTATTTTTAAGGGGGTAGAACTATAACATCCTGAAGTAGGGGTTGTTTGCAATTTAATTAATTTTTCCCATGTGCGTGCTTGAAGAAATATGTATGCTGTGATTGCTTGACATGTTCTAGGGTCTAGTCATAACCACGGGCTAGAGGTCCGACTTAGGGCTAAAATTTCTTTTTGTGCTAAAGAGGAGGAAGCTAGGTGAGATAGGGATAAGAGAAATTGAGGAGAAGCATGACACAAGGAAACATGTGATAGAGTGGCTTGGGACGCTACCTAAGGAGCTAGGAAGGGTGCGGTAAAGGAGGGTTCGATTGCCGAATTAGCACCTAGGAGTTTTATTTTTGTTATGTGGGGAAAGTTGGGCTAGGAAGGCCTTCAAAATAAAATGGTAAGGGTTTTAGGCATGGAAGTCGGATTGGTAAAGTGGCTTAGGGCGCCTCTTGGGCCTTGGTGAATGCCGCCCTAGGAAAGAGAGGACTCAAGTTCGAGTCACGTTGGAAGCAAGGTATGTTTTATTTCTTTTTATTTTGGCGTGAAGGGAGAGAGCTAGTGGACTATGCAAGGACTCTCTAAGGGATAGGGATAAACATTATTTTTTATTTGAAGAAGTGATTGGATAAAATTTATCACAAAAGGGTGAGTGATGGCGAATGTAGGATTCCTTAGGGACTTTCACATCGGTTGAGTATAGTAAAGGGGGATGCCAAATTCATCTAGTTGATTTTCTTTTCAATTTGTTTTCTTGGCCAATTTCTCTCTAGTCCCCTTGCCCAAAATTTCTTCAAACCCTCTCTCCTTTTGGTTCAACTTGGCGAACCTATCACCCCTTACCACCCAAACTCCATCTTCCATCTTGTGTAGAATCTCTATTGCTTCTCTCTTCTCCATGCCAAAATCTTCTTCTTTCTTCTAGCCAAATATCAATCAAGAGTGGATCACTTTTGGTTCTTCTCCAAATCTGTAAGTGGTGGTAAGGACTCGTTTTAGTAGGCCATTCTTTTTATTATTCGAAAAGTCGAAGACTAACTATTATGTGATCTCAAGGTGTAGCCGATTACAAGTGGTGTGTGTGGCTTCGGGATTTGATTGGAAACCAAATCGGTTTAGGGTAAGTGCCACAAATGAGCCTTCGGGATTTAGTTACTATGGCCGAATAGGCCTTGGTAAGGTTGGCCGAATGTGTATATGGTCCTAATATCATACCTTTTGTGTGTAGCCGACGCTAGAGTGCTTTGAAGGAGTCTTTCAGGTTTCGGTTCTTCAAGGTAAGTGGCTGTCATATTCGGCTATGGGCCATGTATGGTGTTTAAATAGCAACCGATTGTGTGCTATGATTTTAGGAGCAAAGTTTTCCGGGTTTTATACTCGCTTTGGTAAGTAATAGTAAGTTTGGCCTAAGGTCATATTTCAGGTATGAATGATCCTTCGGGATTATTAGTATAGCCGAATGCCTATTAGTCTAAAGGTTTGGGTGTTTGCCGATTGTAGGAGCAATACGGGAATACGTTTCGAGATTTTGTGATAACACATAGATTCGGGATTTCTCTTTAGATCTTCGGCTAAACAGGTGTGTAAAACTCTTGCACACTTATTAGTTGGCATTGCTTATTATGTTACACTTAACTATTGTGATAGTGATTTACCTTGTGGGCTTGTGCATGTATCCCGGGTAAGTCGCTTGTGACTTTAAATATGTTATATGAATGACATGATAGTTAAGATGCTAGGCCTTGACTTATGTGTATAATTTATGATAGTTTGTTAATCATGTTGTGAGCATGTTGACAATGGGATTGAAGAGAGGAGGAGAATATTCTCATGGGGTGTCACGGTGGTTTTGACGACAAGATGGGTTGGCCCCATCGGTTTGATTGTGACTTGGTCACGATGGTTTTGACCACACCGTTGATATAAATCGTGACTAAGTCCCGGTGGTTTGGTACCACCGATGGTTTTGACCACATATTGATAATTGTGACCTATGGTCATCGGTGGTTTTGACCACACGATGGGTTGGCCCCATCATTGATTTGTGACTCCGGTCACGGTGGTTTTGACCACCAGTGGTTTTGACCACGCGGGGTAGATAAAGGAGTATGGATGGCTAGTTTGGGGTTACATGTTTGCATGATTTACTAATATTTTATGTATGAGTTTGCACTTTCGGGTTGGGGATTTACACACTGAGTCTTGGTGACTCACCCCTTCCCATATCATTTTGCAGATGAGTAGATCGAGGAGATGGGCCGAGAGGACTCGAGGCGGCCATGCTTGTTACTTGGATTTGGAATTTTATTTATACAGTTTAAGATTATTATTTACTAAATTTTTGGTTTGGGTTGTAATAAGGCCGCTAATTATTATTTTGGGTGTTTAAGTAGTTGTTTTACTTCACTTCTACTATATTACTAAAGAATTTATAAATTGTTTAAATGAATGGAGTTAAAAGTAGCGTTTTCAAAATGGGAAATTTTACGAGTTTTCAAGGATGTTGCCATCGGGTAGCAAAATTCACTAAGTTAGCAATAACTCGATAGTACTAATAATTTAAATGATCAAATGTTTTCAACGATTTCAACTCAACCATGTTTATAAAAAAAAAACAATTCCACCTGAGTTTTTAATAGACACCGTTTTATTATCTCAACAAATTTTCAGAATTCTATCAGACAATCAAAATCTTTCAAAATGTTTTTCTTCTGTGACATACCAGATCTAGTCGAGGCTCATGGGCGGGTTTGGGGTGTTACATTTTGGTATCGAGCCAGGTTCAAAACTTCGGTTGTGGGGCCCAGGCCCAAAATGTTTTAGTAGAGCCTCGTGGAATATTATGAAAATGGTTCTTAGTTCGAACGACGATGGCACCGAGTCTCGGCACCAATCCGCCCATGAGGTAAGTACTTGTAACTCTGTGTGAATTATTCTTTGTAGAGCGGTAGAAATGGAGCGTAGATAGTATGATAAGTATTTAAACCCTCGGACTAGTTTACCCCAACATTCACATAAGACTTTAAATGCTTAATTAAATAAACCTATGACTAAGTCGTCGGGTTAAGGTGTGGTAACCCTTGTGCACATGTCTAGGATTGGACCGGAAGAGCACGGTACTTAGCGGTCCTAGTGACTCACCTCCTCTTGTGAGAATCCTACAGTGCGTAGCTTCGGTTCACCCTAACCATGAGGGCTTATTCATAGGCTAAACCCAATAACTAAAACCGAAAGGAACTAAGCAGTATTGTTGTAAAACCTTAGTTTTAAAACTCTTAAAATTACCCTTTTAAACTTGGGAGAACTATTTTACAAAATTTTAGAAAAATATTGATTTATGAAAATTATAAAAATACCCCAGTGGTAAAATTACAAAAATGCCCTTGGTTTATGAAATTCCCAAAATACTCACAGTGCTAATCGAAATTTTCATTACTTATAGAATGTCCAAAAACCTTAATTTGCAAAATATCAAAATGTCATGATTTTGGAAAATTACGAAATTGCCCCTAACTTACAAAATTACCAAAATGACCCTGATTGCCAAAATTTTTGCAATGCTATCAATTTGGAAAATGAATTCTCCAAAAAAGAACCCTCAAGTTTTACAAATCTTGAAATACCCTGGATTTATTAAGATTTATAAATTTACCCGAAAAATTATCGAAATGCCCCAGAATTTCAAAATTCCCGAAATACCCTCGAAATTTCAAAATTTCCAAAATACCCTTATTGACAAAAATCACCAAGGAACTTTGTTTTGACAAATTATGAAAATACCCACAGAGGACAAAGACAAAAATACCCACAGGATAGGAGCAGACGAAATGTAGAAGAGTAAATGTGCATGGGAGATACTAAGGAATGGATGTGTTTTTACGTGAATTAGGATAGAAAACTTGAAACTTTTAATGATCGAAAGAATCCTATTAAGCTCTCTTCATAAAATTTCTTCACGGATAACCAATTGAAACAAGTACTAATCCATAAAAGTTCTTAATCAGATTTAAGCGCAATCATTGGAAATGAGTTCTAGAAGACGTGGCCGGCGTGGACGCGGTAGAGGAAGAATAATCGTGTCGAACCCGTTAGGTCGGGTCAAGAGTCGATAATGAGATACCACCGCCACCACCACCCCAACTTTTAGTGTTGGCGGCGAGGATCGACGGGGGAGAGGCAATATCGCAGTGTTGTCTTGCGAGTTCTTGAAATGGTGGTGGAGCGGTGGAGGTTTGGGAGCTCAAAATGTACCGGCGACTCGAGCCAATGGGCGGAGGTGTTCAGGGTGTATCAGTGTGGCACCAGTCTGGCGGAGTATTGGTCGAGAATCAGCGAGAGGATCATGGATGACCTAGATTTTTGGTGAGGAAAAGTGAAGGTATAACCTCTCTACTTGGGATGAGTCATACCGGTGGTGGCTCACCGTAAGGATGGAGCAATGGTGGAGGATCTCACATGGGAATTCTTTAAAGGCGCCTACAAAAAGAAATACATAGGAACTAGCTACGTGGATGCACTGAAGGCTTTCTTGAACCGGTTCGGGGTAATAAGGCGATGGCGGAGTATGAGGTCAATTTTTGAGTTGGCGGGTATGCTCGTGGTATTGTGGGTCTTGAGCATGAGCAATATTTGATTCGAGGATGAAATTTGAGAGATGAGTGAGGATGTTGATAGCTCCACAATAGGAGCAGGAGTTATTTGTCCAGAGGAGAAAACTAAGGTTCTTTGAAGGGTAAGACAATCGGTTAGGCGGAATCAAGATAGGAGTTGGAATAAGAGGAGCTCGGGATCTTGAGGTTTTCTAATGTCATGAGAAGAGGACAAGGTATGGTGGGTCGGATCAAGCTGCTAGGCTGCTTCCGCTAATCCTCAATGGCATACGGTGTGCTCGGTGTGGAAAGTCTCATCTGAAGTGTTGGAGTGGTAATCGGGGATGCTTGAGTGTGGATCCATGGAACATCGAGTTAGGGATTGTCACGAAAAAGGTAGGTGGCTAAGGTCGAGGTCGAGGATTGTGCCTTGAATAGGAGGGATAACCATGACCTCAGGAGGTCGGGTGCAAGTAGAGGAGGTAATGGTCTTTGGCGGAGGGCGTGGGGCACCGAGGGAGGTACCAGTGGTCTTGAGGCTAGGCAACTGGTTTGGTCTATGCTGAGGCGTCGGAGGAGGGCGACGCACCGGACGTCATAAGCGGTATGTTGTTGATCTTTGGAGTACCCTATAGCACCTTAATTGATATTGGCTCAACTCACACATACATTGCTAGTAGCGTAGTGAAAACTACGAACTTAGACTTTGAGCTTACTTCAGGAAGATGATCGTATTGAGCCCTCAGGTCATTAAGTAAAGTAAGTAAACTCTATAGGAATGTACCCTAGAACTCCAAGGGTCGTGTTCTTGGTCGACTTGATGGAATTACCGTTTAGGGAATTGATCGATCTCGGGATGGATTGGCTAGTAAAGTATCGAGCTAGCACGGATTGTGACTAAGCGCATGGTATTAAAGACCATGGAAGGAGAAGAGGTGGTGATGATAGGTAAAGGAGATTACCTATCTAATCGGTTTACTGCATTGAAGGCGGAAAAGATGGTTAGGAAAGGTTGTGAAGCATATGTAGTGCATGTTTGTGCTTTGGAAGCTAAGGATGCAGTTGTGAGGATGTCCGGACCGTAAGGGAATATGTCAATGTGTTTCGGAGAAACTTAGGGTCTACCTCCGGATCGAGAGGTTGAGTTTGGTATAGATTTGTTACAAAGCGCGCCGGTATCCATAACCGTGTCGGATGGCGCAGAAGAATTGGTAGAATTGAAGGCTCGGATCCGAGAATTGTTGGATAGAGGGTTCATTCGCCAAGTGTATCACTGGGGAGCTCAGTGCTATTTGTCAAGAAGAAGGATGGAACAATGAGGATGTGCATAGACTATCGGCAACTAAACAAGGCGACAATAAAGAACCGGTATCCTTTGCCCGGGATCGATGACTTGTTCGATCAACTCAAGGAGCATCGGTGTTCTCTAAGATTGACCTTAGTTCGAGGTACCATTAGCTTAAGGTGAAGGAGGTGATATCCACAAGGCGGTATTCGTTACTCGGTATGGGCACTACGAGTTTACGGTAATGCCTTTTGGTTTGTGAATGCACGGTAGCGTTTATGGACATGATGAGCGGGTTTTCTAACCCTACTTGGATCGATTAATCGTGGTGTTCATAGATGACATTTTGGTGTACTCGAAGTCGAGGAGGAGCATGGCGCACATCTTCATGTGGTTACGCAAGTTCTAAGGGAGAAAGCGGTTGTCGCCAAATTCAAAGAAGTGTGAGTTACGGATTAAGGAGGTAACTTTTCTAGGGCATGTTGTTTGAGCGAGGAATCGGGGTGGATCCCGTAAGATTGAGCGATATTGGAGTGGAAACCACCGAGGTTGGTTATGAAAATCTAAAGTTTTACGGGGTTGGCGAGGATATTCTAGGAGATTTGTGGAAAATTTCTCCTTAATCGTGACCGTTGACTAAGTTCTTTGAAAAAGAGTTCCATTTGTGTGGTGCGAGAAGCGACAAGAGAGTTTCGACAGTGAAGAAGATTTTGTGAAGCACCGGTCTTAATTCAGTGGGAGGCGGGAAGAATTCCTTGTATTGTAATGCATCGCATCTGGGTTTAGGGTGTGTGTTGATGCAAGAAGGAAGGTGGTCGCTTATGCGTCATGGCGATTGAGGCCTCACGAAGGTAACTATCCCACGCATGATTTGGAATTGGGCTGCTTGTGGTTTTACCTTGAAGATTTGGAGGCACTATCGTATGGGGAGAAGTCGGTGGTGTACCACGGATCACAAGAGCACAAGTACCTCTTGACCCAAAAGATTTAAATCGAGGCAACATAGATGGATTGAGTCTTTGAAGGACTCATTTGCTCAATCGAATACCATCCGAGCAAGGCTAACGTGGTAGGTGATGCATTGAGCCGTAAGGTGGTAGCGGATTTGCGAACAATGTTTGCTCACCTAAGTCTCTATGAGGATGGGAGTCTTCTGGCAAAATTGCAAGTATAGTCGTCTTGGATTGATGAGGTCAAAGAGAGGCAGATGATCGATGAAGTTTTGAGTACTCGGAGGTTGCAAGTACAAAGTGGTGAGGCCGAAGGGTTCAGCTTGGGTAGTGATGGAGTGTTGTGTTTTCAGGGGAGAGTATGTATGCCTAAGGATGATGATTTGAGGTAGCGGATCCTTAAAGAAGCTCATAGCAGCCCGTCGCTATGCATCCCGGAGGCAACAAGATGTATCGAGATTTAAGGGAAGCGATTTTGGTGGCGGGTCTTGGTAGAAATGTGAGTTAGTGGGCAAGTGTCGACATGCCGACAAGTTAAGGTGAGCATCAATTACCATCGAGCATTACGGTAGGTAAAATTCCCACAGTGGAAGTGGGAAGGGATTACAATGGATTTCGTAAGTGGTCTTCCCCTTACGCCTAGTAAGAAAGACTCGATATGGGTGATAGTAGATCGGTTAACTAAGTCGACCCATTTCATACCGGTAAGGGTGGACTACTCACTTCAAAGGTTAGCCAAGCTGTATATAGCAGAGATAGTGCGGTTACATGGAGTACCGGTGTCCATTATCTCAGATCGGGGTCTCCGGTTCACGTCGAGATTCTGGAAGGCCTTACATCGGGAGTTAGGCACGGTGAATTCGGACGGCTTTTCATCCACGGTCGGATGGACAATCGAGAGGGTAATCAAGTGTTGGAAGATATGTTAAGGGGCGTGTTTTGGACTTAGTGGTAGTTGGGAGGAGTACCTACATTTGGCGAAATTCACTTATAACAATAGTTATCAGCGAGTATTGAGATGGCAACCGTATGAGGCCTTTGTCACGGTGAAATACCGTACTCCTACGTTTTAGACGGTGGGGAGAACGTCGGATGTGGGGTCGAGTTAGTAGCGGAGACAAAGGATAAGGTTAGAGTAATTGGGCTCATCTTAAAAAGGCATCGGACGGGCAAAAATCTCTGCGATCTTAAGCGAGGATGTAGAGTATGCGATGGGTGATAAGGTCTTCTTGAAGGTATCACCTTGGAAGAAGGTGTTGAGGTTTGGCGGAAGGGCAAGCTAAACCCTAGGTTCATCGAGCCATACGATGTTAAGCGTGTGGGGATG
Source organism: Gossypium rotundifolium (assembly GCA_025506655.1). Taxonomy (NCBI): domain Eukaryota; kingdom Viridiplantae; phylum Streptophyta; class Magnoliopsida; order Malvales; family Malvaceae; genus Gossypium; species Gossypium rotundifolium. The sequence continues at coordinate 127,994,523 of CP106732.1, read as the reverse complement.
GTAGCTTACCGACTTGAGTTGCGGTAGAATTGAGCTAGATTCATGGCGTCTTCCATGTTTGATGCTTAGGCGCTATCGATCGAGATCCATCACGTCGTTCGGTTGCGTAAATTGAAGTGAGCCAGATTTGTCTTTCGAGGAGGAGCCAGTCAGATTTTGGATCGAGATGTCAAGGTTACGAGGAGGAAGTCGATCGTTGGTAAAAGTGCTCTGGCGAAACCATGAGTCTGAGAGGAGGCCACGTGGGAACACGAGGATGTGATCGGCAACAATACACCCAACTCTTGATCGGGTAATTTCGAGGCGAAATTATTTTTAAGGGGTAGAAGCGTAACATCTGAAATAGGGGTTGTTTGCAATTTAATTAATTTTTCCCATGTCGTGCTTGAAGAAATATGTATCTTGTGATTGCTTGACATGTTCTAGGGTATAGTCATAACCGGGCTAGATACGATAAGTGGTGGTAAGGACTCATTTTAGTAGGCCGTTCTTTTTATTATTCAAAAGTGAAGACTAACTATTATGTGATCTCAAGGTGTAGCCAATTACAAGTGGTGTGTGTGGCTTGAGATTGATTGGAAACCAAATCGGTTTAGGGTAAGTGCCACAAATGAGCCTTGAGTTTAGTTACTATGGCCAAATAGGCCTTGGTAAGGTTGGCGAAATGTATATGGTCCTAATATCATACCTTTTGTGTGTAGTCGACGCTAGAGTGCTTTGAAGGAGTCTTTCGGTTTCGATTCTTCAAGGTAAGTGGGTTGTGATATTGGCTATGGGCAATGTATGGTGTTTAAATAGTAACCGATTGTGTGCTATGATTTTAGGAGCAAAGGTTTTGGGTAACCGATTGTGGGCTATGATTTTAGGAGCAAAGGTTTAGGGTTTTATACTCGCTTTGGTAAGTAATAGTAAGTTTGGCTAAGGCCATATTTGATCTTGAATGATCCTTGGATTATTAGTATAGCCGAATGGCTATTAGATCTAAAGGTTTGGGTGTTTGCCGATTGTAGGAGCAATCTGGGAATCGTTTGGGATTTTGTGATAGCATAGATTCGGATTTCTCTTTAGATCTTGGTTAAACACGTGTGTAAAACTCTTGCACACTTATTAGTTGGCATTGCTTATTATGTTACATAACTATTGTGATAGTGATTTGCCTTGTGGGCTTGTGCATGGATCCGGGTAAGTCGCTTGTGACTTTAAATATGTTATATGAATGGCATGATAGTTAAGATGCTATGCCTTGACTTATGTGTATAATTTATGATAGTTTGTTAATCATGTTGTGAGCATGTTGGCAATGGGATTGAAGAGAGGAGGGGAATATTCTTTATGGGTGTCACAGTGGTTTTGACCACAAGATAGGTTAGCCCCATCGGTTTGATTCGACTTGGTCACTGGTGGTTTTGACCACACCGTTGATATAAATCGTGACTAAGTCCCAGTGGTTTGGTACCACGATGGTTTTGACCACATATTGATAATTGTGACCTATGGTCATCGATGGTTTTGACCACCACGATGGGTTGGCCCCATCATTGATTTGTGACTCCGGTCACGGTGGTTTTGACCACCGATGGTTTTGACCACGGGGTAGATAAAGGAGTATGGATGCCGAGTTTTGGGTTGCATGTTTGCATGATTTACTAATATTTTGTGTATGAGTTTGCACTTAGGGTTGGGGATTTACACTTTGAGTCTTGGTGACTCACCCTTCCCATATCATTTTGAGATGAGTAGATCGCGGAGATGGAGCAGGAGAGGACTCGAGCGCCATGCTTGTTCCTTGGATTTGGAATTTTATTTATACAGTTTAATATTATTATTTACTAAATTTTGGTTTGGGTTGTAATAAGGCCGCTAATTATTATTTTGGGTGTTTAAGTAGTTGTTTTACTTCACTTCTACTATATTACTAAAGAATTTATAAATTGTTTAAATGAATCGAGTTAAAAGTGACATTTTCAAAATGGGAAATTTTATGAGTTTTCAAGGATGTTGCCATCGAGTAGCAAAATTCACTAAGTTAGCAATAACTCGATAGTTCTAATAATTTAAATGATCAAATGTTTTCAAAGATTTCAACTCAACCATGTTTATAAAAAAACAATTCCACGAGTTTTTAATAGACACCGTTTTATAATCTCAACAAATTTTGAATTCTATCGGACAATCAAAATCTTTCAAAACGTTTTCTTACGTGACATGCCGGATCCGATTAGAGGCTCATGGTAGGGTTTGGGGTGTTCTGATTTTAATCTTATGGTTTAGAGTTTATGGTTTAGGATTTATGGTTTAGCATTTAAGATTAAGGGTTAGGTTAGGGTTTAAATTTGGGTTTATAGTTTAGTTTTAGTATTTTAGATTTATGGGGTTTAGGGTTTAGTGCTTAAACCATATCGAATAATAAAGTTAGAGTCTTAGTGTTTAGGGATTTAAGTATTAGGGATTTTGATAAAATAGATAAAAATCATATTATTTTAGGCTTTAGGTAAGCAATTAGATTATTTCTTTAATTACTTACGCAACTTGTAATATATATATGAGTTGCGGTTTAGTGTTTAAGGTGTATAATTTAGGGTTTAGAGGTATGTGTATAATTTAGGGTTTTAAGATTTAGATATGAGAAATTAAATTATAAAACTCTACAAATTAAATATATTGTTAGAAACAAAACAAAATTAATTTAAAGGTATCTAATTAATAATTAAACTAAAAAAATTTATTAATATTGAAGGTATTAGCGGCGTTTTAAAGCAAAAACGCTGCAAAAAGCATATTAATAAACAAAAAGACGCTGTTTACTTGGAGGCTTTAGCGGCACTAGCCAAAAAAACGCCGCAAAAGAGTAATATTAGCGGCGTTTTTTCCCAAAACGCCGTAAAAACTATTAATTTTAATTGAAACGGCGCCGTTTTCTATAGACTGTTAGTGGCGGTTTCTATTAAACGTCTCAAATAACAGAACCATTTAATTGAAACGATGTCGTTTTTGTGGGGGATTTTAGTGGCGCTTTTTGAAAACGCCACAAAAGGCCAATTTTCTTTAACAAAACAGCACCATTTTCTTTTCACTTATCTCTTGCTTGTGAGCCATCCCCCCTCCCCCCAAAACAGCAGACCTAATCCCTAATTTTTCCCCAAAATCCCCTAGCCCTCTCATGCTAAAAACCGGCCAGGCCGCCCTTTGCTGTGTCCTCTGCTAAATCCTTTATTCTAGTCGCCTTCTCTCGCTAGTAAAGCTTTTATTTTTAAAGTAATGTGGATTCAATTTGAAGTTTTTATTTTTATGATTAAATAGTAAAGCTTTTGGTTCACTACATGAATTCATCTATTTTTGGGTGATTTTTCATTAAATAATCTCTCTAAAACAATTAAATGTCCTGTTTTATAATTTTTTTTAATAAAACTACAAATTTTTAAAAAAATCTTCTCTATATTTGCTTGAATTTGATCGCTATCATTATATCAAATAAAAACAATGACATTTTACCTCTCACAAAATACAAATTTGAGGTTTTGGATGTGGGTTTTGATTGCATGTAAGTGTTCGTCCCTGGATCTGGAATTTTTAATTGTTTTACCTAATGTATGATGCTATTAGGATTGTTACAATGGATTTTGATTTTTACGGATTTTAGTCAATTTTTAATGTTTGCAATCTACTCTAAATCATTGCTAATCGTTTCCATTTCTTTCTGTTGAAATTTGTATGCATGATTGGGCTATTCTTTTGATATTGTTGGAATTGATTTTATAATATTTCTCAATAATAATAAAAACCCATTATTTATTTCTGGGTTTTGATGTTGTTTCTGCTAGGATATCGATCTCTCCATACTTTTTTTTTTTTTTTGATGTTCACCAACTGTTCAAAACTTACAATCATTTCCACACTTGACTTTGCTTTCTTGGTTTTTGAGAAAATCCCACTTATTATTATTATTGTTCATTGTTTTTATAACATCCCAAAATTGGGCCTAGTAGGATTGGGCCCATTGGGCCTTGAGCACAGAAGCATTTAAAATTTTTGGAGAACAAGAGAATGGCTTTATTTCAAGTTGAACTTATTGGGAAGGTGATTTTGTAAAGTTACGGGGTTTCTAGGAAGTTCCGGGTTCAAGTTAGGCTATAGGTAAATTTTTGTGTTTATGCACTTAAGGGGGAGAAGGTAAGTGGCATCAAGACTTAAGGAAATAAGTGTGCATTTTGCTAGCACAAGGAGTCTATTGGTAAAGGTGGAAAGTGGCGTGTGGAGTGTACTAATGGTCTGAGGTTCAAATCCCATCTATTGCATTTTTGAGTAAATTTTTGTGCTTCTCTTCCATGTGTCGGTTGTGACTTTATTATGGTAAGGAAAACTTTATTGATGGAAAGATGGCTAAGGAATATGGTAAGGAGGAAGACTAGGGAAAATGAAGGAAAGAAATGAAGGACAAAGGCAAGAGAAGGGGACATGTTGGCCTATTATGTGGAGGATGTTTTGGAAAGAATATTTTGGGTCAACACTCATCTTTTTGGTAAAGATGATACAAGGTTTTAGTAGGGGAGAAAGGGTGTGCGAATTTTTTAGGCATTTTGAGGAGCTTTTGATTTCTTTTTGAAAGTCTTTTCCTTGTTCATTTAGGCGCCTCTTTTCCTTGCCTATATAGAGACCATTTGAGAGCAATTCTCATTTCTTCTTTTCATCTTTGTCATAGCTATCTTTATTCTTTTAAAATTTTGGTGCCTACCTTCCAATCTTTTCCTTTGTTCTGAAAAATAAGTCCCTCTAGTTGTTCATCTCCTTCATGGTATTAGCCAAAATTTTGACACTTCTTATGACCATCTCTTCTTTTCCTTCCTCACTATTTCTAACCCTTCTCTCATTTTCTTTAATCGATTTTACATAGAGGTTGAATCATCCTTGTTCTTTTCTCCAATAGCGAACTACATAACGCTATATTCCTTTTCTTTTCTTTTCTTTTGGGTGTTGGACACTCTATCTTCCTTGCGAATCGGTAGAGTGTTAGTTTACACTCTTGGCATCTTTCTAGCCTTTGGCTTTCGGAAGAGGATTGGTAAGTAGAATCTCAAGTACTTTATCGGAGGTCAATCGATCACTTATCCCTCGTAATAAGAGACTCGAATTGTTGGTAAGTGATATAGATTGTTATTCAATGCAATACTTGGTTGAAGTTGTAAATTGGGCTTTGGACTAGCTTGTTGACCGATTGTACCTTTACGTCTTGCATGAGAGTATCGTATTCACAATTTCAAATAAGGTGTGTAATCCGTACCCATCCGAATACATGTTTGAAATGGTGTGTAATCCACACTTCTATGAATATTTGCACGAAATGTTTTGTGATTTGGTCGAAAGATCGAAAAATCAGAAATCGGCATATGTGATTACTCAGGCGTGCGTATGCTCGTAGTGGAAACCATATTTTGCAATGAAATAGTTTTTGGTTAGCAGCAGTGACGTGATTTCAAAAAATCATGAAAAATAGGAGAAAGAGAATTAAAAAGTGAATAAGATATCAAACTAAATCTTCTGTGTCTAGTTTTATATGAAAGAAGCAAATGAGGAAGAGAATTTTATATTACGTGATATTTTAATTTTAGTGAGGCCGGTTACGAATGACTTCATGGTTCCCTATTCTATCTTGGAAAATCATTCAAAATTGTACAAAGTGAATTATGAGTTATAATTTATATGTATAGATAGTGAGTCTATTTTCAATAGAAACAAGTGGAAGAAACATATGAAAACTTTACAATGAGATATTTGAATTTTGGTTAAGAGAGGTCGAGAATCATTGGTCGATTAAACAAGGAATTTTTAATGAATAAAATATACTAAATAGCTAAGCCAAAAATTCGAAAAATTTTAGTAAGAATATATATGAGTCTAAGTTCAAGGAAAATTTGAGATCTAAATTTGATTTTCCTAACTCGATTTATAGTCAATTAGTCAATATGATGCGAGATGGGCAGTTTTAATTTTAATGCCCCAAATTAGTAGTTAAGTGCGAGGTTGCGAAATTACGAAAATACCCTTGGATGATAAATTATCAAAATGCCTACAGGTTGCAAGATTATTGAATTCTTGAAATGCCCCTATGGGCGATTTGTTAAAATGCCCTAATGGGCCAATTTGCTAGAATGCCTCATTGGGCGAATTACCAAAATACCCTTGTTGGGTTGTTCGTCATTTTATCTTCGATATCGTCTGTAACACATGTATGATTATATTTTTTATATGTATATTGTGATGTATGATACATTTTATCATGTTGCATGGGGTGGGAATCTGAATGAAGAGAAGTGTAGCCTGGTGGCTCTGCCACATTCGATTACGGTGGCTCGCCACATATTACAGTGGCTCGCCACAAATTACGATAATGGCTAAGTGCCAACCTAAATATGGCTTTGTGCCATCGTGATTATGGCTTTGTGCTAAGCGTATTTACAGGGGCTATCGCGACATATGAATTAACGACTACGTGTCGATCATAATTACCAATGTGTGCCAATTATATTCTTGTATATGATATTCTAGTGGCTCGAAATTGTAACACCCAAACCCGACCTAAGCGTTACGACGGATCGGCATGTCACATGAAAGGAATGTTTAAAATTATGCGTTCGTTAAAAAGTTAGTATTCTTTTTGAAACTCCACGTTTAAGTGGTTTGTATAGAAAACTGATTCATTTAATGTCCATTTTACAAAGTTGTGAAAATTGAGTTGAAGTAATTTTGAATAAGAAAGCGGTTTATTAATATTTTAAGAATATCCGCATTAAACATTTAATAATAGCGATAACCAATTTAAACACTAAAACCAAATAAAATACCAAGGCCTTATTACATAACAAAACCCAAATAAAAATAAGTCCAAATAAAAGAAATGAATTTACGAGTAAACATATGTATGGCCTCAGCGAGTCCACCTCGACTCCCAAATCCAGCGATCTAATGATTACACGCAAAATTTAACTAAGGGGTGAGTCATCGAGACTCGATGTGTAAATCCCCATCCAACGTGTGTTAAACCCTTACACAATTTCATATGAAAATATGCATGTCATGCTACCCAAAACCTAACCATCAAAACTCCGATTCTACCCCATGTGGTACCAAACCCTTTGGTGGTGCCAAACCACCTGGTGACCCAAAGTCACGATATCCATCAATGTGGTGCCAAACCACTTTGGTGACCCAAAGTCACGAAAAATCCATCTGTGGGGCCAACCCGTGTGATACCAAATCACTGGCGACAATCCGTATCTCAAAAGTGGGGCCAACCCGGGTGGTGTTAAACCACGAGGGGCGAGTCGCTATGAGGTGCCAAACCTCCGGTGTCCCAAAGACACAAGTGTGATACCAAATCTTTGGTGACCGCGATCACGAATCAAATGATGGGGCCAACCCATCGTGTGATACCAAATCACTAGCATCAATCCCGTAAAATCACCAGTGGGGCCAACCCAACGTGGTGCTAAGCCCTTTGGGGACGAGGCAGCGGAGGTGCCAAACCTCTGGTGACCCAAAGTCACAATAATCAATCGTGGTACCAAACCACCTGGAGGTGCCAAACCTCGGTGTCCCAAAGACACGGATATCATATTCCCCTCCACTCATATCACCCAATAACATATAACATAATAATTACGTGTATGCGTTATGTCATGTATGCTAGACATATATCAAATATAAGTATAACATGAATTACCATCATAATCGAGATAGACATAAAACAACATAATCATGCTAATCAACCTCTAAGGGTATAATCGTAATTTTACCCACCAAGGGTATTTTAAGAATTTACCTACCAAGGTATTTTAAGTAATTTACCCTAAGGGTATTTTAAGTAATTTACCCACCAAGGGTATTTTAAGTAATTTACCCACCAAGGGTATTTTGTAATTTACCCACCAAGGGTATTTTAGTAATTTACCCACCAAGGGTATTTTAAGTAATTTACCCACCAAGGGTATTTTCGTAATTTACCCACCAAGGGTATTTTCGTAATTTACCCACCAAGGGTATTTTGTAATTTACCTACCAAGGGTATTGTCGTAATTTTGTACAGGAATGGCCTTTCTAAAGGTGCGATGTAATCGTCTTGGCGACTCAACTACCATTTCGGTCTTTCTAACGGATTTGTTGAGCCTAAAACCCAATTTATACCATTCGGGCCCATCGCTCGTGTGGCCCACAAATCTATCCACGTATATAGGTTCCACCTAGTCTAGTTCACTATATACTATATCATCATACAATTTATTCCAATTGGGCCTCTGGGCCCATTGGGCCCATTCGACCCATTGCATTTCAAGTAGCCCCAACCCACAAGAATACTCACGATGGCCTCAACTATCGGCGTTGAAGCCCCACACGTGTGCTTTCGCATGCGCTCGTGGTAGCTACTATTCTGCGTGGCGAAGCACTTGGCATTCTTGCTTCTACAACTAGAGTAGAGAGTTACACACGATAGGACTACGGTGCTAAACATACTGCGACCACTCCTGTGCCCAGCGCCCACCAAGGTATGTTAACCCTTCTCCGGCATGCTCTTTATATAGCTAGCTCTTCACCTTCATTCCTTGTATCTTTCCGATGTGGGATCCCTTCGTCGATGAGAGTTTAAATTCAAGCTGAAACTCTTACGAGTCCACTCTGCAAAATAAATACTCCTTGCTTCTCATGAGATTGAACCCGGGCTCCTTATAACATAATCCACGCTGCTAGCCACTTTACCAACTAGCTCCTTGTGCCTCAAACTATGCTAACTAAATATAAACTATGGGCCAAATTCTAAGGTCCAAGCAAAAAGAAACCAAAATGCAAAAGCCAATACTTGAACCTTGGACCTCCTTCCTTCCTTGTCTCTTATGTGGCGTCACTTTGCCACTACACCACACACTCCACTTGTGTCATTTTCCTCCATATTTTATTCTTAAGGCCTATCGCCAACTTCAGGTTTTTTCACCTAAAACCAAAATTTCCCCAAAGCCAATATTTGATCCGATTACTTCATAGAGGCCCTCTAACCTTCCAAAATCACTTATCCAATAGGTCTAACTTGCATTTAAGCCGATCTCTTATTCTCCAAAAATTTAAATGCTACTACGCCTAAAGCCCATTGGGCTCAATTCTCCTAGGCCCAATTTTGGGATGTTACAATCTGTATAGTGGCTATGCCACACATAATTATGAATATGGTGGCTCAGCCACAAATATTATAAAAAGCAACTTGACTTGATATTTACGTGGCTCACCACAAAATATTATAAATGGCAACTTACTGCGATTGGTGTGTTTGGCGGGGTGGGTTGACTTGATCCCCAGGTGTGATGGGATGAATGCGGTGGTGTGTAGCGGATGGATTACTAGGATGGGTTGGGTTGCATTACATTATCTGCATTATCATGCTTATAGGCCTAAGGCCCAGTTTGTTTTGTAAATGGGCTTCGGCCCAAGATTATGCTACATGGGCTCCGGCCCAAGATATTGCTTTACGGGTTCGAGACCGGTGGATAACGGTAAGGGATTATGCTTTGAGTTCTAGTAACTCACCCTCCTTTCTTAATCTTTGTAGGTAATGCTCGGTGACGAGGACTTGGGCCCATGGATGACTCGGTGGAGGCCATACTTCGGAAATAAATGTTTCGAACTTTAGTAAATTACTTTTCTACTCTTTTTGTTATTTTTACTATTTGGGTTTTTATGTTGTAATAAGGCCTCTGGAATATTTTATTTTTGCTTTATGTTTGACGTACTTATATATTGCTTAAATTGTTTTAAATGGGAATTTTCTAAAAACTTTAATAAAGATTTTCTAAATAGATTAACAAATGGATTTCATTACAAACTTTTACAAATATTTTAATTTGGAAATTTTCTCTCAAATTATCATCACTATTTTTCAAAAGTCACGGTTTTAAGGTTCACCGATTTAAATTTTCGATTTATCAATCAACCTCTCAAGATTAGAAGTATTTTATCAAACATTTACAACCAAATTTGTTTTCTTAATTACAATCAAATCACACTTATTTTAGTACAAAGCACAAGGACTTTGTCGCTTTCCTCAGTGACATGTCGGATCCGGTTGTGACGCATGGATCGAGTTTGGGGTGTTATAGTTTTCCTATTATTTCTAACTTCTATTTGTGGATCACATGATTTAATATGCTATTAATTCATTTGAAACACCCCAAACCGACCCACAAGCCCCGATCGGATCTGGTATGTTCTCGAGTAAAACTTCAATTACATCTCATTTTGTTTTATAAGAAAATGTGATGGTTTAAATATAAAATAGATCTATTTAGTGATCGCGTTGAAAAAAATCGTGTTGTTAAATAAGTTTGTATCTTATTAAAGCGTTATCTTTATGAAAAAGATTATAAATTAAAGAAAACTAAATTTAAAACTTATTATTATTGTGAAAACCATAGGTGTTTAGGTGTCAAAAGCAGTTTAAGTTATTTTTTGAAATCATTTAATTATTTAGTAAATATTTGATCGCATGGATAAAAATCTAAAGCGTAAAAATAAAATAGTTTATAGTGGCCTTATTACAAAACATAACCCAAAATAAAGTCCTAAATAATAAAAGAAAATATAGTTGGTTTAATTAAAAGAAAATCCGAGATCCTGAATTGAGCAATGGCCACCACATATGTAACACCCCTAACCTGTATCCGTCATCAGAATAGGGTTACGAGGCATTACCGGACAAAACATAGTTCCACATAGTCATTTATCATTTTTCATACACAAGGTTATATCAATTTCTATACGATATAACTTCTAAATCCAATAGCAATCATCCGCTAAATCATATTAGTTAAAATTTTCACATATGGAACACACAACTAGATAAAATTAATCATGCTTAGTTACTTATAATACATATACAAACTATGCTTCAAATTTCAGCCATATTAATATCATCTATATATATCCACATATTGAATTAACTAATATGCAACAAAGCCATGTTACATGTACTTAATACATATGACTCTAATATTAATGGCATTTGTATACTCAAAACATATTAAGCATATATCATTACATTTCATACATCAAATATATGTCAATATATCTATTTCATTGCTTCTACACAAGCACATAATAAAACCATCAAACCATATTACATTAATTATTATGCAATCACATATGTGACTTTAGTAACATTACAACATGGTAGAACATACTATTGATGCATAAATATATAGTGCATAATTTACCCAAAAACAAAAGCCACATTTAACATTTGAACACAAATAACATTTCAATGTACACCTAATTAGCATATATATTAGTATACCTAAACTTCATAAAATTTCCTTTTACGAAAATAAATTAATCAAATATGTATCGAGATACATATATATATATATATATAAGCGATACAACTAGATCAAGATTGTCCATTATCGAATTTCACTTCATACCAACCCTAGTTCTTTCATTTTCATTTATAACATTTAAAACATATATTTTCGGGCATTTCTAACTTTGAACGACTATTCAAATGGTGTAGCCGAACATACAATGCATGCACAAATATATATATACCAACTTTCCTTATTTATAACAAGGATATCTCATAACTCATAGATTCATGGAACATAAATCTAAGACTCGACCATTCAATATCATATCATGCAAGCTGAGACATTTGTTCCTCTTTACACCCAAGTTTTATCATACAATACACTTCCAAATAAGTTTATTTCATAACCGAACCACCATATTACTATTTACTACTCAAAACTTACTTATAACCCAATCGTTTCAAGTATATAAGTCACAAAATCTACATTCAGCATGAAACACATATGAATATGAGTTTGTACATATATATAACACATACTCATTCATTTGCCAAACCAAACATGCACGTATCTCACATCCAAGGCAGATTATATTATCGAACATTAACATTAAGAACTAGCCACTTTGCATGGCCTTTATACATTATCAAAATGTCATTCAAAAACTTAGCTAGCCTATACATGCCTTAAGAACCAGAAAGTTTAAGCATTTTAGGTACCAAAAAGAGTCGATAGTGTGAATGACTTCATTGACAATCCCCCGAGCTCGTAGCTTGATCAAAATCTATAAAGCGAATGATGAACACACGAAGTAAGCTAATTTAGCTTAGTAAGTCTTAGCGATCATGATATACCAATTGTACATTCAAGCATTAAATCAACAATCAAGTAATAACGTTGAATAAATTAGCTTAACTCAAAGGTCCTCCAAAGCGAATGCCTTTACCTCACTTAACATAACGTTTATCATTTCCTTACCATTAACATCCAACTTACCAACTCAGCATTTTAACCAAAATATAAAGCATCCTCTCTTTATGATCTATTCATAACACGCACATATGAAACTCAATAGGTTCACATAATTATTCGAACAAGTAAAAGACCATGTACATCTAAATTGCCTCTTTAATTACATAAACACAAGTTCGTTTAGCTTAACCATCATCACTATTTTACCTTTAAACCTCCATCTATAATCTCATCATATAATTCACATATAGATTAAATACTCGTTTCCAACTACTCATATTTTCGATACACATATTTCCATAGGATCACATATATATATGTATATCTGATAAGTATATACTTTACATAGTAATTTCACATAAAAGGAAATATATTCATACACATATATATATATATATATATGTATATCCATTGACATTTCATACATTTGTATACATGGCATCAAAGTAATCCTAGTATGTCGCGTAAACATAAGCATAAGGCCAAATATCTGAGGATCAATTTGTATCATTCATATCAATATACTTATCGATTACCTTAACCACATTATGCTTTCATATACCTATTTCCTCATGGCATAGTTGTATACACAATTTGCATCTACCGATTGTACATCACATTTCCTTTAGCAATTCATTCACTTATCATCATCACACATATATATATGAATAATACATCAATATGAATAGCACATACCTTGTAGCCAATTAACAAATTCATTTTCAAATGCTTAGGCTCTCTTGATTCATTTCATGACTTTACTAGTACACAACCTAAGCTTGGAATTTTCAACTCATAGGTATAAAAACACGCTAGGCATTTGCACGAATCTCACATCTTGACATTAGACTTGCTAGACTCAAGGTCCGTAGTTCAAACACCGACATTTAGCACGCTGAGGCAATAAGCGAATATATCCAGCACTAAGCACGCTGAGCACGAAGCTTAGAATATGTCATAGGCATTAAGCTGCTAGAGGCACAAAGCGAATATGTCATAGGCACTAAGCACGCTGGCACAAAGCCGAATATGTCACCGGCACTAAGCACTGCTGAGCACAAAGCCGAATATGTCACCGGCACTAAGCACGCTAGGTACAAAGCCGAATATGTCACCGACACTAAGCACTGCTAGGCACAAAGCAGAATATGTCACTGGCACTAAGCACGCTGAGCAATAAAGCCCGAGTATCAATGTAGTCAATCATTCCACACATTTCATAATTTATCACATATCCAATTCAACTAAGCTTATTCACATTGCACAAATAAAATCATTACGTCATTGTAAAACCCACAATTCATATCGAAATACTCATTCATATCACATTATTAAATTATGCATTCAACCTAATTTACTTATATACATTAATTGTGACATAAACATGTACTCAAATTTATCGAACAACATCATTTAATATGTTCATAAATAATTCTTTGATATATTTAAACAGGACTTACCTCAAATATCGATGGAATGACGAAGACCCTTATTCAATAACCTTTGTCTTTCCCAGATCTAATTCCTTTTTTCTTTGTTCTTGATCTAAACATATTTAAAATAAGCTTATTCAAGTACATTTCATCTCAATTTAGTCCAAAATACATAAATGGCCAAATTACCATTTTGCCCCTATTATTTCACATTTTACAATTTAGTCCCTATTGCACAAAACACAAAATACACAAAATTTCTCATTACCCATGCTTGGCGAATATTACCTATGTTCATACAAGTCCATAAATTTCATTTATTTCACATTTTAGTCCTTCAAAAATTTATTTTTTAATTTAGTCAAATTACTCAAATTCATCAAAATTCAAAGACAAAACTTGTAAATCTAACACATATATTTCATTTTCATGATCAAACAACAAAATCACAAGAATTCATCAATGGCCCAACTCAAAATATTCATCAAAATCAAAAATTGAAGCATGGGTTTTGTACACTTCATATAACGATCTCAACAACGTGAAAATTATCTAAAACCAAAGCTTAATCGTACCTTAATTAAGTCCAACAATGGCCGAATGCCCTAACATCTTTTCTCCTTTCTTTTTGTTTTATCTTCGGCCATGGAAAAACAAAAATGACTTTGGCTTTTAATTTGTTTTTTATGATAAGTTATTATAATATAAAACATTATATTATAATATTATAAATTTTAATTATAATAAATAACATATAAAACACATTAAAATGGCATGTGCCGTCCACTTCCTTTGAAAAATGGGCTATTTTCCTTTAAGGATTCCATATTAAAAGCCACTATCAACTAAGCACTTTACACTATAGTTTATAACTTTTACCTTTTATGCGATTAAGTCCTTTTATTAAATCGAATACCTAAGCAGCGAAATTAAGTCACGAAAATTTAAAACCAACAAATTCGAACACAATAAAAACACAAAATAATTTTAAAATATTTTTAGACTCGGTTTGTGGTCTCAAAACCACTATTACGATTAGGGTCAACATCGGGATGTTACAACTCTCCCAGCAGGGATTTTCGTCCCGAAAATCTTACCGATGAATAGGTTTGGATAACACTCTTTAATCTTATATATCCCAATAAATCTCAAACTCAACTTGCCTTTACGACCAAATCGAGTACTTTCTTCCATGGTGAAACTTTCAAAAACACTTGACCTCCGTTACATAATTAAATATCTTTACATTTCAAACATGCGACTTTCAAGCTATCACGGATCACTATCACTTTTTGTTCTATTTCTTTGATCGAGCCAACCTTGTATATCTTACTTTCCACGAGTTCGGTCCAATACAATGACGTCGACATTTACTGTTGTACAAAGCCTCGTAGGGTACCATTTTGATACTAAATTGAAAGCTACTATTATGAGCAAATTCAATCAAAGGTAAACCAGATTTAATCATTCTATCCACAATAACCCAGATTACTTCTTTCTTGCTCGGTGTCAGCGATAAACTAGATACAAAATCTATCATAACCCTATCCCATTTCTACAGGGTATCATAACAAATTGCAATAACCCAAAGGTACGATGCTTGGCTTTTACTTACGGTCAGATTAAGCATTTGAAACAAAGTCGATATGTCTCGTTTTATACGGACCACAAATAGAACTATTTTAAATCATCCTACATATTCATGCTACGGATGAGCAGATAACCAGCTATTGTAAGCCGTTCAAAATCGTCTAAATTAACTCTGAATTTACTCGAACACTTACTCGGTTTACGAACCGCTAGTAATTATTTTATCAATTGAATTGATTCAATATTTGTTTCTGTGAGCTCTCTTTACTAACAATTTATTGTAACTTTTTTTTAGTATCATAAATTTGTTGAACAAACAACAGTCTTGCTTTTAATTCGGCTATTATCGAGCCATCATCAGATATCACCATATACACATTCATTGCATACAAACATAACATTTCTCACCGAACAGATAGTGACACCAAATCTTTAATGCGAATACAATAGTTGCTAACTCCAAATCATGTGTCGGGTAGTTCTTTTGGTATGACTTCAACTATCTCAAGATATAAACTATAACTCTACTTTCCTGCATCAAAACACAACCCAGACCACTCAAACATGCATCACTGTAAATAACAAGTTCTTTACCCGATTCTGGCTGAATTAACATTGGAGCTTCTATCATTAGATTTTTCAACTGATCAAAACTTTTCTGATACTTTTTTTTTCTTTTTTGACATCTTTCCAAAGTAGTCTAATCAACGGAGTAACTATCATCAGATCTAATCTGATTCCAAAAGCTGACACAATATGTCCCAGAAGACTAACTTCGTACAATCAGAATTCACATTCTCTGAATATCATATATAAATATAATTGTCCTTCTCTCAAAGTTTGCAAGAAAATTCTCAATATTCAGTATGCTCCTTTTCATCAAGTGAATAAATAAAGGGATCATCCACAATTTCCACAATAGCTCAATAACAGATTTAACTTCACGAATCAGAGGCAAACCTGGTAACTCTTCAGGAAACATATCAGAAAACTCACAAACAATAGGTATTGATTAAATTTTTCTTCCCAGATACTTTCAAATCAATCACGTAGGCAAAATATGCCTCATAACCCTTTTTTTTTCATATAATTCTGAGCTTTCAAAACAGATATTACAGCAGTCAATCTACTCAAACAATTGGACTCAATTCGTACTTTTTTTTTTATCTTTCAGACATCTCAAATTTATAGTCTTTCTTTTGCAGTTCACAACAGCATCATGCATAACAACCAATCCCCTCCCAAAATAATATTGAACTCATCAAATGGTAAAAGCATCAAATCAGCGGGGAAACATATATCTCAAAAAAAAAATTAATGGACAGTTCTTGCATTCTTTATCAACCATGACACTTTTATCTAGGGGTTCAATACTTTTGTAGCAAACTCAGAAGATTTTGCAGTCAAAGTCTTGTTGAATACTAAATTCATGCATACATGCGAATATGTAGAACCAAGGTTTATCAAAACAATCACAGAAGTATCATAAAGAGTAAATGTACCAGTTATGACATCAGGTGATGAGGCATCCTCTAGAACTTGAATAGCATACCCTCTGACTGGCACTCTGGCTTCAAATATGTTAATATTGTCTTCTAATGAAGATATGATACACTTTAAACATTGATCCGGAATATAAGATAGCTCGTTGAACACACAAATAGTATTGTTAAACCACAACTCAGCCCGCTTCGCATCATTATCATCATCATTAGTTTTAAATTCTTCGGCCCTGTGTTTCTCAATTTTATCAACAGGAGGCCTGCCAAATCTTATCGGATCCACTATCGGACGTACTATAGGTCTCGGAGATGGATTATTCGGGGGTGGAGGTTGTTGCACAGTCGGGTTAGCCGGATATATTGAGTAAACCATTCATTTATCATCGGTAGAAGGCTTACTTAGCCTCCCCCTCATGACTACTCAAGATAGGTCGAGAGTCTCCAATGACCTATACAAGGAATCAGGCGCTACGCTCTCAACATCATTAGCTACGGCTCTATCGGGATCCATTTACAATATAAAATCACAATTCAGATGTCAGAAGTCACCACACTATCGTATTGTAATTTAAGGCATGTATAGCTAGACCCACACGTGCTACGGTAGTCCTAGAATCGACTAAATCGCAAGCTCTGATACCAATAAAATGTAACACCCCTAACCTGTATCCGTCATCAGAATAGGGTTACGAGGCATTACCGGACAAAACACAGTTCCACATAGTCATTTATCATTTTTCATACACAAGGTTATATCAATTTCTATACGATATAACTTCTAAATCCAATAGCAATCATCCGCTAAATCATATTAGTTAAAATTTTCACATATGGAACACACAACTAGATAAAATTAATCATGCTTAGTTACTTATAATACATATACAAACTATGCTTCAAATTTCAGCCATATTAATATCATCTATATATATCCACATATTGAATTAACTAATATGCAACAAAGCCATGTTACATGTACTTAATACATATGACTCTAATATTAATGGCATTTGTATACTCAAAACATATTAAGCATATATCATTACATTTCATACATCAAATATATGTCAATATATCTATTTCATTGCTTCTACACAAGCACATAATAAAACCATTCAAACCATATTACATTAATTATTATGCAATCACATATGTGACTTTAGTAACATTACAACATGGTAGAACATACTATTGATGCATAAATATATAGTGCATAATTTACCCTAAAAACAAAAGCCACATTTAACATTTGAACACAAATAACATTTCAATGTACACCTAATTAGCATATATATTAGTATACCTAAACTTCATAAAATTTCCTTTTACGAAAATAAATTAATCAAATATGTATCGAGATACATATATATATATATATGTATATAAAGCGATACAACTAGATCAAGATTGTCCATTATCTGAATTTCACTTCATACCAACCCTAGTTCTTTCATTTTCATTTATAACATTTAAAACATATATTTTCGGGCATTTCTAACTTGAACGACTATTCAAATGGTGTAGCCAGAACATACAATGCATGCACAAATATATATATACCAACTTTCCTTATTTATAATAAGGATATCTCATAACTCATAGATTCATGGAACATAAATCTAAGACTCGACCATTCAATATCATATCATGCAAACTGAGACATTTGTTCCTCTTTACACCCAAGTTTTATCATACAATACACTTCCAAATAAGTTTATTTCATAATCGAACCACCATATTACTATTTACTACTCAAAACTTACTTATAACCCAATCGTTTCAAGTATATAAGTCACAAAATCTACCTGTTCAGCATGAAACACATATGAATATGAGTTTGTACATATATATAACACATACTCATTCATTTGCCAAACCAAACATGCACGTATCTCACATCCAAGACAGATTATATTATCGAACATTAACATTAAGAACTAGCCACTTTCGCATGGCCTTTATACATTATCAAAATGTCATTCAAAAACTTAGCTAGCCTATACATGCCTTAAGAACCGAAAGTTTAAGCATTTTAGGTACCAAAAAGAGTCGATAGTGTGAATGACTTCATTGACAATCCCCCCTGAGCTCGTAGCTTGATCAAAATCTATAAGACAGAATGATGAACACACGAAGTAAGCTAATTTAGCTTAGTAAGTCTTAAGCAGTCATGATATACCAATTGTACATTCAAGCATTAAATCAACAATCAAGTAATAACGTTGAATAAATTAGCTTAACTCAAAGGTCCTCCAAAACGAATGCCTTTACCTCACTTAACATAACATTTATCATTTCCTTACCATTAACATCCAACTTACCAACTCAGCATTTTAACCAAAATATAAAGCATCCTCTCTTTATGATCTATTCATAACACGCACATATGAAACTCAATAGGTTCACATAATTATTGAACAAGTAAAAGACCATGTACATCTAAATTGCCTCTTTAATTACATAAACACAAGTTCGTTTAGCTTAACCATCATCACTATTTTACCTTTAAACCTCCATCTATAATCTCATCATATAATTCACATATAGATTAAATACTCGTTTCCAACTACTCATATTTTCGATACACATATTTCCATAGGATCACATATATATATGTATATACGGTAAGTATATACTTTACACTTAGTAATTTCACATAAAAGGAAATATATTCATACATATATATATATATGTATATCCATTTGACATTTCATACATTTGTATACATGGCATCAAAGTAATCCTAGTATGTCGCGTAAACATAAGCATAAGGCCAAATATCAGGATCAATTTGTATCATTCATATCAATATACTTATCGATTACCTTAACCACATTATGCTTTCATATACCTATTTCTTCATGGCATAGTGTATACACAATTTGCATCTACCGATTGTACATCACATTTCCTTTAGCAATTCATTCACTTATCATCATCACACATATATATATGAATAATACATCAATATGAATAGCACATACCTTGTAGCCAGAATTAACAAATTCATTTTCAAATGCTTAGGCTCTCTTGATTCATTTCATGACTTTACTAGTACACAACCTAAGCTTGGAATTTTCAACTCAGGTATAAAAACTGCTAGGCATTTGCTGAATCTCACATCTTGACATTAGACTTGCTAGACTCAAGGTCCGTAGTTCAAACAAGACATTTAGCACTGCTAGGCAATAAGCGAATATATCCAAGCACTAAACGCTGAGCACGAAGCTTAGAATATGTCATAGGCATTAAGCTGCTAGGCACAAAGCCGAATATGTCACGGCACTAAGCGCTTGGCACAAAGCCGAATATGTCAGGCACTAAGCTGCTGAGGCACAAAGCAGAATATGTCACTAGGCACTAAGCACGCTAGGTACAAAGCCGAATATGTCACTGACACTAAGCTGCTTCAAGCACAAAGCTTAGAATATGTCATAAGGCACTAAGCACCTTTAAGCAATAAAGCCGAGTATCAATGTAGTCAATCATTCCACACATTTCATAATTTATCACATATCCAATTCAACTAAGCTTATTCACATTGCACAAATAAAATCATTACGTCATTGTAAAACCCACAATTCATATCGAAATACTCATTCATATCACATTATTAAATTATGCATTCAACCTAATTTACTTATATACATTCTATTGTGACATAAACATGTACTCAAATTTATCGAACAACATCATTTAATATGTTCATAAATAATTCTTTGATATATTTCGACAAGGACTTACCTCAAATATCGATGGATGACGAAGGTAAATTTATTCAATAACCTTTGTCTTTCCCAGATCTAATTTAGTTTTTTCTTTGTTCTTGATCTAAACATATTTAAAATAAGCTTATTCAAGTACATTTCATCTCAATTTAGTCCAAAATACATAAATGGCCAAATTACCATTTTGCCCCTATTATTTCACATTTTTACAATTTAGTCCCTATTGCACAAAACACAAAATACACAAAATTTCTCATTACCCATGCTTGGCGAATATTACCTATGTTCATACAAGTCCATAAATTTCATTTATTTCACATTTTAGTCCTTCAAAATTTATTTTTTAATTTAGTCAAATTACTCAAATTCATCAAAATTCAAAGACAAAACTTGTAAATCTAACACATATATTTCATTTTCATGATCAAACAACAAAATCACAAGAATTCATCAATGGCCCAACTCAAAATATTCATCAAAATCAAAAATTGAAGCATGGGTTTTGTACACTTCATAGCAACGATCTCAACAACGTGAAAATTATCTAAAAGCAAGAGCTTAATCGTACCTTAATTAAGTCCAACAATGGTAGAATGCCCTAACATCTTTTCTCCTTTCTTTTTGTTTTATCTTGACCATGGAAAAACAAAAATGACTTTGGCTTTTAATTTGTTTTTTATGATAAGTTATTATAATATAAAACATTATATTATAATATTATAAATTTTAATTATAATAAATAACATATAAAACACATTAAAATGGCATGTGCCGTCCACTTCCTTTGAAAAATGGGCTATTTTCCTTTAAGGACTCCATATTAAAAGCCACTATCAACTAAGCACTTTACACTATAGTTTATAACTTTTACCTTTTATGCGATTAAGTCCTTTTATTAAATCGAATACCTAAGCAGCGAAATTAAGTCACGAAAATTTAAAACCAACAAATTCGAACACAATAAAAACACAAAATAATTTTAAAATATTTTTGGACTCGGTTGTGGTCTCAAAACCACTATTACGATTAGGGTCAACATCGGGATGTTACAACATAGTCCTCATTGACCGATCCATCATGCTAAGCGTCACGGAAAATATATCCCATAAAGGGTGAGTCAAGAGACTCAATGTGTAACATAACACTACAAACCCAACCGATCATAACATTAAAGCCCATTTAAATCACATTTAGCTATAAGCCCTTAAAATAGCAAATCATATTAAAGCAGATTAAATCACATGTACATATAAAATGAAATGCAATCACGAGCCCACCTAAATATCCATCCGCTACACACCACCGTACCTACCAATCACACCGTAGGGATTACTAAATCGCTTTGTCGGATGCTTCCTTTAATCGAGCGGATTACCTTAACCTTTTCTTGATTCGACCACCATCTACGGACCCAAAACTTGGCGTTCCCTAATTACATCCAACACGTAGGAGTGCGACACTTAGTCCATATAGTGCTTCACGGTGCCATCTGAATACTTGCTTGATAAGCTGTTGTTGTGCATAAACTCCACTAAAGGTAAGAACTCCTCCGACTTCCTCGAAATGTATCACACACACCTTAACATATCTTCTAACACTTGGATTACTCGCTTCGGTGGCCAAATCATTTGTGGATGAAATGCCGTCTTGAAGTCTAACACGGTGCCCAAAGCACGATGTAATGCTTTCCAAAGCGGGCGTAAACCTCGAATCCTATCCAAAATAATTGACACCAAGCACTCCATGCAACCTCACAATCTCTGCCACGTACAACTTCGCCAATTTCTACAAAGAGTAATCAACCCATACTGGTATGAAATGTGCAGACTTCGTCAATCGATCCACTATCACCCATACCGAGTCTTTCTTAGTAGGCGTAAGGGGAAGCCCACTAACAAAGTCCATGGTGATTCACTTCCACTTCCACTGCGGAATCTTTATCGGCTGAAGCAATCCCGAAGGTACTTGATGTTCAGCCTTGACTTGCTGACACGTAAAGCACTTCCCTACAAATTCTGTAACTTCTCGCTTAAGACCAGGCCACCAAAACTGATCTCGTAAATCTCGGTATAACTTACTACCTCCAGGATGCATCGCATAAGGGCTACTATGTGATTCCTGAAGAATCCTTCGCCTCAGCTCCTCATCCTTCGGCATACAGACCTTACCCTTGAAACACAATACTCCATCGCTGTTAACACCATAATCTTCCAACTTCCCACTCTGCACTTGCCGTAGCTTAGCACTTAGAACATCGTCTACCAACTGTCTTTCTTTCACTTGACTCAACCACGTCGGCTTTACTTATAATTCTGCCAGCAAGCTTCCGTCATCATAAAGACTAAGATGTGCAAACATCGCCCTTAGATCTGACACCACTTTCTGACTTAGAGCGTCTGCCACCACATTCGCCTTACCCGGGTGGTACTCTATCGAACAATCGTAGTCTTTCAACAACTCCACCCACCTTCACGCCTCAAATTCACTCCTTTTGAGTCGTAGATCTCAAGACTCTTGTGGTCTGTATATATCACTGACTTTTCCCCATATAAATAATGCCTCCATATCTTAAGAGCAAAGACTACCACTGCCAACTCCAAGTCATGCGTCAGATAGTTAACCTCGTGTGGCCTTAATTACCGAGACGCATAAGCAACTACCTTCCCGTCTTGCATCAGAACACATCCTAATCCTGTGTGAGACGCATCGCAATACACCACAAAATCCTTCCGCCTCAGTGAATCAAAACCGAGACTTGGTCAAAACCCTCTTAAGCTTCTCAAAGCTCTCTTTCGCTTATCGCCCATCTGAAAGGTACCTCCTTTCTCAACAATTTCGTTAAAGGTGTAGCTATCGATGAAAATCCTTCAGCGAATCTTCTGTAGTAGCCTACTAATCCCAAGAAACTACGAACCTCAGTTACAGACTTAGGTGGTTTCCAATCTAACACAACCTCAATCTTCAGAGGATCCACCCTTATCCCTTCCGCAGACACCACATGACCTAAAAACGCACCCTCCTTCAGCCAAAATTCACACTTGCTGAATTTGGCATAAAGCTTCTTCTCCCTTAACACTTGCAACACTATCCGGAGATGCTCATCATGCTCTATCTCAGACTTGGAATACACTAAGATGTCGATCTATAAACACAACGATTTAATGATCTAAGTAGGGTTGGAAAACTCGATTCATCATATCCATGAGCAATTTGGGCGTTCGTCAATCGAAACGACATTACTAAGAACTCATAATGCCCATACCTTATTCGGAAAAGCTGTCTTATGGATATCCGCTTCTTTGACCTTAAGCTGATGATACCCCGACCTTAGATCTATCTTTGAGAATACCCCAGCTCCCTTAAGCTGATCGAACAAGCCGTTGATCCTCGGTAAAGGATACTTATTCTTGATGGTCAGCTTATTCAACTGCCGGTAATCTATACACATTCGCATCGTTTCGTCCTTCTTCTTCACGAATAGGACCGGTGCTCCCCATGGAGACACACTGGGTCGGATAAACCCACGATCAAGCAACTCCGGATTTGAGCCTTAAGCTCAACCAACTCCTTTGGTGCCATTACATGCGAAGCGATGAATCTGGCGTCATGCGGGCAACAAGTCAATCCTAAATTCCACCTCACGATTCGGAGGCAATCCTGGAAGTTCTTTCGGAAAGATATCCATAAATTCACTCACAGTCCTAACCTCTTCAACAGTAGCTTCCTTAACCTCCAAGGTACTAACCAATATCAGAAAAGCCAAACAACCCTTCCTAACCATTTTTTTGCCTTAAGGGCAGATACTACATTTGATAAATAGTTCCGTCTCTCGCCCATCACCATAACTTCCTTGTCATCAATAGTTTTTAATGACATCCATTTAGCAGCACAATCCACATTTGCACGGTATTTCACTAGCCAGTCCATGCCTAAGATTAGGTCAAATTCCCCGAATGGCAATTCCATTAAATCGGTAGAAAAGCTGCGTCCTTGAACTTCTAAAGGCACTTCCTTAAAGAGCTTATCTACTACTACGATCGCCTAAAGGACTAAATACGCATCATCTCCTCCGGTTTGCTCTTGAAATTACGCCTAACAATTTGGTGGCGAGCTTCATTTTGGAACCTTGACAGACCTAATCTGGTTCCGACACGACCATTCGCCTCTACTGGTGTCCCACGACGACCCGTCCCCTAGAACTCATGTCTACTTCAGGCGTCTTATTTGTTTTTCTGAAAAGTTTTATGTATTAGAGTCTTTTCACTTCTTGTTTAAGGAAAGTTTTATGCAACAGAGATTTATTCAGTGGTTTTTCCGTGGAAGTACACATATACCTAGGGTCCATGTCTCTAAAATATAGTTTCCTTAGGCTTATCAATTAAAGTATCATACATTTACATCAATTTGTCAACAAAAGAACTTACGGTGGACTGGGTGAGAACTGGGTGCCATGCTTCTATAAAACCATCTTAACCAAAATTTTCAAAAAGTCATTTCGCCTAATTTTGAAAATGTTGTGGGCTTCAAAACCCAAGGAGAGTGTTTAAAAGCGGGCTCGATACCAAGTTGAAACAACCCAAACCCGACCCACAAGCCCCGACCGGATCGGTATGTTCCTCGAGTAAAACTTCAATTACATCTCGTTTTGTTTTATAAGAAAATGTGATGGTTTTGTATAAAATAGATCTATTTAGTGATCGCGTTGAAAAAAATCGTGTTGTTAAATAAGTTTGTATCTTATTAAAAGCGTTATCTTTATGAAAAGATTATAAATTAAAAGAAAATTAAATTTAAAACTTATTATTATTGTGAAAACCATAGGTGTTTAGGTGTCAAAAGCAGTTTAAGTTATTTTTTGAAATCATTTAATTATT
The DNA here is from genome assembly GCA_025506655.1 of Gossypium rotundifolium. Lineage (NCBI taxonomy): Eukaryota > Viridiplantae > Streptophyta > Magnoliopsida > Malvales > Malvaceae > Gossypium > Gossypium rotundifolium. The sequence continues at coordinate 127,969,085 of CP106732.1, read as the reverse complement.
TAGTAAATATTTGATCGTAGCAGATAGAAATCTAAAAGCGTAAAAATAAAAGCAGTTTATAGTGGCCTTATTACAAAAACATAACCCAAAATAATGTCCTAAATAATAAAAGAAAATATAGTAGGTTTAATTAAAAGAAAATCGAGATCTTGAGTTGAGCAATGGCCACCACGTAGTCCTCATTGACTCGATCCATCACGCTAAGCGTCACCTGAAAATATATCCCATAAAGGGTGAGTCAACAGACTCAATGTGTAACATAAGATTAAAAACCCAACCGATCATAACATTAAAGCCCATTTAAATCACATTTAGCCATAAGCCCTTAAAATAGCAAATCATATTAAAACCGATTAAATCACATGTACATATAAAATGAAATGCAATCCGAGCCCACCTAAATATCCATCCGCTACACACCACCGTACCTACCAATCACAAGTGGGGATTACTAAATTGACTCTCCATCCGCTACACACCATCGAAGGTAGTCATTGCGATCAACTACACATCGCCTTATAAATTGTGGCATGGCCATAGGATAATTAATGAATGAGTCACCGGATTCATAATATGTGAAGTCACGGATTCATATATATGATCGAAGTCACGGATTATGTGGTAAAACCAGGAACACTTCCCTTTATCAATATCACCCATATGCCCATGCAATAAACATATTATTTGAAATCATGCCATATACCCCAAAATCATAACGAAATCATACACATTTCATATTCATGCTTATAGCATTATTAACGAAGCATTAGGGGTAAACATACACGAATACCATGTACCCTTGAATGGTACCGCAACCATTATCTTACATATTTTCTTAACACATACAAATCATTAATATTATCGATCTAATAGAAATTTAGTGTAGTGTTACACACCTTGTAATCACGAAGAACGATAGAATACTTAAGATTTCCAACTTCTGCCTACAACATCGATAGTACCTACATAACACTATATGAGAAATCGATTATCACTAAAAAGATATGGCCTTTGGCCGAATATCATTATCTCCTTACCTTGGATTATTCAAATCCGATGGATCTCCCTTAATCGTTGGCTACAAAAGAATCTGAAATCCTTCTTTAAGGTTTGACCAAAGAGAATAAAAGGATTAGATTCCTAAAGTTGACTAATCTAAAGAAAAAGAAAGAAAAATGATTGTGATAATCCTTACCACTAAAGTGAGATCGATTGCACCTTACTTGATACTACAAAGAGATTGACTATATAGGAGAATGATTGACTTTGAAGAAGAAAGAGAAGAGAATGGGGTGTGATGTGATTGACGATGGTAAAGAAGAAGATTGACCTTTTCAAAAGAGAATAGAGATGGGAGGTTTTAGGTGTTATGGTTATGGTGAAAATGGAGGATGGTTTCGGCTATTACAAGAGAAAGAAGAAGAAGTGAATGATGAAATGGTTCGGCTCTTAACAAAATAGAAAGAAAAGAAGAGAAAGGAAAAGTAAAAGAAAAGAAGAAATGATCAAAGAGGCTAATGGTTTCGGTTATGGAAGAAATTGAACAAAGAAAAAGTTTTTGATAATGGTGCACAATCGGTCAAGTAAGAAAAAGAATGAAAGGAAAAATGCCTTGTAACATCCTGATAATTAGGGGTTATGCATCCTTACTTAATTGAATGTTGTTGCATGCTTAAATATGATTGAGTGTGTTTTGGAAGTTTATTTTTGAACTTCATTAATTAAGTGAATGCTTAGTGATATATTAAATTTTTAATAATTAAGATGGAGCTAAGCAAGATAGGCTTTAAGAAATATTGACAAGAGGTTTTAAGCATAAGATGAGTAATTGGCAAGGTGGTTAGGACGCATGGATGAATACTTGAGGGGAGAGGTTCGAATCCCCTAGCTAGCAAATGGAAGGATTTTATTTTTGTTGTTTCCTTCCTATAGTGTCGGCCAAGACTATTCTAGAAGGGATGGTCATCTTTTCTATTTTTGGTGAGTAGACCATGTGAAAAGGTAAGCTGAAAGTTATGGCAAGGAATCAAGAAAGGATGGTAAGAAAGGGGGACAAAAGGCTTGAAGTAAGGACAATGTTTTGGAAGCTTTTTCATGGTCATTTGAGCATGAACCTAGTCGGTTTTGGGGGCTAAGGGGAGAAGGTCTAATTATGTTTAGAAACAATAGATTGATGGGGAAGAAACAAGGAGGAAAAAGGGATGATGTTGGCTTAGGTTGGCTGAAATTTTTCTTAGCCATTAGGGGGTGATAGTTGGCAAAATTTTTAACAAATTTTCTCTCCAAAATCTTGTTCATAGTCGAATGTCTATCTACACAAAAAGAAGTTTTGTTTCTCTTCTTTTGGTCTTTTTGCAACTTACCATTCGGTTTGAGAAACCTTTCTAGTTCTTTTCTCCTAAACAAAACATCTTTCATTCTCTTTGTAACCGAAAGTCCCAAAGATCATAAACCTATTTTCTTCATTTTTTTCCCTCTTGGCCGAATGCACATAAGTCCCTAAACCTATCTCTTTTCTTTTGGAAATCATCATTATCATCATCTTTTCTTCTTTTTCTCTTTCTTTCTCCTTCCATTTTTTTATTTTCTTTCTTCTTTCTCTCAACTGAAACCATCATCTACCCTAACCAAAACCACCATTCTTTTCCTCTCTTTTGTCAACCGAATCATCTTCCATTTTGATTTCATTCCTTCTTTTCTTTTATTGAAAATCGAAACCATTATAGCCAAAAATCACTATCTTTTTCTCTTCTCTTTTTGTGCAATTCGAAATCACAAATTCTCTTATTCTATATCATCAAGGCCGAATCTTCAAGTGATCAAGTAAGGTTTTTGTCAATTGTTTTCATTATCTCTTTTTATTATAGCCGATTTAGAAATATAGTTCTCTTATTTTTCTTTTCTCTCCTAGGCCGAATCCTTGGAAGGGATTTTTAAGAATCTTTTTGGAAACCAACGTTTTAAGAGGAACCTTTCGAAATCATCCAAGGTAAGAATATCACTTTCGTTTATATCAATTCTTTTAGATAGTTTATTAAACAACTTTATTTTAGGGGTGATTTTGAGACTAACAAGATAGGTTCGAAAAGAGCAGTATGGAGTGTTTGGAAGAGAGGAGGCACTGTTTTACCCTCAAACTTCAAACGAAGGGCTGTATCGGCGATAAGAGATTTTCCACCGGGTTGTGGACCCTCTGCTAACGAAGATCGGTTATTTGAAGTCGTGCGTACAATCGAACCACTTTTCGTTGGTGGGTTATCAGCGGGTTTTATCCATCTAGCGGAGAAAAACCACAAATAACGGTTGTTCGAGAATCTGAGGGTAAGGATGTAGATCTCTCATCAATAGTATAGTTTTATTAGTAATAGTGTATACTAATCAAGTGTGATAATTAACTAGGTGTTGTGGCGGGAAGGTATCATTCTCACGGTCATAAGGTGTGTAACCTTACAATAAAATCTCATAGATCTATATTAAATGTGATTATATGACAATATGTTTGATAATGATTGTGGATACCATTCAGTGGTATACGATATTTAGGTATGTTTACCCCAATATTTCGTTAATTTTGCTATATGCATAAATGTGAAATAAGTATGACTATATTATGATTTTGGGGTAAATGGCATGAAAATTGAATAATATGTGCATGGGCATATGGGTAAATTTGATAAAGGGGAAGTATTAGGTGATTTTACCACATAATCGGTGACTTGGTCACATATTTGAATCCGTGACTTGGTCACATATGTGAATCTGGTGACTTGGTCACATATTTTGAATCTGGTGACTTGGTCACATTTGTGCAGTGGCCTTGCCACAAAATTATAAAGGCGATGTGCATGTTGATGCAACAAGCGCCTTCGATGGTGTGTAGTGGATGGAGGGTCAATTTAGTAATCCCACGGTGTGATTGGTTGGTACAGTGGTGTGTAGCGGATGGATATTTAGGTGGGCGGGTTTGCATTCCATTATATGTACATATCCATGTGATTTTAAATGATTATTATTTAATCTGCTATGAAAATGGGCTTTTGGGCTAAATATGACTTAAATGGGCCTATGGCTATATGTGTAATTAATGGGCTTTAAGGCTATGATCAAATGGGCTTTTTAATGTATGTGTTACACATTGAGTTTATAACTCACCCCTTTTGTGGGATAACTTTTGGATGATTCATAGTGCGATGGATCGGGTCGACAAGGATTTCGAGGGTGGCAACGCTCAAACAAAGTATTTTGGAAATTTTCCTACTTAAACTTATTAAGTTAATTTTTATTACTTAGACTTTATTATGGGTTTTGCTATTTTTATGTAATAAGGCCACTATGAACTATTTTTAAATTTTTGTGTTTGGATTTATTTTTTTTATTACGCCATGAACAATTATTAATTAAATAACTAAATGGTTTTTGATAAATAATTTAAGCTGTTTTGAAAACAAAATATATTTCCACAATATTAATAAATTTTTCATTAAATTTGGTTTTCGTTAACTTATTAATTTCTCTTAAAATAATGTTTTAAGAAGATGCGAATTTACTTTACAATTAAATTTCAACCCGATCTTTAAATTAATCATTTTATTCAAAATCATCAAGTTTTTCTTAAATAAGTGAGAGTTTGCTAAAGTTTTACTCGAGGAACATATCAAATCCAAATTGACCTTTTTGGTCGGGTTTGGGGTGTTTCAACTTGGTATCAGAGCCTAGTTTTAAACTCTCGGCCTTGGGTTTTGAAGCCCACAACGTTTTCAAAATTTAGCCCAAATGACTTTTTGAAAATTTTCTTTAGTTAAAATGGTTTTATAGAAGCATGGCTTTTGAGTTCTCGACCCGGATCCATCGGTAAGTACTTTTGTTGATAAAGTGATGTGAGTGTATGATATTCTAAAGTGATAAACCTAAGGAAATTATACTTTAGAGACATGGACCCTAGGTGTATGTGTGCTACTACGGAAAAACCATTGAATAAATATCATTACATAAAACTTTCTTTTAATAAGAAGTGAAAAGACTCTAATACATAAGACTTTTTCAGTAAAAAGCAGATAAGACACGTAGTAGACATGAGTTCTAGGGGCGTGGTCGTCGTGGGACTTGGAAGAGGAAGAATGGCTATGTCGAAACCAGTTAGATCTGGTCAAGGTTAGAAAATGAAGCTCATGCCACCGATTGTTGGGTGGATTTTCAAGAGTAAAATGGAGGAGGTGTGTGATATCACAAGTCGTGCTTGAGTATTGGAGCAGTAGCGAAGCTAATCTTTGAAATGGGTCTCAAAAGTCGATGGTGAGAGACTAAGATCAAATGGGTGAGGTCTTTAGGGAGTATCTGGAGTAGCTTTGAATGTGGCGAATCTTGGTTGGAGGCGATCGAGAGGATCATGGACGATTTAGATTGCCTTCTTGAAAGAAAAGTTGAAAGGTCTTGTTTCACTACTCCATGATGAGGCCTACGGTGGTGGCTCACTATCAAGGAAAGTACCCTGCGGATCGAGTGGATTGGGGTATTTTAAAGTTAAATTCAAAGGAAAATATGTTGGAGCTAGCTACATTGACTCGGAGGAAGGCATTTGAATTTAGTGCAAGGAAATAAGTCGATATTTGAATATGAAGTAGAATTTTTGCGACTTAACCGATATGCCGGAGGATAGTAGCTCTTGAATATGAGCGGTGTGTCGATTTGAGGATGGGCTTAGAGATGAGCTGCAGTGATGATTGCTCCACACCGGAAAGAGATTTTGCAATTTTAGTAGAAAGGGCAAGAATAGCTGAAGAAGTTAAGCGGACTGAGAGATAGAACCGGGATAGAGGCCAGAATAAGAATAAGAGAAGTTTTGGGTCTTTAGGGTCATCCAGGAATTTTCAAAAGAAACCAAGAAATGATGGGCATGAAGTCGTGAGCTGCTACGGTGGACAACATCGTGCTTGCACTCAATGTGGGAAGATGCACCTAGGAGAATGTTGGAAAAAGACCGGGGGATGTTTCAAGTGCGGATCTAAAGACCATATGATCAAGGATTGCCTGAAGAATTTAGATAAGAACCGCCCAAAAGTCGGGGCGTTAATCGAGTTAGAGGTGAGCAGCGACCGATAAGGGGTCGTGGTCCGAATGGAAGGGGTAATGGCTCTGGTAGAGGTCGCGGAACTTGAGCGAAGAGGCGGTGGTAGCTCGAGGCGAGACGGCCAGCTCGGTATATGCAGTTAAATCGCAGAGAAGACGATGGCCTTTTGATGTTATCACGGTATGTTTCTAATTTACGGGTTGCCATTTATTGCTTTGATAGATATAGGTCAACTCACTCATATATCGCTAGTGAAGTATCTGGGACTTTGCATGTGACTTCTGAGACTGTACCTAGGAAGATGACTGTACTTAGTCCTTTAGGACTGACAGTAGTAATAGATAAACTTTTTAAAGAAGTGCCTTTAGAAGTTCAAGGGATCGATTTTGGTGATTTAATGGAGTTACCATTCAGAGAATTTGACCTGATCTTAGGCATGGATTGGCTAGTGAAGTATCGTGCAAATGTGGATTGTGCTGCTATACGGATGTCCTTAAGAACTTTTGATGACAAAGAAGTTGTAGTGATGGGCGAGAGCGGAACTACTTATCTAATGTAGTATCCGCTCTTAAAGCGTAAAAGATGGTTAGAAAGAGATGTGTAGCCTTCGATGTTGGTGAGTGCCTTGGAGGCTAAGGAAGCAAGCTATTGAGGAGTCGGACTATGAATGAATTTGTAGATGTTTTTCGGAAGAACTTCCGGTTTGCCTCCGGATCGAGAGGTAGAATTCAGGATAGATTTATTGCACAGAGCAGGCGCCGGTTTCTATTGCTCCATATAGAATGGCAAGAAGGAGTTAGTTGAACTTAAAGCTCGATTCAAGAGTTGCTTGATCGTGGATTTATCCGACCTAGTGTGTCTCCATGGGGAGCAGGTCCTATTGTGAAGAATAAGGATGGATCGATGAGGATGTGTATAGACTACCGGTAGTTGAATAAGCTGACCATTAAGAACAAGTATCATTTGCCAAGGATCGACGACTTGTTCGATCAGCTTAAGGGAGCTGCGGTATTCTCAAAGATTGATCTAAGGTCGGGGTATCATCAGCTTAAAGTGAAAGAAGTGGATATCCATAAGACGACTTTTCGAACTAGATATGGGCATTATGAATTTCTGGTAATGCCATTCGGATTGACGAACGCCCTAGCTGCGTTCATGGATATGATGAACCGGATTTTCCAGCCCTACTTGGATCAATTCGTTGTGGTATTCATAGACGACATCCTAGTGTAGTCTAAGTCCAAAATGGAACATGATGAGCATCTCTGGATTGTGTTGCGAGTTTTAAGGGAGAAAAGCTTTATGCCAAATTCAGCAAGTGTGAATTTTGGCTGAAAGGGGTTGCGTTTTTAGGCCATGTGGTGTCTGCAGAAGGAATAAGGGTGGATCCTCGGAAGATTGAGGCTATGCTAGATTGGAAACCACCTAAGTCCGTAACTGAGGTTTGCAGTTTCTTGGGGTTAGCAGGCTACTACAGAAGATTCGTCGAAGGATTCTCATCGATAGCCGCACCTTTAACGAAATTGCTGAGAAAGGAAGTACCTTTCGTGTGGGCTGATAAGCAACAAGAGAGTTTTGAGAAGCTCAAGAAGGTTTTGACTGAAGCTCGGTTTGATTCAGCCTGAGGCAGGAAAGGATTTTGTCGTATATTGTGACGCTTCACACACAGGGTTAGGATGTGTTTTGATGCAAGACGGGAAGGTAGTTGCGTATGCGTCTCGGCAGTTGAGGCCACACGAGGTTAATTACCCGACGCATGACTTGGAGTTAGCGTGATGAGTCTTTGCTCTTAAAGTTTGGAGACATTATTTATATGGGGAAAAGTCGATGATATACACGGACCACAAAAGTCTGAAATATCTCTTGACTCGAAAGAAGCGAATTTGAGGCGTGAAGGTGGATAGAGTTGTTGAAAGACTACGATTGTTCTATAGAGTACCACGGGCAAGGCGAATGTGGTGGCGACGCTCTAAGTCGGAAAGTGGTGTCGGTTTAAGGCGATGTTTGCACATCTTAGTCTTTACGATGATGGAAGCTTGTTGGTGGAATTACAAGTTAAACCGACATGGTTGAGTCAAGTGAAAGAGAGGCAGTTGATAGATGAAGATTTGAGTGTAAAGCTTCGGCAGGTGTAGAGTGGGAAATTAGAAGATTATGGTATTAACCGTGATGGAGTATTGTGTTTTAAAGGTAAAGTCGTATCTTGGGGATCAAGAGTTGAGGCAAAAGATTCTTTAGGAGTCGCATAGTGGCCCCTATGCTATGCATCCTGGAGGAAGTAAGTTATATCGAGATTTGCGAGATAAGTTTTGGTGGCCTGGTCTTAAACGAGAAGTTACAGAATTCGTGGGAAAGTGCTTAACGTGTCAACAAGTCAAGGCTGAACATCAAGTACCTTTGGGATTGCTTCATAGATAAAGATTCCGTAATGGAAGTGGGAGAGAATCACCATGGACTTTGTTAGTGGGCTTCCTCTTACGCCTACTAAGAAAGACTCTGTATGGGTGATAGTGGACCGATTGACGAAATCTGCACATTTTATCCCAGTTCGAGTTGATTACTCTTTGCAGAAATTGGCGAAGTTATATGTGGCTGAGATTGTAAGATTGCATGGAGTGCCGGTGTCAATTATTTCAGATAGGGATCCGAGGTTTACGTCTCAATTTTGGAAAGCATTGCATCGGGCATTGGGCACAGATTGGACTTGATCGGCATTTCATCCACAATCGGCGGCCAATCTGAGCGAGTAATCAAATTTTAGAAGATATGTTAAGGGGATGTGTGATAGATTTGAGAGGAAGTTGGGAAGAATTCTTACCGTTAGCGAAATTTGTGTACAACAACGATTACCAAGCCGATTCGGATGGCACCATATGAAGCACTATATGGACGGAAGTGTCGCACTCCTACGTGTTGGGCGAAATTAGGGAACGTCGATTTTGGGTCCGAAATAGTGGTGAATCAGAAGAAAAGGTTAAGGTAATTCGGGCTCGGTTAAAGGAAGCATCGGCAGACAAAAGTCGTCTGCAGATCTTAAGCGGAAAGAAATAGAGTTTCTTGTGGGGATCAAGTATTCTTGAAGGTTTCACCTTGGAAAAAGGTGATGAGATTTGGTCGCAAAGGAAGTTAAGTCCAGTTCATTGGACCTTATCGGGTTTTAAGCGGGTGGGACACGTGGCATATCGATTAGATTTGCCTTGAGTTGAAGCAAATGCACGATGTGTTCCATGTTTCAATGTTACGCCGTTATCGGTCGGATCCATCTCATGTAGTGCCAGTTGAAGAGGTGGAATTAAGACCAGATTTGTCATATGAAGAGGAGCCAATTCAAATTCAGGCGAGATATAAAGGTTTTACGGAGAAAATCAGTTCCTCTCGTCAAAGTATTATGGCGCAATCATGGATCAGAAGAAGCTTCATGGGAACCGGAGGAAGCGATGCGACAGCAATACCCTCACTTGTTCCAACCAGGTAATTTCGAGGACAAAATTATTTTAAGGGGGTAGAACTGTAACATCCTGATAATTAGGGGTTATGCATCCTTACTTAATTGAATGTTGTTGCATGCTTAAATATGATTGAGTGTGTTTTGGAAGTTTATTTTTGAACTTCATTAATTAAGTGAATGCTTAGTGATATATTAATTTTTTAATAATTAAGATGGAGCTAAGCAAGATAGGCTTTAAGAAATATTAACAAGAGGTTTTAAGCATAAGATGAGTAATTAGCAAGGTGGTTAGGACACATGGATGAATACTTGAGGGGAGAGGTTGAATCCCTAGCTAGCAAATGGGAGGATTTTATTTTTTGTTGTTTCCTTCCTATAGTGTCGGCCAAGACTATTCTAGAAGGGATGGTCATCTTTTCTATTTTTGGTGAGTAGACCATGTGAAAAGGTAAGCTAAAAGTTATGGCAAGGAATCAAGAAAGGATGGTAAGAAAGGGGACAAAAGGCTTGAAGTAAGGACAATGTTTTGAAGCTTTTTCATGGTCATTTGACCATGAACCTAGTCGATTTTGGGGGCTAAGGGAGAAGGTCTAATTATGTTTAGAAACAATGGATTGATGGGGAAGAAACAAGGAGGAAAAAGGGGATGATGTTGGCTTAGGTTGGCGAAATTTTGCTTAGCCATTAGGGGTGATAGTTGGCAAAATTTTTAACAAATTTTCTCTCAAAATCTTGTTCATAGCGAATGTCTATCTACACAAAAGAGAAGTTTTGTTTCTCTTCTTTTGGTCTTTTTGCAACTTACCATTCGGTTTGAGAAACCTTTCTAGTTCTTTTCTCCTAAACAAAACATCTTTCATTCTCTTTGTAACCGAAAGTCCCAAAGATCATAAACCTATTTTCTTCATTTTTTCCCTCTTGGCCGAATGCACATAAGTCCCTAAACCTATCTCTTTTCTTTTGGAAATCATCATTATCATCATCTTTTCTTCTTTTTCTCTTTCTTTCTCCTTCCATTTTTTATTTTCTTTCTTCTTTCTCTCAACCTAAACCATCATCTACCCTAACCAAAACCACCATTCTTTTCCTCTCTTTTGTCAACCGAATCATCTTCCATTTTGATTTCATTCCTTCTTTTCTTTTATTGAAAACAAAACCATTATAGCCAAAAATCACTATCTTTTCTCTTCTCTTTTGTGCAATTGAAATCACAAATTCTCTTATTCTATATCATCAAGGTAGAATCTTCAAGTGATCAAGTAAGGTTTTTGTCAATTGTTTTCATTATCTCTTTTATTATAGCCGATTTAGAAATATAGTTCTCTTATTTTTCTTTTCTCTCCTAGCCCGAATCCTTGGAAGGGATTTTTAAGAATCTTTTTGGAAACCAACGTTTTAAGAGGAACCTTTCGAAATCATCCAAGGTAAGAATATCACTTTCGTTTATATCAATTCTTTTAGATAGTTTATTAAACAACTTTATTTTAGGGGTGATTTTGAGACTAACAAGATAGGTTCGAAAAGAAGCGATCGGAGTGTTTGGAAGAGAGGAGGCCTTTGTTTTACCCTCAAACTTCAAGCGAAGGGCTGTATCGGCGATAAGAGATTTTCCACGGGTTGTGGACCCTCGCTAACGAAGATCGGTTATTTGAAGTCGTGCGTACAATAGAACCACTTTTCGTTGGTGGGTTATCGTGGTTTTGATCCATCTAGCGGAGAAAACCACAAATAACGCGTTGTTCGAGAATCGAGGGTAAGGATGTAGATCTCTCATCAATAGTATAGTTTTATTAGTAATAGTGTATACTAATCAAGTGTGATAATTAACTAGGTGTTGACGAGCGGGAAGGTATCATTCTTACAGTCATAAGGTGTGTAACCTTACAATAAAATCTCATAGATCTATATTAAATGTGATTATATTACAATATGTTTGATAATGATTGTGGATACCATTCAGTGGTATACGATATTTAGGTATGTTTACCCCAATATTTCGTTAATTTTGCTATATGCATAAATGTGAAATAAGTATGACTATATTATGATTTTGGGGTAAATGGCATGAAAATTGAATAATATGTATGTGCATGGGCATATGGGTGATAAAGGGGAAGTATTCCGGTGGTTTTACCACATAATCCGGTGACTTCGGTCACATATTTGAATCCGGTGACTTCGGTCACATATGTGAATCTGGTGACTTCGGTCACATATTTTGAATCTGGTGACTTGGTCACATTTGTGCAGTGGCCTTGCCACAAAATTATAAGGCGATGTGCATGTTGACTGCAAGAAGCGCCTTCGATGGTGTGTAGCGGATGGAGGTCGATTTAGTAATCCCACGGTGTGATTGGTTGGTATGAGTGGTGTGTAGCGGATGGATATTTAGGTGGGCGGGTTTGCATTCCATTATATGTACATATCCATGTGATTTTAAATGATTATTATTTAATCTGCTATGAAAATGGGCTTTTGGGCTAAATATGACTTAAATGGGCCTATGGCTATATGTGTAATTAATGGGCTTTAATGTAACATCCCCAAACCAACCCATTCATTCTGACTTAAGAATCTGGTTATGTTATTGTGGAAAAAGGCGGTTGAAAATCTTTGTTTACTTAGCATAAAGCATGAAAGAAATTATTGTTTTTTTTTAAAACCTTATTCAGTTATTACCTTATGAAAACTTTGAAGTTATAAATTGACCTTGAATTAGAAAAACTTTATTAACCACATTCTTCATAAATA